>OX438961.1:11432466-12907466 GCA_949316185.1 Pyrausta nigrata
GATCGTCTCTTTGTAGCAGCTCATTAAATAATCTACACATGCGAACAACAGGGTTATAAAAAGATGTGTTATTTTGAAGTCATCCAGAACGAAATATGCTTAATGTATTCGGAATTTTTGAAACAAAAAAAAATATCATTGTTATGTTTTACGCGTTAGTATAGTAGCAGCGTAACAAACCAACTAACTCCTAGAATTTTTGTTTTTTAACTCGCGCTAATTAGTAATCTTTAGCACGGGGTCTCATCACGAAGAAAAAAATTTTGATTTCAAAAATTTTCACTAGATGGCGACACGTGTATCATCTGGTTATTAATGTTCTTTATAAACTTAAAATAACAAGGAAATAGGCCCTCAAAATATCAAAACAAAATTTTGTACAGCCCTTAAAAAAACATAATATTATGTAAAATTTCCTGGAATTTAAATTTAATGAATCGTGTCTAGCACCTCTGACGGAATAAAATGGTACCACATTGCATACAGGATATTTGGCGAGAAAAGCAGGTGTATAGATGGCGCAGGTGTTTTGCTAGTTGTGTAATTTCACCCTAGAAACTAGAACTCACCTATTATTGCATAAATCGATTGATATTTTTCGCTTAGGTGGTCGATAGTCGGCGTAGCGCAGCGCGCAGCCGATAGTTATTTTATTAAGAGACATAAATCTGATAAAAGCCGATTCGAAATCTCCGTCATTTTCAAAAGTGTGCTTAATGTACTTTTCGATAACTTTTTTAGAACCCTCTGATGCCTGTGCGTTCCATATTTTTTTACCACTTACCTAATTCATCAATAAATATTTTTGTTCATTGTAATAAGTGGGTACTTAGACCCTGTGTCCTGCGCGGGAACAGGCTGTGCCCGCGCGCCTTTTGAAGCACACTTAAAATTTTCAATTTAATGTATAGTGGCCAGCACATCAGATTAGGAATTTCCGTTCCTATCTATACTCGATTACAACTGCATAAGATGCTGCAGTATTTTGCTTGACGTGCTGTCTTCTGTATCGACCTAAGTAGGTAGCTAAGTACTTATGGTCCGCATTTGTTGCATTAACAGAAACAGTTATTATTTTTGTCAGTTGGTTTTTTTTCTTGTGTGCTGTTCCAAATAAATGTTTTCTATTTTTATTATGTGAGTACCTATAGCCTACAGTACCTTCTTACATTTTTGTAATTCGTTCACGGACACTCAACGCCCGCAGGATTGAAATAACAATAGAAAAAAAATATTGTCTGGTAGTGTCCGTAAATGTACTCAAATAATTGCATTCCTTAAGACGAAAGAATAGCACCATTTCTCCATACAAACGTAGTCCCCTGTTTCCTCCCTGGATATACACTAAGGTCGAAAAAAATTTTTTCTATAATATCTGCATTTATTACGGCTATGCTCCTATGTTTCGTTTTTCCGATATTCAAATCAACACAGGAAATATGGGCCTTCAAACACTAAGAAAATTGCCAAATTTCAACCTCAAACTTTAGACGCTCGCCAAATAAAATCTACGCACATTAAGACAAAAACTAAAACATAGGAGCATAGTCCCATCCTTTGTTTAATTATTTTTGAAAACAATATTATCATTGGTAAAGTTTTCGTCGAGAAAACAGGGGACTACGAAATGCTGTTTTGGTCAGTTTTATAAAGCGAATTTTGTTCTGAGCTGCATTTGTCCCTTTCTTGCTTTTAGAGGAGAGGTTTGGGGGGCGGGTAATGTCGTACGTAGCAAATACGTATACGTACAGTGATGCTTTATAGTCGATATGCCATTGTTGGCCTAATCGACATCGATGCATTAGGTTATTATATTGTCTTGATAATTTGTCTTAATATTTTATATCATACACTTTGGCTTTTAAAGGTCAACTACTCCTACTCCTCAGTGGTGTTTCTATAGAAGAAAAAAGCAGTTCCGTTGCTGACTCCTAGAATTACTGTGCACATACATGTAAGCACTTACTTAGGACGTAACGTAAGTTGATTCATTTCAATTCGATAGATGTAGCCTAGCTGATTTCTAATGTCGGTGGAAGCTAATTAGAAGAAATGGATTTTACTAGAACTAAATTCGACTTGCCCACGACTTCGTCCGCGCACATGTCGAATTTACCATACAAACTTCCACTCCCATTTTCACGCCCCTAGAGGATGAGTTTCCAAAAATCCTGTTGCCTACGTCATTTCTAATTTCTCACCAAAAAGCTAAATACAACATTTTATCGATTTAGCTCCATAACTGACGGAGTTTCATACAAACCTGCCCCTCCTTTTTTATCCCGTTAGGGAATGAATTTCCAAAAAACCTTTCTTAGTGCACCCCTAGACCTCTTATGGAACCTTTCGTCTCTAGACCCAGCAGTTTAGTCAGTGATTAAGTCAGTTTTCATTTTTTTATACATATTTAGAAGATAGTGGATGAAAGGTGAGTGAAGGCTTGTTGGAATATCCACCAAGACGTCTAATAAATTACATTATCAATTGTATGGTTTATAAGCACACTGTCGACAATCTGCAGATGCAGATCACTAAATCTTATAAGAAAAATACCTATTTTTACTTTCTACAGGAGGGACACACTTATGCCAGCTTCGAACCAATTAAACAAATTGTTTCATAATTTAGTTTTATTGCGCCAATTGCGAACTACTTGTTAGTAGATATTTACAATCATCTTTATAACTAAGGTAAGTAACAAAGAAAGAAAAACTATTTTATTATTACAACTACGGATGTCGTTACACGAACACATTAAGACTGTAACAACAACATTCTGGTCAGACTGAGCCCGTCTTCTTGCGAATGATTGAGTAAAGATCATCAGTTCAAAAATTTGCAGACATCGCAGATGCGCTACAGTAAAAGTCCAAGCAGAGCCCGGAATCCGTTGTTATAGGTGCTACACACGCAGCATAATCCTGCACCTGATATGAAATTGTTCGAGGGTATTGTATCCACTTTTGTCGGTTCTCTTCGCCCAAGATCCATCTCCGACCACTGTTATTGAAGGAATTCCGTCGTTTTCCATCCACGCCAACATTAAGAATAATTAGCCTCTTCTCTTGTTGCGAACGCTTCGTGTAAAGCACATGATGCTTGTGCAGGTTGACTTATTTGTGTCGGGCATATGAAACATAAGTATTCATAAATCCTGCATTTTATACGAAAATGATGTTCTTCCGTTTAGCTGTCATATATAACCGACATTACTTCATTTTCTTTAAAATATAGTGGATTTCAACTTGTTATTGTTGCACAATTAGATAATGTCTTGTTGAAAGGTGTTGTCATTGTTGTCAATCAGTCTCCATAAGTAAAAAGTTCCGTTCCACGTATGCACAAAATTAAAAAAAATAATGACTCTATAATTTCATAAATATTAAGCTTTTGCAAAATCATTCTTGCTGTTAAAGTAGATTGTCGTGTCGTATCTTACTAGTATGTTTGTAAAGATATAAAATTTTTATGTAAATTATTATTTTTGTAAAATATTAATTTAGTTACCTACTCGTAGTATGAGTGAACCGGAAAATGTTATCTGTCACCTCTACTTCGTGTTTCTAGGTATATCTTGATAAACTATATTAAAGGATATAATCATGAAACACAGCCACGGCACTTATTTAGATTATTTTTTTTTCTTTTAATTTATTGATGTATCATGTTCAAGCTCCTATATAAATAGCAACGTATCTACATCTTGCATTATGCCCTGTTATAAAGATATAATAACGTAAATATTAGAATCAAAACATGATTTTTTTTTCAAAGTTGACTCTACAATAACCTGAATTTGAATAACTTTGTCTTCTTTGTTTTTATAGTTTTAAGAAACTTTCCACCAAAAATAAATTGTGTATACATAGGATTTATTTTGTATTGCGTACTGTATCTTTGGTTATAGTTTATCAAAGAGTACATCATGTTTCTTGAAAATATTTTATTTCAACGAGTTTTGCGCGAGGTCCAGTGCGCACACACACTAACTTACGCTACTCACACATGGATAAAGCAGTGCGGGGTGCGGGGGCGGCCGCCAGAGCATGCGTCGAGACAGCAACATTTTATTAAAAAACCTATTTTTCAAATGTCACTTAGACCGCGTTTCCTCTTAACAAAAGAACCGAAAAAACTGTCTTAAAAATGTCACAGTTCGTAGCACGTCAAGTTATAAATTGGAACCATGAAAATAGCTTTTATAACGTAAGAAATAAAGGCGATCTCATTTCTCTCCATTAAGTAAAGAGTCTGACTTGCGACTGTGTTTCTTTCTCTAAAAACAACTCTCGCTCGTAGGTACTTAAATCATAAACTGCAGGATTATTCAGGCACGATATTATCCGTCTCGCTTGCACATCAGTTCTTTCACTCATAACACAGATATTATAATGCTCATAATAAACTGAAGTCCTTCTGATTAGACTAAAGGCCCTTAACATTTTAAAATAAGCTTTAATATCCAAGGAAATGGGTTGAATATTGCATAATAAGCCAATAGCGATAAGGGCCAAAATTGCATGTTGCAATAGATTCATATTTTCGCCCAAACCGTTCGACGTCGTCGTAGCGCACAGGGTTGGATTTCGTACTATAATTATAGTATTTGTACTACAATTTCATGACGTGTACTATATACTATCGCAAAGGTAGGATTGTACGCAAAAATACTATAATTTCTTAATAATAGTTATACCTGTACCCACATTTTATGTACCCACATTTTATTTTATTACCACTCTAAGAATTTTTTTAACGTATGGCAACACTATGTATGGGTATTCCCCTTATAATGTTCACTGAATGACATTCAGCGTGATTCTGCACTTCATTCATTCATTGGGCTGGTCACTCTGACAGAAAGAGATGAATATTCGTAGTTTGTGTATAAGTGGGACAAAGATAGAGAGATACTTTGAGCCTTTGCTTTGAGCAAACTTTGAGCGACTTTTACGCAAGCATATCAAAGTGAATAGTTGAGCTGTTCATCTGACTGTGAAACATTTGAAGTGTTTTCTTTCTTTGTTAGTTGCAATTCTTTTTCATAATAATAAAAACATGAGTGAAAGCGACGACGATACAAATGCTGCTGGCCCTTCCACGCCAAAAAAGAAGCGAATCGTTAGGGGCGATTTGGTGGTGAAAGAAAAACATAGGCAACAGAAATATAGAGCTGACTGGGAAAAAGAACCAAAGTTCAGTAAATGGCTAACTAATGATCCTCAAGATGATTTTAAAGCACGATGCAAGGTATGTAATACTTCTATGATTGCTGAAAAGCATATTTTATCAAAGCATTCTGAAGGACAAAAACATTTAAAAAATTTGACATCGATCCGTGCTGCAAAACCAGTCACTTCCTTTTTTCCGTCTTCCTCAACATCTCAGGAAAATAACACGATCAAATTGGCAAAAATTGCTGAAGTTAAGATGGCTGCCTATTTTGCTGAACATAACATAGCTTATAATTCTGCTGATCACCTCGGTAAACTTTTAAAAGAATGCTTTCCTGATTCCAAAATCTTAAAAGAAACAAACATTACTCGCAAAAAGACTGCAAAGATTATTTACAAAGGCGTTGGTCCAGGACATAAAGCAAAGTTGGCTGAAAAATTGAAAACATCAAAGTTCAGTATAATGACTGACGAATCCACCGATATATCTACCTCTAAAGCATCATGTGTCGTAGTTAGATTTTTCAACGATATCTCCGGCCGAATAGAAAGCAAATTTTGGAACCTTCACGAAATTTTCAGTGACGATGACCCTAGCGCCGTAAATGAAGGAGCGACGGCTGAAAACATTTATAAGAAATTAAAGAAATCCATAATGGATTATGGAATTCCTTTAAAAAATGTCGTCGGTTTTGGTTCTGACGGCTGTAATGTAATGATGGGAAGCGCAAATTCAGTTGCCAGCAGATTCAAAGAAGATTGCCCTGGAATTATTATTATGAAGTGCATTTGCCATTCTGCCCATCTATGTGCTAGTGCAGCGTGTCAAAAACTACCGAATAGGTGTGAACAGCTGGCACGAAACATATTTAATTTCATTCACAACAGCTCGAAACGATCAGCGGCGCTGAAACAATTTCAAGAATTCTTAGATCTGAAGCCACAAAAAATGTTACATCCATCGCAAACAAGATGGTTGTCACTACAGCAAGTAGTTGCACGCGTTTTAAGCAATTGGGATGCTTTGAAATTGTATTTTACTGATATGGCATTGTCTGAACGATCTCTCTCGGGGCAGTCTATACTCGAGTTGCTTTGGGATCCATATATCAAATTATATTATGAATTTCTGACCTGGGTGCTACCAAAATTTACAATATTTAACAAATACTTTCAGTCCGCTGAGGTTGTGGTTACAGAGCTGGATGCTAAAGTAAAAGAAATGTACAAAGACTTTTTATTTTGTTTTATGGATCGAGGGCATGTCAACCAAACTGATCTATCGAAAATCAATCCAGAAGACAAAACGAAACACTTGAATGATGAACTCCTTTATCTAGGAATAAGCGTAGCTACAAAAATCAACACACCTGAAATAAAGGCAGACATGAACAGGCGAAAAGAATTTCTGAGTAGATGTAAAGATTTTCTTGTAGAATCTACTTTGCAAATTAAAAAAAGATGGGATTTCGGTAATGAAGCGTTAATTTGCATTTCTTTGTTAAGTCCCAAAAATGCCCTTAGTCAACGTATGCGAGAAAGAACACCTAGTATTCTTCCAATCGCCTCCAACTTCCCCAGAGTAATAGACTTACAAGATTTACAAACACTACAGGTTTTGGATGATCAGTGGCGCATGCTGCCACTGGCTGAGATTGACGAAGACTTAAAGGAGGAAAAAAGACCTGACGTATTCTGGGCAAAACTCAGTAAATGGTCTGACATTTCTGAAAGCCAGCCGTTTAAAGAGATCAGCAGATTTGCGCTTGACTGCCTTGTCTTGCCTCACGCAAACGCCGATTGCGAACGAGTTTTCAGCAAAGTGAATTTAACAAAGACCAGAATACGCAACAAATTAGCAACCCAGTCCATCGATGCCCTACTACTTACTTGTGATGCCGTAAAAGAGAGCAAATCAAAAAATTGCACAGATTTTGCACCGTCTGACGACATGTTACGTCGCATCGTTGCCAAGGACGATGTACCCAATATTGAAGAATTGGCTAACATTGAGGTTATTTTACCTTCATAGTAATGTTAATTATGCCTTTCGTCGATTTATTTAATAAAAATCCAACGTCCAAATATGTTTTTTATTTAAATCTACACCTAAAAAAAGGCTTCTGTAATTTTTGGCAAGGTACTATCTTTTTTAGCAAAATACTATATTTTTGACGTCCATAGACAATAATTTTTTGAGAGCCTGATTCCAACACTGGTAGCGCAGCACATAGGAAGCAATGGTTAAAGTCGACTGTTCAAGACCTCGTAGATTCTATTTTTGTTTCGGCAAGCTCAGACAGTGAATATGCCCGAAGTGTTTTTTTTTCTTTTCCTATTAATATTTTTTTACCTTTCCTATTAATTTCATTAATGCTTACCTAATTCACATTCATAATGATTATGGTATAAATATAAATGTTTTTGTTTAATGTAATAGATTTTGTATCTTTTTTTCTTCGCCAAAGCGCCATCTTTTGAAAAATAAGTCAGTACTAGGTGAGAGTTAGTTTGCTAACAAAGCATCCAACAACTTGCTATTATAAGCACGTCCGAGAGTAATATAGGGGCGCAGAATTGCTAGCTAGCTAGCGCCACCATTTGGATGAATATAGCAGTACGATTTTGCCCGTACGGCCCCGCGAGTTACGGCGGCCCCGTTTTCATATGGCTGATGCGGCATCTGTACTCATGTATTATAATATCTGTGTCTTTAGTAAGTATATACTATATTATTGGTAGAAGATGGTTGGTCAAAGGTTGTCTGGAAGAAATCGCTCCCAGCGATAAGACCGCCTATATTGTACCTACCAACATGGTTTTTCTTTTATTACCTATATGTTTGTAAAGTGTTTTCTGGTTGCAATAAAGAGTACCTATCTATTATTAAGAAATAAGTAGTTTTTTATCGGTATTGAAATAAAGTTAGTCATTACATACGTTTTACAATATTTTGTATCGCTATGCGCATAATGCCCACGCAACAGCCATTAGCTTCGTGAAGATTGCTATTGCCCACGAAAGGTTATCATGTAACCGGCGCGTAGTTCTAAATAAATACGTAATTGGTCCATGATGAGCTACTTGGTTACGTGTTAGATAATAACAGAATAATAGAACAGCAACAGCCAATTTGTTTATACTAATAAAAGACTTAGAAGAGTTAAGCGTTTGCCTAAAATTCAAGCCTTATTTTGAAGAACTCATATTTTGAATATGGGTGTCCTAGTTTATATAATTATGTGTAGGGTATAAAATATATTTTCACGTTCTTCGCTAGAGCAAATCAATGTCCTCAGTTGATTTTATGGTAACAACTACAGTATAAAATATTGTATCGATTCGTAAGTTAAGAGTGGTTTAGGGGACTTAACGTTAAATTTTGACATTAAAGTGTAGCCAGTGAACCGCTTAGAAATACAGAAAGTTTTTTTAAAATTAATAGACAGACATTTGACCGCAATCGCACCTGAGGGTTTGATGAGTTAGTAGATAAAGTACTTTTCGTCTAGATGGCTAATCGCTATGCGTGAAGCCACCGCCTTAACCACAAGAATTGTAATAATGACCGCTCAAGAGGGCCCGAGAAGCCAAGAAACTAGGTCAATATTTTATTGTGCTGACGTTGAAGTTATTTTACTTTATTATTGAGAATAAAATTAACTATTGTCGCCTAAATTGCTTATTTTTTTCCATCAGTAATATAAATCGAAACTGCCAGTAAACATTGTTTTAGCATAACATATTAAATCGATGATTTGTACAGTTTTGGCGAACAAAGGATCATTAAAAATTGTATTAAAACATGGCTCTGTAAAAACATATTGTGTTATGATGACACATGTATTTGTCAAAGGTATCTATAAACCTAGATGTAAATAAAAATATGATTATGCGTTTCTATTTCCGTAGGGTGACTCTTTCTCTGATACTAAGATTGATCATTACTGTGGCATCCAGTCGAACATAAATTAGTCCCATAGTTATAATAATAATAATGTCCTCCTAGCCGAAACTAATTTTGACTACGAAGCTCAATATCAACAAAGATTAACCAACTGGGGAATACTGGGGTTATTACTGCACTCCACTCTCATAGTTCGGTACGACGGCAATCCAAGATGATGGAGACATGGAGAGAGATCAACGCAGGACCAACGGCATAACGTGCTTTCCGAGGCACGGGGGTGTTAGCACCACCAACTTCCTGACTCCGGAGCTGTGTCGAGTTATTTCTGTATTCTGAGTGATTCGAACCCGGGACCTCGTGGGTTGTAACTAGCACGCTAATCACTGGACCAACGAGGCAGTCATAGTCCTATAGTACAGTCAGCAGCACGTCATTACCCCATGTGAACTACGAAAAAATATTTTTTTCGTAGGGAATAGAGGTGGTCTCAAGGTCAAATTGTGGCAACCGCCTTGGTGTAGTGGTTGGCGCTCCGGACCACGAAATCAGAGCTTGCGGGTTCGTATCCCGCAAGGGGCAAATGTTGGTAGGTATGATGAACACGAGCATTTGTACCAAAGTCATGCATGTTCATAAACGTAATAATTATGTCTATCAGGTATTTTCACTGACCTCTATAGTCAGTGTAGTACAAGTACGCTGGACTAAACATTCTCAGAATTTTTTTGTGCCGAATCAAAGCGCCCCTACCGACTGTACAGGGAACTAAAATAGAGTAACTTCCATATGTTTATGTCAATTCTCATTAGTTATGTGGACGGTCACCACACGCTCACTATAGCCGTCAGCGCCAAAATGGCGATAATCAAATGGTTTCATTGTTAGGTTGACAATATGCAGTCCAGCGTACTTGTACTATAGAGGTCAGTGGTTATTTTAGTCACCATAACACAAACTCACGCTTAGTTTGGTAATTGGAACCATTTATATTATCCGTTTCCCAGCATAAAAAACGCGTTAAAATTAATACTCGCGCATGTTGGGACTCTGTGAGGGACATAAGAGAAAGCATTTAAGCCGCTGTGACTCAATTATTTTCGTAAGGGCAAAACTGTGCCGCGGCTTTCTCTCAGCCAATCAAGTTTCGTCTCGCCTCTTTATTTTCTAAATTAAGAGACTTTTTGCAGTGTTGGTAAACATGACCTTATTAGCGGAAAGGACATTATTGTCGAAGAAGTGTTTATTTAGTTATTATTATTTATTGAAAAAACACTGTACCTTACTAACATAGTTTTTAAGAATATTGTTACTAACAAATGGACATAGTTGGTCTGAAATAAAAGATTTTAATTTTTTTTATTATTTGTTTTCACTACCACGATTTGACCTGCGAGACTTGCAGTCATTATTATTATAGCCTACTACTAGTTCCCCGCTACTTCGCCTGCGCCAAAAGTCGGATTTTCCATACAAACGTTCATCCCCATTTCACCCCCCTGATGATTTTATATCGCGACAAAAAGTAGCCTATGTATTTCCTAGAGTCTCAAACTACCTCTGTACCAAAATCCATTTGAATCGGTCCAAGTTTTGGAGCCTTTTCAATACAAACAATCAAAGCTTTCCTCTTTATAATATAAGTGTAGATGAGTATTAATTCAACAAGTTTCTAGGTATTATTCTTATGTCAGTTGGACCATCTTGTTAATAGTGAATATTCGGAATTCCGGTTAGGACAATGATAGTATGGAAATATTTACCAAAAGGCTTCTTTTTGTGTGTCAAGAGGTGACAATACTTACATTACGCACATCACAACTAGTATTTGTCACCAATATGTCCCGAGCGTGTTTTTGAAGTCGAAAGTTTCCGAAAGTTTTATGGTTGTGCCCAAAGTCAGTCGGTATTTGAACGATACGGTAGCATTTGGTGGTTTAACTCCAATCACTGGAACTCAAGGCCTATAGAAAGGAAGGAAGGCGACTTTTGGTCTTACATATTTATGGGCTTAAAGTTTGATTCGTGTTGAAATTACTTAAAAGTTAGTAGGTCATCGGTGTTAACTAAATACTCAAAGATTCTAGTGCTCAAATACAAATTAAATTTTATAGGGAACAACAAGGAAAATTCCAAAAATTTTTAATCAGCCGGTTTAGCATTATTTGACATATTTTTTATGGGAATTTTGGTCAAATTAACCGTTTATTCAGGCTGTTCGAAAATTGGTGAACTCGGGTCTTAAGGTTGCATATTGGTCCCACCATACAAAAAGTGACTGAAACACTGAAGTGACCCACTTCAGTGTTTCAGTCACTTTACATGACATTGACATGACCCCATGAAACTAAAAATTAAAATGCGTTTATTCTATTCCACGTTGTTGTACAAAATTAATGTTCCTCTACTCTCATAATTCGGTGAGACGTTAGTCCGACATGACCATAGAGAGATCAGGCACAGGACCAACGGCTTAACGTGCTTTCCGAGGCACGGGGGTGTTAACACCGCCATCTGACTCCGGAGCCGTTTCCGAGTTATTTCAAGACAGAAAAACCCAACACTAGTACCACTAGACCAACGAGGCAGTATGTAATAAATGTGCCCCGCATTGGGTTGATTAGGGCGAAGATCAGATTGCTCTTATCCCAAAGTAAGTAGCTAAAGCACTTTTCAGAATCATAAACAATGGAAAAACGGTATTATCACAAAACCAAACGTGGTGGTTGTGAAAGTAACGCAACCATTTTGCATGTATCTTTGCAAAAAAAGGCTTGATTACTTATAAAAGATTTACTTTCTTTATGTGACAGACCGGATCCCACACAGGTCTAGCTACATGCGGAAGCTAGTATTATAAAACAAAACGACGAGAAAGTGCCTAGACGGGTTTGCGGGTTACTGAACTCGCTGTTTTATCACTATGCAATACAACGTTACTATAATTTTACTGCCCGTATCTTGTATTGTTATCAATCATAATTTTATTAGGAATTAATTTATTTTATTTTATTTAGCTACATGCCCATATCTTAAAGGGAATATTCTTCTTACGAATCAGTCGCAATATTCTGGAATGCTGTCAAATTAAGAAGTGAAGATGATGCATCCAGCTAAACACCTCAAATAATATTGGACAACATCACATACATTGCTCAGATCCCAAAGTAAGGAGCTTCAGCACTTGTGTTATAGAAATCTGTAACAACGGTGGTACACACCCAGCCAGTCCATCACCCAGACCCGAGACAATATAGAAAATGAGAATTGTGATATAGACCCGACAAGGAATCGAACCCGAGACCTCAGTGATGGCGACACCTTGAAAACTCGGCTACGGAGGTCAAAATGTCGAAGACAGATAATACGTAAGTTTGGATTAGCATAGGAGCTTCTAGAAGAGTTCCTTAGAGGAAGCAATTGAAGAAATACATTTTCAGAGCCATTATTATGTTACTGAGTTATGTACATTATATATATATATTTATAAATTGTTTCAACAAACACACCAATTACCTAGCCCCAAACTAAACTTGAAAGCTTGTGCTATGGTGACTAGGATATGGTGACTAGGATAACGGATAGACATACTTATATACATTTATAAACATCCATGACTTAGGTACAAATGCTCGTGCTCATCACACAAACATTAGCCCCTTGCGGGATTCGAACCCGCAACCGCCTGGTTTAGAAGTCCGTGGTGCAAACCACTATACCAAGACGGTCGTCATTAGTTGACATTAGTTGTCTTACTGACCAATGCTCCTACGGTGAGGGAAAACATCGTTAGGAAACCTGCAGTGTAACTATGATCAAAACCGGTCAGGTTTACATGGCAGTCGCTCCACTGTAATTATCTGATCTGCCATATCCTGGATCATGGTCTAAAGCGGACCCTGGGCCATCGCGTGCAAGTGCACAACCGCGATATCGCTAGGATGATGATAAACGTCTAAAAGAAGCGACTCTTTTTGAATTTTCCAATAAACCAATAAATTAAACTTTATTGACGGCGAGCTCTTTACGTACGAACGTAAAGCTACATCTTACGTATGCAATCTCAAAAATACTCCTCTCGCAAAAACCAGAGTTAGAATCCAATAAATAAATCCAAGCAGCTATAACGCAACTGTTAACGTCATACAATTTACGGCATTTTTATGAGAATACCACGCACGATCCGAAGAGTGAAGACCTTAGCAGTGGTCTACTAGAGTTTAGTATTTTTTAACGTTCTCAAATACGCGATCCCTTACAGGCTGGCTAATAAAACGCCCATCATAGTTATTTTGTCCATGTTGCAATTCTCTTAGAAAGAAAGAAAATACATTTATATACAATAGAATAATGAATGGACATCACATAACACACGAAAATAACTACATAAAAGGCTTGATTACATAGAAATATATCGATATATTTCTGTGGCGCGACCCGTTTTCTGGTTATAGATCGATGTTGTTGATTAGCTACATATGTTATGTTGCAATGTGCCCTTTGACGCAACAAATGAATGTTAAATGATACCTGTGTGTGTGTGTACCCACCTAGAACATTAACATAATCTTAATTATTTTTGGTTTCTATGCAGATCATAACAATTTTATGTAAAACTTGTAAAAGTCAAGGGCAGTGACACATCTTTATGCATAGATTTAAATAATTTCGTCTTGAATTCGTAGCATCTTAAAGGTACGAGAATGGTAGCTGCACAGTTGATAGTACTTATTTATGGGTTGGATTGGATCTCCTCTTAACACTGCTAATATCGCCTAGATTGATTCCATCCTTTCTTCCAATTCCTGTTATCACACCCGCCATTCTGACAATCACTATTGTCGCTGGTCATTTTCTTCTTCATTATTTATGTATCAGAGTACTATTATATTGAAGCTGTTCATGTTAATAGCTTCTTATTATCCGTTATTGTCCAAAGTTTGTCATATTGCCAACATATTACCATATATGTTATGCTAGCGACTATAGATATTTATACATCTTTCTTTGCGTGGTTATATTATGTGCTAAAGTTTTCTCTATACGAGTTTATCTACCTATATTCTCCATCGATGTGCCATTACCATTATTACCATGCCTAGTATTTAGAGCATGGCGCATGCCCCATTATTAGCCTATTTTCTAGCGAAGAAACTACTTTCTTATTTCAACCACACACCAATGTGAAGTCGCATAGACTATAAATAGATTCGTTTCGTTTTTAATAAGAGCTGCGTGGGTCAAGGTAAACCATATCGTTAAGATCGGTAAATACTCAATCGATATTTCAGTGTCACGTGTTTGTATAGCTTGTGTGTTCGATTTTATCGTTGAAACATTAAAATTATGTTGTTGTCAGAAATCGATGTCAATATTAGCTTTAAAACCCCCAAAATTTTATTTGACTTTCCATGCAATGCATGCAATTCATACCACTTTATTACTTGATTTATAGTTCATGAATGAAACTTAAACAAACTTTCCAACCTTCTAGTAAAGTCAGCCTATTAGATCCCACTGCTGGGTGAAGGCCTCACCTCAACTATGAGGAGGTACGAGCCATACTCCACCACGCGGGCTCAGTGCGGATTGGTGGAGAGGTGTCTGTAAGGCAAGTGACAAACCTTACTGTCAGAAGTTATCAAGCCGCCCTAGGGCCTCTGACTAGGCTTAACGACTAATACCACAGATATTAGCCGGGACCAACTGCTTAACGTGCCTTCCGAAGCACGGAGATGCTTGTCATGGACGTCACTTAAATGGTCGGAATGGTCACCCATCCAATCACGACCGCGCCGTGGGCTGCTTAACTTATGGTATCACTACCAAAGCGCTGCCGCCACTGCGCCACAAGCACCGCAACCTTCTAGCTGCTATCGATATTATAGTTTCTATCTATAAGCGCTAAAGTACTATAGTCTCAGCTTCTATTAACCTACTTTCTCATTGACTACCAAGTGCACGCACCTACTCTTGCGATCATTGTCATCTAATAATACAATTTCGCTTTTGAACTCACCGTGTTTATGTTTACTCGTAACAGCTAACAAAACACAATCTATAAAGAAACACTTCCACATACGTCAATTCATTTATCGTCCAGTTTAATCACTTCCTACAACAAAGATAATGACTTGACAACACCGTCGAATTATACTTACTCAGCTACGTATAAAATGACGTTGACATAAAGATATATTAATAGTGAGCATATGTCTATGGATTTAGAAGAGCCATTCGAAAGTTTCGAATTGAGGCCAAGTTCAATTTTAACATTAACACCTTTTACTTCCGCTACGCTAGTTATGCTATGACTTTAAAAAAATCTCTGTCTTTATTTTGGCTTCTGTAGATAAAAACTATGCTTAATGTACATTTTGAACTGGTCTCGCCATTAAAATTTTGATGAGTTCATCATTGTCATTGTGACCATGACTTGCTCCCAAAAGTTTCCATCCACACGTAAGCAATACCAATACTCATTTAGGAGCACTTGACATACATTTGTAAGGATTTTGTTAAATGACATCTTTAAATTTTATAACATTTTTTTATATGAAATGGGACAAATGGATTTGAAATTCCATTTAACAATACCTACTAATGCTTATTGGCCTTAGAGGCGAAAACACATTATTTTACATTTAGTTACTTCATATTAAAACTTAAATGTTAAATTAGCTTTTTCTATAATGGTCTACAATGGTAATTTAGCTTTTTCTAATACATTAGCTTTTCCTAAGGGTGAACATAGGAAGCCGGCGAAACAAATCACCTATGTAGCGTTTTATTTCTAGTGTGGGAATCGGAGAAGGCAATGAATGACAAAGTGATTTTATTTTTATCATACGAACAAACGATCAAAAAACTTTAGTTCGTCAGTTTCTACAGGTAATATGACTAAGCAAAGCTGTCTATTGATTCGTCGGTGAGTCGGCGGCACATGAACACTGGATGTGACCGATAAGGCATTTGTTTTGTTGGTGGATTCTTTTAAATAGAAGCTGCTTCTTGCAATATGCCTCGTTACCTAAAGTTAAGAAGCTAGAAGTAAGATAAGCGAGCATTCATTAGCATTGCAGCCGTCTATTTGAAGACTATTTCGCAAGAAGGAAGTCGCATGTCGGCCTTGTCCGAAAACGCTTGCTGGAAATTTCCGACATTTGTTTTCCTTTAAAATAAATTGTTTATTCTAAACAAATAGAGCAGTTATTAACTACTGAAAGGGCGTTGCAAACAGACCTAATAGTTCGACTTAGCTTTTTTGTTATTACCTCAACATGTTGTTCTTAGTAAGCAAATTAAGAAATAAATAAAATTAATTAATCTTCATTTCCAAAAAAATTAACTGCAGACAGGTCATAATGTCGATGATTTCAAAGAAACTATTATGTACGAGTATAATGATGTCAAAGTTCTGCATAAAAAACATGTACGCAATAAATGATTACACGTCATTAAATAATTACCTCTTTGCGCGACGTTATTACATTTGCTCTCGGATGATCCCAGCAACACGCGACATCGATTGTCTATTGAAGTCTATTACGGACTTGACAAAGGCATTTGATAATGCATCACGCGTCTGCCTCTTCTTATAGGGACATGTTTTCCTTTTTAACAGGCTGTGTTGAGGCTTGTGCCGAGTATGGCTGCTTACGAATCTTACTCACGCAAGGGTCAAGGGTATTACGTACTAGTTTAAAACACGTGTGGCGTTCCGCAAGGATCACGTTTTTGACCGCTATTATACATCACTTGTGGTTGAATCTAGATCAACGATTGACTTTTATGCCCTTGTGTTCAATATATATTTGAATATTTATGCGAATTGCTGTGTTATGTAAAGTATTAAAAAATATGTATAATTAATGAGTCGTAGAATTAATGAACTAGTATTAACTAGCAGCGTTGATTAACTAGTTAATAATCCTAATTAGTGGTGATAAAAATGTGTTTTCCTATGATAAGATTGTAGAATTTGAAACCTTTACCTAAATGTTAATATTCTAATTTATCATTATTACAATATTTGTTCTCATTAAACTGTGATTAGCACTATTCCGAATTTTCGACCAAGAAAGTTTTATATTGGATATGATAACACAAACACTTTACCGTTTTTATTGTAAAAGAAAAACGCCTAGTTACTAAATTAAATTGTTGGTCCAAAAGTTACTAGTAATTCTGCTGTCCTAACGTTTAGCAAGAAGTGTTTAAAATTACAAATCACAAACGATGTGTCTGTATGTCATATTGTGAACTCAGGAAGTAAATATTTTAGGTAAAGGTATTCAAAGACACGAAACTATATATTATTGTTTCTTGTTTACTTGTAGTTTTCCGAGTTTCGGTAGTACATTAATTATGCAAATCTTAGGGATCACAGCTTATTGCTGACTATAAATTATGATGTCATTCTCAATGTATATGTTAACAAATTAGTAACTATTTTGTCTTCAAACAACATTTGTTACATTATTAACTCACGTAAAAGTAGGTCGGTAGATATTTGTATTGGATGATAGTTTCGTGAATGCTGCTGTTATACTAAATAATGCATCAATTTCGCAATTTTAAACACGCATCGTACCTTCATGTTTCATGTTCATAAATAGAGGAAATAGCTATATATACTAACATCCAATGTTCCAAGCCTGATTGCACCAATAACCAGATATTATATCTCTTTGTGCATTAAACCATAAATAACGCAAGATCTAGGTTTACAATATATAATTGTAGACTAGCCAACGATTATAATAATTTACTGGATGACCTATGACTTGGCTTGCGAAAAGGATCTTGATACTAAACAGTGTTGTATTTCTATGAGTGTATATAGTGTTGTTTTCTTAAAACACTATTATCTGGCACCTTCTCTATGTCATAATTCTTCATGGGGTTTCACGGAGTTCAAAAGCCATATTTAATGAGTGGGTAATTCACAAACGGTTCTCCGACTGTTGAGGTAATTAGCATTAGAAACAGCTACAACTGTAGCCAGGCAGAATATGCCTTAAGGTGTGTGCCCACTACACACTATACCGTACCATATCAATTATCATGTGACCATGCTAGGAAAATATCAGCAATATCAGGCAGGGAACATACACTTGGAGCTAATTAATCGCGCCACCTCCGTTTTATTTTTTGACTGTTTTTTTTGAATTTAGTTAGTTTGCTAAAGCCCACTTGCGCAAGTCTGGATAAGCTAATCTGAACTTACGCAAATGGGCTTACAACTCAGATCATAGGCCTTGCGTTAGTCCGGATCAGCTAATCCGGACTGGCGCTAGTAGACCTTCCGCATTAGCCAACCCGAACTTGCGCAATTGTCCTAAGTGTAGCTACATCAATTCAGCAGGTTAGGTGAAATTCAGAACTTCGTGTTTTGTTGTTATCATTTCACATTGATTTTATAATCAATGTTTCAGAGGTTACGGCGTGATCACTGTAACTTATTCAATTTATGAAGTGTGAAAATCGAGGCTTGGTCGATTTTTTTGCTCCCTAGTAGCCAAGCGTTTTTTTTTTTGTAATCTATACTTATAATATTATAAAGGGGAAAGATTTGTTTGTTTGTTTGTTTATTTGCATCGAATAGGCTCCGAAACTACTGGACCGAATCAAATGAAATTTGGCACAGAGATAGTTTGAAACACTGGGAAAGACATAGGCTACTTTTTGTCGCGAGATAAAATCATCAGGGGGGTAAAATGGGGGATGAAAATTTGTATGGAAAGCGAAGTCGCGGGGTACTGCTAGTAAATCTATAAATTGGTCTGTAGCGGAATGGTCCTATACTTTTTAATATAAATAATATTTTTTGCCTGTCAGCACGCCAATGTTATAATAATATAATTGTAGTGGACACATATGTTTACACAGAAATGTTGCTAGTTAGGTAAGTGGCATTTTATGTACATGTTTACCGCCAGTTAACAATTATTGCGGTATTTTCGAGCCGTTTGTTCTAACAATAAAAAGTGTAAAGTTATGTGGATTAAGTTTCAAATGCGAAAGTGTCTGGGTTTATTCTTTAGGAGTTTTAATTAAGAGTGATAATTATGCACTTGAAATAGAAAAGATTGTAATTAAATACACTGACTTATGTAAATTTTATGCAAATAGAGTTAAAGGGTAAAGTAACATGTCTTGTAACAATTAGTTTGGAATATAAATTAATACCTGCTTCGCTAAAGTTCAAGCACATAATTAAACGATCAAAGTCTATAATAATTCTATCGTCTTATTAAATTAAATGAGATATTTTTTATTTCAGACCATTTTGATCCATATTTAGGTTAGTAATAATAACTTAAGAAACTAAGGTTAATATGGATTAATATGATTCAAGATTATACTAATGATAAATATAGATAACAAGAAATACTTATGAGAGAGATGCATCTCATCCATGGAGAGATGGGAGTGGCTGAAAACCAGCGCTGTGTGGGATCACATCCTATGTCAGCACAAGCTGAGCCAGCTTCCATTTGCTTTCTATTTTTTGTGTGTTTTTCTGTAATCACTCAATTTGTAATGAAGGCAATAAAAAATATTCTATTCTATTCTATTCTATTCTATTCTATGAGTATATGTTTACATTTATACTTTCGACTTATACGCTTTTACAAACGGTAGACTTAATTCCTTAAGGATTCTATACCAATCAGCTATGTATGAGTAGGACTACTACTGTATTCTTATTTCTGATAGACCCTGCGCAGGTTAAAAGAAAAAAAAAAGCATATTACAGTGACCAGCTCTATGACGCTAGATTTTGGTCTCAATATCGACCCTATTACAACTGCATAAGATGCTAGTGTTTACCTTGACGTGCTGCCAGCACGATACTACTAATCCTTGTATAAGTAATATAGTATACACTTTCTTAAAATCGTATTTTTTTGTTACAGAACAATGGACGATCACCTTCAAAACACCATAACATAGCTCACCTCGATGCGATAGCCAAAGCCTGTGCTGGACCAATGAACTAGTGTACCCTGACCTGCCTACCACCCGGTGACAATGCCGGCTATACTGACCAAGATCAGGGAGCAGGCGTCGAGGGTCCAGCCTTCCCTGGCAGTGGGCATGGGAGTGGGCGTGGCCTTGGCTGCGTGTGCGCTGTACGGCACCAGAGAGAAGAAGCAGCCGCCGCCGTGCCACAACAACAATAATTATAAGGTAAGGAAGAAAAAAGCTAACGTAGCCAATCATCAGAGATCAACCAGGTATGCAGGATATATAGTGCGCAAGTGTGTAGCCAATACACAAGTGTACTCTGTTTCTTCACTCTCACATCTCGGTGAGTCGGCAATCCGACAGAGACAGAGAGAGAGATCAGGCGCAGGACCAACGACTTAACGTGCTTTCCTAGGGATTTTCGTAAGTGCTTGCTGCGCCAGCAAGACTTAAGACTCGAAGAACGTCCTTGGTACCTCAGTTGAGAGAGCATTCGCCCGTATAGCCAAGGGTCGTCCCACCTGATGACGGTCGGTGCAATATATACGATCATAAAAACTGGCAAAGAAATTGCTTAAAATATACAAGGCGTTACAAAAATACCTGTTGATAGCGTCGATAAACGTCAATTTTTTGACTTCCAATCGGCCACGTCTCGCATGACCCGTCTGATTTCTATTTTTACTGGCCGTGTTTCCAGAAGTATGTTTAGTTGAAAACTCGCTTTACTTCTAACGTTTAGTTTTGTTTACACCCTTTATGATGACATGAAATCCTACAACCCTTATACAGACAATCAGTGTATTTTTCGTTAGATTTTAATAAATTTCCATGCAATGTGTTCCAGGTCGCCAAGAACGGCAAGCTCCAGACAGTGACGAACGGCGATGCGCCCGCGCAGGCGTGCGGCGGCCGCTGCGGCGCGGAGCAGTGCGCGCTCTGCCGCGGCGACGCTGACACTGACAATAAGCAGAACATTGTGAGTACCCGCAGGATTTCATAGAAAAACCTTTCCTGCCAAATTCAAAGGGGTCTGGAATACAAGAAAAAAATCAACCTTTTTATTGTTTGAATTACGTTTTGTTTTGAAGACTTTTGATCTATTTTTTTATATTTTTCCTGTATTCTAGACTCAATTGACAACCACCTCATTGAATTTGGCAGGTACTTTTTTTACATCCTGTATAGGTATAGTCCGACAAGTTCGAGCCCGACCCTCCTTACGCCCCGCAAAACGTGCGGGGGGCGAGGAAGCTCCAATAACACGCGACCACTTCTCCGCATCATCACCCGTCCCCGCTGAGATATATCGTGTCTCGCCCCCCGCGACTCTTGACGATCGTAGGAGGCTCGCGCACAAAATTATCAGACTGTAGCGTCTGTTGAATTTGGAAAAGTTAATTACAATTTGGCCAATATTACTATTCTGGCGAGAAGTGAAGAATGGTTTGCTGTGGTGTATCTACAGACTGCTATTTATAGATCTTTAAGTTAAAGAGTCCCCTCTTCCTTTGTGTTTATAAGGATAAAAACAGCATAAATGTGTTTTAGCTGACAGTAGTTTTTGCCTTGCGTTTCACTAAAAAGACAACTCAACATTTTTCGGAATGTGTTAGACAGTGAATAATACAGTCATTTTTTTACCACTAGATTTAGATTGTCTTTTTCATGGCCCATTTAATGACACATAAACCGGGACTTACAGGAAGATGCAGACGAACCCGCGCCAACTCCAGAGGAACACGTCCCCGGGCTGAACTTGGAGTTCCTCCGGCAGCTGGTGACCCTCGCCAAGATCATGGTGCCAGGGTTCCGCAGTCATGAGGTCGCGTTACTCACTGCGCACACGCTGTGCCTGTTTTCGAGAACTTTCCTGTCGATATACGTGGCGTCCCTAGAAGGGTCTATTGGTGAGTACATCCTATAATTTTTAGGAGTTCCTTAAGCAGCTGGTGACCTTTGCCCAGATCATGGTGCCATGGTTCCGTTGACATACGTAACTTTTCTAGATGGGTCTATTGGTTAGTAAACCCCTAAGTTCTGTCTGTAGTTTCTCCGGCAGCTGGTGCTGGTGATCCTCGCCAAGATCATGGTGACAGGGTTGCGTAGTCGTTTTAAGAACTTTCCTGTGGCTTTTGGCCAAAAAAACCAAAGCAATTATTTTATAGATTTCTTCGACTAAGTGCACGTTATCAACTGGTTGGATGGTGAAATCCATCAGATCTATATTGTACGAGTAAACCCGTACATTTGCGTAGTTTCATATTTTCGCGACATCGGCATTAAAATTGTCTTGATCTAGTTTATACTTTACTTGTTATTATAATGAACATATGATTTTTAGTGTTGAATAAAGACTGTTACAATCGACATCTCTGTTATCATTACGTACATCGACATCTGTTTTCGGCACTCACAGCATCATATCAATCTTTAATGTGTAGACCGACACTGCACATTATACAATATTGACGTTGTTATATACGTCTTACTTATGGTAGTCGACGTACGGGGTCGGGTGGTATATAATTCATCTAAATACATATGTATAGAGTATAAAAGATACAAGAAGTTTCTGTAGAATGAAGGACATTGAGGCAGGCATAGTGGCATTTAATGTGCAATTCCGGAAGGACTTCATATAACTACCAGTAATACCCCGAGGTGCTTGTGGCGCAGTGGCGGCAGCGCTTTGGTAGTGATACCAAAAGTTAAGCAACCCACGGCGCGGTCGTGATTGGATGGGTGACCATTCCGACCATTTAAGTGACGTCCGTGACAAGCATCTCCGTGCTTCGGAAGGCACGTTAAGCAGTTGGTCCCGGCTAATATCTGTGGTATTATTCGTTCAGCCTAGTCAGAGGCCCTAGGGCGGCTTGATAACTTCTGACAGTAAGGTTTGTCACTTGCCTTACATACACCCCTCCACCAATCCGCACTGAGCCCGCGTGGTGAAGTATGGCTCGTTCCTCCTCATAGTTGAGGTGAGGCCTTTTCCCAGCAGTGGGATCTAATAGGCTGACTTATAATACCCCGTTTCCCTTGGTTGTTATTATGTTTGTTCCCCTTTTGCATGAAACAAATTCTAATCTACGTCCCTCTTTCCAGTGCGTCACATAGTCCAAAAAGACCTTCGGCGCTTTGCGGCACTGCTGCTACAGTGGTTCGGGATAGCAGTTCCAGCCACCTTCATCAACTCCATGATCAGATACTTGGAAGGTCGGCTGGCGTTGGCCTTCAGAACAAGGCTGGTGAATCATGCCTATGAGCTGTACTTCAAGAACCAGACGTACTATAGGGTGGCCAACCTGGATGCTAGGATCGAGAATGCAGATCATAGGTAAGTTAGGACTGGAGCTAGTTAGATGTTTTATCGTTTGGTATAGTGTCAGACATACGAGACGACTGACATGACTTGACCAGCATCTCATAAATAGTTTATCTAAATCTGGAGGCTCCCCATGAACCCACCAAACTTTGAATTTGAGCTATTAGGCTGGAACCAAGGCATAGAGATACCTATTGATACTAACCATAGCAAATATAGGTTTAATTTCTAAGAACTTGAAGAAAAAACTATAAAAAATATTGTACAATATCACATGCATTGTTTTCATCCCGAAGTAATTTAAAAAACGGTGGCACAGTCAACTGCAAGTCAGGTTACCCATGTGAACTATGAAAATGGCTTTTATTATGTGGGGCATAGAGGGCGGTCTGAAGATCAAAATGGGGTTATTCGATGATCGAATATATGGCGACTGTAAATGATACTCTCGGAGTCGCGAAGAAAAGTCTGGTGATTATTCGCCGTGCGTTTACAAAGTCGGACAACAAATTGGAAACGGCCATAGAGGAACTCGAGGGTAAACCCGCACTTCTGGAGGACGTATATTACCAACTAACCCAGGATAAAAGCGGGAGATTGGGGTCATGTGATATTCAAATTATGGATTCAATGATAGATGCTGAAGATCACATTATAGATCGCGAACTGGAGGAGGTTGAGTCATACAAAGAAATGTGACAATTTGACTGATTCCGATAAAGTCGATTTAAACCTAAATAACGTTGATTTCTTAAGTAAATCAAGTACCAACTTGCACGATCATCGAACAGGGGTAGTCGGATGTGCGGTTTTGCATGTGTATCACCGTGGTAAATACATTTATTTATCGAGGTAGAGCTTGGGCCTAGTGTGTGATTGATTAAAATATCTTGGCCAATGAGGAGCGAACTTAAATGTAAACTTATGGAGAAATTGCATATTTTATATTTGAGATTACTGTATTATATTGGATTATTATTTTACTGAGAGTGGTAACCTTCAGTAAATATGCTTAGGATGCTGACCCATCCACTAAATATCTTGATTATCCATCACCACTCCACTAAGTAATTTATTTTTTCTTCACAGGTTAACAGAAGACGTGTCGGTCTTCACCCAATCAGTAGCTCATCTATACAGCTCGCTCACGAAGCCATGCTTCGACCTGCTCCTCATAGTGCTGACCCTCGCCAGCTACTCCAGCAAAATGAAGGGAAACATCTTCCTTGGTGAGCCACGTTTAATTAAATTAATTTTCGCTCACAATAATTGATCGACTATGCCATCCGGTTACACAGTCGATCAATTTTTATGAGCGTAATTGAATTTCGTAAAAACTTGCAAACAAATTGCATAAGGTATAAAAAATAATTACCACGTTTTTATAGTCTTAACAATCGCATAAATTGAGTCTTATAAATCGTAATGTATTTTGATAAAAAACGGAGATTCACTAAAGGCAAGCACTTAGAAATTCGACAGGATCTTTTATTTATTTATGGCATACAAAAAAGTAACTGTAATTTACAAAAATAAACAGTTTATTGAACTAGACTTGAAACATGTGGGCACAGTGAGTTCCAATTTAAATGAAATAGGAGAGGGTAACAATGTAGTAGGGTTGGACAAACACTACCAGCTTATACTGGTATTAGTTTGATTAGTAATATAAAGTTACAAATACAAGTTTGATTGTTTGATTATGATTAATATACAAGGCTGGGCATGATTTTGAAAACTAATTTTTTTTAATTTAATTAAGCTACATTAAAAATATCCAGAGAAGGTTGCTTGACTTCATCTGATGATCTCGGCCTAGTCAGGGCTTAAACGAGTAATGAGCTCAATGAAGTTCACAACATGTCTTCTAAAAAACTAGACTCTTGTCGGTCAAGTAATCTTCATTGTTCTCTTATATATCTAAAAAAGGACACAATGGTTTTTAATATTTTTTAACACTTACATTGTTCTTTCTTATTTATATAAGTTTAAATAAGATACCGAAATTCGCACACGGGTAGAATTTAAACCCAGGACCTTTGGCTAGCCGGGCCAACGCTCTTACCAACTGCGAAGTTCTTGCAACGTATTCAAATGAGACCAAGAATTTCGCACGGCTGGATAGACTGCACGGTAGCTCAGTTGGTAAGAGCGTTGGCCCGGTCAGCAAAAGGTGGTGGATTCAAATCCTACCCGTGTGCGAATTTTACAAGCAAACAACTTCATTACGTTGACAATATTCCACAGGTCCAAGCATAGCGACTGTGGTTATCTGCATAACTGGCCAAATCCTGCGACTTCTCTCGCCGCGTTTCGGCGCTTTGGCGGGAGAAGAGGCGCGAATGAAGGCCAATTTACGACACGCGCATTCACGGCTTATAGCGCATGCGGAGGAAGTCGCCTTCTATGGAGGACACAAGGTAATCTTATATCATATCTTATATCTATACATGGTGTCCCGTAAATTAACGTCAAGCGAGAGTGACGTCATTCTATTGCTCAAATACAACAACTTTTTCTATGGGATCAACATTGAAATCTCAAAAAAAATTTGGCTTCCCCATACAAAAGTGCCGATCGGCTGAGAGCAGTTTGTATGAATAAGTCAAATTATTTTTTGAGATTTCGATGTTGATCCCATAGAAAAAGTTGTTGTATTTGAGCAATAGAATGACGTCACTCTCGCTTGACGCTAATTTACGGGACACCCTGTATATACAATGTGTCCGGGTTTCGACTGGCGATAATTTATGTGCTATGAGATCATCAAATGTCATAGACAAAAAAAACATATTGGGTGTCTAACTCCCCTCCTCTTGAAATGGCAGCTATTTTAATATTTTAAAAATGCTATTTCTATGGATCTGGTTGTCATAAAAGTTACGAAAATTGTTCTTTTGGTATGTAACGCTATGGCCTATCAAGTGAAATAAAGATCAATTCAAAATTATTAACCGTCATACAGTAAAAAAAAATTGTTGTAAATAATTCTTGCTTAAAATTTTAAACAGTTACAACGTTTTTTAAACATATTCCAAAACTTAACCCAAAAATGCATTTTAAAAAATAACGATAAATAAAAGGCCCTTAAATTATTGCTAGTCGAAACCAGGACATCCTATACAGTGTGAGTCTTTAAAAAGTGCACATATGAAAATGGGTGAAACTAGACCCATTTTTGTCGAAGGAAAAATACTTTAAAAAATCTGAGTTTTCTTTTTTAATTTTTATAGATTTTTAAAAGTTTAATTACCTTCTGTTGACTTATTGCAAAGAAAACGTTATAACTTTTTATCTAGGAGGTATATCCTGATAAAATGAAAACAATAATAATGGTAAATAACTGATAATACTAAGAAAATACATAAAATTCCTAGAAAACGTCAACAAGTAATAATAAAATGTTACTTTTGAGAAAAATCTGTATTTTAATTGGTGTTTTTTCTAATTATTTAATAAATTCCTCCAAATAATGCCCATATAACAGGTGGTTCTTATTACTTTGTGTTATTTTTCATAGTATCACCTTTGTCAAACCAAAAATTCCATGTCTCTATCCCTATCACAACTTTAGCAATAAGCATTTAAACTAAGTATCTCTGGGCGCGCCATTCAACGCTTCGTTGCTAAGGGTGGCTCTAGATTTGTGTTTTGTCGTTTTCTGAGTATTTTATGTATTTTATTAGCATCACCTGTTATTTACCATCATTACTGTTTTTGTTTTATCCGGATATACCACTTAGATCAAAAGTTATAACGTTTTCTCTACAATAAGTCAACGGAAGGTAATTTAAATAAAAAAAAAAAAAATAATTTTTTTTTCAGATTTTTTTTTACATTTCTTTGGCCGTTAAAAGTGTGTCTAGTTTTACCCATTTTCATATGTGCACTTTTTAAAGACTCACACTGTATATTTGTGATCTCGGAGACGGCTCTAAAGATCTCGCTGAAATTTGGTTATTTCGAGGTAATCGAGGTTGAAAAATCAGTCTAGATTAGTCTTATGTTTAGAAAAACGCGTGTTTTCGAGTTTTCATGCGTTTTCTTTCACATAATTCGACGCAGAATATAAATAAATAAATAAATTTTACAACAAACACACCAATTACCTAGCCCCAAACTAAGCGTGAGCTTGTGCTATGGTGACTAGGATAACGGATAGACATACTTATATACATTAATAAACATCCATGACTTACGTACAAATACTCGTGCTCATCACACAAACATTGTTTTTTTATTTATTTATTATTCGCCCCTTGTGGGATTTGAACCCGCAACCGCCTGGTTTAGAAGTACGTGGCGCGGACCACTACACCAAGACGGTCGTCAATATGGACGTCGTCATAATATGGACGCTAATTTCACGACGCTACGCAAGAGCGCCGTAGCCGAGTGCGTATGACGTCAGACTGACAATTCCATGAGGCCAGGGTCAGGCCTGTGTATCTCCCCGCGTAAGTAGCAAAAACGTACCTACGCGCGGCGCCCCTACTTAGGGGCTAAAACAAGTTGCGTGTCGCTACCGGCCAGAGCCATGCTCGCGCGTTTTATTCACCTGCGGCCGCGCGGCTACGTTGCTGACTGGACGAGAATGAATAAAGTACTAGAAAGAGGCGCTAGATGGCGTTAGAAGCTTCTCGTAGCAGTCAACCCTATCGCGTCGCGTGATATTACGTCACTGAATAGCTTTAGTGTATTATGAATTATATTCCGGAGCACTAAGTATAAAATTATCTTGCAATGGATTTTTGTAGGTGTCTACATGAAAATGGGCTTGACTCTGAGGCGAACTAAATTACGCCATATTGTTGCGACATTGAGTAGACATTTCTTTGAATACAATTGCTAAGTCATACTTCTGTACGAAGTACTAGTATTCTGTGACTGGGTTCAAATCTCGCGTGACGAAACATGTTTTACTTTTGGCGCCAAAAATGCAAATGGAAACAAAGAGGAGAGGGGGCATTGGTTTTTTCCTTACCATAGCAATATGGGTATATTTGACTGCCTTGTTGGTCTAGTGGTCAGCACGCTGGGTACTATCCACGAGGTCCCGGGTTCGAATCCCGGGTCGGGCAGAGAGTGTTTGGTTTTTCTGTCTTCAAATAAGTCGGACACAGCTCCGGAGTCAGGAAGTTGGTGGTGTTAACACCCCCGTGCCTCCGAAAGCACGTTAAGCCGTTGGTCCTGCGCCTGATCTCTCTACGGTCATGTCGGACTGCCGTCTCACCGAATTATGAGAGTGAAGGAACAGAGAGTGCACCTGTGTATTGCGCACACACTTGTGCACTATAATATGTCCTGCGCAGTTGGCTAATCTCTGTTGAGAAAGGCCGCCGTAGTCGAAATTCGGCTAGGAGGACATTATTATTATAATATGGGTATCAATTTTTAAGCCAGTAAAGACCATTTCAAAAATATAATATTATTTGCAGTCGGATGTTTTTTTTTTTCAATAATTACGTGTGCTTGTTAAACAAAAAACTTACATCAATCAACGCGGCATTACAGCGTTAAGAAGCGAATGCTGAGTCGGACGCCTTTTCGGTAGATCATCTATACTAATTTTATAAACAGGAAAGATTTGTTTGTTTGTTTGTTTATTTGCATCGAATAGGCTCCGAAATTACTGGACCGAATCAAATTAAATTAGGCACAGAGATAGTTTAAGACACTGAGAAGGACATAGGCTACTTTTTGTCGCGATATAAAATCATCAGGGGGGTGAAATGGGGGATGAAAATTTGTATGGAAAATCAGACTTTTGGCGCGGGCGAAGTCGCGGGGAACTACTAGTATTTTTATAATTTGTAAATTGTTTCTTGTTCACCGATCTCCGAATAAATGCTTTTTCTTTCTTTCTTTCTTTTAAAGAAGCACTTGAACATTTCGACAGGCGCTGCCATCGCCAAGGTGGCCGAGAGGCAATCGCCCGGTATGCGAGGAACGCGGGTTCGATTCCCGCCACTGGTGGTAATTTTTAGGGTTCCGTAGTCCGAAAGGAACCCTTATAAGATCGTTCAGTCCGTCCGTCCTAGTCTGTCACAGCAGAATATCTTCTACGTTTATGGACTGATTTGCATGTAACTTGGTTCGAGGATACTTCACATATAGATCTCATATACTTCACATATAGGTCTCCCTGTGACCACGATCGCTGTAAAGTGTTCGAAACGTCAGGTTTAAAATAAAATGTAAATAAATCGCGAAGTAATCCGTAAAATTGTGTTTTAATGAGTAGATCTCATTTTTAAAAATACAAAAAATTAAAATTACCCCTTTTTAAGGGTACCTCCCCATACATGTAAAGGGTGGGGTAAATTATTTTTTTGGGTGCCCCCCTTTGTGGTATCGTTGAAAAGGACTATGAAAATAGGGTAGGGTTTCCATACAACACTTTTTTATCAGCTTTACCATTTGCGAGATATAGCCCGCCAAAGTCGTTTACACGGTGTCCCCCCCTCTGTAATTTCTAAAGTCTTGGACCTATAAACTTCAAATCACTCACGTAAAGAAACAGGCGCGGAAACTCTTATTTAAAATTGTTTCGGGTATCCTGTGATGAATACTTTTGAAATTATAAATAAAAAAATATATACTTTTTTTGCCTATACTGTCTAATGTTTTAAGTTAATGGTACGGAACCCTTCGCGCGCGAGTCCGTCTCGCACTTGGCCGGTTTTTATTTCTGAATCACTTATTATTAAAATGCAATTCTTACCCTTCCCAGGTGGAACACGGCCAGCTGCAAGCGGCGTACAAGTCGCTCGTCGCTCAGATGACGAGCGTGTTCAACAAGAAGCTGTGGTACGTGATGCTGGAGCAGTTCTGCATGAAGTACGTGTGGTCCGGTACCGGGATGGTCATGCTGGCGCTGCCCATACTGACCGGCACTAAGCAGGGTGAGTCACTAGAACACATAAGAATCAGGTGGTCACTGTCAAGTCTAAACGATATAGGTATGAAGTACGCACAAAGTTCGTGTGGTCATGCTAAATTAGTGTGCTAAACTTACAGGCACCAAGCGGGATGAGTGAGTTGCAGGTAAATTATTATACAGGCTGTCCAAGTTATATAGGGTGTCAAAAATACACACGGTGTTCTAAATATATAGGATGTACAAAATATAAAGGGTGTTTTAAATATACAGGTTGTACAAAATATACAGGCTGTCAAATATATACCGGATGTATAAAATATACAGTTATAAATCAAAAGAGATTCTGTCTGTTGTGATTTTGTGACATGCTGTCCTTCCTCCCCCCGCCTCCCAAATATTATTTTTGTTTTTTAATCCTCCATACATCGTAAAATGTTTGCGTCGTCTCCGAGGTAAAAGTAAAAGTCATAAAAGTCATTTATTTATGTATGTAGGCTCACAGGGGGCACTTATACACGTCCCAATATATTATTTTTTAAGCTCTGCCACTGCTTCGGGACAAATTGTGGGCTAGTGCTGAGAAGAAGCAGCGCAAGAAACTCAGTCACTATTGTCAAAGCCTCTTTTAAAAATAATATTTAAATACAGAAATTGTACTAGTGCGAGCTGGTCTACACGTTTACATCATTCAAATAATCGTCTACTTTATAATAACCTTTTGTCATTAGGGCATCCTTAATAAATGATTTAATTTTGTTAATTGATAATTCTACAATATTTTTCGGTAATTTGTTAAAGTAATTGAGACATTTTCCCATGAAAGAATGACCAACTTTTTGAAGCCTGAATTGTGGAATAGCAAGTTCATTTTTATTTCTAGTGTTAAAATTATGCGTATCAATTTTCTTTGTAAATAAATGCAAGTTTTTTACGCACATGCATACTATTTTCATAAATATATTGAGAGGCTACTGTTAATATCCTTATTTCTATTAAAAAATCTTTCAACCCTGTATACAATATGGCCAGGTGCAGGTAGCGGCGTGGACGGCATCAGCGCGCGCACGGAGTACATGACGACGTCGCGGAACCTGCTCAACTCCGCCGCCGACGCCATCGAGAGGCTCATGTCCAGTTACAAGGTATACAAACTGATACTAAATAATTTATTTAACAAAAGGATACATAAATATCGTATTCAGCTGTGACCGGAATGCGAAACCGCAGTGTTTGGTAAAGGACTTGTCCATTCATGGTTTTTTATTCGTCAATATGTCTAACCAGAATAAACTACATATTATATGAAAGAGTTCACAAAAACTAGCCTTTCTGCATAATGAATATATTTTCAAGGCCTCCGATTTAAAAAGAAATTAAAATTATTTTTTCTCTTTATCTGTACATAAACCACACCTTCGCCTATATCAATGGATTTCCTATAACGCATGAAAAAAAATTTGCCAGTAGTACCTATTATATAATGTGTGGTAGTACCTAGTAGTATTTATCCACCAGTGAAAAGGCAATGGTACATAGCCATACAGCCAGGAAATACAAGTAAGTGATCAATGAATGAAGTCTGTTACAAAACATATTTTTTCTCAAAAATGGAGGCGTTTAAAAATCTGATTTCTATGATTACGTGTTTCGTATTTTTGTAGCTTAAAGATAAATATAGATTATTGGTGGTTGGTGATATCTTGGAATAAAAAACCAGCCTCCATACAAAAAGAGGACAAGTCCTTTGTAATAAATTTTTATGTAAGTTCTGTTACTGCTCCTAAATAAATACATTAAGTACATGAAGTTGTAGGTCTTATAAAGTGGCCCCGAGACGATTTAATCGAATCGAAGTCTAAAAGACATCGAAAAAAGCAAAAGATAAAAATTGTGATTGAAGCCCGAATCGCGAATGACGAAGCCATTGACGGTTTCGCTGTGCAATTGACGATGACTGGCTCGGTCAGAATTTGTTTGATAGAAAGCAAAATGGCGGCGAGCAATTGACGCGTCCATCATTCGTACCGTTAATCGAAACATCATTTGGTCCATTAATAATAGAAGTCGTTATAAATTTAAAAAAAGATATTAAAATATTATTGCTATGAAATAGTGCGCTAAATTTTCAATATTAAATTCTATTGTTTGTATTAGATCAAATTAAATTATTTGTATATTGTTCGTTTTTGCTTGTATTTAAATATTGCATGAGAATGTCTTGTTTGCTATATTATTAGTTATAGTATGTACATGTTAGGGGTTATAAACTAGTACTTAAGTGTGTTAATTATTTTGTTTTTAAATTATTGTTTGTAACCTGTTTTGTTACATTTTCCCAATAAAATAAAATAAAAATAATGACGTACAAATCGACAATCGGCATTAATCGTCTCGTCTATTGTCTTGTCACCATAAGACATTAAAATAAGACCTTTTTGGAGATGGCCCGAAAGATGGAGAGATATCACATATCCCTATCCCACCATGATTCTAAGGCTGGCCCTAGACCTACAATAACATTGTACAATAAGATTGAATTGCGTTTTGAATCCAAACGTTCAATTATATTGCCCAATTTTAAGAACTTCGCAAATTGTGCAATGTTTTCGTGTTCAGTCGGAGATTAGTTTGATCCAAGCAACATGTCCGCACAAGACTTAGCTGCAGCTGTAGTATTATTGCTTGTGGCTAAGCGTAAACGTAAACGAACACGTCGTTGGTCGAAAGCTTACTTAAAAAATACAACTATACAATTGTATGCATTCCACGATAAACTCCCTTTCCTTCACTTTCGTACTGTCTTTTTCGGCCATCTTTGGGAAGCGAGCACGCGCGTGTTCTCCTTGCCCCGACGAAACACAGACTAAAAAATATTGCGCAATATTGACCCTATACGATGCAATGGAAAAATATGGTGCAATAAAAATTAAACTCGCTCAAACTTTCGTTCAATCATTGCGCAATCTTCAATATTAGCCCTAGACGATCCATTATATTGCACAATTTACAATATTGCGCAATATTATGGATCGTCTAGGGAACGTCTAAATCAGTGCTTATATGTACTACTTATTTAACAATAATGGGTGGTGATCGACTACTGCTACAATTTTAATATGGGTACTAATTTATCCCGGGTATGACCTCTTCCTTGTTTTAGGGTTTTTTAATTTCTAATTACACAGAAACGCAGTCGGGTTTTTGAGTTTTTTAAATTACCATTTTTCAATGTTCTGTATCGTCGTTTTATGGGGAAATTGTTTCGAACGTTATACATCCTATATAGTATTTCAATAGCTGAAATAAACAAATTGAGTTGAATACTAATGTTGATATTTTTCCAGGAAATAGTAACCCTAGCAGGATATGCGACGCGAGTGTCGGACATGTTACTGGTGTTCGGCGAGGTGGCCCGCGGGCGCTGCGTGCGACAGGTGCACGTGGCCGCCACACCTACTTCCGGCTTTACCGTCACCTTCCGAGACAACCAGCCCGTGCCTGCCGGTGAGTGGAAATATAAATATGTCGGAGTCTGAGACGGTTGGCGCTGTTTGGAGCTGTCAAAGAGCGATGACAGACGTCATTCGAATTTGTCGTTTAACCATGGAGCTTCGGAAATCGTATCATACAATTAAGATATGGTTGACTCTAGCGCCATCTATTGAGTTTTGTCAGAAAACGCCAAGTACTTTACTTAGCATGGTCGATACAACGACGGCAGCACTTGTTCCCGTAGTTATAACGTTTTGTTTGATGAAACGATGAGCTGTCTATCACTGAGCGGTTGTTTCTTGACTATTGCGTCGCTGTATCGAACTTGCTACGTTTCTCGATTGTAATCCGAAGCCATCCATGTAATCTTTAGTTATTTTGTGTAGATTTGTTAGGGATATTGAAAATAGGCGTCCGTATTAACTAACCGGACTATTATTTCGAATACGCCGCCATGTATGAGCCACCTGACAACGATTTCTAACACGCCACCGACGACAATGCTACTATAGTCTGATTAATTTAATAGGTTCAATTTGACAGCTCAGAGTTGGTGGTATTAACACCCCTGTGCATCGGAAAGCACGTTAAGCCGTTGGTTCTGCGCCTGATCTCTCTACGGGCATGTCGGACTGCCGTCTCACCGAATTATGAGAGTGGAGGAACAGAGAGTGCACCTGTGTATTGCGCACACACTTGTGCACTAAGCGTTGTTAAAATAAAGCATTTTATTAATGTTGTATCAACACTACTTTTTAACTCCCATCGGTATTTTCGTTGTATTCGTCGTCGCTTATCGTTTAACAGTTGGCTTAGTCGGTATATAAGGACCCTAGCCAGGCCTGTGTATCCCACGTTGGTAGCAAAAAAGTACCTACGCGCGGCGACCCCTTGGTAAGGGACTAAACAAGTTGGGTGTCGCTAGCCGACAGCGACACGCTCGCGCGTTTTATTCACCGGCGGTGCGCGACACTAGGTTGCTGGTTGAACGAACATGAATAAAGTCCTAGAAAGATGCGCTAGATGGCGTAAGTAGCTTCTTGTGGCAGTCAACCCTATCGCGTTGCGTGATAGTACGTCACTGAATAGGTTTAGTGTATTATGAATCATATTCCAGAGTTATAAAAATGAAATTATCATGCAATGTATTTCTGTAGGTGTCTACACGAAAATGTGCTTAAGTCTGAGGCGAACGTCATACTTCTGTACGAAGTACTAGTACTTATTCTGTGCCCTAGCATTAAAACAAAAAAAAATAGGCTAGTTTCAGTTTTTACTTTTCCTAACAAACTAAATGTAATATTTTTAAGAGCATCATGTACTTAATTAGGTTTATCGGCCCTCTGTCATTTCACTCGGTCCCCACTCTTCCCACATTTCGTTCATAAGGCGGCACGTGTATGGATGCCTTTGGCGGCATTGCGGTTTCTTTGTCGGTCCGACAGACCACGCAGTGCTCGCCCCGGCACGTGTAAGGTGTGAAAGAGAGAGAACTTAGTCTCTCATTGTGGCGTCCTTATTGGATTTATTGATACATCGAACGTTTGTATTGCATTCACGAGTGAACAAACGGTACTTGGAATATCTCTTCCGATGCCCACTGTTATCAACACAATAGACGGACGAGACACTTTCCAGAAAAGCATAATGCCCTGGACATCTGAAGCCGAGCGTCAACATTTCCACCACCAAGACCCTCAGTACTATAAAACACCTCGACTTCACCGAGAGCGCTGTCATTTAACATCTGTTTTCAGACCACACATCTTTATAAAATATATATTTTTTTTATAAATAAATAATTGACTACCTAATTTGGAGTTTCTTGACTCACGCGAGCGATGATTCCTCATTCACGGGGTGTTTTATTTTACTTTTTAATCAAAGTCGTTTTTGGCTAAAACTAGAATTTAAAAATATGGTTGTATTATCTAAAACGAATTAATTTAAGATGTTGTATTTGTCCCTTAAATCTCGTCTGTCTTTTGGAGGTGACCTTATATATTACCGATGTATCCTAAAGTGTAGTAGGTAGCTCTATTTTAATTAGAAAATCCATAATTCATAACTTTGTTATCAAGTGTGAGACAAAGTGGTAAATATATATATTTTTTAATTGTTTTTAGTGGTAAATATCTATTTTTTTTAATTGTTTTTAGTGGTAAATATCTATTTTTTTTAATTGTTTTTAGGTAAAATAATATACACGAACGACCTGTCCATCCGGCTTCGAAACGTGCCCATAGTGACGCCAGCCTGTGACGTGGTGGCCAGTGGAGTGACCCTGGACATTTCGCCTGGAACGCATCTGCTGATCGTAGGACCTAACGGCTGTGGGAAGTCCAGGTTTGTTTAACGAAATTATTATTATTAGGTGCCTGTCGAGACGTGGAACTTGACCGTCAAGCTGCATGACGCTCAGCGAGCTATGGAACGGTCTATGCTGGGGATCTCGCTAAGGAATAGAATCCGGAACGAGATCATCCGCCAAAAGACGAAAGTCATAGATATCTTTCAGAGGTGCAGTAAGCTGAAGTGGCAGTGGGCTGGTCATGTCTGTCGCAGAACCGACGGGCGTTGGAGAAGGAAGGTTGGAATGGAGGTCTCCATTCGAGAACCCCCCTGCTAGTTAGACCTCGTCGGTCTGAGAAAGATGGCCGGTGGTGGCTGGATGCGGGAAGCGGTGGACCGTGAAAGTTGGCGCAGTCTTGGAGAGGCCTATGTCCAGCAGTGGACTGCCATAGGCTGATATGAGGTGCCTGTCGTATCCCACTGCTGGGCAACGGCACGTGTCCATAGTGACGCCAGCTTGTGACTTTGTAGTCAGTGGAGTGACCCTGGACATTTCACCTGGAACGAATCTGTTGATAGTTGGACCTAAAGTTATTGATTTGTTTTTTATTACACAAACAAAGAAATATAAATGGCGGACCTATTGCCTTGAGACATTCTCAACAATTGGTCTAAGCAGGAATAATATTTTTTTGTAAATTTTCTAACAATGGCAACAATTATACTACACATATTACATTATAAGTGAGCGCCGAAATTTTAAAATATTATCTAGATAACAATATGAAGAAACGACTTGATCGTATTGATTTTCAATTATCGTATTTCTTCGAATAACGTCTACTTTAAATTATCCGATAATGAAGTAAGTGGAGAGAACGCAACTGTCAATATTGCACAGTTGACGTACGAGTTGGTTACGTATTACGTGCGTATTTTTCTTCGAATGTGTTAAATTAACCGTGCGCACGATTTTACAGCGCATAGGAATAATTATTCTGATTTGCTATTTCACACCACCAATCGTTGACGTACTTTTAATGAACTGTCAAAACGCTTTTCTTCCATGGATTTTGTATGGGAATAGTAAAATAAGACGTCACGTTTATACTCAACTAAATTACTTTTTATCGAGTTAAGGTTAATTAAAAATCAAATACTGCAGGTAATTAAAAGAAATCAATGAACGTTTGTTTAAAATATGTTACATTTTCAAGAAATCGGGTTTCGGAATTATTTGTGAAAATTGACAAATACCCAATTCTGAGTGGCTATATAACGCCCGAAACGTAAGACACTACTTTCAAATCTATTTATTCGTCATCAGAGGTGGTAACAATGTTGACAGACAAATCTCTCTTTGTAAATAGTTTACTATTCTTTACTAGCTATGAGATTCCTTACGGAACCCCTTTCTTCCAGCTTGTTCCGCATAATATCTGGTCTCTGGCCGGTATTCGGAGGCGAGCTGGCCGTTCCCAAGCCGTGCGAGTGTGCCCATTGCGCGGATGATGCCAGTCTCGACGCACTACAGCACTGCAGCTCGAGGCCTATCATGTTTTATATACCGCAGAGGTAAGTGTCTAAGTGCTTTACTCAGAGACATCAATTAAAGTTAATCCTTCATTAAGTTCCATGCAGTCCTTTTCTATTTCATTGACAAAGAAAGTGACAGAACTAGACTTAATCAAAGATTAAATTGAGTTGACGTCTCTGAGTGCGGCAGAATGTCTTTAAATGCGTTTATTTATTGCCATTATGAGTATATTCAAGTCTTATATACAGTGTGTCCGGGTTTCGACTGGCAATTGTTATCGACTAAAAATCCCCATATTGGGATTTAACTCCTCTCTTCTTGAAATAGCAGCCATTTTAATTATATTTAAAAAAAAAATGCTATTCCTAAAATGGATGTCCTAAAAGTCATGAAACTGAATAATTTGGAAGGTAACGCTATTGCTTATAATGTGAAATAAAGATCAATTCTAAATTATTAACTGTCATAAAGAAAAAATAGTTATAGGAAATCTTGTTAAAAGTTAAATAGTGAAACATTACAAAACTGAACTCAAAAATGTTTTTTTTAAATCTTTTTTTTTATTTGTATTTTGTCTCTGAAATTTGAAAAGGCTCTTAAACTATCTCTATTCGAAACCCGGACACACGGTATATTTTTTCTATTTATTATCATATAAAAATTTGGTAGAGCTAGCACTGTCACTAATTTACGGCTTCGGTTTTGATGATGCGTGATACGAATTTGCGATTTTGGAGATGCGCAATTTTCGCTATAGCTTGGCTTTTGCAAGCTAGGTAATAAGGCTACCAATCATTGCCATTTGACCTTTCAAGTCATAACTGAATCTCATCAGATCTAAAACAACACATTCCATTCCAGACCCTACATGTCGGTAGGCACACTCCTCGACCAAGTGACGTATCCCTCCCGAGGCCACGGGCCAGAAGCAGAAGCTAGAGCCACCCACGTACTAAAGCTGGTGCGACTTGACGCGTGCGCGGCGAGGCACGGGGGACTTCACGCGGAGAGAGATTGGAGAGCCACGCTGTCGGGAGGAGAGAAGCAGAGGATGGCTATGGCCAGGATGTTCTACCACAGGTAAGAAATTACACTAGCCACAGCTTCCGTCAAGTGGTACGTCATTGAGCGTTTCAATTGAATGCGAAATATGGAGCTTTTATTGACGCGTCAATTCAGTACGTAAGTAAAAAACAACAATTTCAAAGCCATGTAGTGATTTTATGCCCTATATAATCACTATATAGTTCTTATACCACCTAAAATTGAAAGATGGAGCACATTTTTACAAAAATACGGATTATAATTTATCCTTCATATGCCCTCTAAACGCACCGGAAACCGACATATGACGTTACTATTTACATGGGTGAGAATTTCCAATCGAGAAAAAAGTTTGCTTGCAAAGACAATCCTGTTAATATCGGGGAAATCGTCATAGGCATGCTTATGTCGTCACAAGTTTACATTTACAATAATAAAAAAATGTTTGAGAGTTAAGGCAGGAGCACTTATAGCTAGGTACTTGCCACATCAGCTTTCAGGGTTCAGGTATCACTTCACAGGCCACAATCACTAGAAATGTCTGTAAGGAGCTTCACAGGATACACACGCGGCGAAGCACTCTGGTCTGTCTAGTACATGTGTCATAGGTAACGTCTCGATGTCGACTCGATCTCCGGGGTTCTCACGGTACGTTTTAAACAAATAAAAATAAGGCAGGTATGCGTGTGAGTGTGCGCGGCGTAGTATCAATAGGGTACACAAACAAATCAAAATATTGTAGTAAACAAACTTCAAAATAACTACTGAATTTAAAGTCAAAATACTTAAATTAATTTATTAATTTAGTCTTGAATTGAAGTTTTTTTTAAACATGTACCTCAAAATTTACTTTACATTCCGAATTGTTCTTCAAAATCCGCTAGAAGGACACTACTAGATTCTAACTAAAAGATTTCAGAAGACCGAACAAGAAAGGCACGTTAGACCGCACACTTCTGTGTGAGGGATTACATAGACTCTTTATCCCCGACTTCGCCAACCCCTGACGTTCGTTCTTAGCCAAGATATTTTACAGTACAAGTAAAGTCAGCCTATATAGATCCCACTGCTGGGCAAGTTCTCATCTCAACTATGAGGAGGAACGAGCCATACTCCACCACGCGGGCTCAGTGCGGATTGGTGGAGGGGTGTCTGTAAGGCAAGTGACAAAACTTACTGTCAGATGTTAAGCCGCACTAGGGCCTCTAAGTAGGCTTAATGACTAATATTAACAGATATTAGCCGGGACAAACTGCTTAACGTGCCTTCCGAAACACGGAGGTGCTTATCACCCATCCAATCACGACCGCGCCGTGGGGTGCTTAACTTTTGCCGCCACTGCGCCACAAGCACCAAACTTATCTTCGTATTATTCTTACCACAGGCCCGTATACGCCCTTCTGGACGAGTGCACGAGCGCGGTTTCCATGGAAACGGAAGTAGTGATGTACGAGGCGGCCGTTGCCGAAGGCATTACTTTGCTGTCCATCACACATCGCCCGAGTGTTTGGTGAGTCTTCTGTGTCTGTAAAAACAAATTTACTGAAAAAAAAAAAAACTACCTTTGCTCTTGGCTCTAGGCTAAGCCAGACGTGGCGTAGACAGAGTCGATAATTATTTTTAATAAAATAAAAACCTGACTTCAAAAGTAATTATAATTTTAAAATATTCTTCTACTCGATTTTTTTTTGATACCGATGAAGCTATGAAAGTAGCACTAGAAAAAACAAGTAGCAATATCCCCCTCCTCTTTTTTATTTTAATGGCGGGCCCTATTTTAAAAATTTACATAGCCTATGTCACTACCACATTACTCTCACTTCTTCAAGTAATTGAAGAATTCAACGACACCTTATTATGTCAAAAACTGTCTAGCCGTTTAGGCTGTGGCGTGCCGAAATGCGTAATAGGTATACGCTCGAAAAACATTATCCTCCTTCTGACGCAGTCGGGTAAAAAACAGGCCACAATACCAGAGAAAGCTTTTCACCATGCACACTAGAAATCTGATCTGCCAATCCACCTTACTTCTAAAAACATGTCCGCGTGATACGGGCAAGGTTCCGACTTTCGTGTGACAACGTTTAACGTGATAAATCTTGTGTGCGATTTTCTGGTTTTAATATTATAATAAGCATTTAATAACAACTATCAGTTAGCAACTAGTTAATAATTAATAATAACATCTACATAACGAAATTGAATTTGCTTTAGTAAAAACTTGCAAACAAATAAAAATAAATAATTAAAAAAATAATCAATTAATTATATAGCTTAGTTATAAAAACAATTATGACAACGTTGAGTTAAATTTTTAGGCCTAAATCAATACTACTTCCTTACTAAAAAAATATATTTTTTCCCCAGGAAATACCACACCCACGTACTAGAATTCGACGGAGCGGGCAACTGGTCGTTCCGACCGCTCGACAAGCTCGCCGCCGAGGCGCCCGCCACCAGCATCGCCAGCTACACCAACAACACAGCCTCCAACGCTGTGCCTGCTTTGACCGACGACAGAGCTATTGCTGTTCAGTAATGCTATGGAATTACGTCACGGTAGCACTGCCTGCTTTGACTGACGACAGAGCTATTGCTGTACAGTAATGCTATGGAATACGTCACGGTAGCACTGCCGGCTTTGACTGACGACAGAGCTATTGCTGTACAGTAATGCTATGAAATACGTCACGGTAGCACTGCCTGCTTTGACTGACGACAGAGCTATTGCTGTACAGTAGAGCTATCATAGACGTAACGGTAGCTCTGGGTCGGATTCTGTGATGGTTTTTTATTATTATTAACTTGCAGTTCCCGCGACTTCACCCGCGCCAAAAGTCGGATTTTCCATACAAAATTTTACCACCATTTTACGCATCTGATGATTTTATATCGCAACAAAAAGTAGCCTATGTTCTTCCTAGGGTCTCAAACTATCTCTGTACCATTAATTATTTAATTTGAATCGGTTCAGTAGTTTCGAAGCCTATTCAATACAAACAAACAATCAAATCTTTCCTCTTTATAATATTAGTGGAGAGATAAACATTTGACCGCAATCTCACCTGATGGTGAGTGACGATGCGGCCGAGGATGGGTCATGTGTGACTAGTAACAGCCTATTCACTACTTCTTAAGAGAATCCAGATCATAGTGTTTAGGAAAAACTGCAGCCGGCAACAAATTCCACTCACTAGCAAAAGGAACGTAAATTATGTCTAAAATTAAAATGTATCTCTTTCGCCCACTATCACAAAGAACGAGATGCAGACACTTTAATTTTAATATAAACCACCGTCTCAGAATTAGGCCTATTATCGCCGTATCTCGATAGATAACTTAATGATTACTTTGACACCAATAGTTCACAACGGTACTGTCGCCAAAAACGACGCAGTGAGTTGTAGCAAATTTTTTCTACATTTGGAACAACGACTATTATCGTGTAAAAGTAGGTATATTTCGTACGGATGACGTCAGCACAACAAGTTATTCATTGCTCCTTATGCAGTTTTAATAAGTGTGATATTGCAACAAAATTGTGTTATTTGTTGTGCCGGTGGCTGTACATGATAATATCAACATGGCTGTAAAGCCACATGGAATGTAGCAAAGAGAAAAATCATCCACTTTGGCTATGATGTACTCTTTAAGCGAAAATGTAGTTATACGAAAATAAAAACAATCTTAGCATACCATGAAATGATCATGAATAGCAACTTCAATCAATAAATCTTTTAAAACTAAAAGTTCGCTAGTTAGTTGCTTTATAGATATTAAATAAGAAATATTTAGTATCGTATGCAAAGAAAACAACATTATTGACCATTGATTATACTTATACAGTAGCAAATTCAAGGTCACAAAAATATTCAATACTTTTGAATTTTGACTATTAGTAAGTAACAAAAAAACGAATCAATTGAATCATGTTATATAAAGTCTGTTTTTCATTGCTTGTCCAACATTGTAAACAATCTTTTTAACGAAATTAATCATTTAAAAATAAGATATACACAAAAATTACATCCTAATATGGTAGTTTATCGTTTAATATATGCAGCTTTTTAGAGCTATTAGTATAATTTTTTTCACCAGTATTAGTTTTAAAAGTCATAAAAATTCTTTACAATATTCTTTACAATGCTTTTAAAAACTTTTATCTGAATATAAAAACTATACATCTGCCAGATTTTATTCTATAATATTTTAATTTATTTTTACAAAATTTTGCCGCGTTTGTAATTTTAAATTAATAATTTGTAATTGAATATGCCTGAAATAAAGATTATTATTATTCAATTCAGGAAGATCTCAATATTCTTTAATAAGTTACTATAATTGTTACAAATGTTTAAAAGTTTTCTATTTCAATAAAAATAATCAATTAATTAAATATGTACACTTAACAAAACTTAAAAATCTACTTATTCGAAAATGTAACCGTGTCCATGAGGCAAGGAAGCGAGAATGCTAGCTGCGTTTCCGCGTTGGATAGCCAAACTTAGCCTCTGAGCGAGAAATGAGCCAGCTTTTTTGTTTTCCAGAATTGTATTTAATTTAGGGGCTATTTTTCTAAAAAGTAATTTGGCGTTAGGTCCCCATGGTCCAAAAGTTTCAACGCCAAACGGTGCAAACACATAATCACCTGCAAGAGACTCGTATTTGCGCCGCTTGGCGTTTTCTGCCGACTCAGCGGCAAAACTCTTATTATTATTAAAATGATTGTTTACAATGTTTGACACGCAAAGAAAAACGGACTATAGATATTGCTAGATAATGAAAAATCATCTTCATAAGAGAATCAGTTTTCGTAAATTAGTATAGTAAAATTACTATTACCTTCCAGTAAAAACAGTAGCATGGTATTATAACATCACAAATGTTTGGTTAGGTGTCACCGTCCAGCTTGGAGATTATTTTAAATTCATTAATGTTAAACGCATGTGATATATGAAATGGAAATCGTAGCAATATTATAGTTACCACTATTGGTTAACGTAATAAAAGAATTAAAAATAATTAAGGTTTCGCGCGCACGATGGTTAAATAACTTTGCCTTTATTAGGTTTCGTCTGCGTAGTGCCTGTCAGGTTTCTCAAATAAACTACTAAAACTACAGTACATTGGGCTCAATTACAATGCGCCCTGTCTAAAATTTAATTTAGGTTTAGTCTGTCTCTTTCTCTGCCAAACAAACGAAAAGATACAGACTATATTAATTTAGAAACGTCAGACTAAACAGCTGTCCGTTGCTAAGAAAATTAGAGAACCCATAGACAATTTAGTAGGGGTGTCATTCGATGACGACTAAAGTCAGACGAAAACACGCAAAAACTTGTACAAATACGTAAGAAATGGCATCACCTAATTTGACGTTTATAAATTATTATAGTCTGTCTCTTTTTGTTTGTTTGATAGATAAAGAGAGAGACTGAACCTAAATTTAATCTTAGACAAGGCGCATTGGAATTGAGCCCATTGTGTCCCGTTCTTACATGGTGGTTCAGTATACTTGTAAAATGTCCTCTCGCTCAGATCTACCCTTATTGAAAGATACAGATAAAAAATATTTAGGCACTTAGTTTATAGAAACCTGACATTACACCCTGATATTTAATTAGAGTTAGTAATTTGACATTTGATCTAGTAGAAAGAATCAAAGTGACATAATGTAAGTAGTAGCTAAACAGTAATGTCAAACTATTGATCCTAATTAAAAGTCAGAGAAATGTAGTGATCACGTAGTTTTATATCAAAATCTACGACATTGCACATTAGGTTTTAAATAAGATGTTTATAAAAATATGAGAAACCACGACACCAGTATAAGTGATAAGTGAACGATTATACACGAAATAGATAAATAAGGATGGAAGGGTAATGCACAGGCGATGATCAGGACCCGTAGCCAAATGGCTATCGTTCTGCAGCGAACTTCGCTATCGCCGATGAAATCTCAAAATATGTATGCAAAAGTCACGAGATGTTTAGATGGTATAAGTCAGTTTCATACATTTTGTTAGCAAAAGCGAACTTCGCTTGACAATAAATTGCCACCTGGCTACGGGCCCAGGCAATCAAACCTAATCTTGCGCGAACTAACTACCAATCACAGTGCAGAAGCGCTCAAAAGAACGGACTATGATTGGTCCGTTTGAGGCTACGCCTTCAAATTTACATTGGAAAGTTCAATGGGCCAACCCGCAATAAAGCGGAAAGAAAACACATGCATGTTTCGATAAAACTGATCAGTGATCATCCTTCTAACCTTGTTTCTCTATTTTGTGTTTATTGCTAAGTTAATTTTAGTATTAAGTGAATAAAAATTTTCTCTCATGAGATTATACAAATGGCTGTTGATGAATTTTATTATTGTGATTTTATTTTCTTGATTTATTATTGATTTAGTGAATATAACATATCGGAATTCGTATGGATATAGCTTTTTATTTTATTTATTTTCTACTGCTTTGGATAGATCGTGTATAGTGTACATATGAGTAGTGTAAGGAGAGGTTATACAGGGCGTGATACAATAAAGGGTTTGTATAAAATATACTGTTTTATTTTGTCTTTACCCTAAAACGCAAAAAACTTTTTTTTTCTGTTGAAAACAGGCCTCACGGTGACGATGTCTGTATTCTCGACTGTAGCCGTCCTTGTCACTTGTGTCAGCCATGCATGCCATTTTACACAGTGCTTTTTCTGTACTTGTATTATTAAGTGTTATGTCCTGCTCCGTTGGTCCGGGTTCGAATCCCGGGTCGGGCTGAAAGTGTTGGGTTTTTCTGTCTTGAAATAACTCAGATACAGCTCCGGAGACAGGAAATTGGTGGTGTTAACACCCCCGTGCCTCGGAAAGCACGTTAAGCCGTTGGTCCTGCGCCTGATCTAGCTAAGATCATGTCGGACTGCCGTCTCACCGAGTTTTGAGAGTGAAGGAACAGAGAGTGCACCTGTGTATTGCGCACACACTTGTGCGCAATATCTCCTGCGCAGTTGGCTAATCTCTGTTAAATTTAGCCGCTGTAGTCGAAATTTAGCGAAGACATCATTATAATGTGGTCAAAACAACATTAAAAAGCTAGTAACCCCGTATGAGTGTTGCAACTGTTATCTCATAAAGATACGTAATGTCAATTTTTTTTTTCAAAGTATTTCTGTAATTACCCAATTTATCAGTGTCATATGGATTAACGCCCTAGTAAAAATTAATTATTGTCATACCCTTGCTTGACATAAAATCAGTGCTAGGCTAGAATAACCTTGATTTATTATCATTTTTCTACTAGAGAAAATGTTATTGAACCTGAAACCTGCATAGCAATAAACGAATAACATATAATTATTTTTATAACTAAAGCAATTTGTTTGCAAGTTTTTACGTAATTAAATTAAATGTTGCTCACAAAAATTGATCGACTGTATTATCCGGTGGGACTTACGAATGACACAAACAGAGTTTTAAAAAAGTAAGAGCCAAGGTGGTTGCACTAATATATATTTTTATTTTCTGTCTGATTGTAAAAAAACATTGTCTCTAACTTGGATGAAGTATGCTACGATAAATTACGCCTTACTAAAAAACATGCCAACTTTCAACTGACACTTAAGGTTAACTTCAGAGCAATGCGGCATTCGGTTCCGAAAAGGCGCGCGGATATCATGGAACTATGGGAGTGTATGGAATGGCCGCATGCCATGACGCATCGCTCGGAAAGGGTTTCATACACTCCCATAGTTCCATGATAGCCGCGCGGCTCCTCGGAGCTGCAAGCAAGCCGCATTGCTCGGAAGTGTACCTTAGGATGACAGCAGCTGTCACCCTACGACTATCCATCACTGATCACGGATAAATAATGTAAAAGATTACATTTTAGTAAGTGTAGATATTTAAACAGAGCATCTTACTAGATCAGAGTAATAGGACATAAAACTATTTTCCAAAAAACGGGCAGTTTTTTTTATTTTTCCTACCAAAAAATAAAATATTTTTAAGATGATCTTGTGTAGTCTTAAAAATTAAGTTTTTGACTCTGTCTCTCTCATTTTGATTTACTAATATACCGAACTTGTGTACCAAACGTAAGCAACAGAGTAATCACAACACTGTTTATTTAGAAATACAACAAAATGATAGCATTTTTCTCGAAACCTGGCGTATAATAATACATCAGTTACTAAAATGTAACCTTATATACGCTGCAGTTTTAACGACATATACTTACGCAGAGTTACACATATTGGATATAAAGTCAAATGTTATGTGGCTGTTAGTTTCGAGAAGTATCTACAGTTTATCGTGATAAGCACATTGGACTCAAGAACTGGAATTTTAGTGACTGTGGATTGGAGGATAGATAGATAACTCTTTAATCTTTATTGTAGGTGGATTTTTGGACACCTGAGTTCACCAATTTATAAACAGCCGTTAAACATACGCGGTGTTATTACAAAAAAATTAGACCTGGTTTAAAATAGGTCTAAATATTAGCCGACAACAGACAGAGGAATGAATGACACATTCGTGACATGACCTAATAGAGAAACGCTTTTCTAATTGGCAAGCTAATTGCTTAGTCCTGGCTTAAACCCGGTGCAAAGTTTTTGTAATAACAGGGAAATTGACGGTTAATTTGACACATTTTCCATACCAAATATAATAATAATAATAAATAAATTGTTTCAACAAACACACCAATTACCTAGCCCCAAACTAAGCGTGAGCTTGTGCTATAGCGACTAGAATAATGGATAGAAATACTTAAATACATATAAAAGTCGATGACTTAGGTACAAATGCTCGTGCTCATCACACAATCATTTGCCCCTTGCGGGATTCGAACCCGCAACCGCCTGGTTTAGAAGTCCGGTGCGCGAACGACTAGGTACACCAAGGCGGTCGTCGTCAATATTATATCGGATATCGGCTGCATGTGTTGGTGAGCTCAACCCTTAGTATTGCAGCTGAAAAAAAGATTATTAAGATGGTAGGAACTAAAAATAAAGAGGCATGTATCTGGGAATAAACGATTAGGTCACTGGTAACAAATAAAAACAACGCTTTATCAAAGTTGAACGTCCTGTTCTGAAGGTCAACAAATAACCAATGAACTTAGAAAGTTGTTTATGTTTACCTGTTTATATCATTGTTACGTGCTCTACAATAAACTAGCACAGTAGGAGAGCAAAGCACAACGCTATCCGATAGGTAGGAAACCTAAATTTCGGTTAAAACATATGGTAATTTCAAAACTATTTGGAGATTTTATGCCCATAATAATCACTGTACAGTTACATAAACCACCTAAAATTGAATGGGGTTATTTTTACGAAAATACGGAGTATAATCCTTCATATGCCCTCTAAACGCACCGGAAACCAACATATGACGTTACTATAAATTTGCTTGTGTGAGACTTTCCAATAGATAAAAAAAGTTTGGTTCCAAAGACAGTTTTTATTTGTTTATTTAAAGTTTTTATTTAATTTTAACACATAGTTCTTAATATCTAGTATGGCCAGTAACAGGTTTCCCTTTCTTTATACAATAGTACATTGATATGTTGTTGAAACGCAATAATTACAGTCAAAATAAAACATTTTAAAAGGACAAATAAGACATTCAAATACGAGCACAAACAACCAACCCATTGCAGCTAACCCTTGAAACCTCATCATAATGATAATCATAACACAATCCTGTAAATAGGAGAGATAGTCGTCATAGTCATGCTTATGACGTCACAATTTTAAATTTTCAACAATTAATTACTACATTACTACTGAATAAAAAGTCTAAATACTCAAATTACTTTTTTTTTAATTTAGTCTTTACGATAAGTTATTGTAAGTGATAAGCATTCACTTTGCAATCTAAATATATTATTGTACTTGAAAAAATGACCGCCAGAGGCGGGAATTGAACCCGCGTTCCTCGCATGTCGGGCGATTGCCTAACCTGTCGGCCACCGTAGCGTTGGCAGAGCCTGTCGAAATTTTCAAGTGCTTCTTAACGCTGTAATGCCGCGTTGCATTCATCAATGTTATTGGGATTACACCCTCAACACTCGAATGAAATACTATTGCAAGTATTTAACAATCGGGTTCAATTCCTCCCTCTGGCGGTCATTTTTTCAAGTACAATAATATATTTAGTCTTTACTTCAAGCGGCCGGAAATTATTCGGATTCATTTCGATCGACGACCGACTTGGTGTAGTGGTCCGCGCTCCGTACTAAGTACAAAACAGATCAAGTGGTTCGGGTTCAAATCCCTCAAGGGACAAATGTTTATGCGATGAGCACGAGCATTCGTACCTGAGTCCTGGATATTTGTACACGTATGTAAGTATTTCTATCCGTTATCCTAATCGCCATCACATCAGGCACTTATTGGTGTGTGTGACTGATTGTTGACACAATTTACCTATTTAACCAATCTACGATTCAATCTACCGATTTCCTTTCGGTTTCCTACAAATCGGATAGTGTAACAAGGGTTTTAGTCGACTAAGGTATCGAAGTTCGATATCTATCTTAATTAAAGTTAATAAGTAATTCAAGTTTTTATTAAAGTTAGAAGAAGAAAATCATTCTTGAGCTTTAAGGTACAGCTAACCCGACTTTGTTTTATATTTAAATACGTCTGTTAAAGTAGATGTTTATGTAAGTATTTTGTTTGTGCTATATTTATTGAAGTTACCTAATATTTAATTAATGTCCTCCAAGCCGAATTTCGACCACGGCGGCCTATCTCAACAAAGATTAGCCAACTGTGCGGGACATATTATAGTGTACAAGTGTGTGCGCAATACACAGGTGCACTCTCTGTTCCTTCACTTTCATAATTCGGTGAGACGGCAGTCCGACATGACCGTAGAGAGATCAGGCGCAGGACCAACGGCTTAGCGTGCTTTCCGAGGCACGGGGGCGTTAACACCACCAACTTCCTGACTCCGGAGCTGTGTCTGAGTAATTTCAAGACAAAAAATCTCAAACACTCTCGGCCCGACCCGGGATTCGAACCCAGGACCTCGTGGGTAGTACCCAGCGGGCTGGCCACTAGACCAACGAGTTAATTACTAGATCTACGTAACGGCAAATGTACGAACGGCACAGTAAATTATGTCAAAGAAAAGGCAAAAATTACAAGGGGTTTCATCATAATTATTAAATTAATTAGTTATTTATTAAGTTTAGATCTAAAAAAGAGTATGAGTATAAACTTGAGTTCAAGTGTGAAATAAATATCAGAGTGGGGTCACGCCGACCCTTGCCGGATTGTATCAAAAATATTTCAAATCATGGCATGATTCACATGTGCTATTCGTAGGGTTGTCAACCCGATTTTCTTAAAATAGAAAACAATTGTTATTTGATTTGTTTCGGTGAAACAGGGTAAAACCAAATTAATTTGTAAAATGCAAAATCTTTAGTGAAATAGGTACTTACCGAACTACGTAAAATTGGGTCGTATAGCTTCATAGTTTTAGTGACGGGTGCGGGTAAAATATGTAAGTGCATACCTACTTAAGTGGGTAAAATTAGCAGTTAGTGTAGTATCATGATAATATATGGCTCACTTGTGGATTAGCTAAGCCGGACTTGCGCGAATGGGCTTTCAACTCAGATCATAGGCCTTGTGCTAGTCCGGATTAGCTAAGCCGGACTTGCGCAAAAGGGCCTTCAACTGAGATCATAGGCCTTATGCAAGTACGGATTAGCTAATCCGGACTTACGCAAATGGGCCTTCAACTCAGTTCATAGGCCTTTTGCTAGTCCGGATTAGCTAAGCCGGACTTGCGCAAATGGGCTTTCACCTCCGATCATAGGCCTTGCGCTAGTCCGGATTAGCTAAGCCGGACTGGCGTATTTCCGTGGTGGTAGAGGTGGATTAGGTACGTGCGCCTTTTGTAAGTTTTTCTGTATTTATTTATTTTTTATATATTCCTACAATATAGTAAATTGTAATCTCTGGAATTACTAAACCGATTTGAAAAATTTTTAGTTACCAGTGTATAGACCATATTTTATTTTTCTAAGTGACTGGTGCAATCCGGGCGGGTCGCTGGAAAAAAAAGATTACTTACTACGCAGTAATACATTACATAGATTGACCTTGTTAAACTGCGATCTTAATTAATTAGCTACTAGATATCAACATTTTTAATTTGTGAAATAATTATTTATAAAATAATAACAGCCATATCATGTTTCTTACATCATAACGAATCTACTGGGCGCGTGCTAGGCACGTGTACGAGGGTCAAACTGAAAGTTCTTAGAAAATCAAAAACTGATTACATTAGCCAGTTATTAGTTTTATTATATCTTTTCAAAATATTGTCCATTGACGTCAATACACCGCTGCATGCGATGGAACCACTGGGAAAAGCACTTTGCCCACTCGTCCTTAGGGGTCTCTTCAATGGCATCGCGATACGCAGCCACCGCTTCTTTAGCATTCATAAACCGCTTTCCTTTAAGTTTTTCTTTAATTTTTGGAAATAAATAAAAATCACAAGGCGCGAGGTCGGGGCTATACGGCGGGTGACCCAGTAATTCAACGTTTGATGTCGCCAAATAGTCGATCGTTCGCTTGGCGGTGTGCGACGAGGCGTTGTCGTGGTGAAGGAGGATCCTACTGCGAGGTCGTTTCTCTCGAACTTTTTCCAAGACAAGTGGCAAACAATTGGTAGTGTACCATTCTGCAGAAACTGTTTTTTGATCCTCTAACACAATTGTTGCGAAATGACCTATCCTTCCAAAGAACGAGGCCACCATTTTTTTTCCCGCACTTCGATCTCTCTTCACTTTAGTTGGCAACTCCTCGAAAGGAAACACCCACTGAGCAGATTGTCTTTTGGTTTCAGGATCATAACAGTAAATCCAGCTTTCGTCACCTGTTAGTATGTCGAACACAGCATTTGAGTCACCTCCGTTAAATCTTTCAATCATTTTACGGCACCAATCCACACGATGGAGTTTTTGAGCCTTAGTCAAATTATGAGGTATCCACCGGGCGCAAAGCTTCCTGACCGCTAAATGTTCGTGGAGGATTTTGTGCACTTGACTCATACCGATGCCTAAGCTTGTCCGAATCTGCTGATAGGTCACTCTTTTGTCAGTCTCTATCATACGCCGCACAACACAGATGTTATTTTCAGTCGTCGCCGTAGAAGGCCGTCCCTCACGTACATCATCAGTGAGATTAGTGCGACCACGTTTAAACTCATTAAACCAGTTGTAAACAGTCGCACGAGATGGGGCTTCATCGTGAAAGGCCAATCGTAGTCTATCATAACTTTCTTGTTGACTTAAATGACATCGAAAGTCATAAAAAATCATTGCACGAAAATTTTCTCGTGTTAAATTCATTTTGACGTGACACAGACAATTTTCAATTTGCCGCCAAGTCGTAAAACAAATGACAAATGAATGAAATATATACTCAGTAATATTGGCAAAGAGTTCTATTTTCAAATTTTAGAATATTTTTTTTATTATATTGTTTATAAGTGGCCAGTTCTAAGAACTTTCAGTTTGACCTCGTACCTACAGTTATTTTAATGGTTTAAACTTGCCATACTAAATTTGCCTGCGTAAGTAAGTATGAATAATTACATATTACTTATTACTAATACTCTTTAAAATTCTGAATTGCCGTAAAATAGTATTTACGTGGAAAATTATGTACCTAATCAAGAAACTATTAAATATTGAGATGTGTGCTATAGCGAGTCGGCTTTCTCGCTTAATCCTTGAGTCTAGGTAGGTACTTTAGTTTGAATACTAACTCAACATTCCACACAGTAGAGGCCCACTTGCGCCAGTCCGGATTAGCTAATCCATACTAATATTAAAAATGCGAAAGTATGTCTGTCTGTCTCTGTTACTTCTTGACGCTTAAACCACTGAACCGATTGAGATTAAATTTGGTGTAGAGTCAGTTCGAGACCCTGGAAAGGACATAGGCTACATTTTGTTGCGATATAAAAACATTAAAGGGGTGAAATGGGGGACGAAAGTTTATATGGAAAATCCAACTATTGCGAGCGAAGTCGCGGGGAACCATTAGTGTTTATATTTATAGCTTTCTCATATCTAGAAATAGTGTCTTCATGACGGCCTGCGGCCAAAGAACTTAAGTATTAATTTTTAAAAAAGCCTGCAAAAACCAAAAACCTTGGTGATTTTAAATATTGTCTTGAAATTGTTCAGACAGAATATGCTAGGACGTCACCGAAGTGGAAAAGTCCTCATATCACAAAAAAACCGGACCGGAGGTCCATGAGGAGTTGAAGGTGATGTAGGTAGAGGAATGGTTTTGCTGTCACTCCACGCCACGTGTCAATTTTCGTTAAAAGTGACATTTTACACCTAGCGCTTGAAACTTAACCGGGCAAAAAAACTATGTGAGCCAACAAACTAAGCAATAGCGATACTTTACAATAGAAATTTTAATATTGTGTGATGAGCACGAGCATTTGTACCTATCTGAGTCATGTATGTGTATAAACTGTAGGTATTTATTAACTACTTTTGATATTTATCAATTTACCTACTGAACTCGACTTTCTACAGTTTTACCCGTATTTAAGTAAGTAGTATAGATACTAAGTATCGCTCTATCTCTGTTGGGCATCATAATACCATCTGATGGTGCGGTCTGCCTTCTTAATTTTTCTTTGCCACTTTGCCCTATCGGACGCATCCTCTACTATATTGAGATATTAACTAGTTAAGTAATTCCAAACGCAAATTTATGTTACGAACGTGCCATTTCAGACTTGAACGAATAAAAAGCGTGTGAAAATTGTTCAGCACGCACCGCTGGCGTGTCATCCAACACGGAGGTGGCAACTGGTTAATTACCAACAAACAGATAACACGGACACACTAATTATAATAATATTGCTCTTGGGTTCGCGAAAATAGCTGTGCTGGGCAGGCGGATAGGCAAATGAGAACAGCAAGACCAAGTCTTATATCTACCACCGCAGAACTGAAAAAAACGGGTATACCACTAATATCAAATTGTAAGATAAATGTGTCATATGAGGAGGTGAAGAGAAGAGTGAAAAGTAGAGAAGGAACGATAACCACCGACAAGAGCTATGCTCTTAAATTGAAAGAAAGAAAAATATGTATTTTTGGCACGTTACACGTAAGATTTAAGCACATATAAAATTAAAATAAAGTAAAGTTTGTAATGTTACCAAACTGGTACCCACTTAGCTTTCATGCCATGACAAGCCATGCGCTAGTATTCAGTGGGAACTACAATGAGGTAGAGTAAATTAGAATATTATACGAGGTAAAGTTTGCGAGTTTCTTTGTACAAAGTCTTCTCTGAGAATCCGTGATACAACTGTAATTGAGAGCCATTTAGGTTCTAAGTTAATTTAAAAAAACAACACTAAAAACTTTTATTGTTGTTTTTTTTAAATTAATAAGTAGGCAGACATTTGACCGCAATCTCACCTGATGGTAAGTGACGATGCGGTCGAGTATTGAGTTATATCATGGTATGGAATACTCGTAAGTACTTGCATTATTTTATTTATTTTTGGTTAACCCCTCCGCACCTCTGGCGACCGCAGGAAGATCGCGCACGAACTTGACGGATTATAAGAATATGTGTGGATTGTCTGTTCCCAATGTGTTGTAGTCGCGAAAATATTATCAGGGGTGAACAAACTCGCCGAGCAGGCAATAGCCACGAAATGGACCGCGGGCCGGTGGGCTAAGGAGATACATTTTGACCTTTACCCCATCGAGAGTGTAAATTCCTAACTTATCGAACGAATACCTACTCGATATTTTTAAACTGAAATTTTAACGGTCTTACTTAAAATAGAAGTAATTTGCCCAGGCATAGGTGACAATATTGAGATATTCAGGGATGATAGGTCAAGTCAAGTCAAGTCGGACTGATGACCTAGCAAGTTAGACTAGTGAAATTCATCCAAGCCTAGCAAATACCGCAGGATCACGAAGGGGAATTTGGTCGCTTGAAGCTGGTTACCTAGTTAGCCTATGTCCAGCAGTAGACGTCCTGCGGCTAGTGATGATGATAAATAAATAAAATATTTAGAAGAAGTAAGTAGGTAGCACTAGGTATAAGCCCTTTTAGCCGGCCACTGTGGAAATCGATAGGGTTGGAAGCCTATGTTACGTTACCTAACGTCATGCACATTAGGTACGTTGATGATGAGGTACCTATTGATGACAGATTAAAAAACCGGCCAAGTGCGAGTCGGACTCGGACTTGGCCAGTTTTTTCGGTGGCACGACGGGTTCCGTATCTACCTCTAAATTGATACCCATATTAAAAATTGTAACAGTCGGGACCCATGTTAGAAAGTCAGCCGTCTCGTTAGTAGATTTGACATCGGACAGGGTTTTTTTACATATTGTAGAGGTAGGTATGTGCTCTAAATTCACTAAGCCTCCATTTCTAGAATGGGTCCCGACTGCTACAATTTTTAATATGGGTACCAATTTAACCCGGGTATGATAACCTCTTTCTTGTTTTAGGGTTTTTTAATTTCCAATTACACATATAATAAGTCGGGTTTTTTAGTTTTTTTATTCTGTTTTTAGTATTTTATAGCGGCAACAGAAATACCTACATCATCTGTGAAAATTTCAACTATCTAGCTATCACTGTTCATTAGATACAGCCTGGTCACAAACAGACAGAAAGACAAACCGACGGACAGACAGCAGACAGACAGCTTAGTAATTAGGTCCCGTTTTTACCCTTTGGGTACGGAACCCTAAAAAATTAAAAGTAGTAGGTAAATTAGGTATTGAGCAAAAGCGTCACGGAACCCTAGGTAACTATTGGTCACAAGTTCACAGCCTAATCATTTCAACTGACGCATGATAATGTAACCTGGGCCCTTAGACAAGACGCAATCTTTCCATAGCGAACTTCGCTATCGCCAACAAAATGTATGCAAAAATCACGTGATGTTCCGTCGGCTTATGTCAGTTTCATACATTTTTTAGCGATATCGAACTTCGCTTAAGAATAGATTGCATCTTGTCTACGGGCTCTGGGCATGGCAAATCGATGGCTCTACTTCCACGTGCTCTTATCTTGAAGCAACGGCAATTAGGAGAAATATTAATGGAATTTTATGCTGTTTTTAAAACAAGTAAGCATGAGGTACCTACGTCACGGTGTCGATTGGTGAAGTAGGCACAGGCGATAACGTCAAGGTTTTGCATTAGAAAATGACGACAAGATTCTTTAGTGAGTTGCATGGTGTGGCGTAGCACATGTAACTAGCTAGTTTATGTATCAATAGTTCAAATAATAAATAAATAAATAATATAATATTATAATTTAATGTTTTATTTCAGTAATATTAATAAAGTCGCAGGGCAAAGATGCTATCTTTTCTAAAGCAAAGTTATCTGTCGCTAACAAAATGTAGGTATGAGTTATTTACCTATTCTGTGGTATGAGATTGACATTAATTAGCCATCGAAACATCACGTGACTTTTGCATACTTACATTGTATGAGACTTTATTGGCGATAGCGATGTTCGCTATAGAAGTTTAAAATTGCATTTTGACGGCCCTAAGCCCGTAGACAAGATGCAATCTATTCTAAACGTGACTTTTGCATACATTTTGTTGGCGATAGCGAAGTTCGCTATAAAAGGATTTCATCTTGTCTAATGGCTCTGACACCCTTCAGTTTCCCACTTGTCCGACGTACAGACTCAAAGTCGAAGCTAAAATTTAAAAAATACGCTGCCGAACTCGGGTGATCTATTCAGCTATACTAAATAATCAAGAGGTAGCTAATCAAAACTTTAATTACTGGATCAGCGGTTGGTAGGTAGGTAGTTAACTCTTACAATCACCAAATATTTCACTAAACATTAAAACGCATAAAGTTTATCGTCATAATTTCAATTGATATACATCATTTGGCAGAGAAATCAAATTATAGGTTTTAGCACATTTATTACTAAGCATACACATAATTAACGCAGAATTGTTAAAAGACATAATATCAAAAACCTATGTTCAGCAGTGGACTGCAATAGGCTGATATGATAAATCGTTGAAATCTATATATTTTTAGTCATAATTTTATAAATCATATTTTAAAACACATAATTTTACTAAGCATACATGCCTTATTCATAATTAAATTTGCCGTTAACATTATGCATTGTCAGTTTATGACGAAATACGTTATGCCTTTTAATAGTTAGGTAACCACAAAACATTGTAAGTACCTAGATAGGAGTTATGACCCAGATTACCGAATCAGGGTTTGATTTGTAAACTTCATACGGGTCGGGACACAGACTGACATTTAAAATCCTCTTGAAATATGGAAACATGATCTTATTTTGTCGTCGACTGTACCCATGGTCGCGGGCTAAGTATAGCTGTGATAGTTATCGTAACGGCCGCGATACGCAAACAATGGCGCCCGGGTCGAAGTCTGTGGTGCACTTTGGATGGCCATGGGGCCCATACGTCGCACACGTGATAATATGTACTAGGGTCGGTGTGGATTGGCCATGTTATGGACCATGACAAAAAATAGGCAAGTTGGAGAAAGAAACTAAGTGATCTGATCTTCGAGATCCAGGTTGTGGCAGATCAGGCAATTACAGTGGAGCGACTGCCATCTGACCTTCGTGACCCGGTTACCAAGGGAAGCTGACTAGTTTGGATCATGGTTACACATTCAGTCGCCTGAATGTGCAGGTTTCCTCACGATGTTTTCCCTAACCGTAAGAGCATCGGTTAGTGAAACAACTAATGTACCTACTTAACTCAGAAAAAGTCATTGGTACATGGCGGCACGTGGGATCGAACCGGCATCTCCCACATGAGAGGCAACCCGCTAGCCACTGCGCCACCGACGCTCCCAAGTACTTACTTAAGTAATCAGTATATAACAAATAAACAGAAAAACAACAAGAGGTTCGTTAAAAAATGTAATACTTTTAGCTAAAGCAACGGTGTGGAGGTTGTCTCGTGTAGCACTTAAAATTAATGAGCTCTGCTATGCACCGACAGCGAGAGTCAGACTGCACAAGTGTCCATTGAATATAATGGATCAATTGGATATCGAACCTACTGACAGGCAGTAGGTTTACTTCCAAGGTTAGATTTCCAGGACCTACACTCTAGACAAGATGGAGTTATTTCTATCCGATCCCCCAAAACTAATACCTTAGTGGATCCGATTTATTTTGTACTAATGGTTCCCCGCGACTTCGCCCGCAAGAGTTGGATTTTCCATATAAACTTTCATCCCCCATTTCACCCCCTTAATGTTTTTATATCTCGACAAAATGTAGCCAATGTCCTTTCCAGGGTCTTGAACTGTCTCCATACCAAATTTCATCTCAATCGGTTCAGTGGTTTAAGCGTCAAGAGCTAACAGACAGACAGACACACTTTCGCATTTATAATATTAGTATGGATTAATGTTTATTAGTAACATTGGATCCCCTGTGTAGTGGAGTAATAATAAGTATTTATTATTTTATTGCCACCTGATCCTATAGTACTTACTAGCACTTTTTTGGTAGGTGGTACTTTTACGTTCGCTACTCTTTTTGTTCTGACTGTACTTACTAGCATTTTAACTACATTAGAAATACGATTGGGGATCCATTGGGAAAAGCAAATAAATGAGGGGATCGGATGAAATTTTTAGTGTCCTGATATGCTAGTCACTGTTCCTATTATTTATTTTGTAACTGTACTTAATTATTGTCGTTTAGTAATGATTGTTTTAAAACTAGCACATTAACCAATTCTAGTGGACACTTTAATACTTACTTCAAAAATCTATAGAATTTTAACAAAGTGAAGTAATAGATAATACTTCCCGTCATCCCGGATACTAATATTTCACGGAATTACGGCCCTTTTATGGGCTTTGAACACACGATCGTATCGCCGATTGTAAACGTCAATTTTTGAAGTTATTACTATTTCAGTCGTAAAACGAAAGAGATTAAATGGCCACCATTAAAAAGAGCATATAAAGTTCCAAATTTACTATTAGATACAAAGTGAAAAAGACATGATTATCTTTAATACAGTCATAAAACTTTTGTATAGAGGGTGTAAAAAATCAAAGTACCTACCAGAAACTACAGCTGCTTTTGGCATTTAAAACCTAAAAAACTTTTTAATTATTGCATTTCACTGAATAGGAAATCCCATTAAAAACGTTTTTCTTGTTGTAGTTGCCTAAAAAAGGTTTGCACTATCAAAAACACTATCAAAAAGTTATCAGATCTCATGTAGAGCGCCAAGCTTCTAACTCTACATGCCCTAACTCTTCTACAAGCACTATAATAAGTCAGCCTATTAGATCCCACTGCTGGGAAAAGGCCTCACCTCAACTATGAGGAGGAACGAGCCATACTTTACCACGCGGGCTCAGTGCGGATTGGTGGAGGGGTGTACGAGGGTCAAACTGAAAGTTCTTAGAACTGGCCACTTATAAACAATATAATAAAAAAAATATTCTAAAATTTGAAAATAGAACTCTTTGCCAATATTACTGAGTATATATTTCATTCATTTGTCATTTGTTTTACGACTTGGCGGCAAATTGAAAATTGTCTGTGTCACGTCAAAATGAATTTAACACGAGAAAATTTTCGTGCAATGATTTTTTATGACTTTCGATGTCATTTAAGTCAACAAGAAAGTTATGATAGACTACGATTGGCCTTTCACGATGAAGCCCCATCTCGTGCGACTGTTTACAACTGGTTTAATGAGTTTAAACGTGGTCGCACTAATCTCACTGATGATGTACGTGAGGGACGGCCTTCTACGGCGACGACTGAAAATAACATCTGTGTTGTGTGGCGTATGATAGAGACTGACAAAAGAGTGACCTATCAGCAGATTCGGACAAGCTTAGGCATCGGTATGAGTCAAGTGCACAAAATCCTCCACGAACATTTAGCGGTCAGGAAGCTTTGCGCCCGGTGGATACCTCATAATTTGACTAAGGCTCAAAAACTCCATCGTGTGGATTGGTGCCGTAAAATGATTGAAAGATTTAACGGAGGTGACTCAAATGCTGTGTTCGACATACTAACAGGTGACGAAAGCTGGATTTACTGTTATGATCCTGAAACCAAAAGACAATCTGCTCAGTGGGTGTTTCCTTTCGAGGAGTTGCCAACTAAAGTGAAGAGAGATCGAAGTGCGGGAAAAAAAATGGTGGCCTCGTTCTTTGGAAGGATAGGTCATTTCGCAACAATTGTGTTAGAGGATCAAAAAACAGTTTCTGCAGAATGGTACACTACCAATTGTTTGCCACTTGTCTTGGAAAAAGTTCGAGAGAAACGACCTCGCAGTAGGATCCTCCTTCACCACGACAACGCCTCGTCGCACACCGCCAAGCGAACGATCGACTATTTGGCGACATCAAACGTTGAATTACTGGGTCACCCGCCGTATAGCCCCGACCTCGCGCCTTGTGATTTTTATTTATTTCCAAAAATTAAAGAAAAACTTAAAGGAAAGCGGTTTATGAATGCTGAAGAAGCGGTGGCTGCGTATCGCGATGCCATTGAAGAGACCCCTAAGGACGAGTGGGCAAAATGCTTTTCCCAGTGGTTCCATCGCATGCAGCGGTGTATTGACGTCAATGGACAATATTTTGAAAAGATATAATAAAACTAATAACTGGCTAATGTAATCAGTTTTTGATTTTCTAAGAACTTTCAGTTTGACCCTCGTATGTAAGGCAAGTGACAAACCTTACTGTCAGAAGTTATCAAGCCGCCCTAGGGCCTCTGACTAGGCTTAACGACTAATACCACAGATATTAGCCGGGACCAACTGCTTAACGTGCCTTCCGAAGCACGGAGATGCTTGCCATGGACGTCACTTAAATGGTCGGAATGGTCACCCATCCAATCACGACCGCGCCGTGGGTTGCTTAACTTTTGGTATCACTACCAAAGCGCTGCCGCCACTGCGCCACAAGCACCTCACAAGCACTATGCCTTAGTCAAAATATCTGGCTTAACCGTTTCGTTACAAAAACTAGTGTAACAGAAAAGTTATGAACAGTGAATAAAATTTTCACCTTTCGCCATCATGGGAGAAAGGTGAAAATTTATATCTTATAATAAGATCTGTTCTGGCAGATGTGCGTTTTCTCGATTCCTCCTTTTTGGTTGTTAAGTGGTTTTATTATGTCTGTTATTTATTAATTTCTTACCTACTACTTTTATATTCAATTTAAACGTCCACTCAGGTCGTGTTAATACAAACCTCAGTGGTTTCAGAATGCGACTTTCATAAATATGTCTGTAATGTCTTTTTATATGGTAAATAAATGAAGAAAAAAAAAATTTGGTGAAGAATTTAGGTGTGATTTTTCATCTTTTTGTAAGTTGCTTAGCACCCATACAAACTTCCATCTTCTAATTAAACAGGGAGGGGGTGATTTACTAAAATCCTGAAATAGGTAAATTATATTATTTTTAATAAGGAGTCCCTATCAATTTTCAGACCTCCAGCATTAAAAAACTTCTATCCTTTAGCTTAAGGGGTTGAGGAGTAAAAGTTCTGTTTTCAATGTTTTTGTTGTTTGTGTACTAAAACCAGCTAACACACCAAATTTTATTTTTCTAGGACTTCAGGAAGTACCTACCAGTTTGATAATCATCAACACTCAAATTGCGATAAAGTTTCTTTACATTGTTCCCTATATCTTTTTTAAACCTCAAATGCATTTTTTTTATTTCTTACTTAAACATTAATTATTTTAGGAATATCTTGGACTCAATATGCGCAACCCGAAATATGAATTTCTGCAATTAATCATACAGGGAAAGATTCAAGGCAAGAGAAGTGTCTGACGTAAGAAGGTATCCTGGCTGAAGAACCTACGCCAATGGTTTGGAAAGAGTACCCGATCATTGTTTAGAGCGGCGGTATCAAGAGAGCAAGTTGCTATGATGGTCGCCGAACTTCGACAGCAGATGGCACCTTAAGAAGAAGAAGCATTAATTAATCTAAAAATATATTTTAGATTAAATAATGCTTCATCTTCTTAAGGTGCCATCATGCATGCCATACCTTAGAAAATAATGCCCCATCCTAAAGAAATAAAAATCAAGAGTTTATTTTTTGAAACATATTTTTTTATTTAAACAAATATTCTTATTAAAAATGTGTTTTAATTATTTTTTAACTCTCACAGTGTTCTTTCTTGTTTATACAAGTTTAAATAAGAAACCAAAAATTCGCACACAGGTAGGATTTGAGCCAAAGGTCGTACGTTCAAATCCTACCTGTGTGCGAATTTTTGGTTTCTTATTAAAATGTAAACTTATAAAAATGTGTTTTAATTTAAATTATTGCAACTAAATACATTTTTATTTACATAAAAATAATCAATTAACTAAATATGTACACGTAACAAAACTTAAAAATCTACTTATTCAAAAATGTTACCGTGTCCATGAGGCAAGGAAGCGAGAATCTAGCTGCGTTTCCGCGTTGGATAGCCATACTTAACCTCTAAGCGAGAAACGAGTCAGCTTTTTTGTTTTCTTGAATTGTATTTAATTTAGGGGCTATTTTTCAAAAAAGTAATTTGGCGTTACGTCCCCACGGTCCAAAAGTTTCAACGCCAAACGGTGCAAACACAGACAGCGGCAGACCCAGCTTTAAGAGCTGATTCCCTGACATTTCAGGGAAGGAAGAAGGGACCAAAGTATCAACACAAGTTGCGTCCTATACCAAGGCCCGTCCCCGCTCCCAGGGAATGAGCGTGAGGCCATAAGGTCTCTTGCCATCATCACGGACCAACCCACGAGGTTCAAATGTGGAAGGAACGTTAATGCTGGCAAGAGCTCTTCTGATGGCGTCATTAAGTGCTGCATGGCGGGTGAGACGCCCCGCACTTTGCTGGCTTTTGCTTTGGCAGTTTTTTATTTAAATTTTTGTTTTTAATAGTCTATTTTTTTAAATGGTTGCATTTCCGGAAGTAAACAGGTTCTAGTAAAAACGTCTCTATGGATAATGAAAATTTTAAGAAAAAATATTTTTTCAAAATTTCTTTTATTTTGAAGTTTATAGTGTTTAGCTAGAACAACCTTGAAAATAAATTCTAATTCTCTGGAATGGGCTCCCCACAAATATCCAGGAATCTACCTCAAAATTTTCCTTCAAGAAGGCATTGAGAATTCATTACCAGGAAAAACTCTCTGTTCTGTCTTAATGGAAGAAATGTGTTCTGTGTATTACTATTATGTATGTGTATCATGTGTATGTTTATGTATCAATATGTATATCATCTATTGTATTTATGTATGTATTATGTATGTCTATTGCTATGTTCATTTTTATTCATTGCTATGCTTAAGAGTATTTTGCATTGGTTTTCTCGGTTTCATCTTTTTCCTAATTTACGATATCTTGTACCGCCTGTATTTCTCTGTTTGGACCTATGGTTGACTGGTAGAGAATGCTTTTAGCGTTAAGTCCGCCATTTGTACAATAAAATGGTTACATTACGAAGGGGTCTTCAGGCTTTGCTTCAGGGGTAACCCTGTATGTAAGCAGGCAAAGTCGCTGCCCGTCGCTATATGCTTTGACATCGTTATTCAACTATCAGGTTGTTTACCTCGATTATTATTACAATATTCATCATCTCCGCTATTTTTATTGCGTGCAAAGTACAGTGCCTTGTCCTTGTGTAGTTATCTTGAGGATTCTTCGAAACGCATTTTACTTTAGGGGAAGAAAATATACTAATCAACACTGTCTAGGGATATTTTGGATATAATAATACTATGTTTTGTATATCTCTTGACAGTGTTGATGTGTGTAGAAAGTTATTAAAGCTATTACCAAAAAACGACCGTCTTGGTGCAGTGGTTCTCGCTCCGGACTACAAAAGTGGTTGCGGGTTCGAATCCCGAAAGAGGCAAACGTTTGTGTGGTGAGCACGAGCATTTGACCTTGGATCATGGCCATAGCTCAAACTCACGCTTAGTTCGGGGATAGGTGATTTGTGTGATTGTTAGAAAGATTTATATTAATTAAATACAGAAAAGTTTTTAAAATATATTACGTAATCTAAAGAAAAGTAGAGAAAAAAGCATACCTACTTACTTATATCTGAAGAAAATTTTGTGTAACTTTTTGCTTAACGTCAGGGAAAAGCTCTTACACATGCTCACCAATTGTGGAGTTCATGACTGGATATTAAAATGTGGGACTCCAGATTTAGACCACACAATGCGAGGGTCATATCTACTAAAAAACAGACGGTATCCCTCTGGGGCCAGTGAGCTGGTTCAAATTAGGCCTTCGGCCACAGTATGCTCCGCATTCAACTCGGCTGTGGCTCGCTTCACAGTGAGCGTGAACTAGGATGACTTCTGACAGAGTGGCTATAGATGAGTGAATGATGGGAACTAACCTTGTCTTCGTCAGTTCGACACTTCTAGAGTTTAGTATACCTAGGTATGTACACGATAGCACATCATGGTACATACAGTGGTATCTTATGCTGTTGTTATAAAAGCGGCTTTGCAATAACAATGTATGGTCTGATATGTGCTGGCCATTTTACAGTCGGCAGCACATCAGGCTACCCATGTGAACTACGAAAACAGCTTTTATTACGTAGGGAATAGAGGCAGTCTTAAGGTCAAGGTAGAGTGGTGTGGCGTACGTGCGCCCGTATGTACAGTGATAGTGGGCCCCGCATCATCATACCCAAAATTGTCATAGTTTCACAAATGATATGGAACTCTATGTAATCAAGATCAGTGTAGGTTGATGAGGGGCCATATTACATGTTCAAATGAGGCAGCAATAGATAGGATCTACACTTTTGCACTTCAAACATTTGACACAGACCCCAAATGAGATAAGATAGCTCTCAAAATTGGGTTTGTCACGCGCCACGTTAGATAAGGGTCACTTCATGCCAGCGTGACCATAGATTATTGAACTGATGATAACCGGGACCTAGTGAATGGACATTACCTACAGTCCAGTCCAGTCCAGTCCAGTACAGTCCGGCCAGTCATCCAGGATTTGGTAATTGGTAATTATTACTAAAGCATGAGGAAGTTTCATTGCGATAAAACTGGTTGTGTTCATAGGTTCCTTGAGGTACCTGGAGCTTTAGAGGACTATGTGAGGTGCAAAGTCAACAGATACAATAAACTTATGAGAACCGGTATGAAAAGTAAAATGGCATCCTTAAATGTTGAGTTTTGGGATTTTAACTATCGTGTAAGTGTGAGCTTTTTGTCTTGATTGAGAGTGTCGTTACCTATCTTGGGATTTAGATTCAGATATTATTGCAAATGTTATATGATGATGTATGTTAATAAATATAGTTCAAGTGACACCCCGCATGGGCACAGGAAATATGAGAGGAACTATTTGAATACATGTTAGATATTTTTGTGGAGTTGAACTTGAAGTTAAATAGGTTCGCAGATAAAATTAGTTTTGTCTTAGGAGTAATGGCCAATAAGTGTCAGTTTTACAGACTGAAGGATGCCCTAAGTTTTATACAGGGTTAAAAAAAATTAACATTTAAATTGAATATACACAAATGTAAAGCTACCACAACGAAAATTAGTAAATCATGGGTCTTCCGCAACGAAAAATGATAATGAATAAAACAAAACAGTAAAACAGCGGGCGAAACAAAACATAATTGTAGCGTAGTGGATGATATCTCCCCAGGGGCTATCAGCTGCGACCGGGCTGATAACTAAACACGAAGAAAAACCTGGTCCGTGAGTGCAAAGTATTGGCCAAGATTGTGGCAAGATGGGGCTGGGTTCTGTCGAGAGGTTTCCGCTATTACATCCCAAGGCTAGGAGAGGAATTGAATTATGTAATAATAAGGTTCTCCTAGCCGAATTTCAAAGTGTTATTATTGGCTGATGCTAGAGATCGTGGAAAATTGCATTTCCAAAATATCCCTTCAGACTAGAAAAAAAATGGTGGTTCACCCAGGCAACATCACTATTCACAACCTTGTGATGGCGGCCAAACGATCCTAGCAGCGGTGCTTGGCTACATAAGGTGCGGCCTGGTCGCTAGTAGGAGTGCTAGAACCTTCTGGATGAGCTCGCTCTATGGTCGGCTCTGTCTACGCCACGTCTGGTTTAATCTAGAGACATGAGCAAACCCATCCAAATAATAGTAATAAAACTTAGTTATTGAAGCCAGCACTAACTACACAGAGGTTGCCAAATTAAAAAAAAACAGTTTCCACGAAGGAGTCAAGGAGACAGGAAAATGGCGTCATGTCAGTGTATTATTAAAACTATCATTGGCTTCATGCAATCTTTCCGCGAACGTGGGACTCCCGCGACTACGTGTGGCGATAGGTCTGCATGTTGATGCTGAGGCTTGTTTTCCACACATAAGTTTGTGGTACTGATGTCAGCTCGTTGGGACAGCACGGACTCTCCTGTATTGAGAGTCAGCAGAGAGCCAGCATCAACGTCATAATCATTCCGTCCCGTGTCTGGCCATCATCACATGCGACATCGTACGAAGTATCAGCTATACTTCGTACGATGTCGCACGTGACACGCAAGGAACGGATGATGCATCATCCGTCGTTCCTAATTGATTATGACTCTTAGTTCTTTAACGGATGGGTCGGGCTCTAGTGTGGGATGCTACCTGTGGCGCCATTTTAGCAGCCTCTTACTTAGATGATGGGCAGTGCTCAGTACAACCCGACATGCTGGTTTAGCTCCGACAGGTGCCGAAAATAGTACAGACATATTTTGTATGATATCGAGCGTCCGCGGAGATCTTTGCGTGCGATGGCTGCGAAACACCGCTGGCACTGACCCTTTTGAACACCAACGGAACCGGACGTGTTCCTCTCTTACTTAAGCGCGGTCATAATATTAAAACATATGTCTATAATAGAACTCTAAAAGACAGGTTGACTCCCGGCACCACTCACTCCACTTTGTACCGTTTGGAGGCGAAAAACTGGGGCCGTGCGTTTCCTCGATTAGTGGAAACTCAAGAGGCTGACTCAGCTACTACTACATACCACGATAGGATAGTGCTAATAATGCTGCCAGCATCTTGCTCTCGCCATCACACGGACCCCGTTTATGAAATTTTTCTGTATTAATTTTGATTGGCAGAGGCAAGACGGTACTTTGAACGCAAATTGCATTTATTATAATTAAATTAATAATTAATGATTGGCTAAATAGTGTTAATTAAGCAAATTACACATAACTCATGCAACTTAATTAATTGCAAATTGCAAGACAGCCTTGAGCTTTGATATCGGTTTCACCCCAAAATTTGAATAATGATGTAACTATACGGGATTCTTCATCAGACTTTTTCCATAACGAAATTCATGAAAACCCTTAAAATCCTCAATATTTACAAAAACGAAAGTTATTAACTCCTAATTCTAATTTTCGCCAATGATCCATCGTTCCCAAACGTAATCCACCCCAAAAGAACCCTAAACGCGGACGCTGCGCGTGCGCATATATTAATCGCTAGCGGGTCCCGCGCGCCAGTCGTGCGCAGTCCGTCGCGCCGCCGCACGCATGCGTCTCGATCTCCTCTCCTACTTCAACTGCCTGCGCCGGAGACAGCTGGCCAACCACGATGAACTCGCGAGTGCCAGTGATTTTTCTAGTCATTACCTTCTTAAGTATAGAATGCGAGATGTTAGGGACCTGCGCTAATTGCGCCAGTGGAGATTTCAGCGCTGAAGAGCTGACGGAAGCGAGGATAGCGTTTGTGAAGCAGCAGATTCTGAAGAAGTTGAGGCTGAGTAAGAAGCCGAATGTGGGGCTGCCAGTGAACAGCCTGCCCGTGCCAGTGGCTCAAGGACAGACCCTGAATGAGGGCACGGAGAAGCCGCCGGAGTTTGATGACTATTACGGGAGGACGGAGCAGAAGATCATCTTTCCTGTTGAAGGTTAGTGCTGGATTCCTATTTGACTGTTTTGACTAAGTATATACAAAAACCAGGGCCTCTAGACAAGACGCAGTGAACTTCGCTATCGCCTACTAAATATCAAAATAAATAATGCAAAATTCACATGATGTTTCAATGACTTTTTTGGATGATAGAATATTGTTAACGATAGCGAACTTCGCTGTAGAATAGATTACATATTTACTAGGAATCCAGGTTTATTAAGCAAGGCCATTATTACCAAATCTAAGGTTAAACTGAATTTCAGTTGTCCAAATCAAAAGTCTTTTTCTCAAAAATGTTTCAGTGTTTGAGGAGAGCTATTATAAATGGAACTTGTTGTAATGTGCTCTGGTTCTAGTTAAATATTTGTCTTTTGAAACAAAATCATGACAATTTAGAGAATATCTTGAGGACTCATGTTTCATTCACCGGATGTGGGCACTTTCTTAAGAAAACCATTGCGATGTCGCGCGCTCTAAATATTTTTGCGCAATAAACCTCTCTTCTCTTATTAAAATAATTACTCAAGACTCATATTAATCCAGGCACGTTAATGAAGGACAAATTAAACCTAATCGTTGCTACAGAGACCACTTATAAAAATGTTATTGTGAACTTAACCGCCGAGGTTAAGTTCCACAGTTAAATTAATTTGATAAAACATTCTGCATAGATTACTATAGAGTTAATTAAAAAGTCCATGTAAATATCGCTTGTCATTGCAATTTATCGGTATTTTAGAACTAGTGACCCACGCCTGATTCGCACGGGTTAACAATCTTAACGAATAAGCAAATAATGGTAGATTAAAACGGCATAAAATTCTTGCAGAAGTTATTGAGATTACCGAAAACACCATACAGGCAATCAGACGCGGCAGGAACGTTGTTTTATATGTTGTAGTGATAAACGTCTGTTTTTCATTCCTACCCCAGGTAGGGACTAAAAAATAGAGCACTAGGCATTCTTCAATCGCTAGTATCGCTTGGAAAGCTATTATCTTTTTGAGAGGGCTGGGGTTGGTTCGGTATTGTGAAGTATACGGAGATACAGATAAGATATTGTACTTGAAAAAACCACCAGTTTCCCGCCTCTGTCTTGAAATTACTCGAACACAGCCCCGGAGTCAGGAAGTTGGTGGTGTTAACACCCCCGTGCCTCGGAAAGCACGTTGGTCCTGCACCTGATCTCTCTACGGTCATGTCGAACTGCCGTCTCACCGAATTATGAGAGTGAAGGAACAGAGAGTGCACCTGTGTATTGCGCACACACTTTTGCACTATAATATGTCCTGCGCAGTTGGCTTATCTGTGTTGAGGTATGCCGCCGTAGTCGAAATCGGCTAGGAAGACATTATTATTATTAATAGCACAGAACTTTGAAAACTTTCTGATAACTAACTCCTTTGCAAAGATAGTTACATTTCTCCTGAGACTTCCTAGCCACAAGCTTACGAAAACTTAATTTACGAAAGTTTAGACAGTGGTAGAGTCGATGATGCAACTGCGACACGTGTAAAGTGCTCTATTGCTCCATAGTAATGTAAAGTAAAGGTAGCCTATATAGCCCACAGCTGGGCAAAGGCCTCACCTCAACTATGAGAAGGTACGAGCCATTCTCTACCATACGGACTCAGTGCGGATTGGTGGAGGGGTGTTTGTAAGGACCTACTAGGCTTAACGACTAATATCAATAGATATTAGCCGGGACCAACTGCTTAAGTGCTTTCCGAAGCACAGAGATTCTTGTCATGTTAATGTAGTATGATTATATTTTATGTTTATGGGTTGCAGTTCCAGTGATGCGAAAGACTGATGAGAAAAGTCCCTTAATGACATAAAAGGGCAAGAGAACTAATCAATTTATGAAGATAGGAATCATAGGGTCAAGATTATATGAACTCGTACTAGTGTGATAGTGAACTAACTGCAACTAGTCACTAGAGATAATAAAACGCATCTGCCATGCGTGTGCATTGTAGTATCCGCGTTATTATACTTTATCAGTATGTAAACAAATATTTTATGTACACGTATTATAGCTATCTAATATAATGTAAGGTATTTATGTTCTTCGTGAGAAATCAGTTCTTTTTTAAAGAAAGTCTAGTCAGAGACCCTAGGATAGCTTGATAACATCTGACAGTATGGTTGGTCACTTACTTATTATAAAGTAGACGATTATATGCAACGATGATGTAAACGTGTGGACCAGCTGTATCTAAACATTATTTTTAAAAGAGGCTTTGACAATAGTGACTGAGTTTCTTGCGCTGCTTCTTCTCAGCACTAGCCCATAATTTTTCCCGAAGCAATCGTAGGGCTTAAAAATTATAATATATTGGAACATGTATAAGTGCCCCCTGTGGGCATCATACATTAAATAAATGACTTTTATGCCTTACAGAGACTCCTCCATTTATCCGCACTGAGGCCGCGTGATGGCTCACACCTATAGGCGAGGCCTTTGCCCAGCTGTGGGATGTATACTATTGACTAACTTTTTTACATATTAGATAAGATTCGACACGTTTCTTCTCACCACCTGCATACATCATGATATAATTCTAGCATAGATTATGTCAAGAAAGTTCAGTCAGTTCACATGGAGCTGATAGCGCTCGGAAACGATCAAATGACTAACTCGCGTGTACTTAACGATATGTCATAACTATTATAGCCTTCTAATTAGTGATAATTGAGTGTTAAGAAGTATAAATAATTATCACAGCAAAAGATAAAATAGAATTGGATGAAGCATTCCCGTTTACCTTATTAGCGTGTGTGTAATAATAAATGAATTAATTAAATAATACATTAAAAAATATATTTTGGACTGTTCATCCATTGTTTGTTATTAACAATTAGTAACAATTTATTTCTTAAAAACTATGTTAGTTGAACAATAATTTCGATTCAAAATTTAGATTCAAAATTCGCATTCTTTTCGAAAATCAATTGACCATATCAAATGCCTGTTCTCGTTTACCCCTCACAACTGTACCCCGGAGGCGAGGTCTTAGATAAGCGCTCAGACTATGCTTAATTAAATCTTAACTAATAAAATCGATGATCACGCCTGTAATTAACAAAAATTCGACCTTTGAACATTGTCGTAGGTCAGTAATCAGTTTAGCCTAGCGCCATGATGCAATATTTTCACGCATTGCCTCACAGGTCTTAAGAACTCTAGGCTAGTGAAACCAGTTACTGCGAGTATCGACCTGAAAGCCATCGATACTTTGGCTTGATAGAATCAACCATTATCTAAAAATAATTGTAGTTGTACGAGTAGATTGATTTTCATTGTCTCTTTCTTTCTGAAGAAATGAAAAGATGACAAAAAAATTCAGGACGTTTACGTAACTTACACTCTTACACTGTGTCTAACTTTTGCTAAAAAACAAGGTTCTGATTAATTTATACAGAAAATTTATTTACGTCGAGGAAAATAATAACATGTTAATCCGTCAAGAATAGCAAAAAGGGTATAAGTATCGTTTTAGCCAGCATCTAAAACTAGGCATAAAACATACTTATTTACCTATGATGAGTGGTGGCTAGGTAGTCCCAGGATAAAGCTACAACCTAAAAGTAAATAGGAAGAGTTCGAATGATCGACACTATCTCTATCTATCTTTATCGATAGATGGTCAACTCTATCTCAGTTTATAGAGATGTAGGTGAGCAGCAATAGTGGACTTTAGCCTCGAAGGCTGTTACATTCTTCGCCAAGTGCCAAGTGGCTGCGTGCTAACTAGCATTATTACTAAGTTACGCTTAAGTTTTGTTTACACGCGGAAGAGTGTTGGACTTTGTACATGGTAACTAACTATGTTACTTAGGATAAGAAATGCAGGTCACAGATGTCCATACATCTGCGTCTGCTAAATTGAAATTCAGGAAAACCGCTGAGAGATACTTAATTAGAGTAGATATTATTGCACTTAAAAAAATTACCATCGGAGGTGGGAATTTCTCATTTTTTCAAGTGCAAATAAGAACCAAAAATTCGCACACGGGCAGGATTTGAACCCACGACCTTCAATCAATAGCAATAATATCTAATCTTTGAATTGCAAAGTGAATGCTTATCACTTAAAACACTAATTTATAGTACTTAATAAGATAATGATGAATTTGTCTAGTCTTGACTAGTCTACACATGTAGTTAAGTATCAAAATATGTTTAGGTTTTGAAACATTAAAAGTACATAGAAGTTGTGGGAACTGTAGTTACACATAAAACTATAATTAATAAATAAAATAAATAAATTGTTTTAACAAACACACCAATTACCTAGCCCCAAACTAAGCGTGAGCTTGTGCTATGGTGACTAGGATAACGGGTAGACATACTTATATACATTTATAAACATCAATAACTTAGGTACAAATGCCCGTGCTCATCACACAAACACTTGCCCCTTGCGGGATTCGAACCCGCAACCGTCTGGTTTAGAAGTCCGGTGCGCGAACCAATACACCAAGACGGTCGTCGACGGTCAATAAATTTGTATTTTTTGCAGAGTCGCCGACTAGGTATGGGTTTCAAGACTAAAATATGACTCTTGGCAGGCCTGTGTATCTCCCCGCGTAGGTAGCAAAAACGTACCTACGCGCGGCGACCCTTGCTTAGGGGCTAAAACAAGTTGCGTGTCGCTACCGGCCAGCGACACGCTCGCGCGTTTTATTCACCGGCGGCCGCGCGGCTACCTACGTTGCTGGCTGGACGAGAATGAATAAAGTACTAGAAATAGGCGCTAGATGGCGTTAGAAGCTTCTCGTAGCAGTCAACCCTATCGCGTCGCGTGATATTACGTCACTGAATAGGTTTAGTGTATTATGAATCATATTCCAGAGCAATAAGTATGAATTATCTTGCAATGGATTTTTGTAGGTATCTACACGAAAATGTGCTTGACTCTGAGGCGAACTAAATTACGCCATATTGTTGACGACATTGAGTAGACATTTCTTTGAATACAATTGCTAAGTCATACTTCTGTACGAATTACTAGTACTTATTCTGTGCTCTTGGTTAGCCAAGAGTTATATTTTACCTACATTTCTCAGCATGCCTAATTGACAAGATTTAATTAACAAGTCATGTAATTGAACTGCGTTTCAATGTGCTCCCGGACCTGTTATCTGAATTTTTTCATGAACCACGCGACAGGTCAACGTTTTACATCCACTCTTAAAACGTTATCTTTCTTAATTTAGATCAGGCAATACTGTGAACGAACTGAACTAATAAAGTAGCTTTCCGTTGAACCTTGGGTGACCAGAAGACGATTGAGGGTAGGCCACACCATTATGATTACCTTCGTTGTAAGTAAAGGCAATTGTTAGATAACGTAGCGCGTGGATCGCAGGGTTGACAAATTATTTGATTCTAGAATAGTATTTTGGGGATATTATTACTTATACTCGGGTATTGAAGTGACAGCTGTGATAATTTATAATAACAATTGAAAATTTCATGTCACATTTCACAAGATTAGTTGATTTTAAACCTAATTATGCGTATACAACGTTAAATTAAATTAAATTCAAACATTTATTTTAAGACACATATAGTCCATAGGTACAGCAAGATTATTACGATAAAACTTTAATGTTATTTATTACCTATCATCGGGTTTTTTCCAGTAATGGATGACAAATTACGTAAGCAGAAAAAAACTGATAAGATCTAGAAAATTTACCTTATTATTAATTGAAGCCCAACAACACGTCAAAAAAAAAAAAAACATTATATTAGCACCTATCCAGTTTCTTGCCACGGAAGGCTTGACAACCCTACGGAGTTCCCAGCAGATCCCCACGCGAGCGGCGCGTGATTCGCGAATTGATAAAAAAAATAGGTTAAATTATAAATGTTATGTCATTGTTTATACACGATAAACGGCGATATCGTACTACATGAGTGTTAAATTGTTTATTTATTTCCGTAATTTGCAATAATCTGTCAATTTATTGATTTTCATTAAACAAAGATTTTTAAAGTTATCTAACCGGGCGTTAGGTTAATCGGTGAAGTTTATTTCGGTTACAGATAATACTTGTCAATGTTCTCTTAATCGAAAAATAGAAGTAAATAATGTGAGGTCAACATAATATTATCTCTCTGCTAAGTAGTAACAAAACATAGTTTTAATAAATTAACATGTCCTCCTCGTGGGTCCCAATGATGTCATAGCATCACTTAATTGTGAAGTGACAGTCATCCCTATAGCAAGTGATAGGTAAGTCCACTCCATTAAATTGCTATAAAAAAGTCGTTGTGTGCGTTTCATTCCATATAACAACTCTCTCTCTCTCGACTCGTTGGTCCAGTGGTCAGCACGCTGGGTACTATCTACGAGGTTGGTTTTTCTGTCTTGAAATAACTTAGACACAGCTCCGGAGTCAGGAAGTTGGTGGTATTAACACCCCCGTGCCTCGGAACTCGGAAAGCACGTTAAGCCGTCCTGCGCCTGATCACTCTACGGTCATGTCGTGTGCTCGGAGCATCACATTCGAAACGCCGCGCAGTACGAGATGACAGGTCTACCTAATTTTTTCAAATAAATACACTGTCAGTGGCTAGAAGTCAATGCTATTCCAAAGGACTTGTCCTCTTTTTATGGAGGCTGGTTTTTTATTCCAAGATATTACCAACCACCAATAACTTTAAGCTACAAAAATATGAAACACGTAACCATAGAAATCTGAATTTTAAACGCCTCCAATTTTGAGATAAAATATGTTTTGTAATGAGGCATCATCCATTGATCATTACTTGTATTTCCTGGCTGTATAGCTATGTACCATTCCCTTTCCACTGGTGGATAAATACTACTAGGTACTACCACAGATTATATAATAGGTACTACTGTCAATGGAATGACAACTTTACTGTATTTTTTTTTCATGCGTTAATTGGTATAGGCGAAGGTGCGGTTTATGTACAGACAAAGAGAAAAATTAATTTAAATTGTTCTCTAAATCGGAGGCCTTAAAAAATATATTAATTATGCAGAAATGCTAGTTTTTGTGAACTCTTTTATATAATATTTAGTTTATTCTGGTTAGAAATATTGACGAATAAAAAACCATTAATGGACAAGTCCTTTAAATCGCCGGTCGCCCAAGAGCCGAGCGAGCGCTTTAAAAGCCGAGCGACAACTCGCCAACACGTCACTAGTTTCTAGGTCTACTCGCTTCCCATCAGCGTTGCTGGTCGGACAACTGCCTTAATCTAGTTTTCAGATTGTTAAGAATTCAAACAAACCTAGACGCCCTGATAACAGATGAATGCCATATGCCACTGATACATAACTACCATAATTAGAGGCACAACTAATACTGATAAGAGGTCACCGGGGCAGCAGAATTGGGCCTTAGACCCATTGCCTCGGCACATATTGATACAAGGTTCCGGCTATAATGAGGTAACTATGAGCATAACGATTCCCACGATGAGATAACGTGCTCGAAGCATGATTTGAGTAAGAAGAAGACCTATTTTAGTAATAGACACGGCTTCGGAGTCAGAAAGTTGGTGGTGGTAACACCCCCGTGCCGGAAATACACGTTAAGCAGTTGGTCCTGCGCCTGATCTCTCTACGGTCATTTCGACACCGAATCAGATGAGAGTGAAGGAACAGAGAGTGCACCTGTGTATTGCGCACACACCTGTGCACTGTAATATCTCGCGCGCAGTCGGCTAATCTCTGTTAAGATTGGCCACTGTAGTCGAAATTTGGCTAGGAGGACATTATTATTATTATTATTTTAGTAATATAGTTTCTCTACGGATCGAATCAGAAATGAGGAGATACGTAGAAGAACTAAGGTAACGGACTTCAGATTATAGAAAGAAGAGATATAAAATAGGGGCGCGTGACCCACGTGAACACGAAATATCTTCGCGGCGGTTTGGTCAAATTGCACAGGACTTTGACTTGACAAATGACTTCATTTGTGTTCGCGCACTGCGCGCGCCATTAATTGTGAATAGAATTTATGTGTTCCTTTTAGTCACAGAGTGATCTAGTAAGTAATCAAATTGAATTTCGCTAACAAAAATTAATCCGGGAGAGTGCTCTTACCAACTGAATTGTTAAGAGCACTCGCTAAAGCTACATAATATTAAGGTACCTACCAAATACAAAGACAGAAATTGCGATAAAACAACTAGAAGCCTAAAAGGCATGGTGCTCCAAACCTAGTAACTACACCACAAACCCAATTTGACCATTTAAAAAAACCAGTAAGTAACATAAACCATTTCGAAATCTAGTAAGTGCATGAACGTACTAGGTTTTATAATGGTCAATGTGCCTTACTGGGAAATGAAAATACGTGTCCACCCACCTCCCGGCCAACACATTTTTGTTACGCAAATCTAACGTTTTTGAGGATTGATATGATATTTATAATGGCAACAAGTAGAGGCTTAAAATATTCACAGAATAATATGTTGTATTTCACTTCAAAAGTATGTAAATAATTAAATTAAAATTAAAAAAAAATATATTTAAAGGGGGCTCCTATACAAACGTGTTGCCTATACTGTCTAATATTGTAAGTTAATGGTACGGAACCCTTCGTGGGCGTGTCCGACTCGCACTTGGCCAGTTTTTTTTTTTCAGATTTGTTTCTTAATTCACTGAGCTGGATTTTCAGATAAAAAAAAATCAACGTATCTAATGAACCTAAATTGATTTCGGGTCCACGAGGTGTATCAACTCAAAAAAAACATTTTAAAACCTAGGAAGTACTCCCATACTAGGTTTGGATTCTGGTTTTTACGTAGTGAAAAAAAAAGAAAACCATTTGAGTGTTAGTAAGGGCCATAAAACTTGCTATTTAAAAGTTAATTAAGTTATTTATTGTAAAAAATATAGTTAAATTACTAAGCTTCAAAATAAACATCAATAAGTTTTCAAAAGCATGAGTATACCAGTTGGGTAAACGAAAATGTGTTTTTTCGCTCTCCTGTAAAATTGACTACGCTGCTCATACTAGGTTCTTAAATGGTTCAGCCGCTATATGAGTATATGGAACCCTATCCGCGTGATGCGTCATGGCCGCATGCGGCAATCCCGTACACTCTTAGTTTCGAGAGAGCCGCATGCGGCTTGACGCAAGCCGCAAGCCGCATTGCTCCGACTGAAGGCTCTTTTTAAATCAAATATTAAAAGCTGAGGTCACACGCCTCCGATGGTGAGGTCGAGAATGCGAGATAACGTAAACTATGTGTTATTAAAACAATTATTAATTATTATAACAAAGAGAACGTCACGTCACTAGTTTCTAGGTCTACTCGCTTCCCATCAGCGTTGCTGGTCGGACAACTGCCTTAATCTAGTTTTCAGATTGTTAAGAATTCAAACAAACCTAGACGCCCTGATAACAGATGAATGCCATATGCCACTGATACATAACTACCATAATTAGAGGCACAACTAATACTGATAAGAGGTCACCGGGGCAGCAGAATTGGGCCTTAGACCCATTGCCTCGGCACATATTGATACAAGGTTCCGGCTATAATGAGGTAACTATGAGCATAACGATTCCCACGATGAGATAACGTGCTCGAAGCATGATTTGAGTAAGAAGAAGACCTATTTTAGTAATAGACACGGCTTCGGAGTCAGAAAGTTGGTGGTGGTAACACCCCCGTGCCGGAAATACACGTTAAGCAGTTGGTCCTGCGCCTGATCTCTCTACGGTCATTTCGACACCGAATCAGATGAGAGTGAAGGAACAGAGAGTGCACCTGTGTATTGCGCACACACCTGTGCACTGTAATATCTCGCGCGCAGTCGGCTAATCTCTGTTAAGATTGGCCACTGTAGTCGAAATTTGGCTAGGAGGACATTATTATTATTATTATTTTAGTAATATAGTTTCTCTACGGATCGAATCAGAAATGAGGAGATACGTAGAAGAACTAAGGTAACGGACTTCAGATTATAGAAAGAAGAGATATAAAATAGGGGCGCGTGACCCACGTGAACACGAAATATCTTCGCGGCGGTTTGGTCAAATTGCACAGGACTTTGACTTGACAAATGACTTCATTTGTGTTCGCGCACTGCGCGCGCCATTAATTGTGAATAGAATTTATGTGTTCCTTTTAGTCACAGAGTGATCTAGTAAGTAATCAAATTGAATTTCGCTAACAAAAATTAATCCGGGAGAGTGCTCTTACCAACTGAATTGTTAAGAGCACTCGCCCGGATAGCGAAGGGACGTGGGTTCGAGTCCTATCGGATGACACAGTCAATTAATTTTTGTGAGCGAAATTCAATTTGAATTCGTAAAAACTTGCAAAATAATTGCTTAAGTTATAAAAATAATTATGATCTAGTAGTACCGCTCACTTAAATAAGTTTGGCGACAGGTTTGCGAAAGATTTCTAAGTAATTACACATCTTTTCTTTCTTTGATCTACATAACGAACATACTCCTCCGGATCAGTAAGCTCAAGTGGCAGATAGGCAAGGCACATTGCGTGAAGAACTGATGCTCGTTGACAATGTCTTGATAACTTACTTAATATGGATAACGGAATCATGAATTGCAAACATAAGACGTGTAGTAGTAAGTAAAATACTAACTAGGTACATTATCAAGGTAGACTTCGGAGCAATGCGGCAAACTTGGAACTATCGGCTGAACCATTTAAAAACCTAGTAAGGGACATGTTTTCAGATTTTCGTTTTTTATCATAAAGCTACATAATATTAAGGTACCTACCAAATACAAAGACAGAAATTGCGATAAAACAACTAGAAGCCTAAAAGGCATGGTGCTCCAAACCTAGTAACTACACCACAAACCCAATTTGACCATTTAAAAAAACCAGTAAGTAACATAAACCATTTCGAAATCTAGTAAGTGCATGAACGTACTAGGTTTTATAATGGTCAATGTGCCTTACTGGGAAATGAAAATACGTGTCCACCCACCTCCCGGCCAACACATTTTTGTTACGCAAATCTAACGTTTTTGAGGATTGATATGATATTTATAATGGCAACAAGTAGAGGCTTAAAATATTCACAGAATAATATGTTGTATTTCACTTCAAAAGTATGTAAATAATTAAATTAAAATTAAAAAAAAATATATTTAAAGGGGGCTCCTATACAAACGTGTTGCCTATACTGTCTAATATTGTAAGTTAATGGTACGGAACCCTTCGTGGGCGTGTCCGACTCGCACTTGGCCAGTTTTTTTTTTTCAGATTTGTTTCTTAATTCACTGAGCTGGATTTTCAGATAAAAAAAAATCAACGTATCTAATGAACCTAAATTGATTTCGGGTCCACGAGGTGTATCAACTCAAAAAAAACATTTTAAAACCTAGGAAGTACTCCCATACTAGGTTTGGATTCTGGTTTTTACGTAGTGAAAAAAAAAGAAAACCATTTGAGTGTTAGTAAGGGCCATAAAACTTGCTATTTAAAAGTTAATTAAGTTATTTATTGTAAAAAATATAGTTAAATTACTAAGCTTCAAAATAAACATCAATAAGTTTTCAAAAGCATGAGTATACCAGTTGGGTAAACGAAAATGTGTTTTTTCGCTCTCCTGTAAAATTGACTACGCTGCTCATACTAGGTTCTTAAATGGTTCAGCCGCTATATGAGTATATGGAACCCTATCCGCGTGATGCGTCATGGCCGCATGCGGCAATCCCGTACACTCTTAGTTTCGAGAGAGCCGCATGCGGCTTGACGCAAGCCGCAAGCCGCATTGCTCCGACTGAAGGCTCTTTTTAAATCAAATATTAAAAGCTGAGGTCACACGCCTCCGATGGTGAGGTCGAGAATGCGAGATAACGTAAACTATGTGTTATTAAAACAATTATTAATTATTATAACAAAGAGAAAAAATCACGATTGTAAACGTGACAACACTGCGTCGTAATTAAAGTGAATTATAAAGAGTTTTTCACACCAACCTGCTTGTAAACGTCCAATCAAGACGTAAACCCAACGTTCATACGGACGTAAAGTTAAAAAAATTCAGTACGAATTTCATTTCCACCCTCTGGACGTAATGTGATTTGAATTTGGAACTAGAGAACCAGTATACAAAATTAGTAATTTAGAGTAGAGCAGATGTTTGCTTACACAAAGAGAGCATTGCCTGCACATAATACGCGAAAAAGAAAAGAAAAATGGCGCGAAACTGCAAGCTATCTAGATAGCTTCTAATTACCTAGCTATTACAATTTTGTAATTAATTTCATGAAAAACCTACAAGCATATCAATTATGTACCATAGGTCTAGTTGACATTAATACCAATTCTATCTCCTATGTATTTGGGTAATAAAACACTACTAAGTAGGAACAGGAAAAACAATGTTTGTTTTGTTTATGTTTGCTGCTTCAGATAACAGTTCGAATGAAATCGCTCCCGGCTTCTTCGCATCTCGAAATAAAAACGCGACGGGCATGATGTTTGTACGTGATTCATTAATTAAATAAATGATGATTAACAATATTTGTTTACTACAGCGCGTTCGAGGACCCATTAAGCTAATTGACGATAAGAAAATTAGGCGCCATTAGTTAGTTACTGAAAACAAGAGCTTTTAAAGCATTGCAGTGACTGCATGGCACCTATATCCGGATCAAAAAATGACCACACTACCTAATTTCTGTTTGATTTAATTGTATCTGGAGGTAGATACAAGATTGCCAGACAATAGTTCACTTTTTGTACTTTATCTTGTTGAGCAATGAAGTTCGTAAAGTAAGCTAATTAAATTGGATAAAATGCTAAAATAATCTAATTGGTGGGCACACCTAAGGCTAAATACAGCAGTAGAATGCTAATCTAATTTGTGGGCACACCTAGGCAAAGTACAGCAGTAGAACTACATAATATACAGAATACAGTGTGAAACCTCCTTCTATATGTGTTAAAAAGATTTTCAGTTTGGTTGTAACGTGCAAAAATAAGACAAAGACAGGCCAGCCAGTTAATCAATCCCAATGTGTTAAAACCCGTTTTTTCGGGTAACTGCGCGTTATTTATGCACAGAAGCAGAGTCCACACGTTATCTCGTACCTTCCTTATCTCCCGGGGCATGGCTTGCTCCAATTAGCATGTGGGGTCAGCGTATACGCGCCGGTGCCCGGTATCTCGAACCGGTGGGAATGTTTGTCTTGCGAAGGTACAGTGGCACATCAGACTATACATTTTTGTAGCAAAATCACCTGTATTACAATTGCACAGATGCTACAGTATTTGCATTGACCCGCTGTCGTCCGTACAAACTCTTGGGCGATTCTTCATAGTCGTATACTGACTGTCTTTTTTGGCAATTTTTATTGGAGTGGTTTGCCACTGCCCTTTCTCCATTTTACACACTAGTCTACTAGTATGCATGTTTCCTCACGATTTTTTTCCTTCATCGTTAGGCAGCGATATCTTTGAACAAGACTACTTAATTTTTTAAACAAACTAAGTGGTACATACAGGCGGGGATCGTAACCACAATGAGAAGTGAAGCTTTCTCTGCTTGGCTGTGCCTGTTTCTATACTTGGGCGATACAGAAGATTTAATTTAGGGTTAGTGTAGCAGGCTTGGTGGGACTCTGGAAGCTTTGAACAAGGACGACCTCTTTTTGGGCGGTAGGTGTCAAAAAAGCAACAGTAAAAATTTCGGCTCTGATTTAATTTAATTTTTAAATAGTTTAAAGTGTATATAACTTAAATGTAATTGCACCAACCTGATTATCACCTATCAGCACTACTTTCTCACTAATAATCACAACACAGTTTTGAATATTTGCTTTCACCACAATGGCACAACTTGCGGATCTCAAGTCATCCCAGGCAGAGATGGAGGTGCAGCTGTCAAAAAGGATGGCTGATTGTGAAGCACAACTGAAGGCAGCATCATCAGTGTCAGTGCCTACGGATTCACTGACAAGGCTTGCGGGAGAATTTCATGCTTTCCGGGATCTAGTGTGGGGCCTTCTCAAAAGCATGAGGCAACAAATCACTGATTGTATTAACACCATTGATGACATGGAAATGCGCCACCGTCGCCAGGCTCTCCTCTTCAATGGTATACCCGAAGATGTGGAAGATGCTGCCGATGCAGTAGTCAATACTATCAAGACCAAGCTAAAGCTGAGTGAGTTTGATGCATCCAAGATAACGCTTTGTCACCGATTAGGCGATAAGCCGGGAAAGCGCTGCAGGCCGGTACTCGTTCGCTTCTCCGAATATGAGATGAAGTCCTCGATTTGGAAACGAAAGTCTCTGCTTAAAGGTACGTCAACAACAATAAGCGAATTTTTGACGAGAATAAGGCAAACTATTTTTGTAAAGGCCCGCATGCATTTCGGTATGCGTGAATGTTGGACTTCGGATGGAGTGATCATGGTCAAGCTCCGTGATGGGACGAGGCGTAAAGTCAACACGTCAGAGGAGCTACAAGAACTAGCGATAACGTTCCCAAAACCTGTAGCTGCCGATAATTCTCAAGCACCGGCGGCACAGCCAGCATCCAGACCAAGTCCTCAGCCTACAACCTCAAGCTCGTCGTCGAAGGTGGCAACTCGTAAACAGGCATCCGCAGCGAAGAAATAAGTTAGTTCTTGTTGTTGTGTTTTATGTATGTATGGTAATAGCTTTCTCAATGCTCTAATTTATCAATTTTCAGAAGGTATTCATTTCATATTTTTAATTCAAGCTAAAGCTGTAAAGAAAATGGGCGTAAGTTTTCTCTGTAAATAAATACTAAAAAAGTCTTGATACGTCAGCCTTTATCAGAAAAACATACCCAACTACTCAGGTGTATACCACCATAAAAAATAAAATAATAGGTACTCATATTACATAAGGAGATTAGTTATATTGCGCGAGTCATTTGTTTTAAATTGTGTAACTAACGTCATTCTATGGTCCAGTTTATAAAAGTGTTGCCTATTGTTTTATTATGAACAGGTACTAAGGCCCACTTTTACGAAACTCGATAAATACACTTAGCGCTAAACATATTTAAAAACATCATTCTGTCTTTGTCAGTCATTCGACATTGGTTACTAAGGCCCACTTTTACGAAACTCATTAGTTTAGTTATAGGTATAACTAAACTAAATTGCTTAAGTACAGATTTAAGTATAAGTCCTAGGTAGTTAGGCTGAGTTGAAAGCCCACTTGCACGAGTCTGAATTAGCTAATCCGGAAAGTCCATTCAGGTCCAAATAATCTTTCAACTCAGATAATAGGCATTGAACAAATCTAGATTATCTAATCTGGACGTGCGCAAGGCATAACGATTAAAATACTGCGTAAGTAAAACTCTTGTCGGTGGAGTAATCGCCATTCCTCATTTTTTTGCTTCATCATATCAGCCTATTGCAGTCCACTGCTGGACATAAGTAGGCCTCTCCAAGACGGCGCCAATTTTCACGGTCCTCCGTTTCTCGCATCCAACCACCGGCCACCTTCCTCAGGTCATCGGTCCACCTAGCAGGGGGGCGTCCAACACTACGTTTCCCGTTTTTTTTGCTTGTGTTTTTTTTTCTAGTAGTAAGGCCGAGCTTCGTATACTATTTACATTTGGCGTTTTTTTTACAAAAAAAGCGGTCTCTTACCGGAAGGATCAAAAACTTGGAATGTTTGGAAATATTTCTTTGGTTTTTAGAAACAAGATGGCCGAAAGATGATTTTTTGGTATACAGGGTGTGGCGTAAATAGTGGTCCAAAGCAAAGGTGTGGATACACTGTACACTGAAGCAACACATACCAGTATTTAAAAAAAAATTATGTACAGGGTTTTAAAAAAAAAAAAAATTTTTTAATTTTTTTAGAAATCGTTACCTTGCCTTACAAATTTGGTTATAATTACCAAAAATGACGGTTTTTTTTATCCATTTTTTTTATTATTATTGCTGATCACTTGTACTTAGTACTCCATTCGTTTTTTTTTTTTACAAACTGAATTTAATAAAAAAAAATAAGTTTCTTTCAAAATTCAATACTCACTGCTAGCAAATCGTTTGACTTTCAATGCTTTTGGTGCAAAAAAAATGTACCACACTGTCAGTGCCCATTGTTTAAAAAAAATGCCCATCTTTTGCAGATTCTAAAATGGTGCAACAATAAGTGTTACGACTTACAGGAAAAAAGTTATTGCTTTTCGAAACAAAAAAGAGCCCAATTCAGACAAACAATTTATTTGAAGTTCAAGGGTTTACAAGGGTTGTAATTTTTTTCTGTGTGGTCCAAAGCAAAGGTGTGGATACACTGTACACTGAAGCACCACATACCAGTATTGAAAAAAAAAATATGTACAGGGTTTTCAAAAAAAAAAAAATTTAAAATTTTTTTAGAAATCGTTACCTTGCCTTACAAATTTGGTTATAATTTCCAAAAATGACGGTTTTTTTTATCCATTTTTTTAATATTATTGCTGATCACTTGTACTTAGTACTCCATTCGTTTTTTTTTTTTACAAACTGAATTTAATAAAAAAAATTAAGTTTCTTTCAAAATTCAATACTCACTGCTAGCAAATCGTTTGACTTTCAATGCTTTTGGTGCAAAAAAAATGTACCACACTGTTAGTGCCCATTGTTTAAAAAAAAATGCCCATCTTTTGCAGATTCTAAAATGGTGCAACAATAAGTGTTACGACTTACAGGAAAAAAGTTATTGCTTTTCGAAACAAAAAGGAGCCCAATTCAGAAAAACAATTTATTTGAAGTTCAAGGGTTTACAAGGGTTGTAATTTTTTCTGTGTGGTCCAAAGCAAAGGTGTGGATACACTGTACACTGAGGCACCACATACCAGTATTTAAAAAAAAATTATGTACAGGGTTTTCAGGGTTTCAGGGTTTTTTTTATTAAATTCAGTTTGTAAAAAAAAACGAATGGAGTACTAAGTACAAGTGATCAGCAATAATATTAAAAAAATGGATAAAAAAAAACCGTCATTTTTGGAAATTATAACCAAATTTGTAAGGCAAGGTAACGATTTCTAAAGAAATTAAAAAAAAATTTTTTTTTGAAAACCCTGTACATAATTTTTTTTTAAATACTGGTATGTGGTGCTTCAGTGTACAGTGTATCCACACCTTTGCTTTGGACCACACAGAAAAAAATTACAACCCTTGTAAACCCTTGAACTTCAAATAAATTGTTTTTCTGAATTGGGCTCCTTTTTGTTTCGAAAAGCAATAACTTTTTTCCTGTAAGTCGTAACACTTATTGTTGCACCATTTTAGAATCTGCAAAAGATGGGCATTTTTTTTTAAACAATGGGCACTGACAGTGTGGTACATTTTTTTTGCACCAAAAGCATTGAAAGTCAAACGATTTGCTAGCAGTGAGTATTGAATTTTGAAAGAAACTTAATTTTTTTTATTAAATTCAGTTTGTAAAAAAAAAAAACGAATGGAGTACTAAGTACAAGTGATCAGCAATAATAATAAAAAAAATGGATACAAAAAAACCGTCATTTTTGGAAATTATAACCAAATTTGTAAGGCAAGGTAACGATTTCTAAAAAAATTAAAAAATTTTTTTTTTGAAAACCCTGTACATATTTTTTTTTAAATACTGGTATGTGGTGCTTCAGTGTACAGTGTATCCACACCTTTGCTTTGGACCACTATTTACGCCACACCCTGTATGTATTTTTAAAACTAAGCCAGTTCTAAAACATACCAAAAAATCATTTGCCTTTCATTTGATACCACACACATAAATAGATTTTTTTAAATCCTAAATAAAAAAATGATGACGTCACAACTACCTACTGAGGGGGATCCTCATCAGAATATTTTTAGTCTGGAGCTCACCAACACATATTAATTTTTAATCGGACGGTGTAGCATTATTTGACATAATTTCTATGAGAATTCTGATATTTATCTATTCTTAACCGTTAATTAAGGTTTGCCGGCAGTTTCACAGTATGGACGTTTGCCATTGTTCTTTCCTTCCTTTTTCTTCTATCTTCTATATGATGTTCTTTGAAAACTCTTGTCGTATGCGTGAGTAAAAAACTTGAAATACAAAATTATATTTTAGCGTAGAATTAAAATATCTTCCAGAAAGTAATTAGAGGTACTTATAAGCTAGGTCATGGACGTCACTTAAATGATCGGAATGGTCACCCATCCAATCACAACCGCGCCGTGGGTTGCTTAACTTTGGTATCACTACCAAAGCGCTGCCTCCACTGCGCCACAAGCACCTCACAAGCATCTCCGTGCTTCGGAAGGCACGTTAAGCAGTTGCTCCCGGCTAATATCTGTGGTATTAGTCGTTAAGAATAGTCAGAGGCCCTAGAGCGGCTTGATAACTTCTGACACTTGCCTTACATACAACCCTCCATCAATCCGCACTGAGCCCGCGTGGTGGAGTATGGCTCGAACCTCCTCATAGTTGAGGCCTTTTCCCAGCAGTGGGATCTAATAGGCTGACTTTACTTTTACTTTTATAAGCGAGGTGCTCACCTGCTTCCCCTGTTGCTGATGACCTACATCACACGTTCTCTCTCCTTCTGTTGCAGGAGGATGCCTGACCTCTGGAAGGTACCCTTTCAAGTGCCTGCAGTTCGAGCTGCCGCCCGACGTAGAACCCGAAGAGGTGACTGTCGTGGAGCTGTGGTTTTATAAGGTGAGGGTTACTTTTTATATGATCAGAAAAATACTAAGAAGGTGCGAAAAAATAAACAAATACGAGAAGGCACTGATTGCAAGGGCGTATAGCCATGTTTTAGTGTCTGGTTCAAGAAAATAAAAAGCAGAAAGCTCAAGACTTAACCATAATATTTAAATAAAAAGATATGCACAAAAAACAGAAGGTTATATAGTTATGCGTACTATATTACGTAATCTTCTGTTTTTCTTATTAATCTTTTAAGTACGATACTTTAAGGGATTAAATATACCCACTACTTCACTAGCATCAATTTTTATGTCGTAGTTAGCACTTATTCATATCTGTCTTTTCGAAGGGGTTACATCCCCAAAACTCTTCCCCCGGCTACGTCCGTGTCGGAGCGGCATTGCCCAGTTTTTAACTTCCATCATGCAGAAACTTTATAAAGAAATAAATATTGACGTAAAAATTGTACCTGCAAGTATTTAACTTGCAAGCATGTTCGCGTGGGGTTAATTTTATAAGGTCAGTAAAATATTTATTCTGCTTATTTACTGTTGGTGTCCACAATCACACTTTCAAAAATGTAAGCAAATAATGAGCAGAAATATTTTTATTTTGCCACGGTTTTTTGGTAGGCACACTTCAGCTTACTACGAGTATAGTAACTGTCTCCCGACAAAAGCATGCGACCGTCGCGACGGTTGCGCACAAACTGACAGAGCCGCGTGTTTTCTCACGAGGATATTTTTTTGTAAGCTACCCTCATTTAAAAAAAAGAAGTGAAATTAATAACTTCTTATATAAAATATGTTCCTTTTTTAACGTAATTGTTTTTAATTAAAAAACGCGGCACACCTCGAGTATGACCCCATATAGTGTCATTTTTTTCTAATACACAACAACTTCACCGAATCACATAACGATCTAAAATAAAAATAAAACGCCAACTACCCTCATTTCAGGAGCGCGATCCGCTGGACGAGTACAACCAGACCTTCGTGATCTCCGAAGCAGCCCACTGGGACAGCCAGCAGCAGTTCAAGAAGACGAAGCCGATCGCCATCAAGGAGACCAGCATTGGGGAGGGCTGGGTCCGAGTGGAGCTGGCCTGGGCGGTGCGCGTGTGGCTGGAGGGAAGGGAGACGAGGCATACGCTGCATGTCGCCTGCAGGACTTGCCAGGTTGGTTTAGGAGCATTTATAGTACGACGAATTCGTTCGCTACCTTCCAGACCTCACGTGACTGACATAGACAATTCCCGTTTTCACTATGGTGCAGGGTTTTTCGAAGTCTTTGGTGGCTCATAAATCGTCGTAATTGAGGTGATGAGGCCTTTGCCCAGCAGTGGTATGTATATAGGCTAACTTTAATTTGCGCCCAGTGCCCAGTAATTTACAGCTTGATTCAGGTAATGCGCATTGTAGGGCCAGAGATATAGGCACCAAAACTTATACGATGACATCATACTTTGGGATAATATGATAGTCCGTTCAATCCTAAAGTCGATCAACTGTCAAAAATACTTGGCTCCGCGCAGATTTATTTATTTATTTATTAAGGAAACAAACAGCTGCCTTATAGTACATTTAAAAAGGTAACAAATTAGCTTATACACTAGCATTTAAAGTTTAAGATGGGCCACCGACCGCTGCCACCGGTGGTTGTCGCGCGCCACGCCCCTTTGGTCCCGCAAAAACGAAAGTGCTCGGCGGCCGCTACAATTGACACTCATCTGCTAGATTCTTTGACAGATTTTTTGCTAAAATGCGAGTGGCCGCCACTCGTGGGGTGTCGTGAACACCGAGTCGCGAGTGGCCGCCACTCGCTTTACAGGTGCAGCAACGAATTGAGAATATATAGCATGTCGGTTATCTATTGTTAAGTAATTTGTTTTATTTGGAAAAGGCATTTCAAGTGTCCAATACCACTGGACCACTGAAAGGGTTGTCTGATTAGGAGTGTAAAAAGGCTAATAAACTCACCATTCAAATCTCTTCACAGCTGCGTCGAGCGCCCATCTCCTTCCACAAGAAGCACCGCCCATTCCTGGTCCTCTACACCAAGTATGCCGGCAAGCGGCGCCGGGGCAGAGCGCTAGAGTGCGGGGCCACAACCAGCGAATGCTGTAGGGAACCACTGTACGTCAGCTTCAAGGAGCTGGGCTGGGACGACTGGATCATCAGACCAGCGGGGTACCACGCCTACTTCTGCAAGGGGACCTGTGCCCCGATATCGGCTGTTACTATGACTGATAATAGCTACCATCACAATATTATTAGGGTGAGTATCTTTAACTGGGTACAGTGGCGGCCCATCACAATACAGGGTGTCCGTAAATTTGCGTCGAGCGAGAGTGACGTCATCCTATTGCTCAAATACAACAACTTTTTCTATGGGATCAACATCGAAATCTCAAAAAAAATTTTTACTTCTTCATACAAACTGCTCTTAGCCAATCTGCACTTTTGTATGGGGAAGCCAAATATTTTTTTGAGATTTCGATGTTGATCCCATAGAAAAAGTTGTTGTATTTAAGCAATAGAATGACGTCACTCTCGCTTGACGCTAATTTACGGGACACCCTGTATACTACATTTTTGTTGCAAACATAACAGCATAAGTTACCACATTTACCTTGATGGGTTGTCGTCCATAGGTAAGATTAGACCTTAAGTTTGTTTGTGGGCTACTGAATTTGTAGAGTGGTTGTTTAAGGTCCTGAAAAGTAAACTGATTTGTGGTAACCAAACATGTGTCTTATTTTTGTTTAAAGGCATATGAAAACAAAACATAATCTGACTAAAATCGTAGTGAATTGCATTCTTGCCAATCTTAATAGGCTGGATTTCCTCTACTTTTCTTAATCAAGGAACGGCTTAGTCATAAGATTCTACAGGGCAATATCTACAGGGTTATTTGTAAAGCACCTTTTAAGGGCCGATTCTGGTGCCTAAATACAATAACTTTTTTTATGGCACCAGGGTCCAAATCTAAAAAACTTTTCCATACAAACAAATATCAGGTGATAATATTAAAGCATCTAACAGTAACCTACCTTTCCAGAAATACTTCTACTCGGTGACTAACGAGCGGCGAATCGAGTTCAACCCGTGCTGCGCCCCTACCACGTTCAGCTCGCTCCAACTCCTGTACGTGGACTCCAACAACACGGTCACGCAGAAGACGCTGCCCAACATGGTGGTGGAAACTTGCGGATGCATGTAGCCTGTCACAAATTTTGGCATCTGACAAATAACTAACTGCAGAAGTACCCACTTAATAAGGCGCGTTGTGAATCTTCAATCACGCAGAAAAGAAAGTATGGCTCCGAAGATACAAATGAGAATCTTTGAGTAGCTATTTTGGCCAATAAGAATAGTTGAAAGCGACCAGTGCTGCCATCTTTGAGAGATTTTGACATTTGAGAATAACTCACTACTGATGAGAATCCTTAAGCTATTTTGGCCAATAAGAATAGTTGAAAGCGTGTCAGTGCTGCCACCTCTGTCAATGAGAATCCTTGAGTAGCCAATTTGGCCAATAGGGATAGCTGGTAATGACATCTTAACAGATTGCGATCTACTAAACTCGAATTTACAAAGTAGTGTAGGGTAGTGTGAAAATCACACAACTAATTGTTGACGTACTGTTTATAAACTACTAGCGGGTCCCCGCGACTTTGTCTGCGCAAACACCAGATTTTACATGCAAACCGTTACAATTCATTCAAATTTCTGGATGCTTTTGTTGTTATGCTAGGAGGAGATGAATCCAACAAATCAGAGATTATCAAAATTGGTACAGCCGTTCTCGAGTTAAAAGTTTTTAAACAAACCCGACTGTTTTTTTAAGAATTTAATTTCATGAAGAAGACATTTTTTAACAATTAAATAACACTAAAATCAACTTGATTTTTTTAAATAAATGAATCTACTTAAAAGTTAAAATATTTTCAAACATGAAATATTTTCTAGTAAAAAATGTTTTTATTTTTCGTGTCCAATTTGAAAAAAAAAAAAACTTATAGTGGCACAGAATTAAACGTCGTATATACTGGCTCAAATGAAAGACAGCGGACACAGAAGGTTGAATTAAATGCATCTTTTTCTCATAAACCTACTTTTTCAATGTGATACCGCAAGTTATTTTAAGACCGTAGTTAAGGTTTATAGATAATGTTGTGATTGGAGTTAATTGATCGTTACTTATAATGAGTTTGCATTTATCTTATTTATATTAAGTATAGTTCACCTAGTATATTTAAAGAAATTGTGTTTTTATATGCATATAATGAAGAAGAAATTGATTTTATGAACTAATATAATGAACCCAATAAAGTTTAGAAATAAAAAAAATAAATAAAAAGAAGATGCTAATTATTAAAGCGAATGATACATACATATCTATTTTTATCCAATTATTTAGTTTTTGTTGCTTTTGTTTAATATAATATGAAGTTTCTTCTTCTTCTAAATGCATATGGAAATTATTTGAGAAATGTTTACATTAAATAATGTTAACTTTACAAGTATGATAAATTATCAAACTAAATTAACGTTATTTTTTTTAAAAAAATTAACAATTCGAATATTTTCGTCGAAATTTGTTCCTATAGGTAAGAATTATTATAAAAATAGCGTTTATTTGTAAATATTTTATGTAAGATCCGTGCAAATCAATTTTACATAAAAAAAATCTATAACTTTTAAATTATCATCATAATTTGCTAATTTTATTGTTTTAAAATAGGCTTGACCATCAGGATGTGTTTTGGTTTAAATTCTGTTTGTTGAAGAGTTTTAGTTTTTTGCTAAAGTTTAAGTGGGTGAAAGAGATAATGCTCTACAAAACCGAAGTGAACCGATCTTTGCCGATGCTGGATTCCCATTAAAATATCGATTTGTCAATTCCTAAATACGTACTTTTACTGCCGCACTCAGAGACGTCAATTTAATTTAATCTATAATTAAGTCTCGTTCTGTCACTTTCTTTGTCAATAAAATAGAAAAGGACGGCATGAGACTTAATGAAGTATTAACTTTAATTGACGTCTCTGAGTACGACAGTTAGAATATTAATTGAAATATATAGCGACATGGAATAAATCAAAACACAACATGCGTAATATCTTCACTATAAAGGACACAAAATGATTATCCGTATGTAAATATTGCATAATGCAATTTGAATTTCATAACACGAATGTACTTAAAAATATAATATACAGGCTACCAGTGCAGTGTCCAAGTATTATGAGTAGGATTTAAGGATAATATTGTTAATAGTCAAATTAATTACATTAAAAAGTAAGTTGATATTGTTGTTTTTTTATTTTAACTTTTCCTGTCTGGTTACAAAGTTTTAAGGTATATTATCTAGGTTGTTCTTAACTGACGAGTTTAAAATCTTCAGGGCATGTAATAAAACGCTGAACGAAACGACACAACACAATCTTTACTAATCATAAAGCAACAGATCACAACAAAATGCGTCTACCGTCAAATTTTCAAACACATCGCAACTACAGAATAAATAGTTATCATTTAACGTCTAGCGCAGACGGGCCAGTGGTCTAGATAATAGTCAGACTATCGATAGGAGTATCGATTGTAATCGATAGTATCGATACTTTTAGATGAATAATGAACTTTTTAAATTTTGAAGTCATTATACCAAACTAGGCACTAAAAGTTAAAAAAAAATGTGATAGGTACTGTCAGGTAATTTGACTTTCATCTTAAAAGTTTATGAAAACAAATAAAAATCTTTGATATTTTTAGAGTAGGTAGGTGTTACATGTTAGCGAGTTTTGCGGACTTTTAGAATTTAACTCTATCTTATATCGGAAATAGTTAGTCGCCTTATCTCTATTTAATTATTAATAGATCGAATATTGATACTATTGCGATAAAATCTACCGATAGTCAAACTATTTCTAAGACTTACGAGTGAGCGCGCATTGATCACACTAATGCATATTGGCGAAGTTTTACATAATTTTCAAATTACTTATTATATTGACCTATTCATAATGATATGGATACATTATGAATCAACTTTAAAGCGAGCCGCCAGAAGATTGTAAATGTCAGCGATTTTGTAGTCTATGAGCTTTTTTATCGTTCAATTACAGCAGACAATACTGAAAAAATAACAGACAGTAATAGAATCCTAATTTCCGCAAAAGTCTATGTAGAACTTCACCAAACGCACAATACTTAAATAATTTAAATACATACATAAACTGACCAGAAATCAACTCTCTTGTCTTTTATGTAACACATTATTTCAATACAGATTACATCACAGAATAGAGGAAGCGGTCCAATCGAAAACAGAAATCATTAAAATATCACTAACATCGAATAATGTTTAAAAAAATTAAGAAAAAAAGATAAATATACGAAAAATTTCGTTCAAAATACATACAGTATAGAAAAAAAAACGAAATATTTTACAGAGACATCAAAATTGTAACCAAAATAAAACTATATAGTCGCTAAAACTACGCAGAAAATAATATGCACCGCTACAACAATGACCCTCCTTTCGGGCTTCGCCGCAGTCGGGTAAAGGACGGATGAAGGCGCGATATGTGTTTATATTGTACAACCTTTAGGGAGGGATCTAAAAAAATATGCCAAAAACATATGGCACTATACTGTCAAAATAATTCAGAGCATTATAAATGGCACAAAATTTCTGCTGATCACCGCGAATTGGACTAATAAGGCTAACTTGTGACCTAGAATAAGAAAGACTTAACCTAACTTAAAAACTAGACACTTTTGGAATGGTTTGAAACATCACAAGCCTTTCGTTAAAATTTAGCTACGTATATGGGGCGATATTAATTTTAGGGACGTATGTTTTTCCGAAAACGGATATTTTAAAGAGTATCCGTAAAATTTACGTTTAGCCATTGATACATATGAAATGCATTTATATAATAATAACAATAAATTATAAATAATAACAGAAGTATCATTGGAAACAATGACTGAATACATAAATATAAAACACCCCATAAAAAACCTAAAAATCTAAGGCACTTAATATCAAGCAATGTACTTGGGAGTATTATTGCTCGATTTCACACACGACTAATGTATAAATGTAACTTTTTAAATTAGCAGCCCTATAGTTACATTACAAGTCACTTTAAATAAAAAACAAAGTCACTACTTATTATAAGACTTGATCACAAAAAAAATTTACTAAAAATCAAACACACTTTCCGATGTTTACGGATATTTTCGGATACGTCCAGTCATACACATCATTGGTCATTTGTGACATTTTTAAAACCTTTGGAAGCACCGTTATTATTAGTCGAAATATGAAATCACTACACAAATAAACAGAATATATAATTTAACTATGATTTATAAAATGAAAACACATGATTATGCTATAGTACAAGTTCTAAAAAGGCCCACGATTCTACAATGATTTCGATTTTTTATAGAATCTTTAGTTGAAATATAAGCGCCACAACTTTATTTAAAAAAATAAGTTAAAGTGCTTACTGGCTAAATTGACAAAAAATTCGTTGTCTGTTCGAAAAAATATTAATGCTGTTCGATAAAAATTACTGATTTATTATCAAAAATACTCATTACATTTAGTATACATTACAGAAATCGCTAAAAAAATAACTGACTTAGGGTCGAATTTTTTTAACAATCAGATCAAACATTTGTATGTAAGTGTACCGTGACCTATTTCAAAATGTCCATTATATTATTGGTTGTCCACAAATAAGGTCTTGACGTTATAAATCAGCCGTGCTACATTTTATTTAATGGTTATATCTGTCAATAATTGAGGTATGAAAATATTGGTGGACACAATAAATCAATAATTATTATAATAAAATTATTAAAGTCATTTAGTTATGCATGTAGACCGAGAGGTAGCTCTTATACACGTCCCAACATATTTTGAGCCCTACCACTGCTTCGGGACAAATTCTGGGCTAGTGCTGAGAAAAAGCAGTACAAGATACTCAGGTATTGTCAAAGCCTATTTTAAAAAGAATGTTTAGATAAAGAAATTGTGCTGGTGCGAGCTGGTCCACACGTTTACATCATTCAAATTATCGTCTACTTTACAATAACCTTTTGTCATCATCATTAATAAAATATGATTTAATTTTATTAATTGGTAATTTCTACAATAACTTTTGGTAATTTGTTACAGAAATTTATACATTTTCCCATAAAAAATGAACAACTTGTTGAAGCCTAAATTGTAGAACTGCAAGATTATTTTTATTTCTAGTGTTAAATTTATGTGTATCACTTTTCTTTGTAAATAAATGCAAGTTTTTGCGCACATATATTAAGAAGCTGCTGTTAATACTACAACAACATGTATTAGCTGTGTAAAATGGTCACACAGTGTTATCGATAATAATTTGTTTTGTATTTGGTAAAGACGACCTTATTGACATTGTCAGTGGTTGTACCATAAGATTGTCCCTTAGGCCTTAAACTGACATTCCAAGTCCAATTCATAAATATTCTCAAACTATTTCTATCTAAGTAATTATATTATATAGTCTAAGACTTTGTCTCACTTGATTTATCAGCGTTATCTACATGTGTGAGCCTCTAGTTTATATAATTAATAATTATAAATAAATTACAATATTAATACATCTTTCGTCAACTGATAAAAGATCGGGTATCAATGCTTAGCTCATTTCTTCCCCAAAATAGTGAGGTTTGAATATCGTAATAATACATGCCACTTTAATTTTATATTCCTTCTACTATAAAGAAGTCTTTGAGACAATTGTCTTTCGTTAATCTGAATTGCCCTTAAACAAGCTTAAACATCCCATATCTCAGTTGTCCTTTACTTTTTTCATAGGAAAATCGTCCTTTAGTATCTTAATATTACTCTAAACATGCTCAAACGTCCCTTGCCTCAGTTGTCCTCTACTCTTTTCATAGGACAATCGTCTTTCAGTTTCTTATTTGTCCCTAAACAAACTCAAACGTCCCCTATCTCAGTTGTCCTCAACTCTTTTCATAAGACAATCGTGCTTCAGTATCTTGTTTGTCCCTTAACAAGCTCAAACGTCTTCTATCTCAGTTGTCCTCTACTCTTTTCATAAGACAATCGTCATATAGTATCTTAGTTGTCCCTTAACAAGCTCTTATGTCAATGATCCCCCGCAGTGGTAAGTTTAGCAGTCTCGGAGTCTGAAGGGGGAGCGGGTTGCGTGGATACGACCTTGATGACGGCAGGCTGAGGGGTGGTGGGGGGGTCAGGCCGGGTCGCCAGGGTTAGCACTCCTGAGTTCACGTCTTCTATTGCTTTGCGGAGCTACGGAGAGTTTAGTTATTGTAGTGAGCAGTTTGATTTAAGGCTTAATACATTAATTAAGTATTGTAACGTTTCACTGCCGCACTCAGAGACGTCAATTAAAGTTAATTTTTCAGTAAGTCTCATGCCGTCCTTTTCTATTCAATTGACAAAGAAAGTGACAGAACGAGACTTAATTATAGATTAAATTTAATTGACGTCTCTGAGTGCGGCAGAAAGTCTGTAAAGTTTAAAGAAAAAGAATATCAACAATCTTAAAACTCACAAAAAAATCTTAAACCGTCTTCTAGTGGGACTCGAACCCACGACCCCTCGCTATCCGGGCGATTGCTGTTTAAACTAAGCTACAGAGGACGGTGGTTACTCGAGATTTTTTTATGTAGTTGCTACGTCATTACCATTCCGATATCAAGTTTCCAGCCACAATATAAAATCTATTGTTATGCGACCGCCGGCGGTCTTGTGATCCTAAAGGGGTTAAGGCGTTTTGAATTCATCTATACTTTGAGGATGTAAAGAATCTTGGAATGTTTAATGTGTGGTAATACTTACTTCTTTTAAGGAAACGACTCCAATAAGGCGACCTATGGCTGTCACATACGCGCGACTCACGCCCAGCGTCGAGAATAGTGAGTGGACCTGAAAGATTTGAATTTATTGCGTTTAAAATGTCGTTATAAGCACAAAACACTAGTACAAGTATGTAAATCTCCCCGCAAACCCATTTAAACGAATATCGACTCTTGCTAAAACACGATAAAGTACAATTTAGGTCACGCCGCACTAGAATCCAGCCTTTATTCCTGGTCCCTGGATTGTTGAGGATTGTTTACCTTGAGCAGCGAGGTCCTTTCGACGAGCTGGAAGGGCGCGGGGTCGATGTGGCAGATGTACAGGTTCTCATCCTCATATTCACATTCTTCGGGATGCTAGGAACATTTATGAATTAATTAATTAACATTTTTAAACGTGGGGAAGTATCCCCAGTGGGTCTACATGCATAAATAAACCAATAATAAGTAAATTAGATTTGTGAGGATGATTTGATGTCGATATATGAAAGATTGATCGAATCACGGATCTCTAACTGCCGTACTCAGATACGTCAATTAAAGTCAATATTTAATTAAGTGTCATGCTGTCCTTTCTATTTCATTGACAAAGAAAGTGACAGAACAAGACTTACTGCCGCACTCAGAAACGTCAATTAAATTAAATATATGATTAAGTCTCGTTCTGTCACATTTATTGTAAATGAAACAGAAAATGACGGTATGATTCGTAATGAAGGATTAACTTTAATAAACGTCTCACTGCCGCACTCAGAGACGTCATTTAAATTTAATCTATGATTAATTCTCGTTCTGTCACTTTCTTTGTCAATGAAATGAAAAAGGACGTCATGAGACTTAATGAAGGATTAACTTTAATTGACGTCTCTGAGTACGGCAGTAAGTACGTTAGTTAATCAAAGTTTAAAATTAATTGACGACTCTGAGTGCGGCAGTAAGAGACTAATAATTGTTTTTCTCGTATAGATTTTATCGTATAAGTTGTTAGTTTTTGGTTTATTTTATATTTATATGAATAATTTTGAAAAAGTGGACTGTCAAGATTGATAACAATATGAATGCAACAAAAAACAAACTAATATGTAACATTCAAAAGTGAGCGAGCGCTACGTTGTGTGTGCATATTGTGTGTGTGTGCACTATATATTGCGTGTATTGTGTGTTTAAAAGTGTGTGCAACAACAACATATTATAATATCTCCCGCGCCGTTGGTTAAGTTGTTTTTATTTTCTTGGGCAATAAAGATGTTTTTCAATTATAATTAATCTCTGTTGAGATCGCCCGCTGTAGACGAAATTCGGCTAGGAGGACATCGTGTGTGTGTGTGTATCCCACTCACCAGGTCTCTCTTCCTGGCGAGCTGCAGCATGTGGTCGAAGTCGACCTCCTTGCCCATCTCGAGCTGCTGCCACGCGCGCTGGTCCTCCGGCGACATGTCGCACACGCGCTCGCGGGGCTGCACAGGTTAAATAAACAGGGTGTGTTTCAAATAACTTGAACTATAGTTTTATTACTTTTTTAACACTCCTCCCCTCTTTGTTTTTCCTTATTTATATAAATTTGAAAAAAAAACGCACACGGACAGGTTGTGAACCCACAACCTTTGGCTTACCGAGCCAACGCTCTTACCTACTGAGCTACCGTGCAGTCCATCCACCCGTCCGAAATTCTTGGTCTCTTTTGAATACGTCATTGCGTGACGTCAGCGACATCTACCCAAGCTGTATTGCAACAGCAGCTCAGTTGGGAAGAGCGTTGGCTCGGTTAGCTAAAGGACGTGGGTTCCAATCCTACCCGTGTGCAAATTTTGGTTTCTCATTTAAACTCATATAAATAAAAAAGAACACTGTTGGTGTTATTACAAAAAAATTAGACCAGGTTTAAAATAGGTCTTAATATTAGCCGACAACAGACGAATGAATTATCCATTCGTGACATAACCTAAAAGAAAAACGCTTTTCTAATTGGCTAGCTAATAGCTTAGTCCTGGCTTAAACCCGGTACAAAGTTTTTGTAATAACGAGGTGTGAGTTTTAAAAAAACTATTGAACACTGTAAGTGTTAACACTCAAGAAATTGCCGAAATAATTTTCTAATCTAAACCTAAGCTTAACAATAACAAAATATGGTCTGCAAGTCGAAAAGAAAGCAAATAACGAATACATACTGCCGCACTCAGAGACGTCAATTAAATTAAATCTATGATTAAGTTTCGTTCTGTCACTTTCTTTGTCAAGGAAATAGAAAAGGACGGCACGAGACTTAATGAAGGATTAACTTTAATTGACGTCTCTGAGTACGGCAGATAGACACTTACAAGTTGCACTTTCTTGTTGATGGAAGGACTGCGCGGCAAAGTGTCGTGCCGCGCGTCAAGCCCGCCCTCGACGTCTTGCAGCATGGACGACCGCTTGAAGATCGCCTCGAAGGCCGCGCGGATCCTGCGCATCATATAGGAAAGACAGGATAGTAATATTAATTTTGTACCTAAGTCATGGATGTTTATAAACGTATATAAGTATGTCTATTCGTTACCCTAATCGCCATAGCACAAGCTCACGCTTAGTTTGGGGCTAGGTAATTGGTGAGTTTGTTGAAACAATATTATGATATAGTATATTATTTTTCATCTCACCTGTTCGGAAAGTTGAACTTTCATGTTTAGATATCCAGGTGGGAAATAACTTTTCCCTCCTACTTTATACTCCTACTATAGAATAAAAGGCCACTATCAAGAGTATCGATAGTTATTGCAATAGTCAAAGCTGTATCAGCTATCGATAGTGATTTTAATATTGAACTTTGACACTATCGATTGTCTATCAATACCATCATTACCATCGGTAGACTATTGATACTATCGATATTTTATCCATAATTTTGCTTTTGCCTCAACTATCGATAGTCTATCGATACTATCGATATTTTATCGATACTATTGGTTTTGCCGCAACTATCGATAGTCTATCGATATTTTATCGATACTTTTGCTTTTGCCTGAACTTTCGATAGTCTACGACACTATCGATATTTTTTCGATACTATTGCTTTTGCCTAGACTATCGATAGTCTATCGATACTATTGCTTTTGCCTCAACGATCGATAGTCTATCGATATTTTATCGATACTATTGCTTTTGCCTTAACTATCGATATTTTATCGATACTTTTGCTTTTGCCTCAACTATCGATAGCCTATCGACACTATCGATTTCCTCACAGTCGAAATGAAAAATAGTATGTATAACTCGGATGAAAGCACCCATTCCACTCTCGAGCTAGAAACTTCTCGAGTGGAATAGTCACTTTCGTCCCTTGTATAACAATCTACTATTGTATCATCCAGTCTACGCAGACGAAATCACAGGCAAAAGCTAGTAAATAATATTTAATGAAAGGGAAGCTACGTGGGACTTTTAACACTATCGCAATACGTGAATTACAAAAACACTATGCAACACCACTCAAAACCACTGGGTACCTAAATTCCACACCGGAATAACTAATAAAAATGAAGTTCAAGAAAAATACTCTCATATCTACAATCCCATTGCATTGTTACAGGTTGCAAACAACTACAATACCTTTTTTTGGAGTCTCTTCTAATACAGGTTTTTTAAACTTAAAAGAAGAGACCCCCACACATTGGAATAAGTTTTTAGAAAAGTAGATAAATAAAGATATTTTGTACCAAAGCTAAGACTACAATACGCAAAATAAGAAGCAATGTACCGTATGTTATCTTCGCGGCATCTTCCGGCGATAAGCATAGGTCTGAACCTGCAGTAAATTCATTATTTTATAAGATTTTTTATAAAAAAAATGTACATAGTTGCCATGGGGGGGGGGGGAGGGGGGGCATTTGAGTTCTGGATTTTGTTCATATTTGGGTCGATTGAACTCCCGTGCGACCTGAGTGAATATGCATCATTATTTTTTTAGTTATTAGCCTAGTTCCCAAAATATGGGACTTAGAAGAAATGGAAAAATTCGAAAGAACGACATTTCCGAAAGGCATTATTGGCGTTTATAAAATGGATTCAATAATCAGTTTAGAATAATTAATATAGAAAAATAAGTGTATTTTTTGAAAATTGATAATATTTTGGAATTTGGTTTTTTTTCGGACATTTAACCGGAAGTCAAAATTTCAAGTTGTTTTTTTAAACTTCGCCTATTTTGAAACTTTTTATTTTTGCCTTAAATTGTAGCTTATAATCTAGAAATATTATGTATATTTTTTTAGAATAGTATCTGAATTCGTTTAGAAGAAAGACGTACGTAAAACACGGAGGTGTTGCATGGCGCGGTGTACTGTGCCGCTCCTTAGTGTATCACAAAACGCAAAAATTATTAATATTTCAAATGAAATATCTTCAAATAACAATTATATAATTAATTTCGTTTATTCCATTATGATGTCATTTTATTTTATTTTATTTTATAGGAAAACAAACAGCTTTTAACAATGCAATATAAGTTACAAAACAATGAACATTTAGCCTATATACAGGGTGTGGCGTAAATAGTGGTCCAAAGCAAAGGTGTGGATACACTGTACACTGAAGCACCACATACCAGTATTTAAAAAAAAAATATGTACAGGGTTTTCAAAAAAAATTTTTTTTTAATTTTTTTAGAAATCGTTACCTTGCCTTACAAATTTGGTTATAATTTCCAAAAATGACGGTTTTTTTCTATCCATTTTTTTTATTATTATTGCTGATCACTTGTACTTAGTACTCCATTCGTTTTTTTTTACAAACTGAATTTAATAAAAAAAATTAAGTTTCTTTCAAAATTCAATACTCACTGCTAGCAAATCGTTTGACTTTCAATGCTTTTGGTGCAAAAAAAATGTACCACACTGTCAGTGCCCATTGTTTAAAAAAAATGCCCATCTTTTGCAGATTCTAAAATGGTGCAACAATAAGTGTTACGACTTACAGGAAAAAAGTTATTGCTTTTCGAAACAAAAAGGAGCCCAATTCATAAAAACAATTTATTTGAAGTTCAAGGGTTTACAAGGGTTGTAATTTTTTTCTGTGTGGTCCAAAGCAAAGGTGTGGATACACTGTACACTGAAGCACCACATACCAGTATTTAAAAAAAAATTATGTACAGGGTTTTCAAAAAAAAAAATTTTTTTAAATTTTTTTAGAAATCGTTACCTTGCCTTACAAATTTGGTTATAATTTCCAAAAATGACGGTTTTTTTTTATCCATTTTTTTTATTATTATTGCTGATCACTTGTACTTAGTACTCCATTCGTTTTTTTTTTTACAAACTGAATTTAATAAAAAAAATTAAGTTTCTTTCAAAATTCAATACTCACTGCTAGCAAATCGTTTGACTTTCAATGCTTTTGGTGCAAAAAAAAAATGTACCACACTGTCAGTGCCCATTGTTTAAAAAAAATGCCCATCTTTTGCAGATTCTAAAATGGTGCAACAATAAGTGTTACGACTTACAGGAAAAAAGTTATTGCTTTTCGAAACAAAAAGGAGCCCAATTCAGAAAAACAATTTTTTTTGAAGTTCAAGGGTTTACAAGGGTTGTAATTTTTTTCTGTGTGGTCCAAAGCAAAGGTGTGGATACACTGTACACTGAAGCACCACATACCAGTATTTAAAAAAAAATTATGTACAGGGTTTTCAAAAAAAAAAAAAATTTTTAATTTTTTTAGAAATCGTTACCTTGCCTCACAAATTTGGTTATAATTTCCAAAAATGACGGTTTTTTTGTATCCATTTTTTTTATTATTATTGCTGATCACTTGTACTTAGTACTCCATTCGTTTTTTTTTTTTACAAACTGAATTTAATAAAAAAAACCCTGAAAACCCTGAAAACCCTGTACATAATTTTTTTTTAAATACTGGTATGTGGTGCTTCAGTGTACAGTGTATCCACACCTTTGCTTTGGACCACACAGAAAAAAATTACAACCCTTGTAAACCCTTGAACTTCAAATAAATTATTTTTCTGAATTGGGCTCCTTTTTGTTTCGAAAAGCAATAACTTTTTTCCTGTAAGTCGTAACACTTATTGTTGCACCATTTTAGAATCTGCAAAAGATGGGCATTTTTTTTAAACAATGGGCACTGACAGTGTGGTACATTTTTTTTGCACCAAAAGCATTGAAAGTCAAACGATTTGCTAGCAGTGAGTATTGAATTTTGAAAGAAACTTAATTTTTTTTATTAAATTCAGTTTTTAAAAAAAAAAACGAATGGAGTACTAAGTACAAGTGATCAGCAATAATAATAAAAAAATGGATACAAACAAACCGTCATTTTTGGAAATTATAACCAAATTGATAAGGCAAGGTAACGATTTCTAAAAAAATTAAATTTTTTTTTTTTGAAAACCCTGTACATAATTTTTTTTTAAATACTGGTGTGTGGTGCTTCAGTGTACAGTGTATCCACACCTTTGCTTTGGACCACTATTTACGCCACACCCTGTATATATTATTGCACTTGAAAAAAACGACCACCAGAGGCGGGAATCGAACCCGCGTTCCTCGCATACCGGGCGATTGCCTAACCCGGCCACCCTGGCGTTGGCAGAGCCTGTCGAAATTTTCAAGTGCTTCTTAACGCTGTAATGCCGCGTTGCTTTCATCAATGTTTTTAGGATTATACCCTCAACACTCGAAAGAAATACTATTGCAAGTATTTAACAATCGAAAGATGAAGCTTGCAAATAAGATAATTATTGTTTTTTAAGTGATAAGCATTCACTATGCAATCTAAATATATTATTGCACTTGAAAAAAACGACCACCAGAGGCGGGAATCGAACCCGCGTTCCTCGCATTCGCAGGAACGCTATATTTAGATAGAAAACAGTTGTCAAGGGATCATCCTGAATCATGATCCAAAGCGGACCCTGGGCCCTAGCGTGCGAATGTCCAACCCGGATAGCGCTAAGATGGGAGGATTTGCGTTATAAGATTATGAAATGTATAAAGAGCTAGTTCATTGGTAGTGATTTCAAGAAGATGAAAAAGATGTTTATTTAGGGCCCGTAGCCAAATGGCAATCTTTCTGGAGCGAACTTCGCTATCGTCAACGAAATGTTGTAATATGTATGAAAAAGTCACGTGATGTTTCGATGGCTTATGTCAGTTTTATACATTTTGTTAGCGAAAACGAACTTCGCTTGAGAATAAATTGCCACTTGGCTACGGGAACAGAAGTTTGCAAGCTGTTCCATACCTGGTCTCGGCACCGGTGACGGTCGTGTAGACGGAGGGCTGCGGCGAGGAGGGCGTGAGGGGTGCGGGGGAGGCGAGTCCTCTTGAGAGAGTGAACGAGTTCGTCTTCTTGAGGATAGACTTGGGACGGAACAGCTGGCCTGGGGCTGGGGGAAATAACCGCTGTTAAGTTTAAAGCGCTTATTACACCATCCTCTTTGTGTAGCATCCTACTTACGAAATAGAAAGATATTATCGCAGTGCACTACTTAGGTTCCTACCTTCCTAAGCAGGATCCTACTTCCTTCCTGCTAGATATGGGACTCTAATAACATTTGAATATAATCAGAATTATCGAATCGATGTCGAATCAAACGGTAATAACTCGATTCGAATGAGGTTTAAAATGTTGATTCGAATATTAATTTTTCGATTTAAGTCCTATCCTACCTCCCTGGTTAGGTTAGGCTCCTAAGTAGGGACGCTACCTAGGCTTTCTAGTTAGGAAGCTACTAATAGGATAGTGTAATAAGTGCTTAAGCTTTCTGCCTACTACATCGTATGTACCATGCCATGACTGTGTAGGATCGCATAAAAATACACATTTGATTTTCAACCCTAAGCAGACGAGTTATAAGTTCAAAACATAAGCGCGGTGTTCGTTTTGATAAATAATAAATAAATAAATAAGCTTAAACATTAACTTCTCACGCTAAGGTCGAAAATCAAATGTATACTTGGTATACGGTCTTAGCAGTAGCACGGTCAGGGTATTGTACGTGTAGTGACTACACGAACAATAATCGAAAATTCGACAACCCACTACAGACTGTAGTGGGTTGTCGAATTTTCAATCGAATTACTTTGGTGCTTTAAACAAATAAGTTTAGGCAAAGTTACTTTTTTAATGTTTGCAATGCATTTTTTGACTTCGATAGGGTGAATTCACAATGGCAGAATGATAGACAATGTATCCCAGTAGGTGGCGCTGCTGTAGATATAGATTCGTTCTGTGTAAATCATTCAAATAATCTGTCAAATTGGGTACATCTAAGTTTCAAAAACGAATTTGATTTGAACTATATTATCAATCAATTCAAATCAAGGGCATTTTTTTTAAAAACACACCAAATACCTAGCACTAAGCGTAAACTTGTGCTATGGTAAATAGGATAACGGATAGAAATACTTAAATACATATAAACATCCATGACTTAGGAACAAATGCTCGTGCTCATCACACAAACATTTGCCCCTCGCGGGATTTGACTCCGCAACCGCCTGGTTTAGAAGTCCGAGGCGCGCACCACTACACCAATTAAAATTATGATCCCACCTTTTGATATGTTTTGATTCAAACTGACTTGCGATTCATTTTCGATTGAAGTACCATCACTAATTAATTACTGTACCGATGCAAATCACTATTAGAGAAAGTCTTCAGTCTGTGGGACGCTCAAAAGACACTTGATGTTACGAGCTTAAACCTGTAGGTACCTGGTATGAGTCCACCCTGGTCCTTCGTGGTCAGTGATGAGCCTCTTGTCATGCCAGTGCCCGGGACTTGAAGCATGTCGGGTGCGGGAGTCACCTGAAATAATAATAGACCACCAGCTAAATCAAATAAATCTTAAAAGAAAAGCAGCATTTTGCTGAATCTTTGAGCTCAATGGTTTATTTGCGTTCAAATCCTTGGTTATTTATAATTAAGTATGTACTACAACAGTCAGAAATTTCTGAGATGTTTCCTAGGTCCTATCTTCTGTCAATCCTTATAATAATAGTGACATACATAATTTTTATACAAGACATAAAAAAGCTTGCCGTTCCAAATTTTAGGCTTCAAAAGATTGGTCAATTATTTATAGGAAGATATATATTTTTTTAATAAATTACCTAAAAAAATATTGTTGAATTACCGATACATAAATTTAAATCAGTTGTTAAGATAAAAATGTATGGAATGACTTGTATGAAAGAAACAATTGTAAAACTTTGAAAAGAGGCTATGACAATAGTGACTGAGTTTCTTGCTGCTTCTTCTCAGCACTAGACCACAATTGTCCCGAAGCAGTGGTAAGGTTAAGATTGGGACGTGTATAAGTGCCCCTAGTTGGGTCTATACGCAGAAATAAATTATTGAATTTATTTAATGAATTTTGTTGACACTGGCCAATTACCTTCAAACCTGGAACGCGTAGAAACCTACAGTTATTACTAGCAGTTTGATTTTGCTACCTAAGAATGTCATGCTCTCGACTAGACTCGGTTCTGTTTTTTCATGAGTCCACCAAACGGAAGGGAAGAAGTGCATTTTAACTGCGATTTTTCGTCGAACTCAAAAGAATTACGTGGAGGTTTTAGTATACTTGGTCATTTGCCAAAACTGCTGCCTTCCCCAGGGCACCTATCTTCAAACCTGGAACGTCTGGAATCTTACAGCTTCGGCTTAGCGTTTGTTCTTGCTACCTTAGAATAATATGATGTCAAAGTTCCTGACAACATCTGTTCCTAAAGGTAAGCCCGCTTATTTAGCAGCAAGGGATGCGTTTGTTAAGATCCAATAGTATAGGTTCATAAACCTAGCCTTGATCTGCTAAAGCGTTATCACAAGTAACTGTGATAGTATATCTGCAAATACAGTTAAGGATAAAAATGGCATTTCTCACCTCGAACCTGAAGGCTCTCCCTACGTCAGACATGTCATTGCAGGACCTTTGGACTAGGCTTTTCATTGGACACCCTGTTTATAATAGGTGTCTTTCCTCACCTCGAACCGGGACTAGGTTCAGTCCTGTTCACTGGACAACCTGTATATAACAGGTGCCATTCCTACTCTCGAACCTGGACAAGGCTGGGTCTTGTTTTAATGGACACCTGTATATAATTGGTGCTAGTGCTCACCTCGAACCGGGACTAGGCTCGATCCTGTTTCACTGGACACCCTGTATATAATAGGTGTGTACCCTCACCTCGAACCTGGAGGGTCTCCGGCCCCTCCTGCCCTCCTCGTCCCTCCGGCGCAGCTCCGCCTCCCGCAGCCACAGCGCGGCCACCTGCAGGCGCCTCTCCCTGCCGACTTGCTTCTCTATCACCTTGACCAGCTCCCAGCGGTGGATGGAGCCGAGAAGCACCATGGACGCTGGGCTGTCCACTAGGGGGAAGCTCTTGATTGTCTGTGGGCAAAGATTGGGGGTTCAGAATGGAATCAAGAGCTTAGAGCGGTATCGCGCTACGTGCACCAATCCGAATCCGTGAAAATTATTTTATTAACATTATGCATGAAGTCTATTTCTTGGTGCATGATGAATATCGGTATATTGTAAACAATTTTTACTGTCTTTTTAACGAAATTATGTATTTAAAAACAAGATACACACAAATCTAACAACCTAAATACTATGGTGAGTTATCATCTATAATGCAAAACGTTTTATATCCATAGGTTCACATTTTTTACTGATATTGTTTTAAAAGTCATAATTCATATTCGCTTACAAAATAAAATTATCTTCACTACAAAAGCGTTTAACACTTTTCGAAAAATAAGAAAATAATACTTGCCTGGATACTAACCCTGGTCGGAATAGGGTTAAGAGAAGAACTATTAACATAATATCCTAGGGCCTTAAGCTGAAGCCCCATTATAGTATGTTGCATAGCGTCATCTTAAGGGGGTAAAAGAGAGGGGTAAAAACACATAGCAGTTTGTTTGAAACTCCGTCAGTTTTGAAACTAAGCTAGCTGTATTTAGCTATTTGGTTAGAAATTAAGAATGACGTATGTCGGAATTTTTGACAATTCAATCTCTAAGGGCGGACTAATGAAGCACATTCTTATTTTACCTTATTCTCCTTCAGCAAGTCCTTAAGCTGCTGGAAGGTCATTCGGTTCCATATGTACTTCACGTCGCGAACCATGAAGTCTTCTACACAAATGTCGTACATACCTGTGGGAGGAAACATCACGTTCAGCAAGTTCTTTATTTATTTATTTAAAATTAGTACACAGACAGATTACTGTTAATTAAACAGTAACTAAATACAGACAGTAATATTGAATAAGACAGAAATCCAAAATTAGCGTACACAACATGCCTAGTATGTTATTATATAAAATAACGCTACACTATAATAATTCTTAACGTAACTATTATTTATATATATTAGATAAATTACATTTATAAGTAGAGTCGAAAACACTTATGTTCATTTAAAAATATGAGTTGCGACTCGCTTATACGGGGGAAAACTGCCATTAAACAAATCAACGTCTCTACCACTGCGAACCACCTCGTTGTATGAACAGCAGATCCTTACTATAGGATAGAAAAGGAAGTGTTGTTCTATACACCTGTAATGCGAATATGTTTGGGTTACGAGATCTAAACAAAGTGTTAAAATTGAGTGAATACAGTAAGTCTGGGGCATCGATAGTTGAGTGAACTTTTTTGTGAAGACAAAGAAGGTCATATCTTCTTCGGTGATTTAAGTTGAGTTGTAAGTAAGAAGCCTTACTACATCAAACGAAAACGATATATTTCTATTTCGATACTGTTGAGTGGCAACCCCAACTATACCTCATCCGTAAAATAGTTTTTAAAAGGTAAAAGAGTTAGCTAATCTATGGTTCTATAATAAGGTTTTTCCGTCTTTGATTGATTTATGTCTTGTAAGAAGAATGTAAGTGTTCAAATAAATTTATAGAAGAAATATGGTGTTTTGAAGACTTGTCTCCCACCCATAACACAAAATATCAGTTATGGGCCCAGGTCAGCTAAAGAACGTCGAGGATTAAAAAGGATTTGTTGAAGAGAAAACAAAGTGGCATATTGCGTCATCCATCTTCGTCATTCACCTGCATGCATCGTTTTTATTGAAGTAAGTAAATCATGGCTATGTATAAAGAAAATAACAAGTATAACATCACACCGTTCAAAGGAGATAATTGGAGTAATTTTAGAGCATTTAGAGTAAGAAGTTTCCTAAATGAAGCAAACTGTTTGGACGCAATTGTAAAACATGATTTTTCGACAAATGAAAATAACAAGTCGTCAGAGGCGAGGGCACAAGCAATAATTATAAGCTCTGTGGCAGATAGCCATTTGGAATATGTCAGGAAAGATAGTGCATACAAAATGTTTAAAAATCTAGAAGAAAGTTTCAAGGAAAGGGGGACAAGAAGTAAGTTGTTTTTGAGAAGGAAATTGAGCGAAATGAAGTATGATGAAAGTACACCGCTGAAAAATCATTTCACCAAAATACAAGAGATATGTACTCAACTAGAAGAGGCAGATTCGTTGTTGTCGGATGAGGAGAAGGTGAACTACATATTATTGTCTATGCCAAAAAACTATGAAGCAGTGGTTACAGCATTAGAAACTATGGGAGACCTAAAGCCTACTACAGTCATGAACAGATTGTTAGCTGAGGAAGAGAAAGAGAAAAAGTTTAATAAAAAGAACAACAATGACTTTACCTCAAGTGCATTTAATTGTTTTAACTGCGGAAAGCCTGGTCACAAGAAATATCAATGCAGAGGTGGAAGTTTCAGTCCTGGATTGAATTACAATAATGGAACTGGACGTGGATCTACAGGATATAGAAGTGGATACCCAAACACTGGACGCGGATATAATAATAGATTTTACTACAATACTGGACGAGGACAAGGGTGGTATAGAGGTCAAGGAAGGAATAACCAGAGACAGGAGGTGAGGAGAGAGGAAACTAACTATTTAGAGAATAACCCTAATGCGTTTTTATGCGGAAAAAGTGATGCAAGTGTAGAAAACGATTTTAGTGAAAATAATCAAAGTGAAATTCAGTTTTGTGTGGACTCAGGTTGTACAGATCATTTAATAAACACAAAGCAGCATTTTATGGACTACATAGAACTCAAAAAACCACGACAAATTGCAGCCGCGAAGAATGGAGTTATTTTGGAAGCCATCGGAATAGGTAATATTGAGGTATTTAGTAAAGTAGGAAATAAACAGAACAAATGTGTAATTAAAAATGTTTATTATGTTCCTGATTTGAGAAAAATTTGTCCTCTGTATCTAAAATGGAAAGTGCTGGTTTAACTGTTACTTTTTCTAAAGGCAAAGTGAGAGTTTTTAATAATAACTACTTGTTAATGATTGGAAATAATAATAGTACATTGTATACTGTAAATTTTATTGTTCATGATAGATCATGTAATCTCATAACCAAACAAGACTCAGACCTGTTCGAATTGTGGCATAGGAGATTTGGCCATTTGGGTTCAAATAACTTAAATATATAAGCAAGAAGTGAGTTATGTGAGCCATGCTTATTAGGTAAAAATTCAAGAAAGCCATTTAATCACAAAGGTAGTAAAGCTAGTAAACCACTTGAACTAATTCATACAGATGTTTGCGGTCCAATTTCCCCTACTACATGGGATGATAAGAACTATTTTGTAACATTCATTGATGATTTCACACATTTTACTATGGTGTTTTTAATAAAACATAAATCAGAGGTTTTCAGAAAATTTTTATATTATTACAATTTGGTAACTAGACATTTTAACACTAACATTTTGAAATTAAGAATGGACAATGGGCGTGAATATATGTCAAACGAATTTCGTGATTTTTGTAATAATAACGGTATTATTATGCAGTTTACTGTTCCATACAATCCAGAAATGACGGGGTCGCTGGGAGGATGAATAGGACCCTAATGGACAAGGCGCGGACGATGTTAATAGACTCAGGTATGAAAAAACAGTTCTGGGGAGAAGCTATTTTATTTTCAGCATATGTTACCAATAGAAGTCCAGTTTCAGGAAGAGAAAAAACTCCAAGTGAGCTATGGGAAGGAAGAAAACCTAATGTGTCTAATTTGAGAGTATTTGGATCTATAGCATACAACCATGTTCCGAAAGAATTGAGAAGAAAGCTTGACAATAAAGGTAAAAAGATGATTATGATTGGATACAATATAGGAGGATACAAACTATATGATGAAGAGACAAACACTGTTGTGACAGCAAGAAATGTGACATTTGATGAGAAAAAGAGAGAACCGGAAAAGACAATCTCCATACCCGATTATGACGAACCTGAAAAAGAAGAAGAAAGGATTAGTAGTGAAATACCAGAAATAAGTAAAGAAGAAGACCAAGGAACAGAAGAACAGAGAGATAGTAATGAAGAAGATAATAAGGATAATGAAGAAGAAAAGAAAGATAATAGACAAAGAAGAGAAAAGGCAAAGAGAAAAATAAACTTACCAAAATGGCAACAAGATTATGTAATGAACTTTGAAGAAGATGATGATGAAGCATTATTTGCATTGCTCAGTAGTCAACATGAAGACACACCTGTAAGATATGAAGATATAGAAGAAAGAGAGGATAGAAGAGAATGGCTAGAGGCAATAGAAGAAGAACTTAAGGTTTTTGAAGAAGCAAAAACATTTGAGATAGTACCTGAACCAAAAGATAAGAAAGTATTAGATGGAAAATGGATTTTTACAAAGAAAGAAAATGGAAACATATATAAAGCAATGTTTACTAAAATATTTTGATTTGTTTGTGTACCCTATTGATACTGCGCCGCGCGCACTCGCACGCGTACCTGCCTTATTTTTATTTGTTTAAAACGTACCGTGAGAACCCCGGAGCCCCCAGTCGACGACGAGACGTTACCTATGATACATGTACTATACCGACCAGAGCGCTTTCGCCGCGTGTGTATCCTGTGAAGCTCCTTACAGACATTTCGAGTGATTGTGGCCTGTGAAGGTATACCCGAAAGCTGATGTGGCAAGTACCTAGCTATAAGCGCCAAGACATAACAATTTTCCACCTATCATTGTCGCCCTCCACGTGTAATCCACTGCCTAAACTCTCAAACAAGCAAGATTAGTAGTGAGAGGATATCAACAAGAAGAGCAATTTGACGATGTTTACTCACCTGTTCTGAAAATGCAAGCTTTAAGAACTTTGTTATCAGTCGCTGCAAAGAGAGATTATCATATTCACCAAATGGATGTAAAAGGAGCCTTTTTATACGGAAAAATAGAAGAAGAAGTTTATCTGAAACCACCACAAGGAATGAATATAGAGGAAAAGAAAGTACTAAAATTAGAGAAGTCTTTATATGGATTGAAGAAGTCACCAAAAAGCTGGTATGAAACATTCAATGAGACTATTACAGATTATGGTTTTAAACGTTCTGATAATGACTATTGTTTATTTAGCAAAGGGGATTTATACTTACTTTTGTACGTTGATGATTTGTTGATTTTAGGTTCAAATTTGAAAGATATAACTTCTGTTAAAAAAATTCTGAAGACACAATTTAAAATGAAAGATTTGTCTAGTAAAACTTTAATGTACTTAGGTATTGCTATAGAAAAAACATCTGAAGGAATTAGTATTAATCAAACAAAGTATCTTGAAAGAATTCTAAAACTTTATAATATGGAAAATTGTAAAGGTGCACACACACCAATGAATCATAATTATAAATTTGATGAAAATTTAGAACTTGATATGTCTTATGAGAAAATGTGTAGATCGCTTATTGGTTCGCTTATGTATGCAACTGTTGGTACCAGACCAGATTTAGCTGCATCAGTTTATTATTTAGGTAGATTTCAATCAAAACCAAATGCTGAATTGTGGCGTTCATTAAAGAGATTGCTTAGATATGTTAAGAAAACTGTTAATTTTGCATTGTTATATTGTAAAAATGATAATAGTCAACCACTTATTGGATATGCAGATGCTGATTTTGCTAGAAACAATGACCGAAAGTCAACGTCTGGATATTTACTTAAAGAAGCAGAATATGTTAGTTTATGTGAGTCAGTTATGGAAGCTTGTTTCATGATTAAATTGTTAAAAGATCTTGATATAAATGTACAATCAGTAACTATTTTTGAAGATAATCAGAGTACCATTAAATCTTTAAAAAGTTGTGACCTTAAAAACTAAAACATATTGATGTGAAATTTAATTTTATTAAACAGAAAATAGAGAAAGGTATTGTAAAGGTTCTATATGTTAATACAAAGAAACAGCTTGCAGATATTTTAACTAAACCATTATCTAAAATGTCATTTCATTATTTTGTTGAAGGCTTGGGATTATATGATAGGCATGTTGGCGTTGAGGAAGAGTGTTGAGTGGCAACCCCAACTATGCCTAATCCGTAAAATAGTTTTTAAAAGGTAAAAGAGTTAGCTAATCTATGGTTCTATAATAAGGTTTTTGCGTCTTTGATTGATTTATGTCTTGTAAGAAGAATGTAAGTGTTCAAATAAATTTATAGAAGAAATATGGTGTTTTGAAGACTTGTCTCCCACCCATAACACAAAATATCAGATACTGACCGAGTTACCGACAGACAACGCACTGCCGAAACTAATAGAACTTCGCACACAAAAATTTTGCGACTGTGTCATCCGGTGGGACTCGAACCCTAGACTCTTCGCTATCCGGGCGAATGCTCTTTCCAACTGAGCTCGTTAGTCAGTCGACTAACTATAACTAATTACTAGCTCAGTTGAAAAGAGCATTCGCCCGGATAGCGTGGGACAGCCGATCAATTTTTGCGTGCTAAATTTTATTTACTTGCGTAAAAACTTGCAAAAATTGCTTAAATTACAATTATAAGTATACGAAACTAATAGGTTCCTTGAGATGTTTAAGAGCATTACGACACGGGCGTAGGAAATCGCAGCAAGAGCTAGTTAACCATAAAGTTTCTTTATATCGGTTGTTAATAATGCGTGAGTGTGCAACTGCATCGAATTCCTCCAGATAATAAGCCCCCATTATAGATTTTCTAAAATAATAACAATAAGAATTATTAATAATTTGAAAAATTGTGCATTTTTGCATAGTACCTGTCATTAAACACCTGTGAATATTTGATAGCACAATTTACAGTTCAAATCAATTTCATTATTTTTTTTAAAGCACCCAAAAGTTTGCCTGGTGGGAGGAGGGGAAGAGAGGAGTTGAGTTTACCAAAGTTTTGACGGTTATGTAGGTTATCTAAATCGACAATTGGTCTTAACAAACCTACAATATTTAAAAAAGTTTACGATACCCCACACGATGGATAGACGAAAAAAAAACTTTCGGCGCCAAAAACGTCCCGACGAGGATGGGATTCGAACCCACGCGTGCAGAGCACATTGGATTAGCAGTCCAACGCCTTAACCTCTCGGCCACCTCGTCATGTACTCAGAGAGCGAAATATACCAGTTTGTATGCAACAAGCGCTATAAAAATGCATAATTCAGTTTTATTGCCCACTTGTTTGATTAGCTGCAGCTCGATTATAGAGGAAACTAAAGTAAGATCGCAAGGTGAAAAAAAAAACTAATAATGCACTTTATTTCCTACAAGATTTTTAGGAAAGCTATATTAAAGATTTAGTGACAAGATTTTGGCAGTTTAAGTATTCTATCGGCATTCCATTCAGAATTCTATCTCCAGACCAAAGTCAACCTTAACCTCCATCCAAAACATTTAAAAATACTGAAGTACCAAATCTACTCAAAGTACCCTTCTTCAAACGCTGTTTCAATATATTGGGAGTCAGATGGTTGCTCCGGTCAGATAATTGCTCTGGTCAGATGGCTGTCATCTGTCAAAGGGCCATTAATATAGAGTTTAACGGCTCGTTGTGGTCATTTCCAGACAGTGCATGACAAATGTATTTTTTTGCGTGGAACCACGTTAGCGGCCTACAAAAGGTTTACCGCTCGTTGCGGTCACTACCAGACAATAGATAACATTTATTTTCGTTCATCCACGATTCCGGCGTACTAAAGGTTAAGAGCGTCGTTACTCACGGCTGGCAGACGACAGCAAGTCAGGCAGATACGGCAGCTTCTTGATCAGTATAATGCTGTCGAAGCAGGACGGCTGCAGCAGCGCTGCGACGGCGTTAGCGGCTAGGACGGCCGCCATGATCGGCAGCAAGTGCGTCACCTGGGTAAGCGGTCGAAAGGTTAAGAAGATTCTATTTTCTTTCTTTTGGTTGAACCTGCGTCAGACCAGATATAATGTATAGGGTACATTATATCTGGTCTGACGCAGACGCATTTAATAAATTATTATTTTTAAGTGATAAGCATTCACTATGCAATCTAAATATATTTTTGCACTTGAAAAAATAACCACCAGAGGCGGGGATTGAACCCGCGTTCCTCGCATACCCGCCGCTGGTGGTCGTTTTTTTCAAGTGCAAAAATATATTTATACCCTATTTTATTTAAAGGACTTGTCCATTAATGGTTTTTTATTCTTCAATATTTCTAACCAGAATAAACTAAATATTATATGAAAGAGTTCACAAAAACTAGCCTTTCTGCATAATTTATATATTTTCTAAGGCCTCCGATTTAGATAAAAATTCAAATTATTTTTTCTCTTTGTCTATACATAAACTACACCTGCACCTATACCAATTACGCATGAAAAAAAAATTTACAACAAAATTGACATTCCATTGACAGATACCTATTATATAATCTGTGGTAGTACCTAGTAGTATCAAAGACATTGTACTTACAACAATATAATTGTACTTACAACGGTAGTAAGTACAATGTCTTTGAGTAGTATTCATACACCAGTGGAAAGGCAATGGTACATAGCCATATAGCCAGGAAATACAAGTAATGATCAATGGATGATGCCTCATTACAAAACATATTTTTTCTCAAAAATGGAGGCGTTTAAAATTCAGATTTCTATGGTTTCGTGTTACATATTTTTGTAGCTTAAAGATAAATATAGGTTATTGGTGGTTGGTAATATCTTGGAATAAAAAACCAGCCTCCATACAAAAAGAGGACAAGTCCTTTAAGCCTCATACACAAAAATTAGGTCCACATGTCATCCGATGGGACTCAAAACCAGGTCCCTACGCTATACGCTAATAATGCTTTTACCAACTGAGCTACGGAGGACGTTACTCAGTCCGCTATCCGCTAAAAATGCTTTTACCAACTGAGCTACGGAGGACGTTACTCAGTCCGCTATTCGCTAATAATGCTTTTACCAACTGAGCTACGGCGGACGTTGCTCAGTCCGCTATCCGCTAATAATGCTTTTACCAACTGAGCTACGGAGGACGTAGCTCAGTCCGCTATCCGCTAATAATGCTTTTACCAACTGAGCTACGGAGGACGTTACTCAGTCCGCTATCCGCTAAAAATGCTTTTACCAACTGAGCTACGGAGGACGTTACTCAGTCCGCTATCCGCTAAAAATGCTTTTACCAACTGAGCTACGGAGGACGTTACTCAGTCCGCTATCCGCTAATAATGCTTTTACCGACTGAGCTACGGAGGACGTTACTCAGTCCGCTATCCGCTAATAATGCTTTTACCAACTGAGCTACGGAGGACGTTACTCAGTCAGCGAATTTTCGCAAGTGCTTGCTGCGCCAGTGAGCCGTCGTTCGATTTGATCAATACTTGGGGAATGTACACACATGTATGCGATGGACATATTTTTACAAATATTTGACCATCAATTAAGATGAAATCAGCTTAACTTATAATTATTTTTATAACTTAATCAATTTTTTTGCACCGTTGCCTTTTTGCATTTGTATTATTTACTATGAATTTTATTATGAGATAAGATCTTTCGCTTTTTTGACAAGTAAATCAATTTCATAGCCTACTAGCCAAACATTAAATAAGTATATTACAGTACGTACAGCGTCTAAATGTCAAAAGCACCTTACAGAATAGACCGACATATTCACGAATAAAGGCTTATAGCTCAACTATGTTCATAGAATTTAAAAACTTATTAACCTTAACAAGTGACACGTGTACCCTCTGGGAGACTGTTAATATTTAAATGACTGACCTGTCCGGTCATCTCGCTGACAATGACGATGGTGGACACGGTGTGCGTGACCGCGCCCGTGAAAGCCGCAGCACCTACCACCGCGTACCCTCCTGCAACGGGCACGAGGGGTTAACTTGCATTTAAATCGACAGTTAAAGATACCTTAATAACAAAAGATTATTATTACAGAACAGACAAATATTTGAATGACGAAAATGTCACAGCTCGCATCAAAACAATTCTGTTTTTTTATTATTCTTTGAAAAGGGCTCTTGACTCTAGACTAAAGCACTTATTGCACCATCCTATTTGTGGCGCGATAGCCGAGCGGAGAAAACTTCACTTCTCATCCGTGAGTTCGATCCCCGCCTGTACCACTGAGTTTGTACAAAAACTTAAGTACAGTCTTTTTCAAAGATATCGCTGCCTAACGGTAAAGGAAAACATCGTGAGGAAACCTGCACACTAATTGTCTTGTGTTGAAATGGAGAAGGCAATGGCAAACCACTCCATTAAACATTGCCAAGAAAGTCGTTGTGTGTATTCCACATAATAATCACGACCCTCAGTCATGAGGTATACGACTATGAAGAAGATTTGTGTAGCATCCTACTTAGGAAATAGGCAGGTGTAATCGCAGTACACCACTTAGGTTCCTAGTCAGCTTAGGTTAGTTAAGTGTCTGGTCCCACTCTGTAAGACGATATTCGTAGTTTCGGCTGTAGCCGTCCATGTCACTAATGCCAGCTCATTGTCAATGCGAGCGAGTGCGACGGCTAGACGCGAAAATACAGACAATGCGTTATCAGAGTAGAGCACCTGCCTATCCATCCTACCTTCCTAGTTAGGATCCTAACTAGGATGGTACCTTCCTAGTTAGGATTCTAAGTAGGATCCTAGTTAGAAAGCTACAAATAGGATGGTGTAATAAGCGCTTAACTTAAATTTAATCAGCTATTAAAGATACCTTAATGACAAAAGGTTATTACAGAATAGACGATTATTTGAATGATGAAAATGTGTGGACCAGCTCGCATCAATACATTTTCTATTTTTTATTATTATTTGAAAAGGGGTTGCTCTTGATTCTTGTGGCGTAGACAGGGTCGACGGTGGAGCGAGCTCACCCAGAAGGTTCTGGCACTACTCTCATGGCAAAAGCCTTACTGGGTTGAGGCGCGATAGCCGAGCGGAAAAAACTTCACTTCTCATCCGTGAGGTGGTGTGTGAAATTAGATAGTACAAAAACTTAAGTACAGTCTTTTTCAAAAGATATCGCAGCCTAATGGTGATGGAACACATCGTGAGGAAACCTGCACACTAATTGGGTAGTGTGTGAACTGGAGAAGGCAATGGCAAACCAATCAATTAAAAATTGCCAAGAAAGATGTCATACTTTCTAGCGGTGACATGACGTTGTACGAAGTTCATTCGTATATCAAAAAAAAATCTAAATTTGTACGAAATTGTACGCTACATATAAAAAAATGTACGTTAAAAAATTAAGAGAAAACAACAATCAGCATGTCACCGCTGAGAAGTATCCTTCCTAGCGGGCGCTATTTATTTCGCTTAGTACTAATGGACCTTTTGGCTTTAGGGTTAGCCAGAATAAATGTACGAAATATGTTCATTTACCTTATAGTAAAATATGGCGCATTATGTACTTGCAAGTGATGATTTCGAAATAAAACAAATTTGTTGCAAAATCACTAATATTATTGACATCAAAAAAAAAGATATTCCAACTGAAATAACTTTACAAAATAAGTCGTTTACACTTACATCTGTGATTAAGTACATTCCTGGTGTAAATGGTCACTACCGAGCGCACTGCAAATTTAATGGGAAATGGGAACAGTTTGATGATAACCGCTGGATCGTCCCAGGCGATTTTGTAAATGACCCTTGAATTGCCCGTACTTTTTTTGCCGATCCGCCCCGGCCCCACCACGCGGCTCGCTTCCCATTAAATCGTCGATTGTGACTCAACTTTTTATTGTAAGACTCTTAAGTGTTGTTTTTTGTGATAAGTAGGAATGAAGCTAGAGAATGCAATCTTTTGTTTTACAAAATACGACTTCAGTGTAGAATTACATTGAGCTAAACATTGAGATCGTAAGCCTCAGAGTGCGACTTGTATTTAAAAAAAATCTTAACTTAAAAATTAAAGCAATGACCTACGGTTTTTTGTTTTAAAATACGTTAATTGGATAATAAACAATACGATAAAAAAGAAAAACACACACTTGTATATATATTTTTATTTATTTACAGAACTTTTATTTTGTACAATAATCTGGCGGCGTCAGGCGTACTTTTGTTCAGTTTAGAAAATCTAATACCACTTCTAGGATTAGAATAAAAGTATTCCTGATTTTACTTATGAATCCGGCTGATTATTAGTTAATGTAACTTATTAATTGCGATTTATATGATAATACAGTCAAAAAATATCAAAACAAGACGACAATTTGGTTTCACACGGCCAAAATGTGTCACCGAATTTTTCGAGCTCCGAAAACAATCAAATGTTGTGTTCTATGGTGGAATCATTTTGTCTACGTATTAGTTGTTCACTTAACTAGTAAAATATGAAAAATCCAGCGAATCTGCTAACAAAACAACTCAAACCACATTACAACACACACCACTGTACAGAAACTCACGCGGTCATACGAACTGTCATCTTTTTATGTTTTTCTTGTTTTTTCTAACTGGCTCTACGCTCTTTGGAACAGTATTGCTAGCAAATTTAACAGAGAAGCGAGATAAACGTTCAGAAATGGGCTAAGAGTTAAAAAGATCAGTATATTTCCATAAATCGCTGCTTCTCACGTATGTCTGTACTAGTGGTTGACATGGGCATTTCAGGTACACAAGCTCATGTCAACTGTGGGTTGACACGGGCAATAGAGCGGATATGGCCAAAAAAGTATCAAGATCAACTACTACCAAGACGATTACGTGTCATTTATTGATGTACATAAGAGTGTGATTGTTTTGATGTCAATAATAATAGTGATTTAGCAACAAATTTGTTTTATTTCGAAATCATCACTTGCAAGTACATAATGCCCCATATTTTACTATAAGGTAAATGAACATATTTCGTACATTTATTCTGGCTAACCCTAAAGCCAAAAGGTCCATTAGTACTAAGCGAAATAAATAGCGCCCGCTAGGAAGGATACTTCTCAGCGGTGACATGCTGATTGTTGTTTTCTCTTAATTTTTTAACGTACATTTTTATATATATAGCGTACAATTTCGTACAAATTTCGAACATTTTTTTGATATACGAATGAACTTCGTACAACGTCATGTCACCGCTAGAAAGTATGACATCAAGAAAGTCGTTGTATTTCTTTCCACATAGTGATCACGACCCTCAGTCTTGAGGTATACAACTACGAAGAAGTCAGACATCGCCCATCCTCGGCCGCATCGTCGCTTACCATCAGGTGAAATTGCCGTCAAATGAGGGGTCTAGTATCAAAACTCGTTATAATGTCTCATGTTAATTTTTTCACAAAAGATTAACAATTAATCGTTTGCAGTAACATAATGTCAAGTCAATGCACTTGTCATCAACACAGCCAATAAGCATACCGTTTTACCGGTCACGTGTTCACAATGCGACATTTTCATTAATCGATCATCATCATTTTAGAAGATTTTAATTATCAGCATTAGCTATTTGAGCGAAATTTGCAATAACGTTGCTTTTACAAACAACATTTACTATGTATTTCAGAGGGTTATATAAAATAACATCAAATGTCAACTTAAAAACTTTCTTTTGATCCTAAAATGTAAAATTGTGTCCAAGTTTTATTGGGGGGTTTAAAAATAAACCTCGCTGTCTGCCTCCTAATAAAAAAATACTTACCAGGCAATATCTTCTGTATATGCCCTCCATACGCCACACCGAGCGGACAGAAGTAGTGCATCAGCTCGCCGGTGAGTCGTCCCAGAGACGCGCCCATCTTGAACGCGGGCACGAAGATACCCGCCGGGACCGGCAGGGTACAGGATACCATGCTTAGGAAGAACTGCGGGGGAAAAACCCGATTTAGTTTGACAAAAAAATCATTAAAACAAATTAATATAACGTTAATTTTTTAATATTTCAGAGATTATGTTTCCAGACACAATAAAAAAATAAAATTTTATAAGACCGCCGGCGGGCTTACGATTCTCTAGGGGTTAAATTGTTTGCTACGAGATACCTATCATCATCATCCAAGCGTTACCCCGGTTGTGCCCTCGCACGCGAGTGCCCAGGGTCTGCGTTGGACCATGATCGAGGATATGGCAAATCAGGTAATTAACAGTGGAGCGACTGCCATCTAACCTCCGTGACCCCGTTAACAGGGGAACCTTACCAGGTTACCTTCTCCCGAGCTAATTCTTCGAAGAACTTCAGTTTTGGAAGTTCAATGGTGGCCACATAGCTAAAATTAAATTAATACAATAGAAAAAGAATAAAGTCATTAGTACATTTGGAAAAGTCAAATCGTTAGCTTTAAAAGAGCAGAGGGAATTTTAATTGTTGAAAGGGGCAGCAAACGAAGTAATTTTAAAAATTTTAAATATTGCAAAATTCTTCGAATATCTTTATTGCCTAAAGGTATTCGAAGAATTGCTTTTAACCACATCTCAGCAAGTTTGGAATTTGAACCCTAGGCCATAACGTTATAAATTAAAGCTATAGCTTCGTTCGTTCTCAGCTATATTGCCCATACGCAATCACACGAAATTGGATGTAACATATTCATTTTGTTTGCACAGATGCTACTTATCGGAATTAAGTAGGCACTTACACAAATATCATTCTTTATTAACATTTATATAATCAAATAATTAATTACAAGTTAAGGTTAACTATGGTCTTGGGTCTCGAGATGCTAAAAAAACTTCAACAAAATGTCAAAAACATACATAACGTGTTCTGTTTTTAAGTTAAAACAAAACACAAATAAATTATTGATAATAATGGACGCAATATAAAAGCAGCGGGGAATCAAGCTAGAATACCTACACCTACCATATTATCTTTATGTACCTGAGGTTGGTTTAAGAAAGCAAATGGTTTAAGAACGATTCATTTACAAAACTTTTTTTTTTGCACAAAAGTCTGACTTTATGACATTACAAGGATCCTTCTTGTTTTACGACGAGACCCCAAAAAATATTTTGCAAATCAAAATTTTATTTATTTTCTGAAATGTGTCAATACGTTTAAAAAAATACTATTTTTTTAAATATGCGACAAAATGTCCCGACGAGGATGGGATTCGAACCCACGCGTGCAGAGCACATTGGATTAGCAGTCCAACGCCTTAACCTCTCGGCCACCTCGTCATGTACCTAGAGGGCGAAATAGCATACCACATAACATTTAAAAAAAACATTTCTTTTCAACAAGTTTTTTTTTACTAACATTACACCATATTTTTTATCTACATAAATCAGACGAAAGATTTGATTGTTTGTGTAGAATAGGCTCCGAAACTACTGGATCGATTTAAACGAAATTTGGTACAGAGATACCTTAGGAAGAAGATAGGCTACTTTTTCTCGCAATATAAAATCATCAGGGGGGTGAAATGGGGGATGAGAGTTTGTATGGAAAATACGTTTTTTTACGCGGGCGAAGTCGCGGGGAACTCCTAGTTATGCTATAAAATTCAGACGCTTCATATTATAGATATTAATTAAATACTTGCGTATAATTGAATGTATTATCTTTTATCAGCAAAGTTATTGAGGTTTGTGTGAAATGTGCTCATTTGCATTTAGTTTTATACTCATCAAATAAATATAATTTTTCTTGACAGGGAACCGTCACAAAGACAACAACATCACCAGCTGCAGGACGTCCACTGCCGAACGAAGGCCTTCCCATAGGTTTCCAAAGTGACCTGTTACATGCGGCGCGCATCCAGAGCAATCTTTATATGGACGTCTGTGCATCTTGCAGGTAGATGCCCTACGCTACGTTTTTTGATCAAATTCCATTCGATAACTTTGGAGTTTGTGTTGTCATTGCCCGGGGTGGACTACTTGGAGGTGGATCCTTAACCACCCCAAGCCTTGATAACTATATTTTTTATATAGCTCTTGAGGTGCTTGTGGCGCAGTGGCGACAGCGCTTTGGTAGTGATACCAAAGTTAAGCAACCCACGGCGCGTTCGTGATTGGATGGGTCCATTCTGACCATTTAAAGTGAGGTCCATGACAAGCATCTCCGTGCTTAGGAAGGCACGTCAAGCGGTTGGTCCAGGCTAACATCTGCTGATATTTAAATATCGTATCGAATCGTTAATCGTTAAGCCCTAGGGCGGCTTGATAACATCTGATAGTAAGGATTGACACTTACATACACCCCTCCACCAATCCACCCCAAGCTCGTGTGGTGGAGTATGCTTCGTACCTCCTCATAGTTGAGTTGAGGCCTTTTCCCAGCACTAAGATCTATGTAGGCTTACTTTTATAAATAAATAAATACGTACGATAGATAAGAAGTAGGCGACGAGGCAGACGTAGTAGTTCGCCTCTGGCGTGGACCAATGGGACACGACGGCCGCTTGCGCCGCGGTTAGTTCGTCGCCCCACGTGAAGTTAGCGAACATAGACAACACCTGTAAGTAATAATAATAACTGATGATAAGCTCGATTCCAATGTGCCCTGTTTAAGATTAAGGGGATTTAATTTTTTTGGCATATCGACCCCGCCGTCATTTTGTTTTTGTGTTCGAAATTGAGGCGCACAATAAAAGTAATCCATACTAATATTATAAATGCGAAAGTGTGTCTGTCTGTCTGTTACCTCTTGACGCTTAAACCACTGAACCGATTGAGATGAAATTTGGTATGGAGACAGTTCGAGACCGTGGAAAGGACATAGGCTACATCTTATCGCGATATAAAAACAATAGGGGAGAAATGGGGGATGAAAGTGTATATGGAAAATTCAACTTTTGCGGGCGAAGTCGCGGGGAACCACTAGTATATACAAAGTATAACAAAAATAACCATTAACATGGTACCCTTAAGTGTCACTATACCTAGATATTATAAGGCAAAGATCAATAACCCCTTTAAGGTGTGTCTCTCTTTCTCTGCCAATTAAATGAAAAGAAACAAGCTTCAATAATTTCAACACGTCAAATTAAGGGATGCGATTCTTACGTACTTTTAAAACTTTTAATGCGTTTTCGTCTTACTTTAGTCGTCATCGATTGACATCCCTACTAAATTGTCTATGCATTCTGTAATTTTATTAGCAACTGACAGCTGTTTCGTCTGACATTTCTAAATTATTACTCCTTTCGTTTGTTTGACAGAGAAAGCGAGAGACTGAACTTAAATTCAATCTTAGACAGGGCACATTGGAATCGAGCCCATACACCATTTCCAGTTTCGGAACTCGGCGCAATAGTAACTTTTATTTAGGTTACTAAGAGCTATCCAACGACGTATCATACATTGCTATTGGTGGTAGTTACCAAAAGTTGGTGCTAGTTCTTATTCTGAGACTTCAATAGCGTATAGGTCTAAACGGACTAACGATGGGAAATTGGCACCATAGTAACCTTTAATTAGGACACTAAGAGCTATCCAACGACGTATCAGACATTGCTATCGGTGGTAGTTACAAAAAGTAGATGCACTAGCACCACTTATCCCGAGAGTTTAATACCGTATAGCTCAGAACAGTCTAACGATCGGAACTTGGCGCCATAGTAACCTTTAGTCAGGATACTAAGAGCTACCTAACGACGTATCTTGCATTGCTGTTGGTGGTAGCTTCTAAAAGTAGGAGCTAGTTCGTTTTCTGAGACTTTAATACCGTACAGCTCTGAACAGACTAACGATCGGAACTTGGCGCCATAGTACCTTTTATTCAGGTTACTAAGAGCTGTCTAACGACGTATCACACATTGCTATTGGAGGTGGGTACCAAAAATTGCATCATCCTTTAAGTTCAGTCTCCCTTTCTCTCTTAATATTAGGAACGTCAGATTAAACAGCTGTCAGTTGCTAAGGAAATAAGAGAATTCATAGACAATTTAGTAGGGATGTCATTCGATTACGACTAAAGTTCGACGAAAACACGCAAAAACTTGTAAAATGACGTAAAAAATCGCATCACTTAATTAGACGTTTCTAACTGATTTGTAGTTTGTCCCTTTTCGTTTGTTTAACAGAGAAAGAGAAAGACTGAACTTTAATTTAATCTTAGACACGACACATTGGAATCGAGGCTCGAGCCCATTGTGTCATAGTCATGGTCAGAGTAAGAGTCGCTATTTATTTGTAAATATAAATAATATTGCTAAGTGATCTTTCTGTACATTTTTTTGTTATTAATAGGCAGACATTTGACCGCAATCTTATCTGATGGTAAGCGACAATGCGGCCGAAGATGACTTATGTTTTGTGCGTATTGAATAAATAAATAAATAAATTGTTTCAACAAACACACCAATTACCTAGTCCCAAACTAAGCGTGAGCTTGTGCTATGGTAACTAAGAAACGGATAGACATACTAATATAGGAACATTTATATACATCCATGTACAAATCCTCGTGCTCATCGCACAAACATATGCCCTTTGCGGGATTCGAACCCGCAACCTCTGGTTTTGTAGTCCGGAGCGCGAACCACTACACCAAGAGGTCGTATTATAACTTGTGTTGTTATTATAAATAGTACCTGTTCCTGGTTCCCCAGGTCTGCGGCCATGTACTTCCCGATCCCTGGCGGGAATAGAATCGACATCACGGCGAGAGTCATGAACCCTGGGTAGATGAAGCGGCTGCAACGAACAATAGACACTTGTGGTTTACATGTACATACAACTTGTTGATCAACTTTAAAGATGTAATATTTATATTTAGCTTTTTGATCCAGAATTACTTTAATTAATAGAATCAGGCGTTACTTTGCGGACGACTTCGCGGGCGTTACTTTGCGTTTCGCCGAGGTTTTTTGCACGTTGGTGTTGGTAACTAACAACTGCATTAGCTGTAGTGCATGCGTATTGAGGGAGGGAGGGCGGTGCATTCTGCATTTGCCTGAACTGGTACTCAACGCGGTTGCGGTTGATGTGGTTTTGGTGCCTGCGCTAGCGTCTCTTAGCGGAAATTTAAAGAAAAATAGTTGTATTTTATTTTTCCCATCTAGTACGATTGTTTTTTTTCTTAGGGAAAAAATATCAACAGACTGAAAAGATGTATGTGCTTATTTATCTGGTTTCTGAATTGCCATAAAAAAAATTTTTTTTCGGATCAAATCAGACAACGCGGGCGCATTTTAGCATATCTGTCTATTGTCATTGAAAGAGCTAAATTACTCATTCATAATGATAAAAAAATACAAAATTCTGACATCATCAATAATCTTTTTTTTTTATTTCGGACTATAAGCACAGATTATATAATCAGCTACTAGGTCCAGGTGTTAGTATAACAGAACCTTGTTGACTGCCTTGTAAGTCTAGTAGTCAGGACGATGGGTACTATCCGCGAGGTCCCGGGTTCGAATCCCGGGATGGGCCGGAAGTCAGGAAGTTGGTGGTGTTAACACCCCCTGTGCCTCGGAAAGCACGTAAAGCCGTTGGTCCGCCTGATCTCTCTACGGTAATGTCAGACTACCGTCTCACCGAATTGTGACAGTGAAGGAACAGATAGAGCAGAACTATATTCGAAATCCGGCTAGGACAACATTAGTTTTAATATTTTTTGTCACTCTCAGTGTTATTTCTTATATAAAACGTCGCTGACGTCACGCAATGACGTATTCAAAAGAGACCAAGAATTTCCCACGGGCGGATGGACTGCACGGTAGGTCAGTTGATAAGAGCGCTGGTCCGGTTAGCCAAAGGTCGTGGGTTCAAATCCTGACCGTGTGCGAATTCTTAGTTTCTTATTTAAACTTATATAAATATGACAACATTATTATAATTTAAGATCTCCATTACATTCGTACCTGTATATTAAGATACTTACTTTCGCTGCAGGAAGTTGCTGAGCGTGGGCGTATTGCGCATAAAAAGCACGTACTGTCGGTGCAGCCACACCCATAGTGCTGCTAATAGACCGCAAACTATGCTGAAAACAATAATTTAGTTTCTTGAAATAGCTTAACTTTCAGAAAAAATATAAAATAAATACCCTTAATACCACTATACCGAATTATCATACAATATATAAAAGTCCGGTAATGAAAAAAAAAACAGCCAAATGCGAGTCAGACTCGCGCACGAAGCCTTCCGTACAAAATTTTCGTGTCACTGTTTGTAACGAAATTCGGAGTATGCCCCGCAGTGGGATTACTTACCACAGAAGCTCGAAGTCGGCGAACTCTTGAGGGTCAAAGGGGAAGTCCTGGAGCAGGTGGCCGAAGCCTATGCCCAGCAGTGGGATTACTTACCCCAGAAGAACGAAGACGGCAAACTCCTGGGGGTCAAAGGGGAAGTCCTGGGGCAGGTTGGTAGCTAAAGCCTATGCCAAGCAGTGGGATTACTTACCCCAGAAGCACGAAGACGGCGAACTCTTGAGGGTCGAAAGGGAAGTCCTGGGGCAGGTTGGTGGGGAACAGCGGCTTCACCGTCGGCATCTGCCCCGCCCACACCGACAGCAGGCGGAACATCTGAACACCAAGTTATTGGAATAGTCATTAGGATTGATAGGTAGGACAAGAGCAAGAACTATAGTCCGACCGCTTATCTGAGGCGGCGGGGTGCCCGCACCCCGGCCGCCGGATAAGTGGACAAGAACGGGGGTCCTGAGCGGTGCGGGCGGCGGGCGCTTGTGAATTAATTGGGTGATTTGGATTAAAAATTTTGAAATTCGAAATAGGCTTTTTCAAAATTTTAAACACCCCAATCAAATTCCTATCAGAGGCGCGGGCGGCAGGCAAATTTTCAAAATTTAAATCACGATCTTGTCTTACCCCCGCCCGCGCAGGCGAGAACTTAATTTTGCGGTCTGCCTTGGAAAAGTTTGTGTTATTATTGTTATCTTATTTTTTTTAAACTACTGTATACTGATAACATCGAGGACATATCCTACTAGAGGCGAAGTAAAAACTATTTTACTCCAAAACTTTATCTGCTCTGACAACCGCAATAGAAGGTGTCAGTTCTGTGAAAACCGTATGACAAAAACCAATTGATCTGTGTGGTATGTCAACGTGAATACTTGAATTGTTACGAAAAAATGAGATTTGAGAAATAATTAACATAATGTCGTATTGTTCTATACTGTGTAATAAGAAAAAAAGCAAAACATCGAATTTTAAAACGGATGTGATGTCATTTCATCGGTTAGTATTAGTAATTATGCAATTTTAAAAAGGTCATAAAATTTTCCTACGGCTCAAGATAAATCGGTCAAGCGTACTGACGTTTAAGTCTCATCTTGCTCCCACTAAGTGGTTAGCACATAATGTCATCTCATTCTATTCGTTAACACTCGTTACTAGTGTTGCGCTGAATGGGTTATACGACTTATCGACATTTATGTGCACAGTTTACATAATAATTATTTTAGTACTTTGGCAGCACGGAGGTATAGTGATATAATCGATAACACAAATATTTACACTCGCGCACTAGAATCAATACCTATGCAAAAAAGGTTTTGTTAGAATTATTGATTTTCTTGCAAATAACAAAACGCTGACACTTGACATGACGTTTGATAGTTTTCTTGGTTCAATGGATTATGAACAATGAGATGCGTAGTGAAAGCAAAGAGTATGGATGTTTGCGTGTGTAAATATATGTGTATCGATTCTATTACTGTAAGGTGTGTGACGATAATAAAGGTGATGAATGGATGTAATGAGAAGCGAATGAGGAATTGGAGCCTTCAAATAGAAAGAAAATCTTTATAGCAAACCATACCAATAAAAAAATAAGGCAATTTACACAGAAAGATGTATAATGTAGGTGGTTTTATTGTTCCAGACAAAATACCTACTGTATTTACCTACATTCTCATTCACTGAAAAACCTGAAGTGACTAAGTGACTATGAAGTAGATAATGGTATAATTTCGTGAAACCATGCGCACTTTACTGCTTGACTTTAAACTCCCGCTGTTTGTAAGCGTTGAAGGACAGTTTTTACTCTTGTCATGTGTTCAGTCATATTGCTCGCTGTAATCAAAATGTCATCAAGATAGCATACAACGCCATCTAGGCCACTTAATATTTGGTGCATGATTCGTTGAAAAAGAGATGGTGCAAATGAGATTCTAAACGGTAAACGTTTGTAACGGTAATATCCTTTATGTGTTGCAATCGTTAAATACTTTCTTGAATCAGGATGAACTGTCACTTGGAGATAAGCGTCTTTTAAATCAATCTTAGTAAACAATTGTCCACCAGCTAGTTTTGACGTTATTTCTTCAAAACGTGGCAACGGATAATCATCGATATGTACGTGCCTATTTATTGTTACTTTAAAATCTGCGCAAAAACGAATATTGCCGTTTGCTTTGATAGCTATGACAATAGGCGATGCCCATTCGATAGGGGCGTTCATTGTATCTACAGGTTCTATTACATCTTCTGTAACCAGGCGATCTAGTTCTTTTGTGACTTGTTCTCTTAATGCGAGAGGAACTGGGCGTGGACGAAACGCCTTTGCTGTAATATCGTCTGAGATGAGTATTTTGGCAAAATGACCTTTGATTGTTCCTAGCTTACCATCAAATAATGTCTTGAATTCGTCGAGTAATTTGTTTATAGCCTCTGTGTATTTGCTTTTGCTAGCAGTAGAGTTTTCTTTAACATTACAGAGTTTAGCTCCAGTTGGCATTGGTAAGTTAAATTTTAAGCACCAATGCAATCCAAAAAGAGGAATATCATTCTGTTCCGTAACATCCGCTTCTAAAATTTCTGTCTTGTTAAATGCGGTCACTTTTATTGCACAAGTTCCAAGAGTTTTGATCTTGATATCCGTATAAGCTAACAGGTCGTAACATTTTTTTAGTTTTGGACGACCTAGAGCATCCCATAGGGATTTACCGATAACAGAGTTTACTGCGCCCGGGTCGTAAAGCATTTCAACTTTTATGCCATTAAGCTTTACAGGTAACATTATTTTTGTCCCAATAGTATTATTGACGTTGTAAGTGTGAGTGCTTCCGGTATCTGAGTGTGACTCCTCGTTATCTAAAGTTTCGTGTTTCTGAACAAAACGTGTCTTGAAAAATGCTGGTTTAGCTTTGCCAGTGGTTATGCAAACATTTGCAAAATGGTTTTCTTTACCACAAGCATTGCAATGCTTTCCCCTCGCAGGACATTGATTTACGTCGTTACCACAAAATATGCATATTTTGTGGTAACGACGTAAATCAATGTCCTGCGAGGGGAAAGCATTGCAATGCTTGTCGTTACCACAAAATATGCATATTTTGTGGTAACGACGTAAATCAATCGTTTAGTTTCTTGCTTTCTTTTTGGATTTCTGTACTTTTTTTGAGATACCTTATAAACACCAAATTCGTTATCTAATTGCTTGTTTTGTCTTTGATTTATTTCCTTAGATTGTATCTCTGCTTGTTCCAACTTCTGTGCTGTAGCTATTACATCTGCTAATTTTGAGCTATTGTTAGCATGTTCACGAATGAGCTGCTGCTGCCAATTTGTGTTGTTAATACCAATTACTAATTGATCTCGTATACGTTTATCTAATGTCGTTCCAAATTCGCAATAACCTGCAACAGTTCGCAATCGTAAAAGAAACTCTGATACTGTTTTATTTCATCCCTGTATGTTGTTGAGAACTTTACTCTCTCGGACAATATGTATGTTTTCTTGCCGTAGTAATCGTTTAGTACATTCACAAGTTCGGCAAATGTTTTTGTTTTCACATTTATTGTTCTAAAATAATCAAAGAGTACCTTAAAAGCTGTTGGGCCAACCCGTGATAGCAGTAATTGTTTACGTTTGTTTTCATTTTGTTCGCTGTCGAGTCCATGTAGTGATAGTTCAATTTCGAATGTTGCATAATAAATAATATTAAATCACTTGAAGATTGCTTTTTCTTTCGTAGACAGCAGTTACAACAATAAATCTTTATGGCAAACCATACCAATAAAAGAAATAAGGCAATTTACACAGAAATATGTATAATGTAGGTGGATTTATTATTAAAACAATCCCTTCCAGACAAAATACCTACCGTATTTACCTACATTCTCATTCACTGAAAAACCTGAAGTGACTAAGTGACTATGAAGTAGATAATGGTATAATTTCGTGTGCGAGTTCCCACTCAGCCTGTTTTTTAAAAAAAAACCTTGTCCGGGCTTTAAAACTTTGAAAGTGATGCCTCTGTTCTTAGGTAAATAGGTAGATATATATCGGAAAACATGATTTTAAGAAACTTGTTTCCTGTCGTAAATAAAGTATGAGCCTTATTCTTAATTTATAGAAATTAGAAAACAATAAACGCGTTTTAATAAAAATACTTACTGTATTTAGATTTCAATGTAATTTCTCTGTGCTTGGCTTTTAAATTTATGTTCTTATAATTTAAGCAATTTATTTGCAAGTTATTATGGAAGTTAATTTGTATTACGAACAAAAGTTTATTTTTTATTATATACTAGCTGACCCGACAGACTTTGTCCTGCTATTTAGTTTTTTTTAAATCCTCTTTGACGATATCTGTCAATTCTATGTCGAACGCACTGACCTCTATAGTACAAGCACGCTGGACTAAACATTCTCTAAGAAATAATACATAATTTTGTGCCAAATCAAAGCGTCCCCACCGAGTGTACAGGAAACTAAGATAGAGTAACTACCATATGTTTATGTCAAATTAGTTCCGTGGATGGTCACCACACGCTCACTATAGCCGTCAGCGCACAAAATTGCGATAATTAAATGGCTTCATTGTTAGGTTGACAGTATGCAGTCCAGCGTATTTGTATTATAGAGGTCAGTGGTCGAACGTCATAAGGTTACATTCAAAATGTTTTAACGTCCAAAGCGCTAAGGTTTGATTAGAAATAATTTTATATGGTGGTTAAGTATTCCTGAATTTAATAATTTTCCGCGCAATTTTCTTATTTTTTTTCTTTCATAAGAACCTTCTTCTGACAATAACAAACAACAAAAAAGAATTAGTGAAATCGGTCCAGCCGTTCACGCGTGATGGCGTGACCAAGGGAAATAGGGATAGATCGATAACAATTTTGATGATTCATACTTTAAATGGTTATTTTTGATGACTAACTTAAATTTCTTAGGAACAAGAATCAGATATTATATTTAGGATATTGCACATTAGTGAAAAGTTTAACCTTAGGTGTAATAAAATATTGTTCCCATTAAATTAAACAATAACATCGACTATCGATACTAATTTCTTATTGACCATCACTAATACGGTGTTTGACATTCAGTCGGTTCATTCGGAATCTTTCGGATTTGGCGGAATTTTTCTGGAACAAAATTAATGCCATTTCCCCTCTAGTGGAATATATCCTCGTTGACTGATAACGACCTTTTGGTTGGATGAAATGGAGGCAGGTCACAGCAACAACATGCGATCCACGGATGCCCTTAAGGTTGAAGGGCAAAATTTACAAGACCATCATAAGACCTGCCTTACTGTACGGATCGGAATGCTGGGCCGTTAAGAAGATGGATGAAAAACGACTGCATGTAGCGGAGTTGAGAATGTTGCGATGGATGTGTGGAGTGACAAGAATGGACAAAGTAAAAAATGAATATATAAGGGGAAGTTTGCAAGTGGCGCCTGTGACAGAAAAGATGACGGGAAACCGTTTATCTTGGTATGGACACGTGATGAGAAGACAGGAGAATCATGTGACAAAAAGAGTGATGAGTATGAATGTTAGTGGATGGAAGGGAAGAGGCCGACCTAGAAAGAGATGGATGGACTGTATAAAGCATGATATGATTGTGAAAGGAGTGGATGAGTCAATGACGAGTGATAGGATTGTATGGAAGAGGAAAACATACTGCGCCGACCCCAAATATAATGGTAACAGGGCAAGCGAATGATGATGACTGATAACGACCTTAATTAATGGAAGAGCGTTGCTCCCTGATACAGGCTTTTGAGCTTAAAAGGGCGCTTGGGTCACTGCATGTAACCATTTTTGTGAAATAAACTTAAACTTATTAAACTTATATAAACTTATTAAACTTATTCCACTAGGTACAAAAAAAAAGTCATCGGTACATGGCGGCACGTGGGATCGAACCCGGCTCCTCCTGCATGAGAGAAAACCCGCTAGCCACTGCGCCACCGACGCTCCCTAAAACAAAAGGTGTCGACACGTCCGAAAGGGCAGAGTGGAAAAGAAAAATTAAGAAGGCAGACCCCACTATACGTCTACATATGCGTTTACTGCTAGACATTTGCGTTTCCAAGGGTCTTCTTGCGCAGCCCTTATAGCCCAGCCCAGCAACTACCAGATCGTCAGTCTGCTTGTGAAAGGCCTGCCTGCTGAGTCCTAATGGCCGTCGGTTGAACAAGCACTAACAGACATGTAAGCTGCGCGATTCTAGAGCTATGTCTAGGTAACTTTGGTTCTCCCTTGGATTGCCCATACTCCCAATTCTTGATACAGCCACGGTGCGAAATCATTGATTCTCCCTGGTCCAACTTTGGTTGGTTTTCCTTATTCCTGACAATGCGAAACTATGAGCTAGAACGGGCTATCCTATCAGAATATTGCTCTTTGATAAAGCTATATCTCCCGGCACGGGATCTCCAATGAGAACGAAATTATACATTGTAAAGTGTCTTTTATCAGCAGAGAAGTTCGAATACAAATGCAACAATAGTAGTTACATAACTAAACACATAGTTATACTCACGATTGCACTGCAACATGCTGCGAAAAAGCCTCGCCAATAGTTTCTTACTGCAAAGTACGTTGTTGTTACTTCTATTGAAAACAGCACACCTGTGGAAATATGATAAAAAATAGTTAAGCACACAGAAAACACACCCTTGTTTTTTATAGTTTGATAAATTCTTTTTTTAAATGATAAACTGATCATTATTATGAACATTAACTTTGCATTTTAAAATAAAATGAGATATTATTGCACTTGAAAAATCTCGCCTCTGGTGGTCATTTTTTCAAGGGCAGGAGCGTCGCTCTCGAACTTGATAGACTTTAATAAAAAAGAAGGCGACCGATTCTCTGTCTCACCTCCCACGGGCGCAGCGAAGCAGGACGCCACGCACACTGCACAGGCGGCGGCTAGCATCTCCGTAGTTCGTGACTCGTTTCCTATATTACAGCTGCTGCTAATAAGAGAGAACTTGACTGATTCTCTGTCTCACCTCCCACGGGCGCAGCGAAGCAGGACGCCACGCCGACTGCGCAGGCGGCGGCTAGCATCTCCGTAGTTCGTGACTTGTTTCCTATATTATATCTGCTGCTAATAAGAAACAACTTGACTGATTCTCTGTCTCACCTCCCACGGGCGCGGCGAAGCAGGACGCCACGCCAACTGCGCAGGCGGCCGCTAGCATCTCCGTAGTTCGTGACTCGTTGGCGTAGATGCCTTGGAAAGTGATGACCATCTTCGAGAGGACGGTGGCCACCATGGACGCTATGTGCACTGATGGGCCCTGGATGTAAGGGTAAATTAAAGTTAGCCTATATAGATCCCACTGCTGGGCAAAGGCCTCACCTCAACTATGAGGAGGCACGAGCCACACTCGCGGGCTCAGTGCGGATTGGTGGAGGGGTCTCTGTAAGGCAAGTGACCAACCTTACTGTCAGATGTTATCAAGCCGCCCTAGGGCCTCTGACTAGGCTTAACGACTAATATCAACCGATATTAGTCGGAACCAACGGCTTAACGTGCCTTCCGAAGCACAGAGATTGAACGTCACTTATATGGTCGGAATGGTCACCCATCCAATCACGACCGCGCCGTGGGTTGCTTAACTTTGGTATCACTACCAAAGCGCTGCCAAAATTGCGCCATAGCACCTCAATAATGGGTGTAAGGGTTACTAAGGTTAAATAGTTATCCTGTGCCCTGTTGCCAGGTATCAGTTTCTAGGTCGGCGCAGTATTATTTTTCTTCCATACAATCCTATCACTCGACACTGGATCGTCCACTCCTTTCACTATTATATCTTGTTTTATAACGTAATTTTTTTCTTAAGTTTTTCCCTTCCTAATCAACCATCAACATACTCATACTCATCACACTTTTCGGCGCTTGATCCTCCCCACCCCTCATTGCATGTCCGTAATAAGATAAACTATGTTTTTTTTAATCAAGATACCGAATTCGAATAAGGTGCTTGTGGCGCAGTGGCGGCAGCGCTTTGTTAGTGATACCGAAAATTAAGCCACCCACGGCGCGGTCGTGATTGGATGGGTGACCATTCCGACCATTTAAGTGACTTCCATGACAAGCATCTCCGTGCTTCGGAAGGCACGTTCAGCAGTTGGTCCCGGGTAATATCTGTCGATATCAGTCGTTAAGCCTAGTCAGAGGCCCTAGGGCGGCTTGATAACATCTGACAGTAAGGTTTTTCACTTGCCTTACAGACACCCCTCCACCAATCCGCACTGAGCCCGCGTGGTGGAATATGGCTCGTACCTCCTCATAGTTGAGGTAGAAGCCTTTTCCCAGCAGTGGGATCTATATAGGCTGACTTTACTATTCAGAATTCGACTTTTTATATGTATAGGTTTTTGCACACCTATGTAATAGTAATTGATGCATGAAGAATATAGGCAAAATAATTGTATTTTGTCCTCTGAAAAAAGCAAGGTAGGTCTGTATTAAAATGAGCAGAGATGTTCTGGCCCCATAAGGGTCTACATTTGTTATTATTGACGTTCTTGTGTGGCAGTTTCTGTCCTAAATTGAAATATATACCTCATTTGACTCATCATATATATATGTATATATCATTTGACTTGACTTAAGACTTATTAATATAAGTATTTTATCAAACTTAATATTTTATCCCTTACATCAATATACATACTAGACATTTGTACATTTGTAGTTAAAAATATGCACCTATTTAAAAAAAAAACAAGATACCCATAGTATAAATACACGTAACAAAAGTAACCTTTCTCTACCATATTCAAGAATTAAAATGCTTAATTGTAGCCCACACTATATCGCCATAAAAATTTATAATAAAATACCAATAAACATAAAAAATTAAACAAATATAAAACTCTTTATTAAGAAACTAAAGACTTACCTTATTTCTAAATGCTTTTACTCGCTAGAAGAATTCTTTGCAAAATAGGATTTTGATCTGAGCATTTTTCCTTATGCCAAATGTCTTTTGCAAAAATGAAGCAAATAAAATGTAAACAAAAAAGTAATTTCTATGCCTACTGTAAAGCTGTTCAATTACTACCTACTTTCTATTGTTAACTTTAGTTATTTATTTTCCTATATTACTTATAGGAACATAATTATGTATCATCATACCAAATTATAGGTTTTTCATGAAAGTACACTATAAAAATACCTACCAAATTTTTTTTATTAACTAGTATATAAGTCCTTAAATTGCAATACTCTGAAAGGGTAATTAAGTTTAAAGTTCTCTGTTATTATTTAAGACCAATGTTACACTTAATTTGCAATAAATTGATTTAATTTGATTTGTTTTGATATGACTTTAGCAGTGGATTACTGTCATACCTCTTTCCCCAGCGGCAGACCGGACCCTAGCGTGGCAGTCAGCCCCACAATTTTGGAGATGAGCGCTCGGTACGTCAGGTATTCCTTCAAGTGCACTCCTCGAAGTATCGTCTTCATCTCGGGGATACCGGACCCTGGGATGGTAATAGAAATTGATGTTATCTTGGGCGATACAATTTGCTTAGTCAGAAATTATATTCTTCCAGAGGAGAAAAGGATATATTTTGAAATATTGAACAACATCACATACATTCCCATTTGTATTATGGAATTTAGTAACACTCGAGACAATATAGAAAATATGTTTTTTCTATACTGACCAGACTGGGGATCGAATCCTAATACCTATAGGATCTATCAATCTACACCGCGATCTACTACATCTTCAGCAGTCTTTGACGCACCGTCTAAGCGCGTATTAGCCAGAATTACAATAAATAAAAAGAATTACTACTCGACCAAGCCAACTATTCAACTGTCAAACGAGTTACGACGACAAATACAACGAAATTACAAAAGTAAATTAAAAAGAAATATTGTTAAATTATAGATGAATTGCCTAAGTTTATTTGAACACAATTGCTTTTTTAATTTTCATCGGTACTTTTGTTGTATTCGTCGTCGGAAGACATTTGACAGTTGTCTTGTTGGCTTGGTCGGGTAGTATCTCTGGTTACCTGATACTTACCAATACTCTGTGCCGCGACGATGTGCACGAAGCCAGCCGCGAAGAGGATGAGGCAGACGGGCAGCGACACCCACGCCACGTACTGGCTGAAGGTGGACGTCGCCAGATCGCGGTACATCCACATGCGCGCTGGAATCAGGGCATTTGAAATGTAGAACCAAGAGTGTTTTATGAGGGCAAATTTCTGGCGTAATTGGTTGGAAATAAATTATGCCATAATTATTATTGTACTTCAATTTTGACCTCTTGAGAAAGACCAAGGAAAAGTATTTCGATCAAATAATGGAGAACAAAATAACGTCTATGTCGTACCAGGAAATGAAAGCACAGTTAAACAAAATAGGGGAATGGCGGTTACTCTACTGTGACAAGAGCCTTGCTTTTAAAATGATGATGATGATTACTGTTCTATAGGGATATCCACCAGGCCGTGTGTTGAATCAGTCGCGTCTCAATAAAAAGAGGATAAGGATATAGAATACCTACAGGTAAAATGTTGTTCGTTTACCCCACAGGGCACACGTGGGCAGGTTTGTGAAGGCTGATTCTCGATTAAGATATCCGTTTGCGAAATATGAAGTTTTGAAGTAAAAAAAAATTAACAGTCAAGTATCCATCCCCATTGTGGTACCCACGCTCGATCAGGCGTTGGGTGCGTAAATGGAATTGTAAGGTTTATAAATAACTAGTGGTTCCCCGCGCCTTCGCCCGCAAGAGTTAGATTTTCCATATAAACTTTTATCCCCCATTTCAACCCCTTAATGTCTTTATATCGCGAGAAAAAGTAGTCTATGTCCTTTCTAGGGTCTCGATCTGTCTCCACACCACATTTCATCTCAATCGGTTCAGTGGTTTAAGCGTCAAGAGGTAACAGACAGACAGACACACTTTTGCATTTATAATATTAGTATGGATTTCCACTCCGAATATCTTATATTGCCTATCTATTCATAGGCAACAAATAGATTCCTAAGTTAGCATAATAGCAGTATTCAACTACAGACGCTGATTGAAATAGTTAATTAAAATGTGTTAATTAGAACAATGACAATGATTGCTGCCTGACGTACTTACCTTTCACAAGCCTTGAGGGCGTGAAACAAAAAATATTGAATAGGCTATGTTTAGTGCCTGAATCTGAGACCTTAGAACAGTTTCTTGCTACGTCCAATCCGAATCGATTTGTCGCCGTCAAAATATACGATTTGATTTTTACCCGACTGCGACAGAAGGAGGGTGATGTTTTTCGAGCGTATGTATGTATTGCCCATTTCTTTGGCACGCTCTACAGCCCAAAACGGCTGGACGGAATTTGACATGTCATTGAATTTATCAGAATGAGGGATTTTCCTAGTGTCAAAAATCAGTACTTAATACGAAATCCGCTAGATTCGTTGACCAATCTAAGGTATTTTGTATGCATGAAAAAGTATGGTTTTATCGTTTATTATGTTATAATATTTATGTTTAGCATGTTTTTGATTAACGCGTACTAAGAGGTCCTTTTTTTATCTATTGAGTGATCATCAAAACGTTTTTTCTATTAATTTTTTTTTAACTGCAATTTGAAACTTGCTATTTGTATAACTAGATAAATAGCGCCATCTATCAGCATACAATAAAACTAAAATTTTGAGTTGTCAGAAAATCCCTTCTTCTTCTTATTTAATTTATGGCGACAATAGTGACTTGAGGGTGGTGTTTGTCGCTATTCCGCCAGTGTCACGTGTGTAGCCTTTACACGGGTCAGAAAACTTTAAACACATTACAAAAGATAGAGCCAAGCTAACTTGCGTACATAAATCTAAAGAAAATCCCTTATTGTGGTAGTGTAGTGACAAACCATTTTTTTTTTTTTAAATAGCGTCCGCAAATGAGATAAATACGGGTGCAGTCGTAGAACTATTTGAACGACTGTTTACGCAGTTCGTTCGTCATTCACGGTCCGGTTTTCCATATTTAGAATCAAATGACGGTGACGGATTCGGATCGGACTTAGTGCAGAATCGATATCAGACCGCTTATATGAGACCTCACCAGCGGGGTACAGGGGTGCGAGGGCAGACGAAAACGGGGGTCCTAAGCGGTGCGGGCGGCGCGGTGATTGCGTGATTTGAATTTTGAAAGGAGGTGGTCCAGGTTTCTATTGAACTTTGGCCATCTCTTGTACACAACACCAAAAAATAGGAAAAAAGCTATGAAACCCTATTCCGATATTTATTTGTACAATTTCTTAGTTGTTCTTGTGCACAAAAAAGTTTTTTAAAAACATTTTGCGGCAATACTATCTCATAATGACGGAACAGTACAAATGAATGACAGATTACAGCTACTTTTTTCAAGCTTGGAGCCAAACGTTTTGGCCGCTGATCGTTTAGAAAACATATTTGCTTTGCATGTTTCATCATTCGAGTTATATTTCTTTCTTAGTGAACTAAATATTGATAACATAGTTTTCTAATGGTTATAGTAAAACAGTAAAACTAGGTTGATTTTTAAATCATTGATAGATTACACTGCATTTTGATTTCTGAACGTTCTCAATCATACGTTTGCTAAAGGTAAATAAATATTTTTGATTTTTTGATTTCTCAAATATGGCGATAGAAATTGCCACCATTATTGAATGTGTAACAATGATTTTGTACATAAAAAAAACGATAAGATATATATTTTTAAATATTTTTAGGGAGTTAAAGTGATTTTTCTTATTTTTTTGGTTTCCTGTACAAGAGAAGGCCAAAACTGTTACATCTCCTTTATTATAATATCTTTGGTAAAAAAAAAATACAATTTTAGTATAATGCACAGTCGATTATAGGTAAAAATAGCTTGCCCTTATATATTAGAAAAAAGATCTTAAAAATTAAGTTGTCTAGTATTTGTAAATATACTTAGTAAGATATTACAATAAAAAAGAACAAGTGATGAGTATATGACATGGTGACTGTTCTCATTACAATCAAACAACCAGAAACATAAAACGAGAGAAAATTCATTAAAAGTTTTAGCTCTTTTCGGAAGAGAGCTAGCAAAGACGTTCGAGACGAAATTCGCATTCTTTTCACAATTCAAATCACCCAATCAAATCTTTGTTTTCGTCTACCCTCACACCCCGCAGGCGAGCTCTCAGATAAGCGGTCGGACTATAACGATGTTCGTATTTTCAAGTGTAGCCCTCAGCAGGCCTGTGTATCTCCCCGCGAAGGTAGCAAAAACGTACCTACGCGCGGCGACTCTTACTTAGGGGCTAAAACAAGTTGCGTGTCGCTACCGGCCAGCGACACGCTCGCGCGTTTTATTCACCGGCGGCCGCGCGGCTACGTTGCTGGCTGGACGAGAATGAATAAAGTACTAGAAAGAGGCGCTAGATGGCGTTAGAAGCTTTTCGTAGCAGTCTACCCTATCGCGTCGCGTGATATTACGTCACTGAATAGGTTTAGTGTATTATGAATCATATTCAAGAGCAATAAGTATGAAATTATCTTGCAATGGATTTTTGTAGGTGTCTTCACGAAAATGTGATTGACTCTGAGGCGAACTAAATTACGCCATATTGTTGACGACATTGAGTACACATTTCTTTGAATACAATTGCTAAGTCATACTTCTGTACGAAGTACTAGTACTTATTCTGTGCCGTCAGCCATCACGCTCGTTCGCACTATTATGCTGGCATGAGTGACGGCTACAAACGAAAATACGGATATAGTCATCGGAAATTAATTAACATGAAATGCACCGATTGCTTATACAGCAGGTATGACTTTTCGAATCTATATTTGATTATATTGTTTAACAACTTGAGTAGTCTTAGATCAACTATACCTGTACCCTTCTACTACCTGGAAATAACCCTTCTTCATTTACCTCTATTGTAGTTTACTGAATGACGCTAGATTGTACACGGGCGCACGTCATATTTTCCCACTATAACCTTGAAACCGACTCTATGCCCAACGTAATAAAAGCTGTTTTCGTAGTTCTAATGGGTAACCTAACGTGCTGCCACAGAATAAGTACTAGTACTCAGGTGCTGCTGACTGTACCGGTACTCCAGAAGGGTAAATTGAACTTGTATGAAACTTACGGGACTTGAGTCCCTCTCTGAAGACATTTGGAGGACTATAAATCCAATTAATATTAATAATTTTAATACGAGGCGAGTCAATGCTTTCGAGATGTGGTGCTGGCGAAGAATGCTCCGTACTCCCTGGACAGCGCGTCGTACTAACGTCTCGATATTAAAGGTCTCTGATCTAATTTATCGAGACAAACTCACCGTTATTGCATATGGCGATCCCCCGGTCCATGGCGTAGTTGATGCACGCCATGATGATGCCGAGCGCAGCCAGGAACACCCAGTCCTCGCCGAGCCGCGCGAACGTGTGCCTCCATACATAGCCTGCAACGAGAAATCTTTAAACAATACTTCGCTTCCGTAAGTACATCGGTGGCGTAGTGGCTAGCGGGTTGTACAGAGTCCGATCCCACGTGCCGCCATGTACAGTCGACCAAATTGAATCATGACCCACCTTATGGTCATTTTTCTACTGTCATTCTATACAAGTAAGTTGAAATTCGCTTGAACATACATTTCCTAGAAACGAACGTGTTATCAATTTATTAGACACGTGGCGTAGTGGCTAGCGGGTTGTATAGAGTCCGATCCCACGTGCCGCCATGTACAGTCGACTAAATTGAATCATTACCCACCTTATGGTCATTTTTCTACTGTCATTCTATACAAGTAAGTTGAAATTCGCTTGAACATACATTTCCTAGAAACGAACGTGTTATCAATTTATTAGACACTGACAGTCACTGACAAGGCAATGGTCGCTATCTGTACGAATAAGTTTGTATAAAAATCAGCGAGAACTTCATTTCATGTGGGTAAGGGTTGCAATGCAACACACAAGTAGGTAGGTAGATATTCGGGATTCGGCACAGCGGGGCGCCAAGTCTGTTTCGGGAACCAGTTTCTTTTATAAAAGTTCCACTGGAACTTGTGTTTGCCATGATGAAATAAAACAGTATACTTAGTTGAAGAAAATAATATTTATTTTAAGTATATATTTAACAAGTGGCATTATATTGGTAAAGTGAAAAGTAACCCGATTAGACGACAAATGTCACTTCCCTAATCCAAACACCACAAATTTTCATCTGGGGACCTAGACGGCCATGGAATAAGAGTGAATGCATCTTCATGCTGGGTAAACCAATTCGAGACAATTCTGGCAGTATGCACTGGACAGTTATCATGAACAAACGAGAATACTGGCACTTCTTCACGCAAGTAAACTGTTCGCAAAGTCGGTAACATTGATTCTTCTAATAAATTGACATAGTTGATAGAGTTGATAGAGGTATGACGAGGAGAAATTTGAACAAGTTTTCCCGTACTTCCGGCATCCATCCAGGCACACATGTTAGCCGAAATTCAGCTGGATAATTGGTTGGGCACAACGTGATCCTCTGTGTATCGCGTGTTATCGTAACGCCACAAAGTTAAGCGACCATGTTGAGAAGAGCGAAATGATTTCTTGTCTGTAAATATGTTATCCGTAATAGTGTTGCATTTCCGTTCTCTTCCGTTCCGTTCTTAATTCGACGAACGCCATGAATATGTCGTCGTCTGTCTTCGAGGGTGCCCTCTTTAGCATGCCGGCTGATCCAGGTTCTGACTGTGTTCCGACTTATTCTTAGCTGTTTCTTCTGCCATTTGGCCACTTAGCAAATTGGCCATTATACGATTTGTTTGTAGATATTGACTTAGGTTTTTATACAATTTTAGACTTGCTGGGTATACTTGACATTTGACACACGACGTTTTTCGTTTTTTAAATTATAATACATTTTTCTTCGTAGTGAAAAGAGTTTGGATTATGGACTTATTTTAAATTCATATTAAGACTGGTTTATCTAAAACATGTCTAGTGCAGTGATAATAAAGGTTAAACTTGCATAGATTTCTGACCCGTTATGACGCATTTTTATTCATATTTAAAACGTACTATGTGCAACATGCATGACAGCGAAGAAAACCTTACTACATTTATGAATGCAAAGGAATAATCGGCAAAGTGGGTCATGATTCAATTTGCTTGACTGTACCAATGACTTTTTCTTAGTTATGTACATTAGTTGTAAGCGATGCTCAGCGAAAGCGAAGTCTTCTCGCTCCTTCGCTGGCTGAATAAGGAAGACTGTCCACTAACCTAAAACCTCACATATCTTTCCCCTCGGCCAGTGTTTCCTGGTTCCCCTAGCTCCATTTATATTTTTATTTGGAATGGGTTTGCTCTTGACTCTGGATTAAATCAGACGTGGCGTAGACAGAGTCGACGGTGGAGCGAGCTCACCCAGAAGGTTCTGGCACTCCTACTCACGGAACACAGCAAGCTGCTTGGCGCCGGGCTCCGGTGGTTCCGGTGGTCCTTCTGCCGTAGCTTGTCGTCTTTCTATATTCTTTCTCAGTCTGCGGAGTCGTCTCGCTCCTTCTCTGGCTGTAGAAGTAAGACAGTCTACTTACGTTTAGGGTGGTGAAGGACACACCTCTTAGTGGTCTACCCCTTGAAACAACATCACTGAACTGACATCACCACCGATTGAACGATCCTAACAGCGCGCGGTAATAGGCTCCTTTAGGTTCCGCCTGAAAACTCCCACCGGATGCCGGCGCCAAGCAGCTTGCTTTGTTCCATCGGTGAGTGGGAGTGCCAGAACCTTTTGGGTGAGCTCGCTCCACCGTCGACTCTGCCTACGCCACGTCTGGTTTGGTCTAGTCAAGAGCAAACCCATTTCAAATTAAATAAAAACTAACCTAAAACCTTAAAGAACTTCCCCCTCGGCCGGTGTTTGCCGGTTGCCTCTAGCTCCTTCTGCCGTAGCTTGTCGTCTTTCCGTCTCTTCTTCCTCAGTCTGCGGAGTCTTCTCGCTTCTTCTCTTGCCGCTTCACTTAGGTCGCGTTGGTAGCGACCATACATCTGAAAAGAAGATTTAGTTGCAATCAGTTTTATTAATGGTATGTACAGGTAAGCTGTGGTAGAGCTAAAAAAATATATGTTGGGTTGGGACGTGTGGGCCTATATGCATAAATGACTTTTACAGACATAAAACCATAATAAAACATAGGAACAAGAACGATGCTTTAAAAACTTTGTTAGCAGCATAAGTATGCACAGTATCCAGTAATTAAACGTCTTTCGATCTAGCGGGCTCCCGGTAGCTAGAGGCCTAGAGCGATTACAGTTATCAGGAACTCTATTTTTCAATCACTTGGGTACAGATTTTTACTGATTTTCGTTCGTCATCTAACTCTCCGCATCTTTGAATCACTCAATTGACTGCACTCGGCAGTTTGGAACCGAAGGCGAGCGATAGAATGAGCGCCAAAATGTATGTGTTTGAGTGAAATACATGTCGCATTCGCCAACACAATGTCATACGAGTGATTCAAAAAACAGAGCCCCAATAAGACTATCTTTTTAAATATATATATAATGATTTTTATTAAATAGAGATAAGTTTGAGTACAAAGAGAATATTGATCTTAGTGTGTCGAATATTTAAAAGTATTTCAATTAAAACAGATTTGCCAAAGGTCATCATTTGTAGAAATCGCCATAGAAAATAAAATACTTCAAGAAGAATGTAGCATTATACTGGGTGACAAATTATGTAGATTTAGTAGGCCATAAAAATATCATAATCTTAATTTTGTGGAGCCTCCACTAATATCAGATGAATCAGTGGAATAATATCATGAATGAGTAGAAACCTAATAATAATAATTGCCTTGTTGGTCTAGTGGTCAGCACGTTAGGTACTATCCACATGGTCCTGGGTTGGGCCAAAAGTGTTTGGGTTTTTCTGTCTTAAAATAACTCAGACACAGCTCCGGAGTCAGGAAGTTGGTGGTGTTAACACCCCCGTGCCTCGGAAAGCACGTTAAGCCGTTGGTCCTGCGCCTGATCTCTCTACGGTCATGTCGGACTGCCGTCTCACCGAATTATGAGAGTAAAGGAGCAGAGAGTGCACCTGTGTATTGCGCAAACACTTAATGTCTGTTGAGATAGGCCGCCGTAGTCGAAATCGGCTAGGAGGACATTATTATTAACTAACACAATCATTGACAATACTAACATGTGTCAACGATCTATTAGATTTTTTATCACTATTACTATTTACACAAGTAAGTTCAACGGCCTCAAGATTTGCGTGAATCAAAACAATAATAACGTTGAATACTAATGAAGCTATAACTACAGAGACACAAAGACTGCTTTTGAACTGATACTTATCTAATGCTTTAATAAAGTTGACTCATCGGTGCACTGATCAGAATATGCCATTAGAAAATATCAGGTTAATTGAACATAATATATTTATTATATATTCTTATATGCATTTACTAACCATGCATAAGTTATCATCTGTACCCACGTTCTCTTAACAATTTATATCACATACATTGCTGTGTGTGTGTGTGTATCACCTACATCCCAAAGTAGCTAAAGCTAAAGCATTTGTGTTATGGAAACCAAAAACAGCGGTGGTACCAATAGTACCACAGCACCCAGACCCGAGTCAATATAAAAAAGGTGGTATACTTTTTTGAACCAACTGAGGATCGAACCCGGGTCATCAAAGAGAGCGAGAGAGAGTGAGTAAGAGAGAGATTATAATTAGGAACTGTTTTTGAGTGATATAAGATTAGATAATACACTTTAAAAAATAACCACCTGAGGCGAGAAAGAGATTTTAAGAAATTAAAGTACTATCTATATCCATTTTTGGGGTTCCGTACCCAAAGGGTAAAAAAACGGGACCCTATTACTATGCCTCCACCACTGTCTATCTATCTGTCACTAGGCTATATCTCATGAACCGTAATAGATGTATTTCTGTTGCCGCTTTAACAACAAATAACTAAAAACATTATTATACAATATTTTTTAGGGTTGGCTCCCATACAACGAACGTAACTTTTTTGTCGGTTTTTGTTCTTAACCCACCGCCACTGGTATTGAACCATCACTGCCTAATGAGCCTAATAATAAAGTGCCGAAATTAACCACCTGAGGCGGGAACGAGAGAGATGATGAGAAATCAAAGAAAACAGTGCAGTTGCATACCACAACTCGCCTTCCCCTTTCCACCACAGTATCCAACTCCATTTTTGTTAACCCACCACCACTGGTATTGAACAATTACTGCCTAATTAGCCTTGCGCTGTTTGAAGTAGCTGATAATAGTCCCGTGGCTCTTGTTTGCCGAAGATAATCTTCGGAAAATGCTTATGTAAGTATTTATAGTGTTCGGAATAGCGGATTTTCTTCATAGTGTTTTAAGGCAACATAATACAGTGTCTAACAAAATCAATCACACTCCTTTTAGGAAGAGATTTTGCTACTGTAATAGAACGAATTTTACTATGGGACCAACATCGAAATCTTTAAAAAAAGATTTTGTGTTTGAAGGTGCTTGTACTCATCAAATGCAACAACTCTTATCATGACTTTAAAATCGAAATACTCATAATTTACCTACAAAAAAGGAGTGATCAGCTGATAATTTTATTTGGATTTCGATGTTGGTCCCATCGTAAAAGTTGTTCTATTACAGCAGCAGAATCACCCCCTAAAAGGAATGTAATTGATTTTGTTAGACCCTGTATATATATTTTTGCACTTGAAAAAATGACCACCAGAGGCGGGAATCGAACCCGCGTTCCTCGCATACCGGGCGATTGCCTAACCTCTCAGCCACCCTGGTGTTGGCAGAGCCTTTCGAAATTATCAAGTGCTTCTTAACGCTGTAATGCCGCGTTGCTTTAATCAATGTTATTGGGATTATATCCTCAACACTCGAAAGAAATACTATTGCAAGTAGATGAAGTTTGCAAATACGATAAATTATTGTTTTTAAGTGATAAGCATTCGCTTTGCAATCTATATATTTTTGCACTTGATTTTAGATTCCCGCCTCTGGTAGTCATTTTTTCAAGTGCAAAAATATATAGATTGCAAAGTGAATGCTTATCACTTAAAAACAATAATAGACCCTGTATATCTCGATGCCTATGCAAATGTAAATACCTAGCCCCAAACTAAGCGTGAGCTTGTGCTATGGCGACTATGTATGAGATGATCAGCCAGGAAGGAGCGCTTCAAAAAGGTTAATTTTGTATGATATGAATTCGATCGCGAGATTTTTAAACCTATATTTCCAGAAACTTCAGGGTATCGGCACAGATTATACAATAGTTACTGGCATCGGTAAGATATTTTGGATAAAGAATGAAAAATTGATGGATGGATACTTCGATATTATGTCACATACGATATTTATTGATAAAACATGGCAGATATCACAAAATTTTGATGTTACGTATTCTCGAAATAAGAAAATGTCGAATATTTATCACATTTTGTGATATCCGCCATGTGATTTCGACAAATATCGTATCGTATGTGATATAATATCAAAGGCGCGAGAATTAGGCCCCTGAATTGGAGGAATTTGGTTCGATAGGAAATCCTCCTGAAGTTTGGTCTTACTATACCCTCTTTGCATGTTTATTAATATTGTTTACTACCCGACCAAGCCAACAAGCTAGATAAATGACAAACGCCGACGATTACAACGAATATACCGATGGCAATTAAAAAGCAAAGAGTAAGAAGCTCGGCTATCAGACAAAAGACTAAATCACTGGACATAGCACAGAAGATCCGACGAGCAAAGTGGAAATGGGCAGGCCACATAGTAAGAGGCAAAGAGAAGTGGTGCCAATTAGTCACAGAATGGTACCCAAGAGAAGGCCAAAGGAAAAAAAGCAGACCAAGAAAAAGGTGGACTGATGACATTAGTCAAGTCGCCGGTAATACATGGACCAGAGTAGCAAGAGACAGACTTGAATGGCTTGGGGAGGCCTTTGCTGAAGGGCAACCGGACTTACAGAAGAGGAGCAAGGCCCAATTATTAGAATACTAAAAAAAAACAATGCAACAAAAAGTTCCAATAAAAGGCTTATATATAATGAAAAAGCAAAGTCGTTAAAATAAACATAAGCATTTCATTAAAATTGAAACAACACTGCTTTTTAAACGTCATCGGTATTTTCTTTGTATTCGTCGTTTAACATTCGCCTAATTAGCTTGGTCGGGTAGTAATATGTTTGCTGGTGCTAAAATTTGGGAGCCTTCTCTTTTGTTCTGTTCCTCAGTGAACCAAAGGTCCCGGCGACTTCGACTATCGAGTTATGAATTGTGTAAAAAACTCGACTTCGTTTTAAGTATATACAGGGTGTCCCAGAAATGGTGAATCAAACTGCTATGGGAGGCAGCTTGACTAATGTCCTATAAAATTCTTCGGTTCAGAAAAAACAAATAAATTAAGTGGTCTATGCTCGAAGTGCAGACAATTTTTTTGTAAAATGTTAACAATCAGTCGAAGCAACCTCTAACAATTAATATTGGCAGAAAAAAAATTACAAGTTATCCCAAAACGCGATAATTAGAGCTGGAAACTTAGAAAAAATTGATGATTTTCCCGTTTTTTTTGGATATTCTTTTTTTTTGATGGTCATGTGCGTTTTTTTTTTTATGGATAGGACATTAGTCAAGCTGCCTCCCATAGCAGTTTGATTCACCATTTCTGGGACACCCAGTATACAGGATGTTAGTCAAAATAGTTTTATCTTTAAGGGGATGAATATGGCCATCAAAATACCAAATACCTACAATATAAGGTAATCGAGTATTACCTTATATTGTAGGTAGGCTCCCGTAAAGCCTTCATGGCGTCTACGCGTCTGTAGCTTGACCACAGACAAAACACAACCAGTGGGATATACAGTCCAAAAAGCGGGTGAAATTTTGTTTAGCACAATTATTATTACAAGTTTCACTGAACAGGTTTCTTATCACAAGGTCGTCTATAGACACTACAACAAGAACATGAAACTAGCTGTTGCCCACGACTTCGTCTGCGTCGACTCTCTCTCTCTCTCTCTGACTAATTTTCCCATTGCCGTTCAGAAATCATGAACCCTTAGTTGGACCATGTTGTATGGTTAAGAGAGGTCACCCTATTTATACCTGGATGTTCTCTATTAAAATGAAACTAGTCTATCTAGCTTGGTATGAGCGTTAATAAGTCCAGAACGAAAGGAACATACCGACAAAAATTCTAATACAATTTTTTTGGACTCCATTGGACTAAGGAGGCTTTAGATTTATAAAACTAATATACAGAATTCTGTTTATACAGTTTTATTATAATTATAGATCTGTCTGCAAGCAATAGTGATACTATTCACGACTTTTTTTGCTATTCGAAGACTTACAGTTTTCAATTATCACTACGATCAAAAGACAAACACATGCTAACAAAGTAAATAACTTCCTAAATTCTGGCAAGAGTCATATGTGACTCGAATCAACGTAATCAACACAAAACGAGACATCCTGTATGAATTATGCGAGATTGTTAGTGACCTTCTGAAAACTGAAGCGTTAAGTGTCCCATGACCTATGGTGCTAAAAGTTATAACCTTTTCGTTTCAGTAGGTAACATATTTTAATACAGGGTGGTCCAAAAGGTGACGTTCAAAAACTTTTTTCGGAATCCCTAGATCCAGGGATATCCAATCACATGTTTGTTCCCTAATGTTTAGTAGTTATCGAGTAATTTTTTTTATATGATTGAAAAATCTTACTCAAAATTGGACCATACATTTTTAAAATTCCAATAAACAATACCTATTATGTATAAAAACCGGAGAACTTACATAAGGATGGTCTTTTGGATAGCCCTGGATGTAAGGATTCCAAATTTTGAACGTCACCTTTTGGACCACCTAGTATCAGGTGTTGACTGGGGTTTGGATGCAGTACCTAAGTGTTGCAGCAAAAATAATAATTACTGTTATTCACTTACAAAATTTACAATTAATATACAATATGTTAGTCGAAAAAATCTTTACGACCTGTCATTTAAGGTCATATTATATTTTAACGGTCCCTTGAAGTGGTTTAAGGTAGATTACACTGGTGTAGTAGTAATCATGAGTCTCTCACGTGCAATCTCCAATTATCTCACAATTAGCAGACGCGGATCCGTGGGTGGAGCTATATTTAGAGGTGCATACTGCATTGCTGCATGGCTCCGATTTCATTTAGAATGCACGGATTTAGATTGAGACCTCTTGAACTCTCTGAAGGTTAACACTGTCACTTCAACAATGAGGTTATTCCCGATGTTCCAATGTGAATTAAATAGGATTACATGCAAGTCATGAGTATAGAAGCCCTTTAAATTTGGATATGCGCCACCATTCATTAACAGTAACCCAAACTAATCAAAGAAAGCTTGACGACTCACAACCAAGAATGCGGCGAAGCCAAAAAAACCCTAAATATAGGAATGAAGCTAGGCAAAGAGAGATAGAGAGATGGGGAGATAAAGATAGGTCCGGACGACACCAAGATTTTTAAAGTCGACGTAGAAGCAAAGAATAAATAATAGAACACAATAGAAGACAGCAGCTGCAAAGTCGGCATCTTGTCTTTCTCCTACCTCTGTAAGATAGAGGTCAGAGAGGAAGAAATATTTGGTTCGATGGTGCGAGTTGATAAAAAGAAATATATAATATTCGGTATTAGATTAGTTATTGATGGTGATGAATGTATTTCTATTTGAGAAATAAATGTCTTAAACCGTTATGATACGAATCAAGATAGCCCGTTCTATTCATAATTTTGAATAAAAGCATGGATGGGTACTGTAGCTCTACAACCACATGTCTCGAAGTTCATTAAATACTAGTCTACGGATGAAGATTCTTGAATTCTCACGGAAACGGAAACAACAGGTTAAATGCGACAGAAACCGATATAATCTACAATCAGACTAGAATTAGACAGGCATGTGTAGTCATTTGCTACGAGTACCTTGAGGAGTCTATCTCATACGATTATACAAGGTGTTAGTTTAGCAGTTTCCATATTTGAGGGGTGAATTTGTCCATTATAATTTACTAATGACAAACTAATGACCACGAATGGAGACCACGTCTCTGGAAACGTAGTGTTGGACGCACCCCTGCTAGGTGGCCGGTGGTGGCTGGATGCAAGAAGCGAAGGAACGTGAAAGTTGGCGCAGTCTTGGAGAGGCCTATGTCCAGAAGTGGACTGCAATAGGCTGATATGAAACTAAGTAGCTGACAGTTGGTAAGAAAATCACTAAATCCACAAACCATTTAGTAGAGGGGATAAATAGATAACATCACTATCAATGCAATTTTCAGAGAAGGATGTATGTACAATGTAGGCAGTATTATCGCTTTAAGCGATATCAAATGATGACGACTAAAGTAAGACAAGAACACGCGAAAACTTGTCAAAATTCGTAAGAAATAGCATCACTTAATTTGTCGTTTCTAAATGATTGTAGGTAGTCTTTATCTGTTCGTTTGTTTAGCAGCGAAAGAGATAGAATGAAGTTTAGAAAAGCCATCAGGAAATAAGGAATACCAAGTGGAAATGTGGATTGTACATTGCGGTGTGAGAACTATTCCGGGTGATAGTATGAGGATCTGGAAGCAATGTTAATTACACCGGGCGGTAATATGAATATCTTTTTATTATTCATCACCATAGCGTTATCTTGGGTGTGCACTCGCACGCGAGGGCCCAGGGTCTGCTTTGACATGATCCACGATTTGGCAGATCACGTCATTACAGTGGAGCGACTGCCATCTGACCTTCGTGATCCTGTTAACAGGGAATCCTGACTAGTTTTATAGTAGTGAATGTATAGGGTAGTAATGTAAATATACCGGGCGGTCTCTCAGTGTGCAATGGCCCTAAGTTTACCGGATACAACTGGCGTAGAGCTTGATTTGTGCCTGTCCTCAGTCAGTTTTAATTGAGACATGCACAAATTACTCACATTGCATTAGATACTAGATGCCTTATCAATATGCTCATAATGGACCTAGACAAATTGCGAGTGGATTGAATATGTTGTCTAAAGTCGTCCCATTTCTGCATGGAATGTTCTAATATTTGGGTTTTGATTGATACAAATGGAGTGAGATAGCCTTTACTCTTCGTATGTTCTGTCCTTATTTTTCTTTTTGTATTGAATCTAGTGGGAATATTTTTGAAGCCTAAACTCAGCGACCAACTGAGCATTATCGATAGCGTTGTACAGGGGCCTAAGTCTTCTAAATTACACTATTAAAATTGAAATTGTATCGTAATAGAATATCAAACTTTTGACAATTCTAGTATGGGCCAAATGTCAAAATTATGCTATTTAATTATGATTACATTACAATTCATGTCTGTCGCGGAACCGACGGGCGTTGGAGTAGAAAGGTTCTCGAATGGAGACCACGTCTCGGGAAACGTAGTGTTGGACGCCCCCTTGCTAAGTGGACCGATGACCTGAGGAAGCTGGCCGGTGGTGGCTGGATGCGAGAAGCGGAGGACCGTGAAAGTTGGCGCAGTCTTGGAGAGGCCTATGTCCAGCAGTGGACTGCAATAGCCTGATATGAACATTACAATTTTGCTAATGTAATTTAGCAGACTTGAGCCTCACGTCTTCACGTGTGCAGGTGTAGAGGCACGCAGGACTAAGGAATAGGTGTGACATTGGAGAAACTTTCTTGGAACCACACAGACAGGACGTCCGCAGCATCATTAACCCCATCTATGCATGTTTGTTGCTTCAGTCGACTTGTGTCCACAGTCTTTTAGTCTATTTAAGGACTTAAAAGCTTATTTGAAGTTTGCCAAGGTAGAACATACCCAGGGGGGAGTTGTTTTGTCAGCGGAATAAGAAATGTTTAAGTTATTTATTTTAGTCAGGAGGTATTTGTTCACACTATGCCCGAAGGTTCCCGCTGGAAATGAGTGTCGTGACAATTTTAATTTGTCACGACTTATACTGAACGGGGTCCTTTTTGGCACATGGTTTTTAATATTGTTTTTTTTTCATTTATAATGCATGATATTAATTAATTAATTCCATTTATAATACATGTAATTTCTTGTACTTTGTTTGCCGACCCCTAAATTATTATTATTATAAATGTATGTTGTTCCAGAGGCTTATCAAGGCTTTATTAGCTTCGCCATCTAGAAAAGATAATTTTCTAACGAAGTTATGCAAACTCTTTCTTTAGCCTAGGTACAGTCAGCAGCACGTCAGGTTACCTATTTGAACAACGAAAAAAGCTTTTATTATGTAAGGAATAAAGGCGGTTCTAATGTCAATGTGGGGTAGTTTGATTTGCGGCCGTGTGTACAACACTTGCTTGCGTACTTCAAGCGCAAAGAAACATAATTATATTTGTTTCTTACGTTTGTGAATTGTCATACTTATTAAAACACAATTTTACGCATCACTTCGATTTTTTTTATTGTTAGGTACACAAAACATTTTACAGTCTTAAAATGATTAGAGTAAGAGGTAAAACTGATTAAATCTAGACTATAAAACTAAACATGCGTACACAGTACGAAACAGAATACAGAGTGGAAAAAGACACAAAAATAAAGACGATGAGGACTAACTAATTAAAACTTAGATCTTAAAAATTAATAATCAAAAAATAAATTTACAAATTAACATTGAAATGGTATGCTCTTATAGAAAAAAACAGACTTGTTGATAAAAAGAAACAACAAAACAAATAATGATAATTGTTAATATGTGCTGGACTGACCAACCCAATCCAGAACCGCTTTTTTGAATTGACTTAATGCCAAGTGTAAAATATCAATGTCCCCATCCTTATTACCTGTAGCCAGCTCATTGTAGGCCCGACACATCCTGACAATTGGGTTGTAGAATGATTTTATCATCATTAAACACAGTTTTATGGTATTGGTTGATTATATATTTTATTTAGAATGGAACGTTTCGAACACACACACACACACACGCACACTTCACAGCATCACCACCAGCAGTTGCAGCGGCATAGGGAGGATCCTATTCGAACGAAAACCCAAGCAAGACCTCGCATAGCAAAATCTCAAGACACGGTTAAGTCTTTCTGCGGTGATAGAAACGTAAATTAATATTAGTTAGTATATTACACTTTGTAATAAAAAAATAACACCTGACTCCTTGTAACTAAGAACGCTGTAGAGTGTCTGAAACGACGGATTTTTAATAAATCGCGAAGTAATCCGTAAAATTGTGTTTTACTAACAATTAAGTAATAGTAGATTGTTAAACAAGGGCCGAAAGTGAACATTCCACTTGAGAAGTTTCTGACGCTCGCACGAAGTGAGAGCGCCAATAGCTCGAGAGTGGAATGGGTACTTTCAATCGAGTTAAACATACTATTTTTTCATTTCAACTGTGAGGAAAGAAATAGTGTATCGATAGACTCGATAGTTGAGACAAAAACAATAGTAAAGATAGACTTTCGATAGTTAAGGCAAAAGCAATAGTATCGATAGACTATCGATAGTTGAGGCAAAAGCAATAGTATCGATATAATATCGATAGTATCAATAGACTATCGATGGTTGAGACAAAAGCAATAGTATCGATAAAATATCGATAGTTGAGACAAAAGCAATAGTATCGATAAAATATCGATGAAGTCGATAGATAGTTGAGGCAAAAGCAAAAATATCGATAAAATATCGATAGACTATCGATAGTTGAGGCATAGGCAATAGTATCGATAAAATATCGATAGTATCTATACTTTCGAATATCGATAGTCAAGGCAAAAGCAATAGTATCGATAGAATATCGATAGTTGAGATAAAACCAATAGTATTGATAGAATATCTATAGTATCGATAGTCTACCGATAGTATCGATAGCTCTGATAATATAAATACTATCGACACATAGCAATACTATCGATACTATCGAAAGTATCAAAGTTCAATATTAAAATTACTATCGATAGCTGATACAGCTCTGACTATTGCAATAACTATCGATAATCTCGATAGTAGCCTTTTATTCAATAGTAGGAGTACCTATAAAGTAGGAGGGAAAAGCTATTTCCCACCCGGCACTATACCGACATTATATCTACACATGAAAGTTCAACTTTCCGAACAGGTGAGATGAAAATAATTAATTTGACTCCATACTTTGTTTTTCATCGACGTAAAAATGTCTTAGATTTTATGGCTTGTGTGCCATGGAAGTTCTTTTACAGCCATACTATCATCAACAAACATGGTTTCTGCTAAGCCTACACCGTAAGCCATGGCGGGATTAGTGGAGATTAAGATATCTCGTGCTAACTGGGCGATCACGCGCCGAAAGGCCTTGGTGTAATGTAAGGAGAGGTTTATTTGCTTATGCGTTCATCGTTTCAGCTTAGAGAGAGGCCGAAAATATTGTAATTTACAATTATGTTTATAACTTAAGCAATTATTTTGCAAGTTTTTACGCAACTGAATCAAATTTCGCTCACAAAAATTAATCGACTGTGTAATTATAAGTTAAGCTGATTTCATCTTAACTGATGGGTTAATATTTGTAAAAATATTACCATTGGATACATGCGGGTTACATTCCCCAAGTATTGATAAAATCGAACGCCGGCTCACTGGCGTAGCAAGCACTTACAAAAATTTGTCGACTGACTAACGTCCTCCGTAGCTCAGTTGGTAAGAGAATTCGCCCGGATAGCTAAGGGTCATGGGTTCGAGTCCCATCGGATGACACAGTCGATTAATTTTTGTAAGCGAAATTTTAATTTACAAAATAATACGTTTTTTACCTACTTATATAGCCCCAAACTAAACTAGAGCTTGCTTCATCTCGAAGCAACTACGATTTAACGGACATACTTACTTATTTACGTTTATAAGCTTCCATTTTGGTAGGTACAAATGCTCGTACTCATCACACAAGCATTTACTCGGTCGTCTTGGTGTTATGAATGTAGCTGTAGGTAGGTATTGTCTTCCAATTGGTCAGAATGCAATGGATTTTGTGTTAATCTCGTTTAATTAAAATTGGAATCCAAAACATTTTGCCCATAGAATACGAGTAATGCAAAAATATGTATATTCAAATTGTAACTATCTATAACAGATATTTTATTTAATTACGGGATTTAGAATCTGAACCTAGTTAGTCAGGAATAGTACTTCCCAACTGCTCTGTAATCACAGAATAAATAAATAAGAATATTTCTGCTCACTCTAATTGTCTAGCTAGCTGGAAAATAAGGCTCAATTTTGAAAAAGTAATGCAGATCAAAAGAATTATCTGTTTAACTGGTCTCAATTTACGAAAGCAAATGGAACCAGGTTGCAGATAAGGAAAGGAAACCAAAAATTCTAAAACTAAGAGGAAAGTACTTTTTTGACGTGTAGAATTTGCGCCGCATACTCTAATTACTTTGAGTAACCGTAAAAGTAAAGACTACCTTCTGGTAATTAGGTAATTATACGCTACTATGGCGTTGCCAGTAGAAAAAAATACTAGTTTGGAGCGTAGAATTCATATTTTAGTTTGGACCAAGCAAACTTTGAACTTATCCATAGAGAAATAATTATATTATTAAATAGTTGTGGAACTCACTACCCGCTTCAGTGTTTTCAACGGATTACAACCCAAAGACCTTCAAACTCAAGAGTGAACAGGCTTCTTCTGGGTGAGCTCACTCCATCATCGACTCTGTCTACGCCACGCCTGGCTTAGTCTAGAGTCAAGAGCAAACCCATTTTAAATTAACAAAAATACGTTTACGAAGCTATTTATTTAGCTATAAGCTGCATTGTTGGAACGAACGGTCAGGGCGAAAATATGCACCGAGTTAAGTAAAAGTAGCCATTACAACCCACTGCTGGGCAAAAGCCTCACTGCGCTATAATAATAAAATAAATAAATTGTTTCAACAAACACACCAATTACCTAGCCCCAAACTAAGCGTGAGCTTGTGCTATGGTATCTAGGATAACGGATAGACATACTTATATACATTTATAAACATCCATGACTTAGGTACAAATTGCTCGTGCTCATCACACAAACATTTGCCCCTTGCGGGATTCGAACCCGCAACCGCCTGGTTTAGAAGTCCGGGGCGCGAACCACTACACCAAGACGGTCGTCAAAACTATGAGGAGGTTTGCGCCATAATCCACAACGTAACTTAAATTAAAACCGCCACTAGACCTCAGAACTACGAGTAAATTTTATTCTATAATAATGTTTGAAATAACAGCTACCGTTAATACAAACAGAATGATTATATCACAGATATTGAAACAATTTGTTCAACCGTAATGACCATACCAGGCCTGTGTATCTCCCCGCGTAGGTAGCAATAACGTACCTACGCGCGGAGACCCTTAGGGGCTAAAACAAGTTGCGTGTCGCTACCGGCCAGCGACACGCTCGCGCGTTTTATTCACCGGCGGCCGCGCGGCTACGTTGCTGAGACGAGAATGTATAAAGTACTAGAAAGAGGCGCTAGATGGCGTTAGAAGCTTCTCTTAGCAGTCAACCCTATCGCGTCGCGTGATATTACGTCACTGAATAGGTTTAGTGTATTATGAATCATATTCAAGAGCAATAAGTATGAAATTATCTTGCAATGGATTTTTGTAGGTGTCTACACGAAAATGTGATTGACTCTGAGGCGAACTAAATTACGCCATATTGTTGACAACATTGAGTACACATTTCTTTGAATACAATTGCTAAGTCATACTTCTGTACGAAGTACTAGTACTTATTCTGTGACCATACTAACAATGACAGTGATCGACAACCCGTAACATGTCACACTTTGTTTAAGTTTTAATGATAATGAAGTAATTGACGCCAATGTTTACACTTCACACTTGGCTGTAATCGAAGTCGTGAGAGTGACATTATACCTCAATGACTAATTTATCTTCGCTAGTAATAAATAAGTCGACAAGGACAGGAGGAATTAGAAAACCAAGTGGTTCTTTCAAAATATCGTATTGGTTAGTAAATTTACCTTCCATTTCCATTAAAACACGCAAATCGTCACTTTTAACTCAGGTATTGTAAACCTTTTTGTATTATTTTATGGATTTATTTCTTTAAAAGTGTTACTAAGTGTGATTACGCACTATTAGAGTTTGCTGCGCTGTGATACTTTTTTATGTTTTATTGTAGAGTTACCTAGAAAAAAAAATCAAATTTATTCCCGAGTCAGAAATTCAAACACAATGCGACGGACGACGACGTATTTTATCAGAATTCCCAGACTTATGATGAATGGTAATCTGAAGTTAATAAGATAGTGGAACTATAAAAAAAACTATAAAAAAACAAAAAACACTAAAAAGAAACAAAAAAACTATAAAAACTAAAAACTATAAAAATGGGTAAACCCCATTGTTTGCTAGCTCGCCGCTCCGGCCGGCACTTTTTGTAATCCCAGCACGTTTTTAGAAAAAATGAACCTTATGACAAACGCGATTGATTTTATTCAGAAAGAGACGTTCCAGTCTTTCAGTTGCCTGTTTGAATTATCTAGTGATTAAAAAAAATATTTATCTATGTTTATTTCTTGTGCAGTAATATATTCAAGAATATATTTCGGCTATGTAAGGATTAGATTAATTAAACATAAAATTAATATGAGTGTTTACATGTCTCGCAAAATATAAGTACTCAATAAAAATTATGTTAGAAAAGGTTTACAACCCCTGAAGTCTTCAAATTCACGCAAATTCTTGAAACGAACACTGTAGGCATAATACTGGTGACAAATAAAGGCACTTTTATTTACGGGAAAACATGAAAAAACGTCGTTTTACCGGAGTTTCATAAGTTGAAATTTTGTATCCTCTCGGGCGCCATACGCCATACGCAAAACATTTACATGGTGCCTGTGCGGCATCATCCGCACGGAATCGGTTAATGTCCTCCTCGCCGTATTTCGACTACAGCGGCCAATCTCAACCGAGATTTAGCTAACTACGCGGGAGATACAGACACCAACACTGTCTAGGGATATACAAAACATAGTATTATTACATCCCAAATATCCCTAGACAGTGTTGATGACTGTATCTCCCGCGTATAGTGCACAAGTGTGTGCGCAATACACAGATGCACTCCCTGTTCCTTCACTCTCATGATTCGGTGAGAAGTATGTGTTTATTTATTATATCAACGTTATTTTCGACAAAAATGCAATCAAAAGTATTGCATCAGTCAAAGATGCAAGTAGTAATATTCTTTTCTTCAGTATCAGGTTGGCATGCTCATCAGGTATTCTTAATAAAATCCTCTTTTCAGTAATAGACACTTATAATTTTAACAACTTATGAATTACTTTCACAACATGTTAATTACTTTTGGTCACACACATCTACATTCCTAATAGGCTAACGTTCGAATGCCCGTCCAGGATTTCAACTCTGCCGCTCTGCCCCTCCCGCGCCACCTAATATGACGCGTCCAAATACTTATTGCTGAGGTGTCATTTTGGAAACATAGATAAACGCTAACAAAAGGTTCAACGTTTCTTAGTAAATATACACACGCATGTTTCAAATCGCTCAGATCAATAAATTAATACATTCTGTTGTCTGTTCAATTACTCTCTTCAATAAGGACATTCGATCTCTCCCCAATCACGTGTACGCTACGGTACACGTCCAAATATAAACCAATTTATTCAAACCTCTTCATTGAGGAGACCTTGCAGACTGATTAGTTTTGACAAGAAGATCAAGATAATCTGGACTCGCGCCTGGATTGTCAAGATCTTTGTGATTCGTCGCTTTTCTATCTTTCTCTAAGTATTCCCGATGAACCTTTGTAAATGCCTATTGGCGGATATGCGAAATGCTAAGCGGTAATAGCGTTGGTCCGGTACCGGCAAGCCAAAGGTCGTGGGTTCAAATTCTGCTCGTGTGCGATTTTTTTTGACCGCCGACCGATGGGCCCCCGTAACCAAAATTCAGCTAAAAGAATTATTTATTTAAGGCCTTACTGCTAGAACTAGGTGTTTCACTCAGATTTTATTATGAAGTGAGCGAGAACTTCAAAAATACGAGTATTAAGTTTAAAAAGATTAGATCTTTTTGAAGTTCATATTTTCAGTCAGATTTTACTTAGTTTTCAAACGTGAAAAAAATCGCAGAAAACCATTAGTTTTTTAATATATCGTGTCCGTTTAATCTGAATCATGCATGGTGTTTATGAGTTTATAATAAATAGGCTCTTATACACTTGTGTTCAATGGGGATGTTATTCAATATTTTCGTTTGCGCAAGCAACGATAGGTCTTTAGAAGTGCTTCTTCAGATTGTAATATTCAATTCGAGCACCTTTTGAATTGCACTCGCTTTGATTAGGCGTCATCCATAAAATAAATTACGTCACACATTCTGGGGGGGTCAGAAAATTACCTAATTTTCGACTACTGTCGTCCTACTTCCTCAAGTCAAAATCATCTCGGATGTAAGTGAGAAAGACGCCAACCCCGTTATTACAAAAACATAATACCGGGTTTAAGTCAGGACTAAGCTATTAGCTAGCCAATTAGAAAAGCGTTTCTCTATTAGGTTATGTCACGAATGTGTCGCCATTACAATGCTGTCGGCTAATATTTAGACCTATTTTAAACCTAGTCTATTTTTTTGTAATAACACCTTAAGAATCTAAATTTTCCACCTCTAGCACTTCGTTTAGTGTACGGAGTTTTGTCAAAATTATACGAAATTTGTCATTATTCATTTTATTGTTATCTTTGTTTGGGTTTTTGTTAGAATTTGAACTTGAGAACCCGTATAATGAAACGCTATTTAGATTACCAAGTATTAATTTTCAAGTAAGTATTTGCGGATAAACCAATACATTGATTAAATACTTAACAGCTTGGTGAAAAAAACCAAAACTCATTAGTGTGTAAGAGTATACAAATCGATAAAAATGAACTACCGTAGCTACGGGCTCTGTGAAACGTCATTTACTTCCATTTAATTTGCTCAAATGAGTTACACGAGTAAAGTTTTATCACAACCGATCAAGTAAATGTATTTTTGCGGTAGATCTTGAGGTTGAGCGATTTGCTATCATTACATAACAATTCATTGTTATCGATAAAATGTGAGCCATTTTCTAAATTACACTGAGTCGTTGTTTTCTAAAATAGAATAGCATTAAAACAATACTTCTAAGATTTTAGACGACTTCGTTAGTAGAATCCTATAATATTGAAATTCGCTCACAATTTGAATTCGTAAAAACTTGCAAAATAATTGCTTAAGTTATAAAAATAATTATATCCTATAATATATTAGGACGGAACAATTTAAACAAAAGAAGATTTCCTTCTATTTCTATCAACAGGTTTCGTTACGTAAGTACTGTTTTTTTTTTAATAAGCCGTCGTTTACTAATGTATGTTTAATGGTTTCATCATTGACAAAGCGAAATAAAAAGTCGGGGTTCCGCAAGAATCTAACCTCAGTCCTACGTTTATCCTCATTATATTACGACGGATATAAAACCTAAGTTAGGAAGCTTACACTTATATAGATCATTTAGATAGATCATTTAGATCATTTAGATCATTTAGATTGTTATAATGTTGCTAGCTATACTAATTAAGTGTGAGGCAAAGTATTGGTAAGTTATCTGCGGTACCTACAATATAATAGCGACATGAAAAAATTCGGGGTTTCGCAAGGATCTTACCACAGCCCTACGTTTATCCTCATTGGATTTTTACGATGAATATAAAACTTGAGTTAGGAAGCTTACACTAAGGAGATCGTTTAGATCCATATAATGTTGCTAATTATAGTAATTAGGTGTGAGGTAAACTATTGGTGAGTTATCTGCGGTACGATATAATAGCGACATAAAAAAGTCGGGGTTTCGCAAGGATCTTACCTCAGTCCTACGTTTATCCTCATTAGATTTTTACGACGAATATAAAACCTAAGTTAGGAAGCTCACACTTAGTAGATCGATCGATATAATGTTGCTAGCTATAGTAATTAAATGTGAGCAAACTATTGGTGAGTTATCTGCGGTACGATATAATTGCTATCCGGCTACTAGGAAGTATTTGATTGCAGCGACAAGACATAATTTTATCTGCAGTTGACGATAAGAGACAGGTCTTTTGTGATGTAATATTAGGATACTAAGAAATATTCAAATGTATTTGTAGTTATGAGATTGTGGAAGCAACTACTGATATACAGGGTGTCCCAAAAATGGCACGCCAGACTGACACTGGAGTATGAAGTGAAAGTGAAACATTTATTTTATAATTTAATCATTTCTTTTATTTTCTTCAAGGCCAGTCTTAGATATCTAAACTGTTTACCTTAATACGTACCCCAACGGAGACAAATAACAAAATAAGAGACCCTCTAATGACTTCACTTGTAGTGTAAGCAGATAACTTCTACTCGTATATTATGATTCAGACCGTAATTTTTGGTCCACGTAATCAGGACGTATAACACGATATGTCGTGCAACAGAACACCTGGCAGAGGCAATTGAGGGTCCGTGGGAGGAAGGATATACCGTCTGATGAGGTAAATTTCACAATTGCACAATTGCCGTCGGTCCAGGATCCTGGCTAATTTGCAGGGCTTAGGGAACTGGGTCTAGACCAGGTTTTGAGTTACACACAGATTTTGTAGCAGTATTGTTTGTTGGAGAGGAAAAATTGCATCATCTACTATAGCTGTGGTCGAATATATCAATTTAAAAGGCACTAGTAAAACTAAACTGACGAATAACTATAAAGTAATTGTCAGACAAATAAGGTCATAATTATTTTGATGAGTCTTTTCTAAAAACGGATACTCTGCGGATGATATTTTAATTAAAACAACAAATATGACTTATATCAAGTTATCATTCCAAAATGATACCGATCATTGATAGGCCAACTTGATGACCCCCTAGTCTGGGCTATGGTACAACGAACCAAATCATTGTTAGAAATTAAGTAGGTCCTATAACTCGAAGAAGTTACTATTACTAACATAATTGGCTACGTTGTTTAAATAAAGATAATGATCGAAAATAGAGAAGTTTGGGGTAAACGATAACTAACGAGACTCTAGCGAGAATAACCTACCAATACGCCACTGCTGTAGGTTTATTGGTCTAAACCCTCATTTTTAAACTTTGGATGCTCAATATCGCGAGGAATGCATGCCTACCTACAATCAGTCAAAAACCGTATGGATCACGTCATGTGTGACAGTTGCAATTAGTAATATCCTCCAAGCCGAATTCCGACTACAGCGGCCTGTCTCAAAGAGGTTAGCTAACTGCGCGGGAGATATTAAAGTGCACAAGAGTGTGCGCAATACCCTGTGTATTGCGCACACACTTGTGCACTCTGTTCTTTCACTCTCATAATTACGTGAGACGGCAGTCCAACATGACCGTGGAGAGATCAGGCGCAGGACCAACGCACGGCTTTCCGAGCCACGGGGTGGTAACACCAACAACTTCCTGAGTCCTGTCTGAGTTATTTCAAGACAGAAAAACCCAACACTCTCGGCCTGATAGTACCCAGCGTACTGACCACTAGACAAACGAGGCAGTCAATTACAATTACTTGACGGATAGAATAGTCAAAGCAGTAGGATTGAACTTGACATTCCTGGGCTGCGCACGCGACGCTCAGCGGACGCTGCGATACCATCGATGCATGACGAGGTCAGTAAACTGCGTGCCGCTTATGAGGCCTAATTCCAGCTGATCATGTCCGTATTTTTAAGTCTAACCATTACGCTCTTCCACGCTGTCGAACGCTCTGTAAGCCGAACTGACTTAAAACTGAATATCAGTGACTGATTTATGGGTTGTATTGTACCTGTTTTCTGAGATAGTTTAATGGACTGATTATCGAAGTATTTGGTAGCCATATTGGATGAACAGATATATGAATGCTGTTAGTAAAACAGGAACAGCGTAAGTGAATTACTTTTTAGGTTAGAGTAGATATTAGTTTTGGTAAGACTGCCTGAATTAACGTTCTGTTTTTGACTATTTTTGTGTGGATTAAATCGTTCCACACTGAGTTACGTTATGACTGACTTACGTTAGACGTAACATGGCCGTATCATAAGTTAAAAGTACTAGTGTTGGCAAACTAATCTTAAATGGACGCAACTGATTTTTAACGCAAATTTCTTGTGCCGAACTCAGCAGGTATCTGAGATGTCAAAGAATTTGCGAATATCAAATTTAGATAATTTCTATCCTGTAAAATAAAGCAAAACCAAAGATATCACAAGCTATTTAACTTTCTCCATACCACAAACTACTTAACCTTTGTACTCAACCAGATTTCTTCATGTCATTTTCCTTCCAGGAAGACAGGAAGGTTATTCTTCACTGTCAAGTGACGATGGCGGGAAAATTAGTCAATCTAGCCTGATCAAATGCACTGCATTAGTGGCATCAAACAATTGACAGACCAGACATCCTGCGGACAGTGCTGATACCATCGCTGGGCAAGGTTGATAAACTGTATCTGTGCCTGTGGCCAGGGTCATGGAGCATAACGTGTACATGTCTGGTTTTGTGGAAGGAATTATTTGAATGAGAGAAGGAAAACATTTTTGTGTTTTTCTACGTTTACCTTTAGCCCGACAAGTTCATGCGCGACCTTCCGGCGGTCGTCAGAGGTGCCGGGGGCGAGGCACCCTGAACGTCAGCGGGTGACGGGTGATGTTGCAGGGAAAGAATTCGCTTAGACAATCGCGTATGATTGGCGTTTCCTCGCCCCCTGCTCGTCTCACGGCCGTTTCCACTGGGGCTGACTGCACCAATCACCATGCAATGGGGGTGCAAGTACATCGGCTTGCATCTGTCTACTGAGGTCTATGAGAAGGTCTTACTTTAGCAGTGTTTAGAAACAAAGGAGGGATAGAGATTTTGCTAAGACTGATCGACAATCTTTGCAATGTCAAGTTTTGAAGGGTTGGTTTCATATATAACAAGTTAGTGTCCTAGCTACCAAAATGTTTAAAAGTAACGTCGATAGTGACACCAAAAAATTAGACCATTGCTTCAGAAGTTTCTGTCATCTTCACTAGTTCACACAAAATAAAACAAAGTCGCTCCCGCTGTCAGTACCCTTAGATGTTAAATCGCAACGTATCGCAAAGAAACGCAATCAATGCAGTTTTTGGCAATGGATACGACCTAGGTATACGAGTAATACCCACATGCATATTAAACCCGTGTGAAGCCGGGGCGGTTATAAGCGACATTAAAGATGAAGTAGAAATCTTCCCCTCCTTCATCATACTTTTGTCATTTAAAAATCAAATGCAGTACCCATCGAAAGCGACATTAATCACGAGACACTTGACCTAGTGCGCGCGCGCATACGTGTCATAAGTGCAAAGGAAAGGCCCGACTCTGTAAGACGGCCCGTATTCTCGACTCTCGCCATCCCTGTTATTTATGCCGGCATGACAGTGCGAGGAAACGCGATGGCTAACGTCTAGAAGTATACAGGGTGTCTTAGAATGGGTCAATCAAAATGCTGCGGGCGGGACTACTGTCCTATCCCTAAAAAATATGTAAAAAATAAATAATACACATATGGCCAAAAAACATATTCGGAAAAGGAGAAAAATCGACTATTTTAGTTTCCGCATCGGTTTGAGTTTATTTACTTATTTCTTACCATAATAATCCATTAAGTGACTGCTTTATTCGATTGTCGAAGTCGAAGTGAACTTTTTTGCCAATTTTCGAATATATTTTTTATTTTTTTCAATATTTTTAGGGATTGGACATCATAATTATTTTTATAACTTAAGCAATTCGTTTGCAAGTGTGCAACTGTGTCATCTGGTGGTGGGACACAGTCGATCAATTTTTGTGAGCGAAATTTAATTTAATTTTGATTGGGCATTAGTCAAGCTACCTCCCATAGCAGTTGGATTCATCTGTTCTGTGACACCTTGTATAGTCAATCTTATAGAGTAGGTACTTAGGGCTCATGCGCGATGTGGTTGGCATAACTTGGGCGCGTTTTAGATTTCCATCACGGAACCGAAAGGACCTAGACATCTAGACTCTCTTGACTACAGACTAAGGTCATAGATTAGGAGGACATATCCGGGAATATGTAAGTACTAGCAGATCTCCGCGATACAATGCATGTAGATAAATGACGGGATTTTTATTCAAACTAAAACCCTCATCATTCATCTTATACGGTGTACAATAAGATTGGTATATTGTTTTAAATCTTCTATTAAATTCCCTCAGAATACTTAACCGAGGCTAGGTCTTGCTAAATTTTTTTTTAAAATAATAAATTGTTTCAACAAACACACCAATTACCCAGCCCCAAACTAAGCGTGAGCTTGTGCTATGGTGACTAGGATAACGGATAGAAATACTTAAATACATATAAACATCCATGACTTAGGTACAAATCGTCGGTCGAATCACGAAGAGGCGTAACTGATTTTTATCAATTTTACAGGAGCGCTAATTAAAGAAAACGCAGGTGACATGAACGGATGTATAGGGTTACTTATTATAGTTAAAATACATATTAAAACCTTAATACATGGGGAATTTAATTCATTATGTTTTATTGTACACAGTTTTTCTTTACCTTTTTTAGATTAAGAGTGATTGAGTTGTTTTTGATAAAGGATCCACTTACACCTATTCGTGATTTAACATTTTGAAATATTTGTCCATTACGCCAGTTCGATGCATGTTAATCCAAACAAAAACGCAGGTTTGTATTATTTATTTACTATCAAAAAATAAACACAATTCTTTTTTCATACAACAAAAAATATATTAAAGTTTTATAAAAATTATTATGAAGCAGTAATAAGAGGGATGGTACACCAGCCTATGCTGCCTAAGATAATCTGAACCTTTTCTCTTTTCTGTTCGTAGCTAATTCGCGCCTAGATACTGCAGGAAAAGCTCATATACCCACCTCTTTCATCACCACACTCTGACTGCCAAATATCAATATTCAATCAACTACTAGCACATCTTTCTTTAAACCATCTACTACACGAAAAACAATTTGGTTTCACTAAAGGTAGAAGTACTGCTGATGCGGGAGTTGCTCTATTAAAACATATCTTTGATGCCTATGATAATAGACAAGATGCTTTAGGTATTTTCTGTGATCTTTCAAAAGCTTTTGATTGTGTAGAACATATAACTTTATTGAAAAAATTAAGACATTATGGGGCTTCAATGAATGCATTAAATCTACTTGAATCTTACCTAACAAGTAGGACACAAAAAGTATGCATCAATGGGGTTAAGTCTTCTGGAGCACCTCTGACCATGGGTGTGCCCCAGGGATCGATATTGGGACCTTTATTGTTTTTAATTTATATAAATGACCTTCCACACTTTGTGGAAGATCTTTGTGATATAGTATTTTTTGCTGATGATACTTCACTTATATTCAAAATTCCCAGGGGGAAAGATACTTTTGACGATGTAAATAATACTCTTTCACAAGTATTGCATTGGTTTACCGTTAACAACCTTTTGCTTAACGGGAATAAGATTAAATGTGTTAAGTTTACGATGCCTAATGTCAGACAGGCCTCAACAGATGTTTTGATAAAAGACAATCGCTAAGCTAAATACTATAAATTCAACAACATTTTTAGGAATTACTTTAGATTCAAAACTACAATGGGGTCCTCATATCGTGGCCTTGTCAGGAAGACTTAGTTCAGCTGCTTTTGCTGTAAAAAAGATACGGCGCTTGACTGATGTTGAAACGGCCAGACTAGTCTATTTTAGTTATTTTCACAGCTTGATGTCGTACGGTATTTTACTATGGGGCTCAGCTGCTGATATAGAATCAATTTTTGTACTACAAAAAAGGGCCGTACATGCTATTTATAACCTCAAACCTCAAGATTCATTGAAAGATTTTTTAAAAGAAATAAGGATATTAACAGTAGCCTCTCAATATATTTATGAAAATATTATGTATGTGCGTAAAAACTTGCATTTATTTACAAAGAAAAGTGATACGCATAATTTTAACACTAGAAATAAAAATAAACTTGCTATTCCACAATTCAGGCTTCAGAAAGTTGGTCATTCTTTCATGGGAAAATGTGTCAATTACTTTAACAAATTACCGAAAAATATTGTAGAATTACCAATTAACAAATTCAAATCATTTATTAAGGATACCCTAATGACAAAAGGTTATTATAAAGTAGACGATTATTTGAATGATGTAAACGTGTGGACCAGCTCGCACTAGTACAATTTCTGTATTTAAACATTATTTTTAAAAGAGGCTTTGACAACAGTGACTGAGTTTCTTGCGCTGCTTCTTCTCAGCACTAGCCCACAATTTGTCCCGAAGCAGTGGTAGGGATTAAAAAATAATATGTTGGGACGTGTATAAGTGCCCCCTGTGGGCCTACATACATAAATAAATGACTTTTATGACTTTTATCTGAAGTGTGCATCAATTAGAACGTGATACATAAAATCCTGTAGAATCTCAATGTGTACAAAGCTAGTGAACCTGACGAAATCATAGCAATAGTCCTGCGTAACTGTGAACCCGAGTTGTCTTAAACTACCTTTACTGACTCTCAATTGAGACTGGTGTTGTGCCCAAATCATGGAGGCTTGCAATAGCGCAAGAAAGGTACCAGTGCCCAAGAAAGCTAGCCATGCTGCGACTATCGTCCCATTTGAGTCACCTCCATACTTACAAGATTATAGAGCGTGCACTAAACAAGAAACTCCTGGCACACATGTCCTCAGTGTCCAGCAGTATGGGTTTTGCCGGGTCCGGCTGACTGAGTGCGGTCATTGAGAGGCAAGGCGAGGCAAGACGAGGCAAGGCGAGGCAATGGCTGTGTCTATCGACGTGATATTTCCAATACCTTTAACAGGGTTTGCTACGCAAGCCTTGTAAGCAAGCTTCCCTCTTATTATATTCCTGCTTACCTCTATATCTGACTTCCTGAGCGAACGATCAATTAAAGTAGTCCTAGAAGGATACTCGTCATATCTTTACGCCAGAGTTTCTAAGGGGTCAGTGCTATCGACAAAGCTCTTCCGACAATCAGGCACAATCAGCTTATCAACATTCGATAAGCTGCATGTACCTTATTGTATTGGGTATTAAGACGATAGCACAGTTGTCGGTAGATTATCTAGATAAATATCTATCGCCAACACTAGAGTAAGAGCCAGCAGTCATAAGAATCGGTCTTGTCGAGAGTTCATGGTAAAATGCTTAGCATTGTAGAGTGCCGTACTCTTGAGGCAATCTTCAATGAGGGTGATACCAAGTCAGTGTCCGTTAAGTCCACTAAAACACAGGCTCGTTTATTCTCTACTGAACTGAGTCATTTTGATCTGGCTCCGTCTTTCCGCAGCGTTCTACCTGTTTCCGTCAACGATAACTTGCAACTTCTAGGTATCCAAATGTCATCGATACATCGAGTCCATTGCCCAGCTAGAGAGCTTCGAGTCCTCTCTATTGTCAGGCGGTACTTCACATCGAGGCAGCTTACAAGTTACAACTTTACTAAGCTTGTTCGAGCTAGTATGGAATACTGCTGCCACTTTTAGGAAGGATTTGAGAAATGCGAACTGGGTGTATTAGATTCGATGGTTAAATAGCAATACGAATCATTGGCGGCACTTATTTTTGTTAAACTAATCTACAAAGCCTATAGTGCAAAGCATATGCGTTAGGTGGATTGCCTTTCCATGTTCTACAGGCTGCATCAAGGAGGGAGGAGGATGATGCGAAATATCATATATATGAATATAAATTTGAGGGAGGATGCGAAATAATTACACGAATTGATTCCACCAGCCCCTTTTTACTATCAGGACACAAGACGTAGTCAGGGCTGCCACCCTTATATTGTTCCATTGTACCACCAATTCACACCAAACGTTTAGAATCTACATTGCTCTTGCGTATGGCTAAAGATTGGAATTTTTTGCCGGCTCAAGTGCTCCCTAAACACTATGATCTTATTACTTTCAAGAAAACAGTGAATGGGTGTTACTGGTCACCGTAATACAAAATTCTATATAGTTTACTCACCGTAATACAAAATGTAAGTTCTGACAGTTTTAATAGGAACAGACTTATCTGAATTTTGAACCGTTCGATGCCCAAAATGTTTTTTCACGAAATTCGCAACTTGATCTGATTCTTTTCGTGATGAATAATTGAAGTATGGAAAAAGCATTTAAGGCCCTTTGCAAATGTCGATACTGGATCTCAGACGAAGAATTTAGATAAGATCTTTGGTGACGTTATAAAATGTACGTTTTTTAATAACATGGTGTACTAAACTCAAAATCCCCATTTTGTTGGATACGCCTTTTCGTGATTCGACCGACGAAATGCTCGTGCTCATCACACAAACATTTGCCCCTTGCGGGATTCGAACCCGCAACCGCCTGGTTTAGAAGTCCGGTGCGCGAACGACTACACCAAGACGGTCGTCAAAGTAAAATTTAAAGTAAAGCATCGCTTTTCGCAAACATTACCTAACATTTAAGACCGTACTTAAGAACTAACACTTTCTGCACTCAGAGTCGTTACTTAAAATCACTAATTTAAACTTCGTTCTGTTACTTTCTTTGACAATGAAATAGAAAAGGACTGCATGACGAAAGATTAACTTAGATGACGTCTCTCAGTAGTCAGACTCTATATTATGTGCTAGCGTCGATGCCATATGTAAAACAACACATAAGGACAACTAATATTCATTCACGAACACCACTTTAGCAGTAGCAACGGCCATTTGTTTAAATGCCCAGTTTATTTAAATGCAAGCCATTATGCCGCATGACATATTTAGTCAAATGACTGCCACTTCGACAAATCGCACATCGTTCATCAATAGAAATGGCACAGTGTAAGAATGAAGCAGTAAACTAACTTTTATCAATTTAATGATCAAACAACTTTTCAGGTTTTATGTTTCTTTTTCAAATAACTCCGGGTCTGAAATGGGATCTTGCTTATTAAAATATGTATTCGAAGCTATGCTTAACCTACGCGAATCACTGCCGAGTAGTAGTTTGGCAGAACAAAATAATTATGATTAATATGTAACTTTTGGTAAAATATATATAAATATATTTATATATAATGATACGAAATCATTGTTCAAAATCAGTGCAATTTTGGGTTTTGCTTTGTTACTTTTATTTGTGGTTTTAATAAACTAAATCACAACATGTTTGTTTTCTTAAATGAATAAATAAATAAATTTTTTTTTTGCTTTTAAAAAAATCAGGTAAAAAAGATAGCTTAGTTCAGCTGTTTACATATTTTTATGACATTTCCGATGCATTAGTTGGTCTGATATATAATTCAAATAAACCACTTGATAATGTACAGTCAGCACCCCAGTTTCTCCAAAATAATAAAATAACCCAATTAATATAAACTCTATGTGATAAATATAAGATTGATAACGGAAAGACGTGTCAGGATAATAGTTGAATGTGTTGTCATGTGTCCATAATCATATTATTAGCGTCTCAAAAAGAAGGAACACAGAGAGCACCTGTGTATTGCGCACACACATGTGCACTATAATATCTCCCGCGCAGGCCGCTGTAGTCGAAATTCGGCTAGGAGGACATTATTAGTATTAGCTTTAAGTAGTCCATACGTGCGTGTAGGTACAACAATTACTTACTGCTACATGTGCACTGTTACAAGACCTCGGATCTAGATCAAGTTCACAGCAAGTCTCTATCACAGCGTTATCAATAGAAATCGTTGTCTAAGTAGAGTCAGCTATTAAACAGATTACACATGTTGTAATTCGGTTTGAGTTATAACGATTTGCTCATTACTATGTTTAAAAGCGGTTTAGTTACATAGGTTTTTGCACTTAACAATTCCACAAACATCTTCAGGTGGAATCGAACTTAGGGACCTTTTTCTTATTCGGACAAATGTCCTAACATCTGAGCTACAGAGAACTTTATTAATTCAACGAACAATAAATAGTGCCAGTTGGTTTTAATAAAGCTAATAAAACAATACCTAAGTGCTTTAGTTTTTAAATTCAACGCCATAAAAGTAAGTAGTATGTATGTTTATTCATTATTTTGTCTTTACGTTCTGCAAGCTCTCACTGGATACTTTCATTGATAATTACTCTCTTTCTTCTTTTGCTCCGCCCGTATCTTCTCTGTGTTTGACCTATGGTTGACTGGTAGAGAATGCTTTTGGCATTTTTTTTTTAATTTAATAGGCAGACATTTGGCCGCAATCTCACCTGATGGTAAGCGACGATGCGGCCGATGATGGGACATGTCTGTCTAGAAGCAGCCTATTCACTCTTTTCTTAAAGGAATCCAAATCGTAGTGTTTAGGGAACACTTCAGCCGGCAACGAATTAAGTCCGCCATTTGTACAGTTTTTTTAATTTGTGCAGAAAAGTATAAATAAATAAAAGCTAGGAAATCGCAACTATTGGACTAAATATAATACTTAAATAATAATAAAGTTGTTCAAACAATCACGCCAATTACCTAGTCCCAAACTAAGCCAGAGCTTGTGCTTTGGCGACTAGGATAACCGATAATCATACTTATATACGTTTATAAACATCCATGACTTAGGTACGAATGCTCATGCTCATCACACAAACATTTGCCCCTTGCGGGGTTCGAACCCGCAACCGCTGGTTTTGTAGTCCGGAGTGCACTACACCAAGACGGTCGCCATTGTCAAAATTATAAAGTTAGACCACGAAATATAAGAACGAATATGATGTTGCTAGTCAGACATGATCTAATCTAGGCCGCATCATCATTAGGACGTTTATAAGATTGCGTCTGGCTGTTTATAAAAAAAATGGCCGGCCAAGTGTGAGACGGACTCGCTCACTAAGGTTCCGTACCATTATCTACTTCGTCTTAGTCACTTTAGAGAATTTATCCTAAGGATTTTGTATTTGGTACAAAATTATCCAACACCCAAGTTCTACGGATATTACTGCTAAACTAATAAAGTTATCTTAACCGCTATAGCTTTCCTTTTAAGTTTATGAAAGATCATCACAATATCATGAATGTTTTCAGGCCAGCAGTTAAGCTTTTAGAGCAGGACAGGCCCAACTGAACCAAAAAATTGCGCTTTAAAGTTTGTTCAGTGTTATAATACGTGTTATATAAGTTAAGTCCCGTGAATAGCCGATAGATGGCGTTGTGCCCAGTTAGCTCGCGGTAAACATTGGTTTACGAATTTACGTATAAGGGTTACGATACAAATAAATGATGTCTCGATACTGGAACTTTAGTTTCATTTTGGGGTTACTATAATTGTGGGACATTTTGGGACTTGTACAAAGTTCAATATTTCGTAAATAGCGCAATAAATCAAAATATTTCGTAAATAGCGCAATAAATCAAAAAGATCTTTTAGCAACCCTAAAGTAATTTTAAAAGAACTACTCGACGATATCCCACACGATAGGGTAGATGGCGAAAGAAATCATCCCTTACAAAATTACAGCTTTCTAGTACTAACGGGTACCAACTTAGTAATATAATCTGTGCTAACGGTCTCTTAGCAAAACCTCGGACAGGCAGACAGACAGACGGACATGACGAAACTATAAGGGTTCCTTCTCAGTGTCCTACGGAACCCTAAAAAGAGTCATTAAAAAACAACCGTTAGTTTATACTAGCCGATATGTCTGTGGTAAAAGTGCTCATTGACCGAGCTCACAACTAATAAATATGACATAAAAAACGTCACCGTTCTGACAAGTTATATTTTGTTTGCTATTGTTGGCAATCGACTCGCCACGACACCGCAAACCGAGGGACAACGAGAAGCTTTGTCCTGCGCCGGGCCTCTTAAATGTGAACTATAGACGATAAACACTAGGCGTAGGGTTTCTCCCTCGGTGCCGCGCTGTGGCTGATGCGGGCCGCTTTGTAATATAACTTTTGTTTCTATTAATTACTTAGCCCTGTGTGAGCTCTTATATTTCCTTTGTGTAATAATGGCTTTTTGGAATTAGGAGAAACAATGCTGTGATCTTACGGGAATGAAAAGTTCAGTTTGAGCTAGCTTCCTCGCTGAACGCGCGCTTCCTAATAAGCCAATAATTTGTGCCTATACGTAGTGTAATACGTTATGTTATCTTAATAAATAGTGTTTAAGAAGCTTAGACTATCATTTAAATCTTACACTATACTATGCAGAATGCCGTGAAAGTTGGCGCAGTCTTGGAGAGGCCTATGTAGGGTTGCCAGATTGGCTGGACTTGGCTGGATTGTCCAGCTATTTCACACGTTGTCCAGTGTCCCGGTTTTAGGCAAAATGTCCAGCTTTAAAATAATAAAACCCACCAGTATTAGTGGTTTTTCCACCGAGCTGGCAACACTGGCTCCGCTGCGGTCTCTGGCTATCAATGCCCGGGACTTTCCCGTCCATCCGACCCGCCCATCACCCACCTTCCGCGTCCCGTCCTTCCCGTCCGCTATCATCAATTCCATACCTTTAGTTCTTTTGAACAATTTGTACCTACACTAAAGGTAGAAATCGCATGTCATTTGATTTAATCAAATCAGAGTTAATAATTCGATTGAACTTTGACGAAAATTGTACTAAATTTAAATATTTTCTTAATACCGATAAAGGTTCTAAAATAATAAATGCGGCTAAAGGAAATGCTAAATATATGTGGCAGAAAAAGTGATTTCATATTAATTTTGTTTAAGGTTCCTCAGTTTTGTAATAGATTTTTTTTATGATAATGCTGATTTATGTATGTGGCAAAAAAGTTATTACATATTAATTTTGTTTAATAATGGTTCCTCTGTTTTTTAATAATAAGAAATTTTTATAGTCGTGCTGATTTTTTTTTGTCCAGCCAAAAATCCTAATGTCGAGATATTTTATAATATTGTCCAGAAATTTTGATTTTTCAATCTGGCAACCCTGGGCCTATGTCTAGCAGTGGACTGCAATAGGCTGATATGATGATGATGGATGATACTATGCAGGTCGCACGAATGCAGCTGCTCTATTTGACAACCTCGGGGCTAAAGTTACTCGACTTTACCCAGTAATTTCACCATACATACTCATTCTGCTGACCCTATACATATACTAAAGGTCATATTATTGCGTGAGACGTATTGAAATTCAATATTTGCATTCAATCTTGAACACAATATCTTCTGTTGAAAGTAAGAGCTATTTTCGTCTATTGTTATTAAAATATTACCTATTTACTTATCGGCACGACTTTTGCTTTACGTAATAGGTAAATAGAAACATGTGTTACCTATTTAGCTAATATGTGGCATTATCTAGGTACTTATTCAAATCCTTATCCCTAAGAAGAGATAATTAAACTATACGATGTTAGTGTAAAGAGTCATATCCCTTAAAAGGCCATAAATACCTACCCCTATTACTATGGGGTCATCATGACCGAAATCTAAAAAAAACCGGGCCTTTGAACAAATAATTCTACTTGCTCGATACTAAGGTATAGAGAACCAGTTTTTTTTACCCGACTGCGGAAGGAGGGTTATGTTTTTCGAGAGTATGTATGTATGTATAATTGTTTTGCACGTCCTACAGCCCAAACGGCTGGACAGTTTTTGACATACCTATGAATGTTGGATGGTGACGTTGAATTTGTGTAAATTATGAGAATGACATAGGCTATATACATTTAGCAAATAGCGCTCGCAAATAGAAATAAAGGGGGAGGGGGGATTGATTTATTCCTTACCACAGCAATATGGATATCAAATGAAAGCCAGTAAAAAGACCATTTCAAAAATTATGTTTACTTGTTCACTCTTCCGTTGATGTCTCCATAGCAAAAGTTGTAGGCATTGATGGTCATATTCACCCCCTTAAAGGATAAGACTGTTTACACGAACATTGCAAACACAGAATAATAAAGTGGTATAAATAATAGATTAAATAAAGGACCCAAAATAAGCTGTTTTAGTTTTAATAACAAACTAATTTATCTATCTTCTTTCTCTAGCACCGCCTGTATCTTCTCTGTTTTAAACGGATGGTTAACTGGCAGAGAATGTTTTTGGCATTAAGACAGCTATTTGTTTAATTGTTTATTTTGTGCAAAAATATATAACAACTACGCTTTGGCTAAGATATACGAGGGTCAAACTGAAAGTTCTTAGAACTGGCCACTTATAAACAATATAATAAAAAAAATATTCTAAAATTTGAAAATAGAACTCTTTGCCAATATTACTGAGTATATATTTCATTCATTTGTCATTTGTTTTACGACTTGGCGGCAAATTGAAAATTGTCTGTGTCACGTCAAAATGAATTTAACACGAGAAAATTTTCGTGCAATGATTTTTTATGACTTTCGATGTCATTTAAGTCAACAAGAAAGTTATGATAGACTACGATTGGCCTTTCACGATGAAGCCCCATCTCGTGCGACTGTTTACAACTGGTTTAATGAGTTTAAACGTGGTCGCACTAATCTCACTGATGATGTACGTGAGGGACGGCCTTCTACGGCGACGACTGAAAATAACATCTGTGTTGTGCGGCGTATGATAGAGACTGACAAAAGAGTGACCTATCAGCAGATTCGGACAAGCTTAGGCATCGGTATGAGTCAAGTGCACAAAATCCTCCACGAACATTTAGCGGTCAGTAAGCTTTGCGCCCGGTGGATACCTCATAATTTGACTAAGGCTCAAAAACTCCATCGTGTGGATTGGTGCCGTAAAATGATTGAAAGATTTAACGGAGGTGACTCAAATGCTGTGTTCGACATACTAACAGGTGACGAAAGCTGGATTTACTGTTATGATCCTGAAACCAAAAGACAATCTGCTCAGTGGGTGTTTCCTTTCGAGGAGTTGCCAACTAAAGTGAAGAGAGATCGAAGTGCGGGAAAAAAAATGGTGGCCTCGTTCTTTGGAAGGATAGGTCATTTCGCAACAATTGTGTTAGAGGATCAAAAAACAGTTTCTGCAGAATGGTACACTACCAATTGTTTGCCACTTGTCTTGGAAAAAGTTCGAGAGAAACGACCTCGCAGTAGGATCCTCCTTCACCACGACAACGCCTCGTCGCACACCGCCAAGCGAACGATCGACTATTTGGCGACATCAAACGTTGAATTACTGGGTCACCCGCCGTATAGCCCCGACCTCGCGCCTTGTGATTTTTATTTATTTCCAAAAATTAAAGAAAAACTTAAAGGAAAGCGGTTTATGAATGCTGAAGAAGCGGTGGCTGCGTATCGCGATGCCATTGAAGAGACCCCTAAGGACGAGTGGGCAAAGTGCTTTTCCCAGTGGTTCCATCGCATGCAGCGGTGTATTGACGTCAATGGACAATATTTTGAAAAGATATAATAAAACTAATAACTGGCTAATGTAATCAGTTTTTGATTTTCTAAGAACTTTCAGTTTGACCCTCGTAGTCTTCAGATTATAGCGTAGCTAGGAGGGGAGGATTGAAACTGATATAATCAAGTTTTTTGACTAAATAAAGACTACTCCCAAAAAACGGGTTGTTCCCAGAGGTCCACGAGTCTATTTTTCTTCTTTTCCCATCGGGTCCATATAAAAATTCTATAATGTTTTAAATGTTCATACGTGAATTCCCAACGGGTCCATGAGATTTGACAAAAGTACCTACAGTCAGTAAAAACGATTTCTTGTCAGAAGGAGAAATATTTTAATAAAATTCTATGATTTAGGTGAAATTTTCAAGATTTTAATGGTTTTTCCTGTCTTCGCATATAAAACAGTTCTACTATCATGTTTTTTTTACGAATCTTATTAATAATAAATAATATTAATAATAAATTAAAAGTAAAAACATTTGTTCGCTTTTTTTTTCGATAAAATTAGGTGTAAAATTTGCTTCCAAAGTTTGTACAGTTGTCCCCGGGACAGATTGTGTATTCTTTTATTTCATAGAAATATTATACATTAATCTCTTAGCCGAGCTTTCATTGCTGACTGTATCAAACACTCTCATGTTGGGCTAAGATGCACAACATCGTTAAATTGTCGTTAGACATAAGAAAATTTGTCATCGTGTCTTATTTTATCATTTTTCCTAACATGGCAACCACTTACGATAGAAATACTTCCCACGAGAAGCCTTTATCCACACGACCACAGATTATATACAACATTTCGTTGATATTCAATCATTCGTTCAATTTTACTACCGATTTGGCTTAAACACTTAATCCCAAGCACGACTATCGATTTAAAACTAAATTACTTACATCTGTTTTTGACATGACATTGATAGTTTTGACAGTCGAGTCCCTACTCTAGTTGACGATGTCCGATAGCCATCTCGCTCGGTAGCGATGTCATTCTGGCGTGAGTGACAGGGACGGCTAAAGTCGACAATACGGACAACGTCAATCGGAGTAGGGCCTCTGTTTTATAAATCAAAGTCAAAGGCGTACCCATTAATATTTTCCAACAAATTGTGTTATTAAACTAACAAATGGAAAATAAACTAATATGATCATTTACTTTTAAAACTGTGATGTAATATAGGTACAGATTACTTATCATACATGAAAGCGCACCTGGGTTTTGCTACCTTCCTGACTCCTCAAGGAGCTGCTAAGGTGGAGCAACCAGTAGGATTACCTTAGGCCTATATTGGTTGGACGAACTGGGTCCATATCGCTCAGTAGAGCAGTGAAAAACAGTAAGTATTGAAGCATTTAAGCAGACATGCAACATTTTGTCATAGAGTGTTTTCTTTGGTATTTGAAAATTTGGTAGTAACTAAACCAACTATACCTACATACTTAGACGTTTAAGTATGCACAAAAAGAAAATACATATTAGTTTATTAAATAATAATATGTGTTTACATTGTATTTCAGGATTTAATTTTGGAAGGTACGCTGGAACAGAACAAAATTGGATTCAAATGTAAGGAAAAGTTTATTTCACAGAATACTTGTAGTAGTACCAACATGCATCACTTTGATAGTAATTGTGAATAATTTTTGATCCCTTCAAGCTTGTGATATGTTAGTAAATATGCAGGTTCTATTGACATGTTCATTTGATTGTTCATAATTATTATGATTTAATTGCTTTCAACATTTTCCACCTTTAATAGATACCTTGAGTCACCTGTAACAAAATCAAAAGATATCATGAAAAACATAGTATTAAAGAGTATGTATTATTTTTCAGAAAATGTCATCGCAGTCAACGTTGACTTGTAAGAAGCAGTGGAGACTATGGTGATAAGACTTATCGTATTAAAATTTTAAGAAAAGGTTTATCGTTTGTAATACCTTATTATTATTCTATAAAATTACATATTATTGTTTATTTGACTAATGATTTTTCTACTTCAATTAATTTTACTTTTATCCACCTTTATATATAATAAGGTATATAAGTATATGGTACGTAGGTAAAAGTAGGCTCCCCATAAGTTATTTAAAAGCAAGTTAGGCGCAGATATTGACTGGAATACTTTTTAGTGCACAAAGCTACATTAAGGAAGTTTACATATCTAAGATATTTTAGTGTGCAAGTTATCACAATTTATTTCACCGATTTACATACACTTAATATATGCTTCCTACTACTGGTCCTAGACTGTAAACACTGCTTACAGTAGTTTGGGCTTAGCACAGAGAGTGGTGTTGTCCAATTTGCTGTTGTTTTCATGGGTCAAAAGGAGGCAACATAGGTAGACCCTAAGAAACAAAAATAATGATTACCTAACCTATCCTACCTATGTAAAATAACATACATTATAAAAGGTTAGGTTCTGTTTTCAATACAGTATTTTGTAAGTTTATAAAACACAACAATAACAGCTATTCTTTGCTTTTGTGTAGGTGAAAGAGCTCTTTGTGATAAATGATTTCCGTAAGTGTTTATATTGGAGATCTCACCTTCAAATAGGCTAGATTCTATAAGCCTTCTAGCCGCTAGAAGGCTTATAGACTAGTTGGGGCCAAGCTAAGCCTGTCAATGATGTGAAATATCAGTATCCATGGGCTTAAATATTCGCCAAAGTGACTGAAATACACTCTCAAAAATCGACTTGATCGCAAATATCACCGATGCGTTTCTGTCGTATTTCTTACACTGGTCGTTCGTCATATGCGTTTAACACAAAATATATAATGGTATTATGGTACGGACATATTTTTCGCCTTTTACACAGTTTTTTACCGACTTTAATCAAGTTTTTTCCTTTGTCGTTAGCACCAAGTGACCACGATAATATGTCATGCGAAAATGTCAAAAATAGATTAAAATAGACAAATAAAAGAGACTCATGTTAGAGTGTGTAGACAATTTTATCGTTTTCTATCGTATTTCGTATTTTGACAGTTAGACATGACATAAATGGCATGACATGTTAGCAGCGGTAGACTAATGATATAACGCTGTCAAAATACGATAAACGGCCGCGATAATGATATGTTGTTTAACTCATGCTAGGGCCAATGGACCCAACAAGAAAGAGAAATTTACTACTTTAAAAAGTCGTGGACCCGATGGGAATTCAAGTATGAATTTTCATATTTTGAGAACAATAGAATATGGACCTTTGGGATCAACCCAAACTAGTTCGACTACGCCTACTCCCCTCACCTCTTGGTTAAAATAGATGACCTATCTCCAAGAAAACCGCAACACAGTCTTAATAAACATAATTTTATTATCATAACAGTAGTTGTTAATTAGTCACGTGACATTTATCAGAGGATATTTACTCACAGTGCGAAAGTAGTACTTAATGTGTGTGTTTAACTAAGAGATAACCTGGTCAGCTGGTGTGTCGTGTCAACAATAAGTGTAGTTTGTGTCAAAACTATAAATCGACTAGTAACATCATGTAAGTACCAACAATAATAACTCGTTAAAGTTTGACAACTGCGTGAATTTTAACGGTTTTTAATCACATTTAGATAGAGTTTAAGAAGCTGTAAATTCACATGTTTAAGTTATACCACAGTTAGAAGACCTAAGTATGGTGCAATCGAACTAAGAGCCAAGCCGATTTAATAAGCATTTGAAACATAAATAAATAAAGGCAATATTAATTGCACTTAGCAATAAGGCCGCCTAAATTATACAACTCTATGGATATGAGATAATACTTTCTTTTGTCTTTTTCATGTTTCTGTTGTTAATTGTACACATATGTTTACCCTTTGTGGCACCATCGTCATATTGAAGGTCAAAGACCTCAACCGATTATCAACATCGAAAACAAATAAAAATAAACTCAAAAGGAAATAAACCCCAATTTTGCAAACAGTAAAATTTTTCGAAATAAAAAAAGCGATAAAGACTGAAGCTACCGTCGACATTAAATTGACCTTACCTTCAAAACGTATGTGTCCTTAAAAGATTTTTATTTATTTAAGTATTTAATTAAGGACTGGCTATTGGAATAACAAGTTGATAAATATTACGTATAAAACGTTGCATCCTGATAGCCCAACGAAAGAACGGAGAGACATTCGGATAATTGCCGCAACGTACCTACAATCATTCTTCAATACGTCGTACAAGGCTGAAATTAGTTTATAAAGACGAAAAAATTCTAACTAAATAATCAATCTTAAACTGTGTTGACAGCTACAACAATAATTTTGATCACCTTTTGATTAGGTATTTTCCGGGGGTTTACTAAGAATGTGTTGATCACTTTTAATTACGGTCAATAAATTGAACATTTTGCAAACTTCCATCGTGCATCGTAAATACTAAAGGTATATGACGTGGAAGGTCGTTTACGTATTGACACAATGAGGAAATACTAAGCATGTCATATTCTGAATAGCGATATCGAGATAAAGTTTTGATAAAATTGGAGCCTAGTGCTGCAATTCGGCTAAAAATTTTGAGGTATTATACATAATTGATTTACCGAATTATGTTTCAAATATAGCATGCATATTAATGTATGTGAGGAAGCTGTAGACACGCATTTTGTTGTAGATACGGACGGCAGCAAGGCATTTATGGTGCAGAGGCATTGTATGTAATTTAAAACTATATTTTTCCTGAGTGACCTGAATATTATACGCATTAGACTTGACGGAAATAAGAGCAATACGAATAATTGAAAACATTAAAGTTTCAAAGCCTCGAACATAGGAAGGTGGTGTCCTATGCCTTTCAGTGTTCTACTGGCTACATTTCGATGAGTGCGCGAAGAAATTTATCGAATTGATTCCACGGGCTCCTTTTTACTTTTTGTATTTTTTTTCTTTTCTCTGTTTTTTGTTGTGCCAAATAAATGTTTTCTATTTCAATTCGCACAAGACCATTTGAATCTACGTTTCTCTTGCGTACTACTAGAGAGTGGAATTCGTTGCTGGCTGAAGTATTTCATAAACACTCGATCCTGGATCCTTTAAGGAAAAAGTGAATAGGCTATTACTAGTCAGACATGATCCATCCATGTTTTTCAGAGTGCGTATAACCCAAAATTCTTTAAAGTGCGTGTAAATAGGCTACTCCAGGGCATGCTCGCTCCATCGTAGACCTTATCTTTGCTCTCGGGCTAAGATGAATATCAAGAGTTAACTCATTACTTATAAAAAAATAAAGCCTCTGCCGCATCGTCGCTTACCAACAGACGAAAATGCAGTCAAATGACTGCCTATTATTTAAAAATTAACAACCGTGCGAAGTGCGATGCCGGTACGGTTCGCTAGTACTGTATGGTTATAAAAAATACTTAGGTAAAATCAGACAAGAACCTTTACCCAAACTAATTGAAGCATGCGTAATAAATTCGCGCGGTGATAATGCGCAAACAGATGCGCAGACGCACGTGATCGAACGCTAGTTATGCGCTAATTCAACTAGGGGCTTTACTAATTGTTTATTAGCGGCTCGTAGATCATGCGCTTTTCGTCATTGAGCCAATCATTAGTTTGCTTCAGGCAAGGCAGTTTTGAGATGGTGAAGGATCTATTATTAGTAGTATCGAACGTAGGAAGGTATGCTGGCTGAAGAACCTACGCCTGATTTGGAAGGAGTACCCGATCATTGTTTAGAGCAGCGGTATCGAGGGTGTAAGTTGCTATGGTGATCGCCGAACTTCGACAGAAGATGGCACCTTAAGAAGAAGAAGGATCTAACTCCAAGTGGTCCACCAGGGGCAACGATCCTATCAGCCGTGGTAGTCTCCGTTAGGTGCCGCCTGGTAGCTAAACCCTCCCACCGGAGCCCTGCGCCACGCAGCTTGCTGTGTTTCGTCGGTGACTGGGAGTCCCAGAACCTTTGGATGAGCTCGCTCCACCGTCTTTGTCTACGCCACGTCTGGCTTATTCTAGAGTCAAGAGCAAACCCATTTCAAAAAAAAAAGGCAAGGGAGGCCGAGGCCTTGTTCCAGCCAGAAAACGATGTCCTTATTTTCAGTTATACAAAGATACTTTTCAGTCTGGTGGCAAAATGTCAGCGACTTAGAATTACTAACTTAATACATTTATAAAAAAATAAACACATTTTCGTAATCCAGTCCGCTGTGAAAAAAACGTACGCGTGGATAATTTAATTAACTCATACTTAGTGAAATACGCACGTACGATATCTGCGTAACGATCAACTGAAAAGTATAATAAAAGTGTACAAAATTAATAGGCATGGCGCACGAACGTTGCGCTGTCGTTTTATTTACTTTATTTTCGGATATTTTAAAGAAGATGTTATTCAAAAAATACGATAATTAAAACTTATTGCGACATAGTCGTTTCTTTAATTTTTTTCGTAGATTTTATTTTCAAATCCTACTTGTGTGCGTGTTTTTATATAGATTTTATTTTTAAAATGTTGTCACTTGACTGAAAAATAGCTCTGTATGTTCGATGGCAACCGTGGATGTTAGTTATGATAGTAGATGGGTTCGAGTCCCACCTGAAAATGGACGACGAAGTTTTAGTGCCAAAAAACTTAAGAAAATAATTTAATGTTGTTTTTAGGTACCTAAAATCTAAGGTTGTCAAAGCTACACACAACAACGCCTTGATAATCATTGGCTGGCTTAATGATTTCACAAATACGAAAAAATTGAGCGAGCGTAAACAACCAAAATGTAAATAATAAGTTAAATTGTATATGATGTGACCGGAATGTTACGTATTTTTTAAATTGGCAACAAAAAGGTTTTCCTGTTTCAAAAACCAAAAAACACATTGTGGTTTGTGCAATTTAAACATTACGATTTATTATTACGATTATTTATTATTATTAAGAAAAGATTGTAAAGTCAGCCTATTAGATCCCACTGCTGGAAAAAGGCCTCACCTCAACTATGAGGAGGAACGAGCCATACTCCACCACGCGGGCTCAGTGCGGATTGGTGGAGGGGTGTCTTTAAGGCAAGTGACCAACCTTACTGTCAGATGTTATCAAGCCGCCCTAGGGCCTCTGACTAGGCTTAACGACTAATACCAACAGATATAAGCCGGGACCAACTGCTTAACGTGCCTTCCGAAGCACGGAGATGCTTGTCATGGACGTCACTTTATTGGTCGGAATGGTCACCCATCCAATCACGACCGCGCCGTGGGTTGCTTAACTTTTTTTGGTATCACTACCAAAGCGCTGCCGCCACTGCGCTACAAGCACCTTCAACCTTCAAGAAATAAAACCTTGTAAGAAAAGATTACAAGGCTTTATTTCTTTTTTTTGACAATATTATTTTATGTTTTATAATCATGAATCCGATACCTTCTTTTCGGAGAGATAAAGTCTACGTGTCATCCATACTAATCCATACTAATATTATAAATGCGAAAGTGTGTCTATCTGTCTGTCTGTCTGTTACCTCTTGACGCTTAAACCACTGAACCGATTGAGATGAAATTTGGTATGGAGACAGTTCGAGACCCTGGAAAGGACATAGGCTACATTTTGCCGCTTATATAAAAATAATAAGGGGGTGAAATGGGGGATGAAAGTTTATACGAAAAAAAAGGCAAACAAAAGACATTGACACAATTGGGCCTAAAGTACCTATATTACGAATTCAGGATAATTTTATTACTTATATGACTAAACTTTTAAATTGTCTTTTGACAGTTTGAAATCAGATAAATCTGTTATTCAATTGTATTACGTTTAAATTAGGATTCAAACCCGTTTAGGGTTTAAAGTATATATATTACTTCTGCCTATAAACATTCGTCATGATTTCTTGAATATAAGTTAAAATAAATATGTAATAAAATACTTGCTGAGAAAATCGTTCTAAGTATTAAAAAAATATTGACACCATAGTTACTAATGAACTATGTAATTAAGATACGAGTTGAACACAAAGTAGATAATTTCATATTTTAACACAAACAAACACACTTACATGGAAATTGCTAAAAAACAATGTTCCTTATTTTAAATAGAGTTAGGCCCACTTAGGGCTTTTAACTTAGATCACAGGCCTTTCGCTAGGCCGGATTAGCAAACCCGGTCTGAAGCAAATGGACCATCAAGATTAGCTGATCCAGACTAGCGCAAGTAAGCTTTCACCTTTAATCATAGGCCTTGAACGAGTCTGGATTAGCTAATCCAGACTAGCGCAGGTAAGCTTTCACCTTTAATCATAGGCCTTGATCGAGTCTGGATTAGCTAATCCTGACTAGCGCAAGTAGGCTTGAACGAGTCTGGATTAGCCAATCCAGACTAGCGCAAATAGGCTTTCACCTCAGATCATAGGCCTTGAACGAGTCTGGATTAGCTAATCCAGACTTGCGCAAGAGGGCTTAATATGATTGAACCTAATGCGCATTAGTTGCATACAATTTATTTGTGTAAAAACTACATAGTGTCGTTGAATGCTAAATAAACTGTATGTATAAAGAAGAGAAGAAAGAAATCAAGCCACCCCGTTTCACGTTTTATAAAGTGAGAAAATAGTCTTAAACATTATTTATATATGAATGATAACAAGTGAGTAAAATAATCTAAAACTTTATTTAAATATGAAAGATAACAACAAAACTACACTCCTTCTAAGGAAGTAAATTTTTCATTTGAGACATCAATGCAATGTTGATCCACTTGATGAATTTATTTGAGCACCAGGTTCAACCCCTTTCGTACCGGCCAGGGTTTTTACCCGACTGCGTAGAAGGAGGGTAATGAATGTGCTTCGATCGTATGTATATGTAACTATGCCCATTTCTATGGCATGCCCTACAGCCTAAACGGCTAGCTCGACGTTTTTTGACATATGAGGTGTTCTTTGAATTTTCAGAATCGTGGCAGTACATAGGCTACTGAAAGTGGCGCCAGCAAATTTAAAAAGGGGGGAGACGTTTTTTTTTTCATGAAATTGTAAAATTATGTAAGGTATATCAAATGAAAATTAGTAAAAAGACCATAATATCACTAGTACATTAATACAATTTTTTTCAGCCGGGTTTCTCGTCTTTTAAAAAAAATAGTTATTACTTATTAACAATTTAATTGAAACAATTTATTTTTTAACACACTGTATGACGAAACTTTTAGACTTACCAAAGTGCCAAGATAGCTGTGCCCGATCTCCTCCTCCGAAGTATCGCCAGAGACAAGGGTCTGCTTTTTTAACTTCATCTCGATTCACTTCTCACTTCCTTCCGATTCGGATCGCACTTAGTGCTACGCGCGCACTTATCGATAACTGTGCATTTGAACTATCGACGTCGATAATATCACAGCTTCACTTTCGTTTTTTCGCAACGTCGATTTTGAGATCTAAATGACTAATAACGCAATAGAATACACTTGGCAATACTGTCATAGTTTAACTAATAATTTTACTTTTTTTGTTAAAAATGTAGTTGCAAAAAATATAATAATGAGATCATTTTCTACAATTATTCGCAAGGATCCACTTGACAGTCGCGGTCCACACAGACTGCCTACGCGGACTGATCAGCGGCCACTTTAGACCAACTCAGGCGCATCTGAAGCGTTGGAAATTAGCGTACTACGGCCACACGTAAGGTTTCATTGAGTTGATAAAAGGTTTATAAATACGTAAAATGTCAAAAAAGATGTAAGTAAATCCAACTTCGCCAAGAAAGCTTATTCGACAGTACTCATATTTGGGTCGATATCTAAATCTAATTTAGATGGCAACATTATTGAAGATAGGCAGTTCAGGCAATTCTAAACATAGAGTTATTACTTATTGATTTAGTTTAATTAAGTTTAGCAAAAATGTAAATGTAACTAACTAACATTATACCCAAATTATTGTTCAAAATGAATTTCATTTCTAACAGAAAAATTTTAATGTGAATGTTTCAAGCCTAAGTTGTTGTTACTTTTATCTTTATTTATAGGAAAAACGTTCTTGTACTAATACTTTTAGTAGTACCAATTCCTCGTAAATAACCAGTTACCTGTTTCTAACTAAAAAAAGTCTTGTTACATCACGACTTTTTAAAAACTCTTAAAAAATATTTAAAAAAGCACGATATCACACTATCGATACATTACACACATCACTGCCGGCTACCGGCCAGGCGTACGCGCAGCCTCCTTGAGCAGACTGGCTTCCACTCCTGCACAACGCGACTGAAGCTGAAACTTGACCCGCGGACACACTGACAATTTGATTTGCAAACGACGATAAAGGCGTAAATTATGTTGTATGCGGGACGGGAAAAAGGAAAAATAAATACTTTATCAAATTGACGCAATCATCATTAGACAAGCACAAGACATTACATTAGACATTTTTAAAACTAACGTTTAGGTATCCCACGATACGGAGTGTCCCAGAATACGAAAGTTCAAAGTGGGACACTTTCACTGAGTAATAAGTCAGGACGCCTTGGTGAAGTAGAGAAGCTATTTTTTTAAACGACTTTCCCCATACGTCGGTCAGGGATTATCCCGGATAATCAACATGACATACAGATTCATTTTTATTTAAATATTTTTTTCTTTGCACTTTGAAAATAAAATCACAGCATGATGTCAGACGGTGCGTTAATTCAAGAATCGTTTGATTACTTTCTGGGAATCCCCGGTTACTAATTTGTAAAGGATTTAGTAAAAGAAAATATATTTTCAAAACATCAAACTACTTTGTATGTGGTTTGGTTAAATCTTTGTTAGGGTTCCGTACAGTAAAAGAAATGGGAACCCTTATTATAGGACTACGTTGTTGTCTGTCTGTCTGTCAAGATTATTTTTCTAAGGAACGCGTTTAATGTAAAAATTAACATTAAATACTTATGGCTGCGGTCTCGTGAAACTGAAAAATCAAGTTTTTACGTTAATAAAATCCAACATACTGCCATTTAGCCGTATTTTCTAACATTTAGCAGGGAAATCTAAAGGAAGGACTTACAGCACAAGTAAAGGAAAAGTCAGAAAACTGCCAATTTGTGATTACATCGTAGAAAAAATCCTTTGTATCGAACCCTCAGTGCGCGAGTCCGACTCGCACTTGCCCGGTTTTTTCTGACCACAAACACAAAACGGTTCATGCTGCAAAATAAAATTCACCTTTCTAGATTGACCCCATTCAGGAGTCAAACCTCAGATCATAGAAAAAAGAGATAAAATAAGGGTGTGACCCGCGCGATATGGGCACAAGGAACTATCAATCTGTGCGACGGATTGGTCGCATTTCACCCGCAGCAGAGGAAGACCGCCTAAAAAATGGACAGATGACATCCGGCAACAGGCCGGAATTAACTGGATGCAGGTGGCCGGGGACAGAAGTCTATGGAAGGTTGAAGAGGAGGCATATGTTCGAATATCAACCCAAAGGCTGACACAAATAGAAAGGTCGCATTTCACAGTTATTTGTGTGCGTGTCTTGCGCGCCTATGATCGTTGTGAATTGAATTCATGTTCGCCATATGCCGACAAGAGTGTTCTAATAATGTCCTCCTAGCCGAATTTCGACTACGGCGGCCTATCTCAACATAGATTAGCCAACTGCGCGGGACATATTATAGTGCACTACTGTGTGCGCGATACACAGGTGCACTCTCTGTTCCTTCACTCTCATGATTCGGTGAGACGGAAGTCCGACATGACCGTAGAGAGATCAGACGCAGGACCAACTGCTTAACGTGCTTGCCGAGGCACGGGGGTATTAACACCACCAACTTCCTGACTCCGGAGCTGTGTCTGAGTAATTTCAAGACAGAAAAACCCAAACACTCTCGGCCCGACCTCGTATATAGTACCCAGCATGCTGACCACTAGACTACCGAGGTTCGCGAAGGACTACTAGGTTATTACATATATCTCTTCTTTCTATGATCTAGGAGTCGAACTGTGTACACGTTCGCGTTGGCAGAGCCTGTCGAAATTTTCAAGTGCTTCTTAACGTTGTAATGCCGCGTTGCTTACACCAATGTTATTGGGATTACACCCTCAACACTCGAAAGAAATACTATTGCAAGTATTTGACAATCAAAATATGACGCTTGCAGATACGATAAATTATTGTTTTTAAGTGATGAGCATGCAATTTGCTATCTTATTGAAAATTTGATATTTTTCCCGCCTCTGGTGGTCATTTTTAGGGTTCCGTAGTCCGACAAGGAACCCTTATAAGATCGTTTAGTCCGTCCGTCCTAGTCTGTCACAGCAGAATATCTTCTACGTTTATAGACTGATTTGCTTGTAACTTGGTTCGAGGATACTTCACATATAGTAACGAGGATACTTCACATATAGTAACGAGGATACTTCACATATAGATCTCATTTTTAAAAATATAAAAAATGAAAATTACCCGTTTTTAAGGGTACCTCCCCATACATGTAAAGGAGGGGGTGAATTATTTTTTTGAATGCACCCCCTTCTGTGGTGTATCGTTGAAAAGGACTATGAAAATAAGGTAGGGTTTCCATACAACACTTTTTTATCAGCTTTACCATTTGCGAGATATAGCCCGCCAAAGTCGTTTACACGGTGTCCCCCCCCCCCCCTGTAATTTCTAAAGTCTTGGACCAATAAACTTCAAATCACTCACGTAAAGAAACAGGCGCGGAAACTCTTATTTAAAATTGTTTCGGGTATCCTGTGATGAATACTTTTGAAATTATAAATAAAATAAAAATATATACTTTTTTGCCTATACTGTCTAATGTTTTAAGTTCCCTTCGCGCGCGAGTCCGACTCGCACTTGGCCTGTTTTTCAAATGCAATAATATCTAAAGATTCCAAAGTGAATGCTCATCACTTAAAAACAATAATTCATTGTGTACGTGCCCTTATCTCTTCAAATCATTGGCCAGCATGTCTAAGTTTGCGGTGGCGTTTAGAGCATCCTCAACCACTAACTATGATAATTGAATCGTGCTTCCGAAGGAGTGACGCGGCGGTCTGGACCTTGTGCCAAAATTTAAAAAAAAAAGGCCAAGTGCTAGTCGGACTCGCGCGCGAAGTGTTCCGTACCATTATCTTAGACCATTTTCTATCTTAGACCTATCTTATAATTAAGAACCTTTTTTTAGTTTAAGAAACAGGCCAAGTGCGTGTCGGGCCACGCGCTGTGTAGGGTTCTGTAGTAGCCCGTTATCACAATATAGAACGATTCTGTTGTATTTCATTTTGAAAATAATTCATGGAAAAGATATTTGGGAATAACAACAAGCAACTACTTCATCTTAATCCCATTAAAGGAGATAAGCTTTTATCCACGAGCTTTTAAACCCAGTTCGGTGCGGAATTTGTTTCTGGGTTTTTCTGTCTTGTAATGATTCAGAAACAACTCCGGAGTCGGGAAGTTGGTGGTGTTAACACCCCCGTGCCTCGGAAAACACGCTAAGCCGTTGGTCCTGTGCCTGGTCATGTTCGATTGCTGTCGCACCCAATTATGAGAGTAAGGAACAGAGAGTGCAATTCTGTATTATACACACACTTGTGCACTAAAATATCTCCCGCACAGTTGGCTGATCTCGGTTAAGATGGCGGTCAATCTTAAATGAAATTCGTAAACGAAATTCGGCAAAGGGCATTTTTATAGGCACTCCGAAATAAAAGTAGCAGAAGGCATGGGAATAATGGATGAAACATCCAATCATAAATAAACAGAAGACACATCAATTTGATTCCCACAATTAAAGACATTGTTGCGCTAGCGCATAGATCACTGATTAAAGGAAAATCCAGTGCCAACCGCTTATATGGGCCGGGTATTGTTCTGGCAACGACGAACCAATTAGCATAATCTCTATTATATATAAAACAAATAATGATAATGTAATAAGTATAGTTTATTTGCATAAAGCCCAGGATCACGATATTCACATACTCTCTAGTTGAAATGCTTGGGTTGTCTTAAAAGAGCCAAATCAGTATTTTGTTAAAGTTACTGAATTCATTTATTTTATTATCATTTATTTTTTGGTAACAATATAGACATTAATGGTAAACTGTGTTAAATGATGGCATGTATTTTATCAATATTGTTAGTCTAATGTCTTAGGATGTAACGTAAGCATTAAACAATGTAAGGAATTTCGAATAATGCGAAAGATGCGAGATTCGATAGAGTGATGTAAAAATGTTATATAGAATCGGTAGATCCAGTTGCTGCCTGACCATGAGTCATATTAAAAATCGCAAGCCTGACACCCGTAGGATACCCAGGAAACGATGCAATTAAGTAATCTTAGGAACTTCCTTTGTACAGATTCTATCCACGAGGTCCTGGGTTCGAATCCCGGGTCAGGCCGAGAGTGTTTGGGTTTTTCTGTCTTGAAACTACTCAGACACAGCTCCGGAGTCAGGATGTTGGTGGTGTTAACACCCCCGTGCCTCGGAAAGCACGTTAAGCCGTTGGTCCTGCGCCTGATCTCTCTACGGTCATGTCGGACTGCCGTCTCACCGAATTATGAGAGTGAAGGAACAGAGAGTGCACCTGTGTATTGCGCACACACTTGTGCACTATAATATGTCCCGCGCAGTTGGCTAATCTCTGTTGAGATAGGCCGCCGTAGTCGAAATTCGGCTAGGAGGACATAATTATTATGTGTGTTTTTCTACAGATTATAATATAGATGCTAAATACATCATATACATGCTTCTCTTTTGATTCAGACATATGATATCCCAAGGCTTTTGACTGCGGAATGTATGACGTAATTTAAGGATGGCCCTTAGTGACAGATTTTAAGTCCCACTCTCTATTCTTTTACTCTCACAGTTCGATGGGATTCCACCATTGCCGCTTCCTGACTCCGGGGCTATTCCAGTAACTCGAACCCGTGATAACCATCAGACCTACGAGGCAGTCAGTTTTTCTGATTAGGTTGAATCGGACCCAATAGTACGGGGGCTGATCAGAAATCCGAAAGCGAGTTGCGACGCCACCTGGGATCGGGCAGTAGGCGGAAGCATCACTGACCGTGAGCAATGGCTGTGCAAGTGTCCAGTGGCAGATACGAGACGGGAATTATGACGTGTCGTGTAAGACAAGGCCCATTTTTTTAAAATTCGTTAAATACGTTTAACGCTAATTATGTTTAAAATATCATCCCGTTTCTGCCAACGTCAAATGACTGACAAAGACAGAATGATGTTTTTAAATATGTGAAGCGCTAAGTGTATTTACGGAGTGTCGTAAAAGTAGGCCTAACGCTGGGTTGCATCATCTTACTTTAACTACTACAAACATCAAAAATCTGTCAAACTCCATACAAAAAACAGCAGCTTTATTATTATTATATTTATGGTTAAATTAAGGTGGTGCAATTCAGCCTACAACTTCTAAACAATACTAATTGTCAACATTTAAAGCGTATGTCATAAAACTCAGAGTATCCACCTATCTATTACAAATTTGATTACCATGAAATACATTTGTAGATGGATAAATACATTTGTTCGTTAATTAAACCAAAATTCACTTGATAATGAATCGCTAAAGTAAAAGCTATATCTGAGAAATTTCATATTTGAGATTTCGACTGCGGAATATAGCTCGAAACGCTAGTGATTGCCTATAAATAATTGTAAATATCAGCAGACACAAAACAGCACAGTGGGCTTCGACAAAAGTTGCAAATACATTTTAGCACTCAGTCGATACTTATAAGCCTGCTGATGGTGACCATTTAGCTAAAGCGCATTTTTTAGTAATTATTTTATTAACAATAGTTATCACACCTTCTCGCACTCCTATAGGAGGATATCCTATCTACTTACAATAGGCGACAGAAGATGTTCTAACACTGTTATTATGTAGATTGTAGATGTTTAGATGAATCAATATTGTAGGTGGTATAGATAACTGATAAAGACATAAGTCACAACTCACAATTTAAGATACACTTAATCAGACTTAGACGTTTTCGGGTATTACAGAGAGAGAAAGACAGAAAGATGGAGAGCTTACTTATTCATTATTTTCGTTCTGCTCACGCAAGATATAGGTTGGTATTTGTAAAAGTTGACGTTCATAAGTGTTCCAAAATTTTTTTTGACTGTTGACGACAAAAACTCGTGCCGTTTGCGTCAATGGACACGCGCATGTCGTTCCCCTTACGCTTAAGACAATTGCCCATTATGCTTGCCCGGTGCGCCGTGCGCGCAACTCCGCTTGATTTGATTAGGGCCAAGACACTTCGTGGTTTAAGAAATTGAGACCACTAGACCTGGCGAAGACTGTCATGGTTAAAGATTTTATGTAAAATGTCCCGGTCGTGTTACGGATAATACTCCTGATAACGATGGCCGTAAAAGTCATTTATTTATGCATGTAGACTGTAGACCCACTAGGGGCAAAAATACTTGTTAGACTAGTGCTAAGAAGAAGCAAGCTGCTTGGCGCCGGGCTCCGGTGGGAGGGTGGTAGCTACCAGGATGCACCTAACGCCGCCTTCCACCGCTTATAGGATCGTTCAGCCGCCATCACAAACTGGAGTTATGATGGACATTGCCCAGGGACTTAGCAAGTTTTACAGTGACTTTAATGATAGGCTGTCTATGGGTAATTAAATTAGGTATTTATTTGTTTAGCTCCTCCATTGATTAATTTTACACATTACTGTCCACTTACGGCACCGCTGAGCCTACACAATTAACATGTATGTAGCTATTAACGCATGCATAGCATTCGAGGAACTTATTTTCCTTTAGTAGGTACTGTAGAGGTTTGGAGCTATGCGTAAAACCTCTCTGTCTCGCTCGTTCGACTCTTCAATGTTTAAATAAAGCGAACATTTCTTTATAAGTCAATTTTGAAGTAACGTCAGTTGAAAGAAGAGAAAAAGTTATGTCATGAAGAAGTCATATTGAAAAAGTGATACGTTCATAGTTACAAAAAAGAAACCTGTAAAAGTGAAGTAATTAAATAAAGAAGACAATGAATTAAAAGATTAGTATAATTTATTCCTTGAAAACACAATTTTATAAGTAGATACGTATTTTTATAGGATAAAGAAGACTTCGCATCCAGCGGAAGTCTCCAGAGTACCTAAGCATCGAGATTTTTAATATCAGCCCATTCTTCGAACTGAGTTTAGGGATTATAGTATCTGACTGAATATACGGTAAAAGAGACCTAGAAAATATTAATGGAGATTGATTTTCCTAAGTCTAAGTACATCATCTTCGTTCTTGAGGATTGTTGCCTTCATAATTCGTTATCTCTATGACAAAAAGTCCTCCTAACCAAACCTATTCAATTCACTATCCTTTCAAGTTTTATGATTCAGTCAGCTCCTAAGATGAATCACTGATTAATCAAAGTTCAGCCCCCTTACTATTGAATCAAATTGACCAATCCTTGATTTGAACGTCAAAATCATAAGTATGGACGATAAGGTTCGTGGAGCTCACTACCTGCTTCAGTGTTTCCAACGGATTACAACCCGAAGACCTTCAAAGTTAGAGTGAACAGGCTTCTTCTGGGTGAGCTAACTCCATAGACGACTTTATCTGCTCCACGTCTGGCTTAGTCTAGAGTCAAGAGCAAACCCATTACGAATAAAAAACAAAATAAAAAAGTAAAGGACCCAGACTTCTAAAATGTGGAAGAATTAAGATGGCGGCTCGTAACCCGAAAGTTTGAGGTTTGACTCCCACTGGTTTGGACGCAAGCATATTCAAAGAGTTTATGTTCAGACCTACAGAAAGATCAAGTGGTCGTTTACATGGCGAATTACTTTTTCGGCATAATAATGTGAGTTTATAAAAATTGCGTGTTATTTATGATAATACAGCAATGAAATTATATTCAAGTAGTTATGACATATCATGTAGTTATCAGCAACTGGATTTTGTGCAAATAAAAGATATCTTATCATAAAAACAAAACTCTTACTTGCATTCGGAACAATAACATTAATTCGCAGGACCTAGAATATTCGTCAGGTTGGTTTTGTATTATTTTGAAGTACTTAAACTAAATGGCTGGTGGTACTTTGAAATTAAGGTCTGGATTAAAAATTAAAATGCAAGTTTGTTAAAAGACTGGCCAGGACATGACCGTAAAAGTATTTATCTCACGTTATACTTTATGTTACGTTAATCTTGAGCCTGAAGTTCTATTTTTGAGTCACTTGCGTGCAGATTTCTACTGTTTTCGTTTGTCATCTAAAACTCCTCTCTTTTTTTACTCTACCGAAGGGAACCGGAAGAGGGTGCCCCTACCCACTGGTCACAGAAGGCGGGCGATATAATAAACGTCAAAATATAAAAAACAGGGCCCGTAATACCAGCAAAACAACTATCCTTTGAATTCCCAGCAATCTGAATACTGCCTAACTTTAAGATCTCGTACTATGAACGTTCAAAAGGTCACAGCAAAGGTTTACAGGATGTAAGAGCAAGATGGGGCTATCATTCACAGATGTAAAATTCGTACATGATTGATTGGTGACAGGTTAACGGAAACTGCCCTGCTGCGGGCCTGTTATTTTTTGGGGTCATGGTACGAATTCTGGTTTAAAACGTAGGCTATAACAAAGCGCCAAGTCCCCTCTATTCAAGTGGCTGAAATGAAGATGCTTCGGTGGATGTGCGGGGTGACGAGACTCGACAAAATTCGCAATAAATATATTCGCGGCAGTCTCGGTGTACGCGAAATTGCCGATAAACTCCAAGAGAGTAGGCTGCGCTGATTTGGACACGTAGCAAGAAGAACTCCCGAGTACGTTGGAAATGTTACGGCCAATCTGAACATCTCAGGGCCCAGACCCAGAGGGCGACCAAAAAACAAGATGGGCAGATGTGGTCAAGAAAGACCTGAGACTCTGCAATGTCTCCGTAGACGATGCGTCCGATAGGGCAAAGTGGAAAAGAACAATTGAGAAGGCAGACCCCACCATCAGATGGGATTAATAATGCCCAGGAGAGAGAGAGAGAGAGGTACGAATTCTGGTTTACGCTGGACCGATGATATCCGACGACACGCAGGCCTCGACTGGATGAGTCGGGCGCAAGACCGCCAGGAGTGGAAGAAGAGGGAAGAGGCCTACATCCAAGACTGGATAACTAAGAGGCTACAATGATGATCCTGGTTTAGAAATTGCATTGTTTACGATGGTAAGGTTCTAAAATGTTATACGAGTGAATTTAAAAATAGGGCTCCTGAACTCACTCAACTACTCACCGTGCAGGCTATAATCATCTGTTAGGATTGGCCGCCGTAATCAAAGTCGGCTGGGAGGACAATATTACCTTGGTTTCTTGGTACCTTGGTTGATCGAACGAAGTCGCGGAGAAATAATTAAGTATAGCTAGTGAGTAATAGTTTCACAAACTTTATGTGTCATAAATTATTAACAACTCGTTGTTTAAGCATCGCTAATTTGTTATCAGCATTAACAGGCACTAAATCTAGGCTTAGCCGTTCCTCAGCTCATAAATTACTCGTTAAGTATGTACTGAACAATATTATCATCTTTAATTTATGAATACTTGCTAGTGTTTATGACTTGAAGGTTCGATAAATAATTTTGTCAGTGTCCTTTCCATTTCACTCTGTTCTCTGTCTTTTTGGTCTATCTCTTTGCCCAAGATTTTACTTTTACTTTAGGTGCACAAAGAAATATATAAATCCTCATTTTTATCAGCTAGTAAATTATTTGAACCTTTTAAGGATCGGAAAGATCATTTGAGCATTGGGATCAAATCTTTATCGTAGACGGGCTAAATCCATGATCTTAATTCTAGGACCACTTATAATAAAATATTTTTTAATTGCAATAATATTTTAAAAATAAACTCTTATATCATCGCAAATCCTTTTTTCAGGCCGTTCAATCCAAATTCACCTGTACACCAAAACGATTAGATCTCAAAATCGAACACGCCTAGACCACTCGCGACCGCGCAGCTCTATACGGGGTGCGCGCACGCATCCCAGCTAATTGTCGCACTAAACTAATTATTACCGACAGCCCCCGGAGACTGTGCATATTGACAATAGAGATTATCACGCTACCGTGTGTGTGTTGCTGGTAGATCAGAAAGTAGGAGTTTTAGAAAAATCTCTACTAAATTTACAAATAACTCTGTTGGAGTGATGAATTTGATATAGAGAGCAATATTATATGGAATCTATTGGTTTGTGTGATGAACGTTTGTACTTAAGTCATGGATGCTTATAAACGTGCGTGTCTATCCGTTATCCTAGTCGCCCTGGCACATGCACATGCTTGTTTTGGGCCTACACCCAGGCACATTACCTACTCATGTGACCTAGGTCCAGGCCCTTCTATAGAATCGGTGTGTTTGTTAATAAAACCAATTATATTTATAAATTTAATAACGCGATGGCAGTTCTTTTATTTTGGATTTTGGGCATTGAAGAGACTGAATGAAACAAAATAACAGTTAATAATATGGCGATTTAAAATAGGATAGAAATATTGTAAGCTAGTAATATGAGCCGGTCACCCATGCCAGTTATCCACAAGCTATTAAATAGGCTCTTATTATTAGAGAAAAAGGCAAGAGATCCAAAATTTGCTAAAGCCTACAAAATCAAAACATCAAGACGTCAGACTCAGAGGAATCAAATTTTAAAGAGTGGTACTGGGATCCGTCATAACTCATTGTAGCAGACGATGCCACACGATTGGGTTTAAGAGTTCCATTAGGATTTTGCTTAATGGTCCTCCCATTTGGTTTTCATCTCCTGATACCTGGCCCTCTGAAACCCTCTCAACTCTGCGTTTATAATATTTTTGCTTTATTATAAAATAGCTCTTGTGTGAATCATTTGTCGAACCCTGTGATTCAAGAGCAAGATAGGTTCCAATTAGGTATGTAAAAGTATAAGTTAGGTTATATAGCCGGGATCTGCGGTTGGTGAGTATGTATTCGTAAGAGCATTACCCTAACGTTGGAAAAAGGTAGGCATAGTAAGTTACCTAACATAGGTCTTAAAAATAATAAAGTGGACATTAGCGTTACAGTCAAATTTCTTAGTTTAACTGCAGCGATACGCGAGATAATAAAGAACGTTCAATATTTAGGTCTGCCATTTTCGAAACGTCCAAGTGACATCACAACACGTTATAAGTACGTCACAGATAGAACTCGTTCGATAAATTATGGCGCATCTTATCTACTTATTTGTCAAATCTGATAAAAGTATAATGACAAAGTTTTAAAAGGTGAAGTTCAGTAGCAAATAAGTATAAATTATTGTGTTTAAGTGATAAGCATGCACTTAGCGATCTCTATATATGTATTAGATATTATTGCACCGAGAGGTTAGACAATCGCCCGGTATGCGTAAAGCGCGGGTTCGATTCCCGCCTCTGGTGGTCAAGTTATTTAAGTGCAATAATAGTAAACAAGTATGTCTAGATTGGGGATAGATTTGGAGCTACCAATCACTTTATCAATTGGGCACTGAAAAAGCGATTTCTCTTTATTTCTTATTCTGCAGAAACATGTGCCTAATACTTTTTTTTATCGAGAATAATTAGTTTTTTCAAAAAGAATCGATTGTTATGAAACGAGATTTGTAGACAGTTGGACAAGTCCATCGACACAGCCAGTTAGTTTTTGAAATATTAGGTATAATAATGTCCTCCTAGCCGATTTCGACTACGGCGGCCTATCTGAACAGAGATTAGCCAACTGCTTAGGACATATTATAGTGCACAAATTTGTGCGCAATACACAGGTGCACTCTCTGTTCCTTCACTCTCATAATTCGGTGAGACGGCAGTCCGACATGACCGTAGAGAAATCAGGCGCAGGACCAACGGCTTAACTTGCTTTCCGAGGCACGGGGGTGTTAACACCACCAACTTCCTGACTCCAGAGCTGTGTCTGAGTAATTTCAAGACAGAAAAACTTAAACACTCTCGGCCCGACCCGGGATTCGAACCCGGGACCTCGTGGATAGTACCCAGCGTGCTAACCACTAGACCAATGAGGCAGTCATTAGGTATGTACCGGGTATAAGAAAAACAAAGACTTGCTCTTTACACTAGGTACTCCCAGCGCCACTTAAAGATTCCTAAAATAATTTGAACTCAAGTGGCTACTTTTTGCTCTTGCCGGAAACCTCTCATTAAGTTCAAACATCCGGGATATACTGAATCTTATTCATACTATGTTAGGATTCAAATATGCCTGAAATGCACACCATAGAGAGACAATGAAATTACCCAAAAAAATTGGCAATTATCTTTGCCAAAGCGGATTGTGTAAGCACCAACGTCTATTCAATTCAATACAACGGCCACCATTTTGCAGGGATCTCTTCAATCAACTATACCTGTGGATATTTTTAAAAAGTGACAGCTATGGCCAGGTTCAAGTCTTCGTCCTCCACCTATGAGTTTTGGTGGACTTCGCATTCAAAAAGCATCACATCAACACTAACACCTACACTTTATAATTGTCATCTGTTGGCTAACAGCTATGGGTAACAAACTGGCACTTGAAGTGTTTCTTGAAACTTGTGCCATCTTAGGGTTTTTTTTTCGACGTGCTTCTTATATCCTGAGGTGATCAAAGGATTATAATATGTACAGTCAAGCAAATTGAATCATGACCCACTTTGCCGATTATTCCTTTGCATTTGTAAATGTAGTAAGGTTTTCTTCGCTGTCATGCATGTTGCACATAGTACGTTTTAAATATGAATAAAAATGCGTCATAACGGGTCAGAGATTTATGCAAGTTTAACCTTTATTATAACTGCACTAGACATGTTTTAGATAAACCAGTCTTAATATGAATTTAAAATAAGTCCATAATCCAAACTCTTTTCACTACGAAGAAAAATGTATTATAATTTAAAAAATAAAAAACGTCGTGTGTCAAATGTCAAGTATACCTACTAGTAAGTCTGAAATTTTATAAAAACCTAAGTCAATATCTACAAACAAATCTTATAATGGCCAATTTGGCAGAACAAACAGGAACAACGGAACGGAAGAGAACAGAAATGCAACACTATTACGGATAACATATTTACAGACGAGAAATCATTTCGCTCGTCTCAACATGGTCGCTTAACTTCGTGGCGTTACGATAACACGATAGGACAGAGGATCACGTTGTGCCCAACCAATTATCCAGCTGAATTTCAGCTAACATGTGTGCCTGGATGGATGCCGGAAGTGTCGAAAAACTTGTTCAAATTTCTCCTCGTCATAACGCTATAAACTATGTCAATTTAATGGAAGAATCAATGTTACCGACTTTGCGAACAGTTTACTTGCGTGAAGAAGTGCCAGTAGTCTCCTTTGTTCATGATAACTGTCCAGTGCATACTGCCAGAATTGTCTCGAATTGGTTTACCTAGCATGAAGATGCGTTCACTCTTATTCCATGGCCGTCTAGGTCCCCAGATGAAAATTTGTGGTGTTTGGATTGGGGAAGTGACATTTGTCGTCTAATCGGGTTACTTTTCACTTTACCAATTTAATGCCACTTGTTAAATATATACTTAAAATAAATATTATTTTCTTTAACTAAGTATACTGTTTTATTTCATCATGGCAAACACAAGTTCCAGTGGAACTTTTATAAAAGAAACTGGTTCCCAATACAGATTTGGCGCCCGGCCGTGCCGAATCCCGAATATCTACCTACCTACTTGTGTGTTGCATTGCAACCCTTACCCACATGAAATGAAGTTCTCGCCGATTTTCATACAAACTTATTCGTACAGATAGCGACCATTGCCTTGTCAGTGACTGTCAGTGTCTAATAAAATGATAACAGTTCGTTTCTAGGAAATGTATGTTCAAGCGAATTTCAACTTACTTGTATAGAATGACAGTAGAAAAATGACCATAAGGTGGGTCATGATTCAATTTGGTCGACTGTACTATTGAATTATGCTCCAGTAGTAACCACCCAATCTCCACCTCTGTAATGAGACCATTGTATTGATAACGACCTGTCGTCAAACGAGCAAGTAAATGCATGAAGATAGTCAACGTCACCATTAAATTGGTTTTTTATGAGTGAATGAATAGGAGTTTATCTATTTAAATTGGTATTACAGAATATATTTGTCCCTATATATCTTCTTGCAAGAGTCATTGCAATCGTGTTGGAATCCTAGTAAGGAAAGAAATAAAAAAATGACTTATTCGTAAGCTGAAACTGACTTACATTACTCAGTATTTAGTTAGGTGCTTACGTAAGCCATACTGAATTATCCTCAATATCTTAGCTTTTGGGATTGCAATAAGTAGTTTTACCATACCAAGGTATTCTGCGGTTATAAAACAAGTTTTTTAACTAGATTTATCTGCTCCAGGATAACGATAAAGTACACTTGCACGCTGCTTGAGGAAGGAAAATGGATTTGTTTCAAAAGGAGAATGAAAAAGTGGTTAATATTCATGATTGCATTAACCCAACCCAATAACTTATCTATAAACAATTATTTCGCCATTTTATTCAACTGCGTTTAACTTTCACGCTTTTTTGATAAGTAAGTTCCTAGTTATTGTAGCGACTGTTATATCAGTCAGTACACATTGTGTAGTGTTAGGTATTTAAACATGTGCACAGTAAAGGTAGTGACAAACGATTCGCTTCGCATAACCAAGCCTCTTATATGTCATTAAAAAAGTATTATTTTCATTTAATTTCACTATTATCTAGCGTATGTCCTATACACTATAGATTTTAGGAAGCATATCGCTATTGTTTGACAAACAAGATAAGAAGTAGATGCAAATATAATCACGAAACGAAAAGGTAGCGCGAAAGTGAAGATCCGAATACCAAATGTGTGTGTCCTTGTCTAAATTTTGAAAATTTGAAAAAAAGTAATTTAATACCAGGGATTAGGAACCCCTTTTAATTTTTTTTGGTTTAAGTTTTTCTCTCTTCTCTTTTGTCGATCTCTCTCACACCTCTCAGATATTTTTGCAAACACGCTCTGCAAGGAGCACTTTTTATATTACGTTTGTAGGGTAAAGACTAGGGACCCCTACCACAGCTCTGCCTCGGGAATATTGTGTGCTAGCTGGTGCTAAGAATAAATAATTTATATGTATATTTTTTCTAAATACAGGTATCCATGTATGTTGGTGCCTGTCTGAGCGGCTGACGCCGAATTTTCTTCGTATTTTAGAACTGTGCGAATTTGCTTGCGCACGCGGAATTAAGATACGTAATCTGTGATGCGTAGCACCCGCAACAGCGCAGTGACATGTGAAATATTCTATGATATCACAGATTATGTATCTCAATTGTTCTTCAGCAATACCGCACGACGCTTGAAAGGCCCTAAGGCTCCGCGCAGATGGGCCATCGAACACCACCGCCACAGGTGGCTGTTGCGCGCTACGCCCTTTAGTCCCGCGCAAAAGAAGGTGGTCGGTGGACGCTACAATTGACACTTATCTGCTAGATCCTTTGACAGATATTTTCTCAAAAAGGCGAGTAACCGCCACCGGTGTGCTGTGCGAGTGGACGCCACTCGCTTCACGTGTGCGGCGACCTATTAAAAATAATGTAAATAGCTTTTTCGCTAGCCACCGGTGGCTGTGGTTGGTGGCCCATCTGCGCAAAGCCTAAGATCTGATTTTTATTGAGATAGAATAAGCAACTGTGTTAGTTGTTGAGATAGAATAAGCAGGAGCGTCGGTGGCGTAGTGGCTCGCGGGTTGCCTCTCATGCGGGAGGTACCGGATCGATCCCAGGTGCCACCATGAACCTATGACTTTTACTAAGTTATGCACATTAGTTATTTCACTAACCGATGCTCCTACGATGAGAGAAAACATCGTGAGGAAATCTGCACATTCAGGTGACTGAATGTGTAACCATGATCCAAAACAGGTCAGGTTCCCCTGTTAACAGGGTCACGGAGGAGGTCAGATGGCAGTCGCTGCACTGAAATTACCCGATCTGCCACATCCTGGATTATGGTCTAAAGCGGACCCCGGGCCCTTGCGTGCGAGTGCACAACCGGGATAACGCTAGGATGATGAGAGATGAAGCAGCTGTGTTGTTTGTTTGTGTATTTGGCTGTAAGTAAGCGTAAATATCTAGACGTGTGTAACAACAATCTATAAGTTTTGCAATGAACTTGCCGTTGCATAAAAGTGCATTGGATGACGAAACTTGGCCTACATTCCGTTTCCGCGTAGAAAGATCTCATGTCTTATAGTTAAGGCTAGCCTTAGTTTATTTTATTTTATTTGTGTAGGTATTCTAAGCCAGTTTTGGTGAGACTGCAGTTTTTAGGGTTCTGTAGTCCGACAAGGAACTCTCTTAAGATCGTACAGTCCGTCAGTTCCGTCCGTCCTAGTCTGTCACAGCAGAATATCTACGTTTATGGACTGATTTGCATGTAACTTGGTTCGAGGATACTTCACATATAGATCTCATTTTTTAAAATACAAAAAAATAAAATTACCTGCTCCAGAAACCTAAAAAGGAATATGAAAATAAGGTAGGGTTTCCATACAACACTTTTTTATCAGCTTTACAATTTGCGAGATATAGCCCGCCAAAGTCCCCCCCCCCCCCCCTGTAATTTCTAAAGACCTATAAACCTCAAATCACCTAGGTAAAGAAACAGGCGCGAAAACTCTTATTTAAAATTGTTTCGGGTATCCTGTGATGAATACTTTTGAATTTATAAATAAAATAAAAATATATACTTTTTTGCCTATACTGTCTAATGTTTTAGGTGAATGGTACGCGCGCGAGTCCGACTCGCACTTGGCCGGTTTTTTTATATTTTGGCCACCTGGCCAAGGATTTGGCCAGTGATAACCAAATATATACTGCTAGGTGGACCGACGACCTGAGGAAGGTGGCCGGTGGTGGCTGGATGCGAGAAGCGGAGGACCGTGTAAGTTGGCGCCGTCTTGGAGAGGCCTATGTCCAGCAGTGGACTGCAATAGGCTGATATGATGATGATGATGATGAACCAAATATATAAAACTCATCTCTTAGTTTTATATGCCTACATAATGTATATTCTTGTTCAGACAGAGTGACTTCTTCTGGCTCAGGTGCCATAGTACTTACAAGATGAAGTCCACCTCTGCATTCTTTTTTTCTATTTTCATGTCTTCTAACGAGGTAAATAGGAGGTAAAGGAGGATATCAGATACACAATAACCTTATGTAAATTCAAAATAAAAGATTGGCTACAACACCTAGACTACAAAAGCACTAAAATTCTTATATATTAATTAAATTAAACTTTTGCTTGAATATGACAAATAACTTTAACTTTACAAAAAATTTGGACAGGGCTGACTCATTCATTCACACACACACACACACACACACACACACACACACACACAAACACACTCGCACACGCACACTTAGATACTACTAATTTTATCGTCTACAATTTTATTTTTGTTTTGTAGTACTATCGTCTACTTGCATTTTGTTTTATAGCTTGGGAAGTGTATAAGTGCTTTGCACTATACTATCTAATGGAAGGAACTGTTTCCTAGAATACAGGATAATCCTAAACTAGGAGGCAGTCATGTTATTAGTAATAATCACTGTATCAAGACTAAATTATGTAATTACTATTAAGTTGTAAATGCTGTAATGCACAATAAAACTTTATTATTATTATTATTACAAGGATTTTTCATTCTATATGATCTAGAATCTAGATATAACAGTAAGTTCTAGAACACTATTGTGTATTATACAATATTTATTATTGATGTGCCACATCCTGGATCATGGTCAGCGGACCCTGGGCCCTCGCGTGCGAGTGCACAACCGGGATAACGCTAGGAGGATGATTGTGTTATATAAGTCCTTTATCAGTGCAGGTTTCTAATTTTTATACTTGTGGTAAACTCGTTTATTATAATGCAATTATTTTGTGTTCGTAAGATAATTGCCTCACCAAGGCTTTTGTTATTTTGTATTACCTAATTAAAATAGACAAAAGAAGTGTTGCATTGCATTTCAAACTAATGCAAAGGTAACAAGGCTGTGTCTACAAAACTGTCTGATCTCCTCCTATTTACTTTTAGATAAATTTTATTAAGGGTTCCGAGACAATTTAGCTTTCTACTGGACCTCCTTATAGCCTTTACTGGTAGGAGTTTTCATTACTGTCAAGCTGTAGCTCCTGGATAAACAGGATAAATTGGTTTAACAAACACATGTTTCAGTAACCGATGCTCTTACGGTGTGGGAAAACATGGTGAGGAAACGTGCACATTCAGGCGACTGCATGTGTAACCATGATGCAAACTGGTCAGGGTTCCCTGGTTAACAGGGTCACGGGGCGGTCGCTCCACTGTAATTACCTGATCTGACATCATGGTCCAAAGCGGACCCTGCGAGTGCACAACCGGGATAACGCTAGGATGATGAACAAACTCACTAATTACTTAGACCCAAACTAAGCGTGAGCTTGTGCTATCGCCACTAGGATAACGGATAGACATACTAATATACGTTTATAAACATCCATGACTTAGGTACAAATGCTCGTGCTCATCAGACAAACATTTGCCCCTTGCGGTATATGAACGCGTAACCTCTGGTTTTGTAGTCCGGAGCGCGAACTACTACACCAAGACGGTTGTCAATTACAGTAAGTAATGGTGACCTGGCTGGTGTCAGATACTTGTTCTATTACTTATTCTGTGATGGTGGTAAAGTGTGGGACAAATCCAATCCATACTAATATCATAAATGCGAAAGTGTGTCTGTCTGTTACTTCTTGACGCTTAAACCACTGAACCGATTGAGATGAAATTTGGCATGGAGACAGTTCAAGGGTCTCGCCCTTGAACTCATAGGCTACATAGGCTACATTTTGTCGCGATATAAAACATTAAGGGGGTGAAATGGGAGATGAAAGTTTATATGGAACATCCAACACTTGCGGGCGAAGTCGCGGAGAACCACTAGTTACCAATAAAACCCGATCTTAGAATACTGTCCTACCTATTTTTGATAACAGATAAGAAATGCTGTAAAACATAACCGCAGCATAAACGATAATAGGGCACCCGATTTCGATATCTAAATAAAGAACATAAAACGTTATCATTTTGCAAATATTCGACAATAAATCTTTTGAATTAAATAACAAGATAAAACTCACATGACTATCGTTCAGCGAGTGATAGCGAATAAGATTAGATTATAATGTAAGTCGGTAATCGCCGTATCAAATGTCAATGTCAATGGTATTTGATGATGACATGTTCACTTCCTTATAAGATTTTCTATTGCTAAGTATTTCCTAAAAAGAGAGATATATACCCAACGATAGTGCATTTAAAAAGAGGGAGATGGGCGCGCGGAAATTGATTGCCTCAAATTGTGTACGAAAGGACTTGTCCATTAATGGTTTTTTATTCGTCAATATTTCTAACCAGAGTAAACTAAATATTATATGAAAGTGTTTACAAAAACTAGCCTTTCTGCATAATTAATATATTTTTAAGGCCTCCGATTTAGAGATTTAAATTATTTTTTCTCTTTGTCTGTACATAAACCGCACCTTCGCCTATACCAATTAACGCATGAAAAAAAATTTGACAACAAAATTGACATACCATTGACAGTAGTACCTTTTATAAAATCTGTGGTAGTACCTAGTACTATATATCCACCAGTGGAAAGGCAATGGTACATAGCCATACAGCCAGGAAATACAAGTAAGTGATCAATGGATGATGCCTCATTACAAAACATATTTTTTCTCATAAATGGAGGCGTTTAAAATTCTGTTTTCTATGGTTACGTGTTTCATATTTTTGTAGCTTAAAGATAAATATACTTTATTGGTGGTTCGTGATATCGTGAAATAAAAAACCAGCCTCCATACAAAAAGTGGACAAGACCTTTGCAGAATTATGCATTCAAATATGACATTTGATACGTAAAAGAACGTGTGGTCGGAGTATTAAATTCGAATCGCCGCGCAGTACGAGATGACGGGACTACCTCTTTTTTTAAACAAATACACTGTCAGTACCTATACCTACCTACTTACTTGTAGCCAAGTGGCGTTTGGCGCGGTCGTGATTGGACGGGTGACCATTCTGACCATATTATCGACCTGCTGCATCACAAGCATCTCTTGGCATTCGCGTTCGGCAGGCACCTAAGCGATTGAGTATAGAACGATCGTTTTAAGGATTCCGTCGATAAAACTATACGCGGCGCCGAAAATGTAAGTTTATCTAAAACTTAAGAAAACTTACTAATTCGATTAATTTTCGAGTAATAATAACTCTTAATCCTTGTTATCAAAGCTAATTATGCGGTATTTTTTCAATGATGTATTGTTATAGTTAAAAATGTGTCCTCCTAGCCGAATTTCGACTACTGCGGCCTATCTCAACAGAAATTAGCCAACTGCGCGGGACATATAGTGCACAAGTGTGTGCGCAATACACAGGTGCACTCTCTATCACTTCAATCTCATAATTCGGTGAGACGGCAGTCCGACATGACCGTAGAGAGATCAGGCAAAATAGATGGCAATATGTATAGTTACAGTATCCACTATATTTGCTTGATCATGGTCAATCAAGTAGTCACAGTATCACAGATTATATAATAGTTACTACGTAACAGATAAATCACTCCAAGGAAAATCGTCCATACCTACTCTTATAATAGCCTACAATTTTTTGTCGCACACCGCTGCGCTCGAAAATGTGCCTTAATTTTCGAACATTACGTTATTATTCCTCTGCAGCTACGCGACCTTGGAGTAAAACTAATAAAGTCAGGGTTGCCTCTTTAGATACAAGGCCTATTTTATTTGTAACTTGGTTTGAAATGTTTTACAATGATTAGTGTTTTACAGTTTTAATAAGTGGTAATATGGAAAACAAGATCTAAGATGTTGTTCTGTGCTAAATTATTTTCAAAAATGTATTCATACATAGTTATAAAAAGCATCAGTGGGAACTTTCTGTCTGCCGTAAAATTATGATGACTTAGTAAAAGATTTAAAAATTTCAGACGTTCGAGACTCTGATGAGTCCAGAATTTTATTTAAATCTGAGGCTAATTCAGGGCATATTATGCTTCTGGTTGCATTTGTACAAAAAATATCAGATGTATAAATCATATTACTAAATTAGTTTGCATAAAAACGAATCGACCGTACGTAACACAAATCGGTTAGTAATTCAACAGTGCGTACGCGCGCGCCCGTCGGTTGTTGGCAGCCAACTGATTTACGCACCGCCGTCAGTGCGCTCGAGAGTAGGCTATTAACGCGCGCAAGTACATTGAGAGAGAGATGCCTGACAGTATCTTAGTATTGTCAAGCAGTCAACCCTATCGCGTCGCGTGATATTACCACACTGAATAGGTTTAGTGTATTATGAATCATATTCCAGAGCAATAAGTATGAAATTATCTTGCAATGGATTTTTGTAGGTGTCTACACGAAAATGTGCTTGACTCTGAGGCGAACTAAATTACGCCATATTGTTGACGACATTGAGTAGACATTTCTTTGAATACAATTGCTAAGTCATACTTCTGTCGAAGTACTAGTATTCTGTGCTTCTGTACGAAGTACTAGTACTTATTCTGTGGTATTGTGATAAAAGTGATGACTAATGATGATAGGGATCATAGTATTTTAAAATCATGCGTTTTAGACCTAACGTGTGGGATAGGAAGTATAAAGAATTTTTTAACTTATGAATAATATTTTTTATTTAGCAAAAACAATCAGAACCAAAAAGACAGATTGTGACATTTGTTCTAATACTGCCTAAACATATCACAGATGAATGATTACTTTATTTGATCATCAGAAAATGTAATATTTTAAAAGTTGAAAAACATTTTATTTTGTGATATCTAAGAAACTTTTATCTGACCATTTTTAATAGGTGGTTTTGGTTATGCCACCTCAATTAAAATTATGTTGACCTATACTTATAATAATTACACTAAAATAAGTTTAAATGTTGATCAAAACTAATAGTACCATATATTTTCCTTATTCTCCATTTGGCACCGCCTATATTCTCTCTGTTTGAACTCTGACTGGTAGTGAATGCTTTTGGCATTAAATCCGCCATTTGTACAAAAAACTGTGCTTAAAATATTATTCAGCATCAATGACATTGTCTTTTGATTGGTGTATATAAGTGAATTTCAATTTTGCTCAAGCACCTACCTACTTATGCAATAATATTGTACTGTTAGGTATTCTTTGGACTACATGTATATTAACTAGGTCAATAATCTTACTCATTATCTGTTGACTGACGACTTTGTTGACATGATTGTTTTATCATCATACAAATAATATTGCTTAGTTGTGTAACTAATGTCACTACAATAGTAGTGTGGGTCATGCAAATAATGCTCTCTAACTAGAAACTACCTCAAGCCTTTGACTGCCACAGAACTAGACACAATAGAATTATATTATTTGGGGGACAACGGTGACCACCATAACGCTCAATAAGTTAAGAATATTTTTAACTCCACTTTATAATACGTCCAATGCACTTACTATACTCAATTGGGTAAGTACAACCAAGAAAATTTGGCAAATGTTTTTAAACTAATTTGTGGCCTTACACAGATTATAAAGATAATGTAGGTATGTTTATAATATAATCGGTTCTATGATATAATTATATAAAAAATATGTTTGCAATGGCAAGGTCCTGACTAATATATAAGGCTAATGATAATAATAATTTATAACTATTAGCTACAATAAAACTATTTATAGCAAAGATTTTCCAGATTTGAATAGGATTAGAGAGATTTCTACTGTAAATTCAGTCACTTTCATTTGACTTTTTAATACCAGAATAATAGCTAATGTTTATGAAACAGCGCACGAAGGAAAGATCTAGCACGGAAACTAGGCAACCGACAGCGGTCAGCTAGAACTTTTCTAGAAATTAGAAAGTTTCGCAAATTAAATTCAGACACTTACCAATGTGTTCTGGTACCCCAATCCCGACTCGTCATCCGAAGTCTCGTCTTTGTTGCTCTGCACCTTCATATTGATTGCAAAAGTTCTTACGATTCAACACAGAAAACAAAACAATTTTATCAAAACAAATCGCTGCACAAGCGTTGCGGAGTGCGTGCAAACTTTTTGCAGAAAAAAGTGGTCGTTGTCGATTTGATCACTGTGTCCGGCCGTGGCCACGCATCTCCCGGTGGCTCCTGAATGTCCGAACGGCACTTATATGTTATTGTATAATTGAATAAACGCGATTTCATGCAAATTACTCGTGCGGTAGCGGGAGGACGACACACGTTCAAATCGTACGTCATCCACTGACCGACTGACATATGACAGACAGTTGACACCAGACTAACTTGACAGACCGGTGACAGTAACGACACTCCTTGAAATGGAACGGCGTCCATGAACTTGAACTTTAGATCTCATGAAAAACTTGCTCATTACAGTATTAAAGTTTTTGTTACATAATGTTAAGCATTGCGACGAATTATTTCGATGAAAAATACTCCATATCAGCTGGAGCGCTCAGAGAACTCAGAACGCGACTAAGCTATCAACGTTCCGTTCCGCGTTTGAGTGATGAATTACCAACCGTATTTACATTTCCAGTTAGATAAAAGAAAAAAGGTTTTATCAAAACGATAATTGGCAAAAATAACTACGGTATCTATTGAGTTAACAGAACGACCAATGCCCCTAGCTACAAATTAATAGAGGTCTATATGGCTAGCCAAGTCCCACAAGTTTGTACGCGACATTTTCGAGGTCGCCAGAGGCAGTTAGGTACGTAGTACCTAGCTATTATTTAATCTGTACCAGAGGTGCGGGTGGCGCGGCGCGGTACATAAAAAAATAGTTGGCCTAGGTACTTTGATTTAAAGAACTATCTACATACTTACGACCTCGGTAGAAGCAGATTCCCCACCTCCACAAACTTGTTCCTTTTACATAGTATAAGAGCCTAGAGTAAAGATAGGCCCTACCTACCCTATCGAGGAGAGCAGGCCTGGCCAGGCACCAAAGCCATAAAAATAATCTAAGCTTCCCTTACATTCGCATGTAAATAATCTTATAGTGATACCGACAAGCGTGAATAAATAGCAGCGAGCCAAAACAAAGGCTTGTCATCTTTTGTTTAATTGAAACACACAATTGTTTGGATCGCTCACGTTACACGCTTATTTAAAACGACTGAACGCTTCATTTACATTTTGAAACCGCTGGGAACTAGAATGGATTTAGAAAATAATCAGGCACAAGTCTAACTCTTGATGACTAGCTTTTACCTACCAGCGGCTTTGTCTGCGTAGTGTTTAGAATGCAAAAACGACTCTTTGTGTAAAAAGAAATAAGTAGAAAAGTAATAAGTTGTTGGTACCTATTCCCATATCAACCTTGACGACCTCCGTGGTTCACTCTGAGGTCCCGAGTTTGTTCCCCTGACAGGTCAATATAGAAATCCATATTTTCTTTATTGTCTCGGATTTGCATTGAAAATTTAACTTTTTCAATGCGCTTTTACTGAGCTTCTCATACATTTTCAAGGCATCCAGCATATATTTCTCCTTAATAGCAGCATGTCTATTTTATCTCTATCTCTTTGAATCAGGGCACATTCATATATCTCTCTTCAGTTTGTATAATAGGTTTGAATACTAAATATTTTGGAAAACCTACTCTTATTGAAAGGTGAGTTAATTTTATTTACCCTTGAACTTAACCGAACAAGCCTAGAGTTACGTAACATTCACAAGTTTATGACCAAATTCAATTCCGTCATGCTTCATTGGATACAATTAAATGAAAGTTAGTAAAATACCTACTCTCGACAGTAGGTACCTATGCCCGTTTCAAAGTTATTATCCTTACCTTACAGATTTATTTCCCCGAAGAATTTTTCCCTGATCTCCCCAAGGAACCTAAATGCTTAATTTCAGATTTCTAAGACTAGTATCGGCTGTGCGTTGTCTAGGTATAATTCAGTTAGTTAGTAGTAGAAAAGTACTCCTACTCCTACACTTATAATTCATCTGGTCAACTATTACTGTAAGCCTTCCGTTCGTGTCTTCAAGTCGAAGTTCTTTGCAAGTCACATTAGAGCCGATCATAGGGACCGATTGAATGTTTAGGAGTCGCCGTCGCCGTATACGGTTTGGACGACATGATGATGATGATAAGTATAAAAGTGTTATCATTATGAAATGACCCTAAGTATAAAGGACTCTTCTGACCAAAAGGCGTGATATTAAAAGTCCTAGCTAGGATCTAAAATCTGCTTAGCAAGCATTTATCATTTATTCATTCTATAATACTAAGACTTCTCGGGCGCATCGTCGCTTACCATTCTCGATATATTTCTGTGCTTACCATCATGATACTGCGGTCATCAAATCTAAGGAAAACTGACTTGGGTAATGGCTGACTATCTTTGAGCTCATATTTTTGAAGCTAAATCGATAAATGAAATCGATAAAAATTGGTATTGTCCTATTTGGTTTGAAATTGAGAATTTTCAACCTCTAAGCGGATGAAAAAAAGAGGGTGAAAGTTTGTATCGGAAATTCGACATTTGTGCGGACGAAGTCGCGAGAATCGGCTAGTCAACAAGTAAAAGGATCAGAACAACCTAGTTACAAGTTAAGAGTGTTAAGTGGGGTGATGAAGGATCTACCTCCTAGTGGTACCCCGGGCAACGACATCACGAATTGAAGTTTGTGATGTCGGCTGAACGATCCTCCTAACAGCAGGGAAGTTCAGCTCCGTTAGATGCCGCCTGGTAGCTACGAGTACCACCCTCCCACCGGAGCCCGGCGCCAAGCAGCTTGCTGTGTTCCGACGGCGAGTGGGAGTGCCAGAACCTTCTGGATGAGCTCGCTCCACTGTCGACTATTTTTACGTCTGGTTTAGTCTAGAGTCAAGAGCAAACCCTTTCCAAAAAAGAAAAAACGGTCCATGTAAAAAAAGACAATAAAACAAATAAATGAATTTATTGTTTCGTACAACAGTGATTGAGTTAGGTACATACATATCTACATTTTCATCTCGTTCTACGCTTATCGTAGACCATAACGCTATTATCTAGCCTTATTTACAACTACGATAAAATTTATGGAAGTTATTAACTTAACAAACCTTAGTGAGGCATATGAGGCATTTTAAAAATTTATTGAATGAAATAACTCAAAATCATGTCACCATGACAAAAAAACAGCTGGGGCCATACAAGTATGTGGCCCTATTCCGGCTGATGATGAGAATCTGTCTTCTACTAGCCATAGCCAATCGCGCTTCATTCATTCTATTAAAAAAATAATAGGAGTTTCAAAAATTCTTTCACTAATACAAAGCTAAGTACACTAAAGTAGCATATAGGTATAGCAAGGACTGACTGTAAAACCTATCAAGCGAATTTGATTAGGTGACTAAAATTATATTTCAGACGAAAATTGTACATACCTACTTAGCTAATTAATTAGTGTGGTAAGGATACTTAGGTATATATGTAACAATATTCTAACATTAGGAAAACGTTACAATAATTATTTAAGAGGCATTTAACGATAAATACAGGGTGTCCCGTAAATTAGCGTCAAGCGAGAGTGACGTCATTCTATTACTCAAATACAACAACTTTTTCTATGGGATCAACATCGAAAAAAAAAATTTGGCGTCCCCATACAAAAGTGCCGATCGGCTGAGAGCAGTTTGTATGAAGAAGCAGTTTTTTTTGAGATTTCGATGTTGATCCCATAGAAAAAGTTGTTGTATTTGCGCAATAGAATGACGTCACTCTCGCTTGACGCTTATTTACGGGACACCTGTATACTTTTTAATATCATTATTGCTAGCATTAGGTAACTGTAAATAGTGAATTACTTACAATATAAAATATGATTAAATAAACTACAGTTTGTACATTTTATAATATTTTACATCAATCTATTCTTAGTAGAATGAATACTTGTAGTCATTTAATATTATTGATATAAAGGCCTACTTAACATTACAAGGTAAAATTTTTGTACATAATTAATTAGGCTAGTTTGTGAAGACAGCAAGAAGGAAAAAGGCTTGACTTTTAAGGAATCGTTTAGATAATTGGTAACTTAATATATTTTATTTACTTTTAGATTGCGAAGGGAAGTCAAATTACAGATATGAATATTGGTTCTATTAGAAGACAAGAACCTTTCTAAGTAGGAGATAGATGGTGGGTAGGTAGGTCAACGTTATATTATTTTATTTTTAACTTTTATAAGGGACTATATTATTGATTAAAACGAACAACAAAAATATTATTTGAGATCCTATTCTCAAAAAATCTAGTAGTAAATAGTATTGAAATTAAGTTCATAGCAATTATGCCTCTATAACATAGCGTTGGTTATGTTTATTCATCATATCAGCCTATTGCAGTCCACTGCTGGACATAGGCCTCTCCAAGACTACGCCAACTTTCACGGTCATCCTCTTCTCGCATCCAGCCACCACCGGCAACCTTCCACAGGTCATCGGTCCTAGCAGGGGGGCGTCCAACACTACGTTTTCCGAGACAACATTATGTTTATTATCCATGCCGAATTAGATTTATTTATTTCCTTTTCAGTTGTTGCTTTGTCACGTTTGTCAGTAACCAAACCTTTAGGAACTTGTTAAACGTAAACTTAGGTATAAGACGTATGCCCATTTAAATTTATTCAACTTAAGACTAGTCCAGAAGTCGATTTTTTGATAAGCAAGAGAGCTAAATATTAAGAGAAAGTGTAGGGACTAGTTTAGAAAAACAGGTACTATATCATAGGTAATTTTTTGAAACCTTAACTGCATCGAGTTAACGACAGAACATAGAAAGAGGTTAGAATCTCCGGTTGTTGTATTGCACGGCGAGACACTGTAACAATCACTGCAGATTCCGAAGCACTGTGATTGGTAAGATAGTTCACGGTTAGGTATTAAACTGAGTGATTGATTGATTGACAAAACTCAGGATTCGGCCATACCGCACAGGTGAGGTTGAGAGACACGCCTATTGGCATACGTATGTAGCGACATCTTACCACTGTCGCGCACATTAGCAAGCAACTTCCAGACGCGACGCCCTGACTCGGCTCCTACAGGCTAGCTGGCGCTGTTAGCCCGCTCCATACAACACAAACCGCGATATGTAAGATTTAGCACGAGCTTGACTACATATAGCTAAACCAAGACGGTGACCATTGGACCTTGGTCCCCGACCATAACAACCGGTCGGTAGGAAGCGCTTCCCTTTGCCTTCCTAACTCAGTTGCGCCAAACGTACTTAAGACTAAGCTGATCGATTAGTTAGTAACTAACTGTTAGTTACTTATACAATGTGTAAATACGTGCACGCGCGACCCCATCGCCTGCATAGACGCTTGGCGCTTTCATAGGACTTAACTTATTGACTAGTACTATTTTGCTTCTTAAACTAACTTCTAAGACCACCTAAGGCGTGACCAAATCCTTACAACCGTCCACTTCTCAAAGAATAAAAGCCCTAACCTCTTTCTTCAATATCCTGAAGAGTTAACCCAGTCAGATGTATTGCGCGAACTGTATCCAGTAGGTGGCGTTGAGCACCGAAAACAGCAGAGGGAAGAAGACTCGGGAAAATCTGTCTACGTTGATGGCTCGCTGCTTGGCCTGTTCTGCCTGGGCTGCGTCCTAGGAATGAAAAGGAGACTGTTTAGGTATATTTTTTTTAGTTACGCATGGAGGTATCAAGTTGAAATTAACATCAAATACTTATGTCTAGGGTCCATTAAACCTTTAAAAAAAATATCTGTTTACGAATCACTCGCGTGCAGATTTCTATTAATTTTTGCTGGTCATCTAAAACTCCGCATCTTTGACTCACTCGGTCGACTGCACTCGACCGCTCGAAACCACTAAGAGTGTCCCTACTTACTCGTAATAGAAGGCGAGCGATATAATTTAACGCAAATAAAATTTGTTATATCGCTTTCGCCAACATATATGTCATACGAGTGATTCAAAAATAGGGGCCCTGGCCGGTTAAAAGATACGGCCACTTGAGCCTTATTTCATACATTCGCAGGGGTGAGGGGAATGAAAAGGCAAGAAGGAAGGAAGCACAAATAAAGGAAAAAGTCAAAACCCTTAAAACGCTATGCACGAGTGAAAGCCTTTTTCACCTTTTGTTTTCTGCCATCACCAAGAATGATGTTCACCAGGCAATACTCCATGAGCGCCATGAACACGAATCTGTAATACGAAAAATGAACATGTCATCGCTAAATTGTTAACTACTCATAACAAGCAAACATAATTATTAAAAAAAGAAAACACCCGACTGCAATTAGGTATTATTATAGTTTTTAAAATGTTTTTTTCTATAGTAATTATAATAAATAATAATAATAATAAATTTTCTATTATAATTCTATAGTAAGGAAAAAAATCAATTCCCGGGCGCCATTTTTTAAATGTACGAGTATACGAGTATAGCCTATTCACAACCACAATTTTGACGAATTCTACGACACCTCATTGTCCAAAACTGTCCAGCAGTTTGGGCTGTAGGTGCGTGCCAAAAAATTATACCTACATACATACCCTCGCAGGACATAACCCTCCTTCCGCAGTCGGGTAAAAAGAGGGGCGTCCACCGGTACGATATGATGGACAATTGGACAGACGACCTTGTAAAGATCACAAGTCTATGGCGGAGGTTATATTCAGGTAATTTTTGGAAAACAACGTCTTTTTCTATTTGACCATGGGTCACTGGAAGATCTTATGGATCGGATAAGTAGTCAGATTTATGTTTTTTTATATCTTTATCTAGATATGTGAACCTGAAACACTATGAAAGATTCCGCTTCGATACTTTTTTTTTGAAAATGTCTCATATTTTGGAATTTTGTTATTTGTAAACTAACTAACCAAGAAGAGCATAATAATACACAACAGTATAAAGGAAAAGCGGATAACGTAGGGAGTTGAAGGTGCTGGCTCTGGACTCTCCAGAGAGGTGTGGGAATTGCTTCACCAACAAAAGTGCATCTCTTGGTTATGAATGAATAAATAAATAAATGTTGGATAACATCACATAAATTGCCAGATCCCAAAGTAAGAAGCATTCAAATCTGAAACAACAGTGGTATCACAACACCCAGACCCGAGGCAATATAGAAAATATGAATTCCTATATTAAGCCGACCATGGTTCGAACCCGGGTCCTCAGAGATGGGGAAAGAAAACCGGTGTGCGAGCCATGAAGGTCGCCGAGGTCGGATGAACGTATTGATTATGATGATGACACTTACGTACGATAGAAGTAGCTTGCCGAAAAATGCACAGATTCACTAACATATTGTGCAAAATGGCGAAATTAGTGTGAACACGACCGCTTCAATATCGATCAAATTTCGGGGAACATTATTCAGCAGTAAAATGAAAAGCTGATGGCATGACGACGGAGTTGAAGGTCCTGTCAGAGTCAAGAGACTAGTGGAAATTGCTCCAACGCAGTGCATCTCTTGGTTAGAAATCAATGTAGATACTGATAATAATGATGACACTTACACGGTGCACACAGACATGAACGCGTCCACCGCCTTCAAGTAGGACACCGGCGGCAGCTGCGCCTGCGACTTGGCGTGCTGCGTGGAAAGCGTCAGCAGCGACGTCACGCCGAGCGTCACGCGCGCCGGCGCCGCGTCCGGCTTGATCCAGAAGGACACCCACTGGAAGGAAAAGGGCTTGTAGGTTCTGCAGGCTTATCCGACAAGTTTGTGCGTGACCCTCCTGCCGAGCTCCAGACGTGTAGGGGGAGAGGAAGTGCCAAATGCCAATCCCAGGCGATCATAGGAAATCCCCTTCACGACAACACCCGTCCTCGCTGACATCTAGCATGCCTCACCCCCCGCACGTCCCGCAGGATAGTTGAACACGAACTTGTCGGAGTTTGCCCGCCTTGCTTGCCGTCAGTCTTGTAGTCCAGATGCCAGTTTAAAGTCTTTTTAACAACGATTGAGTAAAGGCGGTGAGGATGCGGGAATTTACGTGATACATATGTTGTCGCCGTGCAAAGAGGGCAGTACCGGAGCATCATCCGTTACGTGATAGTCGCGCGCGCTGCGTTGTGATTGGCTGACCAACTTACGACAGCCGATTACGACAACTAGAGGGCAGCACTGAGACTTCACGCGAAATAAAACCAGCCAGCCCTTCATTCTGTTCTGAAGTTCCAAACGGTTAAGACTGTGTCCAAGAGGTGTTATTCTCAGTCTACATCATATTCCTTAAGAAGTCCCCTTACAGTAGTATAATTATTATTTTTCTAAACCTAGTGTTTTTAGTCTTGTAAAGCAAATGTACTTATCTGATTTAATTGTACTGAATGAACGTAAAAGTAGGTACCTGCAATTAAGATGTGTATTTTATTTAAATGTAATTAGAGTGTGTTTTCAGATTACTGGTGTTATCTTATTATTCTTTTGGCACATAAAAATTTATCGTCCGGTAGGACTTGAACCCACGACCCTTTGCTATCCAGGCAAATACTATTTTAACTGAATTACGGAGGACGTTACTCAGTCGACGAATTCTTGAAGAACGTTCAATTTCATCAATACATGGTCATCACATCCCGGGTAGAATATTGTACTCAGTAATAGCTATCATGTTTTTTGTCAATTTCTATACATGGTTTAAAGTCTTTCACTCTATCATGGGACTACTCACCTTCCATAAACCATCATCAAAGTCTACGGCTTCGTGGGTTTAAAGGCTTTCTCCTAAGCTACTTACGGACATTATGACGATGAGGCAAGTCGGTATGTAAGTATTGAACAGGTGGTAGCCAAGCCGCCGCTTCAGCTTGAAGATGACCTCCAAGCAGGTGAAGTTCCCTGAAACAAGCTGTACCTAAATATTTTGTAAAGTTAGCATAGATCCCACTGCTGGTACGCGGGCTCAGTGTGGATTGGTGGAGGGGTGTCTGTAAGGCAAGTGACCAACCTTACTGGCAGATGGTATTAAGCCAGGGCTGCTTAATAACATGGCCTTTGACTTAGCTTAAAGAATATATCAACCGATTAGCCAGCTCGGACCAACTGCGTAACCCCTGAGTGCCACGTGCCTTCCGAAGCACGGAGATCTTGTGATAGACGTCACTAAAATGATATAGACGTCACTTGGTCAGAATAGCCATCTCATCTAACGATCAATCATGATCGCGCCGTGGGTTGCTTGACTTTGGTACCAAAGCGCTGCCGCCACTACGCCATAAGCGCCACTGCCAAAGTAGGCAGTGACTTTGGTAAGTGGTAATTGTTTCCAATATTTCCAAGGGAACCTGAAGCCTTACTGCCTTACTCCGGATGACGATGTCTGTATTTTAGAACGTAGCCGTCCCTGTCACCCATGCCAGGAAGACAACCTAAACGAGCGTGATGGCTAGATTCGAAAATACGGCCATCGAGCCTCTGTACAAAGAGTCAGACAACGATATTTAACAAATTAAATGAACCCACAACGAGTGGGTTCCTAACTCAGATCATAGAATGAAGAGATCTGAAATAAAAGCGTTTCCTGCGCGAACCCGACATGGCCAAAACGAACTATCGATCTCCTCGGCGGATTGGTTACAGGTCACAGTCATTTGTGTGCGTGCACTGCGCGCTAATTAGCGTTTTGAATGGAATTACTGCGTCCCTTATGCTTACAATTTATGACAAGGATTTTAACCTAAATTATTGACATAATTTCAAGAGATCTATCTGAGACATAGTAGTTGTATGTACCTTTGATTTGACGTCATAATACAGCGGTCTGCGGCCTTTGTGAGATTACCGCTGGCCTAAAACCATCACAAATAGGGAGTCATAAAATTAATGCATACTCTATCTCTTATACACCTTTCGTACATCTCTAAATAAAGATATCTAATAATCTTGCGATTCTGCCTTGCCTTGACATATACTTTTACACAGTACCAAGTCTACGATATAGATTTACTGAAGCCCAGCTCGTTAAGATGTTCGTATCTTTTGATCTTCTAAGGTGCTAATTCGGATTGCCTTTTTTATATTTATTAACATATAAAAAGAAAAACAAATGGTTAAAATAAATGCTGCTGCAATGAGTTGCAGCAGTAGGTATTATCTCAATCGATGTGGCATCGATACTGATTATAAAATATTAGTTATACAATCATACTAAATACTTCGGATATGGCAGCGCAAACCAGCGTAATGGCTATAAGTCCGACAAGTTTGTGAGCGACCTTCCTGCGGTCGCCAGAGGTGCGAGGGGCGAGGCACGCTAGACGTCAGCGGGTGACGGTGATGTTGCGGAGAATGGATTGGGTTTGATAATTGCGCGTGATTGGCGCTGTCTCGCCCGGGTCTCGCAAGAACTTGTCAGACTATAGACTCGAAAATACGAGCACCGGTTTTAACCCGGTTGACGATGCCGTTTTTTGGAATGTAGCCGTCCCTTTCACTCACGACAGAATGGCAACGCGAACGAGTGTAATGGCTAGACTCTAAAATACGGATTTCGTCAACAGGAGTAGGCCCCTGGTCCAATAAAGTTGAGAGAACCATTGGCCAAGCTACGTACCAGTGGAGTAGACCTGCGTGCAGTCCGCGGTTGTGTTCTGGACCAGCTCCAGCTGGGGCAGCTCGATGTTCTCGTCCACTACCAGCGGCACTTCAGGGTCCCACTGGAATATCAGGTCGTCTGTCGTGTGGGACACTGGAAACAAATTATGGGATTTAAAAACAGCCTAAAGCAGGGTCGGCCAACTTGGTTAGACCCAAGATGAGATGTTCACTGACGAAACCCTGTGCGATCCCTACATACTTGATTAGGTACGTTGCGCAGTCTGTTCTACGTATTTATATTTTTTCCTAGCCACGATCGACTGGATAAATAGTCGCGATCGACCGGTGGGCCACCCCTGGCCTAAAGGATGTTTAATGAATGTAAATCTGATGTTGGCTGAATGTTAGGACATAAGAAACTTCTGTGGATTTTGTTGATTAGATATAAATAAGCTCTTCTGGATTTTATCGGTCCAAGACCAGTGACAGTAAGGGAACGCACATACCGATGTTCATAGTCCATGGCCAAATGTTCACACGGCCGCACGTCATACCCACCCATGAAATTAATCGAATTATTCGAATGGTCTCTGTAATCGAATGTATTCGATAAGCAACCGCAGTCATTCGATTATGCGGCGAGCAATACCGGAGCGCGCGGTGCGCAGGCCGTACTACTAACTACTAACGAATGAAATTCGTCGCGTCGATTAATCATTCGGTCGCTGCCTGTCCTGTGCGCACAATCGCGGCAATTCGATCGATTGCATCGAAGGGCCCAGTATAGATTATCATTCGTTTGTCAATTATTATTCGACTATTTACTAAATCGACATTTGATAGCTCGAATAGTCGATTATCGATTCATTCGATTTTTTTTTCGAACAATCGCCTATCGCTATACCCACTTTAACCTTAAGACCGCCTCTATTCTTGCTGTTTTCGCAGTTCAAATGCGTAATAACCTGACTGTGACTGCTGTACCTAACCACCATGTTCTAGGTTACTACATCATTAGCTCGATTTGCGTTGAAATGTGTAAAAGTGTCATTTTTAAGAATTCATGCAAAAGACTTTGTCACACAATGTCTGTGTCGGGTAGTTGGCTCGGGTCGGGTAGTCGATGCAGCGTACTATCGATTTGATGTACTTTCGATATAGCGTACCGTCGATTAAGTGTGCTGTCGATGTAGCGTACCATCGATTTGGGGTACCGTCGATACATAAACCCGTCGATGGAGCGTTTTCGATGCAGCGACCGTCGATGTAGTGTCTGTCGATATTATAAACTAGACCCGTCTGTGTGAGTATCTGTGTGAAAAAGATATCCTGGATGTCAGAAAATAAGGGATGCTTTTTTGTTAAATACCGTTGCATAAACTTTGCTTGTGACTTATGAGAAACATCACAGCTCCCACTCGAGAAAGTAATAAAAGTTGTTGGCAAAGAGTATTTCGCCTTTCCCAACCACTAATTAGAGGATAAACTGCTCTTTGGCGCGCAACGATTACTGTGACATTTACAAACTCCACTTCGAACATATTTCACACTCTACTACACATGTAACAAGGTTGAAAGTTGTATAACTTAGACGTTGATTTTTCGGATTGCAGCTACAGCATTTTAGACGTTACATGTTGAAAAATAAAGTCCAATTATTTTTTTTGCTAATATAGGTTAAACGGAAGATGAACTCGTTAGCAAGACTGAAGTGGAGCTGATGATTTGCTATAATCAGAACAAAAGAAGTCGATATTTGAATGCGTAACTAATTATTTATCATCTAGTACTACATTTAAATACCTACATAGGTACCTAGAATGGGACATTTAAACAACACAAACAAATCTTTAAAAGAGCTGATACTTGTATATTTATTTATTTATATGTAAATATAGGTAATGTGTTTGTGATCTCGGAAACGGCTCTAACGATTTCTATATGTGGGGGTTATCGGGGGTGAAAAATTGAGCTAGATTAGTCTTACGTCTTGGGAAAATGTTTTCGTGTCGTCTTTTCGAGTTTTCATTCGTTTTTTTTTTGCATCGTTCGACGCAGAATATTTTCGCTTATTTTGCACCGGTAAGCTTGAGCGTCGTGGCCGAGTGCATAAGACGTATATTATGTGACTGGGGTTCAAATCTCGCTCGATGACGAAACGTTTTTTACTTTGTATTTATCGAAGTTTATAACTTTTTTTATTGTTTTTAAATAAGACTTACGAACTCATTAAAACACAATTTTACGGATTACTTCGCGATTTATTTACATTTTATTTTAAACCTGACGTTTCGAACACTTTACAGCGATCGTGGTCACAGGGAGACTGATCACGATCGCTGTAAAGTGTTCGAAACGTCAGGTTCAAAATAAAATGTAAATAAATCGCGAAGTAATCCGTAAAATTATGTTTTAATGAGTTCAACAATTCGCGTAAACGTAAGAAACAAATATAAGACTTACGAATTAAAAAGTTTTTTTGAATAAGTAGTAACCAAATAAAACTCGGTCGCCCAGGTACTAGAGAATAAACGAACACAAAAATTCATCGACCTACTTCTGGTGCGACACGTTGCTGATATTATAGAAAAAGTCAGTCTGTAAAACAGTAGTTGGCAGTAGTACGAAAATAATCAATGTGTTGTACATTGATTATTTTTGTACTACTGCCAAACAGCAGAAAAAATCGAGGATGTGGACGTAAATATGTACAAATTAAGTACCTATCCAGGGTAATGTAATAAAAAAAATGCCTTTATCGACTTTTGTTAACTTTCGCCTTCATGATAAGTAGGTAAGTATTCAGATATATTTTTAAATATTTCTCGACGAATCTCTGGCGACCACTCGTGGTGACATCTTTGATCTCCGATATATAGGGCAAACACGGTGTCCCTCCGGACCAAAGAGGTTTATAATTAGAACGCTTTGTTAGGGCTGTCACTCATTATTTTGCCTGAAGGCAGAAGGTACGGTGTCACACCTGAAAAGCTCATTAGGGTTCGGAACTCATTTGTTTTATTTCTTTTACTTGTTGACACCTAGATTGCTTATGGTTTTCCATACCATTTGTATACTTCTTTTGTTTTATTTTTCTAAAATATGGACTTTGAATATGAAATGTCTCATGAGTAATAGGGCGCCAACACCTGTTTACTTGTATTAAAATAGTCTGTTTGAGTTTGATAAGATGAATCTCCGCTTCCTAATATTTTTTGGCATTTATTTGGCGAGACGCAATCGGTATTCAGAGAAAGTCCGTCAAAGGAGCTCTGTGTAATTGTAAACCACTTGCCTAATGACCAGTTTTCTTGAAAATATATTTTCAAGATAATTATTATTGTAAAGTAAAAGATTGCTTTCGCGTATCGTTTGAGAAAGGTCAGCTATTTTTGCCTGTAAAATTGACGAAAATTTGCAAAAACAATATTTTTGTCTGTCCTAAAATAAGTATATTTGCTAAATTTTTATTTAATTTCAAATAATTTTACGCCTAGTGATGAGCAAGAAAACTCCTGTAACGAAGTACTTACCTACCTAGACTTACATGCCAGCCTACTGCAAATAATTGTATAAATTAATTAATCAAACGGAAGAACGGATATTAATTATTGATTAATGTGTCCTAAATTGAAAAAAACATTTTTGACTTTATACTTTGACTTTTGAAGGTGCAAGAGCTGATTTGCACCACCTTAAGCGCTTATTTCACCTTCCTGAATTCAGCCTTCCTAATTCCTACGTGACTTAATTCATGAAAGCTAGGATCCTAATTAGCATTCTGAATAGGCTATTGATTTACGTGAAGTTCAAAGTGTTTAAACTCGGTGCTTTTAATCATAATAAGAAAGCTGAATTCAAGAAGATGGAATTTAAGCGCATACATTAATTAAACCAGAATATAATATTATATCATATTATAAGTAATATGGTATACTAAAGGAGCAGAGTTTGCTGACACAAGTATTTTTATACTTTAAAGGAGGCTTCTGCCATTAGCTAAATATTTTTATTGTATCTTTTTTAAAGCAAATAAACTATTTTAATTTTTTATAATTTTTTGGTTTGCTTGAAGTAAACAATGGATCACGGAATAGGTAAACAAGGATGTAAGGGTGATTGTTAGTGCCATAGTTGTTCGATAGTTATGATTAGACAATCATAATTTAATCTATCGTGCGGAGGGTTGTCATGATTAAAACAAGTTGTTTTAAAACACATGTTTAAAACTGTTGGAATTTAGAGTTTAAACAATGTACAAAACAATTTAAAAAAAAACCGGCCAAGTGCGAGTCGGACTCGTTTACAACATTAGACAGTATAGGCAAAAAATCTTTATAAGTTTATACTGTTCTTTTGGAAAAAAGAATATTATTTATTTTATTTATAATTTCAAAAGTATTCATCACAGGATACCCGAAACAATTTTAAATAAGAGTTTTCGCGCCTGTTTCTTTACGTGAGTGATTTGAAGTTTATAGGTCCAAGACTTTAGAAATTACAGGGGGACACACACCGTGTAAACGACTTTGGCGGGCTATATCTCGCAAATGGTAAAACTGATAAAAAAAAGTGTTGTATGGAAACCCTACCTTATTTTATAGTCCTTTTCAACGATACCCCACACAAGGGGGTGCACTCAAAAAAATAATTCACCCCCCCCCCCCCCTCCCTTTACATGTATGGGGAGGAACCCTTTAAAAGGGGTAATTTAAATTTTTCGTATTTTTAAAAATGATATCTATATGTATGTGAAGTATCCTCGAACCAAGTTACATGCAAATCAGTCCATAAACGTAGAAGATATTCTGCTGTGACAGACTAGGACGGACGGAACGGAACGAATAATTTGAAATAAACTAAAATGAACATAAAAACACTTGTTTAAAACATTTTGAACTATTTGTTTTATAAAATGTAAAAAAACTGTTTTTTTTAACCCTGGTGCGTGCGAGAACTTGTCATACGCAAGCTTATTTGTCTGGTTTTGAAATTTTATTCCCAGAACAATAATAAAACACAAAATACATTTATTAACAAATGGACATCACATTACACAAGAGAATAAACTATACATAAAGGCACGAATATCAGACAAAATACATAATAAAATTACAATTTAGGCAACACCAGTCGGACTGTGCAGTTGTGAAATGAAATGAAATTTATTTGCGTAAGAAAAAGGTTACATTTTAGATGGAATTACAGGTTCAGTTAAATTTATCTTTTTCACACTATATATAAATAGCATGCAAATAGTTTATGGTAGGTATGGTAGGTTACGTAATTCGGACGCATAAGATCTAAGATAGCAAAATAAATTTCTTCGTTAGAATAGTGTACCTAGTAATTTAACATGATCAGTATATTAATATTTTTATAATTATTCATACATTAACATTACTAAAACATGTCGTGTAAATTAAAATCATTATCAGGTAATATTAAAATAACATGTCAAGTAAACTAAATTAAAATTACAATGTCAAACCAAATTAAAATAAAAAATATGAAATTCATACAATAGACATCAAATAAAATTTAAAAACACATTTACTGAATAGAAACAATGTCCAATTAACCAATTGAAAAGGGCACGTTTAAATCCACTGACAGGCAAGTCCTTAATTATTTGAGGTATCTTATTAATATATCGAAATGAACATCCAGTAACAGTTTTTCATAAACCAAGCGCTCTTGGGAATTTCGTCAGATACTAATCTATTTCCATTTCTCGTGTTTCGCATATATATGTCTTTTGCTTGCCTAAAATTGTGCATGTTCTGTTTGACAAATTTCGCTACTTCAAAGATATACAGGCATGGAAGTGGTAAGATTTTGAGATGCTTAAATAAAGGTCTACATGGCTCGTCAGGAGCTGTACCACATAGAGCCCTGATCCATTGTGCGCCTGTGATGTCCATATTAAAAGGACCCCACTCAGCTTAGGTCATGAACCGCTAGGGGCCACGACGCTGGTTTTCAGTAAAACGCAAAAAAAATATTATTCCTAGTAAAATAGGTGTAAGGTAGTAATAAAACAGATGATTTTATAATGCGAAAATTAAAATTGAGATTTATATTTATATTAAAATTAAAACGGAATAACAATGCCATATCCGTGGCAGGTGAGTACCTACGGTAAGTAAGATCAATTTAATGTATACCTACATATAATCTACTTACTCGTCTAAATTACTTTACATAGGTAGGTACCTACATTATACTCTTGTTTTCAGGACCCAATTCAATCATAAATAGTGTGTACCTATAGGTAATTCTTCGGAACCCTTCGTACGCGAGTCAGTCCCGCACGGCCGGTTTTTTAATTAAAAGGCAAACATTTGACCGCAATCTCACCAAATAGTTAACGACAATGCTTCCGAGGATGTGTCATGTGAGTCATGTCATGTCATGTCATGTCTGATTAGTAACAAGCTTATTCCACTCTTTGCTTGAAACATCGAGATCATGGTGTCTGAAATTTGAACACTTCTTATAAAACTTATCTTAAAAGAATGAGCTGCCACAAGAAATAAAATTCAAGCATGTACCAAATTACTAAATCTTACAGAAGTAAGATACTAAGCATGTACCAAATTAAAACAAAAAAAACATTAATACGAGTATTATTACTTCTGCCGGCAACGAATTCCATCTCTAGTATCGATAATAACATCGACAGTCGACAGCCCTAGTGTAGTGGCGGAGTCGGCGCGACTGGAGGACGGCACTCTAGCACAATGAATGGGTAACGAGCCCTCGAGGGCCCTCCACAGGATATTTTTGTGGCCACACCACTCTAGCTCGAGTGATAGCGGATTTTGTATCTGTACCTACACCTTGGTGTGTATTGCCTGTGTTTGTGGGTCAGGAAAATAGAGCAAATGTAACGACGATGCACAACCGGATATTGTATATTTGAAGGTTTTGCAAACCCTAACGATTCTATAATTTCGTTCGAAATTCGAATTCTCCATTTAAGCAAACTTTCATCATTTTTAGTGCTGTCTCTCCCCAGACAATGGCACACCTAACTGTCATACCCTACGTGCCCCTACACCTGCACACGTGAGGACCAGTACAACACTACTGATAATGCTTTGTTAGTTTCCGAGTATTGGACCTAAAAAATATAATGCCAATGTCGACACGACAAGAAGAAGAAGTGCAATATGGAAAGCTTCTCGATTAATAAGTGGTACTGCAGCTAGGGTTTGATTTTTTCCAAACCCTTCGAAGGCCTGATCGATCACCTCATTGAAAATTCAGATCTCAAATATGCACGAAGTATTAAACCTAATAAGCTTTAGTTTAAGACACAGTCGCTCCCGCTATCTTACGCTTAGACCTTTTGAACAACAAAACAGATTTTAATTCAGTTTTCAGCAATAGATACAGTAATTCAAGAGGAAGGTGAATAAGATAATATTTAGGTACACATAATACAGTACCTATAATGATTTTTATAACTTAAGCAATTATTTTGCAAGTTTTTACGAAATGAAATTGAATTTCGCTTACAAAAATTAAACGGCTCACTGGCGTAGCAAGCACTTGCAAAAATTCGTCGGCTGACTAACGTCCTCCGTAGCTTAGTTGGTAAGAGCACTCGCCCGGATAGCGAAGGGACGTGGGTTCGAGTCCCACCGGATGACACAGTCGATTAATTTTTGTAAGCGAAATTCAATTTCATTTCGTAAATACAGTACCTATCTAGGTAAATTGTACCTACCCGTGCGAAGCCATGGCGGGTCGCTAGTTTTAAATAAATAAAATGATTCACCGAAATGTATGTACGAGCATAACTTCACAATAACTAATTATTGTTTATTTATTAAAAAAACATTTTGAAAATGTTTTGATAGTATATTCATAAATACACAGTGACCTTTCTTCACAATACGAAGAACCTTGGTCACGATTACTGGACGGCGGCGCCGTGGCGATGGGAGTATAAGTAATTTTAGGCAGATAAAGTTGCTGGCAGGAGCTAGTTTGTTTCAGGCTATACCTAACCACAGATAATATAAACCTAACTTCATGAGTAGAAACTTAATCACCATTACTACTTTCCCTCACGGAATGCCACATCGACCGGGCCTCCCTGCGGCTACTGAAGTTTTAAAACTGCCTCTCCAGCCAGAGCCGTCGGCAATTAAAACGCTAGAGTATAGCCAGAGAAGGCCAGCGTTGCTTGAAAGTAGTACATAGGAATTTCTTGTAAAAGTACTTACTTTCTGGCCAAAATCTTTGCCTATCGATACTTGTGACAAATCAGCGGTGAAGCACATGATTGGCCCGGCCCCAACTCTGCCCCCGCTATATAGGGCGCGCTAAGGGTCCTCACTTGGACCACGTCAGCGAGATTTTATCGAAACTTAATGTCAATCGGTATAAATAGAATCGATAAGTTCTAAAATGGATTTACGGCTGTTATATTTTTGCCAAGCTGTTGACATTTACTACCAAATAATTTTACTACCTAAGAGGTTGTAGAGCAAAATACTAGGCTAGCCAACGAGACGTTGGTTGGGTGAACTTCACCCCGCTTCAGAGATATGTTCGTATCGTAATACGAATATATCTCTGAAGCGGGGTGAAGTTCACCCAACCAACGTAGCCTAGTATTTTGATATCTCTAACTTATAATACTTATATCGTAATATAAGTAACTACGATTTCACGCGACGACCCAATGACTTCCCACACGTAAATATCGGATTTTAATAATAGATGCGCTGCGTCTTTTTCAAAGATATTGCCGCCTAACGGTGAAGAAAAACATCGTGAGGAAACCTGCACACTAGTTGGCTAGTGTGTGAAATGGAGAAGGCAATGGCAAACCATTAAAATTGCCAAGAAAGTCGTTGTGTGTGTTTCATTCCACATAGTGATCACGACCCTCAGTCTTTGAGGTATACGACTGTGAAGAAGTAAGTACTTATAGTTAGCATGCCGAGTGGAGTGCAAAGCGGTACACATGCACCATATGGCATGGTGATTCCGAAGTGTGCAGACACCCCCAGTGATAACTTTTTTTAAACTCACAAGGTAAGTTCTGTCGTCTGGCGCAAGTAGCAGCCTAGAAATAACTATAGCCAGTGGCCATTAGCTTCGCATCGCATACGAGGGTCAAACTGAAAGTTCTTAGAACTGGCCACTTATAAACAATATAATAAAAAAAATATTCTAAAATTTGAAAATAGAACTCTTTGCCAATATTACTGAGTATATATTTCATTCATTTGTCATTTGTTTTACGACTTGGCGGCAAATTGAAAATTGTCTGTGAAATGAATTTAACACGAGAAAATTTTCGTGCAATGATTTTTTATGACTTTCGATGTCATTTAAGTCAACAAGAAAGTTATGATAGACTACGATTGGCCTTTCACGATGAAGCCCCATCTCGTGCGACTGTTTACAACTGGTTTAATGAGTTTAAACGTGGTCGCACTAATCTCACTGATGATGTACGTGAGGGACGGCCTTCTACGGCGACGACTGAAAATAACATCTGTGTTGTGCGGCGTATGATAGAGACTGACAAAAGAGTGACCTATCAGCAGATTCGGACAAGCTTAGGCATCGGTATGAGTCAAGTGCACAAAATCCTCCACGAACATTTAGCGGTCAGGAAGCTTTGCGCCCGGTGGATACCTCATAATTTGACTAAGGCTCAAAAACTCCATCGTGTGGATTGGTGCCGTAAAATGATTGAAAGATTTAACGGAGGTGACTCAAATGCTGTGTTCGACATACTAACAGGTGACGAAAGCTGGATTTACTGTTATGATCCTGAAACCAAAAGACAATCTGCTCAGTGGGTGTTTCCTTTCGAGGAGTTGCCAACTAAAGTGAAGAGAGATCGAAGTGCGGGAAAAAAAATGGTGGCCTCGTTCTTTGGAAGGATAGGTCATTTCGCAACAATTGTGTTAGAGGATCAAAAAACAGTTTCTGCAGAATGGTACACTACCAATTGTTTGCCACTTGTCTTGGAAAAAGTTCGAGAGAAACGACCTCGCAGTAGGATCCTCCTTCACCACGACAACGCCTCGTCGCACACCGCCAAGCGAACGATCGACTATTTGGCGACATCAAACGTTGAATTACTGGGTCACCCGCCGTAAAGCCCCGACCTCGCGCCTTGTGATTTTTATTTATTTCCAAAAATTAAAGAAAAACTTAAAGGAAAGCGGTTTATGAATGCTGAAGAAGCGGTGGCTGCGTATCGCGATGCCATTGAAGAGACCCCTAAGGACGAGTGGGCAAAGTGCTTTTCCCAGTGGTTCCATCGCATGCAGCGGTGTATTGACGTCAATGGACAATATTTTGAAAAGATATAATAAAACTAATAACTGGCTAATGTAATCAGTTTTTGATTTTCTAAGAACTTTCAGTTTGACCCTCGTATACATTTTAAAAAGAGGTATATTTGTATAATGTAATGTACCGTACCGTACCTATAAGATTTTTTCGTTTATTACCTGTTGTGTATGCCAATAAATAAATAATGCTTTGAATGCTAAACAAACTCGTATTTTCAGGTAGATAATCTGTTTTGCTCCGCCACCTCTCAGCCGAGTCTTTATATGATGATGCACCTCTTAGAAATTAAATTTTACCGGCGCCCATGATAGTAAGATGTAAGTACATACGAGGGTCAAACTGAAAGTTCTTAGAACTGGCCACTTATAAACAATATAATAAAAAAAATATTCTAAAATTTGAAAATAGAACTCTTTGCCAATATTACTGAGTATATATTTCATTCATTTGTCATTTGTTTTACGACTTGGCGGCAAATTGAAAATTGTCTGTGTCACGTCAAAATGAATTTAACACGAGAAAATTTTCGTGCAATGATTTTTTATGACTTTCGATGTCATTTAAGTCAACAAGAAAGTTATGATAGACTACGATTGGCCTTTCACGATGAAGCCCCATCTCGTGCGACTGTTTACAACTGGTTTAATGAGTTTAAACGTGGTCGCACTAATCTCACTGATGATGTACGTGAGGGACGGCCTTCTACGGCGACGACTGAAAATAACATCTGTGTTGTGCGGCGTATGATAGAGACTGACAAAAGAGTGACCTATCAGCAGATTCGGACAAGCTTAGGCATCGGTATGAGTCAAGTGCATAAAATCCTCCACGAACATTTAGCGGTCAGGAAGCTTTGCGCCCGGTGGATACCTCATAATTTGACTAAGGCTCAAAAACTCCATCGTGTGGATTGGTGCCGTAAAATGATTGAAAGATTTAACGGAGGTGACTCAAATGCTGTGTTCGACATACTAACAGGTGACGAAAGCTGGATTTACTGTTATGATCCTGAAACCAAAAGACAATCTGCTCAGTGGGTGTTTCCTTTCGAGGAGTTGCCAACTAAAGTGAAGAGAGATCGAAGTGCGGGAAAAAAAATGGTGGCCTCGTTCTTTGGAAGGATAGGTCATTTCGCAACAATTGTGTTAGAGGATCAAAAAACAGTTTCTGCAGAATGGTACACTACCAATTGTTTGCCACTTGTCTTGAAAAAAGTTCGAGAGAAACGACCTCGCAGTAGGATCCTCCTTCACCACGACAACGCCTCGTCGCACACCGCCAAGCGAACGATCGACTATTTGGCGACATCAAACGTTGAATTACTGGGTCACCCGCCGTATAGCCCCGACCTCGCGCCTTGTGATTTTTATTTATTTCCAAAAATTAAAGAAAAACTTAAAGGAAAGCGGTTTATGAATGCTGAAGAAGCGGTGGCTGCGTATCGCGATGCCATTGAAGAGACCCCTAAGGACGAGTGGGCAAAGTGCTTTTCCCAGTGGTTCCATCGCATGCAGCGGTGTATTGACGTCAATGGACAATATTTTGAAAAGATATAATAAAACTAATAACTGGCTAATGTAATCAGTTTTTGATTTTCTAAGAACTTTCAGTTTGACCCTCGTATTTTGATGACGTTCGTGGCCGCACACTGGCTTTCAAGGTGTCGTCATATTTGTGGTCTCGGGTTCCCCGGAGTGGTGATCCTTTTCTTCAGTGCCTCTTCCCATTATTTGGTGGTAACTTTAGGATTAGAGCAATCTATATGTTGACGTCCAATTAAAAAAAAAGTATAAGACGGGCAACGACATCACAAACTTTAGCTTGTGTTGGCAGCTGAACGATCCTATTAGCGGTGGTAGGCTGCCCGACCCGGAGCCCGGCGCCAAGCAGCTTGCTGTGTTCCTTCGGTGAGTGGGAGTGCCAGAACCTTCGGGGTCAGCTCGCTCCACCGTCGACTCTGTCTACGCCACGTCTGGCTTAGTCTAGAGTCAAGAGAGAACCCATTCCAAAAAAAACGACATTCTTGACATGACTAATAAAATGTATCAACGAATAGTATACTCACGGCTCTCCATCTGCAGCTTGCACTCCTGCGTGTCGTGCGGGTAGATGAGGAAGTTCATCGCGCACGACAGCTTCAGCGTCAGCTTCACCATGTATAGGATCGTCTTGTCCTGGATAAGAACTAAGGGTTGTTAACCTGTCAAACCCCATAAGACCCGCGGGCGGGTTGATAACAATTAATTTTCTATTGTGTCTGGAAACATGATTCGTGAAGGTTTAAAAGTGAAATAAGGTAGTACGATCGATTCGATAAATTTTTCAAAAAAACCTATCATTAATGACTCGAATTTTTCAGGTAACATGACTAGATTATACCAAAACCTAAATCAAAAATAAATTAATGACGATACTACACACTTTTAGGTGTTAAAAATAAGCTTTCGAAGAATATTGGTTTTGAATTATTACAATTTGATTATGGTGACAATAAGGAGCATACAAGGGAAAAGCTGATGTCATGACGTTAGGGAGTTGAAGGTACCTACTGGCAGAGTCCAGAGAGGTGTGGGAATCCCTCCACGAGAAAAGCGCAGCTGTTAAGTTATTATGAATGAATGAATGATTGATAACCTATGGTGCTACCAAAATCATGAAGATACGAAGGCAATCCAGGCAGATTTATTTGCTTCCAAGGGTAATCCTAACTTTTAAGTGTAGATACTAACCTTGTACAGCCATACGTAGTGATTGGGGATGGTCATCGTCTGAAAGGTGACGGATTTTGCGTTCTTGAAGAACGAGTCTGGTCTCCACATGTGCTTCAGCCAGTCCAGGTCTATCAGTCTGTAACAAAATACAGATTAAGGATAACGTCCGCTTATAGCAGCGTGATGTAAGCTTTAGACGAATGCATGCAAGCTGTATCGATAGCAGGCGTATTTTGTATGTGATAGGCAAGCGTGACGCTTCGAGGACTTTTTGTTACTTTCTTAGCATGAAGCATGCTACCTTCAAATGATGATAGCGTGCTTATAGTTCCTTGCCTGCGGGGTACAGGGGTTCTTTTGCGATGCAGGTAGTAGGGCAGGGTACCCCCCGCACGCCTGTACCCTGCAGGCGAGTCAGTTAGGCGGTCGGACTACTCGTATGTCGACTATAAAAGTGAAAAAAAAGAATAAATCCCCTGTGTGTCTAACTGTCCAATCAATTCATCTCTGTTTTTACTTATCACGAGAATGTGAGACAAGGCTGACCACACATGAGTATGCACTATGCACTGACAGCATGGTATATATAAATCTGTCTATTGTGCTGACAGTGTATTTATTTAAAAAAAGTTTCGAATTTCATGCTCCGAGCATACGTTCTTTTAAGACGGGTCCAGACGAGGGTAACACTTTATGTAATATAACGAGTTAGGTAACGCGATTTTTTTGTCAGGACGCACTACGAGCATAACATGTAAGCTCGTCACTGATCCATCGGTTGTAGGAGATTGTAGGTTTTTAGCGCAAACACAAAGACGCTCGCAGTGCCGTCCACACGGTTGATGCTAAATTACACGTAACCTTACATTACACGTTACACTCGTCTGGATCCGGCTTTACGTGTCAAATGTCATATTTCAATGCAGAATTGAGCAAATTGCTCAATTTGAGGCAATCAATTCCCGCGCGCTAATGACCCATCTACCTCTTTTTAAATGCATGCATCGTAAATACTCGCACTCTTATACATAGGTACACTTATTTTATGCAGTGAATTATTTCACGGGAAAACAGACAGATAACAAAATCAAGTGTTCAATCGGTTACAATGTTACCGATTAATCATTATGTCGTCTATCAAGATTGAAACTAAATAAAGTGATTCAGGATGTCTGCGAAATATTAAGGCCATTTTGAAAAATCGGTCTTATCTGGACACAGACGACACAACCTAAAGACCACGCTTTTATCAACTCTAATACGAAAACAAAATCGCCAAAAGTTGGTGGGGTGCGGGGAGAGGTCTGCTCGTTCCGATTGGCTAGTACAAGAAGACGTCAAATTTGACAATGGCAGTGATAGCTCACTAGTGATGGGCAAGACATATCTTGATATCGATACCTTAGTTTAAAAAAAGTAAGAAAATATTTAGGAGCTTTAAAATAATTCATTTAAAAAACACACGTACAACCGACACCGATAAATAGCAATTTAAAAAAAACTGGAGTGGGCAAAGGTCAATCGCCGGAGATCTCACGTTATTTAGCTACTTTTCATAATTTAGCGGTTTTAGTAAAACAAGTTACCTATCTCACTCAACATCATTTTGTTAAGTGTACGAAAACTAAGTGTGAAAAAAAATGGTAATCGTACGCAATGTGAGTTTGATATATTTATTTTAAAAAATTTAGTTAAGTTGTTTGTTTTATTAGTTAAAGTTTGTTTGTTGAAGCACTTTACACTTATTTCAATTCATCGTAAGTGCTCTTATGTAAAGTCACTTTATTAAAATATATATGAAATAACTGAAATTTAGATACCCACTTATCACTTGTTTTGTTTAGGATTTGTCGATATTTTGAATTTTAAGTTTACTAGTATGTGTCGCGACACTATTTTACTCCTAGCTAATTGACAAATTGAGACAACATCATTTGAACTAAACTTGCGAGAAAGGGATGGCAAAAAAAAGACATCAACGCGTGCTCTTTGAAATAAAACATTTTATTTCATTTTTGATATTGGAGTATTTCAATTAATTTGATAGGAATAATTACTTACCGTTGAAATGTAATGCCATCTTTCGTGAGACTAGATGTTGTACTACACTTTTCACACCATTTCACTGAACAATACGGCATTATTACCGCTTATTTTTATTTTTTTTCGGGAGCAAGGTCAATGTTGTTACTTTGAGTCTCGGTAGCGGAATGAGAAACGAAAGGGGGCGGGGCCGGCTGTTATGCAGTGATACTGCATAACCTAGGCGAATGTAAGTCCCCCGCAATGCGTGGTCTTTAGGTTGTGTGGTCTGTGTATCTGGACAACAACTGTTTTTATACCGGAATGTGTGATTGATTTCAGAAAAACTTTACCTACCTACCTTGGCAGTAGAAAGGATACTATATACTGACAACTTATTTAGATAGATTTTTTCTCCTATGCCTATGGTATTACTACACTGAAAAAAATTATTGGTTAGCAGTAACCAAAATTTGACTAGTAGGCCGTAATCTAGTGACTTGCGAACTTCTGGTTACTGGTAACAAACTACTTTTTTTTTACTGCTAAACAGAAGATTGTTTATATTTAACAAAAATTGACTTCCCTACAACGAAACCTTTCACTAACGAAACTAGTTTGGTTGATCCTTTTTTTCAGTGTAAGTAGTTGTTTACCTAATAACCTATATACCTACCTTAGCCTTAGCGTTCAGCAGCAATGTTAGTTGTATCAAAGTGTAATATCGTTAATTGAGTGACAAAACGTAATTTTCGCGAGTATAATTTACCTAATGATCCCTGTAGTCGTTAACAGAATTGTCCTTTAAAGTAGGTATTGATTCAATTTAAAACACAACGATAAGTTCTTTGTCATAATGTTAAAATCTGTTAAGGTGCCTTTATGGGCTAAAGGGAGCTAAAGGAATTTCAACTGTAAATATTTACGTTATTGATGGATGTAATGATAGTCTACAGAGACATTGAAGAGATTGTCATTCGCAACTACCTACGTGATTGAAGGCGAAAGATGGACATTTTGATTAAAGCCCATTGACAATCGCGAATGACACAGCCATCGACCGTCTCGCTGTGCAACAACTGACGTGATATTGGCTGAATTCAATGGGGAGGTGTTCTTAACCGATGATCCATGATCAGTCAGCCATAAATTGGAAGAAGGAGAAGAAGACAATCGTTCAGTCAGAATCATCATTGGCATATCATTGGTGGACAGAAAGCAAAATAGCAACGAGCAGTGAACGCATCTAGCTGCGAGCAATTGACTGAAACTCTATCATTCGCACCCTCAATTGGACGATCATTTTGGCCTGTCAACAAGGTATATAAAAATTAACAATTGCGATTGATCGTCTTGGGGGCCACTTTACAGTATTCCCGAATGCAGAAATGTGTGTTCGATGTACAGTGGGCCCAAGTGAGCAGCACATCAACCTACCTACCCTAATCTGTCAAATTCCCACAACCAAATGTCAACCTCATCTTGATCACATAGAGTTCCATATCATTTGAGATATTTTGACACATTTGGGTTGATGCGGGGCCCACTATACGGTCGCGGGACTGTCGAGATACCGCGGCCCCTGCTGTCACAGCCAACAATGCGGCGGGCGTCGTCAGGTTTTAGTGGGTATACCCGAGTCCGGGGGAGTCCCACACACGCCTCTCCGTTCCCCGACGGAGAGGTACGGTGCGTAAGGCATTTCCTGACGTATTAAAAAAAGGGGCCCACTATACGATACACGGATATAAGTAAAAAAGTCAGTGGTTCGATAAAACAGACTGCTATGTACGTGTACTTCTTTAGATACCTGTATTCTGAAGTCATATTTTCTGGTAATCTTAGTCGGAAGTCCTTCCATGTCTGCGCAAAGAATATGTCGGCGGCGTAGGTCTGGAAAAAAAAAGGTGTGGTAGTAGGTGGTCCTGCCTATTAACTGAATAAATAATAATTGGATGATAAAGGATCTCTACCTCGTAGTGGTCCACTCTGGGCATAGACATCACAAACTTTAGTTTATATGGCAGCTGAACGATCCTATCAGCGGTGGTAGGTAGGCTCTGTTAGGTGCCGCCTGGTAGCTACCACCTCTTGCTTGCTGTGTTCCGTCGGTAAGTGGGAGTGCCAGAACCTTCTGAGTAAGCTCGGCCACGGTCGACTCTATCTACTTAGCCCAGAGTAAAGAGCCAACCTATTCCAAACAAAAAAAACATGATTACCATGGAGTTCTCATCAATAGAGTCCAGGCCCATGACGGTGACATGGAAGTTGACGGTGGTGGGCTGGTCGTTGATCTTGGGCGGGCGCATCTTGTCGTAGTGCCGTGGGTCGTCCGGCAGCAGGTCTTGGAAGGTCAGCAGGGTCGACCTGGGGAGAACAGGCACGTGGCTACGTTTGCTAAACTTAAGTGTTAGCACGGCACGTACGTTACGTAGTAACTATTATATAATCTGTGACGGCGGTAGATGCAATCATTCAGCGAACTTCGCTATTGAAAAAGAAATTATAAAATAATGCAAAATCGCATGACGTTTCGACGGCTCTTTTCATACATTTTGTTAGCAATAGCACAGAATATGTACTAGGCAATTTCGGACTTCGCTGTATAACGTTAGGTACCTACGTCGCCTACAGCTATTGTGGGCTGATTATCTGTAGCCATATCTTACGTAGGTACTCTTGAAAAAATAAAAACGTATATATTAAAGTCGAATTCTGTAAATAAAATCAAAAATTTCGATGGCTATGCCAACGCCAGGGTGGCCAAGGGGTTAGGCCATCGCCCGGTATGCGAGAAACGCGGGTTCGATTCCCGCCTCTGGAAGTCATTTTTTCAAGTGCAAAAATATATTTAGATTGCATAGTGAATTCTTATCAATCACTTTAAAACAATCATTTATTGTATTTGCAAGCTTCATCTTTCGATTTTTAAATACTTGCAATAGTATTTCTTTCGAGTGTTGAGGGTGTAATCCCAATAACATTGATGAAAGCAACGCGGCATTACAGCGTTAAGAAGCACTTGAAAATTTCGACAGGCCAAGGCCAGGGTGGCCGAGAGGTTAGGCAATCGCCCGATATGCTATGAACGCAGTTTCGATTCCCGCCTCTGGTAGTCATTTTTTCAAGTGCAAAAATATATTTAAAATCAAAGCCTCAGTTTTAAAGTCAGCGGAGTAAAAATATTAAGTTTTTAGTCTGTGTCAGTTTTCTCCTGAATTAATTTCGATGGGTGCTCATAATGTACATACCACAATTGTACACGGCTCCATGAGAGCACAATATACATAATAGCATAGAGACGCAAGATAAAAGGCTACTCGTATGTTTCATCTCAATAGGATACATCCAAAAATACAGGATGACATCTTCACTTAATATAAGTAAGAGGTGATCATGATTTCTGAACGGCGATGGGAGCAGCGAGTTATCTTCTATACATATAATAAAACTGTAAAACCGATGCGTCTGAACATTGAGTATTTTTACCAAAAACTAATTGAGGGTGATGTTAAAATAGTAACAGAATAGGAATCTACAATTTTGAATTTTTTTGTCTGTTTGTCTGTATGTCTGTTTGTACACGCTAATCTCCGGAACTACTGAACGGATTTTAATGAAACTTTTTTTATTGTGTAGCTATTAAATCTGGGCAAATACTAGGCTATAACTTATTTTGAAGATCGGAGTACCTGAGGTAGAACCTTAGCAGTACACTTAAACTAAGAGAGATATGAAAGCAGCGTCTTAAGAAAAGTTATTCAGCGTGATGAGCATTTTCTATTGACGTACACAAATTGAAGGTCTGAAGCAACTGATATGGAACCCTAGCAGCTCAGCTCAACTATAAGAGATATGAATAGAGTGCCTTAGGGAACATTGTTCAGCGTGTTGAGCACTTTCTATATTGACTTACACAAATTGAAGGTCTGGAGAAATTAATATGCTAAATTACTTCAGACTGATTTTCAAACTCGAAAGGTAATCCTACTGTCTCCAAGTTACGATCTGGTGACGGAAACCTGGAGAAATCGAGAGAATCTTTCAGATTTTATAGGCATGTATTTGCTGTAGCAAATTAGCATTAATTTAGGTATTTAAGCGTTTACATTTCGGAGTCATAATTTGATGGTGCTGACCATAACGCTAAGTAGTTAGTGGATATTTTCACCACAGACAGTTTGTCGAAATTTAGTTAAATTACTTTATTATTGCTGAAAGATTTAAGTGAATTGGCCCTATTTTTTTATACTACTTATCACTAACTAACAGAAATTGAACTATGAGTGTAAGAATAGTCTTACTTACTTTACGTTATAAGGGAAGGGGTAGGGAGGCCTTTGCCCTGCAGTGGGATACGAGAGGATTCTAATTATAATAATAACTTTACGATAGTAGTGACTTACAAACCGACCTTTGAGTAGGCTAGGGACACAATAAATAAATGCTAAACCGCATTCATCTATTGCGGTATGGTTTAAGTCTGACTTTTTCTGAACACTTTTACTAAAGTTACCTATATTTTTACAAACGAATAAAACTGCCTTCAATAAAGTAACCTAAAAAATTTAAAAATTACCTTTACACTTTTACTAACAAAAGATATACGACAGTATTTAGTTTTGGAGTCGGTGTCACTGCCATGCGAAATTTTCTTACCAGAGGCGAATGGCAAGGTGATAGTACTATCTAAAAAAGAGTGCCTATTGACCTTGATTTTTCATTCCTCTCTTTTCCTTACGATATGGTAGACTAAAAGATCATGATAGCTGGATAGGGGCGGGAGTATAAAATATTTTGTATCATCGAGTCCACGCGTGCGAAGTCGCGGGCAACAGCTAGTTTATTAATATTTCGTATCATAGAGTGTTACTTTGACGAAGTCGCGGACTCCAGCTAGAAGACAATATTACATGTCAAATGCAAAGGTTCGTATTCATAAATGAAAAACATGTTCCCGTTTCTGTCAACACAGGCTAAAAATACTCCTTTCGTCAAAGAGCACATTAGAACAAGGGCCATGCGGAGGGCTCTTGCACCGATGTCAATATTTGAGCTGGAACAAAGGCTGACTCGTTCGCCATATGACTCGATGAGAGTTATTTTCGAAATGTTTACCGCGAATTCATTATTAATTGAACGTGAATTTTGATGACTGGCGATGTCAAAGCGACTTGGGTTTGTTCGTTTTGGTAGAATAGCATATACATATTATACTCGTAGTACAAGCAAAGTACAATAATATAGGTTCGCACGTCTCACACCGTCGCACGTCAGAAGACTACTCCACATTGACCTTGAGACCGCCTTTATTCCCTACGTAATAAAAGCTGTTTTCGAAGTTCAAATGGGTAACCTGACGTGCTGCCGCTGAACTTACTACCCAACCAGGACACTGGTGAAAATTGCAGTTTTTCTTAAGCTCCGATGTCTATAGGAGTAGCATAAGGTAAACAAAATTAGGCACGAGTTCTATAAGAGTTAAGTCAGCTATAGCTCATCATGACCGCAGTAGAAACCTTAGGTATTTAATTGAAACACTTGCATATAAGATTTATATTGCCATTTTAAACAACCATGAACTGAATGGTACAATTTAGGCGGTCTTATTGCTGAAAGCAATTTCTTCCAGACAACCTTCGGGTAGAGGACAGTCCAAGATTAAAATAAAACTTATTACGAGTTCTATTAGATCACAAAAATCCTTTTTATAGGTCTGCTATAAACCTGAAGTTCTTCATGATAGGATCTAAAAGCTTCGCTCGTTTTTCAATTAAATTTTAAAGAAAGAAAAGACTATTGAGAGACTTCAACAGTATGTATTTTTATTTCTCGCCAATATCATTTTCTTGAAAACATTTAATAAATAAGCCAACGAGTATGTAATTAGAGATTTGTATGAACAAATTTGAGATAAATATTTTTATATAGTGAGCCCATTAGCACGCATGCATTCCGCTATGACGTTAACACAATGGCTGCGGCCGTCAATTCGATTACTACCCTTAAGCCAGCATTTTGAATCTTCCCCTTCTGCCAGGACCCAGTGGAGGCAGCAAAGCCAGACATTTGTTCCCAACGTATCTTGCTGGTGTTCGCAGGACATACCGGTAGGTACCAACGTAGGGGGCACTGCTGAAATTTATCCGCTATGTTAAGGAGATGAAGGCTGCCATGAATACGCGAGTTCCTAACACGGTCCTTGTAACTCCACATATCCAGCGCAGCATTTTCATATCCATGACCCACAGTTCTTGCTTGTGTCGCTCAATCAAGTATGCCGTATGCTTCGCTGCCATATAAAAGGGCGGGTTTTATGATAGATATAAGTAGAACTGTACTTTTAGTTTAATCGGCCTCTTGGGGTCACAACAGCAGTCACTTTACTTTTAGCCAATGCGTGTCACCCACCAGACGCGTAAAGTACCTTAAGATTCCAAGTGTCTGGAGTGGAATCGAGCCCATTGATTGATACTTTTAAATGAATTTGTAGGACAATCTGGTAATTATTTAGTACAAAATTATTCAACACACAAGTTCAACGGATATTACCTACTGTTAAACTAAATAAAGTTATATTCTATAGTTTTGCTTCTTAACTCTTTAATCTGGTTATACAATAGTTTATTATTTTATCGCATAGCAAGGTATGTATGTATGTACTTACTGAGCGTAACACAGGTCCGTGGCGCCCAACCACAGCCGCAGGAGCACCGTTGTCAGCCATAACAGTTTTTGCGCCGCCATATTTAATTATTTATTGTTTTTTTTCTTTTTACATAATTTAATATGAAACTATTTTTACAACAGCTTCTGCTATTTTAAATTGAAGGTATTTTTACAACAACTTAGCTTTTTTTAATGGAAAGTACTAATAGCAAATTTGTAGTGAGTGCTATCAATTAATTTAAATTAAAACAATTTTGTTACATTCTAATTTTTCTGCATTGCGCAATTTCACAGTAATAAAAAATGATTTGGTGATTATGGTCTCCATTTTAAATACTTGAGACACTTTTGAAACTATTAAAATCTATTTCATCGCATTTTAAATTGCTTTTTTTTTAATTTTCACTTCATAAATGCGCGCGAACTTTGACAGCAGCCGGTCAAACGCGGGAAACGTAATGACGGACAGCAGAAGTTCAAACTTGACCGATGCGTTCCGTTCCTCCTGACATGCGCAATAAAATATGACACGGTGAACCGAATCTGCGACTGCAGTACAGTTTCGAGTACTTTGCAGTACATTTAGGGTTCCTTATAATATTAATCTTGAATCTGAAGTCGATAGAGCAACAATCAATTTGACCTTTAAATTGACCTACGTCCATGCAGTTTGCACGATTACGAACAGTGCATCTTTTCAGTGTACTAGAGTTTTTGTACCTTTTCGCAATCATATCTCCTACATTACATACCTAGCATAAATTAATATAATAATATCTACTATGTAATTTATTAATATGTTGCAAAATATGACACTAATTTTAAAAATTACCGACTGGTATCACATTCTTAAAAATACTTTACAAAATTAAGTAGGTTTCAAGCACGTCCGTCAAAATAGCGGAGCTTTACCTAAAATTCACTAATAAGGTACCTACTTATTTTGAGGTGGGATACTAAGAAATAAGAAATGTAAGCCTATTAATGCCCGATTGAGAGCAAAATCACTCAAACGAATTTAAAACCTGTGCTATGTTTAGACGTCCTAATTTCCAGCAATGAGGTTAATAAGTAGTGCGGAGTCACATTCACATCGGGGCTGTTTGAGGTTGAACCCTTGAGCACGGCCCGCCAGCACCCGTATTTGTACAGAGCTGTTAATACCCCAGATAAAAAATAAATAGTTTAATACTTCTTACCCCAAAAAGACGCGAAAACTTCACTTCTCATCCCAGATCGTGAGTTCGATCCCCGCTTGTACCACTGAGTTTGTATAATAAACTTAATTACAGTCTTTTTCAAAGACATCGCTGCCTAACATTGGAGATATTCATCGTGAGGTAACCTGCACACTAGTTGGCTAGTGTGTGAAATGGAGAAGGCAATGGCAAACCACTCCATCAAAAATTTGCCAAGAAAGTCGTTGTGTGTGCTTCATTTCACTTATTGATTACGACCCTCAGTCATTGAGGTATACAACTGTGAAGAAAAATCCCCAAAATACCTACTGAGTCGTTGAAAAAAAGGCACAGATGAGTCAGATTGATTTACTTACTTTATTCATTTATTCAGGACACAAAACACAATTACATAAAAAGAATAGGTATTGCACTTGAAAAAATAATCGCGTTCCTCCCATACTGGGCAATTGCCAAACCACTCTGCTACCCAGACGTCGGCAAAGCCAGTCGAAGGCTGTAATGCCACGTTGTCAGGCGGTCATCTTTTTCTAGTGCAATATCTAATATTTAGATTTCAAAGTGAATGCCTATTACTTGTGAGCGAGTTAGACTCACTGACGACGGTTCTGTACAAACAACGGTTTTTTTCTACGATGTAGCAGTTTTCGACTTTTTACCTTTACTTGTGCTGTACGAACTTTCTTTTTGCTAAACATGTTTCTAGGTCTATGGAAAGTACCGTATAGGGTATTGACATCTAAACGGACAACAAAGTGATCTTATGGGATCCTTTTGAAGTATGGGGCCCTGCTAATCAACAATTTATAGAAATAGATATAGGATAGGTTAGGGTGACGTTGCATACAATTTCATATAAGAGATTTACAAAATGCGATGACTTCGATGCGTACGGTGAGAGCAGCGCAGAGAAATGCGCGTTCACTTAACAAAAAACCCGTATAGTTTGTAGTTTGAAGTAAGTAATATTATAATATTTACAACTATTGGATATAACGGCGGATCTTATTTGTAATGTAAGCTTAAATAAATAAAAAACTCTAAATCCAACGACATATCTACAAGCTACAGTGTGTAAATATCAATGGAAATTTGTTTCCATTAACAAAACAATATGTTACAACAGGAAATGTAAAAGAAAAACCATGTATGTTCTTTGAAAAAAAAATGTATTCTCTCCGACAAAGAGCGTTGTATCAACTCTGTCGCTATATCGTCGGGGCCACAAAGCGGGCGTGCTCAAGTGGCTGTAAGCCAGTGGTCGATCGCCAATAATAGGGCTCGAAGCGCCCTGTCGGCGAATCAACATCCAGTCCAGCTGCCTCAACGACGCTTAACAGTTCAAAAGTTCGCCACTGGTACAGTCAGCGGTCAAAAGTAATGATCGGAATAGGATCAATATATTGAAGTTTTACCCGACTGTGACAGAAGGAGGGTAATGTTTTTCGAACGTATGTATGTAATATGTATACCCATTCCTTTCAGTTCTGCTTTCAAATCATTGATTCGCCAAGAAGTGCCATTATAAATGACACAAAAAATTAACTTTTTCATTCAGAAAAATTATTAAAAGTATTATAAAGAGCGAGCGTTGCATTGCAATCACTAAATCTCAAAAATTATTGACAAGTGACCGAGGTGGCGCCACCTGCAATTAGCTTTCTCCGGCCGGCCGGCGGCCTTAGAGTAGATAGAACTAAGCCGGCCGCCGACCGCGCCGGCCCCATTTGAGACTTTGTTGAACATAATTTACAGCAGGTTGATGTTATGCTAACGTCGAAGTGTATGCCTGTGAATTTTATTATTTGCTAGGTGTATACAAAACATTGACTTTGACTGTACCACGTAACTATTAAATAATCTGTGACTGACTGTACTAGTAAAAAGAAATCGTAACATATTTACGCTTAGACAATTTAGTCAAAGTATTTACGCGACGAATTTGGAACCACCCTCCTTTTTTAATGCGGTTAACATATGACATATGAGTTATAGTGACAGACAACGATCTTATTAATATTTAATCTCTCCTGTCCTGTGCTCCCATAACTACCCTCTACTCTTTTTGAACAAAATTGCATTGGATTGTTGTTCATATCGGAGTCTGTGGAAAGTAGGTAGCTGATAGATATTCCTCTCACATTCATTCCCTCTTCTTTATTTTCAAGGTAGGTCAAACAGGTGAATGGGCACTGCCACTGGACAGGCCACAGAACACAAAACACAAAGCTGCTTGGTAGACTGAGGGCCTAGCATCGAGGACATGGGCCTAGCCTAGTGCATGCCTAGTACGAGTTTTCATTTGTTACTCACACACACCCGCTCACGATCAACTAAGTGTCATAGAAAACAACAGGTTTCGCAAACGTGCCGCTAGGGGCGCTGACCAAATTTCCATACAAATATACAAATTGTCATACGGATGAAGGTGAGAGCATGAAAAAACTCGCATTAAGCCCCCTGACAACACCGTGTAGCAAGCTGCGTTCCCTTTTGCGCCAACATCGATAATATCACTGATATCGCGCTCACAAACCGTTCTGATTTGGTTTTAGCGAGCCAACGATTCACGTCACAGATGACGTAATTACCGCTGCCATCTTGCGTTCACAGTGAAATTGCTCTCGCGCATTAGTGCTGTGAGCCCGGCGCCTGAGCTGTCAAATGCCGAAATGAAATAGCGTCAACAGCATTCTTCTTTCTGTTGTGCCGACACTGGCGTTATATTTGATGAGGTCCAATACTCGGCGACTAACAAAGTTTGGAGCTCTTAGAGACAGCTCCATTTTATTATCAGGGTAATAGCGTCAGGACATCCATCTTGTTTGGTAATTGAATTAAACTCGTTTCACTTCTTGGTAACGTTGAATATATCATGCTTCAACAGCAATTACAATCAAATGGTAATTAAATAATTTTTACAATGTTTGTGCTTGCCGCCATGACAAGATAGATAATAATCGTCCTAACCTAGATGGCAGCACCGTGATGTTGCCTTGCTTTTTTCTTAATTCTAAACATGGCAAGGTTTTGCCACATCACCCCCTCACGGAGTAGCTTAAAACTAAGTTAATATTTAAAAGAATAATTTATACAACTAGTATCAAATTACAAATAATTTAAAAATAAATATTAGGCGACATACTTTACTTTCTCAGATAACAATAGCCATGTTAAAATAAGACAAGAATATAATGTAATTATGTTAATAATAATAAATTCAGTTGGTGAATATTAATTATACATTGAAAATCTACACACCAAAAGGAATTTTTAATTTGACTGTTCGACCTGATCGAGTAGTAACAGGCTGCCGAGAAGTATCAGTCCCGCTAGGAGGACGTGTTGAAATCGATGGCATTGTAGGTGAGACAGTTATAGACGATGGTGTTTGAATGTTCGGAACTAAAGGAACTGTTGCAGGTGAGATAAAAGCTGGTTTAGCACGGTCAATACTCACTTCGTGTTTTTTACCGGAAATTTCTTTATTATAATAGTTTTATTTTTTCGTTCAAGAACTTTGTAAGGACCGGTGTAAGGCTGTTGAAGCGATTTACGTACTGAATCATCCCGCAAGAATATGTGAGATGATTTAGCAAGGTCCTTAAAAATTAAAGGTTTTTGGACGGAATGATTTGACGCAGGCGTCGGACGCAACTTTGCCATGATTGACCGCAGATTAGCAATGATATCGTCTGAGGATTCTATGAAGGGTTGATTACCAGGAACTATGAGTTTTCCAGGCAAACGCAATGGTTCGCCATAGACTAGCTCAGCCGAAGAACATTTGAGATCTTCCTTAAGCGCCGAACGAATGCCGAGTAGGACTAACGGAAGAGCATGATACCAAGATTCTTGGTGGCACATAAGGGCTGCTTTTAGTTGCCGATGAAATTGCTCTACCATACCATTCGCTTGAGGATGGTAGCTGGTAGTTCGTATTCGTTTTGTGGCACCCAAAGTCATAAGCTTGTTAAATAGAGCCGACTCAAACTGCCTACCTTGATCTGTGGTAACAGTCGTTGGCACGCTAAAACGAGAAATCCAACCATGTATAAAACGATCGGCAACTTCCTCGTCGGTAATACTCACCATTGGGAAAACTTCCGGCCAACGTGAAACTCTGTCTATTACCGTTAGGCAGTAGTTAAAACCATTCGATACTGGCAAAGGACCTATTAAATCCATATGGATATGCTTGAACCTCGCTGTCGGGGTGGCAAACGTACCAAGAGGAGACTTAACGTGTCTGCTTACTTTACTTTTCTGACATGCAATGCATTCTTTGGTCCACGTGCGACAATCTTTTTTCATACCAGGCCACACAAAACGGTCTGAAACAAGCTTAGTGGTGGCGGCAATACCAGGGTGACTGAGCCCATGGCAATCATCAAAGGCTGCTCGTCGGAATGGCTCAGTTAAAAATGGGCGTGGTTTACCTATGGACACGTCGCAAAGTATTGAAGTACTGGTTCCTGGGATAATAACTTGCTTCAGATCAAGGTTAGAGACACCTTTTCGAAGATCACTAAGCTCCGAATCAGATGTTTGAGATTTTGCAACGGCTTCGTAATCGTGTGACAAAGAAATAACGTCGACCCTCGATAAAGCGTCGGCAACTACATTTTCTTGTCCTTTAATATATTGTATGTCAGTTGTAAATTGGCCGATAAAAGAAAGTTGATTAAGCTGTGGAGGTGGTAGTTTTTCTCGTCGTTGCGCGAAGGCGTAAAGTAGAGGCTTGTGGTCAGTATATATTGTAGTGTGTTGGACTTCTAAGATATGCCGGAAATGTTGAACACTTTCGTAGACTGCCAAGAGTTCCCTGCAATAAGTTGGTAATACGGCCTGGTTCTTAGATAATTTTTTACTAAAAAATGCCAATGGTTGCCAATACCCTTCGACTTTTTGCTGTAAACAAGCACCTATATGGGTACTAGAAGCGTCTGTAAAGAGACCCAAGGGTACTCCTGATTTAGGATGAGCTAAACTCGTGACAGTACATAAGCTCCTTTTACAATCTTCAAAATGTTGAAGTAAATCATTAGACCATGTAAAAACCTTTGAACCTTTTCCACCTATTGCTGTACGTGCATCGATCAGGGGTGCTTGATGCTGGGCGGCTTTAGGCAGAAAACGACGGTAGAAGTTTATCATGCCAAGGAACCGCCGAACACCTTGAACGGTTTTGGGAGGTAGAAAGGTCTTGAATGCGGTTGACTGGGGGACTAGTTCCGCTTGCATTAATTGAGTAGCCCAAGAATGTGACTTGTTTTGCTCCTAAAACACATTTTGCAGAATTTATTATCATGCCGTAATCGTTGAGCCTTTCGAATAAAATTTTTAGGTGTATTTTGTGTTCGGACATGTTCTTTGAGTAGACTAAAATGTCATCGACGTAGGCAAAACAAAAATTTAGACCTCTTACGACTTCATCTACAAATCGTTGAAAGGTTTGTCCTGCATTTCTGAGTCCAAAAGTCATATAAGGAAATTCGTACAATCTAAATGGTGTTGTAATGGCGGTTTTGCATATATCGTCTGGATGCACGGGAATCTGATGATATCATCATATGCTTTAGCTAAATCGATTGTACTAAAAATCGTAGAACCATCCAAGTTATGACTGAAATCTTCAATATGTTTAACTGGATAGCGATCAGGGATAGTACGTGCGTTTAATGCACGATAATCACCACAAGGCCGCCATGCAGTGTCCTTTTTGGGAGCCATATGAAGGGGTGCGGCCCATGGACTATTCGAAGGTCGAGCTATACCACATTTCACCATATCCTCGAATCCCTTTTTCGCAGCTAGCATCTTCTGAGGCGCGAGTCGACGCGGGCGGCAGCAGACTGGACGACCATCAGTTGTAAGTATATGATGAACTGTTTTGTGCTTAACTTCCCTGGTTAGGCCTGGCGGTCGTGTAAGATCTGGAAACTCTCGTAAAAGGTCTGCAAAAGGAGAATCGTTTTGAATCGATTTAACGCTAATTTGGCGATAAGATCCAAAAGATGCGGGAGCTGTCAAACCTGTTTGGCCATCTCGCAGGAGTTTGTGACGACAATCTGGAAGAAGATTATAGTACGCCAGAAAATCGGATCCAATGATTGCTGTATCAACGTCAGCGATAACGAAATTCCATTTAAAATCGACGCCGTAAGCCAAAATTTAGTACTAATGTGTGACAGCCATAGGTATAAATGGTCGTGCCATTAGCTGCACATAATTGAAAACCGGTCGATTTTTGGTTTGAGTTTATTAATTTCCTTGGAAATATACACAGATCAGAACCGGTATCTAATAAAAATTGTATCTTACTAATTTTGTCGGTGATATAGAGAGACGGCGACCGGTTAGGTTACAGTCAGAGGTCGCCATCACTGACTGTTGGGAAGGTTTTCCAATGAAACCCAAAAGCAAGGTTCAATAAATTTTTTGGCTTTAACACCAAAACGGTAATGGTGCCAACATAAGCGCTGTCCACTTGCAGATCTAGCAGAAAATGATCTAGATCTGGGGCGAGACCTCAAAGACTCCCTAGACTTGTGTTGAGCAGTAAGGGCGGTCACTTGACTACTTAAATCTTGTAGTTGGGAAGTGATCGCTGCTAAATTTATGGAAGGCTCTAACGACTTGACAGAATGAACACTAATTGGAGTAACTTCGATAATTTTATCTGCAATTTCTGCAACCTTTTCAAGCGGTAAATCCGCTTGAATTGTTAGAATTGCTTGGACGCTATTAGGTAATCTCTGCATCTACAACTCGCGTAAGATTTTGTCATCAGAAAGGTAGGAACCTGCAAGTGATTTTAAATGACGTAAGAATTGGCTAGGCTTGCGATCACCAATCTCTTCTCCAGATATGAGTTGTCTTACACGCTGTACTTCAGATACTGATAATCTGCGAATCATTTTCTTCTTAATCCACTCATAACGCTGGCCTTTAGGAGGGGGGCTAATTACAAGGTCCTCAACCTCATTTGCTAATCTGGAATCAATCTGAGCTACAACGTAATTATATTTGTTTCGTCAACCGATATTTGAGCTAACGCAAACTGCGCCTCTATATGTCCGAACCAAGCCGCAGGACGATCAATCCAGAAGGGAGCTAGTTTTGGACTAACTGCAAATGCTCTAGGAGCAGAATCGCTTGGTTGTTCTGTTTTATCGTTACTTACATTTGTACGAGGTTGAGCTGCGAGCCTATTTTTTAATTCTGTATTTTGTTGCAAGAGTTCGTTGTTTTGAGAAAGGAGTTTTTCAAGCATCTCCTGTAATTCTTTTAGTTCTGCCATTGTTACGAGGTAAAAGAGCACAAATTTGTAAAATAATAAACTGAATCAAATGATGATGAAAGATATTAAGATTTTAAGTTTTTGTCGTCAAACTGCCTGTTACTACTCGAATAATGTCCCATAGCATACCAAAACACACAGTTATTACAAACTTTACTTTAAATAGGTAGAATCTTAAAAGATTAAAATAATGTTGTATTGCACAATTTCTAAAGTTAGATATATGCCTAAAGTTGTATTGTTGGCACAATTACAGAGAAAAAAAAATAAGGGTAAGGGAATTTTAAACATTGGTACTTTTGCCTACATCTATTATTAAAAAAAAAACATATTATTATAGCAATACCTATTACGTAAAACGGAACGCACACTTTGTTGCGCGTAGAAGAAAAGGAAAAAATATAATGAAACAAGTAAAATGGCGGCAAACTCGAGATGATAAAAAAATAAATAAACTAAACAATGTCAATGTACTTGCAATCTTATGTTTGAACTATGTAGATTTAATCTTCCTCAGCGTTGACTATCCATGCAGATTCTATGATCGATTGTTGTGATGCATTTTCAGGGCGAAAATATCGAACAAAATATGGGGCCAACTTTGTACCACTCGGTTAGGAATTCGGGAATCATAAAGATGTAATTCCATGCAAATTCTGTAGTTGCTTCTTTAGACAGTAGGTACCAAACGAAGATATTTACTTCCGTAGTTATGCGATTGATTTACTCACGTCGCGTCGGGGTCATCAATTGGGGCCACCAACACCAAAGATGACAATAAGTCACAGTGCAAGAACTATAGACCTATTAGTTTACTATCCTGCTTTCCTAAATTCTTTGAATCAATTGTTTATGACATAATTTACTTACATGTCCAACCTCTTATATCGTCTCGTCAACATGGCTTTGTTAGAAGGAAGTCTACGGTCACAAATCTACTGGAGTATAAAAATTACCTTTGCGAGGCTTTTGCAAGGAACATGCAAGTGGATTCCATTTATAAGGATTTTTCAAAGGCATTTGACAAGGTTAAACATGCAATTCTTTGTCAGAAGCTACGATCTATGGGCATACACGGGTCGCTGTTTCGATGGGTGGAGTCGTATTTGTCCAGGAGGAGTCAACTTGTCGCTCTAAGGGAAGAACTCTCTGACCCCGTCGTGGTGACTTCTGGAGTGCCTCAGGGATCACATCTAGGTCCGCTATTATTTAATATCTTTATTAACGATCTAGTCTGTCAATTGAAATGTCCCTGCTTGCTGTACGCAGATGACTTAAAAATTTACTCTTCTATCAATAACATAATGGAAGCTGAGGCATTACAGAGTGACCTGGATATTATCTCTAAATGGTGTCACGTTAATAGAATGTTTCTTAATGTCAAGAAATGTTTCATAATAACTTTCACTAGAAAAATCAACAAAATTGTCTTCGCTTACAAAATCCACAACCAAACCTTAACTCGCCGTAACCAAGCTAGGGACTTGGGCGTAATTTTTGACGAAAAACTAACTTTCCGCGAACACTACGATTTCATATGCAACAACGCATCCCGGATCCTTGGTTTCGTACTCCCAGTAACAAAACACTTTAAAAAGTCCATGAGCTTGGTTTACCTTTATAATACTCTAGTAAGGAGCACACTTGAATATGGAGCTATCGTTTGGTCTCCGTTCTATAAAATTCACACAAAACAGATTGAGAGATTACAAAAAAAGTTTCTCAGAGTGCTCTCTTTCCGGCAGGGTCTTCATCGTAAGATAAGTTCTTATAAAGCTAGATTACGTAACTTTAACATGACCTCCCTAGAGACGAGACGTAGGCGCAGTGAGCTCATCTTCCTACACAAAAAAATAAACTCACTGATCGACTCTGAACCCTTACTGTCGACCATCAGCTTTAACACCAATTACAGATTGCGTAACCCTAAACTGTTCTCCCTTCTAGTGTACCGAAATAATACGTCTTTCTTTAACCCAATCGTTCGTATGTGTCGCCTTTACAACGATGTTGCACTTAATCAACCTAACATCGATATTTTCACTAGGAATCCAAACGCCTTCCGTAGAAGTGTTGAAACTGTTTTCGCATGATTTATTCCTGTTTTGATTTTAATCTTATTTACTTATAAGCTATGTTTGCACCGACTTAAATCAGCAGGTGGTACTATGTAGTACCTCCTACATTGTTTGTACTTCTGTTTGGTACTTTAACGATGCATGTTTTAGGTTACAGTTTAGCTCTTAATTCATAGATTTATAACACTTTGTAACCATCAAATGATTGTAACCTGTTTTGTGTCTTAAATAAAATAAAAATAAAAAATAAAAATGTGGAGCTCTTAGAGACAGATCCATTTTATTATCAGGGTAATAGCGTCAGGACATCCATCTTGATTGGTAATTGAATTAACCCTTAAATGCGCGATTTTTTATTTCTTAATTTAACATTAATTAATCGAAATATTATCAATCAAATACTGCGAGAAAAATAAAAAAAACTTTTTTTTGCTAAATTTACTAGATAAAAAAACGCAAAAAACCAAAATAATTAAATAAAAGGATTAAAAATAAATATCAAAAGTTTATTTTTTGAAATATTCTTTTTTATTTAAAAAAATATGTTTAATAAAAAATGTGCTTTAATTTAAATTATTGTTATATATAAAGTAGGTGTATTTTTTATTTATTTTTTCAAAAAAAGGTTCCATTTCTGAAATTAAACAGGTTCTAGTAAAATGTCCCTATGGATAACGAAAATTTAAAAAAAAATATTTATTTCATTAAATTGTTTACAGAATTACTTTTATTTAAAAGTTTAAATTGTCTAGAACAACTTCAATAATATATTATAATTTTATATACATACATAATTTAATAATAATCTATAAAAGGTATGTTGCCAAAACGCAACACCACGCATTTAAGGGTTAAACTCGTTTCACTTCTTGGTAACGTTGAATATATTATGCTTCAACAGCAATTACAATCAAATGGTAATTAAATAATTTTAACAATGTTTGTGCTTGCCGCCATGACAAGATAGATAATAATCGTCCTAACCTAGATGGCAGCACCGTGATGTTGCCTTGCTTTTTTCTTAATTCTAGGGTGTAGGGCAGTGTTGGGCATTAATCAATTAATATTTTAATCATCGTAGTAATTGATTAAAAAATTAATTGCAATTAATTTAATCACAATTAATTTAATTGCAACTAATCTGTTAGTTGCATAATGCAATTAATTTATTTAAATAAAGTAATGTTAATGGCAAGACACAATTAAATTATTGCAACTAAAATTTTTAATTGTTTTAAGAAACAATTAAAACTAACAATTAATGTTTCTCTGCATTGCACCTGTAGATGCACGCACACAACATAAATGAACTTTCTTGTTATATTACTTATTTCGCCGCGAAACTTTCCGTCCGTTTTAGTGTATTTTTCAATGCAAACTATTTTTACTTGTGGGTTTTACATGTACAGTCGGCGCACGCACGTTAGGTTACCCATGTGAACTACGAAAATAGCTTTTATTGCGTAGGAAATAGATGCGGTATCAAGGTCAAAGTGTAGTCTGACGTCGTGCAGCTATGTGTACAAACCCTTTTTCTTCGTTCGCGCGGGCGCAACGAAAAGCTTACATCGTTTGACAAAGTTGTCAGCTCTCGCTCAGACTTAGGGCCATCTACGTATCTATCTCTGTCTCACTCGCGTCACGTCGTCGCTTGCGCCGCGGGGCGCCCAGCCGCCAGTCACCATTTGCAAACATCAGTCAACGGCAGCGTGAAATGCAAAGTAGCCGTGTCTATGTCGCTTGCTATTAGTAAAACTGGTTCGCTTCACTGTACCAAAACGGAAACAAACCATAATTTTACGAATTGTGGTTTGTTTCCGTGTGTAGTTTGACCTGTGTCAAGTGAAAAGCATAATGATAGATGACATTGAAGATGACAGTAATATGTCTGTGAGTGTGAGTGTTTCGGACAATAATGAGGTGAATGATCCTTTAACCCCCTTGTCATTACGCAGTACTGCCGATGACACCGCCGCCTCTGAGTCATCGCGGCAATTGCGGCTTCATTTACTTGACGGTACATATTTTAAGCAATTGCCTGAAGAATCATCGGGCAATAAAATCACAGCTCTGTGCATGAAATGCCCTGAACATACTATGACAAAAGTTAAAGGGTATAACAATTGTACATCTAATTTTCTAAGCCACTTGAAAAGAAAGCATGGACAACAAAAGCATGCATCGAGGAGTACAAAACATACATCAAGAAAAAGAGAGAAAATGTAAAAGAAAAAAACAAAAATATGGCCAAAACCAAAGTAAGCAAAATAAAAAAATCTGATAAAGATAAGCTAACCCAAGATCAGTTTGACGAAAATATTTTGAAATATTTTATCCATTCTATGATTCCATAACGTGCAATAGAAGACCCATACTTTTTAAAGATTTTTTCCGATTTAGAAATATCTGAAATGGACATCACACTTATGAGTCGAAGGACCCTAGGGAGACGCATAGCAAATTACTACGAAAAACAAGTGACGACAATCAAATCTGAACTAAGTGAAGTGGAGTACGTATGCACAGCATTGGACATTTGGTCTAGTAAGAGAAGAAGTTTTATTGGCGTCACAGCGCACTGGATCAACGATGACTTGGGCAGAGCTTCAGTGGCGTTAGCCTGTCAAAGATTCAGAGGCATCCATAGTTACGATCGTTTAACGGATATTATCCAAGATATAAATGCAGAATACAATCTAAATTCAAACAAAATTGTTGCATCAGTGACCGATAATGGCAGCAATTTTGTAAAAGCATTTCAAATATTTGGTGTGAAATTAACCAACATTAAATTTGTAGATACAGATAAAGAATTTCAAGGTTCTCAGTCTCTTGAAGATAGCTTTGAGTCAGATGATGAAGAGACTGAGCTAATGAATTCCGAAGGTATGCATTTGTTACCTGTGCATTTGAGATGCTGTGCACACACATTGAGCCTTTGTGCAACAACAGACGCGAATAAAGTTTTAAGCGCTTAAAATACTACATTGTCGGATATGCATGCTGCAGTCATGAAGAAATGCAATGTTCTATGGAAGGCTGCAGCACGTCCAAAGAGTGCGGAAATCATTCAAGAAGTATTGCAACACACATTAAGCCGGCCTGGCGAAACTAGATGGAACAGCTTATTTGACTCTCTGGAGCAAATACAGAGCATTAAAGAAAAAAGCTTACTTCTTCATAGATCTTTGAATATTAAAAACGTAATCAAAGAAAATGAATTTGAATACATAAAAGAATATCTCATCTGTGCTGCACCTGTGGCAGAAGCCCTTGACATCATGCAGAGCGAGCTAAACACATATTATGGTATAGTGATGTCGTGTCTTCAGGCCTTACGCAAAAAACTGCAGAAAATTGAAAAAAAGAATAACTTTGCTTATTGCAATCCTCTGATTGAGGCATATAGACAAGGCGTTGAAAACAGATTTAAAAAAAAATTCGATGTTACCAAACCTGAAGCCGAAAATGCTGCTATAGCTGCTCTATCATATCCTCGGTTCAAAAATAAGTGGTTGACTTGCTTGGAGCCCTCAGACCGAACAAAGATTCTCAAAATTTTTAAGACGTGTATTTCTAAACAAATAAATGAAAATGAAACTGCAACAGTTGCAAAAAAAACTCCAATCAAGAAAACATCTTTTTCAAATTTTGATGCTGACTCGTCAGACTCCGACACATCTATGACGGAAACTAACTCTTCTGCTGCGCCTTTGACTAAAGCCGAACTGTTAATGTTGCATTTTTTGGCGAAGTAAGCCAAGATCTCCAGCTCCTAGATCGATATCCTGAAATAAAAGCTGTTTTTATAAGATTTAATACTCCATTGCCATCGTCAGCATTAGTTGAGCGTCTTTTTTCCTTCGCAACAATGACTAATTTGCCGAAAAGTCACAAATTGTCAGATGGTATGTTTGAAAAAAGAGTCGTTTTAAAATGCAATCTGAACTATTATAAGAAATAATACTTGTGATTTAATATATTATGTAATTAAAATGTGTGATTTTTGTTGTCTACCTATATTATGTTAGTTTGACTGACTAAATTGAAATAAAAAATATTATCTAAGTACCTATTATTTGCCTTTTTTTTATTTACGAGAAATTACACATTATCATATGAGGTGAGTCCGCTGCTGGACATAAGCCTACCGTAATAACTCATGAATAACGATTTAGCACGGGCTGGAACCAACGGCTTCCTGCTGACTTTGCATGTTCATTCGTCAACCTTGAGAGAGCCCTACCCTGTGCCACCACTCCTCCATCTTCTATTATGTACTTCTATTTACTTAAGTTTAATTAAAGTTTAATTGCAGGAACACTTAACGATTGATTAATTGTTCATTGAAAAACTAGCAGTTAACAATTAATTAATTTTTAATTGTTACGTCACAATTGACAATTAATCAATTGTTAATTGATATTTTACAATTAACAATTAATCAATTGTTATTTTTTATTGCACATTGCAATTAAATTTTGCCCAACACTGGTGTAGGGGTACGTAGGGCATGACAGTAGGTGTGTCTTGTCTGGGGAGAGACACCTCACAAATAATAATAATAATAAATTTATTTATTATCACAAAGATTTGTACATTACTTAAGCAATAACATCGCAAGTATAGCTACTTATGAAACTTACAAGTTTTTATAAATACATAGCACAAATTACAGTAAGACTTTGATTTCCAAACTAGGCTAAGCCTGTGTTTTGGAAGTCAGTGTTCGACTGTATTTGTAGATAAGGAACAATTAAAGAGTGATAGACTTTAGCTGAGAAATAAAAGAATCCAAGTTAGTGGCTAGTTAGACAATGGGCAGAGAATTACCAACAACGTAAGTAAGTAGCAAAAACAAAACAAAAAGTAGAATTTAAAAGTACAAACATTCGCTGTCCGCAGCGTTACCCCATCAGTGCATGTTCTCCTTGCTTCGGCAGACTTGTGTCGGAAGTCTATTTAAAGGGGAGGCTCCCAGGGGGGAGCTGCTCTGCCAGGGTTGCCAGCTAGCTAACAGCGTTGTTAGCACGATAATCGAAACAGAACGGCATTTGGCGCTTATAGCATCAACAGGAGCCTTACCATCAGAAACAATGCCATCGCAAAACCATGATAGTTCCCTTATTTTGTACATGACCCCGAAAATTAGCAGGCCTGCAGCGAGGAAGTTTGTTTATCCTGTCACCTTTTTTCTTGTATGAACTTTCGTACATGACACTCCATCTGATAACAATCTAGTGTCAGTTTGCCCGCCTTATATGTCGGATAAGCTATCATAAAAAAGTTACTCATCGAGTAGCGTTTTGAAAATTGTTTAGCAATAATCTTGTTTGATAATTTAATTATAGGATCCATTTACGAAATATGTAATGTTAAAAATCCAACGAATAACTAATTTGAGATTTTCGGATGCGGAATTGAAGAAATATCTACAAGATGTGAACATTAGTTTTATAAAGTCCGATTTCTTGGTTTCTCCGTAGAAGCATAATGACTATTTTAAAATCCCTTTGATAAAGTGACTTCATTGTGTAATTTCAGGTAAAATTATAACTCAGGTAACGTAAATTGCAATAAAACCATTATATAGGCTACACCTGTAGCTTAGGGTTCTAAGATGTGAATATTCATTTTTCTAGGCAGTAACTACTAGGTTCTTTATGCGAGAACTTCCAACCAGCAGAAATCATTACTGATAAAACTTTTAATCTATCCACTTTAATAGTTTATTTATTGCATCAGCACAAATATCTAGTCTTAGCTAACCTACCTACATACACATATTTAGGTACTTCATAATGATGTCATGTATTCAATTCTTCTTACGACTCTAATGTAGGATTTTATCTACCTAATGTACAAAGTTATAAATTCTTTTTCCCTTTCTTCCTAATGCTATAGAACTATTTAGTCGCATGAAAAACCAGCAAAGCATATACTATTTCCAAGTAGAATGTATTGGTTGCACTATTGAAAATTACTTACCTACATTAAATATTTCAAAAAAGTTTTTATTGGAGGAAGGCTTAAAAATTAACAAGAAACACCTGCCTACCTAGTTTTTGCTAGGTAATCAGTAGGTAGGTAAAGTAACAAAGTATCTAACAAATTGTTGTATATTTTCTCAGGATAAGATAACATTTATGGCACTAAAGAAAACACATAATAACACAACTAAATATTTTCTAGAGAGATACAGAAACGTGTGAAGATCTTGAGTTTCGCCTGTGAGAGCTCCGGTAGATTCTGTAATAATAATGTCTATTTTCATAATTAAATATAGTTTATTGTTGAACATTGCGTCAGTCTTTTTTATTTTTCCCTCTCAAATGTACGTTTCGCATGAGAGAGATGTACGTTTTTCTCCCTCCTATTTTTTTTATTTCATCCTCCTTTTAAGTCGGCAAAGAAATCAAGAATACACAGCCACGTCTAATTTAGTTTTACTTTTCTTTGCACAATAGCCCTAGTAAAAACCGGCCAATTGCGAGTCGGACTCGCGCACGAAGAGTTCCGTACCATTATCTACGTCATTTTAGTCACTTTAAGAATTTTGTAATCAGTACAAAATTATCTAACACCCAAATTCTACCAATATTACTGCTAAACTAATAAGGTTATCTTAACCGCTATAGTTTTCGTTAAAAGTTTATGAAATGCGCTATCATCATGTTTTTTTTTAGATTTTTAGGCCAGCAGTTAAGCTTTTAGAGGGAGGACTACTGCTTCAGGACCAAAAATTGCACTTGCAAAGTTTAATATTTCGTAAATAGAGCAATAAATTAAAACAAATTGTAGAAACCCCTAAATCATTTTAAAAGACATACTCAACGATAGCTACCCCATCACCTCATGACGAAAAAAAAACATTCCCTAGTTTTATTACTTATTTATTCTTATGTCCAAAAAATATATATAGGGTCTAACGAAATTAGTTATCAACCGGCAAAGGGGGATATCAATACATTACACTGATCAAGCTCACCAAATTTGGGCCAAAAATTCAGACTAGTTACCGAGATATTCGCAATTCTCAGTTTTGAAAAAACACACTATTTACAGCTGTGTGTGTGTGATTTTCGTACAATGAGTTTTGAATTGTGTTTGTGTAACTACACTATCTGTGAATTGATGCAATTGTATGCGTAAAGTAAAAATACAGCGTGCTTAATCATTTGCAATATTTTAATTGAATTATTTTGTTAGAAAACATAACTTTGAAAAATGACTATAAAACCATGGTTCATTTTTTGCCATCGTATTCAGTGTGATGTATAGATACCCCCTTTGTCGGTTGATAACTAATTTCGTTAGACCCTGTATTTAAGACCTCCTTAGTCTCCTTACTCCATACTCCTTACATACCAACATCTCATAAATAATTATTATTTGTGTCTTTACGTTTGACATCTCAACAATCAAACGAAATAGACATATGTGAATGTATAGCCCCATCTCGCTCTTTCATCCTGTCACCGTGAGGCCTTTTCATGAGAGCTCATGGTACGAGTTTTAGCCATCCTAAAGCAGGATGTTTATCGGGTTGTTAGCAATTCGAAGGATAGTTATTTTGCTGATGTACGGGCCCAGTACTATTGGCGCCAAAAGGAACGCACCCAAAGTCAGTACGTAAACGTCAAAGTCATTGTCACGCAGACGTGACGCAGTCATTGTGTCACTCACGCTTTCTCTCTCTCTCTTCAATTCCATCAAAACATTGGGTGTGGATTTGTTTGGATTTCGTATTTCCTTTTCCATGAAAATGGCCTCAATTTCCAGTGTAGTGTGATACTAGTACGTAGCTGCTCGTTGCTTTTCAAAGTATGACTGAGTCACAACGGGAAAAATTCGACATGCTGTCCCTTCACAAAGCGTTAATTTGTATTTTTGGGTGTATGCTAGTCTACGACTATTATCACAGGACAACGCCGGTCATTGTACGCATTCCCAACCCAAAATTTTCTCTACAAGGTCCCTACAATATGAATCAAATTGTTGTAAACGACACCTATGACCAGTTGATAGATATGAAAAATTTCGGATTCTTGATGAATCCTCAACCTTGTTCGGAATACCCAGAGGGATTATTGCTAGCAGTAATCATAGCTTCGAGACCTACAAACTTTCAGAATAGAATGGTTATTCGTAACACTTGGGGCAGGTCGGTAGACTCGATGAAAGTAGTTTTTATGATCGGGGAATCAAGTAATGTGACCATAGCACAAAAGATACAGAACGAAAGTCAGATTTACGGTGATATTATGCAAGGGAATTTCGTGGATGCATACCGCAATATGACTTATAAACATGTTATGGGGTTGAAATGGATTGTTCATCATTGTCCGATGGCAAAATATGTTCTGAAGACTGATGACGATATAGTTGTTAATTCACACGAGCTGAGGCGATTTCTGGCTAAGATGTTGTCTCCGTGGGGAGCTAAGGGATTGATCACCTGTCAGGTGTTGGAACATGCTCCTGCTCAGCGTTCAGATAAGTCCAAATGGAAGGTTTCTGTCACTGAATTTTCAGATCAGTATTATCCAACTTACTGTGCGGGTTAGTATATAAACTGTCAACTGTAAATTCCTTAAATCTTTTAATTGGTCTTGTAATTGGTTATCTTGACAAAGTATAAAAAAAGTAGCTCCTCCTTTCCGAACATTTAGATCTTTTGAAAATGCAATGGACTTTATTGCAATTTTCAGCAATAGATAGAGTAATTCAAAAGAAAGATTCTGGTTTCCATAACACATAACAGTGGTTTAGCAACATAATTTATATTTAGGGCAATTTATGTTGTGCTGTGCAATATTTTTTATTAAAAAGTAATCTCTTTGCTTTATTATTATTAAACTTAGAAGCTATTGTTGCATTGTTACAGGTTGGGCAATCCTGTACTCTCAAGACGTTGTTTCCCGCTTATTGACTGTTGCCCAAAAACTACCATATTTCTGGATTGATGATGTCCACATCACTGGAATCTGCGCCCAAATGAGCGGAGTGAATCGAACTCCAATCTCTTCTCTCATTCTCAATAGGCACCATACGAAATTGTTGACTACCTTTGGTTTCGATGCAGTTGGTCCGTTTCTGTTCGGACCACCTGATTTGAGTCTGGACATGATCAACAAAATTTGGAGGGCCATACCGGAGTAAATTATTGAATACTTACTACTAATTGTATGTTAGAAAGTTTCTTGGAAAATAATGCTGTGATGATAAGCGAGCAGTCACTTCGTAGTTATGCTATGGTAAGATTGTTTGGTTTTAAATTTTGTCTTTAACCATAGGAATATTGTTCCTTTAACATGGCATATTAGCAAGAGTATTAATTTATAAATAAGAAACAATTTATACATAATTAACAAAACAATGATTTTAATGGATATATCTAATTTTTGTTATGTATAAGTATTAAAATGGGCAGTTTGAACTACACAGGATGTTGAAATAATTCTATGTGAAATTTTCATGGGTGATTTAGAATCGATCATAGAATACAGTACTATTTTTCCTAAGCCCATATTTCATCTGTGTTCTACAAGAGCCTTATATTAATTTATAAAATTAAGAAACACGTTTATTTAGTAAGTAGTTACTTAACTGATTTTAATGCATAGAATTGTTTTTTTTTATGTGTAAGTATTAAAATGGGCATTTTGGACTACGAAGGATGTTGAAAAATTCCAGGTGAAATTTTCATGGGTGATTTAGAATTGATCGTAGAATACAGAATTGTTGGTCCTAAGCCCTTATTTTTTCTGTATTTTTTTTCTACATCAGCCTTATAATTTTGATAACACTTAAAAATCCTGTATTTGCTAGTGAATGCTTGGCCAGTTTAAAATATTAGATTTAATGACATACACAATATTTAGATTAAGATAGGCTTACATAATATACCAAAGAAGGCCTAAGAAAATTAATAGATTTAAATTTTTAATAAATATTAAGGCATTGTTTTAAATATGTATTGTTTTATTGATATTTTTCATATTGTTTTCTCATGCATTTATTAAAAATGTTTTTTGTTGCTTAGGATGTATCGTAAATATTGCACTCAAAAACTAACTATCTTCAGGTGGGATATGAACCCACAACCCTGGGCGAATGCCTTGCCAATTTAGGTGCTGAGGATGTTAGCCACTCAAAAAATGTTTTTTCAATGTTGCTGTTTTAAAGTGCAATATTTATTTTCATAAAAATTGGCAAACCAAAAGCTTGAATTGATAAATAACTTGCACAGAGTTGCAAAAATGTACAGACTAGATTTCAATAATTGGTTGTGCTTATAACACTGCATTTAATTGGATGGTTAACTGCTAGATAAAAAACTTATATTGTTCCTAAGTGCCTGAGTATCGAATACTTATTTTATATGCCTTAAAATTCTTAGACCTAAAGTTATACTAATTAAGTAAAGAAATACATTTTTAGAAATGCATTCAAAGATTATTGTTATACTGCACCAACCCCAAATGTAATTAAAACGGGGCAAGCGATTGCAACATACTAGTCATACTAGTTCACAAATATTACGGTACACATTATAGTAATGTTTTCATTCTAATGTCAAAAATATTATTTTACACTATTTGTATGTATATCTATCACAGATTATAATTGTATACTGTTTTAACAATAAAAAACGCGTTAAACTACATTATTTCATTACTACAATATCTTCTTTATTTATTAACGTCATTTGTACTTCTGCATCCTCCTCCTTCTTGCCTTTAAAGCTATCTTCTATCTCTTGTAAGGTCCTATCCTTAGTTTCTGGTAACAAAGCATAAATAACTAATAGGAATACAACTAACGTGGCTGAGTATACAAGAAAAGCGCCTTCCACTCCTACAGAGGAGTACAAATGGGGAGCAGTCTTCATAGAAATCATAAAGGATGGAGTCAGAAACAACGTGGACAAAGTAGATCCTAAACTTCTGTAGGCTAAAGGGAACACCTCGCCACATATCACCCAGTTCAAAGGCACCAAGCCCAAACAAAATACAACGACGTACACGGTCATTAAAACTAATGGAACTACATCTAATAGCCAGGGAGCGGAGAAAAGACCAGCCTTCCTCATGTAAATGAACACAGAAATAGACGATAAAGATATAACAGTCAGCGCACCACTGGTGAACAGAATGGTCCTTCGTTTGAAGTATTTCAACAAGAATATGGCGAGCAGCGCGCATACTGTTCTCAGAAGATCCATCAGTTGGAATTGCCAAGCCACGTCTTTCGCTTCACTTTTATCCAGGACAGCTTGCAATATTATGTTACCATACGCCGCAAACATGTGTGCTCCGCCAAATTCGAATATCACCAGCATACTGATAGCAATTACAGCCGGCTTGTAAAACTCCTTCCTTTTGAAGATCCTTAACGCTTCTTTTATCGAATCTAACGCAGTTCTAAACATGCCATTGCATGTAAACTTCTTTATGTCTCGTCTCTGTATCTCTGCCTTCATTTCCTCCTTCTGTGCCGTGATCATGGCCTCCAGTTCTGCGTTCTGCGCCTCGCCTTCACCTCTAACCCATCTAAAAGCCTTCTTTGCTTCATCAAACTTCCCTTTGGAAACTAACCAGCTGGCTGATTCTGGCGACAGACTGATAATTGCCATGGATACAAGTGGGAACAGCGCGCAAACTCCAGCGGTAGCTCTCCATGTCAAATGGGCTCCCCATAGATGTGACAGGAATATGCCTAATCCCAATGAAATTGCAAACGTTCCGAGGAATGCTCCTCTATATTTGGGATCTGTGTATTCGGCGACAAGGATGGCAGCTAAAGGCGTTCGGAGGCCAAGAGCCATGCCGTGTAGAAGCCTGGCTAGGATGAAGAGGGGGACGGATTTCCCGAGGAAGAAGAGGATCCATCCTAAGAGGGCGGGGATGGTGGTCATGAGGTGTGCTCGCTGGCGGCCGAAGCGGTTCATCAGGACTGGAGAGATGAAGTTGCCGACGATCCCCATGGCGCCAACGACCGATGCTGGAAAGAAGAAAAAGTAAGTAAGTTAGTAAGTTTGACGACATCTGTAGTCGTAGGGCTAGCACACCGGTTATCAAGGTGTCGCCATCTCTGAGGTCCCGGGTTAGATCCTCGGTCGGGTCAATATAAAAAATCATATTTTCTGTATTGTCTCGGGTCTGGGTGTTGTGGTACCACCGCTGTTTTAGATTTCCATTAAAGTGCTCTAGTCTGTGATTTTCAATATTTATTGATTATTAGATAGAAAATATTAAATTCTAGTGTTCGTAACCTGTATTTACGTTTGTTAAGCCACTGGCGGCAATTAGGTTTTCAGAAACAGCATTTCGGTCATTCATTATGGCCTAGCTAGAATCCTTGTAGATCTTACCTTCATAAATTATTATGAACAATACCATAGTACCTAACCTAACCATTATAATATTATATTCTGTGACAATACACATGTAAATAACCACAAGTAGGCTACGAACCGCCATCAATCTGCCTACATGTCAATAAAAGCTGCAATGGCATTGCAGCTAGCAAATATCCACGACCTAGGCTATCAAGATGAACCATACGGAAGTGATATTGTTCTGTGAATAATTTATGAGACACTAATTATGTCTGTTTCAGGTCAAATGCATAAACAATTAATACTTAAGTCACCTGCAGTAATAAGTTACTTTATTCATTTTGCGCTAATCATTCATCTTCATGACCGTAGGACTTCTGTTCACAATGAAGAGTAATATACGCAACTAAGTAGGTATTAGATATTATTTTGTGATGTGCACGATTTGCAACCAAACAAATACATCGTACATGACTGTCCGTACATACTAATACCTTCAAATGAGCAATTAATTTATACAAATATAATGTATGATCTTGGAAACGGCTCTAGGTAAAGATCTCGCTGAAATTTTGTATGTGGGGGTTATCAGTGTTGAAAAATCGATCTAGTCTTTAGTAGGAAATCGCGTGTTTTCGAGTTTTCATGCGTTTTTTATTTACATTGTTCGACGCAGAATATAGTCGCTAATTTCACACCGGTACGCAAGAGCGCCGTGACCGAGTGCGTATGACGTCGGACTGACAACTCCATGAGGCCAGGGTTCGCTCGGTGAAGAAACATTTTTTACTTTTAGGTTTTTGAAATACGAATTATAAACCTTTTTTTATTTAATAGTAGCACAGAATAAGTAATAGTATCTAGTAACCTAGCGCTCGGTCGCCCAGGTACTGTCGCTTATATCTGGTGAAATTGTTACCAGCTCTACAGTGAACAAACATTCAATTGCTTAATTTGGATGCCGGTCGGCCCAGATAAAATCTCTCGATATTTACTAGCATATTTGATGAGTGTGAACTGAATTCTGAAATACGAAATTCGCATTCTTTTCGAAATTCAAATCACCAATCTCAAAATTCTTTCACATCCTCACCTATCCAAGAAGTGTCATGGTCTGTGAGCACCACCTCCTTGCTGACGAGGAGCTGCGCGAAGAGCACTGCGGGGAACCCGTGCGCGCAGCCGTGCCCGGCTATGTTGAGCGCTGCCCCGCTTACTACGAACACCTGTAAAATACAGTTTATTAATGTATGAGAATTACAATGATTTTAGACGATGGAGAGCAATAATGTCGTTTGAAAAATTGTGAAAATATTTGAGGTTTCAAAAAATTTAACATCTGCTAGCTGTGCCGTAGGTATGCTGCGAAAATATACCTAGTCAGGTCATAAGTTCTGTCACATGTGTAATATGACATAATTTAGACATGTTTTTGACATAATTTAGACTTTATTGTATCGTTTTATGGTACGATAAACGAATCTTTTGGTTATAGGTATTAATTTGTTTTTAGTAGGTAAGTCGAAAATCTGAATTGGCCCGTAACAACGATGCAACCATGCAACACAATAACCGCGACACGGTCTTCTTTAAGTGTCCACTCCATATTTAAAAATGAGGAAAATTCTAAACAGTACACATTTTTATTATCATGAAAAGTTCGAAATTCGAATTCAATAAACTTTTTTTGTGGCCAGCATTCTAAATTCAAAAGCTTTTATTGTGTGACAGAACTTATGATCTGACTATGTAGTATACCTTCTTTGGGTATCCAGATTTTTTGTCTTCTCGTTTTGTTAATCATTTAACGCTAGACTAATAATAAATTAAACTTCTGTTTAATAGGCAAAATACGGGCACAAGCGGGAAAGAAACGCACGACAGTCATCAATAGTACCTACTTTATACTGAGCGCGATGTTAACCTAACTTGCAAAATGAATATACCATAAAATCATTACATATTTATTGATATGAATCTTGCACGTTTTTATTTATCACGACTTGAATCCTGGCCCGGAAGTAAATATGCAAATTATCAAATGACTATAAAGACCTAGGCAGATATTTATCAATTTAGCGCCCTTTTTTTAAGCAGTCGGTTTAAAACTGCATACTGTACAAAAACACGTTAGTATGTTGTTACGAAATTGCACTGATTCATCGCATAGGTAATAATATTTCGTAACTTTAAATTTACATTTTACTTAGGTGAGTAGGTAGCTAGATATGTACCTACTTTTAAAGCTAAATAAATTCACATTTTAATCAATTTTAGAAATTGAAAAAAATAGCTAACAAAACGCCCTATTAGGGTAGTATAGTCATTTTACAGTGTTGAATAGGTAGGAGCAGTACTAATACTTATTCTGTGGTAGGAGTCTGATTTCGATTTGCATTGTAAGTAATTAAATTATGATTGCTTGTTTCTATAGGAGCAATTAAATGTAGGAAAACGTGCAAAATACCTGTTTTATAAACGGTTTCATGACGCCGCTTCATAAATAGGTGAGGTGATCTGAAATAAAAAAAAAATGAGTTGAAAAAAATAGAAGAACTTTTGTTCTTTAGGCTACTGTAACTTACGAACCGACACTAAAAACAAGTACGGTTGTTGAGTTACAATAAATCGTCTTTTATTATCTAAAATCTAAGAAATTTAAAATCGTGTACAGTGCGATGCGCGCTTAGAAATGGTCGCGTCCGCAACATAGCACCTAAGCCTGACACGAATTAATTTATTAATTTCGCGACTTGCGCGGCTCGGCCGCTGCCCGCTACCGCCGCTCTGGGCACTCTGGGTTCCGAGCAACTCATAGCCAACGAATTTTTGGCGTTTATTCAACACGCCATCGACACCATGGACGAGGTCAGCATCATGCAGATCTGCAAGTCTAACTTCAATGAAGAGGAGATTCGCAGTGGAAAGGTCGACCGCATGCCGACCCGCAGGAGGGATGAAAAAGGCAAGAGGAGTCTCCAAGATGTCATCTCACTGCTGAAGGAGACCGATCCGGACAACGTGCCTGCGTTCGTGGCAAGGGACCTGCGCAACCTGCCCCCTGTCACTTTCGACCACGTCGATGTCACCAGGCTTCTGAAAGACATAACAACCCTGAAGGCGAGCCTGGCCGAGATGAAACTGAAGATAGAGGCCTCGGAGTCTACCATCTCCGACCTGCGTTCCGAATTATTATCTTTAAAACATAGTGATTTGGTAAGTGTCAACGCGCATAGTCGAGGTGCGCAAAACTCATCGGTCAGCATTACAGAGTTGTCGCCAGCTGTTGCTGACCGCGATGCGCCGCCTCTCCCTGCCGCCCGCCCCGCGCCCACAGGGCCGATGAAAAACGCTGACACGAGCCCCCCGACTCGTGCCTAGTACATCAGGGAAACATAAGAAGTTGACACCAACACCGTGTTAACGGAAGGACCGGTGCGACAAGCAGGGCTTCACGAAAGTGGAAAGAAAGAAGAGGAAGCCCGCCAGCCGTAACCACCATGGCACCGCACCGACTGGACCCGAACACCCGCTGCGTCCCGAAATACGCTCGACGCAGATGTATGTGTCCCGATGTCACTGGTCGACGAAGGTAGAGGAGGTCATCGACTATGTTCGAAGAAAGTCCAACTTCACCCTGAGGGTCGAATGGTTGCAATCTAGCCACAAAGTGAATTTTAGTTCGTTCGTGGTGAGTGTCATCTGGCGACCTTTATGAAGAAGGACTTCTGGCCGCAGGGAGTCGTGTTTCGGAGATTCCGGGGACGACTGCCAGCCGAAACCGCGCGCATCGTATCTAATCGCTCGTGTAGTTAGTTAAATAGTGTTTTTTTATATTAGTTTTTTATATTTCATATGTATGTTAGTCCATAAGGTATTTATCCTATGGGCCTGTATTACTTTGTAGTCTGTAGCCTGAAATAAATAAATATTATTATTATTATTATCTATTGCTTTTCCCGGAGCTGGGACGTTAGTTGTTTAGGAGTTCTTAGATATTAACCTTTAGATTTTTCTGTATTCATCATACTGTATGCATTACTCGTACTATGCCTAGTGAAGCAACCATAATTAAAGTTAATAGATCGCAACGCTTCAAAATCTTATAAAGTGGGTAGGTAGTTCCAGTGGTCCCAAGGTGCTTTTTAAGAGCAAAACCACAAGTTACGAGGGTCAAACTGAAAGTTCTTAGAAAATCAAAAACTGATTACATTAGCCAGTTATTAGTTTTATTATATCTTTTCAAAATATTGTCCATTGACGTCAATACACCGCTGCATGCGATGGAACCACTGGGAAAAGCACTTTGCCCACTCGTCCTTAGGGGTCTCTTCAATGGCATCGCGATACGCAGCCACCGCTTCTTCAGCATTCATAAACCGCTTTCCTTTAAGTTTTTCTTTAATTTTTGGAAATAAATAAAAATCACAAGGCGCGAGGTCGGGGCTATACGGCGGGTGACCCAGTAATTCAACGTTTGATGTCGCCAAATAGTCGATCGTTCGCTTGGCGGTGTGCGACGAGGCGTTGTCGTGGTGAAGGAGGATCCTACTGCGAGGTCGTTTCTCTCGAACTTTTTCCAAGACAAGTGGCAAACAATTGGTAGTGTACCATTCTGCAGAAACTGTTTTTTGATCCTCTAACACAATTGTTGCGAAATGACCTATCCTTCGAAAGAACGAGGCCACCATTTTTTTTCCCGCACTTCGATCTCTCTTCACTTTAGTTGGCAACTCCTCGAAAGGAAACACCCACTGAGCAGATTGTCTTTTGGTTTCAGGATCATAACAGTAAATCCAGCTTTCGTCACCTGTTAGTATGTCGAACACAGCATTTGAGTCACCTCCGTTAAATCTTTCAATCATTTTACGGCACCAATCCACACGATGGAGTTTTTGAGCCTTAGTCAAATTATGAGGTATCCACCGGGCGCAAAGCTTCCTGACCGCTAAATGTTCGTGGAGGATTTTGTGCACTTGACTCATACCGATGCCTAAGCTTGTCCGAATCTGCTGATAGGTCACTCTTTTGTCAGTCTCTATCATACGCCGCACAACACAGATGTTATTTTCAGTCGTCGCCGTAGAAGGCCGTCCCTCACGTACATCATCAGTGAGATTAGTGCGACCACGTTTAAACTCATTAAACCAGTTGTAAACAGTCGCACGAGATGGGGCTTCATCGTGAAAGGCCAATCGTAGTCTATCATAACTTTCTTGTTGACTTAAATGACATCGAAAGTCATACAAAATCATTGCACGAAAATTTTCTCGTGTTAAATTCATTTTGACGTGACACAGTCAATTTTCAATTTGCCGCCAAGTCGTAAAACAAATGACAAATGAATGAAATATATACTCAGTAATATTGGCAAAGAGTTCTATTTTCAAATTTTAGAATATTTTTTTTATTATATTGTGTCTAAGAACTTTCAGTTTGACCCTCGTACCTACTATGAAAAACAAAATCATTTTTATGAAGTGCCTTTAATATTGCAAGATTTCTCTTGATCCTGGCTTGGTGACAATGGGACCCCCTTCTGAGTATAAGTTTTAGACAAATGAAAAATTTTGATAATCGGTAATTGGGGGAGTAATTTCGAAACAAAAAAACATGCAGTAGAATTGAGAACCCCTTAACATAGGACTCCTCCACGCTTATCCTTGATGATCTATCTTGCACCGCCATCCTTCATTATGAGTAGATATCTACGTAGTTATTAATGTACATACGGCCGCACTGTTGGGATCGAGGTGCTTGTGGCGCAGTGGGGGCAGCGCTTTGGTAGTGATACCAAAAGTCAAGCAACCCACGGCGCGATCGTGATTGGATGGATGACCATTCCGACCATTTAAGTGACGTCCATGACAAGCATCTCCGTGCTTCGGAAGGCACGTTAAGCAGTTGGTCCCGGCTAACATCAGTGGTATTAGTCGATAAGCCTAGTCAGAGGCCCTAGCGCGGCTTGATAACTTCTGACAGTAAGGTTTGTCACTTGCCTTACATACACCCCTCCACCAATCCGCACTGAGCCCGCGTGGTGGATTATGGCTCGTACCTCCTCATAGTTGAGGTGAGGCCTTTTCCCAGCAGTGGGATCTAATAGGCTGACTTTACATACGGCCGCACGTCAGACGACCCCACTTTGACACTGAGAGCCTCTATTCCCTACATAATAAAAGCTGTTTTTCTGGTTCACGGGTAACCTGACGTGGTGCCGCGGCCGGCCGTACTATCACAAGATTTATAAACTTGTCAACAGTACAAAGTGCTTTGCATTTTCCCATGTTAGCGATTCGCCACACGCCACACGCAGACAATGGGCAGTGGGTTGTCGCAACGCACTGGCGCAAGAACACTCCTGCGCAGTAAATCAATGATATCGAATACTGCTCACGAATAAAAAACACTTTACGAGATAGTCACGCGGCGAGATACGCCACCACGACTATTTCTGCCTTGCCCAATGGTTAACTGGTAGAGAATGCCTTAAGGCATTAAGTCCGCTATTTGTACTTCTTTGTTTGTGGAGGATTCTTTTCGGACAGCTGTAGCGAGTGGTCGTGTCCACCACGTGCACTGCAATCGGCCGCACCCCAAAAAACATCTATTGTCTCTAAGCCCAACACGTGCGCGCAAAGGCAACTTTACTGTGAATTTCTCCGCAAACCTCGTAAATAACTTGCAATTCAAGTAAAAGTTAAACAAAATAACCTCATAATCAAAATAAAATTGGGAAATTAATAGCGTTATCGGTGTAAAATAAAAAAAAGTTATCAAATTAAACCGCGCTAATTGTTTTTCTTTTCAAAAAGTGTTAAGTGTCGGTGTAAGTAGTGTAATTTAAAGGGGGGTTTTGTAAAAATAGCAAAGTACCACAAGTGTTTTCTCCTAATACACCCGCGAGTGTTTACGCCCGCATTAAGTTTGTAGTTTATTCCATAAAGCTCGTGTGTGATAGTGTTTATGTGTAGTGTAAAGTGCTAGCAAGCAGTCACTACCCCCCTAACAGCGCCGACAGCCCGACGACAAACAATACAGCAAGCTGTCCAACGCAACAAAGACAAGAACGAACGAGATTTTGGTGAGATCGTTCCATTATTGGCTAAACCTGTGTTATCTAGATGCTGGCTTTCTCCTCTAGCAGCACAATAGCAGAACACAAGCAAATAGATAATCAAACCTTGCAATAAACTGAGCCCCCGGGGATAGGACAGACCAGGCTAGCTCATAAGGAAAATATTACTGGCGTATAATTATATAGCATCTGTCTGAAATTACGCAGAATAGCATCTAGGGTAATAAAACCCTAATAGTAGTAGGGCTTAAATCAGAAGATCGCTCAAACCCAATGAGCGCGTTAGGGCAACATAACAGTGAATCGTTAGTTTAAATATTAAAAAGAAAATTAATAAATTGTAGTTAAATCAATGCGGTTTTTTAAGATAAAAGTGCCAAGTGCTAATTATCACTCACTTAGGAACCAAAATTAAAACTAAAACCGACAAACGCATTTTCAATCTGGAATCGCGTGAGTGTCAGTGCATTATTGTGGGTAAGTGTTGTGAAAAGACTTAGTGTAACCCTGAGTGCTAGCTAACAGGAGGGCGGCAACATCAATGCTCGACGTACTTACTTACACTGCAGCTAAACCTCTGATAAAGGAAACTTGGTGAGATCGGTCCTTGCTTAAACCTACCGAACTAATATCAAATGTCGTCCCGATCATCCTATCTCAGAAAAACCATTTAGAACAACTGCATAGCAAAAAAGATATAGGTTAAACGTAAAAGCATTAGGTATAAAAATTAAAATAGTAACTAAAATAATATATACTAACTCACACAACTACCGTCGCATCTACAAACTTAGATATAAGTAAAACGTATAAGCATTAGATCTTAAATTCAAAACCCTAAGTTGTAGAATACTAACTCGTCCATTTAATGTGCCATAAATATACTCTATTTACTCAAGTTTTCTAAAACTAGGCAACTCTCTAAAAAGCAATTTATTATTTTTGCTAGCCTTCGCATAGTATATTCCCTATTCATAATGTAAAATTAATCTTGAAAAATATAGGACCAAAAAAATCAAAACCAATTCTAAAAGTACGCGTTGAAACGCAATCAACAGCCCCAAACCCAAAACGGTCACATTTATTGATCATAAAACTATCCATGAGCAAATATTCTGGGAAAAAGGAAAAAAAAACACGCCTTGCACAACATTGCATTGGCTCCGACCAACCACTTATCAAGCTCGCCCTTTGAAACAAAAAATATCGCCCAGCGCAACAAGAACATGTGGCTAGTGGCTACCATAAAATTAGCCATAACAGAAAAACTCTTACAACTTAAATACATTTAAAAACATTAGTTGGTGTTATTGTCTATCTTAGCCTAGTTTTTCCTTTATCACAACCCATTACCTCGATTGCGTCCCCGAAACAAAAGCTGAACATTGCGTAGCCCAACGAAAATCCCAACATCTGATCATTATAAAAACAACCATAGTGATCTAACGCAACGCTTCAATAGCAGCGATTACGCCCGGAAAGTGTAGGAAGCCATGCTAGAAAATGTACAACTAGGATCTGATGCAAGCAAGGTCAGAAAAATGCAAAAACACTAATACCCTTCATTAAGAAAACGAAGATGGATTGGAAAATAGCAAGACTCCCCTACAAAATGATTATAGAACCGGCGATGACATATGGGCTCAAAGCAGCCGCCCTGACAAAACAAAATAGATCCTACCTTAGGAAATATGAAAGAGTAATACTAAACTCAAGAAACCCGCCAAAAGATAAAAGGACACATCAGCTACTAGAGGGGAAACTATTACAAAAAGAATTAAATTCCTAAGACTATCCTTTTATGGACACGTACTTAGAAGAACACAACCCCACATTTTACACGCGGCCCTAAAATACAAGGCGGCCAGACTGAAACACGGCCGGCCAATATTCACATGGAAGGACTCCCTATCGCACGACCTAAACTACTACAATAAAACACGTGAAGAATGGCAACAACTCGCGGTGAATAAAAACACTCTTAAAAAGGAAGCACAACAAATATTCAACAGAAGCGAAACGGACAGCGGATCTGAATCGGAGGACGATAAACACCAGCTACACGGAAAACACAAGACCCAACCGCAGGACACCAACCACTAAGGCTAGACAGCCCACCCCATCATCTCATCAACGCTCATCCTGTACAAACAATACCCATCTAATTCAATACTCCTAGACTGGGCTAGGTTGCATAACCGCTTGGTTGTGGTCGGGCGGCTGCGGCTTCCCGATCTTCCTCTCCCATCCCAGAGCGTGTCCCTCCTTATCAAATCGTGCACCTCGGTATGCCGGTTTTACCGGAGCTGAGCCCTTGAGTCTGGCCGAGCGATGCACTATCGAATCGAATCGAATCGAATATTTGTACTTCTTTGTTTGTGCAATAAAGAATAAATAAATAAAATAGTCTCAGGAGGCACAATCAATATCCCGCGACTTTGTCCTCTGTTTGATCAAATTTCATATTTTGTATGCCTCATAGCCTTCAAAGTCTTTTAGGCTCGGCTAGTTCAAAAACAAGGTTTTACCTGTCAAACCCCATAAGACAAAAAAAAATTTCTATTGTGTCTGGAAACACGATACGTGAAGCTTTAAAAAAGATATCTTTTTTCATCAAAATCCATTCATCCGTTTCTTTTTCAATTTAAGCATAAGTCGAAATTAAGTAAGTAACTATATGGATAAAGATAACAAAAAGAAAATTTACTACTGTCTACTGACTGCTATCTCAAGTCCTGATTGCCTGGATTGCCATAATATAGGAGTTTAATTAAAGTCAATATTTTACCATTAATTCGCTCTAATTTACCTTCTTTATCAGTCGAAGACAGGTGGCCTTTTAGAACTCCACTAAAAGTGGTTTAAAACAAAGAACGTAAGAAGTACCTAAGTAGGTATTCACATTTTCCAAAATGGTAATTACAAAAAGTAGATAGGTATTTATAATTATAACTTATGCAAATGGAATGGACGAGGTGGGTAAATAACGTCTATATTTATTGAGCTTTAAAGTTTGAAAAATTCGAAGCGAAAAGTAAATTTTATGTATTCGGTGTAAAACAGTCAAAAATAATGCCATGAGACTATCCTATACTATAATAATATTATAAAGAGAAAAGATTTGATTGTTTGTTTGTATTAAATAGGCTACGAAACTACTAGACCGATTCAAATGAAATTTGGTACAGAGATAGTTTGAGACTCTGGAAAGGACAAGGGCTACTTTTTTGTCTTGATATATAATCATCAGGGGGGTAAAATAGGGGATGACAGTTTTTTTTGGAAAATCCGCCTTTTGACGCGGGCGAAGTCGCACGGAACTGCTAGTTGTACATATACCTATATAGTTCGTTTGCGACCATTATAAAGACGTACGCTACGCTCGCCCCCCCGAGCTATGTATGCTAGATTTTCGGCGGGAACAGTAAGTGTTGTGGGGAAGGGGATTATTGGTGTGATCCGTGTGGATTGGTGTTTTTTAGGGTTCCGTAGGTACACTATCTCAAAAAAACCCTTATTAGGATCACTTTGTTGTCCGACTTATGATCCATTTTCTCAGGAACGCGTGAAGGCATCCAGTTGAAATTACCATCAAATGGCCGTATCTTAGGATTGTGGTTAAAAGTAGGTACTTTTAACCACAATCCTAAGATACGGCCATTTTAGTCGTATTTTCTAACATTTCGCAGTGGAATCAAAATCTAGATGATACTTTCCATAGACCTAAAAGATCAAAAACCGGCCAAGTGCGAGTCGGACTCGAGCACGTAGGGTTCCGTACCATTAACTTACAACATTAGATAGTATAGGCATAAAAAACATGAGGTTTATACTGTTCTTTTGGAAAAAAGTATATATTTTTATTTTATTTTTATTTTCAAAAGTACCATTCATCACAGGATACCCGAAAAAATTTTTAATAAGAGTTTTCGCGCCTGTTTCTTTACGTGAGTGATTTGAAGTTAATAGGTCCAAGACTTTAGAAAGTACAGGGGGGGGGGGACACCGTGTAAACGGATTTGGCGGGCTATATCTCGCAAATAGTAAAGCTGATAAAAAAGTGTTGTATGAAAACCCAACCTTATTTTCATAGTCCATTTCAACGATACCCCACACAAGGGGGTGCACTCAAAAAAATAAGTCACCCCCCTTTACATGTATGGGAAGGTACCCTTAAAAAGGGGTAATTTTAATTTTTTGTATTTTTTAAAATGAGATCTATATGTGAAGTATCCTCGAACCAAGTTACATGCAAATCAATCCATAAACGTAGAAGATATTCTGCTGTGTGACAGACTAAGACGGACGGACTGAACGATCTTATAAGAGTTCCTTGTCGGACTACGGAACCCTAAAAAAGGCAAGAAGGAAAGTCTTACAGCACAAGTAAAGAAAAAATATGGGAACCGCAAATTAGTAGTTAAATCGTATAAAAATCTTTTGTACGGAAACTCAGTGCGCGAGTCTGACTCGCATTTGCCCGGTTTCTTTTTGTCTGTCCCTTTCCGTTTCTTTGGTATTAGAAAAAGAGACAGGCTAAAGGTATTTTGTAGGTTTAGTCTTAGTACTCTTACTCCGTGGAACTTAGGAAATTAGCTAAACTACGTCAATGTATTTAATACAATTGTAAATCACTTACAATGATCTAATGTAGCGGCTTATAACAATGGATTCATTGATTAACTAGCGGAACTTGTTTTCTTGAAGAATCGTAAATCCCTACGAACTTAACTCCATTATTTTAATTCGATTCCGGCCCTAGATTATTTTTGCTATGATCTAAGATGGCGACCGTCTTGGTGTAGTAGGTAGTAGACGTTCGCGGTCCAGACTCCGATGTTCACATAGCCGGTTGCGGTTCGGTTCTTGCGCGAGGCAAAAAGAGAACGAGGATTTGTACCTCATGCAACAATAACTGTGCCTAATAAGACCGTGAACACTATTACATGTTGACGACTGTCTTGGTGTAGTGGTTCGCACCACGGACTTCTAAACCAGGCGGTTGCGGGTTCGAATCCCGCAAGGGGCAAATGTTTGTGTGATGAGCACGAGCATATGCTGTACTAAATCATGGATGTTTATAAATGTATTTAAGTATGTCTTTCTCGTTATCCTAGTTATACTAGTCACCATAGTACTAGTACTTTATTCTGTGCCATAGCACAAGCTCACGCTTAGTATTATGGGGCTAGGTAATTGGTGTGTTTGTTGAAACAATTTATTATTTATTTATTTATTTAATTCGTTATTCGAAATGTTACCTGTTTAGTGCCAGACTTCTTTATTTGAAACTAGTTGTTCCCCGCGACTTCGCCCGCAAGAGTTAGATTTTCTATATAAACTTTCACCCCCTTAATGTTTTTATATCGCGACGAAATGTAGCTGTGTCCTTTCCAGGGTCTCGAACTGTCCCCATACCACATTTCATTTTAATCGGTTCAGTGGTTTAAGCGTCAAGAGGTAACAGATAGACAGACACACTTTCGCATCCATACCAATATTATAAATGCGAAAGTGTGTCTGTCACTTAGTGAATTGAGATGAAATTTGGTATGGAGATAGTTCGAGACCCTGGAAAGGACATAGGCTACATTTTGTCGCGATATAAAAACATTAAAGAGGTGAAATAGGGGGTGAAAGTTTATATGGAAAATCCAACTCTTGCGGGCGAAGTCGCGGGGCACCACTAGTTTATAATATTTGTATGGATTAGCGTGAGAGAAGTTTCTTAAAAAGTTTAATACTTGGTGACTGTGCTAAAATAGTAATGTTGACTCGCACTCGAAAATCAACGATGGTAGTAAAAAATTCTACCGAGTTTTATGGTAATTTAAATTGAGTAATCTTGTATTTGCTTTAAAAAGTTGATGAGCGATGATTACTCTACAACTTTTTCGATGAATGATTAGCATAAATATGTTAGTGTTAGTTAACATTGATCAGGACGACCGTCTTGGTGTAGTCGTTCGCGCACCGGACTTCTAAACCAGGCGGTAGCGGGTTCGAATCCCGCGAGGGGCAAATGTTTGTGTGGTGAGCACGGACATTTGTACCGAAGTCATGGATGTTTATATGTATTTAAGTATTTCTATCCGTTATACTAGTCACCATAGCACAAGCTCACGCTTAGTTTGGGGCTAGGTATGGTGTGTTTGTTAAAACAGTAAAAAAAAACATAGTTCTTCCTCGGCCCCTTGCCAGGCATCACTGACTCAATGTACTTGCGCGCGTTATTAGCCTACTCTCGAGCGCACCGACGGCGGTGCGTAAATCGTAGGCTGCCAACAACGGGCGCGCGCGTACGCACTGTTTAATAATTATTTGTTGTTATGGTCGATTCGTTTTTATGCAAACTAATTAAGTAATATGATTTATACATCTGGTATTTACTGTACAAATGCAACCAGAAGCATAATATGCCCTGTATTAGTCTCAGATTTAAATAAAATTCTGGACTTATCAGAGTCTCAAACGTTTGAAATCTTTTGATACGTCATCATAATTTTACGGCAGACTGAAAGTTCCCACAGGTGCTTTTTATAACTATGTATGAATACATTTTTGAAAATAATTTAGCACAGAACAACATTTTAGATCTTGGTTATTACCACTTATTAAAACTGTAAAACACTATATCATTGTAAAACATTTTAAACCAAGCTACAAATAAAATAGGCCTTGTATCGAAAGAGGCAACCCTGACTTTATTAGTAGGTCGCGTAGCTGCAGAGGAATAATAACGTAATGCTCGAAACTTAAGGCACATTTTCGGGCGCAGCGGTCTGCGACAAAAAATTGTAGGCTATTATAAGAGTAGGTATATGGACGATTTTCCTTGGAGTGATTTATCTGTTACATAGTAACTTTTATACAATATGTAGTTTTTTGGACCCGACAAACTTTAAGGGCTTTTTCTACAGTGAATTTTAATCATAAAATGTCCCATACATGTGGGGTGAAAAATCAACTTAACATTTTTGAGATTAATTACAGCAACTTTAATTTTGACTGTATTTTTTGGGTAAAAATATTTTTTTAACAGTCTACAATATTGTTTTCGATACTTAAGTGATATTTATTGAATTGCCACTCGTTTTGAGTTATCTGACAATATTTTTCCTACACGATGACCAAATTATTAAAATGCTGCCATTCCAAAAGGGTTGAATTTTCACCCCACTTATATAGGACATTTTATCATTAAAATTCACTGTAGAAAAAGCCCTTAAAGTTTGTCGGGTCCAAAAAACTACATATTGTATAATCTGTGCCCTTACTGTGAGGATTGCTAGCGTATATGTTCTTCACAGATTGCCGTCATAGGATGTGTAAACCGACCGTAAGATTATTTATATAAACCCTTCCATACTAACATCATAAATGTGTATGTGCCTGTCTGTCAGTCAGTTACCTCTTCACGCTTAAACTGCTAAACCGATTAAGGTAAAGATGTACTTGGTATAGAGATAATTTAAGTCACAGGAAAGGTCAAAAGACAGCTTTATTTCACACGAAAACACACACACACGAACATACAGCACGCACACAATCTAAAACTCATAATAATGTGATTGTTATATTATTATATGCTATACTAGGTATGGAAGAGTAGTGTCTCCTGGCACAGGTTTCATTTTAGCTTAAAAGGAGACACTGATCACTTTTCATCTTATGTACTATTTGTTAAAGCCAATAAACATTTTTTCATTTTCATTTCAAAAAAGCACCCTAAAAGGAAGTAAAAATCAGAGTGAAAGTTGGTATGGAAAATTCAGTATTTTCGTGGGCGAAGTCACAGGAAACCTTTTGTATTAACATAATTTGTGATCTGTTTTCCTGATATACACATTCGATGAACTTGTACTTAAGGTTATTTTTAAAATAATACGTCAACTTTAAAATAAGTCAAAAATGTAATTGAGTAATTGCAATTACCAATTGTATTGTATAAATTAATGATAAATTATAAATTTTTCAAATAAATTAATTGAGGTGCTTGTGGCGCAGTGGCGGCAGCGCTTTGGTAGTGATACCAAAAGTTAAGCAACCACGGCGCGGTCGTGATTGGATAGGTGACCATTCCGACCATTAAAGTGACGACCATGACAAGCATCTCCGTGCTTCGGAAGGCACGTAAAGCAGTTGGTCCCGGCTAATATCTCTTGGTATTAGTCGTTAAGCCTAGTCAGAGGCCCTAGGGCGGCTTGATAACATCTGACAGTAAGGTTTGTCACTTGCCTTACATACACCCCTCCACCAATCCGCACTGAGCCCGCGTGGTGGAGTATGGCTCGTTCCTCCTCATAGTTGAGGTGAGGCCTTTTCCCAGCAGTGGGATCTAATAGGCTGACTTAACTTTACTAATGTGGACAACATCACATACATTGTTCTGATCCCAAAGTAAGTAGCTAAAGCACTTGTGTTATGGGAATCCGAAACAACGAAGGTACCACAAACACCCAGACCCAAGACAATATAGAAAAATATTTTTCTACATTGACCTGACCGGGAATCGAACCCGGGACCTCAGAGCTGGCGACACCATGAAAACCGGTGTGTACACCACTCGCCCACGGAGGTCGTCAAATTATTATTTCCATGTAATAATTGTAATTCAATAACTTTTTATAATTTCATGTAATTTTTAATTGTTATTTCTAATTAGTTACATTTTGCCCAACACTGCCATCAACCCTACCTTTTTTCCACGGTATTTCGAATCCTTACCTAAGGACGTCGGTAAACCACATTTAAGTAATATTAAATAGAAAATTATTATTTCACTAAGTGATAATTTACACACCAAATATTTGACCACTGCTGGTAACCTGGCACCACTGAATTATTTAAGTACCTATTAGTATACAGAACCACAGACTAATGTAGACTAAACCATTTTCGATTCGCGACCACGGTTTTAAGAGCTGCCATATTTTTCATGACCTTGACATTGGTGATAGGAAAACCACCAGTATATCTTGCCCTTTGTTTTGTATGAAGCAACTTGCATAACTAGACCGCATTATCCTAGACATATATACTATTATTAACTTGTTTTATAAGACCTATGAGTTTATATCAAATGCTCCACGTAAAGGTTCTTTTATAATTTGACAGAACTTGCATATAAGAGAACCTCTAATTTATAAGAGGAACGCTTCAAATGAGAGGTCTAAATAGTTTTGTCGATATTTAACTAGTTTACATTCCATCACGTATGAAAAATGTTAGTAACTCTACGCTTGTGTATAAATAAGGAAATTATTAATACCAAAATAATTATTTCACGCAATGGGAAAAGCTTTGTCAATTTGGGCATCAAAACTAGTGTAAACAACTACAACAACAATTACCCTGTATCGGTAGGTACCTATAACAGAGGGCCTCGTTGGTTTAGTGGTCAGGATGATGGGTACTATCCACGAGGTCCCGGGTTTGAATCCCGGGTCGGGCTAAAAGTGTTGGGTTTTTCTGGCTTGAAATAACTCAGACACAGCTCCGGAGTCAGGATGTTGGTGGTGTTATAATACCCCCGTGCCTCGGAAAGCACGTTAAGCCGTTGGTCCTGCGCCTGATCTCTCTACGGTCATGCCGGACTGCCGTCTCACCAAATTATGACAGTGAAGGAACAGAGAGTGCACCTGTGTATTGCGCACACACTTGTGCACTATAATATCTTACGCGCAGTCTGCTAATGTTAAGATTGGCCACTGTAGTCGAAAATCGGCTACGAGGACATTATAACAGTTGTACCTTTAAAGGTACAACTGTTATAATGTGGAAAATGGCCGTGGAGGTATCTTCGAAATCAAATATAACAGCGTGGTGACTATGTTATAATTATAAAGTTTAATTTGTTACCTACATGTGATGAGAAGAGAGGAGAATTATGTGACAAAAAGAGTAATGAGTATGAATGTCGACAAAGAGATAGATAGACTGTATAAAGCATGATATGAATTTGAAAGGAGTGGATGAGTCAATGACGAGTGATAGGATCGTATGGAAGAGAAAAACAAACTGAGCGTACCCCAAATATAATGGGAACAGGGCAAGCTAATGATGATGAGTTTGTTAAAAGTGTAACTTGTATCTCCAGTACAAGTTAGTGCGTTGATGTCTTTTGTATGAAACCGAATTGCTTTAACAATTCAATTTTATTATAATCCGAAAAAACACTTATCTATACAAAAAAACAAATTCTAAACTAAAATACAGTTAGTATACACACATAAACTTAAAAATAAAAACTTAAAACTAAACTATTTACATGCCAGTAAGTCAGGTATTTTAAAAATAGGAAAAAACCTATAGATAAAATACCTGACTTAGGTCGCTGTCCCGCGGGAAGGTGCCCATAAGGCTGGCCACATTACCCCGTTGGATGGCCAGGCTGATCCGCTGGCCGAAGTATAGGCCAGCCTTCGTATCGTGAGATGTCTCAACTAAACGCTTTGAAATCTCACGATAAACTTTATGGGCGCTTGGTCCCCACGGCCCCAAAGTCTCGACTCCAAACGGTTGAAATATGAAAGACTTCAAGACTAATAACTACTACTTTATTTAAGATATTAAAGACCGAATTTAATTCCTGAAATATTTTTTTTAGAGAAAGTGTAACGAAAAAATCCTATGTGTCGTTGCTAAAGACAATTTAGTCTCAAGTGTCATCAAAGGCTTACAATAATATCGGCTGCCTACTAGTCTAACAGACAGATTGATAGGTAAATAGATAATCTTTATCGTAAACGACATTACACACATTAGAGAGTCTAATAAATATATCTCACGGGTGCAATATGCATGTATTACACATACACATAAACCTTCTTCTTGAATCACGCTATCTATTGCTAAAACTGCATTAATGTCAGTCGCGAAGTTTAAAAGATCCAATTGAACAGACAGCGGGAGCGACTTTGTTTTATACTATCTAAATGTGTAAATAAGTATCATCTGTTTAATTAACTTATTTTTTGACAAACAAACAGAGTGTATTCTACTATTTGTTCTTTTAACATTGACGGCATGCATGAACTCCACTGGTACCTAATAATACTTAGTTACGTAATAAGTATATTACCTATTTAGTAAAAAAAAAGATTGTTACATTGTCACTTTGTTATCTTATGGGAAACCTGTCATTGGCTGTACTAAAATAGAATTATTCTTAGGTTAAACAATTTGTAAAGATGTTGGTTTTCTTAAAAAAATAAATTTATGTGCACCTTTGCATTTTCTGGAGTTATTAAGACAATACCGCTGAAGTTTATTGACAATATGCAACCTACCCAGTACTTTACGTCTTGTTATTCCAATATTTATCTTCCGTTATAATAACTTAGCCTAGCAGGCTATTTACCTTAGATAAATCTATTCTATTATCCATCGTTGTTATGCTAGATATGTAATACCTGGGTGAATTTCCCAACAGTAAATTTTACGCGGCATGAGTGAAATCGGCAGTGCAGGGTGATACAATGAGGCTTATTTTTTTTTAATTGATAGAAGGCTTTATCCCTTATATGAGACCATAAATATTTTTTGATTATAACTGCGTCAAGTTTGAAATAAAAAATGATAAAGCACCATATTTTTCATTTCGGTTGCGCGGTCAAATCCATTTTTCTTTTTAATTTCCCTTATATAGTAAAAACTTTTGGTTATTTAGTATTATTGCTTATTTCATTCAAATCGTGAATAGTAATAGTACTATCACATAACAATTTCATAATTAAATCTATTTAATTAAATGACTTATAAGTAAAAATGCATGTGGTCAAATAAGACTTTTCATATCGGTGAATTTTAGTTTGTCGAGAATATTTTTGCGTGGGACTACTCTAGCTCCTTCCCCCCGCGCTAAAACGCTACATACCAGGGACACTCAGTCCGTCAGTCAGTCAGTCAGTGAATAGTCGTGGGCCGCTTGCTCCGTGTTCCCGCCAAAAAAAGAAAGTAGTTGGTTTTGGTGACATGGGAATATTTTTTTTCATTTCCGCACAATATATTTATTGTCATCCAATGCGTCATAAAATGTATGAAATATTTATAAGTGTCCTTCCCGAAGTACGTTTATTAGAGTGGTATTAATAACGGTTATGACTTTATAACTTTTATTGTTATATTTAATTTTGTTGTTGATTTTAATATCGGTGTTTTCATTTCGGTTGATTCGGTGGCCTAGATTGACCACCGAAATGATAAAAAAATATCATTTCTGTGAATATTATTCATTTCGGTGAAGAATTGTTCATATCGGTGATTGTTTTTATCATTTCAATGGCTTCATTATATCATTTCGGTGATATCTATACACCTCAAAAGGAAAAAAAACTTATGTAGAAACATTTTGGTTGTCCGTTATTTTGTTTGACCCAAAATTATAAATCTTGTCAAAACCAATATCTTACAGCACATTTAAATGATAAAATCTGAAAACAGTACAATAACTCATTTACTTCGTTACATAAACTTGAACGGACCCCCGGGGCACGAGTCTAACTCGCACCAGATCGGTTTTATAATAATAATAATGATTTATTGCAGATACAGGATCCATATTTATAATTACAATTAAAACAAAAAGTTAAATAATTAAATTTAAAATAAAATTAAGGATACTGGTGGACCACATCCAATATGAAATGCCGTTAGCTGCCTTTACTTAGGTGGCGGTAGCCAACCAATGTCCATACATATTGGTTCCAACTAACCTGTATTTTAGCTCCCTAATAATTGTGTTCTTACACCTACCAACTCTGTCTATGAAAGACGCTATTCTATGCCTCATGATTGCATTGAATGAGTTAACTGCAGCAGTTGTAAACATCTCTGAGCCACTGCAACAACGCCTCAACCCCATGAGCTGCCTGAAGATGTTGTTATACTGCACTCGCATGCAATCACGCGACTTCCGCGTGTAGCTTGTCCAGAACTGACAGGTGTAAAACTATTGACAATACGTTTTGAAGAATAGGGTTTTAACTTCAATATTACACTTGAAGAACCGTCTTAAAATCATGTTACTGACCACACATAGTGCTCTTCTTTGTCGCTCAATATCGGCATCGTCTTTTTGATCTGACGTAATAATGTGGCCAAGGTACTTAAAAGTATTCGTTATTTTAACTGCTTGTCCTCCCAAAGAAACCCCGTGAATATTTTTTTCTGGACCCATTCCCGACCTAAAAACCGTTAACTCGGTCTTCTTGACATTATAAATCAAGTTATGTTTGGAGGCATGCTGTTCACAAATGGAAAGCAGTTTTCTCAACCCTTTGATCGAGGGACTAATCAGCACCATATCGTAAGCGCAGCTCAGATATTAACATATTTGTTACCTAATCTGAGCCCCACACAGGTGCTGCTAAGTTCCTCGATAAAACCGTTGATATACAAGTTAAAAAGGTCAGGGGATATCAGCCCCCCCTGTCTCACTCCACAAGACAGGGTATAGCTATCCGATAAGGTAATGCCCCATTTGACATGATTCCTCTGGGTACTATTACCAGTATGACAAAAGGTCAACAACTGTACTGCTGACCCCGTTCCTACGTAACTTTTTCCACAAAAGGTCATGCTGAAGAGTATCAAATGCGCGACTCAGGTCAAGGAAACATGCATAGACAGTAGTATCATTTTTTACATAATAGTTTACTACCTGTTTGAGTGAAAAAACAGCCAAGTCAGTAGACATTTGCAGCCTGAATCCAAATTGGGCATCATCTATTTTCAGATAAGGGTCCATTTTTTTTGCAATATTCTTTTAAGTACCTAGCAACAACCGTAGCCAGGGATATTGGTCGGTCATTGGCAACACTCGATAAATTACCTGTCTTGTTTTTTACAATGGGGACAACGATTGTTTTTGAGAGGTCATCTGGTAGGTAAAAATGCCGCAAACAGAGACCAAAAATCGAGCAAGCACATCACCGACAAGCGGGCCCGCTTGTCGGTGATGTGCGCACACAGAAGGTGCTCAATATTGAGGCCGTCGTGACCCGGGGACCTGCCACGTTTCATCCTTCTTAATATTATCATAATATAATAATAAATAAATAATAATAAAAAGTTTATTTATTTCCTTCACAAAATTAGGCCTTACAGTTGGGTTATTATGTAACTTAATTAGTTTAGTTGAATCCTAAATTTTGTGAGAGGCTGGAGCCTGAAATAGGTTTTGAACAAAACCTGTTCTACAGGTCAACCAGGCCACCCTCGCAGTTCTTTACAATTCAATTTCTTATGTTATGACCAATGAATACATAGGACAAATGGAGGCCGAGGATTAAGTAAAACATTATACTAGTACTAATTTAAAAATTACGAGTTACAAAACGTGTAATTTAGTAGAGTCAAGTAAAGTGAAGTTAAGTTGAAATGTGTTGTAACGTGTTGTTTGAGTATGTGTGTGTGTGTGTGTGTGTGTGTGTGTGTGTGTGTGTGTGTGTGTGTGTGTGTGTGTGTGTATGTGTGTGTGTGTGTGTGTGTATGAGTGAGAGAGTGTATGTCGTGCCGGGACGGGAGAGCCGTGTTTATGAGAACGAAGCCAGAGAATAGTGATGTGATGTTAGGTTAAAAAAAATATCTTCACAAGTATCGACAGCGAAGTGGAACTGACCTACAACATCATTCCAAGGGGCATAAAGTCTGCTCGGTTTCGTCATAGTTCAAAGTCTTTAGGTAGTTGGTGACAACTTTCTTACATTTAGACCTGGTAAGTGGGTACATTGCAAGATGTTCGTTTAATTTATTATAAAGATAAGGACCTTGGAAACAGAAAAAATTGTGCGAGAAAGAAGTTCGCAGAGTGATTTTTGGGCAAACTGAGCCAGTTCGCCTTTTGCCTCTCATCAGCTCAGGGTCGTATTTTAATTGAGAGTGCTTTTTTAGGACAGCCCTGAGGACGAAAGTTTGCCTTGCAGTAAGCACATCCCAGTCCTCGTGCAGTTCCACAGTGGGGTAAAGAAAGGGAAGCCCAGCTGCGACCTTGAGTAGAGCTCGTTGCGCCCTTTCCACAGTTAAGAGGTGCGTCTTATCTGCATCACCCCAAGCAGAAATACAATAGTCTAGTAGAGAGTGACTCAGAGGGAAATAAACCGTCTTAATTACCTTACGATTAGCGACATTCTTAAGGGATTTAAACACAAAGATAAGTTTGCGCATTCTGGCTGCAAGTAACTCAATGTGGGGTTTGAAGCTAAGTGTGTTATCAATTAACACTCCCAGGTATTTAGTGCATTTAGACCGTTGCAACTCAGGGCAAAGACACTCGTTTGGAAGGGATTGACCACAGTTATGGGCTATAACACCATAAGTCGAGGATGGTAGATAATTTGACCTCATGGCAAATGGAACATATTTGGTCTTTGCCGCGTTGAGGGTTAATACATTGTGCCTTAACCAATCACCAACCCTATTGAAGCCCTCTTGAGCGTTGGTGAAAGCTTCGTCCCAGGAGTTCCCAAAGAACAACAACGCCGTGTCGTCAGCAAAGGTATACACAGAGCCCTGATGAAGCTGGATCTGACAAAGGTCATTGATATAGATGAGAAATAGGATTGGACCAATGATGCTGCCCTGCCAATATCATTGGAGGAGACGCCGCAACCCCCCGTTCTCGACGATCCTCTTTTGATTTATTTCCATTTACAAAACAATTTTCATTCGGGTTAGAAATAGGGGCTTCTATTTTAAAAAATGTACCAAAAACATTGGCAATGTTTTTTGGGTCCATTTTCCCTCAACAGACACGGGTAAACTAGTTTTAGAATTTACATGTTTAATTGATTTCCAAAATTTCACGAAAATTTTAACACATATTCACTGAGAACTTTGTTATTGTTATTATTTCTATTAGGACAAAAACATTTAAAGTAACTTTTACATAAACTTTATAGTGTATAAAAGTAATTTTGTTGAAGGTTTTTGGTGGGTGGATAAGTGTTTTCATTTCGGTGGCGAGTTATTTCATTTTGGCGAATCGTTTTTTTCATTTTGGTGGCATCAAAACTTTGAGCTACAGTATCTTTTTATTTTATTTAGATATTTTGATGGCGTTACGTGTGGATATAAACAACATCAAGAAATATCATAAACAATAGTTTGAATTCGAAAATTGTTAAAAATAAAAAAGTTCACCGAAATGATAAAAAAATCAACCTTGTTGAAATTCACCCACCTATTCATTTTTAAAAAAAATTGCAAATCTGCCTTGCGCACGGGGGCCCGGAACGGAGCCCCGTTCAAACAAAGCTTTTTTACAACGATGTAACCACAAATTCTTAGTTTTCGGATATTTTCTTTTACATGTGCTGTAAGACCTTTCTTCTTCCCAAATATCTTGATATCTCGTCGCGTTCCTGAGAAAAAGAATTTTGACAGACAGACGGAAAACAAAGTGATCATATAAAGGTTCATTTTCCCCTTTTGACGTACGTAACGTAACCCTAAAAAGGTAACTCGTACCTATCACAAAACAAAGTCGTTCACCGCGTCTGCCTGTAGCACAGAATAAATAATAGTGTAAATCATCCATTACTTTTAATATTATTTACAGAACTCGTAACTCTTTTTTTTGAATGTATACCGTAATAACACGTCTTTTTATAATCCCATAGTCCGTATGTGTCGCCAATACAATGAGCTTACAGTGGACATCGACATCTTTAGTCCGAATTATGCTAGTCCGAATGTCTTAAAGAGAAGTCTTAAAGGTGTTTTCGAAGATTAGCCAAATGTTTTCTGTTTAAATGTTTTTTTTTTTAATTTCATTTCGCTTCATCTACAACATAAGTTTGTAATTTGTAATGCACTGTAAACACTGATTTTATTTCTCTGTAAATTGAATACGCTTCTATATTATTATGTGTAAATAAGATATATTTTTAACACGCTAGGAACACTTTTTGGATTTCAATCTAGAATTATTAGAATTTTAAAATTGTCTGAATGCTTCCTTATATGATTGTACTCTGTATGTGTTTTCTTGAATAAATAAATAAATAAAAAAATGTGATTAATATTTATGCTCACTAACACGATAATCTCAAAACGGATTTTCATGCAGTTTTTAATTAAGGATCCTGATTCCTGAGTTCGATCGCTGTTTTAATTGACAATTGATCAATGTTACTTGCGACAAACCATGCCGTCAGCCATAGTCTTACCTAATTGTTCCTAAGTACATAAAAACCGTTGTTTTTTCTTTAGATTAAAACAATTAAAATGGTTAAACAATAGAAATTCCTGCGAAGGCACGAGGCAAGGCGATCAATTTGTATGCAAATCATATTTTTCAAGTTGATTAATGAAATATCATTGTATTCTTACGGCAATTTTCATTCATGAAGAAATGTCGGTGTAAAATAAGGTTAATTATATCTAAATCCGAACCTATTTTGAACACGCAAAATAATGAAAATAGTTAATGGCAATAATATTTAGGATTTATTGGTTAAATAATAACAACAAGCGATAAGACCGCCTACATTGAAAATTTTTCTGTGTACCTAAATCGTTGTACTTACTGTAATTTCTGTTATGGTGTGCAATAAAGAGTTATCTATCTATCTATCTAACAAGCAACTGCTTAATCTTAGTCACTTTAAAAGAATATTCTAGGGATTTTGTAACTGGTACACAATTTTCTTACATCCAAGTCGACGACTATAACTTTTAAATTAATAAAGTCTTCCTTAAAGTAAAAGCTATCGCGATCATAATGATCGCGATTTTTACCCGACTGCGGAAGGAGGGTTATGTTTTTCGAGAGTATGTATGTATGTATAATTGTTTGGCACGCCCTACAGCTGAACGGCTGAACAATTTTTGACATATGAGGTGTCGTTGAATTCGTCAAAATTGTGAGAGTGACATCTATATAATTTTTTAAAATGGCGCCCGCAAATGGAAATTGAGGGTCGAGGGGGGATTGATTTTTTCCTAAGCATAGCAATATGGGTATCAAATGAAAGCCAGTAAAGAGACCATTTCAAAAATATAATATTAACGTTAATTACCGTCAATTTCCAGATTTTTCAAGCCAGCAGTTAACACCTGGTGCGCGAGTCCGTCTTCTAACATTAGTTGGTACTTATTTAAGAATTAAGTTATTAAAGTAATAATTACCCTAATTACCTACATTTTATTTAACCTTATCTACAAAAGCTGTGTTAAGTTGTATTGAAATTAAAAAGCACTTTAGCGATAACGTTAAGTAGGCGTTTTGGTGCCGAATTATGTATGCAACTATGTGCACATAGAGTAGTAGGAACCTAGTAGATCTTTTTACCTACGAATACCTTAAAAATTCCAATTCAAATATCTTTCATTTGGATTTAATCCCGTGAATGGTCATAGACCACAGTTTAAATTTTAAACCCTGCTATTTAAATCTACCATCAAGAATGTTTATTAGTACCTACAACTGTACAAGTCATACCCAATTGATATGGCTTGCCGATGTAACCTGCGCAGAAGATGAACACACAACATTTTAAAACACGGGAAATACCTACTGTTGACGAATTTGATTATGGCGGTTTTACTGCTGAAAGTAATTTCAGAGGACTGTATAAAAATTGAAATTGGGACGGCACGTGTAGTAAAGACAAACTATACCACAATACACATGTAGAATGATATATTGTGACTGTACTTATGTCATCATATTTATCGGTTCAATGCTACTTTAGTTAACTTACACTTATGTAAGCTCCTAAAGTCCTTGACCCGAGTGGCCATAAGAAAGTTGCGGAAACAATCCAAAGTTCATTGGCGTTTCCGTTCAAAGCAAGCAGGTTCGATTCTGATTATAGTCAACTTAATAAATAAAATTCTTAGGTATGTATTAAGTATAAACTAACTTGGTAGTAACCTAGTGTACTCGTATACACTTACCAGATCTAATATAGGAAGAAAATGTCACTCGTGTCTTAGGAACTAGGTAGGTAAATAGGTAGGTTCTGATTGATTAGCAATAACACCTTACCTACTTAAAACTGCAGATTCCACGTTCACATTGTCTTTTCATGACATAACAATTTAAAACATAATACCATACACGTGTTCATAACTATTAACTCACTCACAACACTAAAAACAAAGCATTTATTTAACGCGGAAGTGTGCGTTTTATTTTTAAATTGCACCATAAAGTTAGGTTCGATATACGAAAAATTTAAATTTTACGCGGCTAGTGCGGGGAAAGTGAGTCGAGTCGTTCGTTTTCTCTCAGGCGACCGTTTGACTGGTGTGATGCATCGGCTGTGTCGTTGCGAAATTGCTGTAGTGATGGTTATGCGGGTTTTCAACGAGATTATTCAATATTACTTATCCATTTATTTTTTTGTAAGTGATCCCTCTTGACATGATTCGCGACGATTTCTAGGAAAATAGAAAGTTAGTCCTTTGGTGCAACATAAGTAGTCTCTGATCATCACATGTGTATAATATGGGAGTACACGTACCTACTCGTAGGTACCTGATACATAACATTACAAAAAACTAAGTACCGTGCAGTACCTACTTATAATTGTTTATGATAACTAGTAAGTACAACCTATAAGTTAGGTATCTATCAGCCAACAGACTACATGCATATGTTTATGTAACTTTATTATATTAATGTATGTATGTAGGTGTATAATACATTGTTTGTCTTATAATAGTTCAATTAGTATGTTGTTCGTTTTACGCCGCCCGCCACGACTATTTTTGCCTCACCCACTGGTTGACTGGTAGAGAATGCCTTAAGGCATTAAGTCCGCCATTTGTACTACTCTGCTTGTGCAATCAAGAATAAAAAAATAAAAATACATTTTTATTGCCAATCTCCTCTTTTACAACTGCATAATATGCCGCAGTGTTTACCCCAAAAAACTGGTGTCGTGCGTACAAGAAAACTACTTTTTGGTAATGCAATCAATTCCTTTACCATTCTTATCCGTTAGTATTGGAAACACTTTTATAATTTTTTGTGTACCCATTGGGTATTTTTTATGCGTTGCCGTTGCAGGGAGTAGACTTAAAGTCATGCATGCAAGATAAAATTTGTCTATTGATTATCGAGTTTAGGAAACCATCGACGACTTCATCGGCCGTGTCACATCACTAGCGCAGGGCGCACGCGCAGCGGTCTCGTTAAGACGTTTGTGCAACTTATACGTCATAATTTGCACAAGCTGACCGCTGCTGACATAATAAGGGCTCCACGTTTTGCCATTATCTTATGAGGCGAAGGAAGGTGATATGTAAAGTCTCCAGGCTGTAGTTTTTTGCCATGGGTGATCTGTAGGACTCTCTCCTTCTCTTTAGTAGGTCCCTCATTAGGTACTGAGGATTCGTGGTCACTGGAGCTTAAACGATTTTCTCGATTCCGGTCTGTAGGCTCTGTTGCAGCCCTCACCATCTGATAGTGTTCTATATATAAGGGGTTATTAGATTACGCGTTATTCAGACAGTATTTACTAATACAGTCTAAGCCCCATCTCGATCCTTCAACCTGTAAAAGAGCGATATGGGGCAGAGAGACTTAAAGGCTAACTCTTATTACACGCGGAGTCTTAGTAAAACTGTCTGAGTATCGCGTAGTCTGATAACCTCCTTATGGGGTTATAAGACTACGCGATATTCAGACAGTCTAATTAAGGAGGTTACCCACCAGACGTAATCTAATAACCCATTAAGACAGTCTAAGCCCCATCTCGCTCTTTCACTCTGTGTAAAAACGAGATTGGGCCAGACAGACTAATTATAACACTCAGAGACGTCAATTTAATTTCGAGTCTGTCACTTTCTTTGTCATTGAAATAGAAAAGGACGGCATGAGACTTAATACAGGATTAATATTAATTGTCGTCTCTGAGTACGGCAGTTAAATGCTAACTCTTATTACAATACAAAACGCTGAGTCTTTGTAAAAACCAGTAAGACTGTCTGAATACCGTATAGTCAACTAACCCCATAAGGAAACATCCTTTTGGGGTTATTTGACTACACGGTATTCAGACAGTCTTCAGACTACGCGATACTCAGACAGTTTTACTAAGACTTCGCGTAGTGTTAGCCTTTAAGCTATGGTAAGGAAAAAATCAATACCCCCTTCCCCCTTTATTTCGATTTTCGGGCGCCAATTTATAAATGTATATAGCCTATGTCACTCTCACAATTTTGTCAAATTCAGCGACACCTCATATGTCAAAAAGTGTCCAGCCGTTTGGGCTGTGGGGCGTGCTAAACAATTATACATACATACATACATTACATACATACTCTCAAAAAACATAACCCTCCTTCTGCAGTCTTTGAAATTCAGAATTGCATTCAAAAATTCAGTTTTTGAAATTTTTGTGTCTTAATCGTTTAATCTTGAACCTAATAGACTCGAAATCTGCTCAACTAATCTTGAACTACAGTTTAAATATGTATATTCCTGGTGGTAATCTAGGGTATGTTTCATTTCGATAGTAGTACATCCAGAGAGAGAGGTGCTTGTGGCGCAGTGGCGGCAGCGCTTTGGTAGTGATACCAAAAGTTAAGCAACCCACGGCGCGGTCGTGATTGGATGGGTGACCATTCCGACCATTTAAGTGACGTCCATGACAAGCATCTCCGTGCTTCGGAAGGCACGTTAAGCAGTTGGTCCCGGCTAATATCTGTGGTATTAGTCGTTAAGCCTAGTCAGAGGCCCTAGGGCGGCTTCATAACTTCTGACAGTAAGGTTTGTCACTTGCCTTACATACACCCCTCCACCAATCCGCACTGAGCCCGCGTGGTGAAGTATGGCTCGTTCCTCCTCATAGTTGAGGTGAGGCCTTTTCCCAGCAGTGGGATCTAATAGGCTGACTTATATACATCCAGAGATACAGCTAGACCCCTCTGCGCCATACTTCACGAAACAAACAATAACCATGATGACCGGACAATTATTACGGGTGTACCATTATTTACACTCAAAATAAATGGCAGGTGGCGGTACCGTTATTAGTATATAATTTAATGAAATTACCTAAAATTGCAAAAAGTATAAATAATATATGTGTGGGCTATATAATGATAGCATATATTATTTATACTTTTTGCAAATACAAATGGCGGACTTAATGCCAAAAGCATTCTCTACCAGTCAACCATAGGTTAAACACATATAAGATATAGGGTACTAGTAGTTCCCCGCGACTTCACCCGTAAGAGTTGGATTTTCCATATAAACTTTCATCCCTCATTTCACCTTCTTAATGTTTTTATATCGTGACAAAATGTAGCCTATGTCCTTTCTAGGGTCTCGAACAGTCTCCATACCAAATTTCATCTCAATCGGTTCAGTGGTTTAGGCGTCAAGAGGTAACAGATAGACAGACAGACACACTTTCGCATGTATAATATTATTATGGATTAATATTATATACATTTAATGATATAGGGTGTCCTCCCTTTACCACACGACAGAGTACAAACCAGAGACCACGATTACTGGATGGTGATAGGAGTTTGAGTCAATTTGTATCATCAAGTCCACACAGACGGAGTCGCAGGCAACCACTAGTTACCACTATGAATAATACTCGTTGGTCTAGTGGTCAGCACGCTGGGTACTATCCACGAGGTCCCGGGTTCGAATCCCAGGTCGGGCCGAGAGTGTTTGGGTTTTTCTGTCTTGAAATTACTTAGACACAGCTCCAGAGTCAAGAAGTTGGTAGTGTTTAACACCCCGGTGCCTCGGAAACCACGTTAAGCCGTTGGTCCTGCGCCTGATCTCTCTACGGTCATGTCGGACTGCCGTCTCACCCAATTATGAGAGTGAAGGAACAGAAAGTGCACCTGTGTATTGCGCACACACTTGTGCACTATAATATGTCCTGCGCAGTTGGCTAATCTCTGTTGAGATAGGCCGCCGTAGTCGAAATCGGCTAGGAGGACATTATTACTCAAACAAAAACTAATTTATATATTTTTTATTTGTGATGCACGATGACTGTGCGTCTAGCCTAGCTTATTTATTTATACTTTATTAACAAACAAAGTTGTCCAAATGACGAACTTAATGCTTAGAGGCACTCTCTACCAGTTAACTACTGGGCATCATCATCCTAGCGTTATCCTGGTTGTGCACACAAGGGCCCAAGGTCCACTGACCATGATCCAGGATATGGCAGATCAGGTAATTATAGTGGAGGGACTGCCATCTGACCTGTGACCCTGTATACAGATAGGTACAGGGGAGCCTAACCAGTTTTGGATCATGGTTACACATACAGTTGCCTGAATGTGCAGGTTTCCTCGCGATGTTTTCCCTCACCGTAAGAGCATCGGTTAGATGAAACTGATGTACATGACATAGAAAAAGTCATTGGTACCTACATTGCGCAACGTGAGATCGAACCGGTATACCTCCCGCATGAGAGGCAACCCGCTAGCTCTCAAACAAAGTAGTACAAATGGCTGACTTAATGCTCTGAGGTACTCTCTACAACTATTGGGCCAGGTAGAAAAAATGTGGCAGCGTAAAAAGACCAACACAATTCAATAATGCTAAATAGAGAATTAGGTACCTACTTGGTTAAGTAATGAATGGATCGTACCTACCTACAATAAAGTTGTTCATACGAGTATACGCTTAATTTAGGGGTAAAGGCAAGTTAATACCTAAGATCAAACACATCACATCGTCATATCTAAATAAAAAGTATTAAACCACACAATTGTAAAGTTTGTAAGGTATTTTTTGTTGCGTTACTTAAGTGGGCCATGCGTAAGCGCAGTTTTGCAGCTAGTCACAATTACAAATAAAAAATCTATCCATATTTACAAATTCAACAAAAGCTGCAAGTAGGAAATGGTGTATTAATCCAAGGTTAAACCAATCAGGCAGAAGTTTGTATCAAATTAAGTACTTTTTCAACTGATTTTTATGGACCGATACAAAAAGTTGCAGATCGTGGCGAGTCAGGCAACTCGTCATAAATGCACTTACTGCTTTACTTATTTATAATGCAAATAGACTCAATAAACCATGTAGTGCGTCATTTAATTATTTATTGAGTTTCATATTATTTCCGCTTTTAAAAATTAATCGAACAAAAAATACATTAGGTACGTGCGAAGGTTACGGACAAAACAATTATACTTAGACCTGCCAAAATTTGATCAGTATTATTTTCATCGTAGATGTACATACATATTAAACATTATAATATGTAGGTACTTTATTCAGTATGTATTATGTTATATTAACCTAATTTATTTTAATAGAAATTATAAGAAATAAAACAATGCCCTCTTCCTGACGTTAGTTTCACTTTCCTTCGAAGGATTTCTTGATCATAAAAAGTCCGCAGGCGCTATCTATCGAAAGTTTTCCTATCATGATTTTATTGTATGCCTACCTACATTTATTTTATAGTCATTTATAGCGGGTTTTTAAGATAACCGATTTATTAAAATCCATTATTGAATTATTAATATTTTGAAACAACGGAGGAGAGAAAGATTGTAATAATATTGTCTATGGTTTGGATTGCTCAACAACATGGCTTCTTTCCAAGTCCCAAGTCAACGTGGAGTGGAAAAAAAAAGTGAAATTGTCTATTCGCCGTTAAAATGGCGTCATCGAAGGAAACTTATTGTTTGTGTGGCCAACCATATAATATTGGACAATTTATGATAGAATGTGACTGCTGCCGTGAATGGTTTCATGGCAGGTAATGTGAAATCTGTTTAAATTTTCCAAGGAAAACATTCTTGCATGTGAAAAAAGATGTGTTAATGTTTGACAGCACTCGGCTGATCGGCCATCATTTTTCGTGCGAATGTTTTGTTTAATTTCTGGTGTTTCTACTTCATCTGAAGACTGAATCGAGTGGTAAAACGCATGTTCACAGTGTGATGTTGATTATGGGCTGTGGTATTAGCGATATCCGTGTTGTTTTCGTTTGTTTACATTTATGGTCACCATGGGACTCTCGCGGTACTTGCACGCTCTTCTTTGTGTTTATTTATAAATTTTTCATTAAAAAGCCTTGTTATTTTCTCCTGGAATCGGTATACACCAATGCTACAAGCATTCGTGTTGCTAATATTTTCATTATAGTGTCCAGTATTTTTGTTACATGACTGTTTTGTATGTTCAGAGACCGTAAAGAATAGTCCCTGCCCTATTAATTAACACCACACTACACTGAACATTTTTTATGGACCACTGACCATTTGCCTTTGTGCACAATTTATCATGCAAAAACCTCAATAACATAGACATGCTATGAAAAATACAGAGTCAATGATCAACTATAAACAAACATCCAGATGCTTTGATGACAGAGTTATTTAGCCATAATGAAATCATATTTATTGTTTCCATTTCAGCTGTGTTGATGTAAAGATATACCATTCTGATGACATAGACAAGTACCACTGTCCAAAATGTGCCCAGACTTATGGACCTTCAGTGTGTAAGTATTTGATCCAACAAAAATATACAAGTGCAGAAGCTTCCGTACAAAGTTCAAGTAAAATTGTATGTGCCTTAGGTCCAATTCATCAGCTTAGGTTAGTTTGTAATAGTGTAGGTCCATTTTTAATGAAACTATAATCCTGGTTTGTGTTGAAAATAGTTATACAGTTATACAGCATACTGCTGTATCTTCTCCTGATAAAACTTACAACAACTGATACCACTGTTAAGTTTTCTAAAGTTTGTAACAAAGTTGAAAACTAATAAACCTGAAATTGTAAATTAGCTTGTTTTTGTAAGGCAACCTTGAGTTGAAAAACTGGCATGAGATGCCATCATTATTTGTTAAGTGTATTTTTTGCTGTGGTTTCACTTGTATTGAGTCATCGCCAACAGTTTCTAGTAATTATTATGTTTGTATTCTATCTTAGATTTTTGAAAGATTAGAACTTCAGTTTTAACAGAATTATTTAATCATATACAAAGAAGTATCAATATTATAAGATCTTAATATTCACTGTTGTCTTAACGAGCTTAAACAATAGAAAAATTTAAGATATTTATTGCCCAATATTTAACAACATTAATTGAATGAAGCATTAGCCATATCTCTTTGCTCAGGAAGGCATAGAGGTATGGTGACATTTATCCGGTTGAGTCAATAAAAGGAGATTGAAAAGCACAGCTCAGCTATATTAGGGTCAAAGTTTTTAGTGTTATTTCAGAATGATAACACACCAGTTTTCAATGTGTCACCATCTCTGAGATCCCAGATTCTATCCCTGGTTGGGTCAATATAGAAAATTTGCTATAATGTCTCAAGCCTGAGTGTTGTGAACTACCATTGCTTCAGATTCTATATTACAAGTGTTTTAGCTTTTTACTTTGGGATCAGAGCAATCTATGTGATGTTGTCCAGTATTTATTAATTATTTATGTAAATCAGATAAAAGTTCTCTCAACAGTTGAGTTCTTCTAACAAATTTTTGTGCATTTTCCAGTAAAAATCCCAACAAACAACCACCGAGCAGACCGCTACGAGCTCGGAGCGGAGACCAGGCCCTCCCAAGTGGGCACCCCAGCATGGGTCCGAGCGCTGGCTGCACGTCCCCTCCGACCGGTCCCCGCGGCCTTGCACAGGATGCGAGCGGTCCACTTCACCGAAGAAATGGTCCGGGATGATGGGTTCAACCGACCAGTAATTTTTCACTCCGGTGAAGGATTGGATATGAAGGTGCCCAGTGCGCACACATTCACTGTCAGATCTGTGCTAAGATTCTGCGGGGCTCAGTTGGAGGTGAGTTGACAAAATTATTGGAAATATCTACATTTTTCGTTATGTAAATAAGGATTTGTCATTAGTTCCACTCAATCATTGCACAAAAGACATAATTTTCTGAATATTGCCAGAGACAGAGTTCACTGAACTTTGAAAAGTACTGTAAAACTCTCACTGAACTTTGACAGTGAATGAATGAAGATTGTACCTGTGTATTGCGCTTCGTGCTTTATAATAACTGCTACCTCCCGCGTAATTGGCTAATATCGTTTGATATTGGCCGCCGTGGTCAAAATTCAGGTAATTTTTTTATTTTAAGTATGGCGAACTCGGCTGTAATGTGGCTCAGGCCGACAATATCGGCCGGGATCAGGGCAAGAAAGAGGAATTGGCGAATGATGCGGTATCAAACACCACCGCTTTCTTTATTTTGTCACAGAATAAGTATGAGTACTAGTATTCCTAGTATAGAAGTTTTACTTAGCAATGCAAGATAATTTCATTCTTATAACTCTGGAATATGATTCATATTACACTAAATCTATTCAGTGACATACTATCATGCGACGAGATAGGGTTGACTGCTACAAGAAGCTGCTAATGCCATTTCGCCTTTCTTGCACTTTATTCATGGTCGGCCATCCAGCAACGTAGTTCCACGCGCCGCCGGTGAATAAAACGCGCGAGCGTGTCGCTGCTCGCTCTCAACACCCAAGTTGATTAGCTCACAACGTTACGTACGTTTTTGCTACCTACGCGGAAAGTTACACAGGCCTGATCTTGTCTAGAAGCGAGCTGCCGATAATTAACAGCCTCTTTAGGTGTGCACCCAAGGAAGCTGGGATTAAAATTATTATTATTATTATCCTCCCAGGTGGAAGTGATAGACGTTCGCAAGCAGGCAACCCTGCGAATGTCGCTGGGGGACTTTGTGGACTACTTCGAGACGCCGCCGGAGCACCGCGATGAGAAGGTGCTCAATGTGCTCAGCCTAGAGTTCTCTGACACCAAGTGAGTATGCCAATCAAAGAAAATCAATCAATATTTATTTCTTTCAAAATTCTACATCTTCACTAATAAAGAGTCCCGAGTCCCGGGTTCGAATTCCGGGTCGGGCCGAGAGTGTTTGGGTTTTTCTGTCTTGAAATTACTCAGACACAGCTCCGGAGTCAGGAAGTTGGTGGTGTTAACACCCGCGTGCCTCGGAAAGCACGTTAAGCCGTTGGTCCTGCGCCTGATCTTCTTACGGTCATGTCGGACTGCGGTCTCACCGAATTATGAGAGTGAAGGAACAGAGAGTGCACCTGTGTATTGCGCACACACTTGTGCACTATAATATGTCCTGCGCAGTTGGCTAACCTCTGTTGAGATAGGCCGCCGTAGTCGAAATCGGCTAGGAGGACATATTATTATTTGATTGTTGTATTGAATAGGCTCCCATACTACTGGACCGATTCAAATGAAATTTGGAACAGAGATAGTTTGAGACCGTGGGTAGGCTACTTTTTGTCGCGGTATAAAATCATTAGGGGGGTACAATGGGGGATGAAAGTTTGTATGGATAATCAGACTTTTTGCGCGGGCCAAGTCGCGGGGAACTTCTCGTAATAATAATAACCCTGGAAACCCACAGTTTACTTGGCTTAGGCCCGTGAGCTTATCGCTTCTCGGCCATTTGACTAAGATCAAAGTGTAGTATCTGTTCTTTTCAGCTTAATATCTGAAAGTTCCCTCACTTAGGGACCAGTATATTAAACTGATTTTTGTAAATCGACGGGATGTTCGAGGCCCGTGAGCTTAGAGTCCTCACTGAAGACACAGAATATGAGTAATTATTAAAAGGTGAAGTAAATAACAATAAAAAAAACTTTATTGCAAAAAATAATAGTATACAGATATTCTTAAAACTATTATGGTTGCAATAAAAAACTTGTATAAAATTATGGCAAGGCCCGGGCCACAAAACTAAGTAATAACCTATATCTTAGTAGACAGTATTTCTCTAAAACCAATAAGACTCCAAATCTATCAATTTAAAACCATAGGAAGTTTTAAGATAGCGCTTGTGTGTGTGAGAGAAAGTTTTAGATGCAAAGGCAGGCCTGGTTCACTCCGCAATTTAGCTTAGGCCCACTTGCGGACGTGCGCCAGGGATTAGCTATTCCGGACTTTTTACCCGACTGCGGAAGGAGGGTTATGTTTTTCGAGAGTATGTATAATTGTTTTGCACGCCCTACAGCCAAAACGGCTGGACAGTTTTTGACATATGAGGTGTCGTTGAACTTGTCAAAATTGTGAGAGTGACATAGGCTATATATATTTTAAAAATGGCGCCCGCAAATGGAAATAAAGGGGGGAGGGGATTGAATTTTTCCTTACCATAACAATATGGGTATCAAATGAAAGCCAATAAAAAGACCATTTTAAAAATATATGCAGTTCATCCATTTTTTTGCAGTTGGGCGTTTTGTTTTTAAAAAAAATATGTTTACTTGTTCAAAGCCTATTATCTTAGTTGAACGCCCACTTGCGCCAGTCAGGACTGCCAAGTGCAAGTGGACCTTCTGGATTAGCTAATTTAGACTTGTGCAAGTAACAAGCACACTTGCACAAGTCTAGATTAGCTAATCTGGTAGTGCGAAATTGCGCAACTTAAGGCCCAGTTGCGCAATTTCGCACTACCAGATTAGCTACAAGTACATGCTCGGATCGACTGGTCAGCATCAGCATCGCATGTAAGATCTACTCACGCGCGCTATTGTTGTCACGTCAGTCGAACCTACTTAATTAACTCTGTGGAGTGGCCCTTCTGTACTTGTTCTTTTATTCATTCTGTGCCACTGATTAGTTGAAGACAAAGCGTAATTATCATGTATATCCCCCAGCATGTCCCCCCTAGTGGACCCCCCGCTGGCGGCGCGCAAGCTGGACTGGGCGGAGCGCGCGTGGCCCCCCGCCAGCGGGCCCCCCCGCCCCGCGGTCCAGAAGTACTGCCTCATGTCCCCCGCTGGCGCCTACACTGATTTTCATGTGGACTTCGGAGGCACTACCGTGTGGTATCACGTTCTGCATGGGAGGAAGGTTAGTATAATATTTTTAAAGTCAAAGTTACATTCTTTACACTAGAAAAAAATATTTTTTTTATTTGAATTGGGTTTGCTCTTGACTCTAGACCAGTGGTACTAAACCTTTAGACGATGAGGGACCATTTGTTAAGATTTCAATACCCGTGGGCCACCAATTGGTTGGAGGTAGTAAAAAAGTGAAATTGAAAATAAATAAATGTAATGTCTTTTTTAAATATTTAAAAATCTAAAAACGATATTTACTAAATACACGAATAAACTAAACAAACTTTAAAAAAAAATAAGCTTCCATATACGATAAATTATATTATTGTTTTTAGATGATAAGCGTTCACTTTGTAATTTATAGTTTGGATATTACCACACTTAAAATGTTTAGGGGTGATGGATGTAGAATCGACCGTAGTATTATTTAGTGATAAGAACATTTTTAGGACAAGGAAAAATAAAATGTTTTTTAAACTTTGTTTCCGTTGCAGATATTCTACTTGATTCCCCCAACGTCTACAAATCTGGCCTTATATCAGCAGTGGAGCGCGTCGAACAATCAAAATGAGCGCTTTTTCGGTGACATGGTACGGTATTTTTGTTACTGACACCTGCCACAGACTAAACCGATTTCGGAGCGTATATTTGTCACTTTCTCTGTTGATAAAACAAAAGGAGACAGACTAAAGTAATAAAGAAATATCAAATTAAGGTTTGCTTATGATTTTTCCAAGTTTTCGCGTGTTTTTGCCAATTTGATTCGGGCTGACGAATGGAATTAAATCATAAAAGTTAATTTATTTGGCACGAAAATAATACAAATACTTAGGAACGGTACACAGCATTAGATCAAGTTTGTGCCAAAAAGGTCAACATAAATCGAATGAACAGCCCCACTAAAACCAAGCGATGGTCAAACCAATACGCCAGATGTACTTGTAGCTTTATCTTTTACTTCGCAGCTTCGCGGCTTGCGCAGGGATCACACCTGGGTCCTGTACTATTTGTACTGTCCAATAACGTGACTCAACGCTTTCTATTAGTGTCATTAGACGTTTGATATTTCATGATCTGAATTCGCACTTTATTGCGTCGTAGCGAGAATCGGTATTTGTTTAAATTATTTTGCGGAGTGATCGTTCTGTACTTGTACTCACAGCCGCACATCAGACTACCCCACTTTTACCTTCAGACCGCCTCTATTTCCTGCGTAATAAAAGCTACATTTGAGCTACGAAAACCGTAGCTCAAATGTATACCTGGACGTGCTGCCGACTGTACTATTATTATTTCTGTAATTTTGTATGCTATTGCTATGAGCTATTTCTGTACTATTATTATGTATATTTGCAGGTGGAATGGTACGGAACAGCAGAGCTGTGCGCCGGGCAGACCCTCTTCATACCCAGTGGTTGGATCCACGCGGTGTTGACTCCGTGTGACTCTCTCGTCTTTGGAGGAAACTTCCTTCACTCCTACGCCATTGAGATGCAGTTACAGTGAGTCTGATTTGATTTAGTTTTGTTACTGTTGGAAAATAACTGTCACTTACCCAGGCCATATAATTGTTGGTTAACAACATCATCATTTTTGTTACCAACGGGCAACGGGTATTCTCAACCATCCTCTTAGCGTTTATCCCGGTTGTGAACTCGCACGCGAGGGCCCAGGGTCCACTTTGGACAATGGTCCAGGATGTGACAGATCAGGTCATTACAGTGGAGCGACTGCCGTCAGATCTCCGTGACCCTGTTAACAGGAAAAACCGACCAGTTTGAATAATGGTTACATGGTTTACCCTCACCGTAAGAGCATCGGTTAGTGAAACAACTAATGTGCATAACTCAGAAACAGTCATTAGTATATGGCGGCACGTGAGATCGAACCCGGGTTCTATTGCTTGAGAGGTAGCCCGCTAGCCACTACGCCACCAACGGGGAATTTTAAAAAACTGTAATCAATGAGGGATTTTCCTAGGGTCAAAAATCAGTTCTTAAAAATTCGCTAGATGGCGTTGAACAGCATAAGTCACGTAGATTTTTTATTTATGAAAATTTTAGCAATATATTACAGCATTGATTATGTTATAATGTTCATGTTAAGCATATTTTAGATTCACGACGTAAGTAATTCCACAAAATGTCTGTACACGTAATATTATAATATTTAGTTTTTGTTTTAAGCTCAATTATTTCGACGCAATGTTTATATAACTTGCGCCAAAACTCCGAGTTAACTAAATTAAATCAAATTTCACTTACAAAAATTAATCGACTGTGTCATCCGGTGGGACTCGAACCCACGTCGTTCGAGGTAACTACTTTACTTCAGGCTTACTAACTCAGTGTTACTCTTTTGAATTTTTAACTCACTGCATTTATTGCGCCAGTAGAAATTATCCCAGAGTCAACTAACCCCGAGTAAATGTCATGATCATTCATTCTATTTACACCCAGCCAAATATGATAGTATGAATGCTGAATGATTTAAGTATACCTCTCTCTCTCGCTCCACAGTACTTTCAATAAGTATGTTTCCTTTACGTCAGATTTGGAGAGGCACTTATCTCTTTGTCGCATTATATTGACAGACGTCAAGGCAATGGCATTGACTATTGCTAGCATTGTTGTTATGTTCGTATGATTATTTTGTGAAAATTAATTTACGGAAGATGGAACAGAAACCGCGGCCGGTCGACTGGGGACCTTCTTGTGTATGCCACACACTACTGGAGTGAGGCCATCGAGAGGCATGGCGAAGCTATGGCTGTGTCTCTTGATATCTCCAAGGCCTTTGACAGGGTTTGGCACGCAAGCCTCATAAGCAAGCTTCCCTCTTATGGCATTCCTGCTGGCCTCTGGGACATAAGACGCAGGCGGGGGTTCCACCCTTATGTCGTTGACATACCACTAATACGCACCAAACGTTTTAAATCTTCGTTCCTCTTGCGTACGGCTAGAGAGTGGAATTCGTTGCCGGCGGAAGTGTTCCCTAAACACTACGATTTGGATTCCTTTAAGAAAAGAGTGAATAGGCTGCTTCTAGACAAACATGTCCCATCATCGGCCGCATCGTCGCTTACCATCAGGTGAGATTGCGGCCAAATGTCTGCCTATTAAATTAAAAAAAAAAAGAAATCTCGTGTACGCGGCCCAAATTCCACAAATAGCAATAATTTGCTGCTTTGTACACGATATCTTTTATGAAAATCTTTTTGGGAGTAAAAATAATCGGACCGTTCTACAACTCTTTTGTTATAAAAATCCGAACTAATATATTCTATATTCTCCTCATCATCATCAGACAACAACCATGCGTTTATCATTGTTAAACTAGAATAAAACTTATCTCTTTACTGAATACAACAAAACAAACATAACATAACCTGTAAGTCAGCCTATTAGATCCCACTGCTGGGAAAAGGCCTCACCTCAACTATGAGGAGGAACGAGCCATACTTCACCGTGCGGGCTCAGTGCGGATTGGTGGAGGGGTGTATGTAAGGCAAGTGACAAACCTTACTGTCAGAAGTTATCAAGCCGCCCTAGGGCCTCTGACTAGGCTTAACGACTAATACCACAGATATTAGCCGGGACCAACTGCTTAACGTGCCTTCCGAAGCACGGAGATGCTTGTCATGGACGTCACTTAAATGGTCGGAATGGTCACCCATCCAATCACGACCGCGCCGTGGGTTGCTTAACTTTTGGTATCACTACCAAAGCGCTGCCGCCACTGCGCCACAAGCGCCTCTCACCTTAACATAACCTAAAATATTTCAATTTTGACATAACTAGCCTAGAGTTAGTTGACTTAACCCTCCCACATCGGTGGGTTAAAATTAAAAAAAAATAACTTTAGGGTAGCCCTTAACTCTTGGTGGTGCAAGATGTGATTAGAATTTAACTTGAAATTAGCGTCTAGCTCGGAGTTAGCCGTGTTAACCCAGCCTGGTGCAAGCGGGCCTTAGAAGAATAGCGCATCAACATAAAATAGATCAAAAAATTTGAGCTGTCAGGAAATCCCTCATTGTGAAGTGTATATGTCACTGAAATATGTCAGTTTGGTGAAAAAGGGCCTTGTTGTTTTGTTAGGATTGACCCCTGTAGCTTAAATTCGGTAAAATAGTAATAGTATAGAAGTCGATATAACATTGGTAATTATTTCCAGGATATACGAGATCGAGCGTCGCGTGGAGACCCCGGTGATGTTTCGGTACCCGCTGTTCGAGGCCATGCACTGGTACGCCGGCGCGCACTTGCTGACCATGCTGAGGAGACATAACGAGGAGACACAGGTATTGTCTATGACGGAGATGACGAAGCTTTATATTTAGATAGGTATGCGGAAAAAAAACAGCCATACGTGCAGACAAAGAAAGTTGATTTTACATTTTTTACCAGCTCGGGACTTCGTCCGCGTGAAGTCGAACTGGGTTGATTTCGACTTCACGCGGACGAAGTCTTTTCACTCCCTTTTTTTGTTTTGTCTGGAAAAGTTAAACTTCAAAATTCCTGAAATAGGTTATATTTTATTTCCTACTTGGACTTACCAATTTTTATTGAAACTTTAAAACTGCCGGAGTTTCATACAAACTTACACCCCCCCCCCCCCCTTTTACACGCTTAACGGATGAATTTTCAAAATCGTTTCTTAGTGCTCACATATTCTACAATGGTTTTACTTATTCTATTTCCCTTAAACGCAAACTTACTCAATACTACTACTTAATTATGATATTTATTCGTTCTCTATTTATTCTTATGTATGAGAATTCGACTAAATCGCTATCACAGTCGTACCTTTTGTTTTTACACGAAAACACTACAGTTGTCACGCAAGACAGACACAGCTTCGACCTCATGTCAAGAATGACAATTCTACAAGTATGTAGACTTGTAAAAAATATTAATGTTTCACAACAAAATTGTCATTAATATTATGAAACTTACAATTGTCACATGTTGTGCAGGAGAAGAGTGAGTACATTTTGGTCATATAGCCACAAATTCGGTACGTTTTGATTTTTTCAAAAAAATACGGGCTTTGTGACGCAACATTATTTACGGCACTGCGCGCTTTCTTATTATTTTTCATGGATCTATTGATGGCAACAATGCCGTACAAAAATATATGACCAAATGTACTCACTCTTCTCCTGCACTTTTGAATTCTCACCAGCACTCAGTTGGACAGCTTACAAGTGACGGCATAACGCTGAATCTTATTTTGTATGTTCTTATATCGTCCTATATACGTCACCTGGTGGTTAAGATGACTCATCCATTTTGGACATGGGCCTGTAGTCTATAACACATCATTACATTTCGCGTGTGTACAATATTTTTCTATAATCTTTTTTTGGTGCTGTTTTTTCAGTGGGGGTCACTACTACCCTAAAGAGTTGGATGAATATATCAAAATTTTTAAACGGCCTTTAATACATACATTTAATCTTTCCATCGGTTACCAATAGATGTCGCTGGCCACTGTTAACTCGCGATATTACTCGAAGTCGCCCAAATACTTTAAAATTACTGAATACTAATGCAATCAAATCTTGTCCTTCTATTTTTATTAAGAATTTTTGACGACGTATCGCCAGGCCTGTGTATCTCCCCGCGGAGGTAGCAAAAACGTACCTACGCGCGGCGCACCTACGTAGGTGCTAAAACAAGTTGCGTGTCGCTACCGGCCAGAGACACGCTCGCGCGTTTTATTCACCGGCGGCCGCGCGGCTACGTTGCTGGCTGGACGAGAAAGAATAAAGTACTAGAAAGAGATGGCGCTAGATGGCGTTAGAAGCTTCTCGTAGCAGTCAACCCTATCGCCTCGCGTGATATTACGTCACTGAATAGGTTAGTGTATTATGAATCATATTCCAGAGCAATAAGTATGAAATTATCTTGCAATGGATTTTTGCAGGTGTCTACACGAAAATGTGCTTGACTCTGAGGCGAACTAAATTACGCCATATTGTTGACAACATTGAGCAGACATTTCTTTGAATACAATTGCTAAGTCATACTTCTGTACGAAGTACTAGTATTCTGTGGTATCGCTTGCAAATTTCAAAGCAAGCAAATACTTACGTCATGGTTATAGGAAAAACTAGTAGGTAGGTCTACTTAAGCCCCTCGCTATAGCTGAGTGATGCACCTGCATGTTAATTGATGAGATGAATGAAACATAGGTATACTTACCTACTCGTCGAATGTCTGATTATAAAATAAAACGCAGCCACAATGCTTGCCATGGGCCTTTCACTAGATGCCGATTGCAACGCTGTACATGCCTACCTATTCTATTTTTGTACCATCTATAATGTCAAATGTGACATGCAATAAATTATTTGAATCTGAATTTGAGCTGGTCCCAATTTTTGCCAGTGCCTATAGAGTTACACTTTTCATATAGTAATAAATATTTATTTCATTTATAATTGATTAACTATCATATATATCATAGTCCGTCAGTGTGTGGCACATTGATTAAAAAACAAAACATTCGAGTGAGACAACATTACATTTCGCGTGTGTAAAATATTTTTGCCCGACCGCTGAAGGAGGGTTTTGTTTTTCGAGAGGATGTATGTATGTACGCTACGTATGTATGTATGTAGAATTGTTTGACACACCCTACAGCCCAAACGGCTGGACAGTTTTGACATATGAGGTGTCGTTGAATTTGTCAAATTTGTGATAGTGACGTTGGCTATATACATTTTAAAAATGGCGCCCGCAAATGCAAAAAAAGGGGGAGGGCGGATTGAGTATTTTCTTACCATAGCAATATGGGTACCAAATGAAAGCACTGGCTTTCATTATATTTTACTGAAAAAGACCATTTCAAGAATATAATAATATTTGCAGTTGGGTGTTTTGTTTTTCAATATTAATGTTTGCATTTTTGGTGCTGTTTCTGGTGGGCAGTGGGGATTACTACTATTCCCTAACGATCACGGAGCCCTTGCCATGTGCCCTGAGTGCCATGTGGAAGAAAATGGATGAATATACAAAAAATTGAAACAGCCCTCTTTACATGTTTAATCTTACCGATAGATGTCGCTGGCCACTGTTAACTCGCGATATTACTCGAGTCGCCAAAACACTTAAAACGCATATCCATCAAGTTACCAGATCCCAGATCAAGGTACCTTTATCAATCGATTACCGTTACCAATTTTTTGACGACGTATCGCTTGCAAATTTCTAGGCAAGGGTATGTCATACATACGTCATAATCATAGAAGAAACAAATAAGTAGGCCTACTTAAGGATTAAGCCCTTTGCTATAGCCGAGTGGCACCTGCATGTCAATTGATGAGATAATTGAAACATAGGTAGGTGCACTTACCTACTCGTCGAATGTCTGATTATAAAAATAAAGTAAAACGCAGCCACAATGCATTGCGTGCCACGGGCCTTTCACTGGATGCCGATTGCAACGCCGTTCAGAGCTGGTCCCAATTGTGGAGATAGGCCACTATAGTCGAAATTCGGCTAGGAGGATTATAATATCACTACCAAAGCGCTAACACCACTACGCAACCAGTACCAAGCAAGTGTTAAGAGAAATTGCACTCTATCCCCAGGACGAAGACTTCACATTAGGCGAGAGCGTGGCCGTGTCGGCGCCGGCGCAACTACCGCCGCTACTTCTGCGCGGGATCAAGATACTTTCCAACGCGCTCAAAGAGTGGCATGCTCTAAAAAGCGTGAGTTTTTCTTTTTCATAAACCTTTTCGGTGTTATTACAAAAAAATAAATACCAGGTCTAAAATGGGTCTAAATATTAGCCGACAACAGAGGAATGAATGACACATTTGTGACATAACCTAATAGAGAAGCGCTTTTATAATTGGCTAGCTAATAGCTTAGTCCTGTCTTAATCTTGTCCCGCTGAAAATCAGTGTCGTGGTTTGCCTACGGCTACCACGACTAATGCTGAGTCGGATGCCTTTTCGGCAGATCACATTTTTATAATTTGTAAATTGTTCACCGATCTCCGAATAAATGCTTTTTCTTTCTTTTCTTTCTTCTTTCTTTAAACCCGGTACTAAGTTTTTGGAATAACGCGGTTAGTGTACTGTCTCTGCGAACCGTGGTAGTAATCTGTCCTTCACAATTGATATACAGGTTGGCCCTGCCGTTAAGCCGTTGGTCCTGCGCCTGATCTCTCTACGGTCATGTCGGACTGCGGTCTCACCGAATTATGAGAGTGAAGGAACAGAGAGTGCACCTGTGTATTGCACACACACTTGTGCACTATAATATGTCCCGCGCAGTTGGCTAGTCTCTGTTGAGATAGGCCGCCGTAGTCGAAATTCGGCTAGGAGGACATTACAGGTTGGCCCTGTACAATACTGTACATCGTGGATGAAACGAAACGATACGCCCGATATCTCTTTTTATTTCTTGTTATAATATATAATAAGTCAGCCTATTAGATCCCACTGCTGGGAAAAGGCCTCACCTCAACTATGAGGAGGAACGAGCCATACTTCACCGTGCGGGCTCAGTGCGGATTGGTGGAGGGGTGTATGTAAGGCAAGTGACAAACCTTACTGTCAGAAGTTATCAAGCCGCCCTAGGGCCTCTGACTAGGCTTAACGACTAATACCACAGATATTAGCCGGGACCAACTGCTTAACGTGCCTTCCGAAGCACGGAGATGCTTGTCATGGACGTCACTTAAATGGTCGGAATGGTCACCCATCCAATCACGACCGCGCCGTGGGTTGCTTAAATTTTGGTATCACTACCAAAGCGCTGCCGCCACTGCGCCACAGGCACCTCCTTCTTGTTAAAATTACATTATTTTGTGATACAGGGGACAATAACTGAGGTCATTCCCGATACGTATTTTTAATTGTTACTGAACAGACATTATTTTTGATACAGGGCTTGTAGGCTTTATTAGTATTTTTATCTACAGTACGGTTTTGAAGTTAGAAATAATTTTCTGTGTAACTTAATTTATGTGTACAGTTGCAGAACCACTTTTTTAGTAAAAAATAATTCCCTGAACAATAATAAAACACAAAGTTTTAAAGGTTTGTAACATTTAAGTTAGTTTATTTTGTGTTTTACTAAAAAGAGCTATTTAATATAAAAATACAAAATCAGCCCTAACTTTTTGTGGAGAGCCAATTTAAAGTCATATCATATAATTTCTTGTCGGGAATTACCTCCTTTATCTCCTTGTTTCGTTTCGTGGACCATCCTGTAAATAGCGTATGTTGCATCTCGCTCTATCTGTTTGAGAATTCCTATAATTGCATCCATGTCTCAACTGACCTAGATGCAATTGTAGCAACCAACCAATTATACCAACGTATAGATAGACCATCATCATCCTAGAGCGCTATCCCGGTTGTGCACTCGCATGCGAGCGCCCTGGGTCCGCTTTAGACCATGATCCAGGATATGACAGATCAGATATTTACGGTGGAGCGACTACCATCTGACCTCCGTGACCCTGTTATCAGGGGAACCTGACCAGTTCACGTATAGATAGACTGCTGTTACTTGTTTGTATATTTTATGTTTTTAATGGGGTTTGTATATCTTTAGACGGACGCGGCGAAACGCGATAACGTGCCAAAGTGCCTTAACTCGGGCCAACTGGTCCGGGAGCTGTGCAAGGAACTGAGGACCCTCGAGAAGAGATCTGTCAGCGCCGCCAATAAGGATAAGGTAAAGAAGACTAGCATGAGTCGGCCCAATATATAGAAAAACCGTACTAAGTAGGACATATGAAATAAATCATACCAAAGTCCCCCAAGGGCTTTGGTATGGCTTATGGCAATTTACAAAGCAGGGAATCAAAAATTAATTTAAGATTAGAAATTTTAGGAAGACTTATTTTAAGACGAATAGTGTGCTTAAGTGTCTCTAACTGATCATGTCTCCCTAAATAATCTCTTCAAAGTTAATGAAGTCAAAACGCTATTCCGACCATATTTTGCATGAAATTTTCGAATAAAGACGATTATTTTTAATAATAACTTTATTAGTTCTTAAAGGCATACAAGTTTTCTTCAGAAATTTATGTTACATTCTAACAAAGGACTCAGATAAAGATGGGGATTATTGACGTCTATACTAGTTTACAAAGAAACTGTGTGACAGACGTCAATTCTTTCACATATTGTTACAATAGCTGATGTTATAAAAAGTGAGCAGTAATGCCAAACACATTTTCAAGTAAAGAATATTTTTGGGATACTGTTCAACAATAGAGACGATCGTTTTATTTTACTAACCCCAAACTGCCAGATGTTTAATTGTTTATTTTTAGGGTTGCACAATCAGCGGCAATTTCAAACCTTGCGTTAATACTGGGACACCTTTAGTATTAATATGGATTTATGACCTTCTACCCGTCTTCCTCAGGAATTCAAAGTAAAAACGATCTCCCCCAACAAGAGCCAATCGCGCAAACAGCAAGCGGCGAAGAAATCGCTCAAGTTGACGTTGCCCAAGCCGATCATGCACATGGCGCACGACGCAGAGACAGAGGAGAAGCTATATGCCGACAAGATGTACATAGACAATAAGGAGGTCGTCTACAATGACACGAGGTACGTGTAGACCCCTATTTTTACCCGACTGCGGAAGAAGGGTTATGTTTTTCGAGAGTATGTATGTATAATTGTTTGGCACGCCCTACAGCCCAAACGGCTCGACTATTTTTGACATATGAGGTGACGTTACATTTGTCAAAATTGAGTGACATTGAAAAATGCCGCCCGCATCTGAAAATAAAGGAGGAAGGAGGGATCGATTTTTTCCTTACCACAGCAATATGTTTAGCAAATAAAAGCCAGTCAAAAGACCATTAAAAAAAAAATAGCAGGCATCTCTCACTCAATGTACTTGCGCGCGTTAATAGCCTACTCTCGAGCGCACCGACGGCGGTGCGTAAATTAGTAGGCTGCCAACAACCGACGGGCGCGCGCGTACGCAATGATGAATTATTTGTGTTACGGTCGATTCGTTTTTATGCAAACTAATTAAGTAATATGATTTATACATCTGGTATTTACTGTAAAAGTCAACCAGAAGCATAATATGTCCTGAATTAGTCTCAGATTAAAATAAAATTCTGGATTTATCAGAGTCTCGAACGTTTGAACTTTTTAAATCTTTTAATAAGTCATCATAATTTTACGGCAGACTGAAAGTTCCTACACATGCATTTTATAACTATGTATGAATACATTTTTGAAAATAATTTAGCACAGAACAACATCTTAGATCTTGTTTTCCACATTACCACTTATTAAAACTCTAAAACACTATATCATTGTAAAACATTACAAACCAAGCTACAAATAAAATAGGCAAAAGAGGCAACCCTGACTTTATTAGTTTTACTCCAAGGTCGCGTAGCTGCAGAGGAATAATAACGTAATATTCGAAACTTAGAGCACATTTTCGGGCGCAGCGGTCTGCGACAAAAAATTGTAGGCTATTATAAGAGTAGCTATGGACGATTTTCCTTGGAGTGATTTATCTGTTACATAGTAACTATTATATAATCTGTGATAATAGTTTTGGGGTGTTTTGGTTTTTCAATAATTATGTTTCCTTGTTCGGGGTGACGGGTGATGTTGCGGAGAATGGATTTGCTTTGACAATAGCCTGTGATTGCCGCTTCCTCGCCCCCCTCACGTGTCGCGGGGTGCAAGGAGGTTCGCTCAAAAACTTGTCTATAATGGCCGATTTTTACGGTCAGATAAAAAGTTACTGACTGATAATAATTATATCCTCCTAGCCCAATACAGCGAAATACACAGTTGAGCTCTTTGTTCCTTCACTCTCCTAACTCGGTGAGACGGCAGTCGACCATGGCCGTAGATAGATCCGGCGCAGGACCAACGGCTTATCGTGGTTTCCGAGGCACGGGGGTGTTAACACCACCAACTTCCTGACTCCAGAGCTGTGAGTGATTTACTTCAAGACAGAAAAACCCAACACTTTCGGCCCGGCCCGGGATTTGAACCCGTGACCTCGCGAACAGTACCCAGCGTGCTGACCACTGGATTATACAGAGACCTATTTTCAATGTCATCACTTCATCTGTGTGATCACATTTTAAAATGAGTTCTATTGTATTTATTGAATGCAAGCGACCCGCCTCTGCCATATGAAACTTGCTCTTCTATTGCTGAAAACTGCATATAAATCCGCCGGGTAGTTGAAAAGATCTAAGCGAACAGACAGCGGTTGGGACTTCACTTTATACTATGTAGAGATTTATTTTTTGACTACCTATTATAAAATCAGCTGGTAGAAAACAAGAAAATATAACTTAACTTTTTTTTAAATTTTCAGGTATATACCCCCCCAAGACATAAAGTACGCGAACGGTATACCAGAGACAAAATACGTAGTAGAGGACAAGAGTGTGATGCTGCCAGAGAAATACGCGTACCAGACCTTCGAGGAGCAGCCGTATGACGCCAACGGGTACCTGGACAGAGCCGATGAGAAGACTGTGCTGAAGATCAAGATGGAGTAAGTGCGGACTTTATCTATGTATGCTTTTTGTAAAGCCGAATTAAGAGTCATGAGTTTCGAATCTGATAATGATTAAGTTTTTTTAAATCTAAATTACTTTTCAGGAGTTGTCTAATAGAGACGTCATGTCAGTCCTATAAGTAACCTCACTTAGAATTACATAATCTTATAACTTATTTATCTACAACTAAGTAATATAGCATTTTTGCTGCCTCCGATAATAAAGGTTCAGCCACAGAATACTAGTACTTCGTACAGAAGTATGACTTAGCAATTGTATTCAAAGAAATGTCTACTCAATGTCGTCAACAATATGGCGTAATTTAGTTCGCCTTAGAGTCAAGCACATTTTCGTGTAGACACCTACAAAAATCCATTGCAAGATTATTTCATACTTATTGCTCTGAAATATGATTCATAATACACTAAACCTATTCAGTGACGTAATATCACGCGAGGCGATAGGGTTGACTGCTACGAGAAGCTTCTAACGCCATCTAGCGCCATCTCTTTCTAGTACTTTATTCTTTCTCGTCCAGCCAGCAACGTAGCCGCGCGGCCGCCGGTGAATAAAACGCGCGAGCGTGTCTCTGGCCGGTAGCGACACGCAACTTGTTTTAGCACCTACGTAGGTGCGCCGCGCGTGGGTACGTTTTTGCTGCCTCCGCGGGGAGATACACAGGCCTGGTTCAGCTAAAATGCACTGAAAGGTGCCTAGCTCCACTTGGTCAATTTAGAGCGAATGGTCACTGCCTCTGTCTTTCATTCTTGGCACACTTTTTTTTGTTTAAAATAAATTGTTTCAACAAACACACCAATTACCTAGCCCCAAACTAAGCGTGAGCTTGTGCTATGGTGACTAGAATAACGGATAGACATACTTATATACATTTATAAACATCCATGACTTAGGTACAAATGCTCGTGCTCATCGCACAAACATTTGCCCCTTGCAGGATTCGAACCCGCAACCGCCTGGTTTAGAAGTCCGTGGCACAAATCACTACACCAAGACGGTCGTCAATAAGTAATGCTGAAGATCATGTTGACCGGCAATGTAGACGAACCTTATTTTTTTACTTATTATCCACAGTTCCCCATCAATGTCGCGAGACGAGGCGCCACCGCCGTACGCGCTGCACTCGCACTCGATACTGAAGTCGCAATTGGCGCGGCCGAGGACCGCACTCAAGCCGCTACACCAGTGGACCATATCCAAGAAAGACATCGGAGATTACCACGAGGAGCAGATACTGTTCACCAACGAGAGGCACGACCTTGCCTGCGGACCAGGTAAGTCTGTAGACCCCTCTTAACGCGTTGAGCGCCATGGTGGTCACCGGTGAACCCCAAATAATATAATTTCTATTGTGACTTTCATGGCAGACTCGAGGCCCAATGCGTAATCGCTGTTCAGATTTCGCACATAAAATAAGTAACCACTGCCTCGTTAGTCTAGTGGTCAGAACGCTGATTACTATCCACGAGGTCCCGGGTTCGAATCCCGGGTCGGGCTGAAAGTTTTTTGGGTTTTACTGTCTTGAAATATCTCAGAAACAACTTGAAGTCGGAAAGTTGGTGGTGTTAACAACCCCGTGCCTCGGAAAGCACGTTAAGCCGTTGGTCCAGCGCCTGATCTCTCTCCGGTTATGTCGGACTGCCGCAGCAGTCTCTCTAAATTATGGGAGTGAAGGAACAGAGAGTGCACCTGTGTATTGTACACACACTGTGCACTATAATATCTCCCGCGCAGTTGGCTGATCTCTGTTGAGATTAACCGCCATAGTCAAAATTCGGCTAGGAGGACATTGTTATTTAACTAGCAGTTCTCCGCGACTTCGTCCGCGCCAAAAGTCGATTTTTTTTATACAAACTTTCATCCCCCATTTCACCCTCCTGATGATTTTACATCTCGACAAAAAGTTGTAGTTGTCCTTCCCAGGGTCTCAAACTATCTTGGTACAAAATTTCATTTAAATCGGTCCAGAAGTTTCGGAGCTTTTCAATACAAACAAACAATCATACCTTTGTTTTTTATAATATTAGTGTAGACGACATTAATATTACTGTTTCAGGCATGTACTCGGCTGAGGATATCCAACCGGACTACCAGTACTCGGAAGCGGCCAAGCCGGGTTCCTACCAACCAGAGTATACTTACCAGCAGGAATACGTGGATACATACCAACGGTATGAAGAACACATGCAGCCGGCTGTTCATCAGGTATGTTGGTGATGGTTAAATAACTTATAAGAGAAGAGTATGTTACTATATTTTTTTCCTATTTTTCGGGTTCCGTACCTTAAAAGGAAAAAAGGAACCCCTATAGGATCACTTTGTTGTCCGTCTGTCCATCTGTCTGTCAAAATCCTTTTTCTCAGGAACTGGTGGAGGTGTAAAGTTGAAATTAACATCAAATACTAATATCTATGGTCCCTTGAAACTGTACAAAAATCAAGCTTTTAAGACAACGCAATCAAAAGATACGGCCATTTTTGCCCTATTTTTTAACATTTTCAGGGGAATCAAAACCTATAGGATACTTTCCATGGACCTAGAACCATGAAGAACCATGAAGGAGGGTAACAGGGGATCAGTACAAGTAAAGTAAAAAGTCCAAAAACCGCGAATTTGTGATTACATCGTAAAAAAAAACCTTTGTTTGTATAGAAGCCTCAGTGCGCGATAGTCAGTATTCTGTTTTCCCAATATGCAAAATATTATGCTCTCAGTCAGTATTGTATATAGCCTGACCACGAATATATGGGACCTGAATTGGGGGCGCTTAGAATTCACTTTATATGACAACACTTTGTATAGTCATACCAGCGTAGATTGGCAACTGAACATAAAAAAAAAAAAACATTTTTTATATATGTTTTTTTTAAGCCTGCTGCCTAAGGATAACAGATTCTACGATAAAAGCAGAACACTTGCAAACTGAGTACTTATTAAATTCAGTAACTCTTTGTAATATTGGCCTTGAATTTTTGACCAAGACACAATATTTTTTGCAAAACTACTAACGGGTAAAAGAATCATTATTCGATTGTTTTTCTAAATATATTTTTATTTATAATGTTATCATAATTTTAAATAATGTAAAGGGAATCAAGTAAAACTCTACGGAATATTTTGGTTGAAATATAGAGAAAAGTTAAAATAAAGAAAATAAAACTCAAAACAAGTATTTATTATTATCATTTTTCAAAATCGTTATTAAAATATTATCCGTAGCCATCAGTGGCCAATTTTCACTATTCGCACTATATGACATACCAACATTTTATGACGACAACTTTAGCATTAATTAATTTAAAGAAGCCGTAGTGATCACATAGACTTTCTTGTAGAAAAACACTACAACACCATGTTAAATCACTTTTCTTTACGAAATTAATTAGTTCTCGGTATTTTTATCACATAAAAATTGCACTTGGTCGAAAATTAGATTACGCGTCCACTTTGACACTAATCACTATGACAATTGATGACATGTCAATGACGATTTGATTTTTCTGTTGCCAGTAAAAGAAATTAGTTCCAGTTGTTTTCCGCAATATGGCGAGGTCCCATATATTCCTGGTCAGGCTATAAATAAATAAATTGTTTCAACAAACACACCAATTACCTAGTCCCAAACTAAGCTTGAGCTTGTGCTATGGTGACTAGGATAACGGATAGACATTCTTACATACATTTATAAACATCCATGACTTAGGTACAAATGCTCGTGCTCATCACACCTCATCGGTTTAGAAGTCCGGGGTGCGCACTACTACACCAAGACGGTCGTATAAAACGTGTATATTCAACCCCTCAGACATAACCCATATAAAAGTCATATCTTTCTAAAAATAGCATCATAATTACGACAAAACCATTTTGTATACTATCCACGAAATGTTTGCCTATCGTTACATCGATGAAACATGATTGCTCACTTTTTCTAATGTTAAGACCTGGGGTCTAATTACGTGACTCTGTTGCTAACAATTCAGGATTAAAATCGCTTGAAAATGTCACATTTGACAACTTCAGTTACTCTGTTAGGCTGGTCATTCACGGTCAGTTCAAAAAATGACTCCACTCACATAAAAATAATCCAAAAACTGACTCATTAAAACACAATTTTACGGATTACTTCACGATTTATTTACATTTTATTTTAAACCTGACGTTTCGAACACTTTACAGCGATCGTGGTCACAGGGAGACTAAGGTATTATTTGTCATTACAAAGTTTTGAAAAAATTTAACTACCGTCACTCAATAATATTAATTTACGTTCCTATTTACGCAGAAAGAGCTAACCGTGTCTTGAGATCTTGCAGTGCTAGGTGTTGCTTTGGTTTTTGCTAGAATAGGATCCCATGCCGGTGGAACTTTCCAACCATCTTCTCTATTGAAATTTGGAAGTTTTCTAATTTCAATGGCTTCACGTAGCATTCGAGGAATAAAACGCCGTTCTTTTGCAAGTATTTTAGGTTGGTCGAAACGAATGAAGTGGTTGGGTTTGTCTAAGGCATGTTCACACACTGCAGATTTCGTGTTCCGTCTATGTTTTACGTCAGCTATGTGTTCTTTTATCCGCACGCCTATACTTCGCTTTGTGTGCCCGATATAGGAGAGGCCACAGTCACACTCCAGCTTGTACACCCCTGCATCTTGAAGAGGTATGTTGCACTTGACAGGTGGTAGGAATTGGTTAATCTTCTTTTGCGGCTTGAAGTAAGTTTTGATTGAAGCAAGCTTCAAGATATTTCCAATCTTGTCAGTGACTCCCTTCATGTATGGTAGTACTGCAGGTTGGCGTTCAACTGTCGTAGGCTTGGCACGGGGTCTGCAACGACGTGATACTGGAAGCTGGTTGTCCCGTAGTAGCTTCCTTACATGCTGAAGCTCAGCAGCCAGGTGCCGGTCGTCACAGATACCCCTCGCTCTCTGAAACAAAGTTTTGCCCACGGTAGCTAACTGTGAAGGATGATGGTGAGACGCACCATTGAGATATTTATCGGTATGGGTGGCTTTTCTAAAGACTGTGTGACTAAGTGTATGATCCGAATTCCTAGTTAGTAAAATATCTAAGAAAGCTAGTTTACTGTCTGCCTCAATTTCCATAGTAAATTTAATTTTTGGATGTATTGAATTAAGATGATTAAGAAAAGCAGAAACACTATTGGTGGGTAAAATTGTAAAAGTGTCATCTACGTACCGCTTATAAAACCTTGGTGATATAGGTGATGTGCTCAGAGCTCGATCCTCAAAATCCTCCATATATATATGCAGACCCCGTGCCAAGCCTACGACAGTTGAACGCCAACCTGCAGTACTACCATACATGAAGGGAGTCACTGACAAGATTGGGAATATCTTGAAGCGTGCTTCAATCAAAACTTACTTCAAGCCGCAAAAGAAGATTATCCAATTCCTACCACCTTTCAAGTGCAACATACCTCTTCAAGATGCAGGGGTGTACAAGCTGGAGTGTCACTGTGGCCTCTCCTACATCGGGCAAAGAAAGCGAAGTATAGGCGTGCGGATAAAAGAACACATAGCTGACGTAAAACATAGACGGAACACGAAATCTGCAGTGTGTGAACATGCCTTAGACAAACCCAACCACTTCATTCGTTTCGACCAACCTAAAATACTTGCAAAAGAACGGCGTTTTATTCATCGAATGCTACGTGAAGCCATTGAAATTAGAAAACATCCAAATTTCAATAGAGAAGATGGTTGGAAAGTTCCACCGGCATGGGATCCTATTCTAGCAAAAACCAAAGCAACACCTAGCACTGCAAGATCTCAAGACACGGTCAGCTCTTTCTGCGTAAATAGGAACGTAAATTAATATTATTGAGTGACGGTAGTTAAATTTTTTTCAAAACTTTGTAATGACAAATAATACCTTAGTCTCCTTGTGACCACGATCGCTGTAAAGTGTTCGAAACGTCAGGTTTAAAATAAAATGTAAATAAATCGCGAAGTAATCCTTAAAATTGTGTTTTAATGAGTTCAACAATTCGCGTAAACGTAAGAAACAAATACAAAAACTGACTTTCATTCAGTGCTGCTAGAACGTGGGCAATTTCCCACGCAAAGGCGACTTTTAGTTTTTTTTATTTAGTAGGTAAAATGGGCGAGAAGGTCTTAGGAGCGGTAAAATATGGGCAATTGTGGAAAAAAATAATAAAGGTTAATTACTTTTTTAGTTCTTATGCCTATAGCCTAGATTTTTATAACCGATATTGAAAACGTAAAATTTTGGTCGTAACTCAGACCGAGTAATTAGTGTAACTGGCCGTGAATGGCCAACTTTAGCAACAAAACTTTGATTGAAATAATTTCATTCAAAGTTACATAATCCACTACCTGGGGGCTAATTACGTAACTCTGTTGCTAATAATTCAGGATTGAAATCGCTTGAAAATGACACATTTGACAACTTCAGTTACTCTGTTAAGCTGGCCATTCACGGTCAATTCAGTATTAGAACTGGTAAAATATGGGCAATTGTGCAAAAAAATAATAACGTCGAGTTACTTTTTTAGTACTTATGCCTATGGTCCAGATTTTTATTACCGATATTGAAAACGTAAAATGTTGGTCCTACCTCAGACCGACTAATTAGTGTAACAAAACTTTGATTGAAATAATTTCATTCAAAGTTACATAATCCATTACCTGATATATGTACTTACCATGTTTTAATGCAAATAAATAATCATTCATTCATTCACAACGTCTGTATTCCCAGCCAACTGCAAGCTATAGCAACGCGCCACCGCCCATTCAACAGGAGCAAACTAATGGCGTGTACAATCAACTACCTTCCTATGACGCGGCCATTGCGCAACAGCAGTACGCCACTGTCAATTACGTAAGTGACGTCACTATTTAGTTACTTGTAGTAGCCGTACAAAAAAATTAGACCGGGGGTTTAAAATTGGGCTAAATAATAGCCGACAACAGAGGAATGAATGACACATTCGTGACATAACCTAATAGAGAAGCGCTTTTCTTATTGGCTAGCTAATAGCTTAGTCTTAAACCCCGTTACTAAGTTTGTAATAACGGGGATTGGGTTCGATTTTAATGTACCCTGTCTAAGACTAATTTAAGTTTAGTCTTCTTTCTGTCAATCAAATGACAAGAGACAGATTATAATAATTTAGAAACAACTGTCAGTTGCTAAGGAAATTACAAAATCCATGGATAATCAAGATAATCACCACTACTAAAGTGGTGTCATTTGATGACGAAAAAACGCAAAAACTAAAAAAAAACACAATTTGACGTTTCTAAAATATTTTAGTCTGTTTATTTTAGTTTGTTAAGCAGAGAAAGAGACAGACTGAATATAAATTTAATCTTAGACGAGGCACATTGGAATCGAGTCCCATGTTTGCCAAGCAAATAAAAACGTACTTAACAATATTTCAACAAATTATAACGATGAATGATGATCCTTCTTAATTAATACTATTATTTACAGTACTATTATTCATTTGTATTATTTTATTAACCGATGCTCTTACGGTGAGGGAAAACATCGTGAGGAAACTTGCACATTCAGGCGACTGCATGTGTAACCGTGATCCAAACTGGTCAGGTTTTCCTGTTAACAGGGTCACGGACGTCCATGACAAGCATCTCCGTGCTTCGGAAGGCACGTTAAGCAGTTGGTCCCGGCTAATTGTGGTATTAGTCGTTAAGCCTAGTCAGAGGCCCTAGGGCGGCTTGATAACTTCTGACAGTAAGGTTTGTCACTTGCCTTACAGACACCCCTCCACCAATCCGCACTGAGCCCGCGTGGTGAAGTATGGCTCGTTCCTACTCATAGTTGAGGTGAGGCCTTTTCCCAGCAGTGGGATCTAATAGGCTGACTTATATTATATTAATATTCAGGGTCACGGAGGTCAGATGGCAGTCGCTCCACTGTAATTACCTGATATGTTATATTCTGTATCATGGTCCAAAGCTGATCCAGGGTCCTCGCGTGCGAGTGCACAACCGGGATATGCAGTCCACTACTGGACATAGACCTCTCCAAGACTACGCCAACTTTCACGGTCCTCCGCTTCCCGCATCCAGCCAATTTCCTCAGGCCATCGGTCCACCTGGAAGGATAGGACCTAGGAGGATGATGATATTTAATTCGTTCTCATATTTTCGACCGTTTCCCAGCCAAGCGAAGAGCCGAAAGCGGTCCGACGGTCGGAGCGTCCGGTCAGACGACGCGTGTCCAACACGTACGACTACGAAGACGGCGACCTGTACATCGACGACACGCCGGCGCCGCGTCGACGGCGCGTCAACAAGCACAAGGCGCACCACGCCGGTATGTTGCTTTGAAGTTCAGTTTCAGTGTTTGTATAATAAAATTATGTTACCAGTTAATAGGAATCTACACGCAAAGCTTGATGCAGATGGCGCAGCATAGATACGGCTATGTCAAACATTTTGCTATTGTTTATGTCGGGCTTTTTCGTATCTAATTTACAGTTTTTCGTGACTATCTAATGTTATTTCATCATAATTAATTCGTCAATGAAGTTATCTGAACTAAAAGACGAACTTCGGAAACTAGGATCAAAAGTATCTGGTAAAAAAGCCGATCTTATTGCGAGGTAATCATTTGGGTGTTGATCTAGTTTTATTACTGTAAATGTTACATTTAATTGGTTGTTAAAATTGATTTTGTTGTATTTGTATTAACTACATAACAAGGTTTTTAATAAATACAACTAAAATAATAAAACACGTACGTGTTTGTTTTTTAGGTTAGAATTCCACGATCGGAACCGCGATGATACCGGGAATTTTGGTGTCGTAGCTTAACAATCTAGGTATACAAAGTCAAAGTCAAAGTCAAAAATAATTTATTCAATTTAGGACAGAAAATGCCACTTATGAACGTCAAAAATTTTAAAATCAGTATAATATTGGCCCTTAGGGGGCCCGAACATGTCTCCTTATCTTTTGGGCCCTACTAGTGCTTCGAGACAAAACACAGACAAATAGGATGAATGTTCCCGATCCAGAAGCTTATCATGATGTAAATAGTTTCAGTATACTACCTAATAATAATAAATTTTCTTTTTATAGCCGTTTCCCACTTCTTTTTTAAAACTGGGTCTTTTAGAAATAAATGCTTTCGTAGATTGAAAACACAAAAAAATACTCAAAAAAACACAACTTCTGTACTGGAATGACAGATAGCTTTGGCCGCATCAACAATGCGCCACCTACAGGGAGAATTTGGCAGTGTGGATCCCCATTGTGAAAACCGTTAATTTGAAATATAATTAGAAATTATGTTTTGATCACCATAATATCTCTTGTTCAGCAACTTTTTTGACTGACTTAGTACCCCACTTGCGTACTAAATGGGTTTTAAGGGTTCCGTAGTCTAATTTTTTGTCGCTTAGTGAAAGAATCATGGAAGGAAGTCGGACATAGGTCTCACGTATGAAATATGAATCCTCACATTGGTACCGACTTCCTTTCATGTTTCTTTTCACAGAAAAAAGTTTTTTCAAACTTTTTAGTGCTTTTTTTTAAGGCGGTTGTATTTTTTGTAAAAAAAATATTGAAACAAATTTAATTAATCATTAACTGGCTACTAGACACCACCAATCGCTGACGTGTTTTTAATGATTTGTCAAAACGCTCTTTTTTCATAGATTTTGTATGGGAATAGTGAACTATAACGTCACATTTTATTATACTCAACTAACATACTTTTTATCGAGTTAAGCTTTATTAAAAATCAAAAACTGCAGATAGTTAAAAAAATATCAATGGAAGTGTTTAAAATATGATGTTATACTAAAAAAATTGGTTTTTGGGATTATTTGTGGATATAAGTTTAAATAAGAAACCAAAAATTCGCACATGGGTAGGATGACTTATTCAATAGAGACCAAGAATTCCGCACGAGTGGATGGACTGCACGGTAGCTCAGTTGGTAAGAGCGTTGGCCCGGTTAGCCAGAGGTCCTGTGAGAATTTTTGTTGTTTTCTTATTTAAACTTATATAAATAAGAAAGAACACTGTAAGTGATAAAAAATATCAAAAACTATTTGTGGATAGTGTCAAGTACCCAATTGTTGTTGCAGCTTCGAACAGCAGTAACAGCAACACGTACAGACAGCCGGCGGCGAGGCTTCCGCCAGCCAACGGGATCGAGTCGCTCATACAGGCCTCGGTGTTAGCTGAGGAAGAACAGCCGGGGAATTCCACGTGAGTCGGATGTTATTCTCTCTTTCGTTCGACCGCAGCATTTCTACGTCATTACCATAAAGGAGATGAAGTCGATCTCCATAGCCAAGTGGCTAGTTGTCTGGTTATTAAGACGAAAGAATAACACCATTTCTCCATACAAACGTAGTCCCCTGTTTCCTCCCTGGATATAGACTTAGGTGGAAAACTTTTTTTGCTATAATATCTGCATATGCTACGGCTATGCTCCTATGTTTCGTTTTTTTTCAATATTCAAATTAACACAGGAAATATGAGCCTTCAAACATTAGGAAAATTGTCAAATTTCAACCTCAAACTTTAGACACTCACCAAAAAAAATCTACGCACATTAACACAAAAACTAAAACATAGGAGCATAGTCCCATCCTTTTATTAATTATTTTTAAAAACAATATGATCATTGGTAAAGTTTTCGTCGAGAAAACAGGGGACTACGAAGTGCTGTTTTGGTCAGTTTTATGAAGCGAATTTTGGTCTCAGCTGCATTTGTCCCTTTCTTGCTTTAAGAGGAGAGGTTTGGGGGGGTAAGGAATGTCGCAACATATACGTATACGTATAGTGATGCTTTATATTCGATAAATATATCGATACACCATTGTTGGCCTAATTGACATCGATGTATTAAGTGATATATTGTCTTGATAATTAGCCTTTATATTTTATATCATAAGCTTTCTTCACTTTAACTTTTAAAAGTCTACTACTCCTCAGTGGTGTTTCTATAGAAGAAAAAAGCTGGTAGATGTTGCCTTGCTGACTCCTAGAATTACTGTGCACATACATGTAAACACTTACTCAGGACGTAACGTAAGTAGATTCATTTCAATTCGATGAATTGCAGCCAAGCTGATTTTTAATGTTGGTGGAAGCTAATTATAAGAAATGGATTTTACTAGCGGTTGCTCACGACTTCGTCCGCGCACATGTCGAATTTACCATACAAACTTCCACTCCCATTTTCACGCTCTCTCCCGTTACGTCATTCTTAATTTTTAACCATTTTTGGCTAAATACAACATTTTGTCGATTTAGCTCCATAACTAAGCGAGTTTCATACAAACTTGCCCCTCCTTTTTTATCCCGTTAGGGGATAAATTTCCAAAAAACCTTTCTTAGTGCACCCCATGACCTCTTATTGAACCTTTGATTTGGAGTCTCCGGACCCAGCAGTTTAAGCTGTGGGTTTATATGTCAGTTAGACATTAAGTCAGTTTTGTTGTAATATCCACCAAGATGTCTAGTAAATTACATTATCTATTGTATGGTTTATAAGCACACTGTAGACAATCTGCAGATGCAGATCACTAAATCTCATAAAAAAATACCTACTTATACTTTCTACAGGAGGAACACACACATGCCAAGTTCTTAAACCAATTAAACAAAATGTTATATAATATTGTTTTTATTATCTTCAAAACAAGGGTTAGTAACAAAGAAAGAAAAACAATTTTATTGTTACAACTATGAATGTCGTTACACGAACACATTGAGACTGTAACAACAACATCTCTGGTTAGACAGAGCCCGTCTTCTTGCGGATGATTGAGTAAAGATCATCAGTTCTATGCTTTGCAAACATTGCGGATGCGCTACCGTAACGAAGAAGTCCAAGTAGAGCCCTGAACCCGTAGTTATAGGTGCTACACACGCAGGATTATCCTGCACCTGATATGAAATTGTCCGAAGGTATTGTATCCACTTTTGTCGGTTCTCTTCGCCCAAGATCCATCTCCGACCACTGTTATAAAAGGGATTCCGTCGTTTTTCTTCCACGCCAACATTAAGAATAATTAGCCTCTTCTCTTGCTATGATCGTTTCGTGTAAAGCACATCATGTTTGTGCAGGTTGACCATTTGTGTCGGGCATATGAAACATAAGTATTCCTGAATCCTGCATTTTATACGAAAATGATGTTCTTCCGTTTTGCGATCATAAATAAATGATATTTACTTCATTTTCTTTAAAAGATAGTGGATTTCAACTTGTTATTGTTGCACAATTAGATAATGTCTTGTTGAAAGGTGTTGTCATTGTTGTCAATCAATCTTCATAAGTAAAAAGTTCCGTTCCACGTATGAACAAAATTTAAAAAAATAAATGATTCTTTAATTTCATAAACATTAAGCTTTTGCAAAATCATTCTTGTTGTTAAAGTAGACTGTCGTGTCGTGTCTTAATAGTATGTTTGTAAAATATAAAAAATATATTAATTGTTATTTTTGTAAAATATTTATTTAGTAACCTAATCGTAGTATGAGTAAACCGGAAAATGTCATCTGTCACCTCGCCTTCGTATTTCTAGGTATATCTTTGATAAACTATTATTGTAGATCAGAGGCGAGACTATTTTTTTTAAAAGAGAAAACAATGATTTCACCTAAGATTTTATTTATAACGAAAATTACAGAAATACCCTCAAAAATAACAAATAAACGCAACTACGCAACTAGCACGATGTGACACGGTCGACGAGCGAAAAGGGAATGAAACCAGTCTTAATCGAGCGCTGCCTTTTATACCCTTCGGGGTAGACAAATAACGGTGTTTGCAACACGGCCTCTCCTGACAGGAGACCGTCCACGGGCTCCTTCCTCTTCTATCTTCTACAGCAGTGGCATGGAGAGTCCAGGTTCTGACAAGGGCGTGGATGAGGTGCCGACGTCCTCTTCTGTCGCCTTGTCTGAATCTGGATGTTCGGACGATGGTTCGATGAACCTCGCTGTACCAGAGGTACTCGGTTGCTGTTCATCATCCACAGATGATTCATGAGTGTGAGAGGGTCTTGAGCCATCATCAGCCTCCTGGGGTTCATCAGTACCACGTATACTCCTCCCGTCTTCGTCACTATAATTATCTGCATGGGAATAAAATTCATAGTTAAAGAATTATTTCGTAGTGCTTAAGATCCCTTTAGGATGTTTCATAGTGCATACATGCTACCCCTACGACAGGCGCTTATAAGTGCTAACGAATAGGCACGTCGTTAGCGTTCGCTAAACACTTACATCACCTGACCCAAGGGCAGCGTATTATAAATGGAAATCTCAAACTATTACGATTGCAAGTGCATAGGCACGTCGTTAGCGTACACCAGCAATCACAATATTCAAGGGAACCAAACACACACGCTATAAATGTAACCATCGAGGGTCTGCAATTGATAACGCATAGGCACCACGTTAGCGTACGCTTACAATTGCTGCCCGCAACAAGTATCACCGCTCGCAACCGCTGGGGCAGAGGCACGACGTTAGCGTACGCCAACGTTTGCGACACAGAACTTGTAAGCACAACACGAAACCAGTGCCTGCGATCGGTAGGTGCATAGGCACGACGTTAGCTTACACCTAACGTTCGCAGCACTCAAAAACGGTCTACAAAAATCTAGCTTAGCACTCACAACTGTAGTTGTCAATATATAGGCACTACGTTAGCGTACACTGACAACCACAGCGCCCAAAAGCCACACGACCAGAACAGATACTCATACAATTAGATTACAAAGAAAACATCAAGTGTTTACAATTGCCAGAGCATAGGCACGACGTTAGCATACTCTTAACAATTATAACACGCGACAGTAGTACAATCAAAGTAAGTTAAATAAAAAAACTCACCCTCGAAATAAGCCGCGCACACCTCAGGGGTCCATTCCCCATGCCAAGGGAACATGTATTTCGCGGATGCCTGTGTCAATTTCCCATATGACCCAGCTACCAACTGCAGCTCGTACCGTCCATGAGGTAGGATCTTCGTGATGCGGTACGGCCCACACATGCCGGAATCCAGCTTTCCTGTTGACTGCACCTGTTTCCTGATAATGACTAAGGAATTAAGTGCATACGCTCGAGGTGGCTTCTGTTAGGGTCCTTCGATATATATGAATAAAACGCGGACTGTATAGAAATAGGTGCTGTAATTCTCGCCCTCTTACATAGCAATTAACAGAACAAAAATAACGCGACAAAATGTCCGACGACGGTGGGTGTCCCAAGGCGAGTGCTAGGGCTTCGGACCCGCTCGGGCTGCCTCGCGATGACATCGGTGCCCGTCGGGCGCACTCGTCTCACGCGCATGAAGCTGCGCTGATATTGCGTTCCAACATGCTCCCCGGCTTGAAGTCTGAAGACGAGAAGACTTCAAAGATCTGGAAGAGGTCACAGGTTAATCAAGGCTCTACGAATGGTGCCGCTCTTCGTTTTTAGTTCAGCGACTCTAGAGACACTGTCGGTGCCAGGGTAGAGATTAGTGAATGGTCCCATCGACCAAAGGAGTGGGGGAAAAGCTCTATCTTTGATGAGCACAAGAGAGCCAATCTTCAATGCTGCCTTCGATGACCGCTATTTCACCTTCTGCTGCAAGAGAGCCACATATTCAAGAGAAAAGCGTTTCCAAAAATGATGCTTAATAAGCTCTATTCTCTTGAAACGCTGAAGCCGATTGATATCGGTCTCTTCCGGAATCTGTGGATAAGGTACAAAAGACAGAGAGCGTCCAATTAAAAAATGGGCCGGAGTAAGGGCAGTTAGGTCGTAAGGATCTGGAGACAAAGGTGTGAGTGGACGGGAGTTTAAAACGGCCTCAATTTGAGCGAGGCATGTAGCCATCTCTTCAAATGTGAAGTTTGTGGTTTGTAACAATCGCCTAAGATGATGTTTGGTGGATTTAACGGCTGCCTCCGCTAATCCATTAAAATGGGGGCAATAAGGTGGTACAAATTTGAATTCAATGCCCTCTTGGGCAACATGGCTTTCAAGGTTAGACTGAGCCAGGAATCTTGAAAGTTCATTATAAGTGCCAACAAAATTCGTCCCGTTATCGGAAGTGATGCTTTGAGACTTTCCGCGACGAGAGACGATTTAAAGCGGCAAGATATGCTTCTGAGGACAGAGCCGTAACGAGTTTGATGTGACAGGCTTTAGTCGAATTGCAAATAAAAATTGCCATAAAAGACTTGATAAGTCGACAACCACGACCCTTACGGTCTGCTATCAGCACTGGCCCTGCGTAATCAACGCAACAATGCAAAAAGGGGTACTCTAGCTCAGTTCGGGATGCTGGCAACTGGCCCATGATGGGTTGAATGATGTCTGCTTTGTATCTGCAACACCGAATACATTTATGAACTGTGGCCTTTGCTAGATTTTTGCCACCTAATGGCCAATAAGTTTGCCTAATGTTGGCTAAAAGGAGCTGTGGACCAGCATGTAAGAATTTTAAATGAAAATGAGTAAAAATAATTTGTGTAAAATGATGTTTAGAAATGGGGTAACTTTAATAAAATGGGGTGTTTAGTATCAAAACTATAAGGAGAATTTTGTATTCTCCCTCCAACTCTGATGATGTCGTTTTCATCAAGAAACGGAGACAAATATAGAAGACGATTCTTTTTTGGAAGTGCTTTTCCTGATTTAAGAATGGCATATTCAGAAGGAAACATTTCAAGTTGTGCCTTGTGTATTAACAAATTTATTAAATTTTTAAGTTCTTGTACAGATAAATGACCATTTAATGTATTATTCTTATTTTTACATTTATGTACAAACCTTTGTAAATATGCCATTGATCGTTGTAAATATGTAAAATTTGATTTGTTTTTAATTAAATCAGAGATGGGGTCAGCATTTGAGTCATGAGTTAAAACAGTTGTACAAGCGACTAACTCAGGTAGATCATGCTTTGTGTCATTCCTGTTATTAGGGTTTTTCGGCCACTCAGTCTCGTCTTTAAGTAAAAAACTAGGGCCTGACCACCACAAGGATGAAAAGCAGATGGAATCGGCCTTCAGCCCGCGGGAAACATGATCCGCCGGATTGTCCTTAGAAGGTACATAGCGCCACGAGTAACCAGCAGTACTTTCTTGAATTTCGTTAACCCGATTTCGGAAGAATTGAGTTGAAGAGGTGGGGTTTTTAACCATCCTAGCACGATGGTGGAGTCACACCAAAAGGTGCAATCGGAAATAGGTATGCTTAATGCAGTCAACACTTTGCCACACAATCTTGAAGCTAGCAAGGCTCCACAAAGCTCAAGGCGTGGCATGGTTGTTGGCTTTATCGGCGCTACCTTACTCTTTGACGTTAAAAGATGTACAGTTACAAGACCTGAATGACTTACTGAACGAACGTACAGACTAACGCCGTATGCTCGCTCTGATGCTTCTGAAAAGACATGAATTTCAAAATGATTTGAATTGTTGCTAAGAACCCAACGAGGAATTTTTAAGTTATTAAGAAGGGGTAAAGTGGTTGAAAATGAAGACCATAACTCTTTTATTTCCTCCGAGACGTCATCATCCCAACTATATTTATCTACCCATAACCTCTGCATGATGGTCTGTGCTTCAACAATGCATGGGCTAACAAGGCCAAGTGGGTCGAAGATTTGACTTATTATTGATAATATGTGACGCTTTGTGAGTTTTTTACATGTTTCTATATTTATTGAATATGAAAGAGTATCTGTATTGCAATCCCAATGTAAACCAAGAGTTTTAGATGAAATATTTTTATTAATATCTGAAAATTCTAATTTATTATCATTATTTTGTGTCGATTGAGAAATTTCTTTTAAGATTGATTTGTCATTTAATTTAAATTTTCGCAAATTAAATTGAGCTGATTTTAATGTAGATATGATCCCGTTGCAAATATTTATTGTTTTTTCTTTTGAAGATGACCCCCCTAAATAATCGTCTACGTAGAAGTCTCGCTCAATCGATTTTTGTACATCGATATCGTGAGCAGTATGTGCCAGACTGACCAAGCACTTAGTCGCTAAATAAGGAGCTGATGACGTCCCGTAGGTCAATGTATTGAGAGTATACGTTTGTAAGGGTTTTATAGGGTCTGATCGAAAGATAATTTGTTGAAGAAAGCGTTGTGAAGGATGCAGTTCAATCGCTCGGTACATTTTTTTTGACGTCGCCAGTTACTACATATTTATGTTGGCAAAAGCGAAACAATATTGAAGTCAAATCGTCTTGTACTGTAGGGCCTATCATCTGGAGGTCATTTAATGACACACCTGTGCTGGAAGTGGCCGAAGCGTCAAATACAGTACGAAGCTTTGTAGTAAGGCTCTCCTCACGAATGACACCGTGATGAGGGAGAAAATAATTATGATTTTGAGAGGAGTTGTGTGAAGGCTCTTTATTTAAAGTCATATGACCTAATTGTTCATACTCTTCCATGAAACTAACGTACCTCGATTTAAATTCAGGTTCGGAAGCAAATTTTCTTTCCAAAGATAAGAAACGACATTTGACCTTTTGATAAGAGTCACCTAAGACTGAAGGGTCTTGCTTCAGCGGCATTTTGACAATAAAACGGCCGTCTTCCTTACGAGAAGTATTTTCTAAAAAATGTTGCTCACAACTACGTTTCTCATAGGACAGGTAATGCTTAGCAGGAACACTGTCAAGCTCCCAGAAACGAGATAAGTCTGGGTCAGGCTGTTGACATAAAAAATGACAAACAGGAGAAGATGGCTGTGCCCTAGGGCGGGAAACATACCCTGATACGAGCCAACCCAGTTTGGTTTCGTACAGTTTAGGTTGATTTTTTCCGAAGTCAATGGAATTATTGCACAAGACTGACCAGAAGATGTCAGCACCTACTAAAATATCGATAGCTGACGGTATATTAAATGAAGGGTCAGCTAGATGAATTCCCAATGGAAGAGGAATATTTTCAATATTTATATAAGAAGTAGGTAATGAGTTTGTGAGTTGAGGCAAGATATGACAGTCAAGAGTAAGTTTAAAACTATCATCATGAAGTGACATAATAGTAAGGCTGCAAGATTGTGTACTATATAAAGTATTATTATTAATTCCTGTTACCGTGGCGCTAGTACTCCTTTCAGACAAACCCAGCTTACCGCACAATGCTTGCGTGACGAAATTTGCCGTGCTACCGTTATCAAGCAGGACTCGAGCCTGGTGCACGGCGCCCCTGCTGTCCAACACCTTCACCATCGCTGTGGAAAGCAAAACATGTGGTGAAGTAGTAATCTGCTTATTAACTTCAGTTAAATTTGAAAAATTATTAACTGGTTCAGAGGGTCCAGGGGTGGGGGATGACTCACGTAGATGCAAAAGTGTGTTATGTAATTTTTTGCAATATTTACAGGGTACAAGGTTGCATTTGTTTTCCCCGTGCCCTGGTCGAAGGCAATTAAGGCAAACTTTGGCATCTGTGGCCTTCTGAATACGAGTTTCAATGGGAAGGGCTCTAAATGATTCACAATTAAAAAAAATAATGATTTTGTTTACTAAGGGCACATTGCAATGATTTTTTATAATTAATATTTGATTTAGTCTCTTTTTTATTACTATTATTACTTTGTTTGAAATTGTTTTGATTATTTTTTGTAGTTTGTAGGTATGAATTAGATTTATAAGTTTCTGTATGATTGTTATTTGTGTTATTATTGTTTTCTTGCAATGTTTCCAATAAATCTGCTCTGTTACTTAAAAACTGTATAAATATACTCAATGAAAGGAAATGGTTTAATGTGTTTCTATGCTCCTCCCACTGTCTATGAGTGATAGCATCAAGTTTTTCAGCCATCATATGAATTATGAGCGTGTCCCAATGTTGAGTTGGTTGACTTAAAGTGGACAACGCCCTAAGATTCTTATTTGTTGTATCGATAAGGTGACGAATTGCAGAACAAGACTCAGTTTTTAATATGATCGACATTAAATAATGCATGCACATGGTTGTTTACGAGCAGCCTTTTGTTGTCGTACCGCTCGCATACCAGCTGCCAGGCGGACTCGTAATTTTCTGCACGAACATCTAAATTATCAATTACAAGAGAAGCACAACCTTTCAAAGATGCTCGAAGATAATGTAACTTATTGATATTATCTATGTCAGTTCTCGAATGAATCAATGATATGAAAGTATCCCTAAATTCAAGCCAGTGCTGATAGTTGCCGTGAAAAACTGGTAATTCAATTTTAGGCAATCTTACGCAATTAGATTTAAAACCACCCGCCTGCTCATCACCGCCACTCGCCACGGCTGCTCCTCGAAGATCAAGATGCTGGCGGGGCCGAGCGCCTAGCAAGACGCGCGCCTCTGCCACCAGCTCGTAGTACGTGTTTTCGAACTGCTCGCGCTCCTTGCATTCGGTGATCGGGTCTTCCGATAACTCCTCGATGTTGCACTGTAACGCGTCAAATTTACCATATAAGCTTTCAAATTTAATAAGACGGCTTTCCAAGTCTACCAACTGCAAGCTTCCTAGTTCGTCAGTACCTTTAAGCACAGTTATATATTTACTAAAGATAGTCAGCTTAGCTTTCATACAACTACGCTTTTTTAATAGTTTTGGGTCAGCCATTATTGAAAGGAAGGATAGAAATAAGTTAAGTAAAAAGTTGTATGTAAATAAAGTGCTATAATGAACGTATCAAACAGGTGTGCTATGATTTTATGGCCTGGCAGCGATAACAAAGGAAAAGCTGATAGCAAGACGGGCCGAGTAAACGGTACCTCGTAGCTTATAGATAAAAGGCAAGTGCAATGCCTAAACAGGTGATCGTGGGAATGGGATTATTGAATATGCCTATAGTTGGCGTAATATAATATTTTCATTTTTAAGGAGTTGAAAGATGATTTCTATATGAGGTGACGTAATGAATTAAGCGTGAATCGGGAGATTAGTATATTGTAATTACATAGGGCAGCAAAATGTTTTTAAATATGGAAAGACGTAATGAATGAAGCGTGATAAGCGGCTATAAAGAACGGAAAGGTGAATAGATTTCAGAAACGAAGAAGCACTCGCCAAATTTTAGCTTTTCTGGAAAACACTGGAAAGATGGGGATAAATAAAGGAAAATTGGAACGAACTCACGTATCTTATGAACCTTCCAAGAGTTATTTTGCACTGACGATGACCGTGTAATTTTGATGACACGTGGATGACTCGAATGTACGGTGGGTCCAAAGTCCGTCGCGCGATGGCCTTCAAGTGTCCTTATTCGAGCGTGTGTAGATTCCTTGGCTGGAATGTATGAAGGCTCCGGCAGGTATCTATGCGTAGCTGAAGTCCACAACTGAAGAGCTTCGAAAAAAATCTTGAATCTTGAGGAAGATGATGACGGTGGTATTTCCGATGAATTCCTCGAAATAAGACGGCGATATCCTAAAGGACCATTGTTAGGGTCCTTCGATATATATGAATAAAACGCGGACTGTATAGAAATAGGTGCTGTAATTCTCGCCCTCTTACAAAGTAATTCACAGAACAGAAATAACGCGACAAAATGTCCGACGACGGTGGGTGTCCCAAGGCGAGTGCTAGGGCTTCGGACCCGCTCGGGCTGCCTCGCGATGACATCGGTGCCCGTTGGGCGCACTCGTCTCACGCGCATGAAGCTGCGCTGATATTGCGTTCCAACACTTCCGTCCTTGATTGACGTAGGAATCCTGGTCTCGCTGGTTCCGCCGTAGCCGCTCGGATGTCCTCTGCCTGCTCATCTCTCGCAGAGCCTCCCTGTTGGGGCTAGATCCCTCTGAAGCCACATCACGAATCAAGCCTCGGATAAGGGGTGTTGCGGCGTCAATGCCCACCAATAAATTAAAAGCAGAGTATTGAGTAGTTCGGTGCTTCGTGATATTTAATATCAGTTGAAGCTTCCACATCACGCTGGGCCACTTGTGCTCCCGATAATTTGACTCGATGCGAATCATGTTAAGCACCGTTCGGCAGCAGCGCTCGACTTGTCCATTGGACTGATGCATCTCGGGTGTAATAAGATGCGTGTCACAACCTAACCCACTAACAAAATCTAGGAACTCGGTGCTCTGAAACATACGACCTCTGTCGGCCACAATCAACTTTGGGGTCCCAAATAGAGAAATCACATTAGTGACATGAGGTTTTAATTCGCTCGCATCTTGGCGATACATAGGATAGAGAAGACAAAATTTTGAAAAGGCATCAACTACTATGAGGACATAGCGATAGCCATCTGCTTCTGGTAGAGGTCCCAAAGCGTCCATATGGACAGTCTGAAAAGGCAGTTCGGGTTTTTCCCATGAGTTAATTGGTTGAAGTGGGGCCCGGGCTACTTTCTTTTGGGAGATGCACACCAAACAATGTGAGACGTATTTGTGAACAAAGGTTCGTAAACCTGGAAACCAGAAGTGCTTAATAATCAGGTCAACAGTCTTGTCGACTCCGAGATGATCGTGTTCATCGTGGAATATGCGAAGCAAACTCAACCTATGCCCCTTCGGTATAAAGCAGAGATATCGGGGAGGTTCACCAGTAGGTGTATATTTGACGTAAAGGAGGTCGTTTTTAACGACGTAACGAGTCGCATCCAGTTGCCCATCAGCAAGCTTCTGGATAAGAGTCCGGGTTTCTTCGTCGGAAGCCTGAGCAATCTGTGCCCAAGTCTGTGGTTTTTGGACGGTGCACAAATTGACCAGGTTCCGGCTGAAATAATCAGCGTGTGACATGAGCGTACCTTTACGGTAGTCCAAGCCAAAGTCAAAGTCTTGGAGGTATACCCACCATCTGGCCACTCTGGGCAACAAGTCTTTCTTGCGTTGTGTAAGCTTCAATGCATTACAATCCGTAACAACAGTGAACCGTACACCCACAAGATAGTGCCGAAAGTCCTGCAGGGCTTTAACCACAGCGAGGGTTTCAAGCTCATACGAGTGGTAGTTACTTTCAGCTCCCTGTGTCAGTTTGCTGTAGTAAGCTACCACCCGTTTGCAACCGCCCTCGTGTACTTGCATCAAGACAGCCCCGTAGCCGACGGAACTGGTATCAGTATGAACCTCAATGGGCAGGGAAGGATCGTAGATTCGATAATAGATTGACGGGCGGCCTGCTGTTCAGTTCCCCACTTAAATTCAACACCCTTCCGAGTTAAAACTGCAATGCAAGCAGTCTTCTGTGCAAAGCCAGTTATATATCGTCGAAAAAAGCTGGCTAAGCCCATGAATTGACGGACTTGCTTTACATTCTTTGGCTCGGCCGCGTCTACTAAGGCTTTAACTTTATCGTGGCTCGGCCGCACCTGACCCTCACTAATGCTGCGACCTAAATATTCGATTTCTGTCGCTAAAAAGGAGCACTTTTTAGAGAAAAACCTGCATCTGTAAGCGTTTTAAGAACATCTCGCAAGAGAACAAAACCGCGATCCAGAGTCTTACTTAGGATCAATACGTCATCTATGTAAACGAGGATTTCACCAGATTCCATCAAGTTTTTAAGCGTTTTTGAGATTATCCTTTGGTAAACTACCGGGGCATTTGCTTAACCGTAGGGCATTTTCAGATATTCAAAATGCCCCTCGGGCGTCACAAAGCCTGTGAGCGGAACAGATTCTGATTCCAATGGGATCTGGTGGAACCCTGTCGCCATATCGAGACTTGTAAAGTACTTGTTATGTCCTAAGCGGTCTATGTGGTCGTCAATTCGCGGTAATGGAAACCTATCCTTCACAGTCACCTCGTTTAGTTTACGGTAGTCGACACACATTCTGTCTGACCTGTCTTTCTTCTTAACGAGAAGAATAGGACTAGCGAAGTCAGACTCCGACTCTTGAATGATGCCTTTACCTAACAAGTCCTTTATAATCTCGCGAACACGTAACGTTTTAGCGTAAGAGAGTCGATAGGGTCGATAATTAATAGGTGTACTACTGTTCAGTTTGATAGTCATACTCCCTGTATCTACGGTAGACGTAGCAGTACCCGATATAAGGTGTTGAGAAAACTCATTTATTATTTCCATCAAACGTTGCAAATCGTCATTTACAAGAGTGGTGTTAATAGGTATAGACGTATCAGACTGAACGGTCATCACTCGCTCTGAATCGGATGTTTCTCTCGTAAGTAACTGACGGTCGCGCGTACGAACATATCGGATACCTTCCCTATTCAGGACATCCGTGCCCACTATCACTGGAGTGTTCATGAACTCAGAGGCTACTACGAACAAATCAACCTCAAGGGTGACACCGTCGAACTCAATTGGCAAAGTAACGTAGGAAGTACTTTCAAGTTCCTGACCTCCGAGACCCTTTAACACGCGAAATGCCGGTTTATGCGCGCAATCAAAATGTTTCAACAGCGACGATGAGACGAGAGATATGGTTGACCCCCTGTCAAAAACATCTGTTGGTATACCCTGAATGACGGCGGCAACTACATCACTATTGCGGGTAGTTCGGTTTTCGCGGCAAATTTTACATCGTTCTTGTTACGCGATTCAGTCCGTTGTTTTGCAAAACATGTATCTTCCTTATGCCCTACCTTCTTGCAAAAAGAACATGTTTCAGATCGCGTCGGAACAAAAGCGGGTTTGGTATTCGAACTACCGGCGGCGGAAGAATTTATATCCGAATCAGCCCTAGGCTTTTTATTACCACAGGCAGCTTGCCTGTGGCCCGTTTGACCGCATGAAAAGCAACGCCTATCGTCAAAATATCGCTTCCGAGACGTCGTATCGTTTCTATCCTTTGCTACTGGTATATTATGGGACGTTGCCCGCGAGGCTTTACTTTTAGATGTATTCGGCTTAACATAGATCGAAAGGAACTCAACTAAATTATTAGGCAAAAGTTGAGCATTGGTAGCCGAAGCTCGGATATCATCATCATCATCAAATTTAAGAGCTAGGCTCTTGTCGGTGGAGTTTTTTCCATTCTTCTCTGCTTTCCGCCCTTCTCTTAACCTCCTGATACGACCCGACATTTATCTTTTCTTTTATTTGCTGCATGTAACTTATTCTTGGTCTTCCTCGCTTCCTTTTTCCTTCTATTCTTCCTTCTATTATTAAGCTCGGATATGTGGGTCAGTAATTCCTCGGACTATTATCGCGGATATTAACTCGTCACTAAGTCCCTGTACAATACGGAGGCGAAGCAGTGAGCGACGAGCGTAATCGGCATACGTAGGGTAGCTATACGAGTTCTTACACATTACTTCGAACAAAATGTTCGCTACATCAGGCGCCCTTGGACACAAAGGCTTAAACTCCTTTTTGAAATTACTCCAAGTACGCTCGCTCGTTACCCACTCACTCAACCACGTTTGAGCCTCACCTTTCAGACAATTACCTATCCGCGAAAAGCACTCGAAATCGCTCCAATCATTCAAATTTTTTGCACGATCTACCTCCTCGCACCAATCGTCGATATTATGTAAGCTAGGGTCGAAATTGGAAATATAGAACCGTTGGTTAGACTTTACAACGCTATTAATTGAGCGGATAGCATCTACAATTCGATCCGTCATAGCTGATGGCGCAGCGACCTCACTATTCGCGCGTTCGGATACCGCACTTGTAGTTAAATCAACACGTAAATCAATCGGTGTAACCGTCTCGGGGGGCACTATACGCTCGGTGCGCAATTCGGAACGACTCGGCGACGGTGAAGAAACTCGACGGCGCTTAGATCGAGACCTTGAACGCGCTGGAGACACACAGCGACGCGAAGGTGTTACGGGACGCGCGTTATGTTGACCCGACGGCGGTGCACTAATACAAGCCACTTGATTTTCTAATGTCCTAAGACGCACTAACATTGCCTCCATTTCACGTCTCATTTCACCGTCCGGAGTACGATCGCGGTACCTTCTATAGCGGCGCTCGCGGCTGCTAAAACGACTACGGCTACGACTACGTTCGCGATCCGACATTATTTTTCCCTCTTTAGCTCTCGCCACAAACCAACAAAATACAGAACGGCCAGCAAGATAGGATCGCGTTGATCCTATCCCACTTCTGATATTGTAGATCAGAGGCGAGACTATTTTTTTTAAAAGAGAAAACAATGATTTCACCTAAGATTTTATTTATAACGAAAATTACAGAAATACCCTCAAAAATAACAAATAAACGCAACTACGCAACTAGCACGATGTGACACGGTCGACGATCGAAAAGGGAATGAAACCAGTCTTAATCGAGCGCTGCCTTTTATACCCTTCGGGGTAGACAAATAACGGTGTTTGCAACACTATATTATAGGATATAATCATGAAACTGACAGCCACGGCACATATTTACATTTATTTTTTTCTTTTCATTTAATGGTGTATCATGTTCAAGCTCCTATATAAATAGCAACGTATTTATATCTTGCATGCCCTGCTATAAAGATATAATAACGTAAATATTGGAATCAAAACATGAATTTTATTCAATATTGACTCTACCATAACCTGAATTTGAATAACTCTTTCTTCTTTGTTTTTTTAGTTTTAAGAAACTTTCCACTAAAAAGAATTGTGTACACATAGACTTTATTTTGTTTTGCGTACTGTATCTTCGGTTATAGATTATCAAAGAGTACATCATGTTTCTTGAAAATACTATATTTTAGCGAGTTTTGCGCGAGGTCCAGTGCGCACACACTAACTTACGCTACTCACACAAGGATAGAGCAGTGCGGGGTGCGGGGGCGGCCGCCAGATTATGCATCGAGACAGCAACATTTTATTCAAAAACCTATTTTTCAAATGTCACTTAGACCGCGTTTCCTCTTAAGGTGTCGCCATCTATGAGGTCCGGCGTCGAATCCCGGGTTGGGCTGAGTTTGTTGGGTTTTTCTGTCTTGAAAAAACCCAAACACAGCTCCGGAGTCAGGAAGTTGGTGGTGTTAACACCCCCGTGCCTCGGAAAGCACGTTATGCCGTTGGTTCTGCGCCTGATCTCCCTACGGTCATGTCGGATTGCCGTCTACGCGACTTATCGAATTATGAGTGTAAGGGAACAGAGAGTGCGCCCGTGTATTGCGCAGACACTTGTGCACTACGAGGGTCAAACTGAAAGTTCTTAGAACTGGCCACTTATAAACAATATAATAAAAAAAATATTCTAAAATTTGAAAATAGAACTCTTTGCCAATATTACTGAGTATATATTTCATTCATTTGTCATTTGTTTTACGACTTGGCGGCAAATTGAAAATTGTCTGTGTCACGTCAAAATGAATTTAACACGAGAAAATTTTCGTGCAATGATTTTTTATGACTTTCGATGTCATTTAAGTCAACAAGAAAGTTATGATAGACTACGATTGGCCTTTCACGATGAAGCCCCATCTCGTGCGACTGTTTACAACTGGTTTAATGAGTTTAAACGTGGTCGCACTAATCTCACTGATGATGTACGTGAGGGACGGCCTTCTACGGCGACGACTGAAAATAACATCTGTGTTGTGCGGCGTATGATAGAGACTGACAAAAGAGTGACCTATCAGCAGATTCGGACAAGCTTAGGCATCGGTATGAGTCAAGTGCACAAAATCCTCCACGAACATTTAGCGGTCAGGAAGCTTTGCGCCCGGTGGATACCTCATAATTTGACTAAGGCTCAAAAACTCCATCGTGTGGATTGGTGCCGTAAAATGATTGAAAGATTTAACGGAGGTGACTCAAATGCTGTGTTCGACATACTAACAGGTGACGAAAGCTGGATTTACTGTTATGATCCTGAAACCAAAAGACAATCTGCTCAGTGGGTGTTTCCTTTCGAGGAGTTGCCAACTAAAGTGAAGAGAGATCGAAGTGCGGGAAAAAAAATGGTGGCCTCGTTCTTTGGAAGGATAGGTCATTTCGCAACAATTGTGTTAGAGGATCAAAAAACAGTTTCTGCAGAATGGTACACTACCAATTGTTTGCCACTTGTCTTGGAAAAAGTTCGAGAGAAACGACCTCGCAGTAGGATCCTCCTTCACCACGACAACGCCTCGTCGCACACCGCCAAGCGAAGGATCGACTATTTGGCGACATCAAACGTTGAATTACTGGGTCACCCGCCGTATAGCCCCGACCTCGCGCCTTGTGATTTTTATTTATTTCCAAAAATTAAAGAAAAACTTAAAGGAAAGCGGTTTATGAATGCTGAAGAAGCGGTGGCTGCGTATCGCGATGCCATTGAAGAGACCCCTAAGGACGAGTGGGCAAAGTGCTTTTCCCAGTGGTTCCATCGCATGCAGCGGTGTATTGACGTCAATGGACAATATTTTGAAAAGATATAATAAAACTAATAACTGGCTAATGTAATCAGTTTTTGATTTTCTAAGAACTTTCAGTTTGACCCTCGTATAAATGCAGTCCCGTGCAGTCAGCTAATCTCTGTTAAGACCCGGGATCTCGTGGATAGTATAATGGACGAATATATTATAAGGACCATCAATCGCCATAATAAGATGCGTTCCCTGATTTTTGATTCATTTGTATCTCACTAGATGACTCTGGAGGTATCAGTCGCTGTTTTTATTACATATTTTTAACAGCACGGCTCACTCTACCATCAAACGACGACTGGAAACGAGAGGTAAATTTAGCTAGTTACAATAGATGGCACTTATTTAGAATATTTGATTTCGTAAATCTGACAACAGGCTAGTCATTTGAATTTTAAAAAATTCAAAAATGATTATCTCAGGATTTCATGGTAATTAAGCCTTCGATAATCTACACTGATATAGCACACCATAGAAAAACAAAACCTAAATATGTCATAGCATAAGTTTCAACTGACACTTCAAGAGACAGTGTCAGATTATAATAATAAAGTTGAAGTTCTATCGTCAATGTATACCTACGAGTAATTAGGTGCTTAGTGTCGTGTGGCTGTCAGTTTCATCCAATATCCATAGGTGTAGTTAATCGACAATTTTGACATTTCAATACCATTCTCACTCGGTTGTAGGGTTGAACTTTGAGATTTTATACAAACAATTAACTACTTAGGAATAAAAATAATTTTACTTACTAGTGGATGTCCGCGAATTTGTCTGCTTAGCATCGTCAACTTTACGATTTAATAAAAAAAAACAGACAGTGGCCAAACTAAAGCTTAGATACAAATAGTCGAAAGGTGGAAATGTGGTGTCTCACAAAAACTACCTTTTGTTTTAAACGCCTATAATATCATTAAAAGTTAAGGGAATAACGTGCATGGGCAACTTCTGGTAGAAATTGTTATAATATTTTTGTTAATGCGAAATGTTTGTGGGGTTTTGGTTTTCTCTCGAAGTAAACTTATTTGCTGGATGGTTATGAGAATAACCCAACAAAGGCCAACCTACATTATTCTGGTAAAAAAAATAAAACTGTAATCTTTGCCAGACTTTTTTGTGTTTCACATTTGTTTGAAAAAAAAAACAACATAAGTCACTTTTTTTTCTTCAAATATAGACCCCCTATTAATAGAGCCAAAAGTTTAGAATTGATCCCTATCATACGCTCGTTTGATTTCACCCTGTATAATATCTGTAAAATGATTTATTTCCTTGGTTTATTTCATAGAATAATTATTAATTCGTTTTATAAGGTTAATTTGTGCGAGTTTTACAGCGTGACAGCCCTGGAATATTTACGCAATTTATCTTTCTTTCTGTGTTTCTGGAAATCAAAATAGAACATATTTTGACTTCCCAAGGCGCTGCATGATGTTATTTATATAGACTCCATCTATGATTTCTTAAAGTACTAAATCCTAAGCTAAAAGCATGGGAGTCTTTCGACGGCAGCGAAATACGACATTTCACGAAAATTAAAGCCTGAGCTAGCAAAAATAACAACGCCATCTGGATATTGCTCATTTTTTTGGCTATTTCCGGGGAACGCTAATTTGTATAGACCAACGAGGCAGTTAAACGTAGTATAGTCTGAATAATCTAATTAGTTTAATTTGACAGCTCAGAGTTATTACAGAACGTAGCAGCGTATCCTGAGGGATTCCATAGACAACACATAAAGCAATGAAAATAAAATGCTATTGATTTTAAAATAAGAAAAGGTAGATAGCACTGACTTAAAAGTTTGTAATGCGACACATTTTAGTTTATATTTCCTAGATAAAATGTAAAATACATCGAAATTCTATATTGCTGACAGACAGCTTAAAATGGCTATGTTCTATTTTGTTTTTTCTTAATTTTAGTGTTGTCATCTTTTTACTCGTCACGGAAAAAAAAGATTTATGGATTCATCGGTTGGTATTGAACAATTGACATTTGTAGTATGCAATTTCAGTTTAAATACTTTTGTAGTTCATGGAACGTAATTCTAAAACATACCCACGAAATAAATTGTCACTAAAACGTTAAATATTTTGTAATGATTAACAATGTTTGGAATCGATAGTAATTCGATTTGATGTCTGAATCGATAGTAATTCGATTCGATGTCTGAATCGATTATTCTACCTACCGCTTACCCTATATGTCAAGTTGAACCTATTAAATTATTTAGACTATAACAGCGCACCTTTTTAGCACTTTATTTATGCTCGTCCAGCCGGCGACTTAGTGCCGCGCGCCGCCGGTAAATAAAACGCGCGCGCGTGTCGCCGCTCGCTCCTATTAGCCCACCACGGTTTTTTCTACCTATGCGGGGAGTCACACGGGGCAGATAGTAGTAGTGTATAAAAGTAAACTTGCTGTTCCACAATTCAGGCTTCAAAAAGTTGGTCATTCTTTCATGGGAAAATGTGTCAATTACTTTAACAAATTACCGAAAAATATTGTAGAATTACCAATTAACAAATTTAAGACATTTATTAAGGATACCCTAATGACAAAAGGTTATTATAAAGTAGACGATTATATGAATGATGTAAACGTGTGGACCAGCTCGCACTAGTACAATTTCTGTATTTAAACATTATTTTAAAAGAGGCTTTGACAATAGTGACTGAGTTTCTTGCGCTGCTTCTTCTCAGCACTAGCCCACAATTTGTCCCGAAGCAGTGGTAGGGCTTGAAAAATAATATGTTGGGACGTGTATAAGTGCCCCCTGTGGGCCTACATACATAAATAAATGACTTATGTGCCTCCGTCCCCTCAGCGAGGACGCGGCGGTGGCGGGCATGCTGAGCATCAGCGAGCGGTACAGCGCGCCCGCCGCCTTCGGGCTCGCCGCGCCGCCGCCACCACCACCGCCACCAGACACGCACAGGTATGCTATAAATCTAAACTCGCTCATCTAAACTCGCTTAACCTAATGTGAAGAACTGGATACAGGCGGCTATCAGTTGTCTGAACTGCCTGCCTGATAACTAATAATAAAATTTTTTTTGCTCCCTTAAGTTCTGACGAATAATTTTGTAATACCTCATTTACAGAGTGCCCCATAGTAACGTAGGAAACTGACACTGGAAATAGCTTAGCTTAGACCTTTCAGATTAACTTAGATTTCTTTTGATTTGGGAGGTATTGCCACTTTCTTGTATTCTTCATACAAGTGGCATTATCTTCTAATCTATGAGGCTTTTATTAGAGCCATATTATTTTTATTTAAAAGGTCAATGACTGATCTATCTCCAATGTCAGTATGGCACGCTCTTTTTTAAAACACCCTGATTATATATTTTTTTATTTCAAATGGATTTGCCTTTGACTAAGCCAGACGTGGCATAGACAGAGTCGACGGTAGAGCAAGCTCACTTAGAAAATTCTAACATTCCACTCACCAAGAATTACCATATACATACGGTGTTTCTTACCCTGTGGGTCCAAATAAATGTTTTTGAAAAAAAATTGCAAAATGTCATTTAGCGATTAAGTGACACCTCAAATCATTAATCATAGAAGTAGCCATACAACAATAATATTATATCTCTAAAATGGTAACACTTTTATTAAAAAATAATTTATAATATTAGCATATAGTAAAGCGTGACGTAACTAATCTATACCTAAATGATCATCGTTTATTACTAGACACCCTTATATCATTTTTTTGGTCTCCCAGTAGTCCGACAAGCAGCAAGCGCACGCGCAAACCCACGGCAGCGGCGAGTAGCGCCGACGAAGACTTCGATGAGGAGGACGTCATCAAGGAGGTCCATCGAGACGAGGAATATGGTAAGAACCTCTGTGGCTTACTTACGTGGCCGCGGCTTCGTCTACGTATACTTGATTGTAAAAAAAATATATGGCAGATTTATAAGGTTACATACATTTCTCTTTTGAGGCTCTAAATAGCCACAATTACAAGTAAGAAAATAGGAATAAAAAAGTTACTTATTAATTATTTAAAATGTCTTTAACAACTCGGTCTTTGTATAAAAACTATTGACTAGCATCTGCTCGGATTTTGATGAAGTAATGATTGTTCAGATATAAATGGTAACTTGTAGTGTATAGAAACTTATTGAAATATAAAACTTTTCAGAAATATTTGGTCACCCTTATTCACAAACGTCGAAAAAGTTTCCGTGTCGGATCTTTTCCGAATTCGAATGTCAAACATTCTTTCCGAACGGGGTTTTCGAAAGCTAATGTCATTTGTGCATTGTGGTACCGTCAAAGTTTTCGATGTCGGCGTTTGAGGATCGCATTTTTTCTGACGTCTTCGGAAACCTGCCTCTCGTATTCGAAATCTGTAATTTCCGACGTTTAGGGTGCTTGTCTGCTGCAAAATATCTGTCGTGCGCCTGTGTGTACATTGCTACTTTATTTCAGTGTCATAAGTTCTCTAGTAATAACCAGAGGTCGGAATTAGGTAAAACTATTTATGTACTTGCATCGAAATGTTGATATTAATGTGGACCTTCCCGGGATTTCTAATGGACAATCCCGTGTGGCCAACAATATGACAAACAAACAGGATTCACTACACAAAACACAATAGGAAACAAGTGAGCGCATTCGACGAACCGAGGTAAGCGAATGAGCTGTGTGAATGCTATAGATAGAATAGATAGATTAGATGGCCGATTTATTGCTAATAAATAGTTTGAATGCGGTAGAAAGAGACAAAATCTAGTACATTCCGTTAAGCGGAGCACTCTCCGCTTAACGGAATGTGCTAGATTTCCGCTATTGTATTCTCTTGTTCGCACAAGCTATGTTGTGCGAACTACAACTGTGGCAACGTCGCGCGTATTGGATTTTTTCAACTTCGGACATACGATTTCATTGATGTAAGTTTGACAACGTTGCGCGTGCAGTAATTTAAATCGTGTAAAAGTTAATAACTATTTATTTAAAAAATCGCGGGATTTTTTTTGCTCTTTAAAATTAATCTCGGGATTTAAGGCATATCCACGTTATTCTTTCGCTGTATGAAATCAGTGTAAGTACATGAATAACTCTACCTAATTCCGACCTCTGATAATAACTAAAGTGGCTGGATGCGAGAAGCGGAGGACCGTGAAAGTTGGCGCAGTCTTGGAGAGGCCTATGTCCAGCAGTGGACTGCAAATAGGCTGATATAATGAACTGAAGTATATATGCACCTTTTTCAGTTTATCCATCGTTAGAAATGAGTTCGGACGAAGACGAGGAGTGGACGACGACTCGGCGGAGACGGAATTCAAGAAATAGGGTCGACAGCAAATCCAAAGGAGATAAGTACGTACTGCTTTACTGCTACGAATCAAATCAAATCAATCATTTATTTGCCAGAATACAATTATATCATGTAAGTTTTACACTTTGATTGCTTTGTTGACCTAGGAGTCTCGGGTTCGGAGCCTGTGTCGGACCGAAAGTTTCTGTTTTTTTTATCTTGAAATAACTCCGACACAGTTTCGGAGTTAGGAAGTCGGTAGTGAGAACACCTCTGTGCCTCGAAAGCATTATGAGCTGTTGGTTCTGCGCCTGATCTCTTTGTCAAATTGCTGTTTAACCGAAGTGTGGGGCGGAAGGAACAGATAGTGTATTTGTGTATTTACCAACGCAGTTGGCTGATCTCTCTTGAGATCTGATGACGTAGCTAAAATTTAGTTAGAGACCCAATGGTCTCTATGTTTATATGCTCAGTTTTCGAAGTAGTCAAGAAATTTTATTTGCAATTCTCTTATATGTCGTGTAGCAAACTGGTATCATAAGAATTATGGCTTGCTTAACACGCATGCGTATGCGTGTTGCTGACAAAATTTCTTTACTTGTGTTGAAGACCTTCATTTTTGCCCATAGGATGGTTTATGGCTTAAAGGTTTTAATTCGCCACTAGGAGATATGGCTCAAATCACCGTATCTTTGGATTGTGTTGACTTAAACGCTTAATTATTCCACTTCAATGGACCGCTGACAAGTATTTTAAATTTGATGCCTCTACGCGTTCCTATGAACAGACGTATTACAAATATATTTATAGATATATTTACAAACGTGCAGACAGGTAGACAAACAAAGTGATTCTATAACAGTTTCGTTTTTCTTTCTTTACGATTTTTCCAAATTTACTTCAAAGAAAGAGTACGATCGTCATTTTATCATTCATACACACGCACACGCACACGAACACACACACACACTATAATATCTTTATTTGTTGGTATAAAAGCAGTTTGTTTTAAATAATACCCAATGTGTACCAATGTATCACGTTATTGTAACACTCTTAATATAAGTAAAACTGGAATGGAGAGCGGGGCTTTCTAACACAAGTATTTGTTTACTTAAAAGAAATCCTCGATCGTAACGCAAAATGTACAAACTCTGATACTGAAAAAAATGTATTTGCTTTTGGCGACGACACAGCCCTGCTGTTTGAGGGTGGGAGCTGGAGTGAGGTGTTTTGTTCTGCTTAGCAAGGATTTAATAAAGTGTCTGTCTGGCTGTCTTCCAACTCCTTGGCACTTAATGTCTCCAAAACGAAATACATAACATTTTCTATCGACAAACGTGGTCAGCCAGCAGGCTATAACCTCATATCGCATTCTAGCTCATGTCTGCTCAAATCGCAATGTCATTGTCCGGAATTGGCTCTGGCTGATACTGTTAAGTATTTGGGAGTCATGATAGACTCTAATCTCAGTTTTCACTCTCACTTGGATCTTGTGGCGGGGAGAATCAGAAAGCTTATATTTATATTCAAAACTCTGCGACATGTTGCTGATTACTCTACCGTCAAAATGGTCTACTTGTCTATATGTCAGTCAATTCTTGCTTACTGCATCACCTCTTGGGGTGGTTCAGCTAAAACCCATCTTCTGAAACCCGAGAGAGCTCAAAGAGCTATTCTTAAGGTTGCTGCATATCTACCTATTCTGTGTCCTACCATTGATGTATACAACCATTGGAAGGTACTTAGTATTCGTCAGCTGTTTGTTCTATCTATTGCTGTCCGCAAACACTCTTCACTCGCTTACGATCCCCTTTTACTTCTTAACCGACGTAGGAAGGGTTCCGTATGCTGTACCACACTATTTAGAGATCATGTGGTTATTGAATCGTGACTACGACGAAACTAAAGAGTTGCTCACAATAACAAAATAAGATTTCCATTAGTCACTTACACTCACACACCGCACAGTACACACACACACACACTCACACACACACGCACACACACACACACACACGCACACACACACACACCCACACACACACATACACACACATACACACACATACACACACACACACACACACACACACACACACATTGTACTATGTTATTTGTACCCATAAGATTAAAATGTATAATTAAAAGACAAGTTTATATCTAGTTAGTATTCTAAGCTCTTAATTATTGTTCATTGTTCATAATTTTGCAACGATTTGTAGCACTGCTATTTATAAAAATTCCGCAACTCTATGGCGGTTTGCTGTGGTGGGAGGCTTATGACCTGTAACACAGGTAATTATTACCTAGCATAGGCATCAGTCTCACACAAACAATATAAATGTAAATTGTTACAAATTAATCCTGTTTTTCAGTTGTGTTTGTTTGTGATGAGAAATAAACTTGATTTGATTTGATTTGATTTGTTTTCAAATGTCATCATATCCTCAGGGACGAGTGCTGGTCGCCCCGCGCTCGTGTCGGTCGCGTCACGCCTCGCCTACGTGGACCAGCTCGTGCGGGCGTGCGGCGCGAGTGCGTGCGCGCTGCGTTACACGCTGCCGCCTCCGCGCCGCAGCAAAAAGAAGCGCCTGTAAGGCCGGAGCCGCAGGTATGTACTGTTACAGCGTTTGGTAGCCCGCATACTGGATATGAACCACCGCAGTCTTTGCCTTTCAATCGGGTGTGGTAAGTGTAATACACTACAAACGAATTATTATACTAATACATTAAGGCATTTGTTGCCGTCGTGGTCCCCAATAAGATAGTATAATCTCTCCTGTGTCCCCTTTACTTACTAGTGGTCTTGATTAAGAGACTAGGGGTCCCTGCAGACCCCATTAGACACTTGTGTTCCCTATGGTCTTTATTAAGACACTGGTGCCCTCCGTGACCCCCATTGAAACACTAGTGGTCCTCGCGGCCCTCAATAGGATACTAGTGGGCACCACTTAGGTACTAGTAACCCCCGAGACCCTCAACAAAAAACTAGTGTGCAGACCCCATTAGACACTTTCCCTATGGTCTTTATTAAGACACTGGTGCCCTCCGTGACCCCCATTGAAACACTAGTGGTCCTCGCGGCCCTCAATAGGATACTAGTGGGCACCACTTAGATACTAGTAACACCCGAGACCCTCAAAAAATACTAGTGGCCCCCGTGGCACCTATTAAAAACTTGTGAAACCACAAGCTTCTTAATGGGTGCCACGGCACCAATTAAAACATTAGTCTTCTCCTGTGCCGTTCTAGATAAGGTTTGAAGGTAGAATACCATTCCTAAGAAAAGTAGCAATTTACAGATTGATGCGTTCCATGGACATAGATTTTGGTACCTTTCGATAGACGGATTTGGACCTTTCGAATCTACAAATAGCAAGTTTATAAGTCAGCCTATTAGATCCCACTGCTGGGAAAAGGCCTCACCTCAACTATGAGGAGGAACGAGCCATACTTCACCACGCGGGCTCAGTGCGGATTGGTGGAGGGGTGTATGTAAGGCAAGTGACAAACCTTACTGTCAGAAGTTATCAAGCCGCCCTAGGGCCTCTGACTAGGCTTAACGACTAATACCACAGATATTAGCCGGGACCAACTGCTTAACGTGCCTTCCGAAGCACGGAGATGCTTGTCATGGACGTCACTTAAATGGTCGGAATGGTCACCCATCCAATCACGACCGCGCCGTGGGTTGCTTAACTTTTGGTATCACTACCAAAGCGCTGCCGCCACTGCGTCACAAGCACCCTGCGTCAATAGCAAGTTTAGTACCATTCAAAGAACCGATAGCTATAAACATATAAATGTAGTTTTTAAATCGACGGATCGTTTTCTATACATAGACCCATAAAGCCACTAGTGGCCTAGCCCGCACACCAATGACTCCCTTACTTAAAACACTCGTGGCCTCCGTAGTCCCCGACAACCTTTAACGACGTCTGGGTGACCGGGCGAGCTAGCCAATCGACCGATAAGAGAAAACCGCGGATTCTATTCCTGCCTTAGATATACATTTTTTCAATGCGATATCTAATATATGCGTATACGCCGGCAAAAAGGAAAATCTATTATTTTTAGAAATTCTTTTTTACGTATTATGACTCGAGAATTGTCTGACTATGTCAATTTATTCCAGAATGCAAAGAGGGCAGTGCTAGCAACAAAAAGCAAGCGGCCGCCGCCGCCTGTACAAACCACGCCAAATAACAAGAGTGAGTATTGTCTGTGTTCTCTACTCTACGGTATTGTAGTCAGAATGCCAGATCACTAGCCAGTTGTTTTTTTTATTTACTCTATGGTGCTGGAATCAACATATCAGATCAGTAGTCAGTTTTAGCGCAAAAGCTGACATGATTTCTCTTTCCAGATTCAAGACTGAAAAAGGGTATGAAGACGGCGAAACAGCGTCTAGGTAAAATCCTCAAAATACACAAGATGATATATTGAGCGTAGCGTAGCTATTGTAAATGTAGCAAACTAGTAAAGCGTACCTTGGACAGACGTACGGTACGGGACCGTTTGCGTACTACTCCGATAGAACAACTCTTGGGGCCGATTCCATTGTAGATATTAGTATATGAGTGTACACAACGAATAGACTTGTTATGTGTCAACAACTGTCAATGGCATGTGAATGTGTGAGTGAGAAAATGACGTCATGACATCTCTGATTTATTTTAAATATTATAAAATAACGACTGCATAAAAATATTATCAAAATGTTGAAATTGGTTTCTTAAAATACTTTACAGTATTGTTACTGTACACAATACAGTATTTACTGTATGTTTCCCAAATTTTAATTAAAACAAATTACATACTTACCTTTCGGATTATAGCAGGGCAGAATCGAGTCCAAGGTTATAAACGAGTCTATGGGGGCGTTCTCGTACCGACGTATATTTTATATACGTGTTAGCACGGACCAATGTGTGTTGTGGTTATAGGAGTCTTTTTTTCCTCTGTGCATTGACGCGTTCACATCGTTATTGTCGTTGAAAAATATTGTATAAGAGCATTAGTATTAGACTGTTTTTTTAATTATTTCCATTCAGTATCTATCAATCTTTGAGTATAAATAAATAAAATAAATCGTTTCAACAAACACACCAATTACCTAGCCCCAAACTAAGCGTGAGCTTGTGCTATGGTGACTAGGATAACGGATAGAAATACTTAAATACATATAAACATCCATGACTTAGGAACAAATGCTCGTGCTCATCACACAAACATTTGCCCCTTGCGGGATTCGAACCCGCAACCGCCTGGTTTAGAAGTCCGGTGCGCAAACGACTACACCAAGACGGTCGTCAAATAGGTCAGGTAGTATACCAGGGCCCGTAGCGAAATGGCAATCGTTCTGGAGCGAACTTCGCTATCGCCAATGAAATGTCAAAATATGTATGCAAAAGTCACGTGATGTTTCGATGGCTTATGTCAGTTTCATACATTTTGTTAGCGATAACGAACTTCGCCTGGCAATAAATTGCCACTTGGCTACGAGCACAGATCCATTTTATTGTCTATGGGAACTCGTAATGATATGACATTGATATGCCACAGGGTAATAGCTTATTTTAAATAGTATTTTTTTCATTTCTATATAATATTTTAATAGTTACTTTTGACATTAATTAGTATTTATAAAGACACCTAGAACTTAGACTAATAAAAATATCTATAGCAACAAAATATTTTTTGCTAAAATAAATAAAATCTATGTGAACGCGTCTTCGCACTATGGAATCTGGTACGGTCAGCACATACGTGATAATAAATACATAACACAATATTAATTAAAAATAAATCGCTTCAAGCACTACTTGACGTTACTAAATTGGTATGAGAATATAAATGACAAAAACTAAAATTATAAATGATTGTATAAATAAAAATATTGACATAAAAAGTTTAGTCACAATTTATTCTATAATTTTCATAATACGTGCAATAAACACACTTTGATGATCTCATATTTTTTTACAATACACAATTTCTGACGTGGAGTAGTGCAAAACAGTCAAACACTAAGATTAAGTTTGTTTTTCGTTTTTCATAAATGTTTTCTGTTGACTGTACAATTTGTACTTTGTCGAGATGATTTGTAATTTGTTGAAATAAGTCAACATAGTATGTCTACTAAAAGAAAGAGGACTACAGATTAAATGTGTTTCTCTCTTTCTTTAAGTCAATAGTTTTTTTTTTATATTATTGACAGTTATTTGTCATAAGACTGTTTTACATGACATGGAAACAGCATTTTTACGTATTTTTTTACCGATTGTACATTAGGTACAGAGATTTTGGTGTTTTTCTACATATTTCTTAAGGTTGATTCATTTACCTGTCATGTAAGACAAGCTTTACGTTGATATAAGAGATCTGATATCTTAGCGAGTAAATTGGTTTAGTAATATAATTTTCTAAATATGTGATAAACTCATCTTTTGATGCGACACGGAAAATATATTAAAAATCTATATCATAATAACAAATTACTTTCTTTCTACGTGTCTGTCGTGTTATGAAAGTCAACCTAATTGTAAATTCACAGAAAAAATAAAACAAAATATAAAAAAGACATAAAAATGGATTTTATATTTCTTCGAATTATCAAAACTCACCACCGATCATTATGTACATAGCGATATAGTTGAAATTGGATGTGTTGCACTTTGTGTAAGTGCATTGCTTTCAAAATGGTTTGTTATGTTTTTAGAGTAAATGTAAGTATGACTTTTCTTGTTGTTATTTTGTTGTACTATTGGGGCAGGTGCAAAATTGGGTATATTGAATGACAGTCACATTTTATTACCCTAATTACCAGAGGTCGGAATTTGGTAGTTATATGAATAACTACCAAATTCCGACATGAAATCAGTATTTCATACAGCGAAAGAATAACGTGGATATGTCTCAAATCCCGAGACTAATTTTAAAGAGCAGAAAAAATCCCGTGATTTTTAAATAAAAAGTTATTTACTTTACACAATTTAAACTACTGCACGCGCGACGTTGCCAAACTTACATCAATGACATCGGATGTCTGAAGTTGAAAAATTCCAATACGCGCGACGTTGCCACAGTTGTAGTTCGCACAACATAGCTTGTACGAACAAAAGAATACAATAGGGCAAATGCGGAGCACTCCCCGCTTAACGAATTGTACTAGATTTTGTCACTTTCTACCGCATTCAAACTATTAGCAATAAATTGGCTTACTCATTCACACAGCTCATTCGCTTGCCTCGGTTTGTCGAATGCGCTCACTTGTTTCCTATTGTGTTTTGCGTGGTGAATCCTGTTTGTTTGTAATATCGTTGGCCACACGGGATTGTCCATTAGAAATCCCGGGAAGGTCCACATTAATATCAACATTTCGATGCAAGTACATAAATAACTCTAATTCCGACCTCTGCTAATTACATATATACAATTATATTTTGACACATTTTTAGAAAATCAAATTGAACATAATCGGTTAAGTTGTTCGTAATATAAAAACAAATATAAAAGAAATGAACTGCTATCTATCTATGAAACTACTTATTTTCTCGGAACATTTAATTTAATATACGTTCTAAAAATATATATTTTAATGTGCTTAAGAAATTATTACTTTATGTATTGACATCATTCGTATCAATTTTGTCTCTGCCCCCTTTAATTAATTATGATTTCTCGTATATACAGGGTGTATTTTCGATGTGAAAATCACATATTATTTTGAGGTCTCTATGTGTAAAGCGCGTTATTTATGTATTGTTTCATACCGAAATCTTATAGCGATGCAAGTATGTATATTGTCTTGTAACAATAAACAATTAAAAAATATTTTTGACTGCACATATCTTTGTCCAGGCGACAGTGTCTTCAAAAATGTAGATTATAGTTAACTATGATGATTAATTTCCAATATTGTTTTTTTTACAATTCACAAGATATTTCAAAACTATATTTTCTTAAATTACTTAGAAATAAATAGTTTTTCCAAACAATTCCACAGTCCACAAAGTAAAAAAGTGATAAATTACTACTAAATCTAAAAAGTTGCAATATCAACAAATGTTATTAATTTATTAACGAATTCGTTTTCTAGCACTATGTAGATTTAATATCAAGCGCCTTTTTGCTTAAGTATAGTATATAAAATAAATATATCGATTGTAATAAACGTCTTATCGTCTATACTACGATATTTTACTATAAAACTTGCCAATTATCTAATTTCTCAACAATAAAAAAAAAACAACATACAATATATTGCATTACAGAAGCAAATAAATAAATAAATTGTTTCAACAAACACACCAACTACCTAGCCCCAAACTAAGCGTGAGCTTGTGCTATGGTGACTAGGATAACAGATAGAAATACTTAAATACATATGTTCATGACTTAGGTACAAATGCTCGTGCTCATCACACAAACATTTGCCCCTTGCGGGATTCGAACCCGCAACCGCCTGGTTTAGAAGTCCGGTGCGCGAACGACTACACCAAGACGGTCGTCAAACCAAGAAATGAACCGTACTTTGATTATAAGAATTGACGGAATAAATATAATTTCTTAAAAGACAACAGTTGCTGGCCATTGTGGACTACTTTTTATTACAGGGTTATCAAATCTTGTATTATTATTTTTCAACTAAAACGTCGTCACACATAATTTGCCCCAATTTGTCTGGTCGTGACTAGATGACATTTTTTTATTATTCAGTCTCAATCGTAAAAGATATCGTAAAATGTAAAGACGATAAGACGTATCGTATGTATGGACGATAGCGTAACAGATATATTGTAAATTATGGATTATGGTGAATGTATATTGTTGTGACTGAGGAAAGAGTTTTCTAGACGTATCCACTTATACTGTGTTTTATTTATAACCAGCTAATGCCTTTTTACCCGACTGCGGAAGGAGGGTTATGTTTTTCGAGAGTCGGTATGTATAATTGTTTGGCACGCCCTACAGCCGAAACGGCTGGACAGTTTTTGACATATGAGGTGTCGTTGAATTTGTCAAAATTGTGAGAGTGACATCTATACTAATATTAAAAAGAGGAAAGATTTGTTTGTTTGTTTATTTGCATCGAATAGGCTCCGAAACTACTGGACCGAATCAAATGAAATTTGGCACAGAGATAGTTTGAGACACATAGGACGAAGGACATAAGTAGGCTACTTTTTGTCGCGATATAAAATCATCAGGGGGGTGAAATGGAGGATGAAAATTTGTATGAAAAATCCGACTTTTGGCGCGGGCGAAGTCGCGGGGAACTGCTAGTAGGCTATATACATTTTAAAAATGGCGCCCGCAAATGGAAATAAAGGGGGAGGAGGGATTGATTTTTTCTTTTCCATAGCAATATAGGTATCAAATGAAAGCCAGTAAAAGTGTTTTTTTTATTTATTTTGTTCATTAAATCAATTTACAGGGTTAGAGAATGACACTGAAGATAGTTTAGCCAGTCTGCCGTGCCATTTTTGACACACTCTTGTCTTTAATGGAAGAACCTCTAACCTCCCGGAACGATTATAAATGCCACTATGGTGTCAGGAGTGACGACAGTTAAATTATGCGCTTTTAAAGCATATTTATCGGTTTTTCTTACCCTCCTTTTGAGCTATAATGTCTTAATGATACCAAAAAGTATTAGACAAAGCTTCATTCATGTATGATCTTAACGGAGCTGTAAAAGCGGGATTGTACCAGCTTTTGGATAAAATTCTATAGTCAAACCACCGTAATTTGTTTCTTCTTCAATAAATTGATTGTTGTTTAAACCTTCAATCTCCAATAGCGACTTATTTTTCGTCTCTGGCATTATGAAGACCAATACCATTAAGGAAATAGTCATTAACGCTCCAAATATTATTAATACTCCTTCTAAATGGGCTACTGATAGCAAATATGGCGTAGATTTCATAACTGCCCACGGTAATAAAGATATTATCACTCCAGACATTACAGATCCAACTGTTTTATAATATAATGGAAACACTTCCCCTATCAGAGCTAAAGGAATAGATGTACTGCCTAGGTTTGATATAACTAACTGCATCATAAACAAGTAAGGACCAACCCACGAAATACTGGCAAACATAAAATGATTGCTTTTCAAAAATACGTAAACGCTACTTGAAAATAAAAATGATGCCGAAAGAAATCCTGTAGTCAACAGTTGAGTTCTATGTCTTAAAGTTAGAACCAAACACAACGATACTATTGAACTGATTGTTATCAGTTCACTAGTATACATTTGATAGTTAAAAAAGTCAAGTCGCGAATTTTTTGATACGTATAACGATGACACTGCTAAGAAATGTTTTCCGGATGATTCCATTAGTATAGTTCCAAAAGTTACCACAGTTACTGGTCTAAGAAAATCACTGCTTGAATATTTCTTCAGCACAGCAATTATTGTTTCAAGTGTAGAATAATGTTTGACTTTTTCAGTTCTGTGTGATATTAAGTCTGTTATCTCTTTCTTGCAAGTAGTATCTCTCAGCCATTTGAATGCTTTCTCGCTCTTTTCATATTGTTCCTTCGATGCTAGCCAATAAGGACTCTCTGGCCAAGTCGTAGTAATTCCAAAGGATATTACTTGAAGAAACAAAGCGGTCAATGTAAGCTCCCAGTGGTAATGTGAGGGCAGATAGAGGCAAATCGTATTGCCAATGTTCATGAATGTCGTCAGTAGATTCAGGAATACTCCTCGGTACTTGGGCGATGTGTATTCACCGATTATAATAGTGCCTGAAAACAACAGTTTTATTTTTAGTGCATTAAATAAACCTGATCTTGGCAGCCACTGTAATTGAACCTAACTATAGTCCAAGACAAGTTGGTGCGCCACCTTCCTGTGGTCGCCAGAGGTGCGGGGGGCGGGGCATGCTAGATGACAGCGGGGACGGGTGTTGTAGGAAAGGGAACTTCGTCGCCCCCGCACTATATACAATCGCCCCATTTTTCACCCCGTTAATGTTTTTATATTGCCACAAAGATAGCCTATGTCCTTCTCACGGTCTCTAACTACACAAACATTTAAATTGGTTCAGCGGTTAAGGCTTAAAGAGGTAACAGAACAGACCGACATACCTACGTAAGCGTTTGTAATATTGACTACTTAGTACGAATTGTCTCTTTCTCTGCTAATGAGGCGAAAAGAGATAGATAAATATGAAATGTATTATCAATAGGTACACACGGCCCACATCAACCTACCCTGATCCGTCAAATTTTCGCAACCATTTTTCAACTTTATGTTGATCGCATAGAGTTCCATATAAATTTGGGCAAGTTGATGGGGGCCCACTGAACACAATTAAATAAAATTACCTAAAACGACAGTAAATCCACTCGACAGTCCGTTAAGGGGCACCCGCAGCACTTTCATCCTAGAATCATCAGCGAAGTTCACCACAAAACAGCTGATCATCCCAGGAATAGTCCCCAGGGTGAACGCCCATCGTCTACCTAGTTGGCTCATCAGTATCGAAGAGGAAACACACCCTATAATAGTGGATACAGTTTTGTAGTCTGTGGACAATGCAAAGGCCTTTTAAAAAGCAAATAATACTCGTAACCACTTAGGAACCAGTCGTATCATAGGTAGGATTCTACTTAGGATCCTAACTGAAATAGGAAGGTAGGAATCAGTCCCGTTTTAACATTTGGGTACGGAACCCTAAAATAGTTTTTAAGGTTGCTTAATAGTCAATATAGAACTTGTGCCGGAAGCCTTTCCGCACAAGCTCAGTCACAGCAGAGAACCTACTCGTACTAGAGTTATAGTGACGCAAATGTAAGTAATCCATATCAAGTGCTGGCGTAGCAAGCACTTACAAAAATTCGTCGTCTGACTAACGTCCTCCGTAGCTCAGTTGGTAAGAGCACTCGCCCGGATAGCGAAGGGACGTGGGTTCGAGTCCCACCGGATGACACAGTCGATTAATTTTTGTGAGCGAAATTTAATTTGATTTCGTAAAACTTGCAAAATAATTGCTTAAGTTATAAAAATAATTATAAGTTAAGCTGATTGTATCTTAACTGATGGTTAAATATTTGTAAAAATATTTCCATCGGATACATGCGGGTACATTCCCCAAGTATTGATGAAATCGAACGCTGGCTCACCGGCGCAGCAAGCACTTACAAAAATTCGTCGTCTGACTAACGTCCTCCGTAGCTCAGTTGGTAAGAGCACTCGCCCGGATAGCGAAGGGACGTGGGTTCGAGTCCCACCGGATGACACAGTCGATTAATTTTTGTGAGCGAAATTTAATTTGATTTCGTAAAACTTGCAAAATAATTGCTTAAGTTATAAAAATAATTATAAGTTAAGCTGATTGTATCTTAACTGATGGTTAAATATTTGTAAAAATATTTCCATCGGATACATGCGGGTACATTCCCCAAGTATTGATGAAATCGAACGCTGGCTCACTGGCGTAGCAAGTACTTACAAAAATTCGTTGTCTGACTAACGTCCTCCGTAGCTCAGTTGGTAAGAGCACTCGCCCGGATAGCGAAGGGACGTGGGTTCGAGTCCCACCGGATGACAGTCGATTAATTTTTGTAAGCGAAATTCAATTTGATAGCCCATATCAATTACGCGAAGAAAAAGTGCCTAACTAAAATAGGTACACTTTTTAAATCATTTGTTTGTGTACAATCGGCTAAATTCAAATTATTTGTGATTATAGGTTATACAAATATGTCAACAATTTATAAGTTGTCTACTGTAAGCAACCATCACTGGTATACAAATATAATAAGGTAAAATTTTAAAACTAGTACAGATACATTACACACCAAGAAAGTGGTCTTCTATGGTCTTCTACGAGGGGCACTCAATAATTACTTAGCCTCGCCGCCCGATGGCGCTGTTGTTACAAAAGAGTTTTACTATCGTGCAGTAAATACTTTTTGAAGTCTACTATGTAGTTTTCAGTCTTTTCCCTTCATTTGTTTTGTTTTGACAGCCTTTGGAAGCGAGCGTGTCGGTCGGTTTGACAAAAATGGAAAAGAACAATATCGTTCAGTGATAAGATTCTTGTTTTTGGAAGGGAAAACGCGCAGCGAAATCAAAGAGCGGTTGGATGCTGTGTACGGTGACTCTTTTCCTTCGATGGCGACCGTAAAAAATTAGTTTAACGAGTTTGCTCGTGGCCGCACGTCGGTTTTTGATGAGCCACGCTCAGGTGCACCAAAAACGGCTATTACGGAGGTTAACGTAAAAAAAATCCACGATCTCGTGTTGACAGACCGGCGATTGAAGATTCGCGAGATAGCTGAGACTAGGTATAGCAGAAGGGACAGTGCATCATATTCTGCACGAAGAACTGGGTATGAAAAAGTTATCGGCGCGATGGGTGCCGCGTTTGCTCACACCAGACAACAAGCACAACCGTGAGACCACATCGGCGACATGTTTGGCACTGTTTCAACGCAATCCAGCAGAGTTTTTGCGTCGTTTTGTGACCGTCGACGAAACATGGGTTCACTGGTACACACCAGAGACCAAGGAACAGTCGAAACAGTGGACTTTACCCGGCGAACGTGCTCCAAAGAAGGCGAAGACTGTTCAATCGGCCGGAAAGGTGATGGCCAGTATTTTTTGGGACTCGCAAGGTGTGATCTACATCGATTACCTTGAGAAGGGTAAAACAATCACGGGGCTCTACTATTCAGACTTATTGGGCCGATTCGATGCCGAATTGAAAAAAAAACGGCCCCATTTGGCAAAGAAAAAAGTGCTGTTCCACCACGACAACGCGCCGGCTCACTCCTCCGCCGTCGACATGGCCAAATTAGTCGAATTGCGCTACGAATTGCTGCCCCATCCACCAAATTCTCCAGATTTGGCTCCCTGTGACTTCTTCTTGTTCCCAAATCTGAAAAAGTCACTGGCCGGCAAAAGATTTGGGTCGAATGATGAGGTCATCGCCGCCACAGAGGCCTATTTTGAAGACCTCGGGAAATCGTATTATTTGGACGGGTTGAAAAAGTTCGAGTATCGCTGGGCCAAGTGTGTTGAATTAAAAGGAGACTGTTGAAAAATAAATCTCTACTTTCTCAAAATTTTCTTTTTTCTTTTGTAGGCTAAGTATTTATTGAATGGCCCTCGTAGTTTTGACATTTTGTGTAAGTAAAACAGCCATAAGTTTAAACTCACTCACGGATCATGGACTTATTACTTACATTTTTAACAATGAAAGAGATACACAATGTGCACAATGCTCCTGGCGTCTTATTTTGTAGTAGCTCCACCCACCACCTCCTCATGGTCTTACCCGCCTTGCGGCATACAGACCGAATCTCGGGAGACGCGCCCGAAACTTGCTCAGGGCTCTTTTTCGGGTCGCGCTTCTTGATGCTTCCTACAAATTCTATATCCGTCCCACTACAATATCACCTCTCCCCCTTCTGGGGCGTGACACCACAGTAAACGTGACTTCGCGTCGGGCTGCTGTTGCTGTGTTACCTGAAACTCACTCTTCGAATGTACGTCTAATCTTGTGCCAAGAGTGTGCGAACTCGCGCAATGCCTCTCAGTTGTTGCGGCTGCAGATGAGGTCCTGGTGAAAGATCGGACCAGGTAGAGCCGTTTGTATCGAATCTAACATCTTGTTCCTGGCCTCCGCGTATAGCTTACAGTCCCTAAGTGATCGCGGTTTTCTTCAACTTCTTCTTCACCACAGGGACACAGCGCACACTCGCACAGCGCCAGCCTGTGCAGGCGCTGTCTGAAGCAACCGTGACCTGTGAGAATCTGCGAGACAACATAATCAGGTTCGACCTAGTCAAAAGACAACCTCACGCAAACATCGGGATAGAAACTAAACAACTCGCGTCCGTCCTCGCTCGAAGACCACTTCTCCTGCCAAGTGGCGACGACCTCCTCTCTGATGCGGCGTTTCAATGTCCGGCGCTCCCTGGGGGCTAGCTGGATTCCCTCTTCCTCAACTCGTCCCGCACGAACAACCTCCAGATCGGTAGGGAGAGCTCCGCAAGCACCGGAAGTGCCGCGGTACGTAACGTTATGTACCTACGTATTTTGTAGTAACGATATTTACGTATTTTGTAGTAGCTGTGAGAATATTTGCATGCGAAAATCAACCCTTTTGTTCTATGACGCGCGAATGATTTTCAACGTTTGGGCGATAGACCACTTTTAGCCGACCATACCTGCTTGCATCCCTTACAGATAAATTAACCTTCGCGATCCCACGCGCCCACATAAGATAGGTAGTTCATACTCGTACCTAAACAAAATGTTGAGTGGTGTTCTGAATGTGAGAAGAGTTCCTCCGGAGTCGATGGCTGCTGTAAGAGCCCAGTGCTCAGCACACTGAGAAAAATAGCTGACGTTGCCCATGCCTGAAACGGTAGGTAATTTTATTTGTCACGTATTAGCATACGTTAAACAAAAACCGGCCAAATGCGAGTCGGACTCGCGCGCGTAGGGTTCCGTACCATTATCCATAACATTAGAAATTATATTATAACCATTCTTTTAGTAAGCAAAAAAAAACACATTTGTTGTATGGGGGCCCCCCTTAAATATATATACTTTTTTAAATTAATAATTGATTTTTAATGTTTATAACTTAAAATTCTGTGAATATTTCAAGCGTCTGCGTATTGCCGTATATTAATATAGAGCAAAAAACATGTTTATTAAAATAAAATAATTTACTTTTAAAATTTATATTTATTTTGATATTCTGTCAAAATTTCAAGTGTCTACCTGTTGCCGTTATTAACGTAGAGCAAAAACCACCAAAAAATCAGGTTTGTTGTATGGGAGCCCCCCTTAAATATTATGTTTATTCTGTTTTAGTTTTTGTGATTATAGCGGCAACAGAAATCCATCATCTGTGAAAATTTTAACTGTCTAGCTATTACGGTTCATAAGATACAGCCTGGTGACAGACAGACAGACAGCGGAGGCTTAGTAATAGGGTTCCGTTTTTACCCTTGGGCAGGCCTGTGTATCTTCCTGCGTAGGTAGCAAAAACGTACCTACGCGCGGCGACCCCTTGGTAAGGGACTAAACAAGTTGGGTGTCGCTAGCCGGCAGCGACACGCTCTCACGTTTTATTTACCGGCGGTGCGCGACACTAGGTTGCTGGTTGGATGAGCGTGAATAAAGTCCTAGAAAGATGCGCTAGATGGCGTAAGTAAATTGTGGCAGTCAACCCTATCGCGTTGCGTGATAGTACGTCACTGAATAGGTTTAGTGTATTATGAATCATATTCCAGAGTTATAAGAATGAAATTATCTTGCAATGTATTTCTGTAGGTGTCTACACGAAAATGTGCTTGAGTCAGAGGCAAACTGAATTACACCATATCGTTAACAACATTGAGTAGATAATTTCTTTGAATTTCATTGTAAAGTCATACTTCTGTACGGAGTACTAGTACTTATTCTGTGCTTTGGGTACGGAACCCAAAAAGTATGGTATTGGTACGGTCGGTCGGCAGCACGACGTCAGGTTGCCATGCAGGTGAACTGCGAGAATGGCTTTAATTACGTACGGAATAGAGGCAGTCCCAAAATTAAAATGCTACCCCATTTTGATTTTGACACTGCCTCTATTCTGCTCAGACATACATTACTCGTAACTATAAATTGCATTGTCTATAACGTTACGTATGTTTGTGAGTCAAATCTTGCTACTGCAGTTTAGACCACTTGGTATCATCAACCGATTGAATTTAAAGTCAAAATAATATACTACTCAAAACAAAATAAGGGCCACGAGGTATTTTGTCTGTACCATTAAAATAATAATACCAATATATATTTTTTTGTCTCCATAACGAAAACTAATGTTGTTTTTAACGTGTAGACCAATAAATTTATTCCAATAATAATGATTAAAAAGTTTATTTGCTTTTGAAAGAAAACTCATTTAAGGTTAAAAATAAAAAGAATGTAAAGTTTCTGAAAACAAAAGAAAATACTCTATGCTCATCTTTTAGTAACGGGTATGCCCCCCTCGTTTCGCTACGCACTCCTGAAGCCTGGAGTGCATGCTCTCAATCAAATGCCTGACATTTTCCATTGGAATCTCTTCCCAGGCCCTTTTAAAAGCGTTGATGAGTTGCTGTTAGTTGTGGATTTCCTGATCACCGCCTCTAACTCTTCGTTTCAACTGATCCCACATGTGCTCTATTGGATTTAAGTCCGGACTGTTCGCCGGCCACGGCAAGACTTGAATTTGAGAGGCTTCCAGTACAAACCGAGTCGCTTGAGCCGTGTGTGCACGAGCATTGTCTTGCATTAAGATGAATCCAGGACCCGCTCGCTGGGCAAATGGGATCACATGTGGTCTGACAACTTCCTCAATATACCGCTAAGCAGTAACAGTACCCTCATTTAAAATAGCGAGCTCAGTTTTGCCGTGTAAGCTTATCCCGCCCCAAATCATTACATTTGGACCACCAAAACGATCGACTTCATGGATGCAGGCTTCTGAAAATCTCTCGCCGCGTCTTCTCCATACTCTAATACGCCGATCGTCGTTAAAAAATTTAACTTTGCATTCGTCTGTGAAGAGCACCATGCCCCATTGGTTTATGTCCCAGTCCAAATGTTGACGGGAAAATCTTAAACGATTTGCACGATGATTTCTGGTTAATGGAACACGGACAACTCGCCTTCTTGATGCCTGCTGGTCTTCATGCAATCGATTACGAATAGTTTGGTCACTGACACGAGTACCCGTTGTGAGCCGTAAACGATTTTGCAGCTTGCGGGCCGTCGTTGTGCGATCTCGGCGCGCACTTAATCGAATGTAACGATCCTCATGAGCTGTTGTAATGCGAACTCTGCCCGAACCAGGTATTCTTTTAACACTGTCGGTCTCTTGGAAACGATTCCATAGATTTTGAATAGCTCTTCGAGAAAATCCCAATTGCAAACCCACAGATCGCTGCGAATGACCTTCTTCAATCATTGTAACGGCTCTGGTTGCTGTCAGCGAGTCCATATGACGCCTGCGTGCTTGTGGCATATTGCAAAAGATGTTTCTGACTCGAGATATCAATGAACTCTGATAATTTCTAATAAACCAAGAAGCTAAGGAAAGCAAAACGTCAAAGAAAATGGAAACAAAATTTTCAAAAAGAATTTTGGATTAAAATTTATTTAAAATTGTTGCCAGCATTAGATGAATACGACAATATTAAAAAGTTTAGGTATCAAAGAGTTTGTATACTCAATATTTTACTACTTTAAATATGAAAATGTTTAATAATTTACACCAAAATAAAAAAAATACCTCGTGGCCCTTATTTTGTTTTGACAAGTATATATTCAATTTAGGACAGAAAATGCCACTTATGAACGTCAAAATTTAAAAGTTGTGGCTTGATGAGGCATAGGTAATACCTACATGTCATTTCGGTGACATAGCAAGAATAATACCTACTCGTAAATCTACAAGCCGAATTTCGACTACTTACAGCGGTACCAATCCTAACAGATTAGCAAACTCCCCGGGAGATATTATAGTGCACAAGGGTGGACGCCAAGACACAGGTGCACTCTCTGTCCCTTTACTCTCTTCGATGGGACGGCAGGCAGTCCAATATATCCAGAGGGAGATCAGTCGCAGGACCAACGGCTTAACTTGTCTCGGACACGGTGATTTTAAAACACCACCAACTTCCTGACTCCCGGGCTGTGTCTGGTCTACTACTCCAAGTCAGAAAATCACAACACATTCGGCCCGACCCGGGATTCAAACCCGGGAACTCATGGATAGTACTCAGCGTGCTGACCATTAGACCAACGAGGCAGTCAATGCACTATTATGATACGGTCAAGCTGGTTTGTTGATCTAGACCAACTAAAGAACCAGCTAGAGAAGCACTTTGGTCCTAGTTTATGACCCGTGAGTACCTACTGATTTAAGAGCCAGGGGCCAGAAAATCTACTAAACGGAACTACGTAACCTCATCAAGTTTAGGCTTTAAGTATTTATTAGAGGCCTTGCTTGATCACTTTCTATTGTTTTAATTATGTATGACTAAGAAAAAAAAGAATCCAAGTATATAATAGTTGAAACAAAAGCTTTTAGGTACCTACATAAGTTTAGCAGAGTTTAGCTTATTCAAAAGGCTTGTTACAAATTGTTGGATAACCTAAAAATATATAAATCCTGCATAAGATTTCGTTGTCCTTCTTCTAATCCAATATCAGAGACGCGATTTAACTAAATCATCATATTTTGTTATATTTACAGTTAAACTTTCATACGGCATAAATTGACCACCTAATCTACAGAAGAAAGGAGCCTGCCATTTCCAGTTTAGGTAAGCCTACCTACCTACATAATTTAATTATCCTATTACAACAACTCTAATTGATTTACCGACATCCTTTTATTGTGGATTTTGATTAATTGCATGCGCATAAACAGATAAATCAATTTTTAAACGACACTTTTTATCAATGCAGGTTAGATTGGCAAGTGGGTTACCCACATAAATAATTTTTAGATTAATCCAAAACTGCAGCTGGCCGTTTGTATACAGGCTGAACAAAAATATCGAGTATTCCGGTTACGTTGCATTACAACTAAACTTGTTACAACTATTTTCAAAATAACTCCGGTCGATTCACATATTTATATCGCCTATTGGACGATTCAACTAATGTTTAACTCACATAATTTTATTTAAACTAAAATCATTTGGACTAACTAACGATTAATCTAATGGATGTTTAAGCTATAGGATGTATTAACTATGTACGAAATACCTAATGGACGACTCGTTTACGTGGACGAGAGTAACGCCTAGTAGGTACAGTTTATTATTGCGTGCTGGATTGTTTTCTAAAGTGGTGAGTAAGCAATGTCAATGTCTGCGTCAGTGTATGCTCCTTGCATTAAAGCAAGCATGCAAGCATAATTTCATACATGCATGCAATTGGATTACCTCGTCTCCATCGCTGCGGTAAGTGCAGCCTCTCCGCCCTAGCGTAACAACATTCAGGCACCCAAGTTGGCTTCCGTAGCTTCGGCCTGCTGGTCGCCCGGCTCGCACGGGTGCCTGAACCTTGTTATAGTGGGCGGAGGCTGCTCTCCCTTCGCGCCTCCGGCTTTTGAATTACACTTTGGTGTAGGTCAGACTAGTACCACGGCGAAGGACCACGGCATGTCGGGGACAACACAATTTGTTCTTCAAACATTGTTATTTTGTGTACAAATATTAACAATGGATAAATCAACAGTAAGCAGGTAAATCGTTAGTTAGTTCAATTAACCTTAGTTTCATTTCATTCATTGTAGTTAAATAAACCTTAGGTAAATGAACCATTAGGTGAGTTAACCGTAGGTTAGTCAACCGTAGGTAAAACGTCCGTCATAAATTTCGTCCATTAGTTATAACAAAAATATGTGAAACGATCTTTAGGTATATTAAACAGTAGGTCTTCCAACCGTCGTTATTTTGAAAGGTTTATTCCCAGAGGTCCACGATTCTATTGTTCTTCTTTTCCCACCGGGTCAATGAGATTTTCCAAAAGTACATACAGTCAGTAAAAACAAATTCTTATCAGAAAGGTGCTTAGGTGAAATTTTCAAGATTTTTAATGGTTTTTCCTGTTTTTGTACAAAAAACAGCTCTAATATCATGTTTTTCTTACTAATTTAATCCAAAGTCACATTTGTTCGCTTTTTTTTTGATAAAATTAGGTGTAAAATTTGTATCCAAAGTACTTATGTACAGTGGTCCTCAGGACAGATTGTGTATTCTTCTATTTCATAGAAAAAGGTATTATACATTTATCCCATAGACAAGCTTTCATTGCTGACTGTATCAAACATTCTCATGGACCCAACAGGAAAGAAAAAATTACTACTTTAAAAAGTCGTGGACCCGTTGGGAACTTAAGTATGAAATTTTCATATTTTGAGAACAATAGACCTTTAAGAACAACCCTTTTGAAATTAGTTGTAACAAGTTAAGTTGTAATAATACGTGACTAGTATTTCGTGGTAATAATACTCATTTACATAAATGATTATATCCTCCTAAGATCGATCTAAAGAAACATTTAATCTTTTTATCTTACACTTTAAATTTTACTACGTAGTGGCTCGGCAGAAGGACCCACCATCCCGGAAGCTCTTGGTTTGATTTTCAGGTAGAGCCAGCACAAATAAAAGCGTCAAGATGTGTAAGTAATTTGTATAACTTCCTTGTTACTTAGGATTTTCTTTTTTAGTTTTTAATTTCATTTAAAAAAGCCCCCTTATGTTTTTGGATGTGTATTTGTTGCATTTTATTTGCATAAACAAGCTTAATACACAAATTAATACTACCCGACCAAGCCAACCACACAAATGTCAAACGACTTTCGGCAACGAATACAACGAATGAAAATTAAAAACCAATGGTGTTAAAATAAACATAGGCAATTCATCTAAATTGTAACAATATTGCTTTTAATTTACTTTTAGTAATTTCGTTGTATTCGTCGTCGTAAGTTGTTTGACAGTTGTCGCGTTGGCATTCCACAAATAATAGGTATAATCTTAAAAATCTTATTATTTTATAGCTTACGTATCTACCTGTCTCAAAAGCGGCGATTTTAAACCATTTGTTAACAGTCCTTTCACTGCGAAATGTATCATTATGACAATATCGCAATTAAAATAAAAACACACAATACAATGCTTATGAATTGGTTCACGAATCGGTACTAATATTAAAATATTATTCACATACACGATATATGAATTATTGTCTCCGTTAATTGTTATTTGCTTAGACTATAGACCACGCGCGAATATAGGCTAAGAGACGAACACCCATTTTCTTATGTGTTTTTTTATTGAATACTAGCAGTTCCCCGCGACTTCGCCCGCGCCAAAAGTCGGATTTTCCATATTTACAAATTTTCATCCCCCATTTCACCCCCCTGATGATTTTATATCGCGACAAAAAGTAGCATATGTCCTTCCCAGTGTCTCAAACTATCTCTGTGCCAAATTTCATTTGATTCGGTCCAGTAGTTTCGGAGCCTATTCGATGCATATAAACAAACAAACAAACAAACAAAATTTTCCTCTTTATAATATTATAGTATAGATTTCAATTGGTAGACTTAACCATTCCCGAATTCTGAACCAGTCAACTACTTGGTGACTAACTGCTGTACATAGAGACTTCAATTAAAGTAATTCTTGATTAGATCTCATGCAGTCCTTTCTATTTCATTGACAAAGAAAGTGGCAGAACGAGACTTAATTAAAGATTTAATTTAATTGCCGTCTCTGTATGCGGCAATAAATAAAACAAAGGTCAATTCGAAAAAAAGTTATAAGAAATCTTGCTAAAAATTTAAAACAGTATACTTATTAGTTTTTTTTTAACTTATTACAAAACTAACCTCAAAAATTTTATTATTTTATTTGAGACCTACACATGGGGGATTATTTCAAAAAAATTCATGAATTAAAAGCCCTTAAATTATCGCCGGTCTAAACCTGGACACACAGTAGTGCTGTAGGTACATCTATTTTTTAAAACGAAGGATTCAATCTCTCGGACTAATATTTGCGCAATGCATATACATTTCGCTATTGTTTGAGATAGTTACAAAAAAGTCGCACAGTGGCATGATATTTTTTTTTACTTATTCTAAACGAGCTGTTGCCCGCGACTTCGTACGCGTGGACTCGATGGTACAAAATATTATTTATACTCCCGCAGCCATCAAGCTATCGTGATCTCTTAGTCTACCATGTCGTAAGGAGAAGAGAGGAATTAAAAATCAAGGTCAATAGTCACTCTATTTAGATAGGCTACTATCACCTCGCCATCCTCCTCTGGTAAGAAAATTTCGCAGGGCAGTGACACCGACTCTAAAACTAAATTTTTTCGTAGTATATTTCTTAGTAATAACTATTATATATCATCATCATCATCAAATTTAAGAGCTAGGCTCTTGTCGGTGGAGTTTCTTTCATTCCTCTCTGCTTTCCGCCCTTCTCTTAACCTCCTGATACGACCCGACATTTATCTTTTCTTTTATTTGCTGCATGTAGCTTATTCTTGGTCTTCCTCGCTTCCTTTTTCCTTCTATTCTTCCTTCTATTATCGTTTTAATAAAATTGTCGTGTCGAATCAGGTGGCCTAACATTCGTCCCCTCCTACACTCTATTGTTTCTATCAATCTCCTTTTTTCCCTAACCATAGACAAAACTTCTTCATTTGTTTTCTTCTCCGTCCAACTTATACGCTCCATTCTCCTCCAGCACCACATCTCGAAGGCTTCCAGTCTCTCTCTGTCCCTCTTTGTCAATGTCCACGCTTCACATCCATAGAGTGCTATACTCCAAATGTACACTTTAACAAGTTTTTTGCGAACTTTGCTTGATATTCTGGCCTTGAGCAGGTGCTTTTTTGCATTATAAGCTTGTCTCGCCATCGCTATCCTTGCTTTTATATCTGGTGTACATCTGGAGTCGCTAGTTATCAAGCTACCTAGATATTTGAAGGTTTTAACCTGTTCTATTTTTGTGTTATTTATTGAGATAGGGCTATATTTTTCCTTTTTAGAAGCAATTAGTGTTTTTGTTTTATTTATGTTAATTTTGAGACCAAATTCTTCCAAAATAGTGTCCATTTCTGTAACCAGTTCTTCCAACTCCAATCTGTTTTCTGCAATGGCTGCAATATCGTCATTAATTTTGACGCCCCCCTTTTTTGATTCCGTTATTCTGCGTATCGCACATTCTATGAATAAATTAAAAATTAGCGGTGAAAGTGGACATCCCTGCCTAACTCCCTGTCTTATTTTTGCCTTTCCGTTTTCCTCTTCTACTTCTATTACCGTTTCTTGTTTTTTATATAATTCATAAATAATCCTTCTGTCTCTATAATCCAATCCAGCTTCTTTGAGTACTTCCATCATTATTTTCCAATTGACCTTATCGAACGCCTTTTCTAAGTCGATAAAAGCTATATGTGTGTCCATGTCAAAATCCAGTCTCCTGTCTATTACCAATCTCAAAGCTAGTATCGCTTCTCTGGTTCCCTTCTCTTGCCGAAACCCATATTGATCCGGTCCCAAAAAGCACTCTGTTAACGGTCTTATTCTGTTCTGAATTATTTTTATTAAAATTTTACTTGTCTGTGAAATAATACTTAGTGTTCTATGTTCTTCGCATTTGAGTGTGTTTGCTTTTTTCGGTAGTGTTACAGTCTTGCTTAAATTAAAATCTTGAGGTATTTTGCCTGTTTTATACATTTCTTGAATTAAATTAAAAATTTCCTCTTTCAACTGATTGCAAGCTGCATATTCAACCATCTCAATATAAATATTATCAACTCCTGCTGTTTTCCCGTTTTGGATACATTTCAAAGCTATTTCGAATTCTTCTTTCAATATTAGAGGTCCCAGTTCTAAAGTATCTACATCTTCTTCTTTTTCCATATAGCTTTCTGACATCCCTTCTCCTGAATAAAGCTCTTCTATATACTCTATCCATCTTTTAACAATTTGTTTAGAGTCCATTAGTATTTTCCCTTCTTTATCTAATATAGCTGTACTTCGTCTCTTATGTTTCTTGTCCATTTGTTTAATTATATTGTAGGCTTTTTCCATTTTCTCCCGTTTCATCATAAACTCTATTTTATTGCATTTCTCTTCCATATGTTTTTCTTTCGCTTCTCTGCACAGTCGTGTTATTTTGTTTGTTAATATTCTGTACTCCTTTGCCTTAACATCATCCGTCTTGTTTCTTAATTCTCTTCTCTCAAGCATTAGCGCTATAATTTCTGGGCTAAGCCAGTTTTTCCTCGGAATCAGCTTCTCTTTCTTTATCGTCTCTTCTGCGCTTTTGACCATTATATTTTTGATTTCATTCCACCTTTCTTCAATATTAATATTTTGAATGTTATTCTTACATCTATCAATAAATTGCTCTAACTTATGACCTACTTTATTACTATATTGCACTTTACTATCACTATTTATATCCTTAAGTTTATTGAGATCCAAGTTCTTTGGTTTGTGTTTTCTTTTTAGTTGCTTAGTTTTAAAATTGTGTAGACTTATAAAAAGGTTGTGATCAGAATTTAAATCGGCCCCAGGTAAAGTCTTACACAAACTTATCTGTTTTAGAAATTTACTTTTAATTATTATGTAGTCAATCTGGTATCTAGCAATATCTCCCGGCATTTTCCACGATCTTCTCACTTCTTTTTGGTTGCTTAAACATTGTATTTGTAATAATCAAATCATTTTCTTTACAAAATTGTACCAGTCTGTCCCCTCTCTCATTTCTCTTTCCCAACCCAAAACTTCCTACTGAGTTTTCTTCCTTTCCTTCACCGACCACCGCATTGAAGTCACCCATAATAATCAATCTATCTGTATCTTTTACTGTATCTAAAATTGAATCTATGCTGTCATATATCTCTTCTATCTCTTCATCTGGGTGGCCACTCGTGGGCATATAAACTTGCAATAAAGTATGGTTTAGCTTTTATCTTAACTGCTAACAGCAGTTAAGATAATCGGTCACTAAGGTGTATGGTATTTTCTATGTTTAAACCCCATTTTTTATTTAATATTATAGCGGTGCCATTAGATCCTTGTTTCTCTCCCGTATATATAACTCTATATTCACCACTCCAAAATTCTCCACTTCCTCCCCATCTTACTTCAGCTAATCCCAGTATATCAATTTTGAGTCTGTCCATTTCCATCTTTACTTCTTCTAATTTCCCCGGCTCTAGCATCGTCCTCACATTCCATGTGCCAACTTTACAAGAATTTCGCTAGATGTCGACCGAATCAGCCTTGCTCCTGACCCTGCCGGACTCGGACCGCCACGGCATATTACATCGTGGAAGCCCGTTGTCAAGAACTACTTTATTATTGTTGTCCATATTCATAAAACTCCAAATTAGGAAAGATAGTGTGGTGGTTTCCCTCTTGCCTTCCACACCGCAGTTTAAGAACCGGTTTATCCCGCATCTTAATATCCAGTCAAAAGCCCTTCTTGATACTATATCTTCGGCCTTTTGCCAGTACTGATATTGCTGCTGCACAACACCAGGGGAACGCTTATTTGATGGCGGCGTTGACTCGCCATGGCACAGGATCGTCAATGAATATTGTAGCTTTTTGTAGAGAAGTTCATCCCACTGAACTCCCCACTACATTCTGGTATCCTGCCGCTGTGTGGTCGGGGACTGCTTATTCTACATATTCGCAGCTAACCACCATATCTGGTGGCCGTTCACTATCCGCCACCTGTGACCCCGTTAGTAGCCTACAGCTCAGCCCTAACTAATCTAACTATTATATAATCTGTGGTAAAAGTGTAAAGGTATTTTTTTTACTTTATTTAGGGGAGGGTTTATTTGTTTGTAAAAAAATTAGGAAATTTAATATATTTTCATAACTTAAGCAATTATTTTGCAAATTTTTACGAAATTAAATCAAATTTCACGTACAAAAATAAATCGACTGTGTCCCACCGGATGACACAGTCGATTAATTTTTGTAAGTAAAATTTAATTTAATTTCGTAAATATAGGAAACTTTAGGTTTTAGTGTTTTGAAAAAAGTCAGACTCGAACCTTCCTACCACAATAGATGGATTTGGTTTACCGTCTATTAATTGGTTTTTAATATTCTTAACACTCACAGTGTTATTTCTTATTTATATTAGTTTAAATAAGAAACCAATTTTCGCACATGGGTAGGATTTGAATCCACTTGGCCCACTGCTGTTGTAATACAGCTCGGGTAGATGTCCGTGAATACAAGAAAATGTAAGAAAATCGTTACGGAGTGGCTCCATTCATTAGGCTACTCTGAGACTGAATTAATAATAAAGAAAGGGAACTGAACACTCTTACACACACACACACACACACACACACACATATTCCTATATAGTACTTTTGATCCAGTCATAATAAATAAATAATCTGTAGCGACATCTTACCACTGTCGCTAACACTAGCAAAGCAACTTCAAGACGCGACGCCCTGACTCGGCTCCTACAGGCTAGATGGCGCTGATAACCCGCTCCATACAACACAAACCGCGATATGTAAGATTTAGCACGAGCTTGACTACATATAGATAAACCAAGACGGTGACCATTGGACCTTGGTCCCCGACCATAACAACCGGTCGGTAGGAAGCGCTTCCCTTTGCCTTCCTAATCCAGTTGCGCCAAATTGGTGACCCCGACGTGATCTACACTGGAGCGTGGAGCCTCACCGTCGTCATCATTATCGTCGCCTTCTCCCTTGCCAACAGGCACCCAGCCAGCAGCATCCAGCCAGCAGTCTCCTGCAAGCCAGCTCACCAGCCCTAAGGACACTACCGCAGACCGCACCGGTTCTACCTGGTTCCTCGGCAGCCTCATCCAGCTCATCATCCCGACTCACTGTGGACTTCGAGCTCTCCCGCACGCATCGTGGACATCACACATGCTCATCCCGACTCACTGTGGATATCACGCATGTACATCCCGACTCATCGTGTGGACATCGCGCACTCATCCTGACTCACCGTGGACATCGCGCATGCTCATCCCGGCACATTGTGGACTCAACAAGCACTGGCACTTGCAAGCTCACTACGCACAGACTGCTGAGCTCTCAACCACCCTGGCTCAATCAACCTCCGGTTCTTCGGGGGGAGTGGTGTAGCGACATCTTACCACTGTCGCTAACACTAGCAAAGCAACTTCAAGACGCGACGCCCTGACTCGGCTCCTACAGGCTAGATGGCGCTGATAGCCCGCTCCATACAACACAAACCGCGATATGTAAGATTTAGCACGAGCTTGACTACATATAGATAAACCAAGACGGTGACCATTGGACCTTGGTCCCCGACCATAACAACCGGTCGGTAGGAAGCGCTTCCCTTTGCCTTCCTAACCCAGTTGCGCCAAAAATCTAGGAATACATTAAAATATACACATTAACTTAAAACAAATACGATTAATTATTTCAAACATCTATTTAATGAGCTTATTTTGATTACTTAGTCACTCTGTTCTATAAATTATTATTGTGCTATTTGTATAGAGGAGCGGTTCTCCCTAACATAGGCTGTGTTATGCCTAAAAGGGAGTTCTTACCACTAAATATGTAATTAGACTAAGTTTATGAAAGAAATGAATTAAATGAAAAATGAAATGTCGCTAACGTCACGTTATGACGTATTCAAAAGAGACCCGGCTGGATAGACTGCACGATAGCTCAGTTGGTAAAAGCGTTGGCCCGGTTAGCCAAAGGACCTGGGTTCAAATCCTACCCGTATGCGAATTTTTGGTTTCTTATTTTAACTTATATCTATTTATTGTGTCCCTAGCCTACTTGAGGAACGGTTTGTAAGTTACTACTATCGTAAAGTAAGTAAGCTTATTCTTATAGTTCAATTTTTGTTAGTAAGTGATAAGTAGTATAAAAAATAGTGTCATTAACTTTGATCTTTCATTAATAATAAACTAATTCTACAAAATTTCGACAAACTGTCTGTGGTGAAAGTCTTTACGAACGTTAAGGTCAGCACCATAAAATAATGACTCCCGAATGTAACTGCTTAAATTCCTAAATTCTTTCGATTTCTCCAGGTTTCCGAAACCTGATCGTAACTTGGAGACAGTAAGATTACCTTGGGAGTTTGAAAATCAGTCTAAAGTAATATTATAGCATTTCGTAAAAATTTGCAAAATAATTGCTTAAGTTATAAAAATATAATATAGCATATCAGTTGCTCTAGACCTTCAATTTGTGTAAGTCGATAAAAAATGCTCATCACGCTGAATAATGTTCTCTAAGGCGCTCTATTCATATCTCTTATAGTTAAGCTGAGCTGCTAGGGTTCCATATCATTTGCTTCAGACCTTCAATTTGTTAAAGTCAATAAAAAATGCTCACCACGCTTAACTTAATATCTCTTAAAGTTTAGCTGAGCTCCTAGGGTTCCATATCAGTTGCTCCATACTCAATGTACAGACGCATTGGTTTTACTGTTTTATTATATGAGTGATTCTCCGGAAAGCATTCTCCACGTCATCTTCGTGGCGATTTTTAGTTTAGGTTTTTTTGATTTTAGAAAAATACTACACTAAAGAAGGCCTAAAATAATATTGAATTTTGTTGGAATCAAACAAATCGGTTTGTTATTCATTCCGATATTTAATTTTGAAATTTTGGTACCCACGAAAGTTATTTATGACTCCACGAAAGTTACGAAACGTATTTTTCACAGCGAAGTTCTATTTTATTACATAAAAATATTTCAAACAAAACCTAAATTATTAAAAGAATACTTGCTTTTACGAAAATTATTAGTTTTTTTATATGGTAAAGAGCATAAAAAGCATTAATAATTAAATCTCTTAACCTTTTATCTCTAAACCTTCCGCTTTGACGACGGTGTAAGGTTTATTTTTGTTAGCTTATGTACTAAATGCTTTTGCACACATGCATATCAAACATAATCTGACGCAGGACGTCCACTGATAAACATGTCTACCCCAAAGACTTCCAACGTGACCGGTTACAAGAGGCCTGTATCTAGTGCGATCATGTGACCATGACGTCGTAAATCTTGCTGGTGGACGCCCTACGCTACGTTCTTGACCAAATGGTATCTAATTAAAAACTTTTCTGCACTATGCCTTGCCCATTGCAACTTGAGCTTAGTGGTCTACAGGGCTATGTTTCTTACTGTAACCTTAGTTCTTCTACGTATCTCTTCAGTTCAATCTAGTAGAGAAACATCGAACATAGCTCGTTGTTTGTCCTTAATTTTTTTTATAAAGCCCATAGTAAGAGACCATGTTTCGGTTTTTTTTTTAATCTTTATTTTATGAGCTTTTTCACTAAGTGAACATGCCGCTCAATAACATTTACAAATAATCATACGCTAAGTTCTTTTATCTAAACACTCTTTAACAATTTTATATAAATAAAAGGAATCTTTGGATAAAGGGGAAGACAAAACTTCATTACAGGCACCTAAACCATTAAGTCTACCTCCGAAATAAATACGTCTCAATACCTGGCCCCGGACACATTCTACCATAACGTGATATGCATCTTCAGGGACGTTGCATTGACTACAATTAGGAGATATAACCTTTCTCATCATAAAAGCAAACTTATTCAGTGGTATGTGACCGGAACGGAGTCTTAACAGCATCGTAATGTAATTCCGACTTAGAGCACAATCAATCCATGGAGAACTCAAGGGGTGTGGTTGAATAGTTCTATACCATATACCTTTCTCTGCCGACCTTTTATCAAAATATTCTTGCCATAATTCGTTGCAACGAATTTTAATAGAAGGAATATATTCAATGTGAAAAGGAACTACAGATAATTGTACACCATCCAGACAGGCCAGTTTTGCCAGTGTATCAACTTCATCATTACCTGAGAGCCCAATGTGAGACGGTATCCACTGAAGTATAATCGATTTATTTTGTGTCATTAGAAAGCGAATTAATTTCAAAATGTCGTAGGCAATCGGTAGACCTCGCATTACCGAGGTACATCGAGCCAAATGCTGTAGCGAACTTTTTGAGTCTGTTAGAATGACAAACTTGTCATAATCTAATGTAGAAATGTATGACAATGCTTCGGCAATAGCGATTAGTTCCGCATGCATAATTGAAATGTTCGCATCTATTTTTAATTTTATTGAGCTTCGAGTGGTTGTGTCTAAGAAAGCAGCTCCTATACCATTAATTTGTTTTGAGCCATCAGTATAAATCGACCAAAAATTTGTATATTTGTTATTAATATATTCTGTGCATAATTTTCTTAATTCGACTACATTATATTTTCGTTTAGCCTTTTTAATCGATGGAATACTATGAATTACAGTTTTATCCAGACAAATATTATTTACCCAAGTGTCTAAGGAGAACATTCCCAATTGTTTATAATTGCTGAGAGGTTTAGATTTTATATATTTATAAAGTTTAGTTAATATCGGTGTTTTCCTTGTCCATAAATTGGCCTCACAAAGACCACATAAAGTTTTTAATAGACTAGAAGTGGGGTTGTCTGTGAATGACATTGATTTTAAGCAAAATTTAGCACCTAAATACCATCTGCGTAATTCTAACGGTTGGAGGCACAGTTCACTCTCCATAACATGGATTGGAGTGCTCCTGATGAAACCGCCTATGACGCGAAGAGCTTGATTTTGAATTTTTTCTAATTTTCCTAAATTGGTCTTACAACACATATCGTAAAGAAAACTACCATAGTCTATTCGGCTTCTAATAGTAGATATGTACAGCTTCCTTAAATGCTTAGGGTGAACTCCCCAGCCTGAACCTGCCAAGACCTTAAAAATATTCATATATTTTAAAACGTTAACAGTTAGTTCATTCACATGTTTTGTCCACCTTAATGACCTGTCCAACCACATTCCCAAGTACTTCACGTTATCTACCGTTTGTAAAGGTTGATTATTTATTTGTAGATTTATTGATATTCTTTTTGAGTTTTTTGTGAATATGCATACCTTACACTTTTCAGGAGAAAATTCCAACCCTATTTCATTTATAATCCTTGTAAAAGTATCTAAAGCCGCCTGTAATGTAGTTTTGGCCTCCAGGGCCTTAGTAACCGAGCTGTACAAGACAAAGTCATCCGCATATTGGGAGACATTAATATTAGTTAAAATGGCACACACTTCTATTGTAATAACGTTAAATAGTAAGGGCGATAATGGGTCCCCTTGTGCCAGACCCCGGCCAGTGGTTCTACTTAACACAGTGTTTTCAATTTTAATTTGTAGACAACAATTACTTAAAAAAATCCAAAGGTATTGACAGATTTTAGCACCTACGTTAAGACTATCTAATTTAGTTATAAGAGAGGTCACATTTACATTGTTATAGGCATTATTAATATCCAAAAAACATCCAACGGTAACTTGCTTTTTACAAAACCCAATTTGTATTGCTGAAACCAATCGACTAAAACTGTCTATACAGGACCTTTGTTTTCGGAAACCTACTATTTTATCAGATAACCAACAATTTTTCTCTATAAACCACTCGAGCCTCTTGTTTAAGATATGGTGAAAGAGTTTACATAGACAGGAGATCAATGAAATAGGACGCAGAGATGACAATGAACTAGGTTCCCTGCCAGCCTTAGGAATTGGTATCACTGAAATATTGCGCCATTGAGCAGGAACAAAACCATTAGCTAAAAATCTATTAAATAAATCTAAAATACTTTGTTTACATACATAAGGGAGGTTTTTGATCATTGAATACGAAATACCATCCATCCCTGGGGCAGTGTCCTTTGATTTTATACAGTTCTCGAGTTCATGAAGTGTGATACAATCTTCCAATAACTCATTCTTAGAAATACACTCAGGTGGACATGGAGGTACGTAGTCGGGTGTTAAGCTGTGAAGTAGGGCACTTGCTTTATCCATGTCCACATAACTACCGCGGGTTTTGTATCCTTTTAACCATTTCATTTTTCGCCATAAATCCCCAGTAGACATTACCTCATCTGTAGAACTGCAGAAGTTGCGCCAGCTTTCGCTTTTAGCGTTACGGATTAGTCTCTGAGCTTCCCTGACTTTTAGTTTGAGCTCATCGTAGTTTCTAGGACAGGGGTTACGTCTGAATTTTGTGAGTGCAAGGCGGCGCTCGGCGACAGCTTTGGAAAGGTGTGTATTCCAATATGGTTTAGGGGAGAATTTATTAGCCGGGTTCATATTAATTTTGACTATAGGAATGTACTTATCTGCTGATTTATTTATAACATTTACAAGCATGTCATATGCTTCTTGATTATCATGGGGGAGTGGCAAATTAATAAGATTTTCCTGAATATATTTTGTGTAAGATGTCCAATCGGCATTTTTAAAGTTTCTTTTTATCAGAGGTGACCAAGTAGGTTCAATATTGGTTGTTAATTTTATAATAAGATGGTCACTTCCAAGGGATTCACATGTAACATACCAAACTAATTTAGTAGCCAGATCAGTGGAAGCCATTGATATATCGGGTGATGATTTTTGCACTGAACCGTCTACAAGTTTTATACGAGTAGGGTTGCCATCATTTAGTGTAATTAAGTTATTATTTATAAGCGAATCAAAAATTTGTACACCTCTTGCATCTGTTTTGTAAGACCAATTAGAATGGTGGGCGTTAAAATCCCCTAGTACCAAGGTTTTACGCGTACCTGAGCTAAATATCAGATCCCAATCTTGCTGAGTAGTCTGTACGTATGATAGGCAATAAACCGCAGTTATGTTCTCTAACTGGTCACAGTTGAACACCCTTACGCTGATGATCTCCATCCCACCCGAACAATATTGCACCTGACCTATTTGCGATTGGATTGAATAGTGAATCATTATAGCAACACCTCCGTACGAGTCATCCCTATCTTTTCTATATATATTATAACCATTTATTCGCAAACTGCTATCAGGCTCTAACCAAGTTTCACTGATTACTGCTATGTGTATATTTTCTTGACATAGTATTTGCTCAAATTCTACTAACTTAGGTCTTAAACTTTGTGCATTCCACTGTGCGATATTTAATTTTAAGTGTTTAGTTGTCCTACCCATCAAATATGTTTTTTAAAAGTGACACATATTTGATATTATTAATTAAATATGATAAAATCCACTCTCCAACTACTTGCACGGCCATTTTAACTTTAGTTTTCAAGTCGTATTCCTTTATAAATATAATTTCCTTTAGCCGTTGAAGTAACTCTGGTCTGTTCCTCGCTTCCTCTGTTTCATGATCATCATCATTTGAAGGTACATTTGAAGTTGTTGATTCCGTTGTTAAAGCCATAACCTCCCAGTCCGCTTGAGTTGGTTCTCTGCTTCTTCGTGTATTTTGTTTTTTGGCAGGTTGTTTTTTTTTTACTTTGAGTGGGTTTATTACTCACTGGAGTTTTCTCAGTCTCGCCTGGACAAGGGCTATTCACAGCAAGGGTCTGGTCCGTTCTCACATAAGAAGAAGGCAGGGACGTGTTTGGATTGTCTCTTACTGGTGAAGTCTGTGGTGAAGTCCTTGGTGAAGTCCGTGGTGATGTTGGAACGTACATATTTATTGCCATTTTATAAGTACAATTGAATTCTGCCATAATATCTCTTATTTTCTTTTCTTTTAGGTAAGCAGGGCATCCTTTGAACATGGCCATGTGCTGTCCTCCACAATTAGAGCATTTAAAAATACAGGTTTCACAATTTGCATGATTGTTACTGCATTTAGGGCACGTTAGTTTTCGCGAAGGGCACAGTTTACCTGAGTGACCAAAGCGCCAACATTTAGAACATTGAGTCACTGGAAATTTGAATTGATCTACTTTGGTTTTGATCCCATGAATAAATACAAAAGCTGGCAGTGATGATCCTTTAAAACATATTCTTACACAGCCACTCGGTGTCCATTTTCCTTCTATATCTCGATAGTTGAGCCTTTTAACTGATATAATATCCGCTACAGGTGAGGATAAACTTTCCAAAATCTCTTTCTCTTCTAACTCCACCTCACAGTCCCTCAATACACTATATAATAGTCCCACTTCGAGCGTCTTTTGACATTTCCAGCCTTTATCCAAAAAGGTTTTATTAAGACATAGTTGACTTGCATTGGTGTCGTTATCAAGGTGATCAAAACTTTATACGGGTTAACATACTTAACTTTGCATATGTCTTTAATATTTTCAGATTTAAGTAATCGTGCCAATGCAAATTGCTTAGGCAAGGCTTCCTTACTTGTTACACAAACCTCTATTTTATTCTCCACCGCTTCTCTTATTGTGTCTCTCCCTTCACATACTCGTCTCTTACCACTCCTAGTAACTTGTGTCCAAATCTCTTCTTCATCTACAGCGCGCATTCTTTTTCCACCTCGTAATAAACTTTCCTCCCGACATTCCATGGTGTCCTCAATAATTTCTCGATTTATTGATTGTGTCTGGTATTCAGTATTCCTAATATCTTGTGTCCGGTCATCAATCTCCCTTTCTCTTAAATCTTCTACTCCATCGATCGTTAAATGAACATACATTCCATCTGCGTCTTGAATTAAACCATTATCATTCATAGTGTAAACACCGGCCCGAGCCGCGTATAGCAGGCTCGCCGCACCAGGCGGCTAACCGGTTTCTTATCGCGGGAACGTAACACGGTATAGGACAGTAGCGAACGTGCGACCGAAACGGGCTACGCTGCGACACTGATGTTTCGGATTGTTTGTAGACGTTTGTTTTCAAGCACTGAAGTATTTGGGTCACAATGCCCTCGCGAGGAGCTCTGCCAACAACACCAGGGGCAACGCTGAATGCACTGCTGGACCTTATACCACTACATATGCAGGTACAAAAGGAAGCCAAGCAGTGTATATACAGAATATGCACCCACACAAAAACCAGATGAACCTCTCAGCACTAACAAAACTTAAGGAATCAGTCCTTAAACACATACAACTTCTTAGCATTCCCAGCGACGACATGCACATACAATACAACTTTCATAAGATGTATTCAGTAAACTTTCCTTCAAGGGACAAATCGCTAGAGGGCCAAATGATCTTCAAAGAAGGAAGCCACGTCAGGTATACAGATGAACCCATGAAAGGATCTGATGTAGGGTGTGGGGTATACGGAGAGAGGCACAAGCTTAAGGTTAGCGTTAATCTGGGCACGGAGTCCTCTATATTCCAAGCCGAAGTCTTTGCAATCAACAAATGCGCGGAGATAAATTTGAAAAGGAGGCTTTGTAACCAACACATCTACATCAACTCGGATAGCCTAGTAGCACTGGTGGCTCTAACTAAACTCAAAACTAGTTCAAACATGAAACAAAAACCTGAATGCCCTAGGTAACTGCAATAATGTAACACTAACATGGGTGCCAGGCCATTCTAACATATACGGTTATGAAGTACCAGATGAGTTTGCCAGAAAAGGAGCCGACGACCCTCAAATCAGCCCAGAACTGTTCTGTGGTATTACCAAACAAAGAGCTACTACAATTCTTACTACCCTTTGTAAACAAGAGGCTATTCAGTTGTGGAAGTCCGTACCAGGACAAGAACACTCTAAAGCGCTCACACAAGGGTATAACAACAAAGTATCTAAGGAAATGCTAAAGCTTAAAAGACACAAAACATGTGCTGTGACCAGAATACTGACGGATCACTGCAAACTCAACAAACACATAATTACCATTAAGTTGACTGAGGACGCAATGTATCGTTTCTTACACTCAGCAGAAGAAACGGCTATGCACATACTCTGTTCGTGCGGGCCGCTTATGATGCACCCGGAAAAGATAACAAAACTCACTCCCCGAAAAATCTGGGAATTCCTGGATTCAACGGGTATAAGTAGTGAGCTATAATCAAAAGGGCTGCCACAATTGACCAATCACTGGTCGAGCTGGCTTATACTTGGCCCAAAATTTTAAATAATAAATGCCCTCGCGTAGTTTTTCCGTCTCTATCTAGCCAAGGTGAATCTACCTTTAAAAAATCACTTGTTCCAAGTAAACGTACTCTTGTCGTCTAAAACTGTAGATCACAGTTTCTGTGTGATGTATTGGATATGCCAAATCTTTTATATTCCACATGTGCACACATTCAATCTAGGGCAGTGTTTTATCAAGTTATTCGTAAATGAATTCTATGAAAACCTTTCCTTATTGACGTCGATAAATTGATAAGCAAACCACTTATTTAGTAGAATATCAGGTTTCAATCAATAAGATATATCAACCTTATTTGACTAAAATAGATATATACAAAAAAAACTCATGCTTATACCTACTCAAACTATCGTTTATTAATAATTTTGGGAGAAAACGTTAACATGGTTATTTAAAAACATTTACAGACCGATAGAGAAGTAAATTAAGACTGCATAAATAGACTTTCGTAACCTTACGTGGAGTGAAAGATAACTTTCGTGGTCAAATGTCCACGAAAACCATGCCACAAAAGTTACGAAAATTTTACATTTTCAAAAATTTACAAGTTGTTTCTTGACAAATATAAAAACTCAAAATTGGACGAAAAAATTGAAAAAGGGTTTAATACTAAATATTCAAAACTTACATCTAAATCATTCTATAGTCTTTAAAATTGAACCATGAAGGGTTTCTTCAAAAGGTGGCCAGAAAAAAGTTAATGAATTTGTGTACCTATATTTTCTGTATCAATGCGATAAGAAAGGCATTTGTCCTTCAATGATGCTGTAATGAAACTAAAGTTTCCGTAGGGTCATTAAGCGTGTCTAAAAGTTGAGGCTCTTTGAAGTTATGGGGCTTTTTATGTCGATACAAAATATTTTCTAACTCTTTCTGTTTAAACGATATCAATACTAGTTTTTTTTAATAATAAATCTTGACTTATTTAAATTTTTTGACATATAGTATTTGTACATAACACAACAAACAATCAAGATATTAGTGGTTGAACTGAGCGCGAGGTCGTTGGGACGCGCGGAGAACACCGGTTTTGCTCCCGTTTTTGGCGGTAAAATATTATTTTAAAAATATCTGTAACATAAAATAGATGTTTAAAACAATGTCTGTGTAGATGCATAAACAGAGAATCAATTAAAGTTAATTCTGAAGCTGTTTATTGAATGGGTTAGGAATTACGAACGTGTGACCGCCAAAAAACGGCCCTCGGAGAATCACTCATATGTATAGATTAGTGGTTCTCCGCGACTTCGCACGCAAGAGTTGGATTTTCCATATAAACTTTAATCCCCCATTTCACCCCCTTAATGTTTTTATATCGCGACAAAATGTAGCCTATGTCCTTTCCAGGGTCTCGAACTGTCTCCATACCAAATTTCATCTCAATCGGTTTAGTGGTTTAAGCGTCAAGAGGTAACAGACAGACAGACAGACACACTTTCGCATTTATAATATTAGTATGGATATAGATAAGTAAGTGTCTTTATCATAGCTGGTAGGTACCTCTTTTTAGACACAGTCGTTTATTGTCTGCATTCTTAGTGCTGTCATTTTTTGCTCCTTTGTGTACTTACTATGGAAGCGCCAATCACACGCGTTTGTCAAGCAAATCTAGTACAAATAGCTAATCTGTGATCAAATCTATTCCCCGCAACATCACCCGCTGACGTCTAGCGCGCCTCGCCCCCCGCACCTCTGACCACCCTTATAATAGGAAGGTCGCGCTTGAACTAGTCGTACTTAGCTGAGCAGTCCGTGATCAAATTTTTCGCTCATAAAAATTGATGGACTGTGTCATCCGTTGGGACTCGAACCCACTCATGCAAACGCCGAGTTTTGATGAAATCGAACGCCTACTCATTGGCGTAGCAAGCACTTTCAAAAATTCATCGACTGACTAACATCCTCCGTAGCTCACTTGGTAAGAGCATTCGCATGGATAGCGAAGGGTCGTGAGTTCGAGTTCCATCGGATGGCACTGTCTATAAATTTTTGTTAGTGAAAATTAGTTTAATTTAGTAAAGCACAATTTTTCTTAAGAAGCTTTTTCTGTAGCTACAGTGATTAAGGTACCTATTCCTCTAACCCATCTTGTATTTTAACACCATTTTAATTTCCATCGGTATTTTTGTTGTTTTCGTCGTCGTAATTAAGTCGTTTGACATTCGTCTACTTGGCTTGGTCGGGCACCACTTCCCCTAGGTGGGGGGAGGGTAAACCCAAAGTTTCATTGATGTACATAATTTAATAATAATAATTAATTGTTTCCACAAACACACCAATTACCTAGCCCCAAACTAAGTGTGAGCTTGTGCTATGGTGACTAGAATAACGGATAGACATACTTATATACATTTGTAAACATCCATGACTTAGGTACAAATTATCGTGCTCATCACACAAACTTTTTCCCCTTGCGGGATTCGAACCCGCAACCGCCTGATTTAGAAGTCCGGGGCGCGAACCACTACACCAAGACAGTCGTCAAATTTGTCGCCAAACTTAGATTTTTAGTCCAACTTTACCTGTATTATTGATCTTATACCGAAGTACTAGTACTTATTCTGTGCTTATACGTAGATACTCGATTGAGGATGAAAAAAGTAAACAAACATTCGTATAATTAAGTATATTTGTTTATATACGTACGTATGTATTCTATGTAGGTACGTAGGCCTACTGATTTTTACCTACTTTTAATTTGTAAATGATTTTTCTAAGGCACTTAGTACACTACGCGGTTCTCAGACAGAAGGCCCACTTGCGCACGTTCGAATTAGCTAATCTGGATTTATTCAAGGCCTATTATCTGACTGCCTCGTTGGTCTAGTGGTCAGCACGCTGGGTACTATCCACGAGGTCCCGGGTTCGAATCCTAGGTCGGGCCGAGAGTGTTTGGGTTTTTCTGTCTTGAAATTACTCAGACACAGCTCCGAAGTCAGGAAGTTGGTGGTGTTTACACCTCCGTGCCTCGGAAAGCAAGTTAAGCCGTTGGTCCTGCGCTTGATCTCTCTATGGTCATGTCGGACTGCCGTCTCACCGAATTATGAGAGTGAAGGAACAGAGAGTGCACCTGTGTATTGCGCACATACTTGTGCACTATAATATGTCCTGCGCAGTTGGCTAATCTCCGGACTGGCGCAAGTGGGACTTCCGGATTAGCTGATTCAGACTTGTGCAACTGGGCTTTCAACTCAGATAATAGGCCTTGAAAAAGTCTGGAATAGCTAATCCGGACGTGCACAAGTGGGCCTAAGACTCAGCGTAGTGTATTATGAGTCTGTAAGTCTGTATGACCTATCTCGCTCTTTTTATCCTGTGAAAGAGCGAGATGGGGCTAAGACTGTCTTAGTAGAACTGTCTGAATATCGCGTTAAAGCTACTTATACCTTTATACTTAACATATTATAATATACTTGCATATAGGAACGAGTTGTATACAATAATATACTAGTCAAAATAGGGGCCACCACGTTTTTTTAGTTTTCCAACAAATGTATTATATTGAGGAGTCGATAAATTTATCGACTTAATTTATTGATTAATTTTTAATGTTTTAACATAAAATTTAGTACCGTGTATGCCCTCCTCTTTTGTGAATGCATTCTCGAAGCCTAGAGGGCATACTCTCTACCAAGTGGCGAACTGTTTCTTGTGCAATTTGTTCCCAGCTTGTTTTCAGCACATTAATTAGCTGTCTTTCGTTATGCACGGGTTGGTTTGTGTTCCGGACACTTCGTTTTAATAAATACCACATGTGCTTGATTGGGTTAAGGTCCGGACTGTTGGCGGGCCACGGTAAAACCTGTATACCAGCTTCCTCTAGGGCTTCTCGGGGGGCTCTTGCTGTATGAGCATTGTCGTGCATTAATTTAAATCCTGCACCAATTCTTTGTGCAAATGGTACTACATCTTATGAACTGTTCAATGTATAGTTGAGCCGTTACCGTACCTTCATTGAGAACTGCGAGCTCGGTTCGACCGAACATCGAAATTCCGCCCCACACCATTACATTGGGACCCCCAAATCTGTCACTTTCATGGATGCAGGCATCCGAAAATCGCTTACCCTCTCGTCTCCAAACTCTAATGCGACGATCGTCACTAAAAAATTTTACTTTGCACTCATCAGTGAACAATACTGTGCTCCAATCATTTGTGACCCAGTCCTGGTGTTGTCTTGCGAAAGATAAACGGTTCGCACGATGCGCACTTGTCAACGGAATTCGCACTACATGTCTCCTAGAGAATTTTTGGTCCTCGTGTAACCGATTCCTAATCGTTTGGTCGCTAACACGAGTACCCGTCGCCTGACGCAAGCGATTTTGTATGGAGCGAGCGGTGACGAATCGCTCTATGCGCGCAGTTAAGCGATCTTCTTGTGTTGTGGTTGCTCGAATTCTTCCATATCCCCGTCTTCTGGTTACACTTCCAGTCTCTTGGAACCGATTCCAAGCATTCTGAAAATCGTGAAAATCCCAGCTGCAGAGCTACAGAACGCTGCGAATGCCCTTCTTGTATCAATGTTATGGCTCTAGTTGCGGTTTGCACGTCCATATGTCTACGATTTCTCGGCATTGCTTGAAAATGTTTATTCACACTCAAACTTAGCAAAATGTAACTGGTCGCGCACGAATTCACAGTTGAAATGACCTAAAACTTCGTTCAAAAAGTTGGCTATATTCAAGTGGTTACAAAAAAAATGACAAACTGTCACCCACTTCAAAAACTATGCAAGTTGTAAGAAATTATTAAAGTCGCTCCAGACGTCGAAATAAATAAGTGGCCCTTATTTTGTTTTGACTAGTATATATTTACCTACCAACAAAATGAAAGTTACTAGTTACCCTATTGATATTGTGATTTTAGAATAGCATTTTTGCATTTATTTATTACTATTACTATATTCTTAAATAACTTTATTAATCTCAAATCGATGTTACATTTCAGTTCTGACTTTTTCATGCCCTGTCAGACATGTCGCACTGACTTAGGCTGTGGGTTAGTTACACATTCATTTAATGGATTATAAACTATTTACTCTATTATCTTTAACAATTAGCTAATCATCTTTATCCTAGCTTCGTTATCTTCTCCAGACTTATCATCTTTGAACTTTCCATAGTTCAAATACTCTTCAATCTCCTGAAGCGTCCTATCCTTAGTCTCTGGGAGTATAAAGTACAAAGCTAATAGAGCGATTGCCATGGCCGCTCCGAACACAGCAAACGTGCCATGGAACCCGACGGCGGCCATTAAATATGGCGTCACTTTTAGCACAACCATCAAAGCAATTGACATGGTAACACCTGACGCCGCGACGCCCGCCCCTCTATGTGCCAATGGGAACATTTCTCCTAAAAACGTGAAAGGTATGGGAGTACATCCTAAGTTTGCCAATATAAAGTACACGACTAACATTGTCAACGGGATCCATGTATGGTCCTGAGGGATTATTGATTTGGTAACTAGGAACTGGTACGTGCAGACGCTAAACAATACTACAATAGATGCTACTCCTGTTGAGAAAAGCAGCGTTCTCCGTTGCATCATCTTGACGAGGACTGAGGAGAACAAAGCGCTGGCTGTGATAATCAAATCTATGCTTATAGTGTAAAGGAATGACTGCTCCTTATTGCCACTGATCTCACTGATGATTATCGATGCGTACGCCGGGAAAGTGTGTCTTCCGCAAGCTTCAAGGAGAACAGATCCGAATAAAATAATGAAGACTGGCATTACAAAGTCTTTTCTGCTGAACTTCTTGAAGAATTCCACAAATTTTTGTGGAAATGACTTGTTCTCCATAGATAAACGTTCTCGTTGCGCGTTCATGAGATGGTTGTGTTCTTGTCTAGACTCTTCGCTGCTGCCCCGGAGCCAGATGAATGCCTTTTCGCTTTGGTCGTATTTCTTCTTGGATGCCAGCCATGCAGGGCTTTCAGGCCACGTGAGCACGATTAAGAAAGCTGCAATATGTGGAACCAAACCTAAAATAGCTACGGTTCTCCAATGGAAGTAGTTGCTTAACACGTGCATCACTGTATTCCCTAAGCATACAGCGGCTGTTTTCAGGTTCAGAAACATTCCTCTGTGCTCAGGGCTTGTGAATTCTCCGATGACGACTGCTCCTAAGGTGACGGTTGCTCCTGCTGTGATGCCTCCAAGTATTCTTCCAATCATGAGGGTGGTGACGTCTTGGGCGAAGTAAATGATGATCCAGCCGCCCATGCCGGGTAGGATGACTATTGCGTGCGCCAGTTTTCTGCCGTACCATTCCATGAGGACGGAGGAGAGGAAGAAACCCAGCATACTGGATAGGCCCACTGAAGACGCTGAAAAAGGGAAAAATACAATTTGCTAATCTTTATAACCCTTCAACTGTGGCGGCAATTTTGCGCGAATAGGCGCATCTGTGGCGCCACATCCGAGTGAAATCGCGCGATAGCGACATCGTAAGAAAGGACTTTATAAGTCGCTATACTGGATTGGCATAGTTCAAGGCTAGGCCTAGATTTATATACATTTTGACACACAGACAGCTCCACTTCGATCGACCTAGATTCGTGCCACATATATGAAAACACCGCACATTTCGTCAAGTCACCGCTTGATGATACCACAATGACCTTGATGCAGGTCTTTCGAGGCAAGGAATCAGGTTTATCTTATCATAACTATAGGTCGGTTAAACCTGTTACGCCCTAATCGAACTGGGAACCAGCTCTACCTAATTCATCTAGGATAGACTCAGAACATTCTAGTTCAACAGCTGCAAGCCTATCAGCGGAGTCATTATACGCATTCAATGTATGGGAACCAATATTTTTCGTATCAAAGGATGAGCCTTGGCATACTTGTTCCTAAGGTAGACTAGTGTGGAAAACGCCCGGAAGTCAGCGGCTCACACCCCGCTGGGGGGCTGGGGGAGGGGGTGAAGTTCCCTTACTCCGCACGCACTGTGACTCGTCATAACTGCTAATTTATACCTACTAGGGCAAGTTTGGTATGATTTTCAGCTAAATCAAAGATAGCCAATTGATTTTTGAAACAAAAACCAAGCATTTTTATACAAAAAATGGAATTATGGCCAAAAATTAAAAAAAAAAAACAATATTTTTTTTGGTAATGGCCATAAACTTTAAACGTGTACCAATATCTGCTTTAAAAAAATATAGATAAATAGCCGCATTCATAGAGTTTCCAAAAATATAAGCTTTGTTGAAAATATTTATAGTTAAAATGTTTAGAAAAATATTTAACTCCACGCGGCAGACACGAAAATTCTTAGAAAAATACAGGACAGCAAAAAACAACTTTTATAATATGTTGCTAAGGACCTATAACTAGTGAGAATATAATATGATGTTTATAGAATAGGACGTAATTTTAATGATTTTTTGATAAAAATGTATTGTATGATCCCTGTGTATAGGTTTACCGTCGTATTTAAAAACTTATTCCTCATCTAGATTTAGTGACAATGTCGGGTGACTTGAAGGTCTTTAATTAATCGAGCTACATAAATATATGCTTAAAACACCCACATATATTTATATACTATCTCTTATGTACATTTGCCTTCGGAATCGCTCAACTCTGTGCACTTATGTTGCCGCTGCAAGCACCTGCATCTGTGGCTGCCACACTTCATTTTGCAACTGCACCTGAGAATTTCAATACATACATACAATGCATGCTTCGGCTGCCACTGGCAAGTCTATACATGTAGGTTTCCAGCTGTCACCGACTTTGGTCCATCATTCCCAATTAGATGGATATTTTTGTAAACAAATGCTTTCATGCATCGTTCACCGTAGAAAATGAACAAGACATAAAGAAAAAAGTATTTACGAATACACTATTCTCGGAACTGATAGCAGTCAGCGGCGAGACGCTCAAAGTTGTCCAGGAATACCCTTACCTCGGGCAAGTGTTGCAACTGGGTAGAGACAACTTCGAGCGCGAAATCGCCAGAAGGGTGCAGCTAGGTTGGGCAGCATTTGGGAAGTTGCCTCACATCTTCTGGTCGTGGCGACGCAATGCCTGAAGAGTAGGGTGTATACCCAGTGCGTCCTACATGTCATGACCTACGGGGCCGAGACGTGAAACTTGACATTCAAGCTGGTCCACCGACTGCATGTCGTTCAGCGAGCTATGGAACGGTCTATGCTGGGGATCTCGCTAAGGAATAAAATCTAGAACGAGATCATATTGGTAACAAAAACCGAGCATTTTCATACAAAAAAATGGAATTCACTTTTTTGTATGAAAATGCTTGGTTTTTGTTTCAAAAATCAATTGGCCATTTTTGATTTAGCTGAAAACTATACCAAACTTGCCCTAGTAGGTATAAATTAGCAGTTATGACGAGTCACAGTGCGTGTGGAGTAAGGGAACTTCACCCCCTCCCCCAGCCCCCCAGCGGGGTGAGAGCCGCTGACTCCCGGGCGTTTTCTACACTAGTCTACCTAAGGAACAAGTATGCCAAGACTCATCCTTTGATCCCAAAAATATTGGTGTTGCCGTATAACAACCCAAATATATTGACGACCGTCTTGGTGTAGTGATTCGCGCCCCAGACTTCTAAACCAGGCGGTTGCGGGTTCGAATCCCGCAAGGGGCAAATGTTTGTATGATGAGCACGAGCATTTGTACCTAAGTCATGGATGTTTATAAATGTATATAAGTATGTCTATCCGTTTCCTAGCCGCCATAGCACAAGCTCACGCTTAGTTTGGAGCTAGGGAATTGGTGTGTTTGTTAAAACAATTTATTTATTATTTATTTATAAAGCCTCATTCGAAAGATAAAGCGATCACTATTGTATTTGCTCAGTATTTTGAAAGCTATCAATCAGCTCTGACGTCAATTTCTTTCCTTTTTCGCTGTCTGCAATTTGAAAGCAAAATGATATGCCTTCTTTACATACTGGATCTTAGATCATGCGCATTTTATTGTTGACGTGGCAAACACAAACAGGGATTTTCACAGCTGCTAAATTTGTTTAGTTAGATTATAATAATAACGTACCCGCTCCGTTATTTTAATTACGGTTATTTAGATAACTGTACCTTTGAAATGGTTTCCGTATAAACCACTATGGCTTAGTTTTTATTGTCCTATGTTTTATCGGCTTCTAAGTGGAACAATAATAATTTGATTTTTTATTGCTGGTTGACAAATTAATTCACAATTTTCCTATTACAAATTCTTAAACGATTTCATTCCAATTGTTAATGACGATCTCTATTATAGTCTGATTGATTCATAATTATTTCAAACCTTTTGTTCAGAGACTTTAGCTAAGTTGTTTTGATTTCACAAACGTCACTGCAATGCAACGTAGTTCTTGCGTAGTCCGTACTAGGTAAGTTTTATCTCATCTGTATTAATCTCGCCTTGTTTACTGCCGTACTCAGAGACGTCAATTAAAGTTAATCTTTCATTAAGTCTCATGCCGTCCTTTTCTATTGCACTGACAAAGAAAGTGACAGAACGAGACTTAATCATATTAAATTTAATTGACGTCTTTAAGTGCGGCAGTTAGACTCTGCAAAAAACTTTATAAATTCTAATTCGTTAAGGTACACATGTCAGACTACGAGTACACTACTTTGGCTTTGAGACCTACTCTATTCCCTACGTATCAAAAGCTGTTTTCGTCGTAACCTGATGTGCCTACTGTACTTACATAAAGATAAGCCTACTTACGTTGGCTTACAATTTAACTGAGGGTCGCAATCTTCTTGATCCATTGTGAAACTTTTTCTAAATAACTCTATCTCTCTTCGCATTATTAATCCGACTGATTTTACTGTGTATTCCTGCGCTTCCTGGAAGAGGTTGTAAGACAAAACCCCTGGTCTACCCAAAAATCAGTATGCGATAATTACTTTTTTAACTTAAGCAATTTGTTTGCAAAATTAAATCAAATTTCACTTACAAAAATTAATCAACTGTGTCATCCGGTGGGACTCGAACCCACGTCCCTTCGCTATCCGGGCGAGTGCTCTTACCAACTAAGCTACGGAGGACGTTAGTCAGTCGACGAATTTTTGCAAGTGCTTGCTACGCCAGTGAGCCGGCGTTCGATTTCATCAATACTTGGGGAATGTACCCGCATGTATCCAATGGAAATATTTTTACAAATATTTAACCATCAGTTAAGATGAAATCAGCTTAACTTATTATATTTTTATAACTTAAGCAATTATTTTGCAAGTTTTTACGAAATTAAATCAAATTTCACTTACAAAAATTAATCAACTGTGTCATCCGGTGGGACTCGAACCCACGTCCCTTCGCTATCCGGGCGAGTGCTCTTACCAACTAAGCTACCGAGGACGTTAGTCAGTCGACTGACTGACTAACGTCCTCCGTAAAAAAATAATAAAAATCCGAAAAATATAATAAGTTAAGCTGATTTCATCTTAACTGATGGTTAACTATTTGTAAAAATATTTCCATTGACTAACGTCCTCCGTAGCTTAGTTGGTAAGAGCACTCGCCCGGATAGCGAAGGGACGTGGGTTCGAGTCCCACCGGATGACACAGTTGATTAATTTTTGTAAGTGAAATTTGATTTAATTTCGTAAAAACTTGCAAAATAATTGCTTAAGTTAATTTAATAATTTGTTTGCAAGTTTTTACATTAAATTTAGTATGCGAAGTTCTTTTCCTGAGCTGTAGGCATCTGGTAATGGGGGTTTAAGAGTGTAGCTACGTACCTAGCCAAGAGGCCGTTGCCAGGTCGACCTTGATGGGAGAGCTGGGATCCTTGAGGGCGGGCAGGAGGCAGGAGGGGTAGCTCAGCACCATGCCCTGGCCCAGCATGTTCAGCAAGACCCCTGATACCGTCCATGACTGAAATGAGATGACCATTTAAACTGTTGCTCAGAATTGAAGTATCTTACAATTTGGTTCTTATTCAATAATTATAAACCGACTCCAAAAAAGAAGTAGGTTTTCCATTCGACTGTGTACGTTGTGTTTTAGGGTTCCGTACCCAAAAGGTAAAAACGGGACCCTATTACTATGCCTCCGCTGTCTGTCTGTCTCTCTGTAGTGACTGTCTGTCTGTCATCAGGCTGTATCGCATGAACCGTGATAGTTAGATAGTTGAAATTTTCATAGATGATGTATTTCTGTTCCCACTATAACAACAATTACTAAATAGAGAATACAATAAATACTTAAGAATGATTTTTAGCGTTTTTTGCTCTATATGTATAACGGCAACAGGCTGACGCTTGAAATATTCAAAGAATAGTTAGTTATATAACTTAGTCACTTCATAAATAAATAATTAAATAAAAATAAAAAAATTAAGCGAGGCTCCCATATATCCATATCCATATATATAAATATGTTTTTTTTAGGTAATACTATAAAGTCTTATGTTGTATGTCCGACTCGCACTTAGACGGCTTTTTATGTTTGTTTGTTTCGCGATTTTCCAAATTCTTTTTTTGTCTGAATTATGTCATTAAGCTTAGATCTGGTAACAGGGATCCTGGAGAAATCGAGAGACCTATCAAATATTTAAGCCTAGATCTCGTAACAGGGATCCTGGAGAAATCGATAGACCTATCAAATATTTAAGCCTAGATCTGGTAACAGGGATCCTGGAAAAATCGATAGACTCATCAAATATTTAAGCCTAGATCTCGTAACAGGGATCCTGGAGAAATCGATAGACCTATCAAATATTTAAGCCTAGATCTCGTACAGGGATCCTGGAGAAATCGAGAGACCTATCCAAATATTTAAGCCTAGATCTGGTAACGGGGATCCTAAAGAAATAGAGAGATCTATCAAATATTTAAGTCACATCTATATAGTTTTTAGTGTTTAGATTTGTACTAGAAATTTTTTTTGGAATATATTAGCAGATTATGCAACTGATATGCGCGTCTCAAAATTTAGGAAAAATATAATTACCTTTTTACCTTTATTGATCATTTTCTTCAGTTTCCGATGGAGGCACGGGAGTGCCCACGTCAAGACGAAAAAAAACAAGATTACTACTACTTGTTATCGAAAAGCTTTTTCGTAATAAATCTCAAATAGTAAATTACCACGTTTTTAAATAATGTTTAATGTTGAATAATGTTTTATTTGATTAACAGCTGACAAAGTAAAAAAAAAAAATTCGCATTGCCACCGCTTGAAAATTGATAGTTAATAAACTTACTTATCCGGCATGAACATACTCCTTTGACACAATAAACTGTAAAACACATTGCAAAACACTCGTCCTTTTCCAGCTTTATGAAGTCCCACTGCTGAGCAACTATCCGTCTCACTTGCAATCAATTTATTTATCCAGAAAAAAATTGTGCAAAAAATTTTAACGGCAAAAACAGCGCCCTAAATTTTGAGTCCACATTTCCGCACCCATTCGTTTTGAAATTTTAAAACCGGAATTCTTTAACACATCTCAGGGTGGACTATATAAATGTTGTCTAGAGCCTATTTTCTTAACTTCCTTCAATAGTTAAATGTTATTTTTACCTGTTTGATAAATGGAGCGACCATCGCCAGAGTTCTATAACATCTGAGCGGATAGAGCTAAGAATTGTGATCGACGACTATCTTTAGTGATAAACTATTTGCCAGTATTTAAGCAATCATCATAAACAGCTTAATGAATAAATGTATAGGGCTTTGTTTTGTTACATAGGAAGTGATAATTGTTATAAAACAATTAGAAAATTATTCGTTTTCTCAGCAGTAAGGTCTACGAAGAGTTAAGGGCATTTTTTTCTTTTTAAAAATACAATGAAAATCTTGAAAATACTTGATTTAAGAGCATCATTTATTTCTGTTTGATATTGAATTGAATTTATTTATTTTTTTGCCATACTTTGTAGGCGATGGCATTACCTTTCAAATCTTCTGCATAGTTGTAGGACTTCCAGATACATAAAAATTAGTAAGGTATTAAAAATGGCGGCTATTTCAAGAGGGGGAGTTAGACCTCTATATGGGTGACTTATTGTTGAGAACATTGATGAGTTAAAGGCTCTTAATATATTGCCAATCGAAACCCGGATACTAGGTATACCGTATAGGCCGTAGACAAGATTTGGCGAAGTTTGCTATCGCTAACAAAATATATGACTATGAAACTGACATATCTAAGCCGTCGAAACATCATGTGACTTATGTATACCTACACTTTGTTGACGATAGCGAAGTTCGCTGTAAAATAGATAGCATATGTAAATTTCAAAATCTCAAAATATGTAGGTATGTAAAAACCACGAAGTTTCAATGGCTAATGTCAGTTTCATATTTTTTTTAACGATGACCAACTTTGCTTTTAAATAGATTGCATCTTGTCTACGGGCTCAGATATGGGTGTATGTAAGGAATATTATCATCATATCAACCTATTGCAGTCCAGTGCTGGACATAGGCCTTTCCAAGACTGCGCCACTTGTGACGGTCTTCCGCTTCTCGCATCCAGCCATCACCTGTTTTTAAATAAATGTCAGAATACTCAACAACTCAGTTGGATAAGACAGGACCTAATTGATACAACCTTATTTATTATATGAAGTACCTAAAAACACGAAACGTAGATAAACACGATGTTGTAATTATTATCTTTCAACTTTAATTATGTGAGTGTTATTAGATAAACTGTGGTAGTAACTTTCGAATTTGTAATTTATATGTCATCGTAAGTAGTATATAATATGCATTAATGCTTATGTATGAATGTTGTACAGACACGAGCATAATTACGTAGGTATTCAGACGCAATCGATTTAAGAACTTATAACAGTAAATAAAATCAACGCTACAGGCACTTGGCAGTCAGCAAGCAGAAATCTGCAATAGAGATTTTCGCCTTTTTAAGTTTTTCTTGTAAAATTACTATGAAACTGGTAGCCTAGATAATACCAGCAATGAATTCTACGTCTTCTTTCAGCGGCCACCTGGACCATGCATAGATTTTTTAAAGATGTCGAGTGGTGGACGTCTTTGTAACCCTTCTACCTCTGCTAGCTGCACCGGCGATAGCCCCCGGACTAGAAATGCTTAGATCAAGGAACATTTCTAAAAGCTCATAGCTTATTAGAAAATTTAAAGGACAATTTCAGAACGGCCTTCACTGCGAAAAAAAATCGTCAATTTATTTTTCATGTATTTTTTCGCACACCCCACACCTTTCGAAATTATAATAGCAAACACAGTTGATGTAGAAAAGAAGAAAAAATACATATTAATGCGATAATAGGGGCCAAGTTCGATACAGCAGATAATAATTTGACAAAGCAGATACCCGGGGGAAGTCTAAGATTTTTTCCAAACAAATGGTGTTATTTTGGGGGGATTCCGTGTGAAGTTTGGGTGGAATTCAAAATAGTCATCTAGCAAGACTATCTCACTCTCGCGACCGCTAGCATAGCGGAAGCTAATGACCAATAGCGGAACAGAAAAAAGACGCGCGAGCGTGCTGATTCGCCAACAATATTTCCCGTGCTTTAAAATTCATCTTCTGCGCAGGTACATCGGCAAGCCATACTAGTTAGTATTACTGTACTAGTCGTGCAGCCGACTGTACTAAGTTTGTACTAAGAGTATTAGGTCATTGTGTCGGCTGTTGCACATTAATTAGTGGCTCGTCAATGCGTGTCATTATCACCTCGAAACGTCATCGGCGATAGTGGCGTGACATTTTTTATCTTACTCCGTTTATTTTCGATCACATTACATTCTTTGTGAGATAGCTTATTAACCTGTTATTGGCTTAACTTTTCTTTAAGTACCTAACATGTTAATACACATTATTATAAAGATGTTAGTTTTCTTAAATAAATAAATGATCTACTAGCCGTTCCCATACTCGTCCGTCGAATGACGAATATACATACATTATTTCAACAAACACATCAATTACCTAGCCCCAAACTAAGCGAGCTTGTGCTATGGCGACTAGGATAACGGATTGACATACTTATATACATTTATAAACGACTCCACGACTTAGGTACAAATGCTTGTGCTCATCACCAGAGGTCGGAGTTATTCATGTACTTACACTGCTACTTATTCCATACAGCGAAAGAATAAAGTGGATATGCCTCAAATCCCGAGATGAATTTTAAAGAGCAGAAAAAAATCCCGTGATTTAAATAAAAAGTTATTTACTTTTACACAATTCAAACTACTGCACGCAAGACGTTACTAAACTTAAATCAATGACATCGGATGATCCAATACGCGCGATGTTGCCACAGTTGTAGTTCGCACAAAATGGCTTGTGAGAACAAAAAATACAATAGTGGAAATGCGAAGCACTCCCCGCTTAATAGAATGTACTAGATTTGTCTCTTTCTACTGCATTCAAACTATCTACTAGCAATAAATCGGTTTACTCATTCACACAGCTCATTCGCTTACCTACCTCGGTTCATCGAATGCGCTCACTTGTTTCCTTCCTTGTTCACTTTGTGTTTTGTGTGGTGAATCCTGTTTGTTTGTAATATTGTTGACCACACGGGATTGTCCATTAGAAATCCCGGGAAGGTCCACATTAATATCAACATTTCGATGCAAGTACATAAATAACTCTACCTAATTCCGACCTCTGCTCATCACACAAACATTTGTCTCTTGCGGGATTCGAACCGCAAATGCGTGGTTTAAAAGTCCAGGGCGCAAACCACTACACCAAGACTGCCGTCAAAATTTCTTAAATAAACTTCCATTTCATCCCTCGACGAAAATAGCCTATGTCCTTCCTAGGTTCTTAAACTACCTCCACACCATTCTCTGTTGACAATATGAATTGGTTTAGCTGTTTAAGCGGTAACAGACGGACACACTTTCGCTCAAATATTAGTATAGATGTCGCCATAATTCAGTTTTTGTTATGAGTTTTGGGTAATTGCACCCAAAAAACTGACAGTTTATGTTACAGAAACAAATCTTCCGCTTCATATTTCTTTTATAGGTATAAATCTTTGTTTTAATTATATTGTTTGAAAGGAAGGCTCTTATTCTTAAGAGATATTATACAACAATTACTTTTTTTATTGGTTTTAAAATTTAATATTTAATATCCTTCTTACTTAATGGATATACAGAGAAACCAATTTTTCTTTCTTCCATTTTCTGTATTTTCCCAGGTAAAGCACGCCATTTTTTCAAATTTATATGTAGACTTACCATTTAAAAAATAATGAATTTATCCATAAGGCAAAATATTATATATCTGAAATGTTTAATGTAGATTTCCTTGTCAGATAGCCATGGAACACACTGTATACACAGTTAAAAACTGTTCCTTAATACGAATAAGTAAGTGTGTTAAGGGATTGCGTAATTACATTAATAAATTGTTCCAACAAACACCAATTTCCTAGCCCCAAACTGCGTAAGCTTGTGCTATGGTGACTAGGATAACGGATAGACATACTTATATACCTACGTTTAAAACATCCATTACTTAGGTATAAATGCTCGTGCTCATCAGAAATGTTTGTGTGATGAGCACGAGCATTTATACCTTGCCTTAACATTTGCCCTTTGCGGGATTCGAACCCGCGACCTCTGGTTTTGTAGTCCGGAGCGCGAACCACTACCAAGACGGTCGTCTCAATTAAGTATGTAGTTTATTATATTTTGTCATCATGGTTTAGTAGTTACCCAGGTAACTATTACGTAGTTTGATATAAGATTAATTAAATATTTTCGAATGATAAACACAGTTTTATTATATGTACATTATTCGTGTTGTAAAAACCTTATCATGCCCAAATTAGGATTTATTCTATAAAATATTATAAAAGTGTTCCCATCCAGCAATTTTCAGTTTAGTTACTTGTATAACATCCCGTTTTTATATTAGTTAAGATAAGAAACCAAAAATTGAACACAGCTTGGATTTTAACCCACGTCCTTTGGCTTTAAAACATAGAGATTGTCCCAAAAATAGCATGTCAAACTTAAGGAGAAAAAAGAACAAGTACAGGCAGATCGACTCCCGGTACCACTTTGTACCGTTTGGAGTCGAAACACTGGGTTCGTGGGGTCCCAACGCTATCTCTTTTTTCAAAGAGATTGAGAAGAGGCTAGTTGACATCAGTGGTGACCTAAGAGCTGGCAGCTACCTTGCTCAGCGTATAAGCATCGCTATCCAGCGCGGTAATGCTGCCAGCATCCTAGGAACCTTACCACAAGGACCCTTTTTATAATTTTTGTTTTTGTGTTGTTGTTGTTGTGTTGTTGTATATATAGTTAATTACGCTTCAAAACTTTTATTTAGGAGAAAATAGATATGACGGAATGACCATATAGACAAATAAAATTGCTTCGGTAAAAGAATTAGAATAAGAAATCGTTACAGTCTGTTGTTTTTTTGTTTCGGAAACTTTTAAAAAAAATATTTTCACTTTAAAACAACTGAAAACATGATCAAAACATTCATTTAAAGCTTGAGTAAATCTAAAAAAACTAGAGTCCTAGAAGTAGCAGTAAACTTTTACTTATTTCTACAACTCTAGATTTTTTTTGTTCTAATGTCTTGAAATAATTCAGATAGGTACAGTTCCGAAATCTGGAAGTTGGTGGTGTTAACACCCCCGTGCCTCGAAAAGCACGTTAAGCCGTTGGTTCTGCGCCTGATCTCTCTACGGTCATGTCGGACTGCCGTCTCACCGAATTATGAGAGTGAAGGACCAGAGCACCTCTGTATTGCACACACTTGTGCACTAAATCTCCCGCACAGTTGGCCGCTGTAGTCGAAATTCGACTAGGACATTATTAGTATTACAATCTGAAAAATTCAACGTCACCTAATATGTCAAAAACTGTCCAGCAGCTGGACAAACAAATGGACATACCTACATACATGCGCTCGAAAACATTATCCTCCTTCTAGCAGTTGGGTAAAAAGAAAACAATTACGCTATTATGTCTTCAGATTTTTTATTTGGCAGCTTATTTACATACTTATAGGCTAACTAACAATAATTGAGGCTTCTCGATAAATCCTATTTTGGGTTTGTATTCTATCTTATATACTTATTTTGAACTTAAAGCAATTTTATATAAGTGCGAGGGCTTTACATTAAAATTATTGATATTTTATTTAAACAATACTATTCTTCAAATTAAGGTTTCTTAATTAATAAGTTAAAATATAGTAATCATGCTTTTATCAGCGCTTCGTTTGTTTTGAAATTAAGAAAAATACAATTATTTTTGTAATTACATTTTTCACTTCAAAATTCTTTATTGCTTCATTTTAGCTTTAAGAATAACATGGGTTGGTTCTCCCTTTTGAGTTTGAAAAACTCGTGACAGGGAGTGCCGCTCTTTCGTAACTAAAGTAAACATTAAACATTATTTTTACGTATGATCGTAACTTAAATATGATCGTAACTTAAATATGATCGTAACTTAAATACCTACCTACGATAAATGATTTGAAAAAGTTAAAACTGTAATAGGTACAAGTCTCTCGGCTTCTTAGTGACTAGATAACGGTGAACGAAAAAAAAAAATACCCAAGTATTTTTTTTTCGGTCACCGTTTGATAAATTCTTATAAGTACTTCAAAATTCTACAGCGTGTTCTTTTTGATGTCGTATAAAGATATTTGTTCTTGTGGTGAAATGCAGCAACTTTTTTTATGGAGCCAATTTTAGTGCCAAAAATGAATTGTGGTCTACGTAATACTAAGTACTACTTTAATGATCACTCTACATACAAACTACAGGGATTAATATAATGAAACGACTTCATAGCAATATTTTTTTCTTTCAGGTAACGCAACTTTCGTGCCACTTGTGTTCACTTTTCAGTTACGCAAATATTGTGCGTGTTTATTTTTCTACGAATGAGTAAAATTATATGCACGCCTACTAACTACTAGTAAGGAATAATTAATGTATTTTGTTTTCTTTGCATAGGTCGATCAAGTTAGTGGTTCTAAATCGCTGAAAATCTGGCAGCTCTTTGCAATGTAACACTGTATCGGTCATTTGTTTAAGGGTCTGAAATTTTCTTTTGACCGAACCATAAATTGATTCCAATAAAAAAGTTGTTGCATTTGCGTGAGCAACATAAATTATAGAATATTAAAAAGAACACGTTGTATTCTTATTATCACAATTACCTGCAACTAATTACAAGTATAAATTCTTATCCAGATTTTTGTTTAAAACGTTCATTTCTTGAATTCCTCAAGCATTCTCTCCTTGGCTTCCACATCGTCATTATTATTTTCTTCGAAGCGGCCAGTTTTGAAGTAATTCTCGATTTCTTGTAACGTTCTGTCTTTAGTCTCTGGCAGCACGAAGAAAAGAATAATGAGGCATGTCGAAGTAATCCCCCCAAACACAGCAAAGGTTCCGTACACCTTCACAGTGAGCATCAAGTAAGGGGTGATTAGAAGACCAATGTTCACACAAATTGATATCACAATACCTGACAGACAGGAGCCAACGCTCCGATGTTCCAAAGGAAATATTTCTCCCAACAAGGCTATTGGGATCGGAGTGCAACCCTGGTTCGCCAAAATGAAATACAAAACGAACAACGAGATAGGAATCCAGGACCGGTCTTTAGAAATCATATCATTAGAACTCATGTACAAGTATGCGCAAACTAAAGCCAAGACTATGACGGATCCGAACCCAGTGGTGAACAGCATGAGTCTTCGTCTCATGATCTTCACGATGACAGATGAGATGGTGGCACTGAGAGCGATGATGATATCGATGGCTAGAGTGTAGTAGAATGCCTCTCCCTTATTTGCCGTGACTTCGACGATAATATCCGCAGCGTAAGCAGGGAAAATATGACGTCCGCTGAACTCTAGTAAAACGAAGCTAACAGTCATGATGAACAACGGCTTGTAGAAGTCCTTCCTGCCAAACTTCTTGAATAAGTCCAGAGCGATACCTTGAATGCTCAATTTCTTCTGCGGTGTCTCCGTGCGTTGGACTCTGATCATGTCGGTCATTTCTTTCCTGGAAATGTCGTTGTCGCCTCTTAAGAAGATAAAGGCGTTTTCGCTAGCATCGAACCGCTTTTTGGAAGCCAACCAGGCCGGGCTTTCGACCCATGTGCAGATGATGGCAAAGGAAATGATATACGGAGCGGTAGCTATTAAGGCAAGCGTTCTCCAGTGGTAGAAGTGTCCGAAGGCGTGTACTAGAGCGCTTCCTATGCAGACAGAAGCTGTTTTCAAGTTGAGGAACATGCCTCTGTTTTGTGGGCTGGCGTATTCCCCTATGGCGACTGAACCTAGGGCGACGCAGGCGCCGCTGGTGAAGCCTCCGAGGATTCTCCCAAGGAGGAGCAGGCCGACGTCGTTGGCGAAGTAGATGCAGGGCCAGCCGAGGATCCCGGGGACTTGGACGATGAGGTACGTGATGCGCCGGCCCCACACGTGCATAAGGTACGATGAGATGATGATGCCGGGGATCGCGGAGAAGCCGACGGATGAGGCTGGGGGAAAGAGATAGAAGAAATCAGACACGTGAAATTATTAATTTTGTCTATCTCACTAATGTGCAAGTTGCAATAAAGGAGAGTGCGTAGTTTTGTATTGTATCCATGAAATTGTCATGGTGTGAAAGAATAGGTACCACAATTTGTCAAAAGTGGATGAATATAACGTGTAACAGAATTTTCTGTTCTGGTGTTAATTCTGATCGTATTATAGGCTTTTTGTGTGGGGTCAGTATCAAACTCCCAATAACAGAAACCATTTTCGTACATACCAGTACGTTTGTTAATGCCTCAGATTATACGAAAGAAGCGATTACAAATTAAAGCGTGACTTGCGCGAACGCGACATGGGCAGAAAGAACGATCTTCGCGGCCGATTGGTCACATTTTACAGTCAGTGCGTTCACTGCGTGCCAATGAGCGTTTAGAATTGAATTACTGTGCTCCTTATGCTTACAGGAGTTGTAATGCACACGTACCTACTTATTAAGTAAAATTAAGTAACACAGGATCAAATAACACACACACATATATATATAAGGTCGCTTTTTAAAAAGTGGTGAAATTTAAAGGGCAATTACAAAAACATAAATGAAACATTTTCGTTTCAAAAACCGAATTTCTTTATACGCTAATTTTCGAGAAAATCGCAAAAAACTATTTTGATTTAAACGTAAAATAAAACACCCCGTGCAGCTTGCGTAGTACTTTCGGTGCGCAGGTTCGTGTATCAATGAATTCGATAAGGACGCCACTATGCTCTGTCGCACTCCCACCTTACACGTGCGACTGGCCGGCGGTTCGCCTCACTGTCGGCGTAGTCAAACGCGCCGACAAAGGGTGGCCGCCATGCCGACACACGGAAACACGCGCTGCGGCGAACACGTGCCGAGCCTCGCGCCCACCCCGCTCCCGCTCACTGCTACCCCCGCCGCAGAGCGCACGCAGCGCGAGAGTTCAGTCCGCATAAAACAATTCACTGGGTTGTGCGCGCGCACTACGTGCGGAACATTTCATCATGGCGTATCGGTATAACGCCCAGGAATACCTAAATATGACATTGTGCTATAAAGAAGCGGGAGAAGTTTTGTTGCGGGCGCGGCAGCTGTACGCCGAGCGGTACGGCTCCATTGTACACACACGCACAATACTCGGAGCTGTGGTGCAGCGTTTTCGGGAGAGTGGCAGCTTCGAGCCACGCCTCGACCTCGTGCGTCGGCAACGACACCCGGCTCGGCTTGAAGAAGCAGTGATTGATTTCTTTTATCGGCACCCATTGGACGAGCATCACGGACGCCGCTCGTGTGTTTGGCGTGAGCAGATACTACGTGTGGCGGCTTTTGCGCGACGAAGGCCTCCACCCGAATCATTTTACTCGGGTCCAAGAGTTGCTGCAGCAGGACTACGCGCCGAGGGTCGAGTTCTGCCGCTGGTTTATACGAAACCGGAACTACAACTTGCTTTGGACCGACGAGTGCACATTTACGCGCCAAGGACTTTTTAATGTGCACAATGCGCATTATTGGTGCGAGTACAACCCGCGTGTGAGTCGTCCCGACCATTTCCAGCATCGCTTCAGTGTGAACGTGTGGGCAGGAGTGATAAACGGAACGTTGCTGGGGCCCGTGTTTCTGGAGAGAAATCGGAATACGGAATCGTTTTTAGAGTTTCTCCAAAATGACCTCCCTGAACTGCTGCTGGATGTGCCTGCGTGGAGCCGGAGGTACTACCTCTACTTCCAGCACGACGGCGCGCCTACGCACTTTAGCCTGCGGGTACGCGCCTACCTGGACGAGGCGTTCCAGGGCCGCTGGATCGGGCGCGGCAGCGTTATCCCCTGGCCGCCGCGATCACCTGATCTGACGCTAATGGATTTCCACGTGTGGGGTAGGGCCAAGGACCTGGTTTACGGGAACGACGGTCATACCATCCGTTCAGTGGAACAATTGCGTGCGCGAATAATTAATTCGTTTGATGTGATGGCCAGTGAGCCCCATGTGCTCGCTTCAGTTCGGAGGCATTGCCTCGATCGGGCTAGAAAGTGTGTACAAGAACAAGGGCGTCACATCCAGCATTTAATGTAAATTTTATTGTGTAAATAGGAACTTGTAAATTATGTAGATTGTTAATATTTAACTGTGATGTGATTGTGTAAACAGGAACTTGTAAATATGACTGTAAATATCAATGAATTCTGCCTTTTAACACGCCAAGTTAATACAAAAATAATAGCGTCCTATTTTTGATACAATTAAATTTAATACAAGGTAGTACGATGATTTTAACGGTTTTTTGTGTTAACTTGTCAGTCCAAAGCCTGAAAAAGTGTGATGGAAAGTCATGGTTCGTCATTGTACGTTTAAACAAAAAAAAATGTACCTAATAAACTGAACTTTAACGAAAACTGCCTTTTATTATACCAACACAAATCCCATATTAGGGAGCATCCATTGAATCGAAGCGAAGCAGTGTTAATTTGGTATAACATGTAATAACGTTAGGGTTTGTAAGGGTTAAAATGCAGTCGGGTTGTTTTGAAATTAAAATTGATATTTTTGAAATGTTTACTTTGATTTGAGCAAATCTGCTTTGATTCTATGGAAATATTATCCTAGCTATTGAACAAGCTAAATACGCTTAATTTATCTGCATTAGGTAGATTTTCTGTCTCAGCAGAGAAGGAACCTATGCAGGTAGCATGCGCAGCGTTCAGCGTAGGTAGATAAGACTCGGTTTTAATGCGCTACTAGTGAGTGAGTGGTGCGCAGCCGCGGTCCCCCCGCGCACCGCGCACCGCGCAACATGAATGAAATGAGGGAAGAGACGGGCACGATTTAAATAAGAGAGAGCGGCGATGACATGTAGGGATGTTTCAGAGTAGACAGGATGCTCTTAAAAATATTTTTTTTTGTTAGGAAAAAAAAATATGAAAACTAGCACGTTTTTAAAAATGAAAATCCTAGGGCCCGGTTTATCTAAAATAATTAGAAGTTCTGTTAAAGTTTCACCACTTTATAAAAGGCGACCTTATATATATATATATATCTTCTTTGTGTGATCTGAGGTTAATTCTGATCGATCATTAAGGTAGGTGATTTCCTCTGAATTTATTATTTACTCGAGCTTGATGCGATTTTTGATCCGTCTAAATTAGCGCAGTGGCCCGAACATCAGACTATTTTTGTGGTAAAATGAGCTCTATTACTACGGTATTAGATGCCACTGTATTTACCGTGTCATGCTGTCAACCGTACTTAAGCATAATGCGATTGTTATGCACTGCGTGAATTTTAAGTGTGCCATTAAATGATCAAGTTACAGACATAAATGAAATAAAACTTGTTTTGCAAGTGTTGACGCCAGCACATCAATCTTTGAATTTTAAAACAAAATCGTCCCTAATACTTCTGCATAACATTAAAAATTGTGTAGCTTTATATAATGGTAAAGCTTGGTGCGATATTGACGAAACCGTTTTAATTAAATCAGTGTCTTTTTTCATTTTCAAATCAAACACCTTTGTTTTGGAGCTGACATTTTATGCCCATAAAAGTATTATTTACTAATTCGCTTGCTAATAAAGTGTTTTTGCGTTATCATGATAGTCTTGAAACAAAAACCCTTTGAATTATTCAAGATATTAATTAAATGTAACTAACCATACGGAACTCTTCCGTAAATCATATTATCAGATTGCAAACTTGTGCTTACGTTACTTACGTAATATAGTGGTAAAAACATTTTGATAAACCAGGCAAGTGCGAGACGAGCTAGCACACGAGTTCTGGACAATTTACTTATTGCAACAAAAGATTTATTTTTATAATACAAGTATGTAGGTAACTACAGGGAGTAGAAAGGTTCTCGAATGGAGACCACGTCTTGGACGCCCCCCTGCTAGGTGGACCGATGATCTGAGGAAGGTGGCCGGTTGTGGCTGGATGCGAGAAGGGTGGACCGTGAAAGTTGGCGCAGTCTTGGAGATGCCTATGTCGAGCAGTGGACTACAATAGGCAGATATGATGATGAGGTAACTACAATTTGAGGTTTTTGGATTTTATCTTGAATTTATGCTATTTACGATTTTGCTTCTTGGCTTTCATGATCTTGAAAATATGAAAAACGGTATAAATTAACGAACGTATTTTTAGATTGCGTTGACTTAGTAGGTTTTTTTTACAGATTTTATGTTGACGGAAACATTATCATTAACATCGACGACCGTCTTGGTGTAGTCGTTCGCGCACCGGACTTCTAAACCAGGCGGTTGCGTGTTCGAATCCCGCAAGTGCTCGTGCTCATCACACAAACATTTGCCATGTTTGTGTGATAAGCACGAGCATTTGTTATATGTATTTAAGTGTTTATATGTATTTAAGTATTTCTTTCCGTTATCCTAGTCACCATAGCACAAGCTCACGCTTAGCTTGGGGCTAGGTAATTGGAGTGTTTGTTGAAACAATTTATTTTTGTTATTTATTAGTTTTTAATATTATTATTAACCTGTCAACATCGAGGTTCAGGTGTGGTTATATGTCACAAATCGATGTTGACAGGTTATTTTGGAAATTAACAGAAACATAAACAGACGGTCGGACAAACGGTCAAAAAAGTGATCCTATAATGGTTCTGTTATTTACTTATGAGGTGCGGAACCATAATTACATATACTAACTACTTTAGTGTGAACTAGAATTAATTATTATGCTCTGCAAAAGTGATAAATTGTATACTAATTAAAACAATAAAAAATGCACTATGAACTGATTATCACGTTAACAATAAGGTTTATGTTAATATATATTTATGTTAATATATATTTATTATTAATAATAGTTAACGAAGTGTTTTTACTGAGTTATATGTATAATAAATTCAAAATACCTAAGCGTCTACTATTTTGCATCGTACGTGTTATATTTTTGAATAGATTTGATTGTCCTCACAAAGTTTTATCTTATTTACTTCTGTAAGAATTTTTATCGCCTCCTAGACATATTTTATTATTTACACTTAGATATAATTCGCATACAATCAAAACCAGTTTTAAGATTGTTTGGTATTTGCTCACGCACGCGGTATTATAAACATAATCAAGACGACCGTCTTGGTGTAGTGGTTCGCGCTCCGGACTACAAAACCAGCGGTAGCGGGTTCGAATCCCGCAAGGGGCAAATGTTTGTGTGATGAGCACGAGCATTTGTAGCTAAGTCATGGCTGTCTATAAATGTATGTCTATCCATTATCCTAGTCGCCATAGCTCAAGTTCACGCTTAGTTTGGGGCTAGGTAATTGGTGTGTTGGTCAAGACAATTTATTTATTTATAATCTGAGATGTGTGATGTAAGCTTTGACATCATAGATTATTAGTCTTAACTCACAGATGCAAATAGTAACGTCATGTCAGTGTTCGGTGCGTTTAGAGTGTTAGTGAAGAATAAATTATAATCAGTATTTTCGTCAAAATATGTCCCGCCCCATCTTTTTTAGGTTCTCTTTCTTTCTTTTAGGTGGTATAAGTAACTGTATAGTGATACCGAGTTCGGATTAAAGACTAAAAATAATAATAAAAATATCGTCCTAGCCGATTTCGACTACGGCGGCTTATCTCAACAGAGATTAGCCAACTGCGCAGGACATATTATAGTGCACAATCGTGTGCGCAATACACAGGTGCACTCTCTGTTCCTTCACTCTCATAATTCGGTGAGACGGCAGTCCGACATGACCGTAGACAGATCAAGCGCAAGACCAATGGCTTAACGTGCTTTCCGAGGCACAGGGGTGTTAACACCACCAACTTCCTGACTCCGGAGCTGTGTCTAAGTAATTTCAAGACAGAAAAACCCAAACACTCTCGGCCCGATCCGGGATTCGAACCCGGGACCTCGTGAGAAGTACCTAGCGTGCTGACCACTAGACCGACGAGGCAGATTAGGTACTTTGTAAACCTTATTTCGTTGCTTTGTGTGATAATTCACCATTTAAGGAAATTGTTTTAAAATTGTTTATTTAAACTTAAAACACGCTTCATTATCATTTATTTCTTATGCGTTCTCATAAATTGTTTTTTTACTCGTGGGAAACGTTTAAAACCCGTACATTTAGTAATATTCGTATAAACGCTTATCTAAGTCACCTTTTATTGCTTATAAATGTTTTTTTATCCTTGTTATTTCATTCAATTAAAAAAATGCTTAAATTAAGTACCTAGGAATAAAATGATTGTGAATATTAACTTATTATATTTATTCAGAGTGCTTGAACGAGTATACTTAGGTATGTACCTACGTTTTGCATTATTTTAAAAGTTTATGAAATAAGAATTGTTAATCATAACGAGGAAGTAACAGATAAACGAAAGCCTACCGGATTTCTTGTATATAAGAAATACATTTAAAATTCATATTAATATTTTAAAAGTCAAGGACATTTGATTTATAATTTTTTTGGTGATGGATTGCGATCAGGCCCTTCCCTACAGTCCCGGATACGCTCCGCGTGGCTAATTTTGTATTTGGTAAAATCTCAGTGTTTTCCTGACTTAAGTTATTCTCATACTGTAAGTTTTTAGTTACTAAATTTTAGTCTGATATTTTTTTTTGGGTAGCCCGAATTATCCCACTGCCGGGCAAAGGCCTCCCCAAAACTTCTCCACCGATCCCTGTCCAGTGCCTGAGTCTGCCATCCCCGGTAAGTATCGAAATCGTCACACCATCTTTTCCTTGGCCTCCCTCTTCGGCGATAGCCGTTCGAAGGCGTCCACTGGGTGACGATTCGAACCTTTCAGAATGCATTCTGCATAGGTAATTTCCCTTATATTCTAGTAAATATAACTTGCAAGAAAACTTAAAGAATACGCTATTAAAATTTTATAAAACCAAAAATATTGATTACAAACTAATGAATATGACGTATTTTTTTCCTTTCGCGTAATTTATCAGTCTGTTTTCAACAACAATACTGATGTTTTATAATATTGATGCCCAACTTATGCCATATTACAAAATGATGCCGTGCCGTAGACCCTCAGGAACAATTTACATAAACACTCAATTACTCATATGATACTTACATATCCAAGAAGCGGTGTCCAAGTCAATTTTGATGGGCGAGTCTGCGGCTTTCAGGGCTGGCAACAGGGCTGACGTGTAGCCCATCATCATCCCCACCCCTATCATGTTGAAGTGCACCCCTGACGCGTGCCATGACTGAAAAAAAAATTAATAAGGGGTTAAACAAAAAATAATTATGTCGAGTTGCGGAAATGGTCGCCAAACAGAGGTCAGTGATCTGCGGAGACGTAGGGTTGTCAACTTTTCTGCAGCGAAATATAGTATTTTTAAAACAAAATATAGAACACAAAAAACATAGAATTTTATTGAACACACAAAAATTAGGTGACGATATATTTGGTACTTATTTATGTTTATAAGTCAAAAGTTAAGGAAGCGGCGCGTTAATAATTTTTTTAAATAAGAGATTTGTTAGTTACATTTAGGTGTTGAAAATATAGTAGTTTTGCGTACCTTTATGTATCTTCAACAGTATATTGTACCTACGCAGACCCAAAATACAATACTATATAGTATAGTACGGTTGGCGACCCTAAATACACGTGCGTGCGCAAAACGCGCAGTCTGTTCTTTCACTCTCAATGTGTGGCATTCCGACCGGAGAGAGATCAGGCGCAGGACTAACGGCTTAACGTGGTTTCCGAGGCACGGGGGTGTTAACACCACCATACCACTACCTGACTCCAATCTATTGCTCTGAGTTTTCGTAAATTTCAACCCGACCCGGGATTCAAAAGGGGGCCTGTTAAAAAGTGAACAGCGAGCTGACCACTACGACAATAAGGCTGTGCCTAGTTGTCTTCTGACCGCTTATCTGAGACCTCGCCTACAGGATATGGGGTGCGGGGGTAGGCAAGAACAGGGATTTGATTTAGTGATTCGAATTTTGAAAAGATTGTGAATTTCGAATTTTAAAATTCAAATTGTCCAATTAATTCACAAGCGCCCCCTGCCCCAGGACCCCGGTCTCGTCTACACCCCTGTACCCCGCAGGCGACGTCTCAGATAAGCTAGCGGGACTATAAGTAGTATTGGAATCATCCGAACATTTTCCCCGTTATTCCAAAAACTTAGTACCGGGTTTAAGACAGGACTAAGCTATTAGCTAGCCAATTAGAAAAGCGCTTCTCTATAAGGTTATGTCACGAATGTGTCATTCATTCCTCTGTTGTCGGCTACTATTTAGACCCATTTTAAACCTGGTCTGATTTTTTTGTAATAACACCGTTTCAGTTTAATTTTTACTGTGTTATTTGTCTTACGAGAATCCAGTATATCCGATTTAAATATCAGATTTATAAACAGAAAAGTGAAGGGCACGGAATGCGCCGAAGGACCACGTTAAAATAGAACAAAATCATTGTTTATTAAATATTACTCGCTTTGAAGGTTGGCAAGGTTTGTAGAATGCACTGCATTGTTTTTTTTTTATTTTCTTTTACAAACTTAATAAGTGGACATGACGTATGCCTAGATTCAATCTGACGCGGACGTATTTCAAAACTTTGATTACTTTGTTAATATAATACCCCTAATGACGACCGTCTTGGTGTAGTGGTGCACACCCCTGACTTCTAAGCCAGGCGGTTGCGGGTTCGAATCCCGCAAGGGGCAAATGTTTGTGTGATGAGCACGAGCATTTGTACCTAAGTCATGGATGTTTATAAATGTATATAAGTATGTCTATTCGTTATCCTAGTCACCATAGCACAAGCTCACGCTTAGTTTGGGACTAGGTAATTGGTGTGTTTGTTGAAACAATGTATTATTATTATTATTATATGCTATCTAATTTATAATAATACCTACTGAATGATGAAATTAAGTTTCATCATAAGTCATAATTTTACACCTAAGTGACAAGAATTATTGAGAAAATTGTTATTCTAACGTTTAATTAAAGCTATTTAAATCTTCACGTATCATTATTTACAGACACAATAAAATTAACTGTCATCGGCCCGCCCGCGGGTCTTATGGGGTTTGACAGGTAAGATAATAAAATTAGGTTGGTTTATAGAAATAATTTGAAACTCAATATTTAAAAAGGTTTAAAACTCAGTTACAAGGATAAGAGTCGTCACCATATGGTCACCTAATGGATTGAATAATTGATAGATTATATTTCAATACGATTTTTGAACGTTCTGAAATGTTATGTTAGCCACTGACAGTGTATTTGCTTAAAAAAGATGTATCTAGACCTGTCATCTCGTACTGCGCGGCGATTCGAATTTGATGCTCGGAGCACACGTTCTTTTACGTGTCAAATGTCCGATATTTGCGCGGGAAATAGCAGGGAACTACTGGTTTCTTTGTAACTAAGTAAGTTCTGACTAAAACAATTAATTGAGGACAAAATAACGTTACTAAAAGGTACTAAATAAAGGCAATTAATGTTTCATGGAACTTATTTTGTACCAAAAACCAATATTGTTCACGATTATTCGAATAAAAAGGCAAGTTTCTTTTTTTTTGTAATTCGACAGTCTCCTTACACTGTCATTTAAATAATTTACGTACGTATAAGTACTTCCTCAAGTTATCGCTTGGTTTTTTGTTCTGTAATGGGCATGGTGAATTAATACAGGGTAATTTTTGTATCAGTATCCTTTGAATATAATAATCTTTGGCGCAAAAACCAAAACTCATTTTTTTTTGGTTGTCCAGCACAAAAATATCGAGCTAAAGCACTTAGAACCCGACCAAAATGTCGCTAAAATGGCGGACACAGTTCGTACGTACGTAAGGATGTGTAACCACGTTGTTGATAATGGGATCAGTAAAAAAAATTTTTTTTTTTATTAAACTTGACCTATCTATTTAAAAAAAATGCATCTATAAACGATACCTAATGTCTGGAAAAAAATGGATACTGATATAAAAGTCACCCTGTATCTCAGTTTTTTTTTTGAGCGAACTATATATGAAAACGTTAAGTTGATATACTGTTTTCAGTTTGTTAAATCTAAGAAGAATTTAGATAATCAATTGACGACTGACGACCGTCTTGGTGTAGTCGTTCGCGCACCGGACTTCTAAACCAGGCGGTTGCGGGTTCGAATCCCGCAAGGGGCAAATGTTTGTGTGATGAGCATGAGCATTTGTACCTAAGTCATGGATGTTTATATGTATTTAAGTATTTCTATCCGTTATCCTAATCACCATAGCACAAGCTCACGCTTATTTTGGGGCTAGGTAATTGGTGTGTTTGTTGAAACAATTTATTTAAAAAAAAAATCTTAGGGTTCCGTACCGTAAAAGGAAGAAAGAAATAGGACATACATTTTGTAATACATAAATAAGAGTAGTAGTTACTAATCCATACTAATATTATAAATGTGAAAGTGTGTCTGTCTGTCCGTCTGTTACCTCTTGACGCTTAAACCACTGAACCGATTTAGATGAAATTTGATATGGAGATAATTTGAGTAGTTTTATGGGAAGGACATATACTACTTTTTGACATAATGAGGGTAGAAGGGGGATGAAAAATTAAATCGATAATCCAACATTAGGCGCGGGCAAAGTCGCGTGGAATCGCTAGTTTGAATATAAATTAATTATGATGTACTGTCGAGGACAAGTTTGCCTTACCAGCCTAAGGGTCAAAATTGCACAACACATCGTAGTTTTCTAAGGACAAATAGAACCAAGTAGCCATTCTAGAGTCAAAACAAAAAAATAACACTCGCTGGAGTTACACTGACGTCAATTTTTTTAAGTATTGCAGTAATTCGAATTTCGAAATCTCTTGAGGCCTGCCAAGGAAATCTCTCTGCAATAAGGTTCTTTAGAATTAAAAAATAAATTTAAAAAGTTTTAAAAACCCCCGACACAAAATCATTGATGCATATAAAAATTCTAAAATAAGGTTTTATAACTATGGAATTTTAGCTAGATACAATACAGTTGTTTTAAATGGAAACCCTATAAAAAGCAAAAAATAAAAACAAACAAAAATTTTTGACCCTACGTACGTAGGTATACAATTTTTAATACTAATGTTGTCCCCACTCCCGACTAATTAATCATTCAAACAAAAAAAAAAATCGGTTCATCCGTTCGGGAGCTACGATGCCACAGACACACACACACAGGCACGTCAAACTTATAACACCCCGTCGTTTTTGCGTCGGGGGTTAAAAAGGTAAGGCACAATTGACCTCGATAGTACATGTATAGTATTGTCGTTACACACCATTCATAAAACGCTAGTTTAGGACGTAGCAAGGTGATAAGGCATATGAATGGAGAATGCAGATGTACAATGGCCAGCACACGAAACTATACATTTTGTTGCAAAAACAACTCTATTACAACTACTTAATATGCCGCGTGTTTACCGACGTACCGTGTCATCCGTAATAAAGTGAATGTCATCACACCACTGTTTATTTTCATTAATCTCTTTATTCTTTCTTATAGTCGCAATAAACATAGTTAATTGCACAGACTTACGGTGAGACAAAATATCGCGAGGAAACCTGCACATGCAGGCGACTGAATGTATAACCGTGATCAAAACTGGTCAGGTTCCCCTGTTAACAGGGTCACGGAGGTCAGATGGCAGTCGCTCCACTGTAATAACTTGATCTGCCATATCCTGGATCATGGTCCAAAGCGGACCCTGGGCCCTCGCGTGCGAGTGCACAACCGGGATAACGCTAAGAAGATGATGAATATTAAGACTGTTCTGCGGTTAATACAATCATATTTTAAAAATGCGTTAATTACGACCGACTTGGTGTAGCTGTTCTCGCTCTTGGCACAGAATAAGTACTCTCTTGGTTCGAATCCCGCCTATGGCAAATGCTTGTGCGATGTGCACGAGCATTTTATCTATTAGTCAGACATGGATTTTTTTACTAGCAGTTCCCGACGATTTCGCCCGCGCCGAAAGTAGGATTTTCCATACAAACTTTCATCCCCCATTTCACCCCTCTTGATGTTTTTATATTGCGACAAAAAGTAGCATATGTCCTTCACATGGGCTTAAACTATCTCTGTACCAAATTTTATTTGAATCGCTTCAGTAGTTTAGGCGTAATGCGTAACACACGGACAGAGTTACTTTCGCATTTATAATATTAGTTAGGATATAATATGTTTATACAATGTTATCCTATTCACCAATACTAAGCTAATGCTTAATTTGGAACTAGACTATTGGTGTAATTGTTAAAAAATATATATTAATTTTTTATTGAATTTACTGAAAATCATTACCGCGGTTTCCAGTTTTAATTAAATATCTACCTTAACTAACTAAATACAACAACAACAAATAATATTAGTAATATGTTTAACTGCCTATGAGTAGGCCTAACAATGTTTGGCTGGTGGGTTTCTTTCCGGAATCTATTTTCTTTTCAACTCTTGATCTGATTTCGATATGAATGTCGCCTCTAGGCCCTACCCTGTTGACGATGTCCGTATTTTCAATTGTAGCCGTCCCTTTCACTCACGACAGAATGACAACGCGATGAGCGTGATGGCTAGACTCTAAAATACAGACATCGTCAACTGGAGAATGGCCTCAGATCAAGAGTTGAATGTTGTTCTAACTCTATAAGATTAAGAATTTATTTATTTGAAAAATAAGTAACGTAATTTGAAATAAGGGCAAATAATGAAATAATAAAAAAAATGATGATCGATGATGAACTCTCAAAATTCTTTGTCGTGAATACAATTTGTGACAAACAAAAATTTAAGGTATGATTTAGACTTATGACTGAGTTTTTATTTATAGTGATGCTCGTGGTAATTGTCAGGGGCTGGGGTTATTATCATTTTATTAGCATACCTTCAAACTAATAAGTAATGAAGAAAAACCCTAAAATTAGGTCATCTGTAAAATTAAGACCTGCGTAGGTTCTTTTATTTTATGCTAAGTAGGTAAGTATTTAGTATCAATAATTTTACAGTCTGCTTTTTGTTGCATAGTGAATATTGTAAACAATCTTGACATTCCTTTTCAACGATTCCATTTAAAAAGAAGAAAATACCAAAAATAGTAATCTACTATGGTAATTAATTTATCATCTGTGACATAAAACTTTTTATATCCACAGGTACCTTAATTATTTTTCACTGATTTCTAGTCGGGTTTGTTCAAACACCTATAACTTGAGAACGGCTGGACCGATTATGATGATTTTTGCGATTTGTCTCCTCTTAGAATAGCGGAAAAACAACAAAGACTACGAGAAATTTCATATTAAGGGGGTGATATGGCGACAATATTGAAAGAAATCTTGCAATTGCGCAAACAAAGTCACTGGTCCCGCTAGTTATTTTATAAGTCATAAAAATATCGTTTACAATATTGGCCAAGCAAATCTTAAAAAGTAACTAGAAAATAAATTAATAATACTGAGAATTTTACACCTGTCAAACCCCATAAGACCCGCGGGCGGGCCGATAACAATACATTTTCGATTGTGCCTGGAAACATGATGTGTGAAGGTTTAATCAAATTGAGTTGTCCTACTGAAATAGGTGTACCTATTTACTTTCTTCCATATTATTGAACTAAAAAAATATTTGTCTTCACACTGAAGAAATATGTTGAGGTCGGCCTTTCTTAGGGTCTTGGACTAACTCAAGGCTTTGTTTAGTTAGTCTATATACTACGCGACGTGCAATAAAATCAAGGGCATTTTTATGTTACAGTCACAACTCTTAACCGATCAAAACCAGTTTTGACTGCAAAAATCAGGCCGAAGTTTTATATAATAAATTATTCACTTCACAATCGAATCATCAGGCTAAAATCAGGCTTGGAATAAGCCTTGCAGCCAAGTCGTCAGTAATATCACAATACTTATTTGTATAATTATTTTATTTTATTATAATCGGTAGTATCCAAATTTTAATAATGTTATTGTCAATGACCAAACTGTACTTATTCTTTTGGTTCTTGTGTTTTCTTTATTTTCTATGTTGAAGATTTTTTATGAGTGTCCACTTTTCCCGAAGGTCAGGCAGAAAATCAGTGTCGTCGCAAATTTGACACGACTTATACTGAGCACTGGCATACTGTGTTAAACTGTAGTTATGTTCGTCCTATTAAAATATTATTTTAAATATTATATAGGTATATTAATTAATTTTTCAATCTTGTCTAACAAATATTTTGTATTGACTTGAAAATGTTTTTAAAACCCACGACCTGGCATAGCCAGCCGGCCCACTAGCGTAGCAAGCCTTTATAAAAAATCGTCAAATAACCTACGTCCTCTCCTCGGAAGCTCACATGTGAAAGCATTCGCCCGGATAGTGAATGGTCGTGGGTTCCAGCCCCACCAGAAAATGGTCGGAATTGTTTAATAATAATAATAATGCATTTATTCCATCAAGTTACATGACTCATTATTTGTTAGTTATAAAGGGCTTAACCTATGTTAGTAAATTATCATTTCATTTTATTTTAATTATTTATTTGTTTGCACAACTCCTGCGGAGGTTGTGCAACAGTAATTGATAAAGCGGCAGTCCAGTCTACTCGCTATCATACACAGGATGCTGTTGGGGCTGCCCCGAACCCTGCGCACCAGGGAGGCGCATCTCTTCCGCACGGTCGCGTAGAAGCAATCTACTCGCGCCTCTGCAAACATCCCCGATGCGCTGCAGTATCTGGGCAACCCCATCAGCACCCTGAACGCGTTTTTGAATTGAACTCGCAGAGCGCCATACGACACACGCGAACAATTGGCCCACAGGCTACACGTGTAAAGGTTAGTGCAATAGGCTCTGAACAGAGTTACCTTCACTTCTGTGGAGCAACGTGAGAACCTGCGAGCCACCATGTTCGCCCTTACCGACAGCGCTCTGCGTTCCCTTTCAACATCATCAGCGTCTTTAATCAGGATCAGGAGTTAATAGATGACCTAAGTATTTAAATTTATTAACCCGCTGTATCGCGCATCCATTAAGATACACGTTCGGTAGCAAATTAGGCCTCCTGCATCCCTCCCCAAAGACCATCACCTGGCTCTTTTGCACGTTGTTTGCCAAACCATGGGACTTCGCGTATGTCTCACATATAGCCATGAGCTCTCTAAGTCCACATACGGAAGCACTTAGCAACACCATATCATCTGCGTAGCTTACACAGACGCCATCAATGTTACAACCGGTTCTGGCGCTGCTGAGTGCCTCTATCAACTCATTCACGTACAGGTTAAAGAGCGTTGGTGAGCTCAACCCCCCTAGCCTCACCCCGCACTCCAACCTGTACGGGTCAGACATACATCCGTCCCATCTCACATAGTTGACCTGGTTTCTGTACCAATATTTAAAGATATTCAAAAGCTCTGTTGGTAATTGTGACTTTTTAGGCTTTCGCCAGAGCAAATCGTATGAAACCAGGTCAAAAGCTTCCGAAAGGTCCAGAAAACACGCCACTACAGGTGTACTATGCTTAGAGTAGTATGAGACAGCGTGCTTAACACACAGCACCGCCATCTCAGTGGACAAGCCACGTCGAAACCCGAATTGGTTATCGTGAATCTTAACGTATTTGCTTAACTGTGTATTAAGCACGCTGTCAAACACTTTAGACACAACCGTTGCCAGGGATATAGGCCTATAGTTGTTTGTATTAGAGAGGTCTGCTGTTTTATTTTTAACTGTAGGCACCACTACAGTTGGCAACATCTTATCCGGTAAATGACTATGACTCAAACAAAAGTTATACAACATAAACAAAACTCTGGGCAGATGGGGGCCCGCAAACTTTAGGTGCTCTATACTGAGTCCATCGTGTCCGGGAGATTTCCCTCTAGACATCGATTTTATGGTCAGGACACTTTCTTTAACAGTTATTTGGGTTCTCCTTTTCACGATAGTCTCAGTATCTAGCTCAGAATGGGAGGATCCCAAAGGAGATTTAACGATAAAATGATCTTTAAACAAATCAGCAATTTCCTTCGGCTCCGTTTTCCCACCAACACTCACGGGGAGGCCAGGCGTGCATTGCAATCTGTTTGTGTGTTTCCAGAAAGATCTAAAATCGTTTTTTGCATGATGGGAAGCTAATTTGTCCATTTTTATTTGTGTTTCATTATTCTGACACCATTTTAATCTAGATTTAAAACGTCGCCTCGCATTACACATATCGTTATAAACAGTACCCGAAGTGGGTTTGCCATGCCATACCCACAGACGAAACTTCAGTCTCGCCTCTTCGTGAGCCTTGGCTACATGCTTGTTCCATCCTACTACTAATTTCCTAACAGATCTCTTACTTTGACGAGCTAAAATAGCAGACTCACTTAACGCACTTACAATGTCGTCATACAATTTATTAATGACATCTAGATGATTGGAGTCACTTCACATGTTATCACAACAATTACGCAATTCAATTGGAAAATCGATACATTTTAACCTACTACTACATTCGTTTTTATACATTTCTATCTCCTGTGGGTTTCTCTCTCCCCATAAAATACGATTCTCTTTTACATTTTGTTTGGCCGTTCTCTTGGGTAATACAACATCTAAACTGCATTCTATTACTAGAGGGAAGTGATCTGACCATAACACATCATATTGAACGTAAGACCTAAGTACAGAGAGAGCCGCTGCTTTAGTAGTTACGCAGTGGTCGAGCCACCGCCATGCGCTTCACTGATAAAAGTGTGTGTCTCTGACGATAGGCCCAATAATTCAACGTCCATACAACGCCATTCCTGATCTGCGCAAAAGTCTATCAGCTCATTATAGAACAATTCCGCTGGGTGCGCGTTAAAGTCTCCCAGAATATATGTACAGTCTACACTACAGCAATCGATAATTGCACTCACCACCACCACACTGTTTAGTACCTACAAAATTTACTTGACTAAGTTAAAACCACTTTTAATTTAAAAATATTGCGTAATAATGATATTGATCGAATTACAGTAGATAAAGGTGATATTTCTAGTTTTTGCGCTTTTAACAGATTGAGGTTATATTCATCATTTGGCTTGACAGCTGATGAATTAAGTTTAAAATCAGTAAAAAAATAGTTCACTAAGGGCATTGGTCAAAAACACTTTTGTCTGTCTACTTGTTTTGTAACCCAAAATGGTTTCGAAATACCTACATAAGATGCATTTCCTGACCTTGAAAATTAAATTAATAATTTTTGAATGTGACTTTTGACCATTTGTGAGGTTTGACTGCAACATACACACTGCAGTTAAAAGATAGGGCATTGAAACATGACAGCATTTCTCGGAGAAATAAAACTCAAATGGGTAGAAATGAGGGATGTTAGTTTTAAATAAGAAACCAAAATTCGCACACAGGTAGGATTTGAACCTACGATCGTATACCTTTGGCTAACCGGGCCAATGTAAGTTTGTTAGGAAAATGTTACATTATTTTGCGCAGTAAATTTATCACAAAATTGATATACTAATTGTTTAATTAGTATAAAACCTTTTCAATGTGTTTAAAGTAGTAGAAGGACTGATTTATTACAGATATACATATATGCAAATATTTGGAGTTTTAGTAAGATCATAAGCGGTAGGTATCAAAAAAGCGATCTTAGTAGTCTACTACAATTTCATGTAAAGGTTTGTGATTAGTTTTATAATACCTAAAACGAAGAGTGATTTTTATGCCTTTTTTATAGAAATAGGTAATGTCTTTGTCTTTTAGTAATAAGAATATTTTTAAGTGCGCACCTCTGTAGACGTTTCTTATTTTCTCTTTTTAATTTTATTTTTCATTTTAATTATGCAGATGCTTGATGCTTTGATTTCAATGACGACCTTGTTGTTGTCACATGTTATTTTTTGCAGCCATATTTACTCAACTTTTGTATTTTAATTTGTTTTTTTTTATATATTTACATTAATTTGGTGTCTATTGTTTAGTTGCATTTAGGTATAGAGACATTGCAATTATATAAATAATAGTGGTAATTGTTTCTTCGCTATTTTATTTAACGTCTTCAATGGATGTTATATTATTATTACGTATGTAATTAATTGTCCAAATGCGCTCAATGGTCTGTATGCGTTCTGGGTTTGATTCCCGGTTTATTCAAATCCAAAAAAATCTATGCTAAGACGATTGATAGAAGCTTTTAAAAAAATAATAAAATATCAATGTGATATAAATATTGCCATATGTTTAAGTTTCCCTGGCAAACCCTGGATAACAATTAACTTTCTATTGTGTCTGGAAACATGATAGGTACGTGAAGGTTTAAAGTATTTTATACATTCAAAACTCAATACCAATTCGTAGTTAGTAAGTAGTTTAAATAATTAATATAAACCATTAATTAGCCTTGACCTCGAGAAGGGGGAAATATTTTAAATACTATTAACTTATCTTTTACTATGCCTTTGTGTTGAAGGTTTTTTACTATCTCCATTGCAAAAAAATACTTTCTAGAATTTAAAATAATTGCACTACTTATAAAACTGGGTTTGTAAAATATAATTAAAAAAAATAAAAACCCCCAAAAATTTAGTTGGCCTACTTTGAAAGCACTGTCATTAAAATTGAAAAAAATTTAAAATAAAACACTAAATTACCTGTTTCAAAAACGGCGTCAGCATTTTCGTGTCGTGCGTACGCGCCGCTCGCCACTATAACACACTGAACGCTTGAAGTGGTTCTTATAAGGAAACTTTATCCTTGCGCTTATGAAAAAAGACGTTTATATGCAACTAGGTAAATAAAGAACACTTGTACTGTACATGGCACATACTTATACCCCCGCGCCGTACATGCTAATAGAACAAAATAAAAACTGTTGACGTTTTTAAAGAAAATTGTTATCTATCTTCTTTACGCATCGCGCTAATCCTTATTGATAGAAGATGGTTTTTATAGCACTATAAATGATGAGGCGTACGGAGTTTCGATTTCAACGGGAAAACGCTATACGAATTGATCGGAAAGTATTTATTTTATTTTTTGAGTACGACTTTTTCAGATCTACTCCGTTTTGCCAAAAAAGGAAAGAATGGTATTTAGAATTTATGCACGAATACGATTTCATTTTCCATTTTTATTAATGAATGGCATGTGCCGAGCCAACTAAATTTAAAATTTCTTAGGTGTTAATATAAGTCAGCCTATTAGATCCCACTGCTGGGAAAAGGCCTCACCTCAACTATGAGGAGGAACGAGCCATACTTCACCACGCGGGCTCAGTGCGGATTGGTGGGGGTTTCTTAGGTGTTATTCGATACAAATTTTTTACTTGAGTTTTTAATGTACTTTTAATACACGCGCGTAGAGTAGGTACGTAGGGGGACAATGCGTATACGAGTGAGTGGTACCTTAACTTGATAGCGTCTGCCGTATATGTAACACTGGGCCATTCAAGTACTGTGTGCAACAAACAATAACACACTGTGTTAGTATTTTCGACCATTATGGCCAATCTTAACAGAGATAAGCCAACAGCGCAGGAAATGCAGAAAATATTATAATGCACTAGAGGCTGCCTGCGACTTCATCCTCGCATGTCGCAATTCCCATATAAACCTACAAAATCAAAGTTACAGTTTTAAAAATGCCCTGAAACCTTGAACCATGAACCAGTTGAATTGGCGTTTACATTCGATTCGAAGCTACAATTAATATAAATATTATTCGACATATTCTTCAAAAAACATTACAGTTCTGGTATAAAACCTACCACGATACCTAAATGCCGTTAAATAGATTGTAAGGGCTACAAAATGCAGCTGGCAAAAGGTACTATTGAATGCGGCAAAAATATATACAGGGTGTGAAAAATTTGGGAACTTGACTTTAAATAATTAATTTATCTCATTTCACTGAAAGAAAACATTCCTTTTTTTAAAGAAAGGAATGCGTATAGGGTGGAAAAGACAAAAATAATTTAAGAAATCTTATCTCGTAGTGCCTTCCAGGGCCCATAGATTTTTTCCACCCTGTATATATCATGGAGTAAAAATTAAGGAGCCGCCAATGTGAGAATCTGACCTGGCGCAGCGACCGGGCCGGCACCTATAGTAGGGTATTTAGTGACATGGTTTGTATGTAGAGCCTTGCAGATCTTCAACAAAGGAAACTACTTGGCACATGCATTACCTGGTGATCATCTGAGCTGATTTAGCCCGGTACCCACGAGGCATCTCCCTGCAGGAAGGAGGAGGGGGCAAGTTAACAAGTTTTTTTATAGTGAGCAAGAAACAATTTTCAAAATTATAAAAATATGATCTACCGAAAAGGCATCCGACTTGAAATCAGGAATTTGGATAGGTTTTGTCACATACCGTTTAATTATGACTCGATTGGTTGGTAAAAGTGCTTTTATACTAAAGGTGGTGTTATTAAAGGAATACCAAGTAGGTGGTCTAGAGTAACTAACAAAAGTAAAAGTAAGTATTACATTTAAGTCAGCACTTTGACACAAAACAAATCGCGTGTTGGTAGCTTCAGCATATTTGATACTGGGTCAACATCAATGAATGTTCCTATTACTTCTAAAATTTGTTTAGGCCAGCGATAAATCGTGGGTCAGTACGAGTAAGTAGGTCTAGGTGCGATGGTTTATTTATAAATTTTACATCAAATACATTATTACTACACAAAATATGTACTACTAAAATCTTGTTTAAACCTTCACCAGGCCTGTGTATCTTCCCGCGTAGGTAACAAAAACGTACCTACGCGCGGCGACCCCTATGTAAGGGACTAAACAAGTTGGGTGTCGCTAGCCGGCAGCGACACGCTCCCGCGTTTTATTCACCGGCGGTGCGCGACACTAGGTTGCTGGTTGGACGAGCGTGAATAAAGTCCTAGAAAGATGCGCTAGATGGCGTAAGTAGCTTCTTGTGGCAGTCAACCCTATCGCATTGCGTGATAGTACGTCACTGAATAGGTTTAGTGTATTATGAATCATATTCCAGAGTTATAAGAATGAAATTATCTTGCAATGTATTTCTGTAGGTGTCTACACGAAAATGTGCTTGAGGCAGAGGCGAACTGAATTACACCATATCGTTAACAACATTGAGTAGATATTTCTTTGAATTTCATTGCAAAGTCATACTTCTGTACGGAGTACTAGTACTTATTCTGTGCCTTCACGTATCATGTTTCTAGACACAATAGACAATACAAACTTTTCCCGCCGCGCGACGTAAACTTTTTTTTTGACACGCTTATAAGTTAAAACTGTTAGTAAAGTTTTATGTTTCTATATTCTATATAAACAGGGCTATTCAAAACATTTTTTTTATATAAAATAATCTCTCGTGGTTCAATTGTACGAATCGATTTAATATAAAAAACGTCTTTTTATTTTCGCGCTATATTCTTTATCCATACTAATATTATAAATGCAAAAGTGTGTCTGTCTGTCTGTTACCTCTTGACGCTTAAACCACTGAACCGATTGAGATAAAATTTGATATGGAGACAGTTCGAGAACCTAGAAAGGACATAGGCTACATTTTGTCGCGATAAAAAAAATTAAGAGGGTGAAATGGGGGACGAAAGTTTATATGGAAAATCCAACTCGTGCGGGCGAAGTCGCGGGGAACCACTAGTATTTCTATAAACGAGTAAAAATGTTGTTGAAGAAATGAATTCCTCGTCGAAATGATACTAGACACGACCTATTTGCAAAACTTTTGGAGATATGGACTTGAAAGAGCAGCAAGGTATGTAGATGGGGTTTCCCCCTCCCCCCACCTACCTGATACTCAGATGACCACCAGGTACGTCTGTGCCAAGCGACTTTCTTTGTTGAAGATCTGCAAGGCAAATAGTAAAGCTGGTACTTTTGACTGCCTCGTTGGTCTAGTAGGTCAGCACGCTGGATACTATCCACGAGGTCCCGGGTTCGAATCCCGGGTCGGGCCGAAAAGTGTTGGGGTTTTTCTGAATTGAATAAATCAGCCACAGCTCCGGAGTCAGGAAGTAGGTGGTGTTAACACCCTCGTGCCTCGGAAAGCACGTTAAGCCGTTGTTCCTGCGCCTGATCTCTCTACGGTCATGCCGAACTGCCGTCTCACCGAATTATGAGAGTGAACGAACAGAGAGTGCACCTGTGTATTGCGCAGACACTTGTGCACTATAATATCTCCTGCTCAGTCGGCAAATCTCTGTTGAGATTGGCCACTGTGTAGTCGAAATTCGGCTAGGAGGACATTACGTCTGTACTAGCGATGGGCGATTCTTACTAAATTAATCGAATTATTCGAATGGTCCCTGTAATCGAATGTATTCGATAACCAACCACAGTCATTTGATTATCCTTTGATAATGCGGCGAGCAATACCGGAGCGTGCGGTGCGCAGGTCGTAGGTACTACTAACGAATGAATCGTCATTCGTCGCGTCGATTAATCATTCGTTCGCCGCCTGTCCTGTCGCGGCAATTCAATCGAATGCATCGAAGGGCCGAATATAGATTACCATTCGACTGTCGATTATTATTCGATTTTTTTTTCCGAATTACTAAATCGACATTCAAGTTCGAATAGTTGATTGTCGATTCATTCAAATATTTTTTTCGAACAATCGCCCATCGCTAGTCTGTACCAAGCGGCTTTCTTTGTTGAAGATTTGAAGACAATAAACACAAAGACATAATAGAGAGTTTCATACGAATAAACTGAACGGCTCGAATTAATACGGTGACGATCCAATTCCCGAGTAGATATGTGTGCAACTTTGCTAAAACAATGTGCAATAAGATTACTTATATTTAAGTGAGTATAATTTGTTTTTTTATGTAGTTACTTGAGGAATACATAGGCACTCTTAAAAAATACACGTGCACCTTGCCATGTGATAGATCCATGAGCAAATGTATTTTTTATTTTTTCAAGATAAGTACGAGTATAAGTAATAGGTAAGTCCATTTTTTTTCGTCAGGAAAATGCTTTACTATGCATAGAGCCGGCCGTTACCAGCCGACCGACGGGACAGTCGGGGGTTATGTGGGGGTGGACATGATAATAAATATTATACTGTTTTTTACCAATTTCATGGACCGTAGACGGGCTCACGGGCAGACTAGTATGGCGATCATACGTCTTCCGCTGAGCAGCTACGCAGAGAGCGGCTCGTCTCCTGTACCCTGCACCCTTATTCACAAACACTCGTAAAGTTTCCGTGTGGGATCGTTCCCGTATTCGATTGTCAAAACCTTCTTTCTGAACGGATTCGAAAACCCTATTCACAAACGCTGTCGGTGGTGATCCGATACCATTTGACATTCGAATTCGGAAAAGAGCCGACTCGGAAACTTTCCGAGCATTTGTGAATCAGGGTGCTGGGGTCCAAGTCTGCTTTTTTATACTAGAAAAATTGTGATAAGTAGAATCGTAATTGAATAGCATGATTTTCACTGAAACTGCCAAAAGCTTGATATTAAATTACGGTTACATTTTGAACAGAGACGAAATGTCAGTAAATTGCAATATCTAGCCACAAAATATACAAACAAACAAAACAAGTTTTAATCTGAAAATCTAGGCAAGTACAGTCAGCAGCACGTCAGGTTACCCATCTGAACTACGAAAACAGCTTTTATAACGTAGGGAATAGAGGCGGTCTCAAGGTCAAAGTGGGGTAGTTTGAGGTACGGCCGTGTGTACGTTATAGTATTTCCTAAAGTCATAAAAGTCATTTATTTATGTACAGCGGGCACTTATACACGTCCCAACATATATGTATTTTTTAAGCCCTATACCACTGCTTCGGGACAAATTGTGGGCAAAGGTAACATGTACACAGGTGGCCGCAGACAAAGAGATGCAATTGTTGCACAATGCTCGCATACAACGCAAGTCTAATATTATTTACTTAGTGCGTTACGTATCAATCTACTGCTTTGTGTTTTCAGGGTTTCGAAGACATTATAGAGAAAATATACATTGTATTATTGTGTCAGTCCTTCTATCTCGAACTCGCCGAACTCGAAAGGGGGTGTGGGGAGACCTATGCAGCGTTTTAAGTGGCAGTTCTTTATAAAGGGTAGCATTAAGAAGTGACTCAAGTTAGCACATGGTCTACACATTCCAAATTTATGTATAGTGTTCTTTAAACTTGACGACCGGCTTGGTGTAGTCGTTCGCGCACCGGACTTCTAAACCAGGCGGTTGCGGGTTCGAATCCCGCAAAGGGCAAATGTTTGTGTGATGAGCACGAGCATTTGTACCGAAGTCATGGATGTTTATATGTATTTAAGTATTTCTATCCGTTATCCTAGTCACCATAGCACAAGCTCACGCTTAGTTTGGGGCTAGGTAATTGGTGTGTTTGTTGAAACAATTTATTTATTTATTTTAGCATACTTACCTACATACAACACTTGTAATATTATTTATTCTGCGCTACAATCATGAATTAATAAAGATGGATTATTTGTTTATGCTACATTGTCAACATTCTGCACGACTAAAGGTACTGTAAGGCATTTTCAAACGCAATCCTTTGCTACTGTGCGCGCGCATTCGCGCCAAGTGTTTTTGACATATACCTATCTTCCCTCTCACTCGCACGATTCTCTCTGTACGCGGCGTCATATTCCTTGTAAATCAATGTTATTTATTAATTAAAATGTGTTTTAACTAACTTTCGTGTACTAAGTGCAAATTATCAATCGTGTATCGTAGTAAAATCTAGTCTTTCGTTTTCTAAACCCAGCCTGATATACATCAATTTGTAAGATGGGCAAAATGGGCATCACCTTCTGCTTGCCCGGTTCCCAGTTTGTCTGGGTTGGCGCGTTATGTTGCTTCTCTTTCAAAACTAAAACTAAATTTCGCTCAAAAAAATGTATCGACTGTCATCCTATGGGACTCAAACCCATGACCCTTCGCTATCCGGGTGAATGGTCTTACTATCAACTGAGCTCCGGAGGACGTTAATTAGTCGACGAATTTTTGTAAGTGCTTGCTACGCTAGTGAGCCGGCGTTCGATTTTATCAATACTTGGGGAATCGTGGAACATTGTATCCGATGGAAATATTTTTACAAATAATGACTATCAGTTAAGATGAAATCAGCTCAACTTAATTATTTTTATAACTTAAGCAATTTGATTGCAAGTTTTTACGAAATTTTATTAAATTTCGCTCACAAAAATTTATCGACTGTGTCATCCGATGGGACTCAAACCCATGACCCTTCGCTATCCGGGCGAATGCTCGAATGCTTTTACCAACTTAGCTACGGATGACGTTAGTGTATGGTTTGACAGTCATGGATGTTTATATGTATTTAAGTATTTCTATCCGTTATCCTAGTTACCATAGCACAAGCTCACGCTTAGTTTGGGGCTGGGTAATTGGTGTGTTTGTTGAAACAATTTATTATTATTATTATATTAAACATTCGACTAAAATCTGCATAAAGCAAAAAGTACGGTCAAATTTTATTTGGAAACAATGAGTTTCAAAGTTTACGAGTATTAAGTATTTTTGCTTACTTACTTCAGCTTATGGCCTTAAGAACCCCGACTACGCGGCAGATATTATAGTGCACAAGTGTGTGCGCAATACACAGGTGCACGCTCTGTTCCTTCACTCTCATAATTCGGTAAGACGGCAGTCCGACTTGACCGCAGAGAGATCAGGGGCAAGACCATACTGCAAACCATTAAAAATATGTAGGAGGGGAAAGATGCTGAGACATTTAGTGCGATACGATGACCTTATCAGAGTGATTATAGGGGGAAAAGTAAAGGGAATAAAATGCGAGTTGGACGAAGGGTTCCGTAGATACTATTATCTACACAATATAAGACCTTTTTTTTTTAAAAGGAAAAAAAAACGTTTTCTATGAGAGCGAGAACAGAAAAACATCATCTGTGTAAATTTCAACTATCTAGCTGTCACGGCTCATGAGATAGGCACCCTGGTGATATTCAGACAGACAGACTGAGAGAGTCTTTGATAGACTTAGACAGACAGACAGACGGACAGCAGAGTCTTAGTAATAGGGTCCCGTTTTTATCTTTTGTGTACGGAACCAAAAAAAATTGTTGGGTTGAGACAGTATTGCAAGCCTGATCTCTGCTAGGTAACGCAATACACGTTTAAGTAAATTCAATTTACCATACAAATCGTTCAGCCATCGTAAATGCAAATTAATATTTTTCAGCCAACAACCTTACAAACACGTGGTAGTGTGAAACAATTTTCGAGAATTTAAAACATAATGTTTTGTCTTCGAATTAGGAAAAAACAGACTTATCGGCTTTTACGACCGACACCAACGTCATAATGTTACAAGTAGGTAGGTCGTTTCCATTTTTTATCAATTCACCCATTTTTTTATTATTATTTGGAATGGGTTTGCTCTTGACACTAGACTAAACTAGACGTGGCGTAGACAGAGTCGACGGTGGAGCGAGCGCACCCAGACGGTTTGCTGACTTTTTTAACCGACTCCCTTATTCACAAACGTCGGAAACTACAGATTTCGAATCCGTGTGGCAGGTTTTCGAAGACGTCAAAAAATGCGATTCTCAAACGTCGGAATCGAAAACTTTGACGTTTCCATTAGGCATAAAATTAATGACATTAGCTTTCGAAAACCCCGTTCTGAAAGAATGTTTGACTTCCGAATTCGGAAAGGATCCGACACGGAAACTTTCCGAGTGTTTGTGAATCAAGGTGCAGAAAGGGAGGAAGTTAATAATTCCATTTTGTTTTCCCTTCCACTTCGCTCTGCAACATGCAACATGGAAATTATACACTCCCTGATCTTTCTGCACTATTTTCTCCATCTTGTTTTGGGCAATGGAGAGATGCATCGCCGAATTTAGACAGTCTGGTCACAAAAGACCAGGGCCCTTAGACAAGATGCAATCTTTTTGTAGCGAACCTCGCTATCGTCAACAAAATGTACCTATGCAAAAGTCACTTGATATTTCGATGGTTTATGGCTATATGTACATGAGACTGAAATAAATTGAAAGGAAAAGGAAACTGATATAAGCCATCAAAACATTACGTGACTTTTACATACATACTTTGACATTTCATTAGCGACAGCGATGTTCGCCGTAGAAAGATTGCACCTGGGGCTAATTACGTAACTCTGTTGCTAACAATTCAGGATTGAAATCGCTTGAAAATGACACATTTGACAACTTCAGTTACTCTGTTAAGCTGGCCATTCACGGTCAGTTCAGTCTTAGAACCGGTAAAATATTGGCAATTGTGGGAAAAAATAATAACGTTAAGTTACTTTTTTAGTACTTATGCCTATATCCTAGATTTTTATTACCGATATTGAAAACGTAAAATTTTGGTCGTACCTCAGACCGACTAATTAGTGTAACTGGCCGTGAATGGCCAACTTTAGCAACAAAACTTTGATTGAAATAATTTCATTCAAAGTTACATAATACACTACTTGTTCAAGGGCCCTGAGCCCGTAGACAAGATGCAATCTATTCTAAAGCGAATTTCGTTATCGCTAACAAATTGTATAAAACTAACATAAGACATCGAAATATATAGAAAGATTGCATCGTGTCTAAGGGTTGGCTGTCTCTACGTGACCATTTTCTATTGGTCAATTTATTTAAAAGCAGAAATAAAGAAATTATTCATTACCACATGGTATTTATATTGATGTGAGAAAAGATTTGCTTATCATCATTCGCTTGCCCTGTTCCCATTATATTTGGGGTCGGCGCAGTATGTTTTTCTCTTCCATACAATCCTATCACTCGTCATTGACTCATCCACTCCTTTCACAATCATATCATGCTTTATACAGTCCATCCATCTCTTTCTAGGTCGGCCTCTTCCCTTCCATCCACTAACATTCATACTCATCACTCTTTTTGTCACATGATTCTCCTCTCTTCTCATCACGTGTCCATACCAAGATAAACGGCTTATAAATAAACTAATTAGTTAGTAATTCAATTTTAGGTAGGTACAGTTAGGCCCCACATCAAGTTACCCAAATCTGTCAAAATATCTCATAACATGGACATCTATGTGATCTACATAAGGTTGATATGGTTGCGGAAATTAGGGTATGTTCATGTGCCCACTGTACATTCAAAATACTGTTTAAAACAAAGTAATGTATACTCTCAAATGACCATATCGCCCATATACTTGTTTGTAAGCAAAAGACAGGCAATATCTTCGTATTCAATCAAGCCTTAGGGAGATGGGGTAAAGTTCTCCTAAATGAGAACCTTAGCGTAAATTGTGCCGAGTTCCTATTATTATTATATTCGAATAACGACTATTATTGTCAAAGGTCTGTTCTACTATCAAGTATAAATTCAACCTTTTCTCTGACTGACTCCTATAGTCAAGGGGCTATTAGTGTTTGTAAATCTGTCCAATTGATGCAAGTAAGAGTGGAATGAAAAAAATCGATAGAGCATATATAAAACTGCTGATACCTACTTAATCACGAAGCCATTGAGTGCCAAAACAGCCATAATATTATTACTTAAACTTAAATAAAACTCAAATAAACAAGCTTTTAGTTTGACCCACAAGGTTGCAGAATGACCATTATTGTTATTACTTATTGGCTATTTTAAATTTTTCCACATAAAATAAGAATCCTGACTTGGGAAAAAAATAAATAAAACAAACGGGTTTTATTGTTATTACATTCAAGTGCAGACAGAAATGATAAAAAAAAACAACAGGTAGGGTTTGTTTGCCCTACATTTCAATTGCTTGCAATTATTCCACGATCGATTGTTTAAACCATTTAGAGTGAAAAGTTAGAAATATCCGGGAAATATCGAGTTTGTCCAGTTTTCTTAGAACACCTTTAAAATATTTTACGCATAACAAATAGGTACAACATAACTTATATTTATTTGTATTTAATACCCAGATGAAGACTTGCCTTGAGGAGTCTGTGCCCAGCATACTCTACATATTAATCTATTAAAAACTTGAATAAATTTTGCACAATTTTGCACACACAAAATGCATCGACACGAACCAACGACCTTTCGCTATCCGGGCGAATGCTCTAGCAACTGAGCAACGGAGGACTTTTGGTCAAGTTGGCTTTCATATGACTCAAAAATAAATTATAATAATACTTGAGAAAGGTATACAAGTATCAGTTTTTTGCAAGTTAAGATGAAATTAGCTTAATTTACACTAAAATTAAAACGACTTCTCTGGATTTTTAATTTATTTCATTTAATATCATTATCTATATAATGTGGCGCTTTTGAGTTTCCTTTTGTAAATTAAAGTGCAGATTGCCACTCTCCGCATGTGCGCAGCCTTCGGAGCTTACTGCGACATCAAAATCAATTTTATTGAATATCAGCTGATTGTTGCCTGTCAACGTCATTTTTACTAAGAAGCCGCCGTTGCCAAGAAAGCCATTTCAAGCCCCCGCCGTTGCCAGGAGTTACTTCAATTTGACCAATATGCGCTTTACACAAAACTTCTTTCACCATTGGAATAGCTTCTATCGGAATGAAGATGGACTGTCTTGCGTGTGTCAGCGCAACATCAAATCGTTTTGTGTCTGAACAATTTTTTGTCATTTTGTGTGTTTTGGTTTATTAGAAACGAAATTAAGTTAGTAGATAAGATTGTAAATAACGTAAGGTACGAGTAATTCACACGCCTTCTATTTGCATATAATTTTAATTGATTGTTTTGGCAAGTTTGTAGTCTACAAAATTTCATTGTTTGTTTACCTAGGTTTTAATTTAATTTTATGAGTGTTTTTATAACTCCCGGTTCCCACTCACAGCCGGAGTTTTATCGCTGTCACATCTGTAACTCAAACAGAACCTTTAAAGGTAAAAGGGGCCTAAATATCCATATATCAAGATGTCACAGCAATCCCAGGTTACAGACATCTCTTCCTCTACCCTCTCTTCCAAATTCTCCATCTACATCCAACCCTTCTTTCGAATCGCATATCTCTCACCTCCACCAATCAATTCCAGTGGTCAAAAGAATTTCTAGGGGAGCGAGAATATCTATTGCTAAATCTCTTTCATCGTCCATCGAAAAATGTCTTCTGAACACTGAATCAAATTGGCAAAATCTTTTTACTTTTTCCTATACCTACCTTCATGTCAGTACTTCATCTAAGTCTCTAACTCGCGCTCTTATCGACAACCCTATTCAAAATTCAACCCCTCCCGCTTTAAATCCTCGTTATAATAACAAATCCTACAACTTATTCCGCACAGTAGAAAATAAAGTGATGGACGGTGATCTGAAGAATGCGGCTCGTATCCTTTTCTCTGATGATACACTCGCTCCTCGTAATCAGGAAACTCTCGACAGCCTTCAAAATAAGCATCCCTCACGTCCAGACTTTCCTACCTTTCCTATTCCACCACCTCACAACATTCATCCGTTACAGGTTTTTGATGACAGCGATACGCTTGCTGCGATTATATCTTTCCCGTCTGGTTCTGCCGGGGGCATCGACGGCATCACTCCTCAACATCTTAAGGATTTGGTTAGTGCATCCGCCGCTGACGCCGGCAGAACCTTACTTTCCAACATCACGAAGCTTTGCAACCTCCTCCTGTCAGGTAAAGTCCTTGATAGCTTTCTTCCACTATTATATGGCGCAAGACTTTGTGCTTTTGTAAAAAATGATGGCGGTGTCCGCCCAATCGCAATTGGCTCTATGTTTCGACGCCTAGCGGCGAAATTAGCTTGCCGTAATATTTTTTCTCCGCTCAAGTACATTTTTCAGCCCATACAACTTGGCTTTGGCAGTAGAGGAGGGTGCGAAGCTGCAGTTCATGCAGCCCGAAATTTTCTCGCCTGTAACGAATCGGAGGTATTTCTGAAAGTTGACGTGAGGAATGCTTTTAACTCTATTGATAGATCCGCCTTGCTGAATGAAGTTCATACCCATACCTCCCAAATTTATCCTTTTGTGTTCCAATGCTACCATTGCCCATCCAAATTATTATATCTTGACCATTGCATTGATTCTGCCGTCGGCGTTCAGCAAGGTGACCCATTAGGTCCTGCACTTTTTAGTTTAGGCATTCACCCCATCATTTCGTCTTTAAATTCAAAATTTAACGTCTGGTATCTTGATGATGGGTCTCTCGGAGGCAAAGCTGATATGTGTATCAAGACCTTGTTCGGATAATTCAAGAATTTAAAAAAATAGGTTTGGAGCTCAATCTTTCAAAGTGCGAACTTTATATTAATGACCATGTTTCTGCGGAATCCCGTCAAAATATAATTGAAAGAGCAGCTAAAAAACGACTCTTGGTTACAAGCAACGCTTCCTATTCGGTTTGGTAGTATCGGCGTTCGCAAAATTTCTAGTATTGCCCTCCCTGCTTTTCTCTCCTCTCTTCATAGCACTGCTGGTCTTGTAGACAAAATCTTTAAACACCCTCGCCAGCTAACTGAGTTGAGAGGGGCGGAGGAATGTTGGCAAAGTGTCTGTACTAATGAAGACATCCCAAAGGAAACACACAACCAAAAACTCTGGGATGTCCCTCTAGCAAGAGAGACTTTCAATACCCTGCTTCAAAATTCAGTCAGTGATTGTCATCGTGCAAGGCAGTTGGCAGTTTCCTGTAAGGAATCAGGCCACTGGCTTCACGCCCTCCCATCTAAAAATATAGGTACACTTTTTGACAGCGAGACATTCCGGGTGTGTGTGGGTTTGCGAATCGGGGCCCCGGTTTGTGAACCATTTACGTGTCCCTGTAGCAAGGAGGTCGACAAATTAGGTCTTCATAGTCTTTGTTGCCAGCAAAGTGCGGGGCGTCTCGCCCGCCACGCAGCACTTAATGACGCCATCAGAAGAGCTCTTGCCAGCATTAACGTTCCTTCCACATTAGAACCTCGTGGGTTGGTCCGTAATGATGGCAAGAGACCTGATGGCCTCACGCTCATTCCCTGGGAGCGGGGACGGGCCTTGGTATGGACGCAACTTGTGTTGATACTTTGGCTCCTTCTCATCTCAGGGAATCAGCTTTTAAAGCTGGGTCTGCCGCTGAGTCGGCAGAAAACGCCAAGCGGTGCAAATACGAGTCTCTTGCAGGTGATTATGTGTTTGCACCGTTTGGCGTTGAAACTTTTGGACCGTGGGGACCTAACGCCAAATTACTTTTTAGAAAAATAGCCCCTAAATTAAATACAATTCTGGAAAACAAAAAAGCTGGCTCGTTTCTCGCTCAGAGGCTAAGTATGGCTATCCAACGCGGAAACGCAGCCAGCATTCTCGCTTCCTTGCCTCATGGACACGGTTACATTTTTGAATAAGTAGATTTTTAAGTTTTTTTTTTAAGTGTACATATTTAGTTAACTGATTATTTTTATGTGATTTAATTAAATATGATTGAGCAGATTTACACTTTAGTTATTTTTGATAAGCATTTTTTGGACGTATTTACGAAAGTAGATTTTGCACATAAAAATTCATCAACAGCCTTGTCTTGGTGGGCCTTGGTGGGCCTCAAACCACGAACGAACATGACCCTTCGTTGTTCGGGCAAATGCTCTTCCAACTGAATTTTCAAGATACATCTACGCTCTACATAATTAGGCTAGATGGTTATCTTGAAACTGGTTTGCAGAATATATTCTGCAAGCCAATACTACTTATGTAGCCAGGCATTGCGCACATTACCTACCACGGGTCACGACTACTAATAATAATAATGTCCTCCTAGCTGAAATTCGACTACGGCGGCCTATCTCAACAGAGATCAGCCAACTGCGCGGGACATATTTTAGTGCACAAGTGTGTGCGCAATACACAGGTGCACTCTCTGTTCCTTCACTCCATAATTCAATGAGATGGCAGTTCGACATGACCGTAGAGAGATCAGGCGCAGGACCAACTGCTTAACGTGCTTTCCGAGGCACGGGGGTGTTAACACCACCAACTTCCTGACTCCGGAGCTGTGTCAGAGTAATTTCAAAACAGAAAAACCCAAACACTCTCGCGGCCCGACCCAGGATTCGAACCCGGGACCTCGTGGATAGTACCCAGCGTGCTGACCACTAAACCAACGAGGCAGTCACGACTACTATATTAGTATAAAATCTATCGGTTTATAATATTTTATGAAACTACTAACAGAAAAAGGTCATACCATAAGTAATGTCTAAAATCTGTATTATAAAACTGTAGAAAGTCAAATTTTGTAGGTACAGTAAGCTGCACGTCAGGTTACCCAATTGAACTACGAAAACAGCTTTTATTGCGTAGGTAATAAAGGCGGTCTCAAGGTCAAAGTAGGGCAGTCTGACGTGCGGCACAGTGTACATAGATTTAGGAAATACCGCCAAGTGTAGAAAAAAAATTTTTTTTTTAATTAATTTTGTTGGGGTTTTATCATACGGCATCCAACAATGAGCGTGTATTTACTTACATTGTCCGATATATAACATAGGTGGGTCAATCTTGAAATTAGGCGTATTCAGTTGATTCCAATGGTACTTTTTAAAATTTAAGAGTTTAAACTATTATTAACAAAAGGCTAAATATAAATAAATAAAATAATAATAAATAAATTGTTTTAACAAACACACCAATTACCTAGCCCCAAACTAAGCGTGAGCTTGTGCTATGGTGACTAGGATAACGGATAGAAATACGTAAATACATATAAACATCCATGACTTAGGTACAAAGGCTCGTGCTCATCACACAAACATTTGCCCCTTGCGGGATTCGAACCCGCAACCGCCTGGTTTAGAAGTCCGTTGCGCGAACGACTACACCAAGACGGTCGTCAAATATCACATCATTGTAAACATATTTCACAAATAGGCATCACTGTTACATGTTTAGATATAAAGATATATGACTTTAAAAGTTTGATGCCAGGGGAATCAATATAAGATGCCAGGGGAATCAAAATAAAACATGTTGTATAGAATAATCGTTTATTTTAATTCAATTTTAATCAAATATCTACATTATAAAACTCTTCCGATACTGAGTGACTGACTGACAGACAATGCACAGCCGAAACTACTGAACGCAAGAAGCTGAAATCTGGCATTCATGTTACTTTGAGAGTGTAAGGAAGAACTAAGTGAGGATTTTTTTAAATTCCACCCCGAGAGGCCACGCGGACGAATTCGCTGGCGGCCGCTAGGATAATATACATAGTCAGGTCATAAGTTCTCTCACACAATAAAAACTTTTGAATTTAGAATGCTGGCCACAATAAAGTTTATTGAATTCGAATTTAAAAACTTTCATGAAAATAAACATGTGTACTTTTTAGAATTTTCCTCATTTTTGAATATGGAGTGGACACTTAAAGAAGACCGTGTCGCGGTTATTGCGTTGCATCGTTGCGGTTACGCGCCAATTCAGATTTTCAATTTACTGAAAATTTTTGGATATAACCAAAAGATTCGTTTATCTTACCATAAAACGATACAATGAAGACTCTAGTGTAGATGACAGGTCAAGAAGTGGTCGCCCTCGCTCTGTTAGGACTCCAAAAGTGATAAAAGCTGTGAAGGCGCGCATTCAAAGAAATCCCATACGTAAGCAGAAACTGTTGGCCCTTCAGATGGGGTAAGCAGGACCACGGTGAAAAGGGTGTTAAATGAAGACTTAGGGCTTAGGGCATATCGAAGAAAAACAAGACATCGTTTAGACGCTCGTTTAATGGACCTCAGACTGAAGAGATGCCGCGATTTGTTGAAGCGGTACGCGGGAAAAACGCATCGGGAAATTCTTTTTTCGGATGAAAAAATTTTCACTGTGGAAGAGAGCTACAACAAACAAAATGAGTAGGTGTACGCACACAGCAGTGAAGAAGCGAGCAACCGAATTCCGCGTGTCCAACGAGGTCATTTTTCATCCTCGCTCATGGTTTGGTTGGGAGTATCTTATTGGGGCTTAACTGAGGTACATTTTTGTGTGAACGGCGTAAAAACGAATGCAGTCGTGTATCAAAATACAGTCCTCAAGAACCTTGTGAAACTTGTTTCTCATACCATGTTTAATAACAGGCATTGGGTATTCCAACAAGATTCTGCGCCAGCTCATAGAGCGAAAAGCACAGGGTAATCAATGATCTAGTGAAACAAAGCCAGGGGAATCAAATTCTTACCTTCGTAAATCCGGCTTGGAAACGTCGAGACGCGACCTCTCCTCGCGATGTTCAGAGCGCGACTAAAGCCACCTTGCCGATGTGCACGCTTTCGGCGTAGACATTTATAATAGCAAGGCAGGTGGCATTTAGTGATTCGCCAAGGGAATCAATTGTTGAGCTCGGACAAACACAAAGTATTTTTAAAAAAAAAAACAGTGATTGGCACCGACTTTGTGTATTTAACAAATCATTAAACAACTCACCTTTTAACCTTTAAATTACAAAAAATCCTAAATTTATGACTATAGATAAGTAAATTTTTTGTTCAAAAAATGACTACGGGGCAGCCCAGGGGAATCAAATATCAAGGCTTCGAAGATTTTTTTCAGATGTTTTAAGCTAAAATAAACACCGTTTTTGTGGTGCCCCATTTAATTTAAACATTAAAGTAACAGAAAAAAAATACCTTATATTAAATTTTAAACGTTATGGGTAGTTTTTGCCCCCGGACATTGCTTTTTTTGGCTATCAAGATTGACCCAGGTACATATTAGCAATGGAATGAGTATACCTAGAGATACAGGTGACCTCTCTTCACCATACAACATGGTACAAAATAATAAGGTCATGGTTAATGGACGGCGATGTAGTGTTGTTCTTTTTCTATCAGAATCTACGCAGACGAAGTCACAGGCTTTCAGCCCATCCATTAGCACAGAAGTCGCCATCTCTTAGGTCCCGGGTTCGATCCCCGGTTTGGTCAATATATAAATTCTGTGTCGTGGTATGCCCTCAGGCACCACGTAACGCTGAGTCAGATGCCTTTTCGGTAGATCATCCTTATAATTTGTAAATTAAATTAAAAGTAAAAATAAAGTAAATACATAGTCCCACTGGATGACACAGTCGATTAATTTTTGTGAGCGAAAATAATTTCAATTTCGTAAATACATATTGTACTCAAAAATTACATCAAATTAGATATAATACTGGGGAAAATATAAGAGGTACGTTTTTTTATTTGAAATGGGTTTGCTCTTGACTCTAGACTAAGTCAGACGTGGCGTAGGTAGGGTCTACGGTGGAGAGAGCTCACTCAGAAAGGTTCTGGCACTCCCACTCACCGACGGAACATAGCAAGCTGCTTGGCGCCGGGCTCCGGTGGGAGGGTGGTAGCTACCAGGCGGCACCTAAGGGAGCCTACCACAGCTGTGTTAAGTTCGTGCAGCCGCCATCAGACACTTGAGATTGTGATGTCGTTGTCTAGGGTGGACCACTAGAAGGTAGATTCTTCACCACCACAAAACAATTGACAAGTCGTATTATATACCTATTTCATTCCCCGTTATTGATAATGCGTACGACAGATATTTAAAATCTCACTGGCGTAGCAAGCACTTGCAAGAATTCGTCGACTAACTAACGTCCTCCATAGCTTAGTTGGTAAGAGCACTCGCCCGGATAGCGAAGGGACGTGGGTTCGAGTCCCACCGGATGACACAGTCGATTAATTTTTGTAGGCGAAATTTAATTGAATTTTGTAAAAACTTGCAAAATAATTGCCTAAGGTATAAAAGTATAGTAAGTTAAGCTGATTTCATCTTAACTGATGGGATAATATTTGTAAAAATATTTCCATTGGATACATGCGGGTACATTCCCCAAGTATTGAAGAAATCGAACGCCGGCTCACTGGCGTAGCAAGCACTTGCAAAAATTCGTCTACTGACTAACGTCCTCCGTAGCTTAGTTGGTAAGAGCACTCGCCCGGATAGCGAAGGGACGTGGGTTCGAGTCCCACCAGATGACACACAGTCGATTAATTTTTGTAAGCGAAATTTAATTTAATTTCGTAAAAACTTGCAAAATAATTGCTTAAGTTAACAAAAATTTAATAAGTTAAGCTGATTTCATCTTAATTGATGGTATAATATTTGTAAAAATATTTCCATGGGATACATGCGGGTACATTCCCCAAGTATTGATGAAATCGAATGCCGGCTCACTGGCGTAGCAAGCATTTGCAAAAATTCGTCGACTGACTAACGTCCTCCCTAGCTTAGTTGGTAAGAGCACTCACCCGTATAGCGAAGGGACGTGGGTTCGAGTCCCACCGGATGACACAGTCGATTAATTTTTGTAAGTGAAATTTGATTTAATACCTTACTTAAGTTTATTTTCGTTTCAGTTTATGATATCTTCGTTTGCATAGCTAAGATTTGTTACGGTTCACATGCGATAAGATAAAACAATTTGGTAATGATACCTGAGCAAATGCACATTACGAAACTGTCATAATACTTTTATTGTGGTATTAAGATCGTTGGAACTGTAAATCATCGCCTTGACGCATGCCAGCGATAGTCACGAAACTATGCCCTGACGGAATAACGTACTTTTGCATTATCTACGTTTTAATTTGGCATAATAATATCGTCATATTATTATATATGTATAGGCAAAAGCAATTTGCCATTTAAGTTAACTTTATAGTCCGACATGCGTCGTTGGTCTAGTGGTCAGCACGTTGGGTACTTTCCAAAAGATTACGGGTTCGAATTCCGGGTCAGACCGAAAGTGTTGGGTTTTTCTGTCTTGAGATAACTCAGACACAGCTTCGAAATCAGGAAGTGAAATGTAATGAAATGAAATTTATTGTGAACAAGAATTTGGGTACAATGTTAGCAGTTACAGTTGCATTTGGGGTATTTCCGCCAAACTTTACCTTTTCAGGTGTATTCACATCATACTTAAAACTAATACTGATTTAATTGGCTCAATTTTATCTTAAAATATTTTTTTAATTAGTGGTGTTAACATCCCCGTGCCTCGAAAAGCACGTTAAGGCATTGGTCCTGCGCCTGCTCTCTCTATGGTCATGTCGGACTGCCGTCTCGGAATGAGAGTGAAGGAACAGAGAGTGCATCGGTGTATTGCGTAAACACTTGTGCACTATAATATGTCCCACGCAGTTGGCTAATCTTTGAGAGATTGGCCACTGTAGTCGAAATTCGGCTAGGAGGACATTATTATAGTCCGACAAGATCGTACGCGACCCTCCAGTCGCAGGAGCCAGGCAATGTCAGCGGGGAAATGGATTGGCAAGAGGGTCGCGCGTAAACTTGTTGAACTATGCAAAAAAACTAAATGTTTGTGTGGCGACCACGAGCATTTGTACCTGAGCACAGGGATTGAATAAATATCCATTCGTTATCCTAGTCGCCATAGCACAAGCTCACGCTTAGTTTGGGGCTAGGTAATTGTTGTGATTGTTGACATAATTTAAATAAATAATGATAAATAGTGTCAACAAACACACCAATTACCTAGCCGCAAACTAAGCGTCAGCTTGTGCTATGGCGACTTGGAAAATGGATAGACATACTTATATAAGTTTATACATCCATGACTTAGGTCCAAATACTCGTGCTCATCGTCATCACACAAACATTTGCCACTTGCGGGAATCGACCCCGCAACCACTGGTTTTGTAGTCCAGGGGTCGAACCACTATACCAAGACGGTCGTCGAACCTTATCACAGGGATTGGATGTTTAAACGTATACGTATAAGTATGTCTATTCGTTATCCTAGTCGCCATAGCACAAGCTTACGCTTAGTTTGGAGCTAGGTACAAACCCAATTGTTGCGATGGCTATTTATTAAAGGGATGAGCTAATTAATTGGTGTTATTTTCCTCACTCACACCTTGAAGTGTCTTGCCCAGGAATCGAACTACGCAGTCTCCTCTCGAAACAATTGTAGCAATTATAACAATTTATTAAAGATGACATTATTTTGCCTCGTGATAGGTTAAGATTGGTGACAGCAAAAGCTATGAAAATGAAAATATTTATTAGGAAAATGAAATAGGTAACAATAACAGAGGCTGACCTGTTCCTTTTAAGTGTAAAAACACTTGTGCCAGGAAAGGCCGCTCCCCCATAGCACGGTTACATAGGTGTTTAATTTTATCTAATCTTATATTCATCACTCTACATCTAAAATCATTACGAGCAGGTGTGTGTGTATGTGTGTGTGTGTGTGTGTGTGTGTGTGTGTGTGTGTGTGTGTGATTGTGTGTGTGTGTGTGTGTTTGCGTGTGTGTGTGTGTGTGTGTGTATGTATGTGTGTGCGTGTGTGATTTTTTTGCGTGTGTATGAGTGCAAGTGTGTGCATGTTTGTATTAATAGCTATACACGTATAGGTACTATGCTGCTATTAGTGGACCTGTGGACGGTCCACTAAGCAAAAAATGATAGGAAACCGCAAATTGAACCACAAACTTTATGATAAAGAAAAAAAAGTTATTGTATTGATATTTATAGAATTGCCTTTTTGAGATCAGATATGAGTATATTTAAAACACTTGGCGTTTGTTTTATAAAAGAATGTTAAGCCGTATCCTACCTAGAGGAGACCGCAAAGTTAGCGTGGTTTAAAAATATTTCTTGGATTTAAAAAAAATTGTGGCCTAAACGTAATAGTGCACTATATTTTTGGGACCGGCTTATGAAGCCCTTTCATTTGATACCACACACGATAGGTTTCTGAATATTTTAAAAATCCCACACACAATTGATGACGTCATTACTGCCCCCTGCATGGGAATAATTTTAAGAACTACCGGTCAAAATGATTGCGATGACCTAAAGTACCCGTGTACCAAATTTCAATCCTGTACATAGACTTGCGATTTTGTACGTAGCTCTTCCACTATATAGCAGGCTATATAGTGTATATTTGGCTTGATCAGGGATCAAGCCCAATTGTATTTGATTGGCGAATATTGTAAACCATATTTTAATGGTTTTTAAAATATCAGTTTAAAAAAATTACTAACTGATTGATAGATATATAAAACGTTTATGTGTTAAATTACCATAGTAGGTTGTTTATTTTGTGTTCGTTTTTTTTTTAAATAAATAATTAAACAATAAAGAATGACTAGATTATTTACAATATTCGCTATGCAACAAAACAGAGTACTGTATAATATCTGTGTCTTTGCCTAGTAGAGTTTTCTATATTCTTAATTAACTTTATTTAAAATCCCACTTCTGTTTAACTTTGCTTTCCCTCAGGTTGTCTGGTAGGTAATGCCTTGAGGCATTAACTCTTCCAATTCACTACTTACTTTGGCATCAGAGCAATGAATGTAAATCTGTCCATCCGATAATTATTTATTACAAGCAGTTTTCCGCGTCTTTGCCCGCGCCAAAAGTCGGATCTTCCAAAGAAACTTTCATCCCCCATTTCACTCCTCTAATAATTTTATATCGCGACAAAAAGTAGCCTATGTCCTTCCCAGGAATCCCAGGGTCTCAAACTACCTCTGTACCAAACTTAATTTGAATCGGTCCATAAGTTTCGGAGCCTATTCAATACCAACAAACTATCAAATCTTTCCTCTATAATATTAGTGTAAATTTGTAGCCTCTCGTCTTACTGGTGTAACATCCTTAAAAAAATATCTCACAGCGTGGCAGTTTTGAATTTTAATCGTCAATCGACTTGTAAAGTCTAGAAGCAATTGGATAAACATTAACACAATATCGAGCGATAATTAGCGATTTCAGTTGCTAATTGTTTTTCCTTATTGCGTCACCAAGTTAACTGTTCTGTGACCTAAAGGTGCCGCATATATTAAATATATTGTTTCAACAAACACACCTATTACTAGCCCCAAACTTAAAGTGAGATGCTACACCCAGAAAAATACTATTAGTTATTTTGTGACCCTGATCCCACAAATGTTGACTGCCTCGTTGGTCTAGTGGTCAGCACGCTGGGTACTATCCACGAGGTCCCGGGTTCGAATCCCGGGTCGGGCCGAGAGTGTTTGCGTTTTTCTGCTCCGGAGTCAGGAAGTTGGTGGTGTTAACACCCCCGTGCGTTGAAAAGCACGTTAAGCCGTTGGTCCTGCGCCTGATCTCTCTACGGTCATGTTGGACTGCCGTCTCACCGAATTATGAGAGTGAATGAACAGAGCGTGCATCTGTGTATTGCGCACACACTTGTGCACTATAATATGTCCCGCGCAGTTGGCTGATCTCTGTTGAGATAGGCCGCCGTAGTCGAAATTTGGACACTAAAGGTTGTCAAAAATGGACTTGAAAATATCCCAATTTTTTGTTAAATTTATTAATTTGGAATGGATTTGCTCTTGACTCTAGAAGTCTAGACTAAACAGTACTACAGAGTCGTCGTTGGAGCGAGCTCACCGTGAAGATTCTGCTCAACACAGCAAGCTGCTTGGCGCCAGGCTCCGGTGCGAGGGTGGTATCTACCAGGCGGCACCCAAAGGAGCCTCCCACCGCTATTAGGATCGTTCAGCCACCATAATCTGGGCTCTGTTTCACCAAACCGACATATGTCGGCTAAAAATTGTAAACATTCCTAGTTATGTGATAATTGCTGTATTTAAAGAAAAATATGGAATTAGTAAAACCGGTGTAAAATCCATATTCCATGCTAATATTATAAATGCGAAAGTGTGTCTGTCTGTCTGTCTGTTAGCTCTTGACACTTAAACCACTGAACCGATGGATTGAATTGAAAGTTTATATTGAAAATCCAACTCTTGGGGGCGAAGGAGCAGCAGCGAAAGCAGGGAACCACTGGTATTATAATAAATGGAATAACTTTAAAAAACCGGCCAAGTGCGAGTCGGACTCGAGCACGAAGGGTTCCGTACCATTAACTTACAACATTAGACAGTATAGGCAAAAAATATTTTTAAGTTTATACTGTTCTTTTGGAAAAAAGTATATATATTTATTTTATTTATAATTTCAAAAGTATTTATCACAGAATACCCGAAACAATTTTAAATAAGAGTTTCCGCGCCTGTTTCTTTACGTGAGTGATTTGAAGTTTATAGGTCCAAGGCTTTAGAAATAACGGGGGGGGGGGGGGGGGGGGGGGGGCACCGTGTAAACGACTTTAAAGCTGATAAAAAAGTGTTGTATGGAAACCCTACCTTATTTTCATAGTCCTTTTCAACGATACTCTACACAAGGGGGTGCACTCAAAAAAATAATTCACCCCCCCTTTACATGTTAAAAAGGGGTAATTTTAATTTTTGCTGTGACAGACTAGGACGGATGGAACGGACGGACTGAACGATCTTATAAGGGTTCCTTGTCGGACTACGGAACCCTAAAAACGATTTGTGACAGTTGTCGCGCCTGTCACGTTTGGTGAAATAGGGCCCTGCTGTTTGTGATTTCGTTGCCCAGGGTGGACCACTAGAAGGTAGATCAGGCCTGAAACTGTGTTAAACGGGTTCCCGCGCAGGCGCACGTCGCGTGAGCCCGCACGTTAGCACGCGCGTGGACACGCCGCGGTCCCTTTTATATGAAGCCGCGCGGGTCCCCGCTTAACGCAGTTTCAGGCCTTAGAATTTCTCTTTTTTTCCTTTTGAGGTACCTACGGATTCTTCCTGACCAAGCTTCCCATAAATGCAAGGTATTAAATAAATAATAAAATGTAAACACAAAATGTACCTAGCCCCAAACTAAGCGTGAGCTTGTGTTATGGTGACTAAGATAACGGATGGACATACTTATACATTAATAAACATCCATGACTTAGGTAAATTCTCATGCTCATCACACAAACATTTGCCCCTTGCGGGATTCGAACCCGCAACGGCATGGTTTAGTAGTCCGGGGCCCGAAACATTACACTAAGACGGTTGTATTGAGCATATTTCGCCTTAAGGCTTTAATGTGTGTGTAGTTCAAAATACGCTATATCTAACAGCATGATAGTTAATTCATGGAACAACAATATCGCTCACCATATTATTAAAAACACGTTTACACTTAGCAATAATATATTAGTAGAATAGTAATACTAACATGCGCTTGATGTTAGTATAATAATAATAATGTCCTACTAGCCGAATTTCGACTACGGCAGCCTATCTCAGCAGAGATTAGCCAACTGCGCGGGACATAGTATAGTGCACAAGTGTGTGCGCAATACACAGGTGCACTCTCTGTTCCTTCACTCTCATAATTCGATGAGACGGCAGTCCGACATGACCGTAGAGAGATCAGGCGCAGGACCAACGGCTTAACGTGCTTTCCGAGGCACGGGGGTGTTAACACCACCAACTTTCTGACTCCGGAGCTGTGCCTGAGTAATTTCAAGACAGGAAAACCCAAACAATCTCGGCCCGACCGGGGATTCGAACCCGGGACCTCGTGGATAGTACCCAGCGTGCTGACCACTAGACCAACGAGGCAGTCAACATGTTAGTATAGCTATATAATGTTGATTCATAAAATGTTTTCCAGATCTATTATTCGATGCCTTAACAAATAAAAAATATATTAATGAAATGAGTCGTAGTGTCTTCTCAACATCTTAATAATTTATTTATTTAACAAGTCTACAACACCCACTTTTATTTTTATTGTTTAAAAATGTTAATGTAAACAAACACGTCATTGTTATTGGATGAAAACACATTGTGTTCTGTGGAAAAATGAGGAAAAGGCAATGCTTATCTGCCTAGCCATGAAGTTGTTGTCAAAGCACACAACACATAGTAATTAATTAGTACCTAAATTAATTTGGAACAGCAGTGTGTCCCCCACGGCTGTAGCAACTACCTTAAATGTTGCAGATAAATTATATGATATTTTAATGTAGGTAACCAAACATGTTTTATTTATAAACTAGCAGGTCCAGTATGGTAGAGTCGTGAAATTGAAACACCACACCTAAATATATCATGTCATCGTTTGAAGCTTATATATTTTACTATAGTTATCTAAAAAACAAAAGAGATACTTGTAGAACGGTGGCGGCAGCGCTTTGGTACTGATACCAAAAGTAAAGCAGCGCACGGCGCGGTCGTGATTGGATGGGTGACCATTCCGTCCATTTAATTGACGTCCATGACAAGCATCTCCGTGCTTCGGAAGGCACGTTAAGCAGTTGGTCCCGGCTTATATCTGTTGGTATAAGTCGTTAAGCCTAGTCAGAGACCCTAGGGCGGCTTCATAACATCTGACAGTAAGGTTTGTCACTTGCCTTACACATGTACTCTATAGCCTTACAGACACCCCTCCATCAATCCGCACTGAGCCCGCGTGGTGGAGGCTCGTACCTCCTCATAGTTGAGGTGAGGCCTTTTCTCAGCAGTGGGATCTATATAGGTTAACTTTTATCTAAAAACACAGAATGACTCAACTTTACGGTCCAATGCGATATGAAAAGCCGTGTGACGCCTAATAGCGGCCATTGTTTACTTTTGCACAACACGGTGTTAATTGCTATAGTGTTCCAATCAGGCTGTTGTAGTATTGATAGTAAAGTCAGCCTTTAAAGATGCTCGGCAAAGGCCTCACCTTTGACCATTTAAGTGACGTCTATGACAAGCATCTCCGTGCTTCGGAAGGCATGTTATGCAGTTGGTCCCGGCTAACATCAGTGGTATTAGTCGTTAAGCCTAGTCAGAGGCCCTAGGGCGGTTTGATAACTTCTGACAGTAAGGTTTGTCACTTGCCTTACAGATACCCCTCTACCAATCCGCACTGAGCCCACGTGGTGGAGTATGGCTCGTACCTCCTCATAGTTGAGGTAAGGCCTTTAAAGTAAAGTAAATTCAGCCTATTAGATCTATGAGGAGGTACGAGCCATACTCCACCACGTGGGCTCAGTGTGGATTGGTGGAGGGGTGTCTGTAAGGCAAGTGACCAACCTTACTGTCAGATGTTATCAAGCCGCCCTAGGGCCTCTGACTAGGCTTAACGACTTACGACTTACGACAGATATTAGCCGGGACCAACTGCTTAACGTGCCTTCTGAAGCACGAAGATGCTTGTCATGGACGTCACTTAAATGGTCGGAATGGTCAACCATCTAATCACGACCGCGCCGTGGGTTGCTTACCTTTGGTAACACTACCAAAGCGTTGCCGCCATTGCACCACAAACACCTTAATTGACTGTGGCTCGCACACCGGTTTACAAGGTGTCACCATCTCTGAGGTCCCAGGTTCGATCCCCGGTCGGGTTAATATAGAAATTCACATTTTCTTACTGTCTCGGGTCTGGGTGTTGTGATACCATAATTGTTTCAAATGACTATAACACAAGTGCTTAAGCTATTTACTTTGAGATCGTTGTCAAAAGTTTTTTTTATATTTATATTTCTTTCTTTATTCCTGTTGTAATAATTAGATAGGTACCTGATAGATTGTTATGGTTGGATGATGATGTCTTACGTATTTTTCATAACTTTTCGTGTTTTAGTCTAACTTTAGTCATCGTCAAATAACATCCCTGCTAAATGGGGATCCACACGCCAAGCTTGATGCAGATGGCGCTAGCATATTTCTAATTTGTAATGTATTTAAGTATTCTAAATGCCAGCGAGACCAAAAGTACTGGGTAATTTGTTGGATTAGCTGAAACCGTGTAAGGCGATGTAAATTTACGTCTTTATAAGGGTACTCCGAAAGTGCAGTTAAGGGTTGTCCAATTAAGAAATGGCCGGGAGTTAACACTTCGACATCATTAGGGTCCGGAGAAAGTGGGCACAATGGGCGTGAATTTAAAACTGCTTCAATTTTAGCAAAAACAATAGTGAGCTCTTCAAATGTAAGGGGGGTATCGCCTACTACTCGTTTTAGGTGCGATTTCGCCGATTTAACCGCAGATTCAAAAAGACCGCCCCAATGAGGGCAAACAGGAGGATTGAAAACCCAGGATATGTTCCGCTTTGAAAGCTCAGAACCAATAGCCGCCTGGTTTTGAGACAGGAAACACTCTAACTCTTTAAGGTAATTTTTGGCACCGATGTAATTTCGACCGCAATCGGATCGGATTAGGCGAGGTACACCACGACGCGACACGAATCTGGAAAAGGCCGCAATAAAGGCTTCAGTAGTTAGGTCCGACACAACCTCAAGGTGAACGGCTTTAGTAGAAAGGCAGACAAATACACACAGGTAACTTTTCACTAACGTTTTGTTCCTATAGGCCTGGACTTTGGTAAAAAAGGGTCCTGCAAAATCGGTACCTACACCGTCAAACGGTCTAGCAGCCGTGACGCGGTCTTTAGGTAGGTCACCCATGAAGGGTTGAGATACAGCCGCTTTGAGACGATAACAGGGAAGGCATTTAAAAATCACATGCTAAATAGCTCTGCGTGCCGACAAGATCCAAAACTCTCTATTTAACATGGCAAGAATTGCATTAACACCAGCATGAGCATTCTCGCGATGGTAATGTGAAATAAGGATGTTCACGAAATTACCATTCTTAGGCAGAAGAAGGGGATGGCGCGCATCAAAGGATAGATCGGAGTTTCGTAATCGACCTCCAACTCGAATTAGATCACCGTTATCCAGAAATAAATTCAATTTTCTCAGGGAGTTAGTGATAGGATCGCCACGCCGTAAGCGATCAAGTTCATCAGAAAAGGAGGTAAATTGAACGATTTTCACCAAAAACAAAAGGGAATCTCTCCGTTCCTCAGGGCCTAGGTAGTACAAGTAAGATTTAGGAAATAAAAACCGCCTTAGGTAACAAGTCACGTTTATTAGCTTGTTCAAAGAACTATACCGCTCTAATAAGAATGAGGGATCCGGGGTAGGAACATCGGCAGAGACTACTAAACAACGTAGTCCAGGAAGATCACTACTTGGGTTAGGTTCCGAAATACCGGGCCAGTTGTCAGGAGACTGCGTCAACCACAAAGGTGAAAACCAAAGGGAGTGGTCGATCAGTCGGGTGACTGACATACCTCTCGATGCACAGTCACTAGGGTTCATGTAGCCTGGGTCGTGCCTCCATTCACTAGATGTAGGACTATTATTAATCTGGGAGACACGATTAGCCTCAAAAGTCTGAAGGAGGTGAGGAGTGGTTTTTAACCAACACAACACGATTTTACTATCCGTCCAACTATGGATTGAAGTCAACACAGACGACCTTTGCAGACAAAGAGCGACGTGATGAAGTAATTTAGAGAGGAGGGTAGCTCCCAACAATTCCAACTTGGGAATTGTTAAACGGGTCCGAACAGGGGCAGCTTTAGATTTAGCCATAACAAGATGAACGGAGCAAACACCAGACGGAAGTTCCGCACGTAAATAAACAGCAGCAGCATATCCCAATTCAGAAGCATCACAGAACCCATGTAGGGATAAGGAGGAGGAACCTCTGGGAAGAATATGTCGCGGAATGGCCACTTCACTAACCTTCGCTAGGTCCTGAACAAATGCAGTCCACTTCAAAGACAGGGGCTCACTCAAAGGATCATCCCAGGATAAGCCTGACATCCATAAGCGCTGGATAAACTCCTCAGCCTCAAATACGACGGGAGACATCCAGCCACAAGGGTCATACATACGGGCAATCAAAGATAAAACTTTGCGTTTTGTAATAACTGCATCACGGGTATCACAGGTATAATTGTAGGTAAATGAGTCACTCACAGGATTGTACTGCACACTTAAAATAGCGACAGTCTGAGGATTATCAGGGTCTGAGAATGAATGAGGAAGTTGCAAATGATCCGGGGGCATATCCTCCAGGAGATCGGGCCTGTTTCTAATCCACTTACGGAGTTCATAACCACCAGAGGCCATTATTCCTATAAGCTCAGTTTTCAAAGCCCGGGCAGACGCAATAGTATCAGCACCAGTAAGACAATCGTCGACATAAATATCTCTCTCAAGGACTTCAGCAGCTCGAGGGAAGGTAGGTCTCTCTTGTTCAGCGAGCTCAAGAAGGGCACGAATTGCAATGAATGGACTGGAACGAAGACCATAGGTATTGGTATTAAGTTCATAGGCAAGAAGTGGCTGAGAGGGATCCTCACGCCAAAGCACAAGTTGGTACCTTCTATCATCAGGATGTACCCAAGTCATACGAAACATCATACGAATATCTGTAACAAACACTACCTCGTGCCTGCGGAAATTTAGGAGGATGTGAGAAATATCTCGCTGAAGCTTAGGGCCTGTATGTAAACATTGATTCAGGGACACTTTAGAGGACGTAGGACTACTACCATCGAACACAACACGTATTTTGTCACTAACGGACTTAAAAATTCCATGATGAGGGATAAAATAATGTTCCCGGGTCGAGTCATATGATGAAAGGGACATATGGTTTAGGTCAAGGTACTCACGCATAAAGGAAATATATTTCTCTCGAAAATTAGGATTGGCTTGCAAACGCTTCTCAAGATTATGGAATCGCCGTAAGGCATTGGTTTTAGAATCACCGAGAGGTGGACGATCATGAAGAAAAGGGAGTCTAACCATGAATCGACCATCGCTTTCACGAGTGGTAGTTGCTTTAAAAAAGGTTTCACACTCTATATCCAAGGGGTTCGCAACTGGAGATTGGGGGGCCTCTTCAATTTTCCAGAATTTTTCAACTATTTGGGACAGCGAGACTCCAGTCATGGGGGGTTCCAAATCAGTAAATCCTCCATAAACAGGACCACACAGGACATAACCAAATATCGTCGAGATAGCAGTAAGGTCATCAGGGGACACAAACAACTCGGACCTTAAAAGGCGACCAATGACGTCAGCTCCAAGAAGTACACTTATAGTACCAGGTTTGTAAAATAAAGGGTCAGCAAGAGGGAGGTGCTTAGTACAGGTAATTACACTTTTAGGTAAGTCTACCTCTGGGAGGGTACCAGCAATCACATCAACAACTATTGCACTGGTAGAGATTTCTGAAAAGGCAGAATTAACTGGCTTAAATGAAAAGGATACAATGCCCGGGGAATTAATCGCTTGAACATTACCTATTCCACGAACAGGAACTGGAGAAGGAATGATAGGTAAGTTCATGTGGTCAACAACAAGCTCAGTAGTAAGAAGGCAGCCCTGAGCACCAGTATCACATAAGGCACGCGCTTCCACATAATATCCAGACGAGGTTTTAACATGAATCAAGGCCGTAGGTAAAAGAACGAGAGAATTGCGAAGTAAAGATGTAAAAGCGGGTATGGAAGGGGGGCTATCTAGTCAGAATTGTGGGGCCTCATTGTACTTATGATGAAATGCACGTTCAGCCTGGGTTCTTTGACCTAGAGGGGCATTTTAAGTACGGTTACAGTTAGGTGCAGGTGGGGATCGCCTGCCCGAACGGGGAGGTGATGCTCTACGGGAATCACGAGGTGGTGGGGTGCGAACACGGTGCCATTCAGTACGTGGGGGTGACACACGGTCCGTTAAGTGACTTTGTGGGGATTGCCGCGGTTGGTTGGAAGCTAAGGCCGGGACGTCTCGGTATGAGCGCTCGCGATCGTAATTTACAGGAGAGGAGTCATTATAACAAAGTGATGTGTGATGACTGGAACGGCGGCACGTGCGACAGCGATAATTTCACGTGCATTGGGATGGGAGTGTCTATCCAGGCATCGATAGCACAGTCGGGCTTCTTTTACAAAGGTAACACGTTGACGTGTAGGAAGGCGAATAAAATCGGGACACTCGCGTAAGTAATGCGAAGTACTATTACAAAGGTGACATTTAGATGTCGTCGCAAAGGTAACAAAGGCTCTCGCAGGAGGTGGGGAACGCGCGTTAGGTTTAGGCAAACGAGGGGAGCTCACAGTAGGGGGGGTAGTAGTGTCAACGACAGAAGCACTACCTACATTGTCGTGGTGCCTACATTCATCCTCAAGAAAGGTAATAGGATGATCAAAAGTAGGGAGGTGATTAGGATTATCGCCATAACGACGTTCAAATCTCGATTTTAACTCTGAAGGCAGTTTAGCAAGGCATAAGTGAACTAATAGGTACGACCAATGTTTAACAGGAAGTTCCAATCTTTCTAAGCATCGATAAGCCGAAAGCAGCGGGTTCAGGAACGACACACGTAACCCGGAAAGTTTAGGCGTTATAATAGGGAGCATCATTATTTGAGCTATGTGGGTATCCGCTAAAACACGAAGGTTATGGTACCTACGTTTTAGGAGGTCACGGGCCACGGTGTAATTGCCCGCCTCAATCTTGAGATGTTGTATCAATCGACGAGGTTCATCCGATAAGGCTCCCACTAAATAGTGTAGCTTCAAAGTCGGGGTAAGGCTAGGCTGATTGTCCACCACGCTATCAAACTGGTCTATAAAACTGATCCAACTATCGGGACGGCCATCAAACTTAGGTATAGGTAGGTCAGGTAATTTACTAGCCGGGTTGTCAATAGCCAGGGATTTATTCTCCTTGAAGGGGGTGCTAGTACGGAACGTCTCAAATTGGTGAGGTCGTATTTCGTCTAACTTAATTTTTAAGTCGTCTACTTTGTCCCTTACTACGCGTATCTCGTTCTTAACTTGCACATATTCTTGTTCATAAATAGCAGGATCGAGATTACCTAACAGCTTGGAACAAGCGGCGGAAAACTTGTCGCACATAAGTGGCAGGTCGGAAAGACGCGCTCGCATACGATTGGAGGAAAAGGTCTCAAGAACTCGGTGGGAATCATCAACCCAGTCACTAATATAACGGAGTTCACCAATAGCTTCACGGTATTCAGCTGTATCCGTGTAAAGTACGGCCCTTACGGTCTCGTTGCCGGTTTCGGTATCCGACATTTTATTTACTTTAAATCGCAAGAAACAAGGTAGGTAAATTAAACTCACAAAAGATTCCAATAGAATCCGTAAAGGAACAAATAGTAAGGCGCAGATGCACCGGGTATGGCAAACGTAACTCGTAAACAACTCGCACGCGGTCACGCGGTAATGGAGTGATCAATAGGGAAACAAAGCACTCGCGTACCTCACTTGCACTCAAAGGGTAGGTAATTAACGCGCTAATCGATTTAATCGACACTTATGTAAAAGGGGTTGTACTCGAATGTTATTAAGGAATTTACTGTAAATAGGTTAGGTATATGACGAGACGTTTTGTTCAAATTACAAAGGAAAGTAGCAAGTAAATAACTCTCAATTAAACAAATTACGTTACTAATAAGGGGTCCTAATAAAAAACTACGCTCTGCTACCAGAATGTTTGAGAGTTTAGGCAGTGGATTACACGTGGAGGGCGACAATGTCTGGTCTGAGCGCTTACAGCTAGGTACTTGCCACATCAGCTTTCCGGGTTTCACAGGCCACAATCACTCGAAATGTCTGTAAGGAGCTTCACAGGATACACACGCGGCGAAAGCGCTCTGGTTGGTCTAGTACATGTGTCATAGGTAACGTCTCGATGTCGACTGGGGCTCCGGGGTTCTCACGGTACGTTTTAAACAAATAAAAATAAGGCAGGTAGGCGTGTGAGTGTGCGCGGCGTAGTATCAATAGGGTACACAAACAAATCAAAATATTGTAGTAAACAGTACCTAATTTACAGTTTTTCGTGACTATCTAATGTTATTTCATCATAATGTATTCGTCAATGAAGTTATCTGAACTAAAAGACGAACTCCGGAAACGAGGATCAAAAGTATTTGGTAAAAAAGCCGATCTTATTGCGAGGTAAACATTTGGGTGTTAATCAGTTTTACTACTGTAAATGTTACATTTGATTGGTTGTTGAAATTGTTTTTGTTGTCATCACATCTCACCAGCACCACAACCATCTTTCATCTCATCTTTTCTCGCTCGGGAATATGTACGAGCTACGTACATTATTTCATAACCACAGCGCATCGACGCGCCGTCAGCATTTTACGCGGCCTTGATCACTAACCATTTTTTAGGTAAATAATCCATATTCAACCAGTACTCGACGAATCAGCAAACATATCGTGCGTGCTCACTCATGCCATCACCATTTAACTATTTTAGCGTAGGTATTACCTTGAATAGAACTTTGTCTGTCGTACCAGTGACTTTTATTTATCTACTATTCTATAGATGTAATTATCATAAAATTAAAATTTGTGTTACAAATTAACTACATAACAAGGTTTTAAATAAATATAGCTAAAATAATAAACCACGTACATGTATGTTTTTTTTAGGTTAGAATTCTACGGTCGGAACCGCGATGATACCGGGAATTTTAGTGTCGTAGCTTCACAATCTAAGTTATACGATGTATATCTTAGTTATACGATGAATGTTCCCGATCCAGAAGCTTATCATGATGTAAATAGTTTCAGTAAACTACCTAAAATTTATTAATTTTCTTCTTATAGCTGTTGCTCACTTCTTTTAAAACAATAATGGTGTTCATTTATTTCCAAAAGACCCAGTCTTTTGGAAAGAAATGAACACCATTATTGTAACAACCTGGCACAGCACATAACGGCATTATGCTTTCGTAGATTAAAAACACAAAAAAAAATACTCAAAAAAACACAACTTCTGTACTGGAATGACAGATAGCTTTGACCGCATCAACAATGCGCCACCTACAGGGAGAATTTGGCAGTGTGGATCCCCATTGTCTATGGATTCTGTAATTGCCATAAGCAACTAACAGCTGTTTAGTCTAACCTTTCTAGATGAATGTAGTCTGTCTTTTGGTTATCCACCTGAGAAAGAGATGACATGAACTTAAAATTAATCCTTTTGGAATCTTTGGATAAAAAATGGAATAAAAAACCGCCCAAGTGCGAGTCGAACTTTTGCGCGAAGGTTTCCATATTATTAACTTACAACATTAGACAGTATAGGCAAAAAAGTATATATTTTTATTTTATTTATAATTTCAAAAGCATTCATCACAGGATACCCGAAACAATTTTAAATAAGAGTTTCCGCGCCTGTTTCTTTACGTGAGTGATTTGAAGTTTATAGGTCCAAGACTTTAGAAATTACAGGAGGGGGGACACCCTGTAAACTACCTTATTTTCATAGTCCTTTTCAACGATACCCCACACAAGGGGGTGCACTCAAAAAAACAATTAACCCGCCCCTTTACATGTATGGGAAGGTACCCTTAACAAGGGGTAATTTTAATTTTTTTTATTTTAAAAAATGAGATCTATATGTGAAGTATCCTCTAACCCAGTTACATGCAACTCAGTCCATAAACGTAGAAGATATTCTGCTGTGACAGACTAGGACGGACGGAACGGACGGACTGAACGATCTTATACTAAGGGTTCCTTGTCGGACTACGAAACCCTAAAAATTGAATCATTCAAATACACTTTATATAACATGGTAGTTCCATTCTCTGCCAATGACCTCAGTGAATAACGTTTACACATTTGGCCTAGATCCAAGGGACTGATTTGTTCTAGCACTATATTTAGTACAGTCTGCTACAAATGGGATTAGCTTAGTATGTTTCACTTTAGTGAGGCGACAAATACTTTCAACAGAATGTTATTTTACGTTAAAGTGTTGGGAACTTAGTATTTATCCTTCCTATTATAATTTAGTATGTTTACTTCCCAACTATTCCTAAGATTGTTTAACCCATAACCTTTTTTATTTAAATTTCTATAGAAATAAAATATACAGCTAAGAAATAAAAATAGTTATTATTACACTCACAAATAGTAAAAAACCAAGAGTTACGACGGCAAGTAATTGATAATTTATGAGATCTACCTACTACATTAAAGTCGTTAGTTACAAAATGTGTCGTAATGCAAAAAAAAATCCCTGATAATGGTGAGGTAAATATATGTATACTAGTCGATCCCCGCGACTTCGCCCGCTAGAGTTGGATTTTCCATCCCCCATTTCATCCCCTTAATGTTTTTATATCGCGACAAAATGTAGCCTATGTCCTTTCTAGGGTTTTGAACTGTCTCCATACCAAATTTCATATCAATCGGTTCAGTGGTTTAAGCGGCAAGAGGTAACAGACAGACAGACAGACAGACACACTTTCGCATTTATAATATTAGTATGGATGTATGTAATTGTTATTTAGTTAATTGTTTTTTTTTATGTGATTTATTAAACGTTTGGCCAATAATTTAATATTATAATTTAAATGATCACAAATCAAAGTTTTCGAAAGAATGCATTATATTTTGAAATTGAACTGAGGATCATCACGAATGAATATGATTTTCATCATTAACGTAGTGAATGAATATTTTCTCAAGTCTTGTATAAAACTATTGTAAACTGTATATCATTTACAGTTTACAATTCGAATTGAATAATGATGACAAAACTAATGATTAATGAGTACCCAGATATTTGTAGATGCATTATTAAAACAAGTAAGTAAACAGGTATTGCGAAATCAAACAATTAAACTATAAATACGGTATATTTATTTAATAAATAACTAACTTGTGCCCCACGTGTAAATATTACTTGCACTCTCTTTATCTGAGTAATATTTATCAGTTTGTCTAGATAATAAAGATAGAAAGTAATAAAACGCGAGAAAAATACCTAGGCACGTCCAACCAAAGTGGAAAATCCCCACTGTTTGAGCTCATAATATTTGTGGCAAACTTATTGCGAATCGAAAGTGCCCACTGTTTGAGCTCATAATATTTGTGGCAAACTTATTGCGAATCGAAAGTGTTTCTATTATTCAGATACATAATTATATGACCGACCTTTAGTTGACGACCGATCTATAGATTTTGTTAGCCGACTTCAAAAAAGGGGTATTGCATCGGAATCTTTTATTTTCTAAATTGGTATATAAGACCTGACTGAATGACCGAATGATATATCAACGCACAGACCAAACTACTTGGACTAAAAACTTAAATTTTGCACAATGCTTCCTTTTATACCATAGGTAAGCACTAAGAAAGGATTTTAGGGAACTCACCCGTAAAGGGGAAAAAATGGGAGTAAGGTTATAAGAAACTCCGTCAGTTTTGAAGCTAAATCGCTAAAATTGGAATTTAGCTGTTTGGTTAGGAATTAAGAACGTATTTCAGGATTTTTAAGAATTGTGGGATCAGACATGCTTTAGATTTAAGAAATATAAAACGAAAGACAATAAAACTTAGCTAAGAACTGGCTAACCTACTTAAAAACTGATAGTAGAGTTAGTAATATATATATATGTATATATGACTAGTGGTTCCCCGTTACTTCGTCCGTAGAGTTGGATTTTCCATATAAACTTTCATCCCCCATTTCACCCCCTTAATATTTTTATATCGCGACAAAATGAGGCCCTTGTCCTTTCCAGGATCTCGAACTGTCTCCATACTAAATTTCATCTCAATAAGTTCAGTGGTTTATGCGTCAAGAGGTAACAGACAGACAGACACACTTTTGCATTTATAATATGTATTAGTTTGGCTACAAACTATGTTAATATTTAGGTCCATCAGAGTGGGTTCGAGTCCCCACTGGATGACACGATCAATCAATTTTTGTGTGCGAAATTTAATTTACTTTCATCAGAAAATGCTTTTGAATACTATATCGTGCTGTTTGATTTAACCTTTGCCTATACAGTTCAAATTATGGGGAAATTGGGTTACGTTTGACACTACGCTTTTATTCAAATGGGGCACTTTGGCGCAGTGCCCCATATTTGGCTACAAATTATCACAACTGAATTGGCGGATAAAAAGAGATGGTGTCATTACGAAAAAAGTTATTGTTACAAGGAAATAAATGACTTTTTGACGTGTTTAATCAGTAAAAGAGTACAAAAAAAACTCGGTGTTATGACAAAAAATATGCCTTGTCTATTATGACGGCCAACTTGAATGAATGACATATGATTGACATTGGTTGTCACAAATATGTCATACATTTAAAATTTGCAGTTTTATATAAAATAGATAAGGCATTAGCGCTGTTTGTTTTTTTTGTCATAAAACACCGAGCAATACAATTTTTTTGCACTTTTTTACTGAATAACTACGTCGAAGTCATGAAATTAGTGTTTGTTACTTTCAATTGGCTTGTGACTGCTTGATCTAAAATAGATTGCTAATTATGAACAGCAGACTTTAAAAATAATGTTGCAAGCTTAGCGAAGAGTGTGCGATGGCTGTTCAGTAACGGGTGTTTGCGGTGTGCAAATAAAAAAATAAAAACTGTTGTTGTTGTTGATTATGTGCCTGATTAATCTGCCGTAGCAGTAACCTCTGGTAATTTAAAAAAAAAACACAGGAAGTATGAGAGCCTATTTCGAGGCGGCACATGCATCGGCGAAAACACAATTCGTTCATGGAAACTCGCCCTTACGGTACTGTGAACAAAATCTTACAAAACTTTATAATAACATTTCGCTAACTGACACTAGCACATCTGAAACTGACACAGGTCGGGAATTAATTCTTTGACTGTACCAACAGGACCGAGCAGGAGTTTTTTCGATGAGGCACAATCAACCACACTGTGCCCCACCCCACCCTCGGCAGGAGTGACGTCACAAAACACGGTCACCGTCAAAACGAATCCAGCTTGCTCCACTTTGGACCTATTACATCACTATGCCCCACCCTGGCAGACAGTTACGTCAGACTTACGTCACAGTTTAAGTCTAGTGTTTTAGCACTTTAGTAAGTCAGTCGGGTATGAGCGAGACACAAATACTAGTGCTATCCCCACGCTACGAAGATATCAGTGTAAAGTTTTGGCTTTCGCACAAGTGACAGTTGCACTCACGCTCACGATGTTTGGTATCGCCATTCGATCTAATGTGATAAAAAACTGTGCGATATGTGTAATCGACGTAATCGTATCTCGAAGTGTTTGTTGTGAATACTATCGATCAGTTGATCGACTGGTGCGAGTGTCGGATTGACGCGATGGGAAAGAACGAATGGATCACCCCTTTTAAGAAGCAGGTTGGATTATTTATTTTTATTTTTGGGTGTTGTTTTGGGGGGCAATTTTTTTTTAATAGTTTTTTTTAAACCAAGGCTAGCTGTCTCTGTAAACTTTTTGTACTGCCTTAGCGCAGTTTTTTAGATTGTTTGAATGGGAATTCAAGGAATATTTTATTTTTCTTTATTCAAAATTTTATTACACCAAAAAAATATAAAGTAGAATTGGCGGACTTGATGCCTTAAGGCATTCTCTAACCACGTATTAAAAAAAACAGAATTGGTCGTTCACGACGTAGTAGTTCACGAGTTACGTTTAGCAAAACTTTTAGCGATTTCTATTTACTTAAACAGATTTTTCGATGCAGTGTTCTGAAAAAAACCGGCCAAAGGCGAGTGGGACTCGCGCAAGAAGGGTCCGTTCCGTTGTGTACAACTTAAGACACCTATTATAACCTTTTTTTAGTTTAAAAACGGCAGAAAATACGTTTGTTGTATGGCCCCCCTTTCCTCTAAATATTTTTATTTTTAAAATAAATATTACCTATTAAATATTCTGTGAATATTTCAGTGTCTACCTGTTACTATATCGAGCATAAAACGGAAAAATATCACGCTTGTTGTATGGAAGCGGGGCACATAAATATTTATTTTATTTATATTTTATTAGTGAGCGTCGGTGGCGCAGTGGCTAGCGGGTTGCTTCTCATGCGGGAGGCGCCGGTTCGATCCAACGTGCCGCCATGTACCAATGACTTTTTCTGAGTTATGTACAATAGTTGTTTCACTAACCGATGCTCTTACGGTGAGGGAAAACATCGTGAGGAAACCTGCACATTCAGGCGACTGCATGTGTAACCATGATCCAAACTGGTCAGATTCCCCTGGTAACAGGGTCACGGAGGTCAGATGGCAGTCGCTCCACTGTAATTACCTGATCTGCCACAACCTGGATCATGGTCAGCGGACCCTGGGCCCTCGCGTGCGAGAGCACAACCGGGATAACGCTAGGAGGAGGATGATTTATATTTTATTAGTATTTGGTGTTGTTAGCGGTAGGAAATACATCATACATGTGAAAATTTTAACTGTCTCTATCACGTATCATAAGATAAGCCTGGTCAGACAGACGAACAGTGGAGTCTTAGTAATGGGGTCTTGTTTGTTCCCCTTGGGTACGGAACCCTGAAAAAGTTTTTTTTTTTTAAATAAAAGTTTCGGGTTTTAACGACAAATTTTACTTAAGTTTTTTCGAAGGCAGCTCACAAAAACGCTTAAAAATATGAATTTGGTAGGTAATCGTACCTAATAATATATTCTAGATGTCATCCATATTTTTAGATTTACGAGAACATCACATGATCATACACATACACATAATATTGTCAGACATGGGTGGTCTTTGTAACATGCGTGAAAATGATATTAGCTACATAATACGTAAGATATAAATATGTAGGGGAGGTCAGCTCAAAGCGGCCACCTTTACTTTGAGGTGTAAAAAACCTACTGAATAAAATGATTTTCGAAAAGATTTTTATACTGATAGGTAGAAAAAACATTTGTTCTTCATTGTACGCAATTCGAATCTGCAAAAAGTTGAAAATACATATATGACACGTAAATTACGAAAAGGTGGCAAAAAGCCGCTTTGCCCAAGGTGCCGCCCAAAGCGGTCATGGGGGTAAGGGCAAAGCGGCCAGTCCAGTAATGTTTGAGAAATATTAATTTTTTGACAAAAGATATAGGTAGTGTTCGAAAAAAGAAGATTGCCAATAATAGTTTAAAATCAACATGTATTTTTTATAAAACCTTTGGTGTCAATTACACATTTAAACTCTTAAAATTAATGGCACTTTTAATCAACTGTGTTATTAATAACTAAAATAAATATGTTTTCAAACGTTATAAAAAAACAAAAATTGCTTAAAATTTTATTGCTATACATTAAATTGAGCCTTGTTGTTCCTTCACGTTTTTAATTGCTTGCGTCATTGTACTTTCGCCCCATAACCCTTTGGTAGTTTTAGTGGTAGTTTTTGACCATCTAAATAAAATAATCAAGTATTATAATTTGAAGTATTACACATTTAATTAAGGACAAAGCGGTTAGTTGGCCGGTTTGCCCGAGCCGCTTTGCCTTTTTCGTGCACTTTATTTCAAAAATTAACTGCTGTCATACTTGACATTAACTTTGTAAGCAAATCATAAAAGTCATTTATTTATGTATGTAGACCCACAGGGGGCACTTATACACGTCCCAACATATTATTTTTTAAGCCCTAATACTGCTTCGGGACAAATTGTGGGCTAGTGCTGAGAAGAAGCAGCGCAAGAAACTCAGTCACTATTGTCAAAGCCTCTTTTAAAAATAATGTTTAAAAATACAGAAATTGTTCTAGTGCGAGCTGGTCCACACGTTTACATCATTCAAATAATCGTCTACTTTATAATAACCTTTTGTCATTAGGGTATCCTTAATAAATGATTTGAATTTGTTAATTGGTAATTCTACAATATTTTTCGGTAATTTGTTAAAGTAATTGACACATTTTCCCATGAAAGAATGACCAACTTTCTGAAGCCTGAATTGTGGAATAGCAAGTTTATTTTTATTTCTAGTGCTAAAATTATGCGTATCACTTTTCTTTGTAAATAAATGCAAGTTTTTACGCACATACATAATATTTTCATAAATATATTGAGAGGCTACTGTTAATATCCTTATTTCTTTAAAAAAATCTTTCAATGAATCTTGAGGTTTGAGGTTATAAATAGCACGTACGGCCCTTTTTTGTAGTACAAAAATTGATTCTATATCAGCAGTTGAGCCCCATAGTAAAATACCGTACGACATCAAGCTGTGAAAATAACTAAAATAGACTAGTCTGGCCGTTTCAACATCAGTCAAGCTCCGTATCTTTTTTACAGCAAAAGCAGCTGAACTAAGTCTTCCTGACAAGGCCACGATATGAAGACCCCATTGTAGTTTGGAATCTAAAGTAATTCCTAAAAATGTTGTTGAATTTATAGTATTTAGCAGTTTGTCTTTTATCAAAACATCTGTTGAGGCCTGTCTGACATTAGGCATCGTAAACTTAACACATTTAGTCTTATTCCCGTTAAGCAAAAGGTTGTTAACGGTAAACCAATGCAATACTTGTGAAAGAGTATTATTTACATCGTCAAAAGTATCTTTCCCCCTGGGAATTTTGAATATAAGTGAAGTATCATCAGCAAATAATACTATATCACAAAGATCTTACACAAAGTGTGGAAGGTCATTTATATAAATCAAAAACAATAAAGGTCCCAATATCGATCCCTGGGGCACACCCATGGTCAGAGGTGCTCCAGAAGACTCAACCCCATTGATGCATACTTTTTGTGTTCTACTTCTTAGGTAAGATTCAAGTAGATTTAATGCATTCATTGAAGCCCCATAATGTCTTAATTTTTTCAATAAAGTTTTATGTTCTACACAATCAAAAGCTTTTGAAAGATCACAGAAAATACCTAAAGCATCTTGTCTATTATCATAGGCATCAAAGATATGTTTTAATAGAGCAACTCCCGCATCAGCAGTACTTCTACCTTTAGTGAAACCAAATTGTTTTTCGTGTAGTAGATGGTTTAAAGAAATATGTGCTAGTAGTTGATTGAATATTACCTTTTCAAATATTTTACTGTGGACCGGAAGAATCGATATAGGTCTAAAATTAGAGGGGTCACTTTTCTCGCCGGATTTAAATAGCGGTATAATTTTACTAAATTTCATTAGGCTTTGAAACTGGCCATCATCAATGCACTTGTTAAAAATTATTGCTAATTGAGGAGCTATTGTGTTGATAATTAATTTTATAATATACACAGATAGTCCCCATAGATCCTCAGTCTTCTTCATATTTAAATCTAGAAATGTTTTTGTAATTACTTCGGGACTGACATGCCTAAAGTGCAGTGGAGAATCGCACTGGTCGACATTGGACTTGAGAATCGATTCCGCAAGTTCTGAAGAAGATGCAAGTTCTTTAGTTGTTGAAGGTGCAATATGAGAAAAAAAAAACTTAAAGGCATTTGCAACTTCTTGATTGGATGTGATCAATTTACTTTCGACTTTTAGTGAGGATGAGCTACTTTTTGATTTATTTTTACAAGTTTCCTTGTTTATTATGTTCCAAGTAGCTTTTGCCTTATTGTTGGAATTTAAAACTATTCTACGAATATAGTTTGACTTTGCTGCAGCACATACTTTTTTAAATATCTTAGAGTAATTTTTAACATATTCAATAGTATGTGGATCCTGTGAGTATTCTTTTATACTATATAAGTCATACAATTTAATTCTACTTTAATGAATACCTGGTGTAGCCACTGGGCTTACATTAAATTTACATTTAGCTTGATTTGTCTTTACCTTCTTCAGTGGAAAGATTTCATTGAATTGATTTTTTATTAAAACAAAAAGGTCTTCGTATAATTTATTAACATTATCGCAATTATTGGGTATAGTTGATTTTACACTATTACAAATTGTATCCCTAAATCTGTCCAACCTATTTACTGTGACAGGCCTATAAACATTCTCCACAACACTTGAGGCATGACTGTGTTGAAATGAGACCTATTGACCTCTATGATCGGAACTAAGATTAAGTAAGATACATTTGTCGATTACAATTGCGTTGGAATCACAAACAATATTATCTAGACAAGTTGCAGTATTGGGAGTCACCCTAGTTGGTTCCTTAAAAAGGTTAAATAAATTATAAGATGCAAAGAGATTGAGAAATCGGGTAGATATCTGTGTTTGTTTTAAAATATTAATATTAAAGTCTCCGCATACAACTATTTTTTTATTGATCTGCAAACTTTCTCTAATGCTTCTTCCATAATGGGTTCAAAAAGTTGGTAATTTGCGTCTGGGGGACTATACACACACAATATAACATACTGATCCAGCTCCGCACACGCTAGTTCAATTCCATCTAGTAGTGGTCTCTCTTGAAAACGAACTACTGACCTTATAATTATCAATACCTATTATTAATTCAAAAAATTTGTACCAATGCTCTGTCAGACACATGACATGCACATTTAAATCTTGCAAGACTAACGAAATTTCTAGTTCTATGCCAGCCAAGCCTTGTTTGTTTTGGTGAACTAAGTTAAAACTAGACCTGGCTTTTGTCTTCCCTCTTAGTTTAAAGTCTCAGAGGTTGTCAAGTTTACAATATTTAAATTAGTATTACTACTAACAAGTTGAGAACCATGTGATATGATGGTTTTGTTTCTTAAACAATTAATATTGTATGCTAGTAAAGTAGCTATTCGTTTTTTAATTCTATTAGGCAGGTGTAAAGAGCCGCCAGCCAGTGAAAATAAATTGTTAGTTAATTTATTTGTGTCAAAAAACACAAATTTGTCACTATGACGCTGGGTTAAATTGAATAATAAAGTATTCATTAGATGAATACGGTTATTTTCTTGTGCTGTATGATTTTTAGAAAATGGTAGGGCACAAAAAATGATTTTATGAACATCTAAACTTGACAATATTGAATAATTTTTTATAATATTTTTTTACTAAGATTTTGACTATCTCCTATCATAACTACAAGTATTGAATTGGAATTTAGGTCAGTACTTTGGATACAGTTTACTATATGATCTAAGGAGGCGTCGGGCATACAATTATTTATAATATTACAATTTAATTTCTTATGTAGTAAGGAACCATAACCAACCCCTAATTTATCTGAAAAAACAATAACATTGTTACATTTGTTTATAAAATTTTGTGAACATTTATTTTTTGTTAAATTATCAGAATTACATTTTGACAGGCACTTTTGCTAGCCAACCTCTCTTTGTTGTGGTGAGTCATTAGGTAAGTTTATATTTATGTTGGGCAGTGAAGAAGCATCTGTGTTTGGAGTGCCCATTTGTAACAGCTTATTAGCAGCCAGGATATGCTCCGATATTTGTTCCTGTGAAGAGTTATATTTACTTGTAATAGAGTTCAATGACTCTTGCAATCTTAAGATATCAGTTTGCAATTTTCCTACATCCGGATCATATTTGGACCTGCTTTCTTGTAATTTATTTTGATATATTTCTAAGCTGTCTAGTAAATCGAATTTTTCCTTTCTTAGCTGTACATTATTATAAAAACATTTCTGTTTTTTAAAAAATTTTTCGGTTTTGTTGATTATTTTCTTAATTTTAATATACTTTTTAACCCTATTTCTACCTGGCAATTTAATCTGTTTAGAATAGTTTACAGACTGATTTAATCTACTATTGGAATCTAGATTTGAAACTGCTGCCGGGCCATTAGGAGTCCCAATCAGCTCCTCATAAAGATTCATGGTCTGAGAGTATTCTTGGTCTTTCTTCTCTTCTTCCAAGTGCAGTATTGTCTTGTTCCCATCTCGCAGCTCACTTTCTAGCTCATTATTCCATATAAGTGTCTGCTCAAAGACACTGCTGCACTGGTCGAAGGTGCTGATGGTATTGAGGAGCTCATCACGGTGTTCGGTGACCTCCTGACGCCGGGCATGCACCTCTGCTAATTCCTATTTTAGTTGAGAGTTTATGTCTATATTCTTCTTCATTTCATCTTCACATTCGTTTCTTTCCCTAAGGAGTTGGTTACAGACATCCTTTGTTGCTTTTAAGTCTTCTAATGCATTTTTAAGTTTTAATTCAATTTCTCGGGTAGACATTTTGCGGGTCATGGTTCCAGTCCGGGTGGTCATATTATTTAATGGTTCAATTTATTTTAAGAGGAGTGTACAATAGATGTTTGGGTAGGTATCGAGTCAAAGAGAAACCAATGATAGGAATATGAATAATTTGTGTTCTATTTTTTTCTAAGTCGGTGCCTATATTTTTTATTAAAAATTATATTAAAATGTTTCAATTTTACTAAGTAGTTGGCTATAAATTATGTTTGTAACTAATAGAAAAATTATCTATACACTTTTAGATAAAATTAATTATTTTATTTGTACATGAATATCATTAAATAACAAATTAATGAATAATTGGCTATCAAAGTCTAAGTTAGCACTATCACTATTATGCTTACTACTGCAATGTAAGTGTGTAGTAAGTGAACAAAATGTAAATATAAATGTGAAGTGAAGATGACTGTTGAGTGTTTAGAGTTTATTGTCTGCGGCGAAAGGTTGTTATCTTCAACTTTACTTCCACTAATACGTCAAGTAAAGAGAGGCACAACAAGGCCGAAATGTTGTAAAGTTTGACGTGTCTCACCTTGGTGAGGATTGTGCAGTGGGCAATGTTGTGTACGCAGCAATAAACAAACAGTAAACAGTATCCACTCAGTACTAATTCACTCGATGGCTATCGTAAAATTATAACCTCAAAATGTGTTGCACTGTTTTGACAGTATAAATAAACAACAAACTGGATTTAGATTATTACTTAGGTATGTAAATGAAATGTTATAGAAGCAGTACTCCCCTGGTTTTAGTATCCGTTGTCCACCTTTGACCTTTGATTTCAAATTGACAACCGGCCGTTGCCGAGTTGGATTTTGTGTTTTGATGGATTCCGACGACTATAAGTAATGCCCACAATTACACGGCACAGTTATTACTACTACTAATGATTAATAGCACAAGTGTAACGAATTTACATAGTTAAATTGGTTATTTCAATAAATAAAATCGGAGCTGTGTAGAATGACAGCTTCCTTTTTACACAAACATGGTCTAATAAATGAGTTTTAAGGCGCATTAGATAATAATAATGAGTTATGCATGGTTTAGATCAAATCAGGCTGGACTTACCTCGCATTTTTTTAGGGAAACCATAAATATTTAAAAATCGTCACTGCACGCACGCGCTTGCAGTGACCGGTGCCGAATGACTGATTGGGGCAGGGCAGAAGGTTAGCTGTAAGACGAACCGGTAAAGTTCGTTATGACATTTAATAGAACCGTATTCGGAGCCATGGCCGCTTTGCCTTCTGTGGCCGCTTTGAGCTGACTTCCCCTACCTATATGTTACAACTGATTATCATAGTGATAATAAGCGGCAAGTATTTTAAATGCCATAAAATATTGTATATTCAATTTAAATGCAAAGAAGTTATATCTTTATTATTTTTATTTTATGAAGTAGAGCGAATTGTTTAAACGTTATAAATATTTTTTCTTGTGTATTATATCATCACTTTTATTGTTTGAGAACATTCAGGAATAACTTAAGATTGAAAAGAAGAAAAGATTTAGTTTGTACAAGGGCTCGATTACAATGTGCCCTGTCTAAAAAAAAATTAAGTTCATTCTGTCTCGTTCTCTGCTAAACAAACGAAAAGAGATAGACTACAATAATTTAGAAATGTGATTTATCATAATCAGAAAGTAACGCGAACGGTTGGATGTGTAAACTAACAATTTCGTGTCTTAGTTTGTTTAAGGAGATCATAGGTTTTACTGCTTGGCAGGTTTGCCTGTATTTTTGCAGAAAGTTTTCTCTGAGCATTAAAATTTATAGGTGGAGTAGCCGATTCTACTCCCCTTTTTTATCCCGTTAAAAGGTCATCATCATTAACAGCCGTAGGACGTCCACTCACTGCTGAACATAGGCCTCCCCCACGGTTTTCCACAGCGACCGGTTGCAAGCGAACTGCATCCAGTGCTATCCTGCGACCTTTACAAGGTCGTCTGTCCATCTTGTCTGTGGACGTCCCAGGCTTCGCCTTTGATCAAACGGTTTCCACTCTAGAACCTTTCTGCCCCAACAGCCATCAGTTCATCGCGCTATGTGCCCTACCACTTGAGCTTACTGATTCGCAGGGCTATGTTCGATACCTCAGTTCTTCAACGTTAAATTCCATTGAAGGTAATTTTGAAAAAACCCTCAAAATCTTCTTTCTTCATTGGTAACCAAATAGCACTACCAATCTTTATTCACTTAGCTTTAAAACTGTCGGAGTTTAAAACTTCCCTCCATTGAGAAGCGAATTTCCAAATAGGTCAATCAGTACTAATCAGTACTAGTCTCTAAAATTTTAATGTCTGCATTTTAATGGGTCGGTAAAAAAATTGATGCATTTTAAGCAGAAAGAAAGCACGTTGTTTAAGAAAGTGTTCAAAGATTCAATGCTGCTTGTAAAACGGGTATAATCAAATCATTTATTTCAACAAACACTACAATTACCGTACCGTACAATTACAATTACCTAGCCCCAAATACCTAAGCGTGAGCTTGTGTTGTGGCGACTATGATAACGGGTAGACATACTCGTACTTAAATCATAACTATTATTATAATGTGAAGGTAACAATGTCTGTGTGTTACTGGTGTTACACAATCATGCCTAAACTTTTGAACCGATTCTATTGAAATTTGGTACGGAGATACCTAGTCAGGTCATAAGTTCTGTCACATGTGTAATATGAAATAATTTAGACATGTTTATTATTTATGTAACCATTTATACAGCAAAATGAACTTAATAAAACATAGATTCATATGGTAATAAAGTCTATTCAAAATGACCCCCGCGATTGTTAATACAGGCCTTCAATCTGAGCGGCCAGTCGTCTATCGCAGCACGAACGAGGTTCATGTCAATATCGGCGGCTGCCTTAATGAAGGATGCCTTGAGTGACTCCAAATCAGGATGAGGCTTTGAGCAGGCCTTTTCCTCCAAGTGCTGCCCTGGACTCAAATCTGGACTGGAGGAGGGCCAGTCTTCGTGCCGGATGAAGTCGATTTCACGCGCCGCCAGCCAGTCTTGTGTGCTTTTCGCTCTATGAGCTGGCGCAGAATCTTGTTGGAATACCTAGTGCCTGTTATTAAACATGGAATGAGAAACAAGTTTCACAAGGTTCTTGAGGACTGTATTTTGATACACAACTGCATTCGTTTTTATGCCTTTCTCACAAAAATGTACCTCAGTTAAGCCCAATAAGAGAGCCAATAAGAGACTCCCAACCAAACCATGAGCGAGGATAGAAAATGACCTCGTTGGACACGCGGAATACGGTTGCTCGCTTCTTCACTGCTGTGTGCGTACACCTTATCATTTTGTTTGTTGTAGCTCTCTTCCAAGGTGAAAATTTTTCATCCGAAAAAAGAATTTCTTGATGCTTTTTTCCCGCGTACCGCTTCAACAAAGCGCGGCATCTCTTCAGTCTCAGGTCCATTAAACGAGCTTCCAAACGATGTCCTGTTTTTCTTCGATATGCCCTAAGCCCTAAATCTTCATTTAACATCCTTTTCACAGTGGTCCTGCTTACCCCATCTGAAGGGCCAACAGTTTCTGTTTACGTATGGGATTTCTTTAAATTCGCGCCTTCTCAGCTTTTATCACTGCTGGAGTCCTAACAGAGCGAGGGCGACCACTTCTTGACCTATCATCTACACTAGAGTCTTCATTGTATCGTTTTATTGTACGATAAACGAATCTTTTGGTTAGTCAAATTTTTCAGTAAGTCGAAAATGTGAATTGGCGCGTAACCGCAACGATGCAACGCAATAACCGCGACACGGTCTTCTTTAAGTGTCCACTCCATATTTAAAAATGAGGAAAATTCTAAAAAGTACACATTTTTATTTTCATGAAAAATTCGAAATTCGAATTCAATAAACTTTATTGTATCATTCTAAATTCAAAAGTTTTTATTGTGTGACAGAACTTATGACCTGACTATGTATTTTGTAACCTTGAAAAGGACATCTTAGGCTACTTTTTTAAATTAGACCAGGTATAAAATAGGTCTAAATATTAGCCGACAATAGAGGAATAAATGACATATTCGTGACATAACCTAATAGAGAAACGCTTTTCTAATTGGCTAGCTAATAGCTTAGTCCTGGCTTAAACCAGGTACTAAGTTTTTGTAATAACGGGGCAAGAGTTGTGAAATATCGCATGGAAGACGACTTGAAAAAAAATTCGTCAGAGGAGGGCATAGAATCCGAACCGATCGCATAGACCACACTATTTATGTATTGACAGTAGACATGAAATATAAACATACTTAGAAGAAAAAAACAACTTTGTTTCAAAGATTTTGATTTGACCACATGAAATCTCCATTATTATGACACCAGAAAGAGTTATTCGTTTACAATACCTACTACGCAATTTGCATTAATCTTTTATCAGTTTCTCGTAAGGAAACTAGCATGGTCAAGGGTTTTCAACGACTTCCTATTGGATCTAGGTCGTTGCTTAGGTCTAGCCTTTATTTCATTTTTATTTATTGACAGCCGACACAGGTAAAACGCATTTAAACTGTTGACAGAATAATGAGAGCTGACTTCCTTAGGCCCAAGGCTCACTTGCGCAAGTCCGGATTAGCTAATCCAGACTTGCCCAAGACCTATTATCTGAGTTGAAAGCCCACTTGCGCAAGTCTGGATAAGCTGATCCGGAAAGACAACTTATGCAAGTCCGGATTAGCTAATTCGGACTGGGCCTTACAGGTTAAGTAATGATGTCACTACTAACTTGATTAATAAGTGATATAATACTCAACGTGACCACGACCGCTCTGCCAAGAGCGAAGAGACAGAGAAGAGGACAGGGTGGTTTGCGGGGAAGGGGTTTCTATGAAAGTCTGGGGTAATGGATCTACCTTCTGGTCCACCTCAAGCAACGACTGCAGTTTCTGATGGCGGTTAAACAATCCGATCTGCGGTGGTAGGCTCCGATAGGTGCCGCCTGGTAGCTAAACCATAACACCGGAGCCCGGCGCCAAGCAGCTAGCTGTGTTCCGGCGGTGAGCGGGAGTGCCAGAACATTCTAGGTGAGCTCGCTCCACCGTCGTCTCTGACTACGCCGTTTGGCTACGTTGGCTACGTTTGGCTTAGTGTAGCGTCAAGAGCTATTGGCGCTTTCTCACCTCCCGGACGTCTTGCGGGGGCGCTGGAGGGTCGCGCATAAACTTGTCGGAGCATAGTAAAAGCATAGACAATAGGATCCAACACCAACGTACACGCGGGCGGGTGGTGTATTCTGCATTTGCCTGAACTAATGAATGCAGAAGGTAAATTATAAGCGGTTGGTGTGGTGGGATGCCTGCGCCGGCGTCGCATTGCGGAAATATAAAGACAAATAATTTTATTTTATCTATTTATCTTGACATGCTATCATCCGTGCCTGCGTAAAAAAATCAACTGAATAAAACACATACAAACGTACAGTTTGACGTAAGTAAATAAAAAGCATATCTTTTTAGTTATCTCACTAAATGTTTTATCATCTTAATATTTAAGATAAGTATCTTAATAGTCCGTCATCATCATAAATGTATGCGTTTAGCTCTTGTCGGTGGAGTTATCGCAAGATCATTATTTCTATAGCGCAGTGTCATCGATAATCTGACAAGTTTGTGCGCGACTTCCTACAGACGCCAGAGGTGTGGCCTGCAATGCATACTAGACGTCAGCAGGGACAGGTGGAAAGTCAGCCTATTTAGATCCTACTGCTGGGAAAAGGCCTCACCACAACTATGAGGAGGTACAAGCCAAGCCAAGGCTCAGTACGGATTGGTGGAGGGCTGTCTGTAAGGCAAGTGACAAACCTTACTATCAGATGTTATCAAGCCGCCCTTGGGCCTCTAACTAGGCTTAACGACTAATACCAACAGATATTAGCCGGGACCAACTGCTTAACGTGCCTTTCGAAGCACGGAGATGCTTCTCGTGGACGTCACCTAAATGGTCGGAATGGTCACCCATCCAATCACGACCGCGCCATGGGTTGCTTAACTTTTGGTATCACTACCAAAGCGCTGCCGCCACTGCGCCACAAGCACCTCAACAGGGGACAGGTGATGTTGCAGGAAAAGGAATTTCCTTGACAGTCGCTTCCCCGCCGCACGTCTAGCAGGGCTCGTAGCCAAGTGGCAATCGTTTTGGAGCGAACTTCGCTATCGCCAATGAAATGTCAAAATATGCTTGCAAAGGTCACGCGATGTTTCGATTGTTTTTGTCAGTTTCATACATTTTATTAGCAATAATGAACTTCGCTTGACAATAAATTGCCACTTGGCTACGGGCCCAGGGCGGCATAACTGTGGCCAAACCCTCAACTAAGCAAAAACTTGTCTTTTGCGATGGCGACTAGGATACTCGATAAACATACTCGTATATAAAATCATTTACAAACATCTATGACTTGATACACATGCCTCTTGCGGGATTCAAACCCACAACTGGTTTTGTAGTTCGGTGCGCGAATCACAACACCAAGATGGTGGTCATTAGTTGACTAAACTTAGACCGTATTTAGGTTATTTATATTTACTTAGTTAATAGACATACTTTTTCTCTGCTTTGGCATAAACAATGCTTAGCATACAATGCAATTTTAAAATTCACAAGGGATTAGGAAAGGCAAGGACAGGGAAGTTGTACAGCCAATGTAAAGTGTTTTATCTTCAATTGTTTATTGATAATAACCACTATCCAAGGAAATCTAAAGATAAAACAGTATACGCCACTTAAAATAAACCGCTGTAGTATGTTGGCATTGAATTACTCGTTGCAATTTATCAAGTTGTTTAACATGCAATGACATAGGTAAAGGCATACTAATTTAGAGCCAGCTAGATAAATATTTTATCCTAAATATTTTCGTCAAATTTTAAATGTTAACCTCAAGTCTCTTGAATTCCAAATTTATTTAGAATTTAAATTGAAATATAATGCAAGGATTTTTCCTTTACTTTGTCCTATGTCCTTTTAAAGGTAAAAAACCCATAAAACTTTTTAGCATTACGGTACCTTCTGTGCACGATTCCGACTCGCACTTGCCCGGTGATTTTTTTGTATTAATACTAAACGTTTCCCAAATGTAAATAAAAAAAATACTAAGAAATTTATCGAAATATATACAAAAAATATATCGAAACAAGATAAAAGAACAAATTCGTCTGTACCGTTACCATGAGTTTACCCTCGTAAGGCCCAACATTAAATAACATCTCATAAATTATTGCCCAATGTGCTCACATGATGACATATTATTCTTAATAGCTACGGCCCGGATCAAAAACTTAAGTTACAATTATTAAAAGTGAAGAAATGAAATAAATATAATTATGTGAACTTAATATAAATAAATGTCATTATAATGTATGTATAAAATATATAAATATCCATAAATACTAAATACAAATAAATATCTATGAAAAAATAAATAAATATATGTAAAAAAATTATTCATTCATACCAAATACACATAAGCGAGAAAATTTTATATGTGATCAGATGAGGACACTGGGCGATAATTGAAAGCATGTGGATTATAAGTTTGGGCTGTAAATAAAATCTAGTTTATGTCATCATATGAGGTAATTGAGCCTTACGAGGCTAAGGCGGTTTTACTCGTTAGCGACGACTTAAAAAAAGCCGCCGCCTCTAGCGGTTACTTGGAGAACTAAAATTTTCCATACACTTTTTTACGTCGTCGCTAGCGAGTAAAACCACCGTAAACTCATGGTAACGGTACTGTTTTAGTCTCGAAAGAAGTACCTTCATTAATATTACTCATAATAATGAATTTTCCACTGCTATAACACTTATACGGCTAGTTTGGAATTAATTACATATGTGACATACATGAAATAGTGGAGACAAACATTTCAATTAAGCCGTCTATTAAATCAAGTATGAAAGCAATGTCAAAATCATTATTAATAAGGGAACAAATGTATATCATCGCCACTATCACAGTTTTAAATTTGAATCCATTTTTCACTATTTCCAGTGCTTCGTATCAGCCGGGGTGTGTCTAAACCTGGGCGCGCATGGCCTCGTCATGGGGTTCGCGGCCATCTTGCTTCCGCAGCTGCGGCTGCCAGGGTCACTCATACCCATCGATGACTCATCGGGATCCTGGATAGGTGAGTAAGGGTGACGAAGCTGGGCAAAGTGGAAAATGCAATTAGGGAAGGTATCCGCAGACCCGAGCTTCGCTTGGCCACGAGCACTGTGATTGGCCATGTTGCGATTGGTACTCTCCACTATATCAAATTTCGCGTCCGTGGAAATGCACCCTAAGGCCCGAAATCAATAACCGATCCAGATCGAAGGTTTGAGGAATTATATAATATAGGTAATGATGATGATTGATCTAAATCAATCATACTAATCTTAAGCATTGATGTATTACAAGATGTCACATACATTGTTAAGTACCTACAGCCATGATTCACCTTATACTCGTAGGCATATGAACCTTTTAAACATGCATTTTAATATACTACAATTCAATACTATAATACAAAATAGATGTTTGTATTCGAAGGATATATATTAAGCTTAACTAAGTTGTCTTTACATCCTATCATAATAAATGATTTGGTGTCGTAATAAACTTTTTCAGCAAGGAAGCCATCAAGCGCAGTTTTAAACTTTGTACTATCATAAATCAATCTGATATAATGTGGGATTTTGTTATAAATTTTAGGTGATGATGATTTAGTTTTAGTGAGCCCTCACTACGACTTAAAACAGTAATCATCTACACTAATATAAAGATTTGATTGTTTGTTTGTTTCTATTGAATAGGATTCGAAATTACTGGACCGATTCAAATAAAATTTGGTACAAAGATAGTTTGAGACCTTGGAAAGGACATAAACTACTTTTCGTCGCGATATTCAATCATCAGGGGGGTGAATGGGAGATGAAAGTTTGTATGGAAAATCCAAATTTTGGCGCGGGCGAAGTCGCGGGGAACTGTTAGTTTCAAAATCAATAATTGCATATCCCTTGAACAGTTTACGGCTGCCAACATACGTGTTCAATGGATACGCGAGCAACCAAGATTGTCTGAAATACTCGATGTCGATTCAATCCATCCCTTCGTGTGGAGCGTCGGTGGCGCAGTTGCTAGCGGGTTGCCTCTTATGCGGGAGGTGCCGGTTCGATCCCACGTGCCGCCATGTACCAATGACTTTTTCAGAGTTATGTATATTAGTTGTTTCACAGTTGAGGGAAAACATCGTGAGGAAACCTGCAAATTCAGGCGACTGAATGTGTAATCATGATCCAAAACTGGTCAGGTTCCCGAGGTAATAAGGTCAGATGGCAGTCGCTCCATTGTAATTACCTGATCTGCCATAACCTGGATCATGGTCAGCGAACCCTGGGCCCTCGCATGAGAGAGCACAACCGGGATAACACTAGAAGAGGATTCAATCCATCCCTTCAGGCATTTTACTATCATGAAAGTTGTGAAGCTTTAACGGTATTTACATTTGACAAATGTTCGGTACATGTTGATAACTTTTATCTTTGAAGTTGATCCATACCCATACATAAATGACAATTGTAATCGGGCAACGTACGTAGAGGTGCTTGTGGCGCAGTGGCGGCAGCGCTTTGGTAGTGATACCAAAAGTTAAGCAACCCACGGCGCGGTCGTGATTGGATGGGTGACCATTCCGACCATTTAAGTGACGTCCATGACAAGCATCTCCGTGCTTCAGAAGGCACGTTAAGCAGTTGGTCCCGGCTAATATCTGTGGTATTAGTCGTTAAGCCTAGTCAGAGGCCCTAGGGCGGCTTGATAACTTCTGACAGTAAGGTTTGTCACTTGCCTTACATACACCCCTCCACCAATCCGCACTGAGCCCGCGTGGTGAAGTATGGCTCGTTCCTCCTCATAGTTGAGGTGAGGCCTTTTCCCAGCAGTGGGATCTAATAGGCTGACTTATTAACGTACGTATTTTAACTATCTTATTTGCAAATAATGTATGATCCATATCTAATCTAATTAATCCACAGTTTGTTAGTAACAATTTATTCCTTAAAAACTATGTTCGTTGAGCTAGTGTATGTTAATTTCTTAGATTTAATTGGCCTGTTACTATATCCAATGTTTTTGGATAAGACAGTCAGGACGTGCAATTACAATGCTGACAAACATATAACATTAATTAGGGTACGCGTTTTTGACGTTTCTAAATCGACTTGAGTAAAATTCCGTAATTAATGGTGATTATGCTAAAAGTTCATTAATGAGAACTAAAAAGAATACAACAAACTGCACATATTTTAAACGCTATTAAGTAACCTTTCAAACAAACATACTATTTTTTTGTACAATACATGGCATCAAAAATAATCGTGAAGTATGTTATAAAGAAAACGGGGTGGCTCGATTTCTGCAGTTTGTAATTATGGCTGTCTACACAACATGAATAATGTGAACATTGAGATGATATATACTATATTATAATACTACATTAGGGACACAATGATTTAAACTTGCTAAAGATAATTAAAAGTGCCCTTTGACTGAGCGTCAGGTCTAAGCTATAAGCAATCTCGGGAAAATATGCAAAAAATAACCAAACTCTAAACAATACTGCGCTGTATTTTAAGATACAATTGTAATTAACACTTTGGTATTCTTTCTCCCAGAATTTGTGATCCCGGGTACTTTATAAAATACAGCACGTTCTCAACTGCCACAAGATAAATCTCTTAACACTCAATTAGATAAGCCAAATTATTTGCTAAAGATTTGCAGCTATCAGTAACACGTCGTGACACTTTACTAAATATTGACTTAAACATTTCAGCGTCAATCCTCGGCTTTGCTCTGGTTGCTGGAAACTTCATAGCACCAACCGTGATGGCCAAATATGGAAGAAGAACAGCCAATCTCGTCAGCATCACGCCCATGATCGTCGGATGGGTGTGCGTCCTGCTTGCCACCAACGTCGCTTCATTGCTCGTTGCAAGATTCCTTCAAGGAGTATCTATGGGTATGAGCGCCACTCTTGGACCAGTCCTCATAGGGGAATACACCAGCCCAAAGAATAGAGGAGCATTCTTGACAGTCATCTCCTTGACCATTGCCACAGGCGTCCTGATAGTTCATGCTCTGGGATCCTATCTCAGCTGGCAGAAGACGGCTTTAATATGCTGTTTCATAGCATTTGTAGATTTATTAATAGTCATGTACTCTCCAGAGTCTCCCAGCTGGTTAGCCGATCAAGGAAGGTATGAGGAAAGTCGCAAGGTCTTCCGCTGGTTGCGAGGAGATGTGGAAGAGCAGGAGTTGAAAGAAATGATCGAAGCCAGCATGATTGTCAACGAGTCCAAAATAGAAGCGAATGTTTCCGAATCATTTATAAAGAAGTTCAGAACAAATATTGCTTACTTTAATGCTACAATCAGAAAGAAGGAGTTCTACAAGCCGATCTTCATAATGGTCCACATTTACACTCTGGGCCAATGGGCTGGTGCGAACATCTTAGCTGCTTACACAAGAGACGTTTTCGAAAACGTCATTGGATCTGATGCCAACATATCCCTATTGATAATTACTCTTGACATTCAAAGGATCATTTCCAATTCCGTTGCAGTGTTTGTTATAAAGAAGATTAATAGAAGAACGATGTTGTTTGCGACTGTTGGCATAAACTTATTCGCTTTTTTGTCGACAGCTGGATACGTTTATGCCAAAGCGCACTACGAACTGCCGTTTGATCATCCATTTATAGGGATTCTCCTAATTCATATCCACATGTTTTCCATCGCAACTGGCACTGTGCCTTTGCCTTTTATTATTGCTGGAGAGCTGTTTCCATTGGAGTACAGGAGTTTGGCTGGAGGGATCAGCGTGCTGTTCCTGTCTTCGAACCTCTTCATCACTGTCAAGACGTTGCCTTTGCTTCTGAGGAGCGTTGGGCTAGCAGGGGCATACCTCCTGTATACTGCAGTGGTCGGATACTGCTTGGTTATAGCTGGGATCTTTCTTCCCGAAACGAAGGATAGGACCCTTCAGGATATTGAAGATGAGTTCAGGGGAAGACCGCTGTCCCCTGAGGAGCTGAAATCGGTGCAGTCTTTGACTTCGATGAAGATGTACAATAGAGATAGGAGGTGTAGTAGTCCTGTAGTGTAATTTACATACATTGACAATTATTACAATTTGTAAGAATTCATGTGATATAAGGTACCTTTACCCAGAGGATATTGTTTAGTTATTTATGTTATTTTAAATAAAACTAATAGAACTCTTAGAAGTGAGCAGGTATTTGTTAGCAAACGATGACTAAGCTAAGGTCCACTTGCGTACATCCGGATTCCGGAAATTCCGGACTTTTTCGAGGCATATTACCTGAGTTAAAAGCCCACTTGCACGCGTCTGGATTAACTTATCTGCACGGTCAACTTGTGCCAGTCCGGATCAGCTAATTTCACTTACGCAAGTGGGCTTTCAACTCAGATAATAGTCCTTGAACAAATCCGGATCAGCTAATCCGGACGTGCGCAAGTGAGCCTAAGCCTAATAAACCTAATAGGTAGGTATCTAAAATATACAGGGTCACAATAAGGTTAATATTTAGATAATTAGAGGTTGAGGTTAGTTAATTTATTTATTGGTGCTTTACTGGGTAGATATTGTAGTATGTAAAAATGACTTGTCGAATATCTTCTTGGTAAGTTAGTTTATAACTTCAAAAGTAAAGCATATGTACTTTCAAATAAAGTACCTATTCATAACTATGTACAAAAACATACTGTAATTTAATTTATCAACAGTGACAAATACATATTATAATTTAATAGAGTAGATATAAGTATGTAAGGCAAAGTTTCAACTTTTATCATTTACCACAATGTGTTTTCCATAGTCAACTATTACTTAGTTTCGCCAAGTTCGTATGTCTGAATGTATGAATACAGTATTATTTAGATTTGAATATAGTCCAACAAATTGGTGCGCCATCCTCCTGCGGAGCCAGATTACTATTTCTTATTTTTACGCAACGTCGGTACCGTTACCATGAGTTTACGGCGGTTTTACTCGCTAGCGACGACGTAAAAAAAGTGTATGGAAAATTGCACAGCGCCTCTAGCGGTTACTTGGAGAACTAAAATTTTCCATACACTTTTTTTACGTCGTCACTAGCGAGTAAAACCACCGTAAACTCATGGTAACGGTACGGGTTTTACAATATTAAATTTTATGGGCAAAGCAAACTAATCCCACAAATATAACATGTATTTTTACTTATCTATTATGCAAATTTGTAAATTGTACCTTAGCAGTATGTACTTAACAAAATGACAATAATAAATACGTAGAGTAGTTACTTAGCTTAGTACAAACTTAGATTAAATTAAATATACTTACAATATTTTTAATTTTTTAATTTAATTTTTGTGAAGGAAATAAATAAACTTTTATTATTATTATTATTATAACGTGATGATGATATTATTTTAAAGTTATTGTTAATTTATAATGTAAATAAAGAAACTAAGTATTAACAAATCAAGTGCTTTTTGGAGCATTTAATAATATTTATTATTTGGACCCAAGTATCATAAATTCCGCTTACAAAGTAAAAGAATCGTAATTAAGTACTTAGCAAAAATTTTGACATTTGGCCCAGCTTGGGCTCCTGTATATGAGGAAATTATTTTACTGAAAATAAATCGCTTTTACTATAGTCCTGCTTGAGGTATATTACTGCTATTGTGTAGTGCTGCTGGAGGTCCTTGTGGCGCAGTGGCGGCAGCGCTTTGGTAGTGATACCAAAAGATGGGTGACCATTCCGACCATTTAAGTGACGTTCATAACAAGCATCTCCGTGCTTCGGAAGGCACGTTAAGCAGTTGATCCCGGCTAATATCTGTTTAAATGGCACGGACTATAATACTATAGTCCGTGCTATTTAAACTTGCACAAAAGGTCATTGACACCCCTGTACCACTGCACACCGATACGGGATCGCGGCGAACCAAAACACAAGGCGTACCGATAGAAGTCTGTGTAAACAAACGTTTATTGGTACGAGACGACCTTGACCCGAAAAATTGACATGTATTACAAACATTTGGCTACTGCATTACAAAATAAGCAATATGCTGAGGGACAGCCGACATTTTATGTAACTGGACATGAATAATGAAATAAAAATAGTTGCATCATTCATTATTAATAAAAAAAATGTATTTTTCTATATCCAGCGTTATTATCGCGGAAGCAGTTGGTAGATATTATTCAAAGATTTAATTTTTTAACAGATATCTTTAACCGATTGAGCTGAAATTTTGCATACACGTTTAGTTTGGATGACAATGCGTGGTAAGATGTGTGACGTCATTCTTAATTCAACATGGCGGAGCATCCAAGATTGCGGGCTCGTTATTTTCAATGCATTTCTACAATATGGGTATGAATATGAAATGAAAGGGCTTGCTAAGAGTAACTCGATATATAAGGTGACGTAATTCCAAATCCAATATGGTGAACTTCTAAAGATGGCGGACTAAGTTTTTTTTTTATTTTGTACAATGTGGGTATCAATTGAAAAGGCTTGCTGAGTATAACTCAATAAATAGGGTGACGTCATTCCAAATCCAATATGGCGGACTCCTAAAGATGGCGGACTAAGTGTTTTTATCTTTCCTGCAATATGGGAAGCAAACGAAAGGACTTGCAGAGAATTAGCATGCGAGTTTAACTCCGTTGCTCTGATCCGTTTAGAAATTTGGTGTATTGGGTTTTCTTTGCGTGAAAAAAAGGCGTGTTAAAACCTATGCGGTGAAAACGGTGAAGGAAAGCACCGTGAGGAAAAACCTGCACACTAGTGGCTAGTGTGTGAGATAGAGAAGGCAATGGCAAACCATTCCAATAAATATTGCCAAGAAAGTCGTGTGTGTTTCATTCGACCCTCGACCCTCAGTCTTGGGGTATACGACTGTGAAGAAAAGGGGTTTTCTTGGAGTCCTCGATTATAATTATTAAGATTGAATGTTTTGAGTCTGAAGCATCGATAGGTAAACTTTGACGAGTTACATTTCGGTGAGATATGCGTCAACAGCATTGGTTCGTCTGTCTAGGAGAAGGATAACTTCAAATCAAACTGGAATTATGTTTACGCTGCGTAAGGCTTAGCTTGAAGTTACAGTAATTAGCTTAAAGCTAACTTATGCCTTACGCGGCGCATTCCTCCTATTCTTCAACACCCAAGACAAGGTGTTGTACCCAGTCGGGTTATAAGTTATGTCACAAATAAGGTAAGAGCGCCTTATAAGGGCATAGTTTTTGGAAATCGTTATAAATCAATTTTGGGAAGTGCGATAGTTTGTAAGACACTATGATCATATTAAATGTTTATTTAAAAATGCGACATATGGTACAAAATCGAGGCATTAATGGCCATTTCCTTCCAAAATAGGGATTTTTAAATGCTAGTCTGCGGTCCATATTGGGCACTAGGGTTCCAAATAAAGTCTATTATTGAACTACGAGTTTGTTTACTAGAAAAATCACATCTTTTTAAAGTAAAGGCTTTAAAATACTATTAAGTTCGTGGTCTCAAACGATGTAACAAAAAATCTTGTAAATTTGTGTCGTGGTCCTTATAAAGTCTAAGGAAATGTGTACATGCTATAATTTATCTATTTTATAGTTATTAATAAAAATAGAAAGTATATAAATGCAGTGTTTTATTATCTCTTGTAAAGTAAATCACAAAATGTTACTCATCAGTAATTTTTTCATTCTTAGCTCTTGGACCTTATTAGGTATAATACTTATTTATGAAGAGTCTGGTCCTTATTAAGTACATGAAAGCAATAGAACGGCAACCATTGCAGCTTAAATAAAAGAGATCAGGATGCACATATATTCCAAGTGTGTTTAATTTGCTTATCCTAATTATACGTAATATATTTATTTTTATTCAATAAACAACATAACGAAATACTAATAACTAAGTAATAAATAATAACTAAGTTAACTTGTGGGAGAACGTTTTAACAAAGAATAAAATTCAAGTGATTAACAACTTTAAACAAAGAATGTATCGCCTAATAATGTGATAGTATACGATAATAGTTACTACAAATCAATTAAGGGAAAGTAAGTCAACATTTATTGCGAATGTTACACACTATCAGGACAAAAAATATATAACTAAAATATCAGTCTTTGCTGGGATCTACTTTTTCTTCGTGATACCAGAAGTTGCAAGTTCTTCATTAAAACACAATTTTACGGATTACTGCGCGATTTATTTACATTTTATTTTAAACCTGACGTTTCGAACACTTTACAGCGATCGTGGTCACAGGGAGACTAAGGTATTATTTGTCATTACAAAGTTTAGAAAATTTTAACTACCGTCACTCAATAATATTAATTTATGTTCCTATTTACGCAGAAAGAATTAATTCGATAAATTAAGAATTAATTTATCGAAACAAATTTTGGATGAACCTACCGTTGAGATTTTAAGTAAAGGTCTTAATTTTGCTGTAACACCGCGTAAAATACCGTATGAGGAGATTATTTGCAGCGTAGAAGATTGCTTAGTAAAGAATAACATGAAGAAAGAGGACGCGGAAGCATTACGACAAGACATATCGTCTGTCCTACGACATTGCAAAGTCCCGAAGTCGAATCTTTCTCGTGAACAATATCTAGCCTTAAAAAACCTAAAATCTAGACCAGATCTAACAATCGTACGCGCAGATAAAGGTAACGCTACGGTCGTAATGGATACATCGGACTATAAACTTAAAATGTCGCAGTTGCTGTCGGACGAATCTACCTACAAACGCGTGAAAGTAGATCAAACAAACAAAATCCTGAAGAAAACCAGCGACTTAGTACGAAAACACAGTGACAGTTTAAGTCTAGATGTTTAACAGTTAGTACCTACGTGTGCAAAACCACCGAAATTGTATGGGTTGCCAAAAATTCATAAGACTAATATCCCGCTACGTCCCATTGTGAGTCAAATTGATACCCCAACCTACAGATTGGCTCAGCATTTAGCTAAAACATTATTAAAGCTAAGGGGAGAAACAACGGCGTATGTGAAGGATTCCTACCATTTCATCAGCGAAATTAAGAACTTACAATTAGCAGATGATGAAACTATGGTTAGTTTTGATGTACAGTCCCTATTCACAAGCTTACCAGTACAGGACTGCATTGAAATTACTAAAAGGAAGCTGGTTCAACTCGACATGCCAATAGAATATGCGGAACTATTGGAACATTGCCTTACATCTGGCTATTTACTGTGGGATAATGAGTTCTATCTGCAAACCGATGGTGTAGCAATGGGCTCTCCGGTATCCCCAGTTGTTGCTGATATATTCATGGAGGATTTTGAGGATCGAGCTCTGAGCACATCACCTATATCACCAAGGTTTTATAAGCGGTATGTAGATGACACTTTCACAATTTTACCCACCAATAGTGTTTCTGCTTTTCTTAATCATCTTAATTCAATACATCCAAAAATTAAATTTACTATGGAAATTGAGGCAGACAGTAAACTAGCTTTCTTAGATATTTTACTAACTAGGAATTCGGATCATACCCTTAGCCACACAGTCTTTAGAAAAGCCACCCATACCGATAAATATCTCAATGGTGCGTCTCACCATCATCCTTCACAGTTAGCTACCGTGGGCAAAACTTTGTTTCAGAGAGCGAGGGGCATCTGTGACGACCGACACCTGGCTGCTGAGCTTCAGCATGTAAGGAAGGTACTACGGGACAACCAGCTTCCAGTACCACGTCGTTGCAGACCCCGTGCCAAGCCTACGACAGTTGAACGCCAACCTGCAGTACTACCATACATGAAGGGAGTCACTGACAAGATTGGGAATATCTTGAAGCGTGCTTCAAGCAAAACTTACTTCAAGCCGCAAAAGAAGATTAACCAATTCCTACCACCTGTCAAGTGCAACATACCTCTTCAAGATGCAGGGGTGTACAAGCTGGAGTGTGACTGTGGCCTCTCCTACATCGGGCAAACAAAGCGAAGTATAGGCGTGCGGATAAAAGAACACATAGCTGACGTAAAACATAGACGGAACATGAAATCTGCAGTGTGTGAACATGCCTTAGACAAACCCAACCACTTCATTCGTTTTGACCAACCTAAAATACTCGCAAAAGAACGGCGTTTTATTCCTCGAATGCTACGTGAAGCCATTGAAATTAGAAAACATCCAAATTTCAATAGAGAAGATGGTTGGAAAGTTCCACCGGCATGGGATCCTATTCTAGCAAAAACCAAAGCAACACCTAGCACTGCAAGATCTCAAGACACGGTTAGCTCTTTCTGCGTAAATAGGAACATAAATTAATATTATTGAGTGACGGTAGTTAAAAATTTTCAAAACTTTGTAATGACAAATAATACCTTAGTCTCCCTGTGACCACGGTCGCTGTAAAGTGTTCGAAACGTCAGGTTTAAAATAAAATGTAAATTTCATCTTATAATTCGTTGATCTTATTACTTAGTTGCCTTAATAAGGACCGGCTCTTATTTGAAGACAACATAGTGGACCTTATTAGGCACTCAGATATGTTCTGAGAAAACCAAACAAAAACGATATAAAATAGCAATAATTTTTGTAACTCACCCCGTCAGTCCACACTCAGAAAGTATTATAACACTGCTATTGCCGAATTATTACAAAACGTGGGGGATGTAACACTTAACAAAGGAAAAATGAATATTCGGATTTTGTAAATTGCGTCACGTCGACCGTCCTTGAGGAAGACACGGAGCCACTGACAAAATGGCCGGCGCGAAAGCTATGAATGTTGTTGCACTTATGTGGTCACTGGGGAGGGGCCGCGCGATATCCGTTTTGGTTTAAGTATTAAGTGCGGGAAGTTTGAAGTGGTGACCCTTATTTGGGGTCGGCTCTTTTTAGGCGCACCTACCTTACTTATTGCAGCTCAATTTTAAAGAAGATATCTTAAACCTATGAGCTGAAATTTTGTATACAGGTTTAGCTTGGATGACAATGCATAGTTAGCTGTGTAAGTCGTCTAAGACGTCTTTGATGAGCTGACGTCCATTTTAAAAAACTCACTATCTCGCCGAGATACCATTATACGAAAAAGTATTTCAGCGGAGCAACGACTCGCTTTTCGCAATTTCTTCTATTAGGCTCATTTTGTGCACGTCCTGGACTAACTGCATTCGACGGTCAAATGACAGACGCGGCTAGCTGTCAACATCAGCCGGCGGCAGCCGCCAATGCGTCGACAGCACGTCGACGGCATGTCGACAACTAGCCGCCGACTTCTAACGTCGGCTGCAGTTACATACGTCGACATCAAACTGCTGTTCGTGTGTAAAAGCTCTAACAATCACTATATACTTAAAAACATCGTTCAAACTTGTGTTCAAATGGAATTGCCTACGATGATAGCAAAACATATTGTAAAGGTAAATTATACAAACTAACCTGCTTCCGGTTCGAGGATTCTTTTACGCCTCTTTTTATTCTTCTCAGGTTCCATCTTCACTTATAATAAGTAAAGAATGGAGAAAACAGCAACAAAATAAAACAAACACAAACGTAACAAAGAACAATAACAGAAACTTATCAAAAAATAACGACTGATAATAACACGTAAACACTTCCGAAATTCGTAAACTAAAAAAATCTAATTATGCCGCACTGGGTGGGCCATTACAAAATAGCGTACAGGTATAGCACCCCTGACCTTTCAAACCACTAACGGTTAAGTGCAATAAGTCATAATTTATCATTTTCGGAGTCAAAATTATATAATGATAAATATCTATGAATGGTCAACTACTGTTAATTCTTTATGGAAGAAATGAAATTTCTAATTATTGTGTTTATATTTGTGGTAAAAGTAATGTCAATTAACCGAGTTTTTAAATTAAAACTAAGTAACTGCTTAAAGACTTTCAATACGTAAATTAAAAGAAAATTGATTTTAATAACTAAATCTGTGTTTTATTTACAAAATTGCGAAACTATTACTTAAATTTTGATGTTTTAGAGTTGTCTCGTTCTCGGACGAGCCGTAGTATTATGAAATCAGCGATAAGTCGGGATTATCGCTATTTTATACGATGAGCGACACGTGTCGTAAAGTTTGAGCATCATTTTGGTACAGGTGGGGTCAATAACCTTTTGTGCAAGTTTAAATGGTACGGACTATAGTCCTTGTTAGAGGCCCTAGCCCTTTAACATCTGACAGTAAGGTTTGTCACTTGCCTTACAGACACCCCACCACCAATCCGCACTGAGCCCGCTTTGTGGAGTATGGCTCGTACCTCCTCATAGTTGAGGTGAAGCCTTTTCCCAGCAGTAGGATCTATATAGGCTGACTTTTACTATATTCCGACAAGTTCGTGTGCGACCTTCCTGCGCTCGCCAGAGGTGCGGGGAGCGAGGCATGCTTGATGTCAGCAGGGAATGGTGGTGTTGCCGGGAAGGGGTTTTACTAGAATACTCGCGTGCTTCCGTTTCCTCGCCCCCCGAGCGTCTGCGAGGGCGCAGGGCAGTTTTTTTATATGTAATAGGATAACTTGATCTTTATCTTTGCCCGAGAGCAAAGATAAGGTCTACGGTGGAGCGAGCTTGCCCAGGAGAAGTCTATTTCCACGCACCTTAAAGAGTTTCGGAACTCGGAATCACAGACGCAAGCAGGGCATTCCACTCCTTGGCTGTGCGCAATAAATGAATATTATGATGATGAAAAGCGCTTGGTACGAGAGATGGGAATGTCTACCAAAAAGGATGGTAACCCGCAGTACGTCTGGTGTTTTAAAGTAAGAATGGAGTTGCGCATTAACTCGGCGAACTGTTAGTTCCTATCTAAGGTGGTTATTAGACTACGTGATATTCAGACAGTCTTACAAGACTCAGTGTAGGCTAACTCTTATTACACTTTCTGTCTGTCTGCCCCATCTTGCTCTTTCACAGGATGAAACCGAGATGGGGGATAGACTGTCTCAGTAACTTCCAGTTCAGACACGTCTCCGTTTTACTGTTCCGTTTTATCGTGTACGTTTTTTTTTCGTCGATGGCGTATGTCGTTGTATGAGCGACTTCACACATGGCACAGTATTCTCTATGCAGTAATAAATATCGTTCCGTACAAAAAATACATTCCGTTTTGTCATCGAATACTGGACGGCGGAACAGTAAAAATATACGGATACGTAGAATTTTAACGGATGGATACTGTGTGCGTGGCAGGCGGTGTGTTGCGATGCAGTAATGACGGATCCGTTGAACGTTATAGCCTATGTGTGAACAGAGCATAAAGGACTTGTCCATTAATGGTTTTTTTATTCGTCAATATTTCTAACCAGAAAAAATTAAATATTATATGAAAGAGTTCACAAAAACTAGCCTTTCTGCATAATTAATATATTTTAGGCCTCCGATTTAGAGTAAAATAAAAATAATTTTTTCTCTTTGTCTGTACATAAACCGCACCTTCGCCTACTTATATCACTTAACGCATGAAAAAAATTAACAGCAAAATTGACATTCCATTGACAGTAGTACCTATTATATAATCTGTGGTAGTTTATCCACCAGTGGAAAGGCAATGGTACATAGCCATGCAGCCAGGAAATACAAGTAAGTGATCAATGGATGATGCCAGTTACAAAACATATTTTTTCTCAAAAATGGAGGCGTTTTAAATTCTGATTTCTATGGTTACGTGTTTCATATTTTTGTAGCTTAAAGATAAATATAGGTTATTGGTGGTTGGTGATATTTTGGAATAAAAAACCAGCCTCCATACAAAAAGAGGACAAGTCCTTTATGATGACGTATCCGTTATTAAAAAGTAACATTTACAGTAATAAAACTGGATTAACACCCAAATGTTTACTAGATACTTTTGATCCTCGTTTCCGAAGTTCCTCTTTTAGTTCAGATAACTCATCATTGACGAATACATTATAATGAAATAACATTAGATACACACGAAAAACTGTAAATTAGATACGAAAAAACCTGACATAAACAAAAGCAAATTTTTTGACATAGCCGTATCTGCATTAAGCTTTGCGTGTAAATCCCCATTGATGTGATTATGACAAAATTAAAAAAAACAATTAACAAAAAAAACGTGTAATATTAGGTTCTATTACCAATACTGATTGCGCGGAAAAGTAATGTACACGGTCTCCGAGGCAACCTTGTATGTAGTGATACTCGACAGGCTCCAGGATTTCTGAATTTCCTCAGCTCTTGGTTTCAGAGCCTTCAGACGTATTGATAAGTGGCTGAACAGATTTCGGTTCGTTCAAGCTTAGTGGTTTGCCTGTCAATTCTTCTTCTATCTCCTGCAAAGTCTTGCCTTTGGTTTCTGGCAAATAGAAATACGCTATCACCAAGCAGTAACTTATTACGACTGCATAAAAAGTATACGCCCCGTATATGCCTATGCTCCTCAACAGATAGGGGAAAGTCTTTATGTATACACACGTATTAATTGAGCCTAGTATAAGACTTAATCCACCGGCTTTGCTTTTGTATTTCAATGGAAATACCTCTCCAGCGATGACATAGGGAACTGGCAATGTGCAGGTAGTTATAAAAAACATATGCATATGCAGTAAGATGAGACCTATGACAGGGTGGTCGAATGGCAAAATATCTTTGGATTTCGTGTACGTATATACAGCTATCAGAAGTTTTACTGCAACATTAGCGCCGGAGAACACAAAATATAAAGTGCGTCTTTTAGTTTTGGATATTATGTAAATGGCCGCGATCGCTCCAAGGACTCTGTTGATATTCAGATCCATCACATGATGATTGTAGCCTTTCCCAGCAATGTTATCTAGAAGATCGAACACGTAGGGGCTGAACAAGTTGCTCCCAGACCATTGTCCAGACGAGTACACGTGAATCATCACAAATATTGGTTTGAAGAATGCTTTCTTCTTCATGATCATTTTCATATCGATCAGCTGCTGTCTGATAGACTTTGATTTGGCGTTTTCCATGTCTGATTTGTGTGCCATTTCGCTCGCTGTTATCATGTTAGCTAATTCCTCTTCTTCATCGTTGCCTCGTAGCCACCTGAAAGCTCGTCTGCACTCTTCGTATCTCTGTTTAGATGCCAACCAGCTCGGGGATTCAGGCGAGCATATTGCTATTGGCAAATTGGCTAGAGCGATGGCAGAGCACATTACGGCGTTGCTTCTCCAGTTCACGTACAGGCCGGTGGCCTGGATGAAGAGGACGTCGAGAGCAGCTATGACTCCAGCGAACATCATCATAGATCCTCTATATTTTGGACTGATATACTCCGCTGATAGTATCGGGCTAAGGTACAAGCTTGAGCCCATCGCGAGCCCGTGGATGACGCGTCCAATCAAAATGATAGTGACGTCATTGGCAAGGGCGATGAAAAGCCAGCCGATGATCAAAGTGATGATGCTGACGATCTGAGTGACCCAACGACCGTAATGAGATATGGCTACAGACGTCAACATAATACCTAGGAGAGCTGCTATGGGTGGCGCTGCCGCTGAAAATACATATCACTAATTATTTAAGAATGCAAATAATATACAAGACTTTGTGTTAATTCAATACCAAGGAAAATACTCATTGATACTACCAAGTTTTGTACTACTAATTTAAATACTTAATTACCGTGAATTAGGATAAGAAACTGCCAATAAGATTCAGCTGTATGAGAGACTTCTTACCGATGCTAAACATCTTTGAATCGATAATTTCACAAACAATAGAGAACAGCAAGTGCACTTATAATATAGCATGGACGGAACAAATGAAAACCGCTTGAAAACCACTCGAACAAGGAAATCGCCAAAAGATGGCGTCACCTACTCACCGATCCATGATTCAACGGACGTGTCGATGGGTATCTCGGAGTCAGGTCTCTTCAGCTGCAAGATCATTCCCGAAGGGTAAGCCAGGACCAGCGTCGCTCCAGCCATGTTTACAGCTGGCCCTGATGCTACGAAGCACTGGAATTGGGGAAACATACTAAGATAGTAACTATTTTTGGGCCATATGATAGCCATCTCCACCATTGGTTGGTCTTAGTCTTATTGGTTGGTAGTATTTATTTATTTATTTGGGATAACAAACAGCAATCACAATATATTTTAAACTTTAAATGTGTTAGTGCTTATTGTGAAGCCCACACCATTGTGCTCGTGTTAGTTTATGTGTACTCATTTACTCACTACATACGATATCTATTTAATGATACATTTTGCCTTTGTAATGGTTATAAATGAAAATAAGATAACACAATTTTGAGCATTATGTAACAAAATATAGCCAGTTCCTAACTTAGGCCCACTTTTACGAAACTTGAATACAATTAGCGCTAAATATATTTAAAACATTAAAACAAAAATGTCTTTGTGAGTCATTCGACGTTGACAGAAACGGGATGATATTATAAACATACTCGTATTTAGCGTTAATCATAATTAACAGAGTTTCGTAAAAGTGGACCTTAAACTAGTAAAGTTGCCAAAATGTCAGAAGCTAGTTTTCTGACATTAGATTCTGTGTCTGAAAATATGTCTAGTTCAGGGAATGTTTTATTGAATTGATAGTAATAATGTCCCTCTAGCCGAATTGCGCGGGAGATCTAATAGTGCACAAGTATGTGCGCAAGCGCAATTAAATCTTTGTTCCTTCTCTCTTACAATTCGGTATAACGGCAGTCCGACATGACCGTAGACAGATCAGGCGCAGAACCAACGGCCTTACTTGCTTTCCGAGACACGGGGGTGTTAACACCACCAACTTCCTGACTCCGGAGCTGTGTCTGAGCTGTTTCAAGGCAGAAAAACCCAACACTCTCATCCGACCCGAGTTACTAAAACACTCACAAATTACGCACAAAACTCACTCGTTCCGAGACTACGCAGAAGCTATAACCAAAAATTCCTCTCGACAGATTTATTTCACTTCACAAAAATTGGCTTCCGAAAAAAGGAACTTAGGATAATCGGTGAAAGTAATATGTAACACGTACACACAAACACACAATTTACACGCACACACACACACACACACACAGTGAGAGACATTAATACACGTAATGTTTATCTGATGACTGTTACTTAAAATATAGTAAATAAAATGTAAATCCGTCATTGGCTGTAAGTCTTACATGTCTGTATTTTATAGATAACATATTAAGAGCTGTGGAGTTTGTGATACAAATAAAATAAAAAATCATAATCACCCAGGCGTATCTGGTTGAATATGACGTGAAATGGGTTTTCATCATTCCATAAAATATTGATTCTTGGCACCTCATGAAAGCACAAGCTTCTATGATGCACGTTGCGCACTGCTAGAGAATTTCACTCACAGAAATTCTTCGATTGTCATTCGGGGGACTCGAATCCATGACCTTTCGCTATCCCCCCCCCCCCCCCGTAGGAACGTCGCGTAGGAACTTGTCGAACTATAGCGAATCAGTGCACAAACTCTTGAAATATACATTAACGATTCTTACTTGTTTCACAAAAGGTGTTATCCATGGCGGCATCTCCCAACATCAAAGTAACTTAATGTGGGTAAAACACTTCATTTAATACTTGATATTACAACTGAAACGTCTGTTTTCCTTCGCAATAAAACACATTTGAAACCAGAAAAACACAATGATTAAAAATAAAGTAGCAAAGAATAAATTAGGAATCAACTTTTATCGTATCTTAGTATGCGTAACTGCTCATTCGTCCATACGAGGACGATTTGTGTTTTTGACATTCGTTTTTTTTCACGAAACGTGTTGCTTTTAGACGGCTGTCATTTTTAAATGCCCGTGTTCATCATTACGAATTTTGTAAAATTACTAGGCCTTTATCTTAGTCTTTTAAAAATAACTTCGCATCAACACGAATTCTGAAATTTTGGTTACGGTTCCGCTTGTTCGTATTTGCATTCTCAAATTCTTTATTTTTCTTTTATTTTCATTCTTCAAAAAATTCTCAAGACTCAATCATCACGAAACAAAATGTGACCACCAATTCGGATATTTTAACGAAACGTGGAAAATCATGATCATCCCGACGTACTTATTGTGTTTTATGACGAATAGTCAATCCAAGGCACTGTGTGTATGAGCCCTAACATACAAATAAACTAACTATTTATGTATCTAAATAGCAAATTAGCATAATTGTAACACTTAGCCTAGAGTTCACCACACACACATGTTTAATTTTTAATCAGCTAGTCTATAGCATTATTTAACATAAGTATTTTGTATGGGAATTCTGTCAAATTAATTTCAATTGAGGTTTACCGACTTGTCAAAAATTGGTGAACTCGGGTCTTAGGCACAAATCAACAAAAGAGAAAAAGGATGCAGACTTTTTATTTTTAGATTAATTTACTTTGGCTACATAAATGAATTCACTGAAAAAAAGGATCAACGAAACTAGTTTTGTTAGTTGAAGGTTTCAATGTATGAAAGTCAATTTTTGTTAAATATAAACAATCTTCTGGTTATAATTAGTAATTATAATTAGTTATAAGTAACAAAACTAGTTTGGTACTGATAACCAGAAGTTTGCAAGTCACTAGATTACGGCCTTCTAGTAGCCAAATTTTGGTTACTGTCAACCAATTATTTTTTTCAGTGTTCTTATGAATCGCTAAATGTAGCTAAGATGAAAACTCGAATACAACTGGCAAATATGTTATTTCAGATATTCCTTATAAATACCCATCTAAGTCTGAGAAAGATTTTTATAGAGCCAGATTTAATAGTAGGAATTATGACGACGGCAAATTTATTGTTATAACTATTTTTTATTATGAACATTTTGCGATTTCTTATATTTGTCGTTGGTGGCTTGTGAGGAATCGTTGTCAGGTGGCTCATACGAGGCAGTAAACTCGAAATAATAGTCCGTTTATTTATTACACACGCCTATTTTCAGTATCACAAACGAGTCAACTCAAAATAACTAAATATTACATGGATGGCTTCGGATTACAATCGAGAAACGCAGCTAGTTCGATACAGCGACGCAACAGCCAAGATACAACCGTTCGTGTCGGCGCTCAGTGATAGACTGCCCAGTGTTTTTACTTTCCCGTCAAAGGAAACGAAAAAACGACGGAAATAAGTGCTGCCATCGTTGTATCGACCATGCTTAGTAAACTACTTGGCGTTTCCGACTAAACTCAATAGATGGCGCTAGATTGACGTGATCGTATGATACGATTTCCGAACAAAGCTCTATGGTTAAAAACAAATCCGAATGACGTCTGTCATCACGTTCTGACAGCTCGAAACTTCTTAAAAAACAGCGCCAACCGCCTCATTCTCCGACATATTTAAAAAATACCGTGTAAGTGCGAGTCGGAATCGCGCACTGAGGGTTCAAGAAAGGTATTTTTTTTCTACGTTGTAACCACAAATTTGCGATTTTCGGACTTTTTCCTTTACTTGTTCTGTAAGACCTTCCTTCTTGCCAAAGTTCATGATTCTAGGTCTATAGGAAGTACTTTATAAGTTAGCAGATACGACTAAAATGGCCGTATTTTCTTATTAAGACTGAATACGCCGACTATGGAAGCCAATATACACATGTTTCAAATAATTAAACTGAAACTAATTATAACACTATTTTCATACAGCCATTCATTTAAATTTTTACCTTATGAGCCTTGAAACAGAGATGATTGTATAAACTTAAGAATAAAGCAGAACATGGCATTAGTCTCACTTTTCTGTTATTGTAATATTTTTAATGTGTTAAAATTTGACTAATGTTACTACCTGGTTTCATGTACAGTGCAGATTTGAAAAGATATAGGAATAAGGAAATAAGTTTTTTTTTTAATTCGAAATGGGTTTCCTCTTGACTCTAGACTAAGCCAGACGTGGCGTAAAGACAGAGTCGACGGTGGAGCGAGCTCACCCCGAAGAAGCCTGTAAACTCTGACTTTGAAGTTTTTGGGTTGTAATCTGTTGGAAACACTGAAGCGGGTAGCAAGTTCCACAATAGTGACATAGAGTCAAGCAAAAGTTTTCAAAAATATTTATTCAAGGAAGGATAAAATAATTAATAACAAATATTGGGTCCGTCTCAAATCCGAGTACAAATCCGCTTGAATTTCTAGTTAACAGCAATTCTTCTTCTTCTAGCGAGTCGATGGAACAAGAGAAAATTACATCGAACCAGCCCAGAATTCAGCCACTTGTATTGCGGATAGACTGCCGTCCAATAAATCCGCTGGCGTGCAGGTGTTGGGGCACGCCGGGCACGATGTTAAGTGTACAATAGTTTGCACTGCACCACAAACACAGTCCACATCAGAGCTTACCGAAAATCCCCACCTGACCATGTTCTCCTTACTTCGGCCAACCTGAGTCTGAAGCCTGTTTAAAGACTTCCAGATCGGCCATGGTAAATCATGTCCAGGAGGGAGATTCTCGGCAAGCGGGACAAAAGGAACAGCAATTGATTTTCTATTATGTCTGGACTGGACGGATGGGCTGATTTTAACTGTCTGTAAATTAGTTTTGTCACCACTGTGACAGTAGAATAACTATTAAAACATTTAGCAAAATTAACTAGTATGAAATTATTGCACAGTTGCACAGTGGCTAGCATGTTGCCTCTCATGCGGGAGAAGCCGGGTTCGATCCCACGTGCCGTCATGTACCAATGACTTTTTCTGAGATATGTACATTTAGCTCTTTCACTGGAACCTGCACACTCAGGCGACTGAATGTGTAGGTAACCATGATCCAAAAATTACCAAGTTACAATGATGATGTACTGTAAGTTTTATCCTAAAATTACTCCAACTATCGATTTAAATAAACATAAAACAGACCAAATAGAAATGATTTTTATGACATCACGAACAGACAAACATTTTTCCCAAGTGAGTATATTTGTTTAAGATATTCATTCAGGTGCAAAATATTAGTATGAACATGGTGTCGGAGATCGTAGGATGTCGGAATGGGACAGCTGTTTTACACCTTTTGCGAGACAAGTGAGTAATTAAATATTAGTTACGACGCTTTTACTATCGTTTTTATCGTTAAATACCTACTGTATTTCTGTCGATGTTTGATGGGTGTCACGTATGAGCACTTAGCTGCCTGCTTTGAATTCAATAAAATTAAATTCATTTCTGCATTATGTTTCAATACAATGTGGTATGTTACGAAATTAAAATATTTTAGAAACGTATTTAAAAGCGATTTTACAATAGAACAAAATTCGGAATTCCTTTGAAACCTACCTCTACGACCTAAGTATGAAAACGCGAACACGAATTAAGAAGTACCTAGGTATACAGGGTGTCCCGTTAATTAAGGATATTCCTTTAGGTACAGATTCGTTACATCATGCTCTACTATATGTTGTACTAAGTGTTACCATTTTTGAAATTTTGATTTTGAGTTTTTATTATTTTTTGGAGCCTTACTAACATTTTTTTCATTCCTCTCTGCTTTCCGCCCTTCTCTTGACCTCCTGATACGACCCGACATTTATCTTTTCTTTTATTTGCTGCATGTAGCATATTCTTGGTCTTCCTCGCTTCCTTTGAAGAGAAGCACAGAGGAATGGAAAAAACTCCACCGACAAGAGCCTAGCTCTTTAATTGGATGATGATGATATGTACTAACATTTTTATTTAAAAGTTTATATAAAATAAATAAATAAATAAATTGTTTCAACAAACACACCAATTACCCAGCCCCAAACTAAGCGTGAGCTTGTGCTATGGTGACTAGGATAACGGATAGAAATACTTAAATACATATAAACATCCATGACTTAGGTACAAATGCTCGTGCTCATCACACAAACATTTGCCCCTTGCGGGATTCGAACCCGCAACCGCCTGATTTAGAAGTCCGGTGCGCGAACGACTACACCAAGACGGTCGTCCTCCTATGATTTGGTGTTTCATCGATATTGACTTTGGTGTTTGGAATATTCACGAGTATTAAAATAGAAACAGATTTTTTTGAAGAAGTAGCCATACAAAAATTAAATTATATCTCGAAAATTGTAGCACTTTTACTCGAATTTTTTTTGGCATATAATTGGGCATGATGTAACTAATGTGTACCTAAAGTTCTATCCTTAATTAACGGGACATCCTGTATGAAGTAATAAAAGGTGTTGTAAATTCCCTTTTGAATGCCTTCCTAGAATATTAGAACTTCATAACATAGATAGATAGATACTCCTTATTGCACACCACCACACATTCAGTATCAATTTACATAAATGTTCATAGAGAATGGCACAATTTAGGCGGTCTTATTGCTGAAAGCAATTTCTTCCAGACAACCTTCGGGTAGAGGACAGTCCAAGATTATCAGTCACTGCTATAAATATAAATTGCACTTTTTTTTTTGTTTCCACTTCACAAATCATACAAATAGGCAATGCGGGGGGGGAGGGGGGGCTTATATACATATTACCTATAATCTAAACTTCTAGCTAGCCCCTAATTTCAAAAGTCATTTCTCTTTACGATGTTCATTGGGTCTTCAATTTTAGTTCTTCTTCTTAAATTTACTAGAATTTTGTTTTACATCGTCCTTTATAATCTACTAGTGGTTCCCCGCGACTTCGCCCGCAAGAGTTGGATTTTCCATATAAACTTTCATCCCCCATTTCACCCCCTTAATGTTTTTATATCGCGACAAAATGTAGCCTATGTCCTTTCCAGGGTCTCGAACTGTCTCCTTGCCAACTTTCATCTCAATCGGTTCAGTGCTTTAAGCGTCAAGAGGTAACAGACAGACAGCCAGACACACTTTCGCATTTATAATATTAGTATGGATTGAATAAAGGTGTGACCTACAAACGGTCAGTTAGTTACAAATTTTTATAACTATTAAGTATTTAAAATAAAAAATACACAATTCCTCCCCCTCCGCCCTCGCCGCCATATAGAACAAAACGTATCTTCGTTTAGGTGCATTTTAGCTAGAAATGAGTTCTACACAATGTTGTAGAGGATTGAATTTCTTAAAATTACGTGTTAAATTTTGTTTGTAGGACAGATAGTTACGGAGATATGCAAAACGAAACGAATTTCACGGGAAATTAAAATTCTAATTTTAGAAATGCTGTAAATCAGTTCTGGCCTGGGTAAATATTCTAGGACAATATCAGTACATGTTTGTTGTTCTTTTTTGTGGAGGGGAGGAAGTAATCATTTTTCCCGACTGCGGAAGGAGGGTTATGTTTGTCGAGAGTATGTATAAATGGCTAAACAGTTTTTGTAACATGAAGTGTCGTTGAATTTGTCAGAATTTTGGTAGTGACAAGTCTGATTTGTTCCTTACCATAGAGACATATAGATATCAATAACTGAAAGCCAGTAAAAAGAACATTTCAAATAACTTCTGGACACATCTATTGGCCCACCTTAGAGTTTAGGTTTCGATGGCCCCTACCGAAATATGATTGCTAGATTGAACAAAAACTGTTTACATTTTACCATCTTTTTCGATCGTATTGTTTTAAATTTGAATTCAAAATACCATACGGCATGGAGCTACGCTTACAAGTCGGATATGCGCCTTGTTTAAGGCAATTGATTTTTGAATAAAAAACATGTTTTATCAAATAATGGTTTAATTTAATAACGCGTGTTGCCTCCATGAGAATGTACCACAGCTCTCATACGATTAGGCATAGAGTTTATCAACCGCTCTATGAAATTTTGAAGGATCATCTCCCATTCCTCTTCTATGGCAGTTTTCAACTCCTGCATCGTCTGGGCAACTGGCTGACGAGCCCTAACACGTCTTTTTAGCTCGTCCCACATGTGCTCAATGGGGTTCATGTCTGGGCTTCTGGCTGGCCAGTCCATAACTGTGATGTTCACATCCCGAAGATTTTCCCTGACGATGCCGGCCGCATGAGCTCTTGCATTATCATGCATAAAAAAGAAAATTTGGGCCCACATAGTCCGCGTATGGTATCACGTGAGGTTCTAAGCACTCACGAATGTACCTTTCAGCATTTAATGTTGGCAGCCGTGGTCCTGTAACAACCTAAAGCTGAGTTTTGCCGCTCGCGGATATACCGCCCCAGACAGTCCATGAGCCACCGCCATAAGCAACCCTCTCTTCAAAGCAGCATTGTGTGAAATGCTCTCCCTTACGTCGGTAGACCTTCTTCCTTCCATCATTGCCATGTAACACAATTTTAGACTCATCAGAAAAGAGTACACGGCTCCAATCTTGCTGTGTCCAATTTAAATGACTGCGTGCGAAATGAAGGCGCGCTGTTCGGTGGGCTCGCGTTAGTTTAGGCCCATTAGCTGGCTTGTGTTGTAACAGTTCGAGCGCTCACAGATACTCCGTGGAAGTCGCGAAGTTGGTTTTGTATCTCAATGGAGGTAAGGTGACGATTTCTTAAGCTGGTCGTCACGATGAATCGATCCTGCCTTTCAGTTGTGACCCCAGATCGTGGCCTTTCTTGGCGACGAACAAAGCCACCAGTCTCTAGGTACTGTAGAACTTCCTTTAGTTGCGAAGTCCTCTCTATATCCTATGAAAGTATCTATATACTAGAGAAATTGTATTTAACTATATAATACAAAAATAACTTATCTTCTTTCCAGTTGTTTATTTCTTCATTTTTACTTTTACAGATAAAATCTTTATCAACGTAACATTTTCTGACATTGACTTGATCTTTTCCAAACAATTCCAAAATCTATCTTTTTCTCTAAACTCTCATTCTCTCTGACTTATTTCAAAATTGACGTACGAAGTAACTTTCTTTTTATTTATATATCGAATAGTCGAACGAGCAAGACATAGAGGTTTTACGCGTAGCTCCAAACCTCTACATCCCCCCCGGTCAATAAAATTTCAAAGCATAGCTGTGAAATTTACCTATCAGTCCATTACTTACAAAACCTTCCTATGTGGGAACATAATTTACAATACAACAATGTCTCATATGGTTGCAGCTAGCAACTAGTTGGAACGATATAAAAATAAACATTAATTAATTAATAAGTAAAACTAAATTATTTACAAGTTAAAATCGTTCAAACTTTAGGTTGAAAAAACCCACATAAAAATCAAACTACACAATCAACATTGTTGTCTACTACTTTAACCAGATCAGACATAATAGTATAAATTTGGAAAAATTTAATTACTTATCCATCATTAAATTGAACAATTCAACCAGTCAGACCTGATATTACACATTGACAACTCGTGACACCAGTAAATCTGATCACACAACAAACTGTTTGAATATCCAAGACCTGTGATAAAAAATTCCCTAACTAAACTCTTCCCCCTCTTCTTCTTCTTACTGAAAATACAATCACCCTTCACTCCTTATCTAAAATCTCCCCAAAACTTGTAATCATTTATAATGTATAGTATCCAACATAGACACCACCCAAACGCTATGCGAATCAATGGGTTTACACATAAATAACCACTAGCTCTCTATCCTAACTACCTCTCTATCTTTACTTAACATCCCAATATTACACAAATTTACCCCAAAAATATCACACCTATATCTTCCCTACATTTCTGTTCATCCATTGGATGGTGTTTGGGCCATCCTACATCATCAAATATCTCTTCCCCATTTGATATACTGAAACAATACAACAATGAAAAACTGTTCACACAGTTATATCACTAACTAACAGTTCACCACTATATTCATTTATTATTTACACACCTATTTGATAATACAATTCATAATTATTGTAACTATTTCTAATATTTAAAACAACAAACAAAATAATTTGTTTACATTAAAATAAAACTGACCCTTGACAATAACATTCAATGTCGATGTCAATTGACACTTGACAAATATCAATCAAAATCAATCTATGGACAACTTATTTTTTTTTAATTACTTTTACGGTCTGTGACTCATTTATTTAGCCAAACTACTAACAAAGTGTAAAGTGAGTATTCACAAAGTCAAAAACTATTTTAACCGACAACGAAAAAAAAAGGTAACTTAACAAATGTTTTTCCTACAATATTACATTACACTTCCTACCAAAATTATGTAACAAAAAAAATAAAATTAATAAAGTTATATTATTATGAATGATTCCTAAATTTAACTTTACGACCAAAATTTATTTTTTTATTTTCTGGTACTTTACCTACATTGCTAAATTTTTCTAAAATAAATGATCTATTCAGTTTCTTACATAAATCAGAAAAATTATCAACGTGTCTGTTCAAACCAACTTGATAACATTTTACCTCAGACAATGTATCAACTTCATTTGTATATTTATTTTTAAAGCAATCAATTTTATTAACATATTTCTTATTATCTACAAATATTTTATTCATTTCTTCATTTTTCTTATGAAGTTTCAATATTTCATTAAATTTCTTACTCTTCCCGTCGAACATCATATCTTCTTTCTTGTTCTTGCATTTCAATTTTCTTTTCATTGCTAGTTTTTCTTCAAATAACTGCTTATTGTCATCTACTTTTCTTTTTTCATCATCAGTTTCTCTTTTCCTATCCATTTCTCTTTTTTCATCCGTTTCTCTTCCTTCATACATTTCTATTTCTTCATCCATTTCTATTTCTTCATCCGATTCTATTTCTTCATCCGTTTCTATTTCTTCATCAGTTTCCCATTCTGCATCCGTATCATTCTCGACTGTTTTTATTTCATTGTTTTCAACAATTACATCTTTACATACCTCTTCGATAGATAAACCCAAGTTTTGATGTTCTTGTAGAACTTTCTCGTCAGTGTGCACCTCTTCTTGCAAAACCAAATTATCAATACTTTCATCTTCGTTTTGTTTTTTATTTACTTCCACATCATGACACAATTCTTCATTCCTGGTAAATCCACAAAAATAAATATAATTCTGTTCAGATAACTGGTCTGATCCTCCTTGTTGATCCTCCTGTCCATCAACAAATTGCGAAGTATTTGATGCTACCTTAGAACTTTCTTCCAATAATATGGCTTGGTTCATCGTTGATTCGTAATATTGTTTTTCTTCATATCTTGGGCTGCTTCTTAAATTATATCTAGGTCGGTAATTCTGGTTTAATAATCTTCTATATGTTGGTTGACCTCTTGTAATGGGAGGGTTGGAGGGCGGTTGTCCTCTCGTAATGGGAGTGACAGAGTACGGTTGTCCTCTCGCAGTGGGAGGGACGGAGTGCGGTTGTCATCTCGTAGTGGGAGTGACGGAGTGCGGTTGTCCTCTCGAAGTGGGAGTGACGGAGTGCGGTTGTCCTCTCATAGTGGGAGGGACGCAGGGAGATCTCCACTCTTGTTTAGCACTCCACTCCGCTCTGAACGTAGCATCACCAAATGACGGTCTTGTAGGTTGATAATATGGCGATGCACAAGGTGTCTGAAATAATTCGCGAGGCATAGGGCAATCCTCAGCCGATTGTGTGTTATTCAACGAACTGGTCAGTTTAATAGGCAAATTGAATGTCAAATCATGATTTTTATTAAATAATTGCTCTGACTGTACAAGAGCTTTTTTCAATTCTTTTAGGGATGTAAAAGTGTGGAAGCTAAGTTTATTTTTATAGAAATTTGATAGGTTTCGTAAAAATTGATTAATAATGATTCTATCTTCTATTATTTCCGCTTTTGAGGCAAGTTCTTCGAGTCTATAGAGGTAATTTATAATAGATTCGTTATAATTTTGTTTGGCATTGTAAAAATTTGCGATATGGTCTTCTTCTTCAGAGAATTCGGACACAAACTTAGCTTTTATTTCCGTAAAACTTAATGAAGACTTATTTGTTATTTTCCTATAAAATGAAAGAGCAGCGCCCGATAAATAGGCTCTCAATACACTGGTTTTGGTCTCGTCTGACCAAACATTAAGGGACGCTATTGTTTCAAATTGTTCTAAAAATTTATGTACATATCCTAAGCTTCCATCAAAAGTTGATGCCATGTTGGCTGTTATAAATCTAGTACTTAGCTTTGTATCCTGGAAATAGCGGAGTTACAATTCCTCTCGCTCTTGTATCCGGTTATGGCTTTTTCTTTATTATTGATTTTCTTTAGCGTCTTAAGCTTCCATTATATGTTTTCCGTTTTTTGATCGTCTTTTTTTCTAAAATTATATAAAATTGTATATTTGTCCTTTTTTTAATGTAATTTATACCACTCTGGATTCTTGATTGGGGTGCGGGATCGGAAAGGCGCCTCCACCATGTAGAACTTCCTTTAGTAGAACTTCCTTTAGTTGCGAAGTCCTCTCTATATCCTATGAAAGTATCTATATACTAGAGAAATTGTATTTAACTATATAATACAAAAATAACTTATCTTCTTTCCAGTTGTTTATTTCTTCATTTTTACTTTTACAGATAAAATCTTTATCAACGTAACATTTTCTGACATTGACTTGATCTTTTCCAAACAATTCCAAAATCTATCTTTTTCTCTAAACTCTCATTCTCTCTGACTTATTTCAAAATTGACGTACGAAGTAACTTTCTTTTTATTTATATATCGAATAGTCGAACGAGCAAGACATAGAGGTTTTACGCGTAGCTCCAAACCTCTACAGTACCTCCGATGAACATTTCGGACCGTAGATCGACCTAAATTAAGTTGAGCACTCACGTTTCTTTGACTGTGTTCGGCCTGAATAAGTGCCACAGCTTGGGCGGCGACTTCAGGTGAAGTATCCATAGATTATTGATAGAACCTCACCTTAATGTTAAGAATAAGTAATGTTTGTTGCAAAACCAAAGATATCAATCACTTTTTCAAGAATTAAATCCAAGTAAACCAATAAAACCAAGTTTTCTGAGTATTCGATTGTTTGATATCAACAAACAGGCTCCAAATTGTCTTTTGTTTCTTTAAATTCTGTGTTCGAAATTCAAAAAAGACTATTGAATGAAATTGTGAATGTGCCAGGTTCAAAACTGCATAAAAACTTTTTGCTTGACCTAATATAAAATTTTAGCTAGGACCAAAGGGAACTGAAAATACAAGGTGGGCCAATAGATGTGTCCAGAAGTGTATATGATTATTTTCACAGTCGGGTGTTTTATGTTGTTTCAATAATTATGTTTGTTTATTTTTAACACGCACTAACCATCCTAGACAACATACTTACTATCAAAAATTATACATACAACTTATTAATAAAAATTAAGATAAATTACTTAATTCAACACAAAAACAAAAATTATAAAAAGGGTCCTTGTGGTAAGGTTCCTAGGATGCTGGCAGCATTACCGCGCTGGATAGCGATGCTTATACGCTGAGCAAGGTAGCTGCCAGCTCTTAGGTCACCACTGATGTCAACTAGCCTCTTGGAAATCTCTTTGAAAAAAGAGATAGCGTTGGGACCCCACGAACCCAGTGTTTCGACTCCAAACGGTACAAAACGGTACCGGGAGTCGATCTGCCTGTACTTGTTCTTTTTAAAGTTTTCGGCACCTTTCGCAGCCAAACCAGCATCACGGCTTGTCCCGGGCAGATGAGAGGCTGCAAGTGTGTCAAAAATTTAAAACTACCGGACAGTTACCGCGGAGCCGCCCTTTCTCATCTCTATTCACTGAACTAAAATATGAAATAGAAACCTAGTACAATCTCGAAAACATCAACAAATTTTGTAGGGTCGCTTCCAGATACAAAACCTTTTTAAAAGTCCATAAAAAACTAAATTTCAGTGCATCGTGTCGGCTGGGGCGGCTTTGAACATGGCTAGTACCACCCTGCTGATGGCCTACTCCTCAGGACTGGCCCTGCAGCTGAAGAAACCGGATACAGAGATACCCATAGACAAGTCCATCGAATCTTGGATTGGTGAGTCTACCAAGGTTATTTTAATCCTTACTTTAAACTAATTCAAATTAAAAAGAATGTAAGAAATAAAAATAATGTCCCCTTGCCGAATTTCGACGGCGGCCTATCTCAACAGAGATTAGCTTTCTGCGCGGGACGTATTATAGTGCACAAGTGTGTGCGCAATACACAGGTGCACTCTCGGTCCCTTCACTCTCATAATTCGGTGGGACGGCAGTCCGGCATGACCGTAGAGAGATCAGGCGCAGGACCAACGGCTTAACGTGCTTTCCGTTGCACGGGGGTGTTAACACCATCCACTTCCTGACTCCGGAGCTGTGTCCGAGTAATTTCTAGACAGAAAAACCCAAACACTCTCGGCCCGACCCGGGATTCGAACCCGGGACCTTGTGGATAGTAGCCAGCGTGCTGACCACTAGACCAACGAGGCAGAGGCAGGTTATTTAAGAAAATTGAGACGTTGTATACACAGCCGTCAGACTACCCCACTTTGATCTTAAGACGGTCTCTATTTCCTACGTAATAAAGCCGCTTTCATATTTCAAATGGATAACGTAATTGACTTCGCCTACTAACAATTAGCCAAAGGACGTGGGTTCAAATCCTACCTGTGTGTGAATTTTTGGTTTCTTATTTAAACTTATATATATGAGGGTAAAGTTTTTCGAGCGTATGTATGTATATCATGTCCATTTCTTTGGCACCACACAGCCCAAACGGCTAGACGGTTTCTTGCTTGGGTGTCGTTGAATTCATCCGAATTGTGGTAGTAAAGTCAGCCTATTACTATGAGGAGAAACGAGCCATACTCCACCACGCGGGCTCAGTGCGGATTGGTGGAGGGGTGTCTGTAAGGCAAGTGACAAACCTTACTGTCAGATGTTATCAAGCCGCCCTAGGGCCTCTGACTAGGCTTAACGACTAATTGTGGTAGTGACATAGGCTATTTTTTTTCTTACCATAGCAATATGAGTATCAACTAAAAGTTAGTGAAAACATCATTTCAAAAATATAATATTTTTTTGCAGTCGGATTTTCTGTTCTTTATATAATTTGGTATTATTTATTCACTGACAATCTTGACGTGTTTGTTATTAATCTGTATATTTGCTTTTTAGTTGAGACTTGTAAAGTATCTTGGTTGGGTCCAGATTTTATTTGTTTACCTTATTTATTAGTTTTGTTTTCGAAGTTTGATAAAGTATCATCATCAAATCAGTAAACAATTTTCCTTTCATTTTACAGCTGCAGCTCCAGCCGTATCCGCTTTACTCGGAAGTTCATTAATGGCTGTTTCCATGGCCCGTCTCGGACGATGGATCAGCCAGATCGCGAGCATCATCACTTTGATCATCGGCTGGTGCTTCATCATCTTTGCCAAGGATGTCTCCGTCATTCTAATCGGCCGCTTTTTCCACGGTATCTCAATGGGAGCCGGCATCATTATCTCACCAATATTAATAGGGGAATGGACCAGCCCAAAGAATAGAGGAGCGTTCATGATTCTACCAGGAGTGCTATCTGGTCTATACACCCTACTTGGTCACACCACAGCGTTGTACTTCCATTGGAGAACCAACGCCATCATAAGCGCATCCATTGCTGTTGCCAATTTACCATTAGCAATATACTCTCCTGAATCCCCGAGCTGGTTGGTAACAAGGCAGAGATATGAGGACTGCAGACGCGCCTTCAGGTGGCTGCGAGGTGATGATGAAGAAGAAGAATTGAGCAACCTGATAAAAGCGAGCGAATTCACTCACAAGTTGAAACTAGAAAACCCAACGCACAAATCCGAAGTGTCAATTCGAATGAAGCTTAAAGAGTCCAAAAATGTGTTGATGAAGAAAGAATTTTACAAGCCGGTATTTATAATCCTTCACGTGTACATACTAGGACAGTGGGCTGGTAGTCATATATTCAACAACTACATATTTGATTTGTTGGATAATGTAGTTGGAATCGGGTACAACGAACACGCGATGGGGTTGAATATAAATAGGGTAGCTGGAGCGATTCTCGCTGTGTACATAATATCTAAAGCCAAAAGAAAGACCATGTTTTTGAGGCTTACTGGATCGAATGCGTTTATGCTGATGTTGATAGCTGCATATGTATTTGCGAAATCGAAATGTGTTGGGCCTTTCGATTCTCCGATCATAGGTCTGATTCTGATTCATTTGCTGATGTTTTTTGTAACAACATGCACTCTTCCGATGCCTTATGTGATTGCTGGGGAAATATTTCCTTTGAAATATAAGAGTGTATGTAGCGGTTTATGTCTCATAATAACTTTTTTAAATGCAGCAGTGTTTATAAAATCTTTTCCATATCTTGTAACGAGTATTGGCTTGCATGGAGCGTTTATTTTGTACGCTAGTATAGTGACGTACAATTTGGTCGTATTATACTTTTACTTGCCGGAAACTAAGGATAAAACGTTGCAGCAAATAGAAGAAGAACTAATTGGTAGACCTGTGACGCTGGAGGATTTGAAGTCGGCTCAGTCACTTATAGATAAGCCTGTGAGTACATAAGAAAAGTGGAAATTGGTGTTATTGGTGTGTTAGAGGATACAATACAACTAAATAGGGTGTCAACAGAATAAGGACAAAATCCTCTTAAAGCAAAGGGTAGGCTCAGGCACTAAATATTGTTACAGGAATTTGTATATAAAGATTATTATTATGATATTTTTTTATTATATCCACGATATCATAAATTAGTAAAAAATATGAAATAAATGTATCCTTTTTTCTATCTCAGCACGTACCTATAGAAGTAATAGGAATAGTAGTGTAATAAGAATCTACTAAGGGTGTTTTTAAAGCTACACGGATTTGCTCACGCACGTGGAATTTAGATACAAAATCTATTATATGTGAAATGTTTTTTGGCATCACAGACAGATTACCTATGTATCTTTATCCCGTGTGCATGATCAACTCTGCACTCTAAAAATGTCCTGAGGATGCCCGAATTTCGGCCAATCTCAGGAGAGATTAGCCAACTGCGCGGAAGATAAGTATTACAGTGCACAAGAATGTGTGCAATACTCTGTTCTTTCCCTTTCATAGTTCTGTGAGACGGGTGACCGACATAAAATTTGCAATTTTAAATCATTTATTTGAATATAAAGCTAAACTACCTTAATACTTATTTAATAAAAAAGAATAATTCTTGCTAATAAATTGACCGTAGAGAGATCAGGCGCAGGACCAACGTCTTATCGTGCTTTCCGAGGCTCGGGGGTGTTGATACCAACTACTTGACTCCGGAGCTGTGTCTGAGTTATTTTAAGACAGAAAAACCCAACACTTTATGCCCCACCCGGGATTGGAACCCGGGTCCTCGTGGATATTACCCAGCGCGTGCTGACTACTAGTCTAACAAGGCAGTCAGTTATTGGTGTATTAGTGTCAGTTAAAGTTGAGCCATGTTTAGATTTTTATTTTTATGGCGTAGTAAATCCCAAGTGTTATTTATATTCCTAGGGCAATACGGTAAAAAAAGACTTCATCGAGAAAACGCCTGCATATTCTTTGGTACTAAAATTATCAGCTATCGCATTATTGCGGAAGCTAAACACAAAGCCCTTGCGTCGTCAGACTTTTACTTTAGTTTCAATTCATTTAGACAGATTTTGCACTGGAAAATTGGTTTTAAAATTTACATGAATGAAAATTCTAACAATATAAAAATTTATTTTCATAGTTTTCGTTTACCGAGGAACAAGACAAAAGAGAAGGCTCCGAAATTTTTACACTAACAAACATATTAAGCATGCAAAGAGGCCGACGTGCGGCCGTGTCTACCGGTACCGTTACCATGAGTTTACTGTGGTTTTACTCGCTAGCGATGACGTAAAAAAAGTGTATGGAAAATTTTAGTTCTCCAAGTAACCGCTAGAGGCGCTGTGCAATTTTCCATACACTTTTTTTATGGCGTCGCTAGCGAGTAAAACCGCCGTAAACTCATGGTAACGGTACAGTTTCAGAAGACATCAGTTTATAAAAATAAAAAATAAAAATATAAAAAAAATTTGGTTTCTTATAAATAAGAAAAACACTGTGAGTGTTAAAAAAATATTAAAAGCTATTAAGACATCATTTGCTTATTCATTTCAAAAACACTAGTAACTAAACTATAATAGTAACATATAATATAAAAATATTAATAAAAATTAAGATAAATACAATAGAAAAACAAAAATTTATAAAAAGGGTCCTTGTGGTAAGGTTCCCAGGATGCTGGCAGCATTACCTACCGCGCAAGCGATGCTTATACGCTGAGAAGGGTAGCTGCCAACTCTTGAGTCACCACTGATGTCAACCAGCCTCTTGGAAATCTCTTTGTAAAAAAAGATAGCGTTGGGACCCCACGGACCCAGTGTTTCGACTCCAAACGGTTCAAAGTGGTACCGGGCGTCGATCTGCCTGTACTTGTTTTTTTAAGTTTTTGGCACTTTTCGCAGCCAAACCAGCATCACGACTTGTTCCGGGCAGATCAGAGGCTGCAAGTGTGTCGACAATGGTAGTGTCCTATACAAGAGCCCGACCCATCCGCCCAGGAACCAGTGACTTCCCGTCTGGTCTCTTGCCATCATCAGTTGCTTACATTCCTGTGTAGGTCTAAACCAGTGACTCGATAGTGAAGTAGTCAAACGATATAGTCCGGGGATCCCTGAAGTTCCAAGGTACCACAAACACGACCGAATTCCTGGCTTCGAACCGTTTCTGGGATATTGTAAGACAGAAAAATACAGAAACAAATTTTACCCCGACCTGGGATTGGAGCCTGACACCTTTAGGACAGAAGCCAGTAAGCAAAGCAATAGGTAGAAGTGGAGCATTAGTAGGTAGTAGAAATAGCATCAAATAGGAAAGAAGTACAAACTAAAAATTAATATCTTAAATCCCCGGGTAGAGTTACTTTTTGTTTCGGAAGATGAAATCATATTATTCAGAGCATGACGGACCAAAACCTAATCAACAACGTGGTGCTCGGCGCAGTGTCTGCAGTGATGTGCCGATCAATTTGAGCATAAATATTTATCGCTTTACACCAAGTTTTTTTCACAGTGATAGTTGTACCCGTTAAATTATTGTTATCCGACTGCAAAAGGAGGGTTATAAATAATAAATTAAAAAAAAAACATTTCAGGACCGTGTCCCATAATGGAATAAGAAAAAAAACACATATATAAATTCCTAATTACATTAATAAATAATAATAAATCAATGTCAAAATATTAAAGACATGTCAATATAGGGGCATTCCACGCGAAGCGGGCAGCTAAAAAAAGTTGATGTTTCCGATTTCAGTAATATTTGAGTATGTTTTACCTATACATGTCCTTGATACGTGTACCAAATATTTTTGTAATATAGTGCCTAGTTAGAGAGTAGGGGGACTTTGAAATTTTGACCAACGAGTGGGCATGCAGTACTTTAAAGTCGATTTCCAAGTCATAAGATGATAGATATAAATAATTTAACTAATGTATTTATTACTCCATTTAATGAGGTTTTTAACTGATTTTTTGGATACGGAAAAAAGTTTTTTTTTTCATAAAAAAATGCGATTTAACTTAAAACGTCTGGCGACTCGAGCTAGTCTACAATCGGCGTCAAACAATGCAATTACCACATTCGAGCGTTTGTACGAATGGGCGAGAAAATCATTACCCCAAACGCATGTTTTCTATGCTCGAAAAGAGGATATTTAAGAAAATATATTGTTTTCAAAAAGCAGATTTGAGTCGGCAGCTACAATACCAGGCACAAAAAAATATCATGCCTTCATTCCTATTACTGGAGGTATTATGGTAAAACGAACGAGTAATAGCGAAGCATTTAAAATTGTAAATAAACATGTTATTAATAAAAGCAATCGTTTAAATTTAAATATCATAATATATCAAACTATCTTACAGAAAAACTGTACTCTCCAAACTCACTGGCAAAGCGGCCAGCTGACCGCTTTGCCCTTAAATAAATGTGTAATACTTCGAATTATAATACTTGATTATTTTGTTTAGATGGTCAAAAATTATAAAGGAAAACTACCCAAGGATCATGGGTTGAAAGTACAATGGTGCTAGCAATCAAAGATGTGAAGGAAAAACAAGGATTAATTAAATCTATAGCAATTATTTTTTAAGCAATTTTAGTTTTTTCTTATAACGTTTGAAAACATATTTAAGTTATTTATAATACAGTTGATTAAAAGTGCCATTAATTTTAAGAGTTTAAATGTGTAATTTGACACCAAAGGTTTTATAAAAAATACATGTCGATTTTAAACTATTATTGGCAATCTTCTTTATTCGAACACTACCTATATCTTTTGTCAAAAAATGTATATTTCTCATACACTATTGGACTGGCCGCTTTGCCCTTACCCCCATGGCCGCTTTGAGCGGCATCTTGGGCAAAGCGGCTTTTTGTCACCTTTTCGTAATTTACGTGTCATATATGTTTTTTTATTTTTTTGTAAATTTGGATTGCGCAAAATGAAGAACAAAATCTTTTCGAAAATCATTTTATTCAATAGGTTTTTTACACCTCAAAGTAAAGGTGGCGGCTATGAGCTGACCTCCCGTACGTATAATTGTTTGGCGCGCCCTACAGCCCAAACGGCTGGACAGTTTTTGACATATGAGGTGAAAATGGAAATAAAGGGGGGAAGAGGATTGATTTTTTCCTAACGATAACAGTATCAAATGAAAGCCAGTAATAAGACCATTTCAAAAATATAGTAAATTTTGCAGTCGGGTGTTTTGCTTTTTTAATAATTATGTTTGCTTGTTTTTAAGTGATATGCATTCACTTTCCAATCTAAAAATTAGATACTGCCCTTGAAATATTGACCACCAAAACTTGACAACAATAGTATAAAAGCAACACGGCATAATTACAAAGTTAAAACGCACTTGAAAATTTCGTCGGGCTCTGCCAACGCCAGTGTGGCCGAGTGGTTAGGCGATTGCCCGGTATGCAAAGAACGCGGGTTCAGTTCCCGCCTCTAGTGGTCAACATTTATGTCTTAGGTACAAACTTAAGTACAAATGCTCGTCGAGCTCATCAAACAAGTTTTCAACTAGAAAACTTGGAGCGCTCCTAACTAGGATCGCGACCCCTACACCAAGGCCTTAAAAAGTACAGAATATTCTTTTTGTTTATTAATACGCAGACATTTTACCGCAGTCTCACCTGATGGTGAACAATCGATAATGCCCATCACTACAATTTGTCGATTTATCGTCATAGCGCAGATTGTGTAGAGCCACAAAATACCGATAGTACAGAAGACAATCTACTCGTACATACAAAACGCGCTCGAGCAACGCACACATAGACACCGCGCACGGACACGATATCTCGGAACGGTTGGGAACAGTACGAGCGCGAGACGCTCGAGTGCACACACTGCTTGAGACATGCGTCTGTGAACTATTGTATTTGTGTTTGTATCTCGTCAACATAATGAATAAACCACTTGTGGAAACTTATTAGGCTTCAGCACTAAACATTATCTGTAAACTAGATGTAAGATTAACAGCTGTTTGTTTCCCTAATAAAGATAAATAAATAAACCTTTTTGTGCAAAAATGGAGTACCAAAAAAGTTATTATAACTGTTCAGTGGGCAGTTGTTTACATTCAACAATAAACGATGTATGGTCGTTTTTTTAAGATACGAGTACCAGTTGTTTTAGGGAGATACGTAGGTTTTTTCTTGTAAATTTAATATACTTATATTTTCTCGCCTATTAGTGCATTTTACCAATGTCGAAATCGTCGCAATATATTTTCTATGACTTTGTTATTTAAGTTGTAATATAACATTAAAATTAAATGATTTAAGTTATTATTAGTTTATATTTAGATCTTAATAATAAATCAAACAACTAGATACGAGTGCCACTACCCACGATAGTTTTTTGTCCATAACAAAAGTTGACACTAGCGTGAACGCCGAGCGTAGGTATAAAAAGTGAAGTACATAAAGTGTGTGTCTTCTATACTCTCGGTATTTTGTGGAACAGCCTTGAGCGTCCCTTCAAACGAGACAAAGCGGTGTCGAAAGGTGCGCGCGCGCATGGCGCAACCGACAGGCTCTGCCAGTCACCTGCTGATCATAATATTACACCGGCAAATTGACTACGAGTATGATAATTATCGTCAACTTTGCAATACTGTAGTACATTTTGGTGGGTATTTACGAAACATTAGTTTTGAATCATCATGGTGGTGAATACTCCAAGCGTTTTTAGGGTTCCATAGCTGAATGGCAAAAAACGGAACCCTTATAGTTTCGTCAAGTCTGTCCGTCCGTCCGTATGTCACAGCCACTTTATTCTGAAACTATTAGCATTACACAGTTGAAACTTGGTAGACGTAGGTATCCTGTTAACCGCTTTACGATTCTCATACAAAAAATAAAAAATAATGATATCAAGGACCCCGCTCCCATACATGAAACTATAACCAAAAAAAAATTTTAGTCAAACCTATGCGTGTATGGATGGATAGGTCTTTTAAAGTTGTAAGAAAGTTAATAAATAAATAAATAAAATGACATCAAGGTTCCGAAAACCATTTTCTCTAAAAGTCTAACGTTTGAGAGATATACGCTTCCAATCCAAAGTGTTAAAATGGGCGTCCCCCCATCTACATAACTTTTGAACTACGCAAGTGTAAATTTTGAAAAAATATATGATGTAGATCGTTACAAACTCTTTCAACAAAAAATGGTTTGAATGAGATCGAACTGTCAACAAATTTCGGGTATTTTGGCTAAGTGGAAGTAAATGGATCCTTATTCAGTTAAAGTTGGCACGGAACCCTTAGTGCGCAAGACCGACTCTAACCTTGCAGGTTTTTTGTAGCCTGTTTTGCGGAACACATTTTTTAATGTCACAACTTGACTGCTTTGTTGACAGAGCGTCGGTGGCGCAGTAGCTAGCGGGTAAGCGGGTTGCCTCTCATGCGGGAGGAGCCGGGTCCGATCCCACGTGCCGCCATGTACCGGTGACTTTTTCTGAGTTATGTACATTAATTGTTGCAATAACCGATGCTCTTACGGTGAGGGAAAACATCGTGAGGAAACCGGCACATTCAGGCACAGGCAGTCAAGCATGTGTAACCATGATCGAAAAACCGGTCAGGCTCCCCTTAACAGGGTCACGGAGGTCAGATGGCAGTTGTTCCACTGTAATTACCTGATATTTGGCAGATCCTGGATCATGGTAAGCGGACCCTGGGCTCTTACCCTGGGCCCAGTGCACAAGCGGGATAACGCTAGGATGATGGTGACTTCACTGCTTCGTTGGTCTTTAGTTCATTCGCGACCTTCCTGCTTGCAAGACTTGTGAGAGAGAGCCAATCGCGTCCGTCATAGGAAATCCCCTATACCGCAACAACACGAAGGTCGCACACGAACTTATCGCACTTAGTGTTCAGCACGCGTGGTGTACCTAGTTCAGTTTAAATGTCCTGGGTTCGAATCCTGTGTCTGGCCGGAATGTGTATCCGGGACTTTCTCTTTTGAAATAACGGAAACAGCTTGGAGTCACGTTGTGTTAACACCCCGACGCCATAAAGTGCATGTTAAGATGAGATGATTCTATGTAATTTTTTTGTAAGATTTCATGAATGCATATCGATAACACTGATACATCAAAGGCTCCGTTGAATGTACTAACTTTAATTAATATCTAAAATATGTCAAACTTACAAAAATGCATTTTTTGACGATCGATAACCGCTAACGAACGTCAAAAAATGCGATTTTGTAAAGTTACTTGCTTGGCGCAACGGTGCTATATATTTAACCTGTCTAGATTTTACAATCAGTTGAAAATGTAAACGAATAAGTGATAAATTTAATACGCAGTCAACGCAGTTCTTCGTATAAGTAAGATTTAAGTATGCCGCAGCTTCCTTGCATTAAGATTAATATTTTTATAAAAAAAACTGCAACAGAGCCACTTCGCAAAACCAGCGAAAGTCACGCTTGCGCAAGTGAGTGATGCAAGCGTGACAGCTGTCGATAGATAGTGCCATTTGTCGATATCGATAAAAATTCCAAAGGTTTTGACGGTTTCTTTTTCAATCATGCAATATTAATAAAGATGCCACTTTAACCACTCTAACGTCCCGTACGGAAGATCTCGCAATGCACAGAAGCGTCCCGGTTCGTGTCTTATTAATTTAGCAGTTTAAAAGGAGATATTGATATATATATAATGAAGCTATTAACGCACCACTACTTCGGGGAAAATTACGGAATTGTATGTAGACAATTCAGTCCGTCTCACCAAACAATTGAAAACGTTGAGTAAGCAGCTGATAAGCTAGAAAGACTTTGGAATGCATATCGGATTTATAGATAGCTTTTTAAAGTCATTTCCGGTTGCTCATAGCTTATCTACTGGTATTGGAATTCCAAAAAATCCTTTAATAAATATCCATTGTATATCTCAAGAAATGATATCTCCAGCAAGGAAAGGTAGACACTGATAATAAGTAATTACATAGTTTTGTGTTATGTCATACCTTACCTGCTATTGAAATGTTAATAATATTATGATAAATGAAAATGGCACATCATACCAAGGTCAAGCAACCGCTGTCATTGAAGTTTGGACTACTAGATGCACCAAAACGTACGTCGTGTATCTTTTTGTGACATGCAATGAAAAGAGTTTTCTAGTCTGAGTCTCCTAATTTCTAAGACGTATTTATTTGATAACTGAGATTGACACAAACATCTACCAGTACCCGCTAAACACTGTTTTGAAACGCAGTTGGCTCGTCTCCAAGTGGCCTAATTATCCGCCCTTGCCCTTGCGCACATCTGCGACACGGGATTTGATGTTGAAAACAATATACGTTTCTAGAAACTATTCCAGTTAGAGCTTATACTCGCTTGATAAAAACTGTTTGCATTACCATCGATTATATTATCTTCGTCTTTGTTCAATCTTGCATCATGATCTTGATGTTTCTCTGCCTTAAGTTTGTTAGGAACATTTCGCTTCCAGCTACTTAATTGTATTAATTAAAAAAACGTATGTAATGTTTATTTTCTTTATAGCCTAAGTATCTATTCTTTTCTATGAATTGGACGTAATGGCGACTGTTTTAGATTTATTAGCGTGTATTCGATAATTTTGGCATCGGGCAAAACACGGAAGCCAAACGCAGAGACTTGTCGCTAAGATCAAAATGTTAGCTGTCTACCGGTATGCGCAAAAGTGTCGTATAGTGTTTGTTTGGTAGTTTATAATTAACATTTCTTCTTATCTTTATGACAAATAATAAAAGCATACATACGCTTTAAATTGCATACTAAGTTTTCATAACATTATTAGATTCCTGTCTACAATCATCAAAATGTAAGTAGGTACTAATCATGACGTGAATTAATTATCATTTTTTAAGGAGACTGTTTCTACTCATTATAACACAATCTTACGGATTACTTCACGATTTATGTACATATTTTAATTTAAAACCCGACGTATCTAAGTAAAACGAATTTAAAATGATTTAACACGAAGAAAAACATACATAAAATAAACAATAGATAAATACTACAGTCTTGAAACATGTTTTGTCGGCTTTTGTATCATCATTTACTTTGATCTTGAACATGAGATCACGAAACATCGAAATTTTATTGTTATCTGTGAACTCGTAGCGGGTGGCCTAAAATATTTTATCTTGTGATTTGATAAATCAGTCATCAATCATATTAATCAAATCACAACCAGACGTGTCCTTGGTTGGAATGTTGTTTTCAATTTTATCGCTATGACATCTGCAATTTTATCGATACATTTTTATCGTTAACCGTGACATTCGGCAACACTGCTCTACCTTCACTCTTCCTTGGAGCTGACCGGTCATTTTGACGTGAACCGGCGACTCCGTTGTTTACAATCTTTTTTTTAAGAAAGTGTCTATGGGTGAGGGTCTGTGGAGTGTTTTTGTGATTTTTATCGTAATGTGATGTGCGCAGTTATTTGACACGTGAAAGTACTCGTTGAAAATTGGAATTTAGAGAGGTAAAATAATATTTAAGTTAAATACGTTAGTTCCAACACGACTTTAAGAAATAATATATTCACTCGCCATATAAGAAAAGAAGAAAAAATAATATATTTGAAAGGAAACTGAAGTTTTTTTTGTGTCTAAATGTCTAAATAAGAAAAGTAAACACTGTAATGTTTTATATGGTTACTGCTTATGTGTATACCTACTTCTCAATATAATTTTAAAAAAATCTGTATCCAGCGGTTGTCTGGAAAGGATCGTTAAGATTTTAACCTGCATCTTTCTGTATAAGCTTCGTTATTTCTTCTATCGTGTGCAATAAAAAGATTGGTATCTATTTATCATACTAACTCACAGAATGATAAGATTTGCTTAGTTTTCTTTATTAATAGGCACCAGGCAGACATTTGACCGCAATCTCACCTGATTGTAAACGACGATGCGGTCGAGGATGGGTCATGTCTGACTTGTAACAGCCTATTCACTCTTTTCAAAGGGATCTATATCATGTATAAATATGTTTAGTAAATACTTCAGCCGGCAACGAATCCCACTCTCCAGCTGTACGCAAAAGAAATTTTCTGTTTTTTATTTGTTTTCTTTTAGCTGGCCTTTTTTTTAATAAGCAAGCAAACTGCGTACTTGGTTTTAGTTACAATTAAAATTTTATTTTATTTCATGCCACACTAAAAACTTGGTAACTTGTAATAATATAAATATTACGTATTACTTAATTTAACGCGTCCTAAACTAGTTGCAAGTAAGGGAAACCTGTTATTGGCTTAACTTTTCTTAAGTACCTACTATGTCTGTATATCTTATTATAAAGCTGTTGGTTTTATTAAATAAATAAATTAAGGATTTTGAATTTAGAACAAAATTATCTAATACCTAAGTCCAACGACTATTTCGGCTAAAGTGATAAAATTATTTTAACTACTATAGTTTTCCTTTGAACTTTATAATATGCACTATCATCATGATTTTGTTTTCAGATTTTTCAGGCCCGCTGTTAAGCTTTTAGAGTTACGCCCCACTAGACCGCCCCTAATTAATTGCACTTTAAAGTTTTATACAACGTAAATAAAGCAATAAATCGCAAAATTGATTTAGGAACCCCTAAGTCATTTTAAAAGACTACATCAACGACACTCCACACGATGGGGTAGACGCCAAAAACTTCCCCACTTCACATGTAGGCGAGCTACCCTAATAAAAATATTTTCCAAAATTTTATTCTACCACTTTGTCGGCGTAATTGGTATACATTCATACATCTACAAAATTGCAGCTTTCTAGTTCTAACATTCTCTTAGCAAAACATCGGACAGACAGACAGACGGACATGACGAAACTATAATGATTCCTTGTCAGGACTACGGAACCTTAAAAACTGCATATGCAGGTGCAACATATGATATTGTTTTGGGCTAAATTTAGATGAGATGAGAGGTACCTCTAAATATACCTGTAGATGTGGGTAGGTTGTAATTTGTGATATACAATCAGGTTTTTAATTTAGACCAGGCAACCAGAAATTATTAAAATATAAAAAGCATTATTTGGTCAACGACCCCGTAACACCTGTTTCACGATAAATTTATAAGAATATTAAGTGGGTACGATATGAAATTATCATTATTTTCTTAAACATTTATTTTTATTCTTAAATAATTAATTCTACCTTAGGGTACATACCAACACAATTTTCAACCTTACACTTCCAGGTGAAAGTTAGTATACCTACCTACAAGTTAACAACAGATTTGTGTGAGGGTATTACCTTACCGGTAATGCATATTAATTATATAATAATAGTGTCCTCATAGCCGAATTTCGACTACGGCGGCCTATCTCAACAGAGTCAGCCAACTGCGCGGGACAAATAGTGCACAAGTGTGTGCGCATACACACGTGCACTCTCTGTACCTTCACTCTCATAATTTGGTGAGACGGCAGTGACCGTAGAGAGATCAGGCGCACGGGTGGTAACACCACCAACTTCCTGACTCCGGAGCTGTGTCTGAGTAATTTCAAAAGAGAAAATCCCTAACACTCTCGGCCCGACCCAGCATTCGAACCCGGGTCCTCATGGATAGTATCCAGCGTGCTGACCGCTAGACCAACGAGGCAGTCATGCATATTACCCTCACACATTCACAAATCTGTGGGTTACTTTGACCCGAAGTTTGACCTGGCTCATATTGTTGAACGCCATCTAGCGGATTTTTAAATACTGATTTTTGACACTAGGAAAATCGCTCATTCCTAGTGCAGGGAAATACCTACACACACATGACTCTTAAACACACTTCGTTTGGAAGATATCGACTAGTGCGGAAAAATATCAATAAACAAATGTCGATAGTGTCATTAAAGTTATAAAAAAGTTAAGTTACATCGACACGACCCATCACTAACATGAACTGTCATAGGGATCAAGGTTCGCCGGGCCGAGTAGGTATAAGTAAGTAACTCTAAGAACTACCCACTACATAAATGTTGCATTACATACAGACAGTGGTCCGGTTTCTCGTATGTTTTATTAATAAGTCCAACCAGCTAGTTGCTAAGCCAAAACCAGATCTACAATGCAATGTGGCCTAAACTGGAATACAGCAAAAATAGACCGGTTTTAGCCATAAAACGACTTCTGCAGCGTCTCTTATAGTTCTGAAGCATTTATCTTTATGCACTTAAACTGTTTAAAAACACATTCTGTACATATAATTATTCTTATAACTTAAGCAATTATTTTGCAAGCTTTTTTTTACTAAATCAAATTCAATTTCGCTTACAAAAACATTCTGTACACTGATTTTATTGAATCAAAAATACTTAAATTCAAAGGGTACAAATATGTAGCTAAATATGTAGTTTGAATTTTTTTTATAGGTGCTTTTATGTTCTTTGCGGACTCAAAATCTGCTGAAGCAATTATCATGGGCATACTTTAGTATGATGCATAGTCCAGTGCACAATCATGTTTCTTCTCAATAGAACTAGATCTTGAGATACAGGGTGACCTCTCTTCAGCATACAGCATAGTACAAATTAGAGTTCATGATTACTGGACGGCGCGGCGATGGGAGTATGAGTCATTTTGTATCATCTAAGTCGCAGTAGCTAGGTATAAATAAAGGTATTATTTTGACATATCGGATTTTATTCTCATCGGCCAAAAAGAATGAAGAAACAGACATTACAGAGAGTGAATATTGTGTATTGTTTTTTAAAATTATTAGGCAGACATTTTGATTGCAGTCTTACTTATTGGTAAGCAACGGTGTGTTTGTGCAAAGGCAAAATTGTGCACAAGGTATGGTTATATAATAATGTATTAAGCCTGGAGTTCACCAACGCGTTTATTTTTTAATCAGCCGGTTTAGAATTATTTGACATATTTTGTATGCGAATTCTGTCAAATTAACCGGAAATCGACGTTAACCGGCTGTTTAAAAGGGTCCTGGATACGAGTTCACCAATCAAAAATTAAACATGCGTTGGTGAACTCTGACGCAGAAACCCTGACAGCCTAGAAAAGCTGATGGTGGTTGGCCAAGTTGATGGGAGAAGCTCACGCGGTCGTTCACCTACCCGCTGATCGGACTTAGTAAAGTCGCTCACTGGCCTATCAGTAACCAAGGCTATAAAGACTGCCGAGGACAGGAACACATGTAGAAGCATAGTGCAACGTGTGATTAACACTTCAAGCTAGACACGACCTTCAGCAATGAAGATACCGACTAAGAAGTGGTGAACTCTAAGCTAAACACGATAGAAGTGAGAATATTATTCCCAATATTCCGATTGTAAATACTTACAACCGTTGCTCTATTTTATTCAAAGCGTACCAAATAGAAAGTTTTTCTAGTCGTTACAATTAATTGTTAGGAAAATTCCGACTACGTTGAGACCCGGGAATGATCACTATTTTCGTCAGTTTTACTGTCGGCTGTGACGGCGCACACGCCCCCTGAACGTCATCAATGGAATGCTTCAGCTTTGCTAAATATATTACGTGAAAATCTGATGAGCATTCTCAAACATCTACGTCACTAAAGGGTTGTCGAAATTATGATAATAATTCAATTTGAAATTAAAATTATTACTTTTATATTTTTTTTTATTAAATGGCCTAAAGGCCATGTTATGGGAATGACGTTTTGGTGTTATGGGAAGTTATTTTTTGTGTTACTAAGGTAAAAAATAACTTTCCTCCAAAATAAAAATCACTAGGTATTTCTATACTATAAAGTAAATTTTAAAATCAGTAAAAAACTGTATCATGTTAGTTGGTTACTTGGTCCCGACATCTTGTGTTACTTTTGTGTTTAGGCGTTTGCTCTGTGCAATAAATTCCTATTTTTCTCTAGAAATCTTCTGTTTATTATTTCATAAAAGTTAAGTAAAAATCTTAACTTGTATGATCACTATAGTTCTCAAAAGACCGTCAATAGTATAAAAATCAATAAGATAAGAAATTTATAAAATTAAAATTGACAGCCCTAATAAAAGCGGCTTCTGCCAAAAATCCATTGAAGACAATGCAAGGTCAACACGTTGCTTCTCTCGCGATGTCGTATTTTAATAAACGAGCTTTTTATTTTACGGAAATTTCCTTTACTCTTTGATAGGGTTGTGGTCTCTTAAACAGCGGAAAGCAAGGCGAAAATAGGGTAAGTACTTTAAGTTTTGAGTTATCCCCACAGAGTTACCTCTTTCGCACATTAACCACCTACAAGTTTGATCAGAATATTGCCAATTTTTCAATGAATGAAAAAATCTCATTATTTCCTGCTTAAGAAAACATGATTTTAAAAGTTTTTGTAAGTTCGTCACAATCGGCTCTTGAGCCATGTTTGGAATTTATGGTTACGTGATATGATTACGTGTATTTCATATTGTATAGTTTTAGTCGTAAGTATCAACGTTTAAATTGTAGGTAAACTTAATATTATTATTTTGTCATTTTTTAAAAATCTGACATCGTAGAGCCGACAACGTAAGAAAAAAACTGTCTTCTTATTTTAATTTTTTCGTTCGTCTTAATTATGTGAAGAAAATATGCAAAGAAGAGTCATGTATTTTTTAATGACGCGAAATGTGCTTAAAATCTATCTTCTCCTCTCATACTCCTTACTCGTTACCTTATTTTAATTTAATGTCTTAAAAGTAATTATAATAGCTCTCATAATAACATAGGCTCACCACATGAAAAGTGATTTTATCTTAGTCATTTACAAACGGTAAAAATAACCATATTTATTCAGCGCTGCCTCTCACAATGTCATCATAATTAAATATTAAACAATTGCTGATGAAATAGCAACATACAAAAATAGAACGTTGAATAAGATAACATTATGTCGTATGATCATATTTATAAAATAAGAACTGGTCTAAGAAAAAACGTAGAAGTCAATTTATTCCTGTTCTTCTTCTTAGCGAGTCGATGGAACACGAGAAAATTACATCGTTATTCCTGTTAGATAGCTTTTTCTAAAAAAATACAAAAAATATGGACATTAGTAGATTAGATTTTAAAATAAGTATTTTATGAATTATAACGATCTACGAATGTTTTATGGTAGTTTGCCTGGTTTACATAACTAGGCCCTTGATTCGCTCTAGATAAATAAATAAATTCTCGTACCTAATTAAGACCGTAAAATTAACTATCAATGCTGTTTTGTTGCTGTTTGTTTTGCAAAAATATAAATTAATTATTAAAAAATCTATATATTTTTGTATAGTATAAACCCAACAGCTCAGCACTCATACCAACTTACACTAATCATTAAATTCACATTCAATTGTATACAAGCCCTTTTCCAGACAGATTGTTTGATTTTAGTTATGTATTTTTAGACAGACCTCGATCCAAAAAACAAAATAAGACTAAGAATCTTCAGATATAATAACCAGAATTTAATCAGAAAAAACTTTTGGAGCTTTTCGTTCACCATCAGTAAGCTTTAGGCAAAATATTGTTTGAATGACGACAAAGATATCTACGTCAACTTGATAATGATTGCTAAGGACATAATTATGCAAATGCTGCAGAAAATCAAATCAAGGCACCTGCTTTCAGTAACTAACTACGAGTACATAATGTTATACAGGTGGTTAAGGTTAAGGATTCCGTTCCGTTTACCCGAACACGAAATCTGCAGTGTGTGAACATGCCTTAGACAAACCCAACCACTTCATTCGTTTCGACCAACCGAAAATACTTGCTTAAGAACGGCGTTTTATTCCTCGAATGCTACGTGAACCATTGAAATTAGAAAACATCCAAATTTCAATAGAGAAGATGGTTGGAAAGTTCCACCGGGCATAGGATCCTATTCTAGCAAAAACCAAAACAACATCTCGCAGTGCCAGATCTCAAGACACGGTAAGCTCTTTCTGCGTAAATAGGAAAGTAAATTAATATTAATGAGTGACGGTAGTTTAATTTTTCAAAACTCTGTAATTGACAAATAATACCTTAGTCTCCCTGTGACCACGAACGCTGTAAAGTGTTCGAAACGTCAGGTTTTAAATAAAATGTAAATAAATCGCGAAGTAATCTGTAAAATTGTGTTTTATTGAGTTCAAAAATTCGCGTAAACGTAAGAAACAAATATTGATAATTCTCCTGAAAATAAGAAGCAGCAGCTAAAAATAGAAACAAATGATGTAGGCATATTGACACAAGATCAATACCCATTTGATATAAGAGTATACCTTTAATAATTAAGTAGGTAGGTAGGTACTTATGCTATTTTTTCTGCATAAATGAAAACAAATACAGGTAATGGAATAAACCAATGCTTATGTTTCAACCATTTTTTGTTTATGCTTCATAAATAATCTTTTTTGAGTGACACATCAAGACATTGTTTAAATTGCCACTAGCGGTGAAATTATTTTAATACTTAAATAAACACGACAGTAGCGTCGAGATGTATAAAACATAATTTTGTATAGTTCAGATATAACCAGTGAATTTGCCGACTAAAAATAAATGCAACGACTTAGTTACACGAGATATTGTTGACTCTGTAAAATCATAATATCTAGTCCTTAGTTAGATTATTTGTGTCATTGCTACAGACTAAATAATACGAAACAATACAAATCGGAAAGTTTGCGTTAAGATTTCATTTTGAACTGGCAATAGTTAGAGCTTAGTAAGCAAATATCACAAAGACTGGCAATACTACATAATCTGCCAAGTTTATGGTTATGAACCGTAGTACTTACGTTAGTCCATGGGCTCAATCCCAATGCGCCCTGTCTTAGATTGAATTTAGGTTCAGTCTCTCTCTTTCTCTGCCAAACAAACGAAAAGAGACAGACTATATTAATTTAGAAACGTCAGACTAAACAACTGTCCGTTGCCAAGGAAATTAGAGAACCCATAGACAATTTAGTTAGGGGTGTTATTCGCATTGGAATTGAGCCCAATGGGTACTAAGTACCTAAATTAGAATATACTCGTAATTAGTAAATTACTACAAGTTTCACTTAAATACTTAGTGAGTCTAGGAGTCTTTTTATTTGGTCTTCATGAGATACATTAGATTCATTTCCACATTGCTCAATGTCGCGAATGAGTTGCCGAATACTGAATTGGTTTGGAAATTTTTATTTCACTTTCTTTAAATCTCGTCGTGTATTTACCTAAGTACCTATAATCGTTTTCGCGAGGGAAACAGGCTGGCAGACAGACAGTAGTGCCTATAGTTTTGTTTTGTTGCTTCCGTTGCCGTATCTCAGCAGCAGATTGCTACATGTTGCTATCGCTCTAAATTGCTTAAAGTGGCGTGTGACGTCACAGTTGGCGAGCATTGACAGGAATTGAGCAATTTTAGTTGCCCATCGTAAGCACACCTTAACTAAGGCTGGGTTGCATCCGTCTAACTATTACAAACAAAAATTAAAAATCTGTTAAAATCTAAACAAAAAATTACCAGTTATTGTTAACGTAACAGTGATATTAAAGTGGTGCAACTCGGCCTAAGTCATATTATTTTATAATTTAACAATTTGTTTGCAAGTTTTTACGATTTTAAATTAAATTTCGCTTACAAAACATATGATACGAGTACATGTGGGTATATTCCCCAAGTACTTATTGATGAAATCGAATGCCGGCTCACTGGCGTAGCAAGTCGTCGACTGACTAACGTCTTCCGTAGCTCAGTTAGTAAGAGCATTCGCCTGGATAGCGAAGAGTTGTGGGTTCGAGTCCTACCTGATCGAGTCGATCAATTTTTGTGAGCGAGAAATGTAATTTAAATCAACTTCGAAACTATGACGTAGATGCCTAAGTACTGCCAATCTCAATTACTTTCTCACTCCAAGGCCCAGCGAGATAACAAACTTCCTGCCGAAACAAAACATTTTGTTTCCGTGAACGCATAGGAATTAGATTGTAATAAACAGTCGCAAAAACAGAACATAATTAGAAGTTTGTTTGTACTTACATAGGTACTTATTTACATAAGTACAAGTACAGTCACGAGCAATGATAAGTCTTGTAAACTTTAGTTCGTTACGTTTATTTATTTATTCTTTATTGGACAAACAGAGTAGTACAAATGGCGGACTTAATGCCTTAAGGCATTCTCTACCAGTCAACCAGTGGGTGAGGCAGAAATAGTCGTGGCGGCGTAAAGAACAACCTACTAATTGAACTATTCTAATACAAACAATGTATTATAACATACATTAATATAATAAACTTACATAAACATACATAGATATAATAATAAATCCATACTTACGTTTATTTTTGTTACAACGCTCGCATAAGAACAACTTAATTGTAGTTTGCAATAAGTAGACTTCATACATTATCTACCAGTCATATCTAGCCAAGCCAAGCCGAAATAAAGAAATGAGGGTACGACAAAAGTAAAAAGCTAATATATGATGAAAGATAATATCCATAGTCCGACCGGTTGTCTGACACCTTGCAGAGGGGGGTACAAGGGTGCAACGGTAGATGAAAACAGCGATTTGATTGGGTGATTAGAATTTTGAAGAAATGTGTGAATTTAGAATACCAAATTTTAAAATCAGTACCAGTATTTGTATTCACGTCTTTAAAACAGCTTGCATATTTCTGTATTTTCTCCACTGCCTCGTTGGTCTAGTGGTCAGCACGCTGGGTACTATTCATGAGGTCCCGGGTTCGAATCCCGGGTCGGGCCAAGAGTGTTTGGGTTTTTCTGTCTTGAAATTACTCAGACACAGCTCCGGAGTCAGGAAGTTGGTGGTGTTAACACCTCCGTGCCTCGGAAAACACTTTAAGCCGTTGGTCCTGCGCCTGATCTCTCTACGGTCATGTCGGACTGCCGTCTCACCGAATTATGGGAGTGAAGGAACAGAGAGTGCACCTGTGTATTGCGCACACACTTGTGCACTATAATATGTCCTGCGCAGTTGGCAAATCTCTGTCGAGATAGGCCGCCGTAGTCGAAAACGGCTAGGAGGACATCATTTTCTCCGAAATATGGATCAAATAAACCAAAACCCGACCTACTCACGTTTAAAATAAGTATGAAACAAAATGTGTTCAATGTTCGAAGAATAGCAATTTCTTTTAAAATTTGTAATGGGTTTGCTCTTGACTCTAGACTAAGCCGAACGTGACATAGACAAATTTGACGGTGGAGCGAGCTCATCCAGAAGAAGCCTGTTCACTTTGAGTTTGAAGGTCTTTGAGAATGGGGCGTGTCGCACAAATTAAATAATCATTGTCATTAATTAATTGGAGCAGCTCACGTGATCACTTCAGAGGTCGAGCTTATCGCTAACGCTATTGACTTCAATGTCGTTATGATTTGATCCTATTTACGTTAAGTTACACACTAGTTTACTACTCCGTTTGATAGTTAGGTAAATAAGGGGTTTGGCATTGGTAGTAGATATAGGACTATTTTAAGAACGAACAATTAATATATATAATACTAGTTGTTCCCCGCGACTTCGCCCGCATACGAGTCAGATTTTCCATATAAACTTTCATCCCCCATTTCACCCCCTTAATATTTTTCTATCGCGACAAAATGTAGCCAGGGTCTCGAACTCCATACCAAATTTCATCTTAATCGGTTCAGTGGTTTAAGCGTCAAGGGTAACAGACAGACAGATTGACAGACACACTTTCGCATTTATAATATTAGTATGGATACACAGCGTGTACCCTTTGATACCACATAACTTAAGATTTAGTAATTCTGTTTGAATCGTAAAAAAAAGATCGTCAAAAAACACGAATCTTCCTTTTGCGAATGATTATGAGCACTAAGGTTGCGGCCAAAAGATTTTTGAGGGCCATTTTTGAGTACAGTCAGCAGCACGTCAAGTTACCCATTCGAACTACGAAAACATATTTTATTACGTATGGAATAAAGGCGGGCTCAATGTCAAAGACATAGCTGACGTGCGGCCGTAGGAACATGGCCGATAAGTTTAAATACCTAGTTTGTATGTGGACCTAACTGCGCCACAAGGACCTGAGGTGCTTGTGGCGCAGTGGCGGCAGCGCTTTGGTAGTGATACCAAAAGTTAAGCAACCCACGGCGCGGTCGTCCATGACAAGCATCTCCGTGCTTCGGAAGGCACGTTAAGCAGTTGGTCCCGGCTAATATCTGTGGTATTAGTCGTTAAGCCTAGTCAGAGGCCCTAGGGCGGCTTGATAACTTCTGACAGTAAGGTTTGTCACTTGCCTTACATACACCCCTCCACCAATCCGCACTGAGCCCGCGTGGTGAAGTATGACTCGTTCCTACTCATAGTTGAGGTGAGGCCTTTTCCCAGCAGTGGGATCTAATAGGCTGACTTATATGTGGACCTAAAATTTTTATTGACCGCATCATAATGGTTTTATAAAACATGCATAAAACAAATGTCTAAAATTATGAACTATCTAAACAACACGTATCAATAATTAAATATAATTAATATATTATTAAATTAGAACATTAGTAATATATATATACAACTTATTAATAAAAATTAAGATAAATTTATTAATACAACACAAAAACAAAAATTATATAAAGGGTCCTCGTGGTAAGGTTCCCAGGATGCTGGCAGCATTACCGCGCTGGATAGCGATGCTTAGGTATACGCTGAGCAATTTTTTTTTTTTTTTTTTTAATTGTTCCAACAAACACACCAATTACCTAGCCTCATACTAAGCGTGAGCTTGTGCTATGGTGACTAGGATAACGGATAGACATACTTAAATACTTTTATAAACATCCATGACTTAGGTACAAATGCTCGTGCTCATCACACAAACATTTGCCCCTTGCGGGATTCGAACCCGCAACCGCCTGGTTTAGAAGTCCGTGGCGCGAACCACTACACCAAGACGGTCGTCCTACTAATTATATATTCTATATTACCTACCGAGGCCATAAAAAGTAATCTCTTCTTAAAACACCTGTCAAAGTGGTTGACAAAAATATCTTCACAAAGCAAGAAATGTGGGTAGACGACATGCAAAACCCACTCGCCTTGCTTTAGGCCAGTTTTTTTTTCAATGTCAATGCTATCTACTTATCAGACGACTTTTATCGAAGAAGATAGGCAAATTATTTTCTTCGTGAATGGGAATTAAGTCAATCAAATCAAGAAATCTAAAAAAACCTTTGACAAATTAAGTATATCGACCTATATACGCACTCATATTTGAGATTCAGAGATTTCAGAGGTGCTTGTTGCTTTAGTAGTGATAATGATTAGTGATTACCAAAGTCAGGCAACCCACGGCGCGGTCGTGATTGGATGGGTGGTCATTCCGATCATTTTAGTTACGTCCATGACAAGCACCTCCATGCTTCGGAACGCACGTAAAGCGGTTGGTCCCGGCTAATATCTGTTGATATTAGTCGTTTAGCCTAGTCAGAGGCCCTCGGGCTTGATAACATCTGACAGTAAGGTTGGTCACTTGCCTTACAGACACCCCTCCACCAGCACTGAGCCTACGTGGCGGAGTATCGCCAGCAGTGGGATCTATTATAGGATAACTTTACATACACGCTTATATTAATTTGCTGGGTTCCAAAAATAGTCAGCAATTTGTTCTAACATTGACATTATACACATTGAAACCAGCATTTTGAGTCAAAATCATTTAGTAAGGGCCACTTGCGCACGTCCGGATTAGCTACTTCAGACTTGTGCAAGTAGGCTTTCAACTCAGATAATGGACCTTGAAAAAGTCCGGAATAAATAATATTATTTCATTTGAAAAAATGACACAAGAGGCGGGAATGAAACTCGCGTTTGTCGCATACCGGGCGATTGCCTAACCTCTCGGCCACCCTGGCATTGGCAGAGCCTGTCGAAATTTTCAAGTGCTTCTTAACGCTGTAATGCCGCGTTTGCTGATGATACTTCTTTAATCTTCAAATCAAAAATAGGCGAAGAAATATTTGACGATGTAAACAGGGCTGTCTCTAAGGTTTTAAATTGGTTTACAAGCAACAACTTGCTTCTCAATACAAGAAAAACCAAATGTGTTAAAAATTCACCATGCCCAACGTGAAGCAAGGTAACACAGAAATTATACTAAATGGTGAGAAACTAGATCTACCTAACTCCACTGTGTTTCTGGGCATTACATTGGATTCGAGGTTGCAAAATGGACCACATGTTGACACTCTGGCTGGGAGACTTGCTTCAGCTGCCTTTGCGGTTAGAAAAATAAGACATTTTACTGACGTTGAAATGGCACGGCTCGTTTAATTTAGTTACTTTCACAGTATTATGTCTTATGGTCTTCTCTTGGGGGGTTCTGCTGCGGACATCAATAGCATCTTTATCTTACAGAAAAGAGCCATTCGTGCCATTGACAAACTTGAGTCCGCGCGAATCCCTGAGAGAACTCTTATCTATCTAAAGAAATAAATATACTAACTGTTGCCTCACAATACATTTTTGATAATATCATGTACGTACGCAAAAATTTAGATCTTTTCACAAAAAAAAAGTGATAATTTTTGACTTTCATAAGTGGCATTTTCTGTCCTAAATTGAATTATTAATTTTTTGACTTTGACTTTGTTGCTTTCATGGGATTACACCCTCAACAATTCCGGAAAAAGTCCGGAATAGCTAATCCGGACTTGTGCATGTGGGCCTAAGTGTTAAGTGTGAGTGACCGTAACCTTGCTTCGATGTCAAACTGGTTCGGGGTCCCGTTCTCATACATGTGACTCGAGTGATTTATCGATAAATTACTCAATAGAAAAATATATCCGCCATTCCATTGATTTTTAAACCTGTCAAACCGGTCCGATGGATTCAATAAATTAAAAACAACACCAGTTCTTTGGGAACTAGGAGATTTAAGAATGTTTGTATAAGTTGTTTTCGTTTTTTTTGTTATGCTTGTACCTTCAAAATAGTAACTGACTACTACTCTTAATCATAGCGGGTTCTTGGTTATCCAGCCTTGGATGTAGGCTTCTCCCCTCTTCTTTCACTCCTGGCGGTCTGGCGCCCGACGTATCCAGTCAAGGCTTGGTTGTCGGATATCGTCGGTCGTCGGCTCTTGGTTTTCATTCCAGGACGGCGAGTTCTGTCTATTACTACTTATACTGAATAACTAAATTTGGAGAGTCGGTGGCGCAGTGGCTAGCGGGTTGCCTCTCATGCGGGAGGTGCCGGCTCGATGATACGTGCCGCCATGTACCAATGACTTTTTCTGAGTTATGTACATTAGTTGTTTCACTAACCGATGCTCTTACGGTGAGGGAGAACATCGTGAAGCAGCCTGCACATTCAGGCGACTAATTGTGTAACCATTATCCAAACTGGTCAGGTTTCCCTGTTCACAGGGTGACGGAGGTTAGATGGGAGTCGCTCCACTGTAATTACCTGATCTGCAACATCCTGGTTCATGTTCCAAAGCGGACCCTGGGCCCTCGCGTGCGAGTGCACAACCGGGATGACGCTAAAATGATAACTGTATACCTACTGACTGAATAAGCAGATCCAGAGATACAGGATAACCTCTCTTTACCACACGTCCATGTTACAAAGGTATCATAACTGGATCACTTTGTTTCATTAAATCTCCGGTTAAGTAGTCACGGGCAACAACAAGAAAGATATAAAAATGCAAAGTCAACGAACTATTAGTAGTTGAAGTTCAAGGTGGTATGAGTAATCACTTAGATTTTGTTTCAATAATCGACGGTTTCAAGGCAATTACCTTGTTGTATGCCTTCTATCGAGTTTCTGTTTCCTAATTAAGTTAATATAGAACCGCTTTTGGCGGTATTGAATAACAACTTTGCCCTGCGAATTCGTACGCCCAGTTCCCGTAGGAATTTAAGGAAAACGTTCGTAGCGCTCCCCTACACTCCTTTTTGGACCTTAAATATCAATCTGTCACTCGGTAAGGGAAGAATTTCATGTAGGTATATTTATTTATTTATTTCAAATAAGTTTGCTCTTGACTCTAGACTAAGCCAGACGTGGCGTAGACAGAGTCGACGGTGGAACGAGCTGTACAACCAAAAAATGTTGGCACCCACTATAAACCTTTATGTATCATGTTTTCAGACACAATAGAAAATTAATTATTATCAACCCACCCGCCGGGTCTTATACGGTGTTATTACAAAAAAAAGACCAGGTTTAAACTAGGTCTAAATATTAGCCGACAACAGAGGAATGAATGACACATTCGTGACACAACCTAATAGAGAAACGCTTTTCTAATCGGCTAGCTAATAGTTTAGCCCTGGCTTAAACCCGGTACTAAGTTTTTGGAATAACAGGCTAGGGTTTGACAGGTAAGGGCTCTTGTCGGCGAAATTATTTTCAGTCTCATAGCTCTATTATTTACTTTATTGATTTTAACCAAAGCCTTTGTTTTAAATGAATGAGCCTACATACTCGACTTTCACTTCACATAAACTTTGAATCCGTTACATAATTAGCTATAGAATTTTGATTACGAATTATGTAAGATGATTTCGCTGCCAATATAATCATTCTGCCAAAATAATAAAATGACCTTTATTTTTAGGTTGAGATGAGCATGAAATATTTACAAATAAGCTTCTTCCATATTCTAGAGGCCCTCTATAAATTTCTAGCAGTCCCCGCGAATTCGCCCGTGCCTAAAATCGGATTTTCCATACAAACTTTCATCCCCCTTTTCACCCCCCTGATAGTTTCATTTCGCGACTAAAAGTAGCCTATGTCCTTCCCAGGGTCTCAAACTATCTCTGTACCAAATTTTATTCAAATTTGTCCAGTAGTGTCGAAGCCTATTAAAATTTAATACAAACAAAAAATCAAATCTTTCCTCTTTATAATATTACTGTAGTTAATGAATATAGGTACGAAATGACGTAAATAAACCAAATCAATCAGCAAAAATAGGAAGTTTGTATGCGCCTGCGCAAAAAAACAATTATACTACGCTCGATCGTGGTTAATATTGTTTTGGTGTGTACTATTAATAGGTATATATTCCGCGACAATTACTGATCGAAGGACACTTACTTTCTAACTATGACAACCAGATTGGTTTTCATGAACCCAAATTAGCTAAAAATCGTATGAATTGCTTGTTTATTTATTCTGTGGTACATCCCAGTGTTTCCTTAATGGTGTAAGCGGAACCCTGTAATTTTGTGGAGGGGTCACCGGGAATTCTTACTTACGCTGACCGCGTTCCTTTAGAGATTTTAATAAAAATGATGTTGAGAGTTAATTAATATGGCCTAAGCCCTGAAAACCACTTTTTTATTTTGGAATGGGTTTGATCTTGACCAAACCAGAAGTGGCGTAGACAGAGTCGACGGTGGTGCTTGCCCAGAAGTTTCTGGCACTCCCACTCGCCGACTGAACACAGCAAGATCCTTGGCGCCAAGTTCCGGTAGGATGGCGGTAGCTACCAGCCGGCACCTAACATCGATCAGCACCAGCTAGCGATCGTGCAGACGCCATCACAAACTCAAGTTTTTGATATCGTTCCCCGAGGTGAACCAATAGTCCTATTGGTTCACCATCCCTACTTACCTAAAATTAATTAATTAGGAAAGCACGTTAAGCCGTTGGTCCTGCGCCCTGATCTCTCTACGGTCATGTCGGACTGCCGTCTCACCGAATTATGCACCTGTGTATTGCGCACACACTTGTGCACTATAATATGTCCTGCGCAGTTGGCTAATCTCTGTTGAGATTAGCCAACTGCGCCGTAGTCGAAATCGGCTAGGAGGACATTATTATTACCTAAAATTTACGTTATTTATCAAATAGATATCAAAAGATTTAAATATGCCAGTTTATAACACAAAAATACTCGTGCACGGGTGGATGGTCGAAAAACGACAATGTTTTTGACTTTCCATACTAAATCGGTCCCTTGACCTGTTTGGTTTCTATGGAGAGTTGAATTTTTCGGCATATTTCTACCCATATTATTAGGAGAAAGTTGATTAGTTACTGATTCTGAGTAGCACCCTTAATTTCTAAGGGGTATTTGAGTAACACCTTGTTTTGAGCGGTCTGTGTTTAGTCCCTCACTTGTATAAAATAATTTATCTTTCCAATTTATGTAAATTAAGTAATACCACGATATCTTAGTAAACAAAGTTCCCAATCACTTTCGTCTGCGCATCTCTGTAAGTAATAAGAGTCAAGGGTTATCTTAATACAGTAACTTGCCCACTTGCGACTTGTGACACATTTTGCCAACTTACGTATTGTGTAGGTACGTCACTGATCTTAAAGTAAAGATAGTGTTATAATGTAAATAAACTTGTATCCATGCCTTTGGATATTTGTCTTATCTGTCTGTAATTATGCTATTCGTACGCGTATTTTAGGCCGCCATTTTGATTGTACTAATAGTCCGACCGCTTACCGAGTCCTCCTACGGGGTACAGGGGTGTAGTGAGATAAATAGAAATAAAATCATTTATTTGGCACAATACAACACACAGGACAGAGTAAAGTAAGTAAAACAGCAGTCGACAATAATACCAAAAATAAAACTTATATCACTTTAACAAAGAACTCTACGAGTCGCGATAGGTCTGCGTGTTGGTGCTGAGGTTTGCCTTCCACACAGATGTCCTTGTGGTACTGATGTCGGCTCGTTGGGACATCACGGACTCTCCTGTATTAAGGTGCAGGCCGCTTTTCGCGTCATGCCAGCATCAACGACATCATCCGTCGGTCTCTTGCCTCTATAAACGTGCCGGCTTTACTCGAGCCGAACGGTATCGCGCGTGATGATGGCAAGAGACCAGACGGGATGTCACTTGTTCCTTGGCGGATGGGTCGGGCTCTTGGGACGCTACCTGTGTCGACACACTGGCAGCCTCTCATCTGCCCGGGAGAAGCCGTGATGCTGGTTTGGCTGCGACAAGTGCCGAAAACTTTAAAAATAACAAGTACAGGCAGATCGACTCCCGGTACCACTTTGTACCGTTTGGAGTCGAAACACTGGGTTCGTGGGGTCTCAACGCTAACTCTTTTTTCAAAGAGATTTCCAAGAGTCTAGTTGACATCAGTGGTGACATAAGAGCTGGCAGCTACCTTGCTCAGCGTATAAGCATCGCTATCCAGCGCGGTAATGCTGCCAGCATCCTGGGAACCTTATCACAAGGACCCTTTTTATATTTTTTGTTTTTGTGTTGTATTAAGTAATTTATCTTAATTTTTATTAATAATTTGTATATATATTACTAATGTACATTGATGTAAATTAAACTTTAACAAAGTGTGCCGAAAGGGTTTTCTCACGACACTGATTTTCGGCGGTCCTTCGAGACAAGAACGATTCAAGTTGATAGAAGTAATATTTTCACTGAATTCAGTACAGAATAGAATCGCATGTTTTATCGCAGCTTCTCCGAACTCAAAAGTGGTACAATAACATTATTAGTCACTACTACTAACAGCTACTGGTCTGATAAGCAAGAAATCAATTTGATTTACTCCTAATGTCACGCACGCGTTGCTCCTCTAACGGGTGCAAATAATGGGTTAATAAGATGTCAGAGCTGTAAATACAACGTAGATAATATTTCTTCTGATACTCAAGAATTTACATTATGCTTAAATTCAAAAAGTTTTTCAAATAAAATACAAAATTGAGACCCCCATACTCAGACGATACATGAGTACAGGCAAACTGCAGTCAGGCGCCACATTTTTCAAATAATATTTAGGGAACAATATAAAGGAACAATTTTTATTGCGATTATTTTTAATTATCTTATACTTAGTTTAACATTAAAATTTAACACATTCGAAAATAAACTAAATAAACAGATAACGCAACCTTCACGCGCCATATTATTGACTGTTAATTGTACGTTTCAGTTAATTGTTACGGAGATATCGTACGTGCGTATTTTTTTTGCGCTCCTGAAAATATGGCAACTTTTTGCAATGTAGCCCTTAGTTGTATGGAGATCGCACTTATTTTATTTACCATAATTAAGTAGTTCCATAGTGAAGTGAATTAGGTACCTAAGCAATAGAACAAAATGTATTAAGATATCAAAAGTAACGTTAAAAACATTATTTTTTCAATGCTTTCAATACCGTAGACTTTGACATATTACTTAGTTTGCTTCGTTCTCTTAACATATCTCCAACGGTGCTTGACTGGTTTCGTAGTTACTTGTATGGACGCCGGCAGCGCATTCGTGTGGATGACTCGTTGTCCACCTTGTGCGATATTAGTGCTGGTGTTCCGCAAGGTGGCGAGCTGTCTCCTCTCCTTTTCTCAATTTTCATAAATTCTATTACTCGTGATTTATCATCTTCTTTCCACTTATATGCAGACGATCTCCAAATATATTCATAAGGGCACCTTGAAGACCTCTCTAATGTTGTTAACGTGATTAACACCGATTTAAATAGTATCATTGATTGAAGCAAATCCTTCGGTCTCAGGGTTAACCCTACTAAAACGCAGGTTATGATCGTGGGAGGTTCTTGGCAAATTGCTAGGATTGACTGGCCGGCCATGCAACCTATCGCATTTGACGGTGTCCAAATTCCTTTTAGCGAATCCGTGAAGAATTTGGGTATTCGCATAGACCGCTCACTCTCTTGGACGACGCAAATCGCAGAAGTTAGTCGAAAGTTGTTTGCTGCAGCAGCGTCGCTAAACAGGTTTCGCAATTTTTTACCAATTCCCACTAAAATTGCGCTTGTCCAGGCTCTTCTTTTTCCAATTCTTGACTATGCAGATTGCTGCTATCTAGCTTCTAAATGAAAATCTTCTCAACAAGCTCGAACGTCTACAAAATTTCTGTATACAAATAATTTTCAGTTTACGAAAATACGATCATGTTTCCGAATTCCGTGCTCGACTCAAGTGGCTCCCCATTTGACTTCGGCGTAACTGTCATATTCTATCCCTGCTTTTTTCTATACTGTTTAATCCGAAATCCCCGTCATATTTAAAAGAGCGCTTCCAGTTTCTGCAGCCGGCACGAGGTCATGACCTGCGGTCATCTAGAAAGCTCCACCTCCAATTCCCTCATCATTCTACCAAATACTATGCTGATTCTTTTACTGTTCAATCAGTACGCTTGTGGAACTCCTTACCTTTGACTCTCAGACAGTCAGAGTCCATCGCTATTTTCAAAAATAGACTTAAAGATCATTTTCTCCAATAATAAATACTTTTATTTACTGACGTTGGTCAAGTACTTCTCATATTGGTATATATGTATTTATTTGTATGTATGCATAAATATGTATGATTTATATGAAGGTATATTTACTTATTTTTATGTATTTTATTTATTATTTATTTATTTGTTCATTACACCTATTCTATGATTTTGCACCAAACTCCCCCTTCCTGTGAATGAGTATGTTCCTTTACCTAAAGGTTGTCTGGAAGAGATCGCTTATAGCGATAAGACCGCCTACATTGTAATTTTTTCTATGTAAATCGCTGTACTTACTGTATTTTCTGTTATAATGTGCAATAAAGATTTATCTATCTATCTATGTTAATAAATCTCGGTTGAGATAGGCCGCTGCACTGTAGTTGAAATCCGGCTGGGAGGACATTAATCTTATTGTTTACAACACGTCACGCGTCAGTGACGTAAGTTGACGACCGTCTTAGTGTAGTCCTTCACGCACCGGACTTCTAAACCAGGCAGTTGCGGGTTCGAATCCCGCAAGGGGCAAATGTTTGTGTAATCACGTGACTAACGATTTAGTACGGAGAAGCTAAATTTTTTTGCGCGATTTCGATCTGCCCTTCGGACTTAGAAAGTATTGCTTATGACTGACATGTACTTATGTATAAAAGTCCGAAAATAAAGAAAAAAGTATTGCTATATCAGAGTTATATTTTCAATTACAATGGATGTCAATTGATTTTATACGTGGATCTACGTTACGGCATGTAAAAGGTTAAGAAGTTATTTTAAATAACCCTGTATATTCTGTGGCAGGCCTGTGTATCTCCCCGCATAGGTAGCAAAAACGTACCTACGCGCGGCGACCCTTCCTTAGAGGCTAAAACAAGTTGCGTGTCGCTACCGGCCAGCAACACGCTCGCGCGTTTTATTCACTGGCGGCCGCGCGGCTACGTTGCTGGCTGGACGAGAATGAATAAAGTACTAGAAAGAGGCGCTAGATGGCGTTAGAAGCTTCTTGTAGCAGTCAACCCTAACGCGTCGCGTGATATTACGTCACTGAATAGGTTTAGTGTATTATGAATCATATTCCAGAGCAATAAGTATAAAATTATCTTGAAATGGATTTTTGTAGGTGTCTACAAGAAAATGTGCTTGACTCTGAGGGGAATAAATTACGCCATATTGTTGACGACATTGAGTAGACATTTCTTTGAATACAATTGCTAAGTCATACTTCTGTACGAAGTACTAGTACTTATTCTGTGTCTGTGGTAAGCTGCATACTTATTGGCTTAACAACACAGATGATGTCAGTGACTATAAAAGTTTGTGATCATGTCATTCTGTTCGTGTGGAGTAAGAATTAAAGATGATAAAGAATTACTGAAGATGATTGTTTATAAACAATTTGTCAATAATTTATCATTGTGACCTGTAAAATTACGTGGGGGTAAATGGCAACTGAATATCTTATCATCGAACGCCTGCAGGTGAAATGGTGCATTTTGTATCCATGCGAAGAAATAAACAATGTAATATTTACATTGTAGTAGTTAAGTTACCTACCTACTTAATTAATCAAGCTATACAATGTCAATGTAAGTATGTTACGAGGTTCAAATATAGACGACCTCCGTAGCCGAGAGGCTCGCACACCGGCTTTCAAGTTGTCGCCATCTCTGAGGTCCCGGGTTCGATCCCCGTCGGGTCAATAAGGAAATCTACATTTTCTATACAGGGATACATTGCAAAGAGGTGCTAAATTTTCAGGAGTGACTCAGAATAACTATCCGTACACTTGACGACCGTCTTGGTGTGGTAGTTCGCGCCCTGGACTACTTAACCAGGTGGTTGCGGGTTCGAATCCCGCAAGGAGCAAATGTTTGAGTGATAAGCGCGAGCATTTGTACCTAAGTAATGGATGTTTATAAATATATACCTAAGTATGTCTATCCGTTATTCTACTCACCATAGCACAAGTTCACGCTTAGTTTGGGGCTAGGTATTTTGTTGTTTGTTGAAACAATTAATTATTATTATTATCATTCATAGAAAATTTCGCATTTTTATCTGAAAAGTGCAATACATCCAGTAGTTATTATCGAGCGCGAAAGCTCTCTACGTTATTCTCGGATATTTATAAATAGATGCTATCCGAGAAATACGATGATAAAAAAATATTGCGATAAAGTCGCGTCTTTATATTGTTCCCTAGATCATATTTTTAAATGTTGGAAACCCTTTGCAATGTAGCCCAGTATGAATAGTTAGTAACTTCAACACTACGACTTGATTTGATAACACCAAATGCGCAATACATTGAGATAATTATTTAGTAAATTAATATTTGTGACGAGATGTTATTTTTGATTTGAAGTGACGTTACGTTGACTCAGTTTTACTAATAACAATTAGTTAGTATTTATTGTAAGTAAATAGGATTGTAATAAAAATACTCTTCGTAGTGAAGATTGTTTAAGAAAACATATTATTATGACGCAATTAAACTTACTTACGTAATGCTCACGTCATGTCAGTTAAACTGTAGACTAGGCAAAAAACTATCAAGTGCCTAGTAGGTAAGTAACTATTGTTTTTTCGCAGTTTTAAGTTAGAAATAACTTATTTGATTCCAGCAAAAAGTTATAGATCCCAATCAATACAACGGTTTTTAACAACAGATTAATTGTCTCAATTAAATAATAAACTTAAATATTTCCGGGTACATAAAAATTCTAAAAGTATGCATACCTAGACCTACATACAGATAAGTTTTTTTGTTCCAATTTTTGTAGAACCCGGAATCACTTAGATAGGTAAGTATTTGTGTCGATCGATTAAGAGTAAGTCTTATAATTCTATAAATATATGAATTCTGTAGAGTTTAGGTTTAGGAAAAAAACTGAAGTGGTAAGCACTTCCATTTAAAACCCATAATTTTCTAATATCGGGTAATAATCAAACCTAACTAGGTTTGATAAAAAAATAAATTTTTTGAACGCGAGGGTAGATATTGTTTTGATAGATAGAAAACTCTTTATTGCACATAATAACAAAAAAAGTACAGCAATTCACATAGAAAGATGTACAATGTAGGCGGTCTTATCGCTATAAGCTATCTCTTCCAGACAACCTTTAGGTAGAGGAGTATACTTATTCACAAGAAGGGGGATTTTAATATTTTTCTTACACTTAAGTAAAACATACATAATAATATAGAGCTAGGAAAGGTGCCGATTGGTGCTAGCTTCATAAATTGCCGATTCATTTAGCGTATACCATATAGGTATATGTGTTTTTGTTTAAATTATCATACAAAAAACCACCAGTAGGTTTTTTGCGTCTTAATCAAACTGTTTACACCCTGTACGTAGGTACACACGGACGAAAAAAACCGGCCAAGTGCGAGTCGGACTCGCGCACGAAGAGTTCCGTACCTATTTAGCCACTATATTATGAACTTTTTAGGGTTCCGTACCCAAAGGGTAAAAACGGGACCCTTAGTAGTAACTAAGCCTCCGCTGTCTGTCTGTCTGTCACCAGGCTGTATCTCATGAACCTTGATAGCTAGACAGTTGAATTTTTTACAGATGATCTACTCGTATACCTATCTGTTGCCACTATAACAACAAAATAAATAAACAAAAACAAACAAAAAACACGTTTGTATGGGAGCCCCCTTTACACATTTATTTTATTTTAATTCCATAATTTATTTTTAAAGTTTATTTACTACAACTTAATATTCTGTGAATATTTCAAGAGTCTGCCTGTTTCCCTTATTAATATCGAGCGAAAAAAAACGGCGAAAAAAACACGTTTGCTGTATGGGATTAACCTTTCCATACTATTTTCATTCTGTTTTTAATATTTTTGTCTCTTTAATTTTTTGTTTTAGTATATTTTCTTTTAGCGGCAATAAAAAGACTTAGTCTTTACTTTCAATTCTCTATCACGATTTTCGAGTTCACAGCCTGACGACAAACGGATAGACGGACAGACAGACAGCGGAAGCTTAGTGCTAAAAGGGTCCCGTTAGAAACCCTTCTTTGTCCTTAAGTACGGAACCCTAACTATACGATATTTTAATGAGAGGTCAGGGAAAGTTGAACGACGGGCGCCTCACTCATATCTGTATAGAAAATTCTGAGAAGCTGCTAGAGTTGGGGGCTTTGTTTGGGGAATTGTTATCGATAAACAATATAAAGTGTGTATTTTTTTTTTTCTTATAGCACATTTGTAAAAAACAAGTCGGGAAACCGCAAATTTGTGGCTACATCGTAGAAGAAGTCCGTAGACGTCGTAGAATCCGACTCGCACCGGTTTATTTGTATTGAGTATTTCGACACAATATGTAAATAAATATCAGATAACATTTAAGTGTCTGCATTGTGTGCGCATCACACAGAATTTATGTACTCCAAGATTTATAATTCAGAGTTCATTTGATTGTAACTAGATAGGTAACTCACCTGTTTGGAAGTTTACTATTGAGTTACCAAAAATATAGCTATAAAAATACGGTGTTACAAAACCACCTGTTTGAAGTGAAGGGAGGAAGGAGAATCAGTAACACATGCCAAAAAAAACGACTCTCCATTGAAATCAAACAGGTCACTTGACCGATTTAGTATGGGAAGTCGAAACCTTTTGTCGTTTTTCGACCCATGCTTCTAGGAGAAAGTTGTTTGGTTACTGATTTCGAGTAGCTCTATACATTACTAGCAGGTAGTTTTGTAACACCTTTAATAAAACTAAGTAACATTTACACCTAAAACCTAGTCTGTAAATTGTCATATCGCTAAAAAATACATTGAATGCAAAATCCGTTTTCAAAAATTATTGCCCTTGACGCATCTTTCTTATCTCATCGACAAATCACTTTTCCCTGCCCTAGCCGGGTCGATGTGCGCGCGCGCCGATACCAGCCTATCAGTATAGTGATCGAGAGACCCCACACTAGCCGCCTCACAGTGCATTTCGATTAGTTGTAACTGTACTTCCATTACTATTGTTTTATGAAGGTAATTTGATTTTTATTAAATAAAATTAGTGTTGTGGCGTCAGAAAAAAAATTGTGGTGAATGTTTGAAAAGTGATTGTTGTTTTTGTGAATGTTTTAGTATTGTCTATGTTTTAGTTTCGATTTGAAGTTTCTCTGTGATTTCTTCGTAGTAAGTATTTAAGTATTACCTAGATGTGTGCCAAAAAAGTATATAGGGGAATACATACCCCTATAGTTTTTTACTATATACTCATTTGCTCCAGATTAAAAAAGGTAATGTATTAAAATAAAAGACAATATATCTACCTATGATGATGAGTAAAAGTACAACATTTACTATGTGATTAATTATCTGAACACGTTTAAGCCTTTATTAAAACCATTACAACAAACTATTAAGGAAGTTGAACTATCGTGTGTTAGTCGGTACATATTATTTTTACTGCGGCTTTAATTTTTATTCTATTTATTCACTAATATTTTTAGTAGTAGTGCGTAGCATTTTACTAGTTATTATTAGTTGTAAGACACTACGCATTTTCTAACATTATTTTTTATTATAATTTTTATTTATTTTTATATTATAACCCGTAAAAAATATTTTTTTTAATACTTCTTCGACGTCCCGTATTCTATTTTCTGTTGTGACTTAGTATACTTACTTCGCTGGCTCAGCGACCCGAAGTGGATCTTGGCCTCTGACATTAAAGTGCGCCATTCTTCCCTATTCTGTGCCAAATCTGACCAGTCGGGTACTTCTAGCTCTTTCAGTCTTTCTGTCACTTAGTATAGTCGAATAAATTTAAAAAAAAACTTATTTTCAGATATCATGGAATGGATCACCATTCAGGGTTAGTAATATACTTGCGAAAATACTTTTAAAATGTGGAAACTGTATGTAAAATAGCTCAGAGATAAAAGTAAGTCCTGTGTAATTATTGTATTTGAAACGCAGTTGGTACTTCACCTCTGCAAATACATAAATTACTTTACTTAATTTTCAATGCTATAGATGTTTAAACTAAGTACCTACGCATTAGCACTTCTTGCATTGAGTAGGTAATTTAACTCACTATTTTTGCGCATTTTTTTGTAAGACCGTCAGAAAATTTGCGATGATGTGTCTTAAATAAAAACCGGCCAATTCGGTCAAGTGCGCGAGTCAAGGGTTTATTTTTAATTAAGAATAAGAATTTCTTTATTTGGGTAAAATTAGGGTAAAAAATATTAGGTTCTGTCTCACTCCATCTATACAACATTTGACACTGTATTATGACCTTTTTTGTAGTTTTAAAAACGGCAAAAAATTACGTTTGTATGAGAGCCCCCTTGATTTTTTTTTGTAATATTTTTTTTAAAGTAATACACAACATTATATTCTGTAAATATTTCAAGCGTCTACCAGTTGCCGTTATTAACATCGAGTAAAATCGCCAAAAAAATTGCGTTTGTTGATTTTTTAAGCGGCAACAGAAATACATCATGCTGTGAAAATTTCATCTGTCTAGCTATCATACAGACAGACAGACAGCGGAGGCTTAGAAATAGAGTCCCGCCTACCCCTTGAAGATCGACCGAGGAAGACTGGCGGCGGAAACATGATCTCTGAAGTATTAACCCTTTGGGTTATCATCCTCCTAGCGTTATCCCGGTTTTGCACTCGCACGCGCGTGCCCAGGGTCCGCTGACCATGATCCAGGATGTGGCAGATCAGGTAATTACAGTGGAGCGACTGCCATCTGACCTCCGTGACCCTGTTACGAGGGGAACCTGACCAGTTTTTGGATCATGGTTACACATGCAGCAGCCTGAATGTGCAGGTTTCCTCACGATGTTTTCCCTCACCGTAAGAGCATCGGTTAGTGAAAGAACTAATGTACATAACTCAGAAAAAGTCATTGGTACATGACGGCATGTGGGATCGAACCGGTGCCTCCCGCATTAGAGGCAGCCCGCTAGCCACTGCGCCACCGACGCTCGCTCGCTTTGGGTACGGAACCCTAAAAAGGGTAGACCTATGTAGCGCCGTATGAATGGTACGATCAAATTAGGTCTAATCTCACAATTTTACTATCAATTACTGTTCTCTTTTTAATGAAGGTTCTGATTTATTGTTCGCCATTTTTTCGGATTTAGACCCGATTTTTAAAACAGCCTCAACTGACGGTTAATTTAATAGAATTCCTAAATAAAATATGTCTGTAAAGCCCAACTGGCTGATTAAATATCAAACATGTGTTGGTTAACTCGTGGCTTAGACCAGAGTTCACCAATTTTTGAACAGCCAGTAAACCTCGTTTGACGGGTAATGCGAAAGTTTGTCTGTCTGTCTGTCTGTCTGTTACCACTTGACGCTTAAACCACTGAACCGACTGAGATTTAATTTGGTGTGGAGACAGTTCGGGACCCTGGAAAGGACATAGGCTACATTTTGTCGCGATATAAAAACATTAAGGGGGTGAAATGGGGGATGAAAGTTTATATGGAAAATCCAACTCTTGCGGGTGAAGTCGCGGGGAACTACTAGTATATTATAATTGGAATTAACTAATGAATATTATGCATTATAAATGAAAAAAACCTGTACTAAAAACCATGTGCCAAAAAGGACCCCGCTCATATGTCTAATGAAGATAAACTGGCTAATTAGGATAAGGCTTAGTTTGTAAGCAACGTGGGGTCGCTAACGAGCTATTTTTTGATCGATGAAATATGATAAGAGACATGCCTTTTCTCTACCAATATTTTTTTTCCTTTTTTGATGAAGTATCTAAGCTATAAAATAAAATATCTTTATTTCAGGCAACGGAGGCTCATACAAAATAGCAAAATTCGAAATCTAAATTAAAATTCAATGAATACTATTAAAATCAAAACAATAAAATAATCGGAACAAAATAAAATAAAAACTAGAATAAAATAATAAAAAAATAGATTATTACACAATTATAGTTATTACAAAATTAAATGGAAATTTATTCGACCCGCCGCTATGATACTGAGGCGTGTAGCCCAATCCAGCGCTTAAGCAGCGGCGAGCTATAGACCCATTGAAAACTCCTAAGGTACTAGTAATTTCGAGTAACTGTAAAGTTAGAGTATAGTAGTTAATGTTATAAGTCAGCCTATTAGATCCCACTGCTGGGAAAAGGCCTCACCTCAACTATGAGGAGGAACGAGCCATACTTCACCACGCGGGCTCAGTGCGGATTGGTGGAGGGGTGTATGTAAGGCAAGTGACAAACCTTACTGTCAGAAGTTATGAAGCCGCCCTCTGACTAGGCTTAACGACTAATACCACAGATATTAGCCGGGACCAACTGCTTAACGTGCCTTCCGAAGCACGGAGATGCTTGTCATGGACGTCACTTAAATGGTCGGAATGGTCACCCATCCAATCACGACCGCGCCGTGGGTTGCTTAACTTTTGGTATCACTACCAAAGCGCTGCCGCCACTGCGCCACAAGCACCACAAGTAGTTAATGTTAACTGATTTAAAAAAATACACATTGGAAAACACATTACATACATTGCTTTGATCTCAAAGTAACTAAAGCACTTTGGTTGTAAATCAGAAACAACTATAGTACTACAACATCCGACCCAGACCCGAGACAATATAAGGATTTCATAGAAATAAGGATTTCTATTTTGAATCGACCTTTGACGAAATCTTCTAAGATAATATAATTAAAAATTATGGTTTCTCTTAGCTGCAAACATGACTACTTAAATCACAAGATATTACATAAAACAATATCATCCTAGCCGATCTTCGACTTCAGCGGCATATCTCAACAGAAATTAGCCAACCGCGCGGGAGATATTATAGTGCACAAGGGTGTGCGCCATATACAAGTCCATTTCCTATTCCTTCAATCTCATAGTTTGGTGAGGTGGCAATCCGACATGACCGGAGAGAGATCAGGCTCAGAACCAACGGCTCAACGTGCTTTCTGAGACACGGGAGCGTTAACACCACCAACTTCCTGACTCCGGACTTGTGTTATTTCAAGACAAAAACACCCAAAAAGCTTTGGCCCGACCCGATGTTCAAACCCGGGACCTCGTGGATAGTACTGACCCAGCGCGCTGACCACTAGACCAACGAGGCACACATAATGCGGGTAGCTAAGCCCTGAATCTAACTAATCAAAAGAAATTAGTTCAAGATCGCTCTGTTCTAGATAAATGGTATCTAATTATTACCTTGTTATAATACTAAGATTACATACGCATAGGGGTATAACATTGACATGCTGGTTTGCACCATCTTACTTTTGACACAAACATTTGCCCCTTGCGGGATTCGAACCCGCAACCCACTGGTTTAGTAGTCCGGTGCGCGAGCGACTACACCAAGACGGTCGTCAAATATAATATAATTTACTTGCAGGGTTGCACAATATACTCTTATAAACATAATTTTATATTTTTATGGTATAAAACAATACTATTTATTATCACAAGTGCTATGCTCTTCGCCTTTATTTCAACGTGATATACTTATTGTTTCTATTCTCGCTATTTCAATTCTCAACCTTTTCATTAACTTCAAAATAATCAAGTCATGGATGTTTATATGTAAGTATTTAAGTATTTCTATCCGTTATCCTAGTCACCATAGCAAAAGCTCACGCTTAGTTTGGGGCTAGGATTGGTGTTTGTTGAAACAATTTATCATTATCATTTATCGTTATCCCGTCGCTATAAAATTGTTAGGGTTTATGAAATTAAAACTGATAAAATTATTTATACAGTCTTCCCTTAAATAAAATTTTACTCCATTTTAAATAGTTGCTAGTAAGAAGGCTATACTTACTACTAAAAATATAATAATAATATCTTAAAAAATAATGTAAAGTATAATTTATACAAACTATAGTAGTTATCTTTTTGCATACATCAGAAACAAACTAAATAATTATGATCGTTTTAACGGTGCTGTGACTAAGTGCATCGTTTTTTAATTTTAAAATAAAGTCATGACGATTGTGTGACCTAGTTTGTTCAGACCATACACATAATATTAATTACATTACCAGATATCACAACGTTGTAACCTAATATCATTGGCATCACTACAGTTAGGTCAATAGAAAAATCTGACTAAATACTTGTCTCTTCAATAAAAAAATAGATGTGTAAATGTGCTTAGAACAATCATCATCATCATCCCATTTACCAACCTGACATATGTCAGTGACATATGTCGGCTAAAATATTTCAAGAGACATAAGTAAAGTGTCAATTTTGAAAATTATTTTCTATAGTAACTGTTTACTACAATATTTTGATTTGTTTGTGTACCCTATTGATACTACGCCGCGCACACTCACACGCATACCTGCCTTATTTTTATTTGTTTAAAACGTGCCGTGAGAACCCCGGAGCCCCAGTCGCCATCGAGACGTTACCTATGACACATGTACTAGACCGACCAGAGCGCTTTCGCCGCGTGTGTATCCTGTGAAGCTCCTTACAGACATTTCGAGTGATTGTGGCCTGTGAAGTGATACCTAAACCCCGGAAAACTAATGTGCCAAGTACCTAGCTATAAGCGCTCGACTTTAATTATTTTCCCCCTATCATTGTCGCCCTTCACGTGTAATCCACTGCCTAAACTCTCAAACATTTTGGTAGCAGAGCGTAGTTTTTATTAGGACCCCTTATTAGTAACGTAATTTGTTTAATTGAGAGTTATTTATTTGCTACTTTCCTTTGTAATTTGAACAAAACGTCTTGTCATATACCTAACCTATTCACAGTAAATTCCTTAATAACATTCGAGTACAACCCCTTTTACATAAGTGTCGATTAAGTCGATTAGCGCGTTAATTACCTACCCTTTGAGTGCAAGTGATGTGCGCGAGCGCTTTGTTTCCCTATTGATCACGCCACTACCGCGTGACCGCGTGTGAGTTGTTTACGAGTTAGGTTTGCCACCAGTTTGATAGCGTGCACCTTACCCCGACTTTGAAGCTACACTATTTAGTGGGAGCCTTATCGGATGAACCTCGTCGATAGATACAACACCTCAAGATTGAGGCGGGCAATTACACCGTGGCCCGTGACCTCCTAAAACGTAGGTACCATAACCTTCGTGTTTTAACGGATACCCACATAGCTCAAATAATGATGCTCCCTATTATAACGCCTAAACTTTCCGGGTTACGTGTGTCGTTCCTGAACCCCCTGCTTTCGACTTATCGATGCTTAGAGAGATTGGAACTTCCTGTTAAACATTGGTCATACCTATTAGTTCACTTATGCCTTGCTAAACTGCCTTCAGAGTTAAAATCGAGATTTGAACGTCGTTTTGGCGATAATCCTAATCACCTCCCTACTTTTGATCATCTTATTACCTTTCTTGAGGATGAATGTAGGCACCACGACTATGTAGGTAGTGCTTCTGTCGTTGACACTACTACCCCCCCTACTGTGAGCTCCCCTCGTTTGCCTAAACCTAATGCGCGTTCCCCACCTCCTGCGAGAGCCTTTGTTACCTTTGCGACGACATCTAAATGTCACCTTTGTAATAGTCCTTCGCATTACTTACGCGAGTGTCCCGATTTTATTCGCCTTCCTACACGTCAACGTGTTACTTTTGTAAAAGAAGCCCGACTGTGCTATCGATGCTTGGATAAACACTCCATATCCCAATGCACGCGAAATTTTCGCTGCCGCACGTGCCGCCGTTTCAGTCATCACACGTTACTGTGTTATGATGGCTCCTCTCCTGTGAGTTACGATCGCGAGCGCTCATACCGAGACGTCGCGGCCTTAGCTTCTGACCAACCGCGGCAATCTCCACAAAGTCACTTAACGGACCGTGCGTCACCCCCACGTACTGAATGGCACCGTGTTCGTGCCCCGCCCCCTCGTGATTCCCGTAGAGCGTCGCCTCCCCGTTCGGGCGGGCGATCCCCACCTGCACCCAGCGGTAACCATACTTATAATGCCCCTCTAGGTCAAAGAACCCAGGATGAACGTGCATTTCATCATAAGTACAGTGAGGCCCCACAATTCTGACTAGATAGCCCACCTTCCATACCCGCTTTTACATCTTTACCTCGCAATTCTCTCGTTCTTTTACCTACGGCCTTGATTCATGTTAAAAAATCGTCTGGATATTATGTGGAAGCGCGTGCCTTATGTGACACTGGTGCTCAGGGCTTCCTTCTTACTACTGAGCTTGTTGTTGACCACATGAACTTACCTATCATTCCTTCTCCAGTTCCTGTTCGTGGAATAGGTAATGTTCAAGCAATTAATTCCCCGGGAACATTATTTTATCCCTCATCATGGATTTTTTAAGTCCGGATAGTAAAATCGTGTTGTGTTGGTTAAAAACCACTCCTCACCTCCTTCAGACTTTTGAGGCTAATCGTGTCTCCCAGATTAATAATATTCCTACATCTAGTGAATGGAGGCACGTCCCAGGCTACATGATCCCTAGTGACTGTGCATCGAGAGGTATGTCAGTCACCCGACTGATCGACCACTCCCTTTGGTTTTCACCTTTGTGGTTGACGCAGTCTCCTGACAACTGGCCCGGTATTTCGGAACCTAACCCAAGTAGTGATCTCCCTGGACTACGTTGTTTAGTAGTCTCTGCCGATGTTCCTACCCCGGATCCCTCATTCTTATTAGAGCGGTATAGTACTTTCAACAAGCTAATAAACGGGTCTTGTTACCTAAGGCGGTTTTCATTTCCTAAATCTTACACGTCCTACCTAGGCCCTGAGGAACGGAGAGATTCCCTTTTGTTTTTAGTGAAAATTGTTCAATTTACCTCCTTTTCTGATGAACTTGATCGCTTACGACGTGGCGATCCTATCACTAATTCCCTGAGAAAATTAAATTTATTTCTGGATGACGGAGACCTAATTCTAGTTGGAGGCCGATTACGAAACACCGATCTATCCTTTGCGATATTTGATTATTTGATTTGATGCGCGCTATCCCCTTCTTCTGCCTCAGAATGGTAATTTCGTGAACATCCTTATTTCACATTACCATCGCGAGAATGCTCATGCTGGTGTTAATGCAATTCTTGCCATGTTAAATAGAGTGTTTTGGATCTTGTCTGCACGCAGAGCTATTCAGCATGTGATTTTTAAATGCCTTCCCTGTTATCGTCTCAAGGCGGCTGTATCTCAACCCTTCATGGGTGACCTATCTAATGACCGCGTCACGGCTGCTAGACCGTTCGACGGTGTAGGTACCGATTTTGCAGGACCCTTTTTTACCAAAGTCCAGGCCTATAGGAACAAAAGGTTAGTGAAAAGTTACCTGTGTGTATTTGTCTGCCAATCCACTAAAGCCGTTCACCTTGAGGTTGTGTCAGACCTAACTACTGAAGCCTTCATTGCGGCCTTTTCCCAATTCGTGTCGCGTCGTGGTGTACCTCGCCTAATCCGATCTGATTGCGGTCGAAATTACATCGGTGCTATCAATTACCTGAAGAAGTTAGAGTGTTTCCTGTCTCAAAACCAGGCGGCTATTGGTTCTGAGCTTTCAAAGCGGAACATATCCTGGGTTTTCGATCCTCCTGTTTGCCCTCATTGGGGAGGTCTTTTTGAAGCTGCAGTTAAATCGGCGAAATCGCACCTAAAACGAGTAGTAGGCGATACCCCCCTTACGTTTGAAGAGCTGACCACTGTTTTTGCTAATTGCTATTCATAAGCTTTACTTAAATGTGTTAGAATACGTCTCAAAAGACAATAATCCGGTACAATTACTTTTTTAGGGTTCCGTACCCCAAGGGTAAAAACGGGACGCTATTACTAAGCCTCCGCTGTCTGTCTGTTTGTCACCAGGCTGTATTTCATTAACCGTGATAACTAGAAAGTTGAAATTTTCACAGATGATGTATTTCTATTGCCGCTATAGCAACAAATAATGCAGACTAAAAACAGAATATTATAATATATATTTAAGGGGGGCTCCCCAAACCAAACGTGATTTTTTTGCTGTTTTTTGCTCGATATTAATAATGGCAACAGGGGTAGACGCTTGAAATGTTCACAGAATATTAATATATATTCACTTTAAAATTAAAAGTTTAATTTAAAATAAAAATAAAATACAATTTTTTTTTTCGATATTGGTACGGAACCCTTCGTGCGCGAGTCCGACTCAAACTTGGCCGGTTTTTAATTATTAGCCACTTAGTAATTGCTTTATTTGCGAAGAATTCCGATAGCTTTATTAAAACGAAAACCTAAGAATGTTATTAATGGATAAATAATAGACATAAATCTGTTTAATAGCCAAATAGATTACAGACTAGAAAAATGATTTAAAAGCATTTAGTGTGTATGATAAGTATTATCTAATACCAATAAAAGTTAACTTTTAAATTGTTATAAATAATAGATAATAGTTCGTATGATGAAATCAAATCCTATTTTAATTGCACACAATTCGTAAAGTAGAAAAGGTATGGTTAGCATTACTGCCTCGTTAGTCTAGTGGTCAGCACGCTGGGTACTATCCACGAGGTTCCGGGTTCGAATCCCGGTTCGGGCCGAGAGTGTTTGGGTTGTTCTGTCTTGAAATTACTCAGACACAGCTCCGCAGTCAGGAAGTTGGTGGTGTTAACACCCCCGTGCCTCGGAAAGCACGTTAAGCCGTTGGTCCTGCGCCTGATCTCTCTACGGTCATGTCGGACTGCCGTCTCACCGAATTATGAGAGTGAATGAACAGAGAGTGCACCTTTGTATTGCGCACACACTTGTGCACTATAATATGTCCTGCGCAGTTGGCTAATCTCTGTTGAGATAGGCCGCCGTAGTCGAAATCGGCTAGGCGGACATTATGGTTAGCAAAAGAAAATTATTATTTAATAACGTTTTCTCTACCAGTCAATAATTGTATAATGATATGATTAGTCGTATCGGTAAATGACTTTTTCACACGTCACCACTATGTAAGGTGGGAAATAATTTTCCTATATTTGAATCAGGGTTGAACTTTGAGGCTATTGACTATGAGGTAAATGGGGCCGGGAACTGTCAATGAGGCGCTAGTAGCGCAAGATTTTGTATGAAATTTATAGTAAAGATCGGTAAACTCTAAACAATGAGTTAAAGAGATATTATTTTCGAAATGACTAGGTTCATCAAAAACTGTTTCCTCTGAATTACACGTAAACTAATATCAGGTAGGTATTAGTTTACGTAAACTCAACTCAAAAAGTAAACTCAACGAATAATAGGTTTTGTGATGCACCTGCAACTCATAACCTATTATTCGTTGAGTTTACCTTTGCGTTTTAATAAAGCTTTAACAGACCAAAACCTTAAGTTTTTGTCTCAAGACCAAGTATATTCTTTGACCAAGTGGTACACATGTTCCAAATCAGAAAATTGACAATCCCTACTAATATTATAAATGCGAAAGTGTGTTTGTCTGTCTGTCTGTTACCTCTTGACGCTTAAACCACTGAACCGATTGAGATGAAATTTGGTATGGAGACAGTTCGAGACCCTGGAAAGGACATAGGCTACATTTAGTTGCAATATAAAAACATTAAGGGGGTGAAATGGGGGATGAAAGTTTATATGGAAAATCCAACTCTTGCGGGCGAAGTCTCGGGGAACCACTGGTCATCAATAAGAATTTTCTTTTACAAGGGTTCGTACAGTGGTGGCGCCATCTGAGATCAGCTTTCACTTGCCAACCCCATTAGTACTTACTACTCGACCAAGGAAACTAGATGAGTGTCAAACTAATTACGACGACGAATACAACGAAAATATCAAAGACAATAAAAATAGTAATACTTATTCTTACAATTTAGATGAAATACCTAAGGTTATTTTAACACCATTTCGTTTTAATTTCCATCGGTATTTGCGTTATATTCGTTATCGTAAGTAGTTTGACATGGCTTGGTCGGGAAGTACCTACTACGGGATTGGGTAAAATCGCGCGGAACCGCTAGGTTTATTTAAACACTTATTGAAATTGTCCTCCTAGCCGAATTTCGACTACAGCGGCCTGTCGCAATGGAGATAAGCCAACTGCGCGGGAGATATTATAGAGCACAAGTAATGTGCGCAATACACAGATATACTGCTTGTAAACACTTATTAATTATCTAACAGTAAAGGTCTAAGCACATAACATATATCCTCAAAAGTGGGTCAATTGCAGTGATACGACTATTATGACCATGTGTTTGTTTAGTTGCAATGACAAGCGCGTGCCACAACATAAACATTATTATATTAATATGTGATTTGTAAAGTGCAGACATTAGTGCATCAGACTTGGATACGTACGTACGAGCCGTTTTCGAGATCACAAATACAAATATATAATAGTTTTTATTTATATAAGTTTAAATAAAATTAAAACATAAATTAAAACTTATAAAAAATATATATACAAGAATTGCTCATTTAAAGGTATAAGATCGTTGCCTAGCGGATATTTTTAATGGTTATAGTCAGATAAAGCGAATATAGTTATAGATTACATAATTCATTGAGTAGGTACTATTCGCTGTCGTGGGCCACTAATCACTATCGTGACCCTACCGAGCCATGCTACTTGACTCGTGCTAGCATTGCCGATCATGACGTGATTTGATCTGAACAAAACATCGATTTATTTATCGATAATGTTCATAGGTATCGGACTGTTTACAACCTGAAGTGATGTTGTTTAAAAGTAACTGCGCTGTTCAGTTAATAAGGCGTTTTAAATATGCAGCCATACGAGTTGATTTGGCTCGTAGCTCGAGGAATGATTGTACAATCATCCTCCTAGCGTTATCCCGGTTGTGCAATCGCACGCGAGTGCCCAGGGTCCGCTGACCATGATCCAGGTTGTGGCAGATCAGGTAATTACAGGAGCGACTGCCATCTGACCTCCGTGACCCTGTTACGAGGGGAACCTGACCAGTTTTGGATCATGGTTACACATGCAGTCGCTTGAATGTGCAGGTTTGCTCACGATGTTTGCCCTCACCGTAGGAGCATCGGTTAGTAAAACAACTAATGTACATAACTCAGAAAAATTAATTGGTACATGGCGGCACGTGGGATCGAACCGGCACCTATAGCATGAGAGGCAATCCGCTAGCCACTGCGCCACCGACGCTCCGTGAATGATTGTACAATAATAATAATAAATTGTTTCAACAAACACACCAATTGCCTATAGACCCAAACTAAGCGTGAGCTTGTGCTATGGCGACTAGAAAACGGATAGACACACTTATATACATTTATAAACATCCATGACTTAATGGCGGTTGCGGGACTGGAACCCGCAACCGCCTGGTTTAGAAGTCCGTAGCGCGAACCACTACACCAAGACGGTCGTTGAACAAAGCAACAATGTTTCTTGATTTGTGTTTATCTGCGCACATATAAAGTATTGGGGTGTTGAATCTACCTCCTAATGTAGACCATTAGGAGGTAGATTCAACACCCCAATACTCTACCCCGGGCTACAATATAACAATTCACAAACTCCAGTTTGTGATGGCGGCTGAACGATCCTCACAGCGGTGGTAGGCTCCGTTAGGTGCCGCCTGGTAGTTACCACCCTCCTACCGGAGCCCGGCGCCGAGCAGCTTGCTGTGTTCCGTCGGAGAGTGGGAGTGCCAGAACCTTCTGGGTGAGCTCGCTCCACCGTCGACTCTTGTCTACGCCACGTCTGGCTTAGTCTAGAGTCAAGAGCAAACCCATTAAAAATAAAGTACTTACCTAACTGACTTAATTTGAACACGAGCGCAGATAGCAATGCATTTGCGCCGAATTTAATTCAAGCAAAAAAATAATTCTTGCAAACTCCAACTCCAATAACATGATCACGATCTCTCTAAAACTAGCCTCTTGTACCTACCTAATTTGGATTATTTCTGGACAAGCTCTTCTGAACATTCCATAGACTATATATATTATAGCTGTCTTCAGCTAAGATTATGATCAAGAGCAAACCCGTAACCAACCATAAACCATATCTCATGATCAGCGCCCATAGGCTTTGGTTGACGTAAAGTCCAATAATAATTAATGACATCGAACAATTATAAATAGATAATAAATTGTTTCAACAAACACACAAATTACCTAGCCCCAAACTAACAATGACTGAACTTCACCTAACTGCAACTCATTAGCCAAAAGAAAGTAGGTATAAGTGCCCAAAGTGTGTGCGCACAGGTGCTGGAATTCTGACATGACCGGAGAGAGATTAGGCGCCGGATCGCAACGGATTTTTTGTTTTATTTTTATTCTTTCGTGTTTTTTTTTTCTTTTTTCTGTGTTGTGTTGTGTTAACTCGTTGCCCAAGGCATCCGCTGAAAATCAGTTTCGAGGCATGTCGTTTACTCGGATACCACGAATAATGCTGAGCGGATACCTTTTTGGCAGTCACCAGTGCAATACTAGTCCTGTAATCTTTGTTTGAAAACTTACTGTGTGTGGATGCCGTTATAATGTATTTTCTTTGTTTCTTTTCTTTCTTTCTTTCTAACAATAAATAATAATTAATTAACATATGGCATGGCGGGCTGACGATGCAGTCCCATACCATATGTGCTGACTTACAGTGCCCTAGACCGATATTCTTAATGAGAACAAGGACTGAACAAACATTGCCATCATTCATAACACTTGTCCTCTGATTGAATTCGATAGAACCCATTAGAATGGACCTTGAAAAATTATGATCTATTTCAGCAATACTCTTTAATAGAATTCTATAAACTGATGGTAATTGTGAACTACTTAGGTTGCGAACTTTTTTTTAAATTAATAGGCAGACACTTGACACTTGATGGTAAGCGACGGCGGCCGAGGATATGTCATCATGTCTGACTAGGAATACAGATCATTGTATTTAGAAAACAGAAACACTTCAGACATAGGTATACATTATTTTTAATTTTTGCTTAAATACTGACACGCAAAAAGAGTATCAAACAATATTCGATACACTACATAAAAGGACGATGAAGTGAAATGGCGAGCAAAAATTTGCTAAAAACTGCTCGAAACAGGGCAAAATAGAAATTGTAGGAGGACAACTACTATACCAAAATGGTCGAGAATGGCTTATGGTGATTTCTTCAGAAGAAATGACAGGATGTTCATTTTACTATGACTTTTGTTTAGTTATAAAGTCTTGTGAGCACATGCTATTGACCCAGTGATGACCACGTTGCGAAATGTATAATTAGCTCAAGGTGTAGACAATGGCTCGCGTGATGCATTTATAATAGGCTATGGAAAAGTTTGTTAGGTAGATAGACCTAAGGTATTACGCCGTTAGGATAAATTGTGACGAATAAATGAATTACTATAACAATAATTTAACATACTGCGCACAAATTTCGCCACAAATCAGATCGTCGTTCGTCCTATAAAACTTTGCATTCAGATAACTACAAATGATAAAATTTTACAAACATACTAATTTGGTATTAATTACATCAGCTAGAGGAGACAATTACTACAATATCACTGACTTTTTCAATTATGTAGGTAGCTAAGTAATTTTGGCATGCAATTTGTAAGTTTAGTTTCTAGAATAGTAGGTACTAGACTTTCCTTGTTGGTTTTATTTGGCAATTACAATATACAGAAGTAGTTATTTGATAAGATGACTGTGAATTATATAATCTTTGTTTACCAAGTCGACATTAGCTTCAAATATTGGCTAACTACTTCACAAACGTACTTACTCGTATGTAGGTACTATTCGTAAGTCATCTGAATAAAGACAAGTGTACATAAAAAACGTATCTTTATTCAAATCGGGTTAGGTGTTCAATGATAGATATCTTTGATTCTTGAAAGTAAAAACCGATGAAACAATGATCTTGAGATAAGTTTATGTTTGATCCTATCTAGCAAGTCCTTATCTAGAAAAATCACTAACAGTCAAATATTATTGTTACAGATAAGCTATGGCTGGTGACACCGCTGATAGACTGGAAGAGAATACACTCGTTGAAGAAAACGTCATTTCTAATGCTGACGAACCAAAAAACGAAAATGATGAAACAGAAACAAATACTAGTATTAACGTAGATAGTTTAAATAATAAAGATGAAAACGAAGATAAAAAACTAGAAGAAATACATAAGAAAACTGATAAAGACGATACCAAAAATGGCGGACAAGGAAGCAAAACGTCTCACTATTTGCAGAATCTTAAGATGTCAACTTCTAATGCGGGACTGGTGCTGAATGATAAGGAAGACAAAGAAGCCACGTTGCTGACTGAACCTAGGACTGTTGTAAGATTTTCGCCAGTATGGAGACAGGTAAATATTACTTAAAACTTTTGGTTTCCATCCAATACCTTTAAAAATAACAAATTTAAAATGAGAGAAAACAGTTATCGAGTTTTATAAGTTCCCGGTATACTTGTATTTGTTTAAAAAAGAGGTTAGACTTGTCATCTCGTACTGCGCGGCGATTCGAATTTGATGCTCCGAACACACGTTCTTTTACGTGTGAAATGTCACATTTAAATGCAAAATCGATCAAATTGCTCAATTTGAGGCTATCAATTTCCGCGCGCTAATGACCCATCTACCTCTTTTTAAATGCATTATCATTGAGTTGCTCTAAATAAAAAAAATCCAAAAGAACTACTTAAACATTTAACAAGTCAAATCAAATCAACAGTCAAACAACAACTAATCGCAAAAACGTAATGGTTTCCAGACCCTGGCCTCATCAGCGGCGATCCTGCTGACCTTCACAGCTGGACTCACGTCTGGCTACTCCGCCATTTTGTTGCCACAGCTAGAACTACCCGGCAGTCCCATCATGATGGATGAAAGCACTAAATCTTGGATTGGTAAGAAAATTCTACAATAAATGAAAAAACTCGCACTAAAGCACTTAACACACCATCCTATTTGTAGCTTCCTAACTAGGGACCTACTTAGGATCCTAACTAGGAAGGTCGCATCCTACTTAGGGTCTTAACTGGGAAGGAAGGATGAATAAGCAGGTGCTGTACTCTGATAACGCATTGTCCGTATTTTTGCGTCTAGCTGTCGCGCTCGCTTGCACTGACATGCAGGCATTAGTGACAGGGACAGGCCTGTGTATCTTCCCGCGTTGGTAGCAAAAACGTACCTACGCGCGGCGACCCCTTGGTAAGGGACTAAACAAGTTGAGTGTCGCTAGCCGGCAGCGACACGCTCGCGCGTTTTATTCACCGGCGGTCCGCGGAACTAGGTTGCTGGTTGGACGAGCGTGAATAAAGTCCTAGAAAGATGCGCTAGATGGCGTAAGTAGCTTCTTTTGGCAGTCAACCCTATCGCGTTGCGTGATAGTACGGCACTGAATAGGTTTAGTGTATTATTAAAAATTAAAAAATTAAAATCTCTTTATTTCGACCCATCACAGATCATAGTACAAACAATTGTTGTTAGTAAGAGAAAAATTGAGATTACTTAAGACACTAATTTAGTAATAAAATAGTTGAAATCATTAAATTAATTAATTTAATTTAATTTATGAATCATATTTCAGAGTTATAAGAATAAAATTATCTTGCAATGTATTTCTGTAGGTGTCTACACGAAAATGTGCTTTAGTCTGAGGCGAACTGAATTAAACCATATAGTTGACAACATTGAGTAGATATTTCTTTGAATTTCATTGAAAAGTCATACTTCTGTACGAAGTACTAGCAGGCCTGTGTATCTCCCCGCGGAGGTAGCAAAAACGTACCTACGCGCGGCGCCCCTACTTAGGGGCTAAAACAAGTTGCGTGTCGCTACCGGCCAGCGACACGCTCGCGCGTTTTATTCACCGGCGGCCGCGCGGCTACGTTGCTGGCTGGACGAGAATGAATAAAGTACTAGAAAGAGGCGCTAGATGGCGTTAGAAGCTTCTCGTAGCAGTCAACCCTATCGCGTCGCCTGATATTACGTCACTGAATAGGTTTAGTGTATTATGAATCATATTCCAGAGCAATAAGTATGAAATTATCTTGCAATGGATTTTTGTAGGTGTCTACACGAAAATCTGCTTGACTCTGAGGCGAACTAAATTACGCCATATTGTTGACGACATTGAGTAGACATTTCTTTGAATACAATTGCTAAGTCATACTTCTGTACGAAGTACTAGTATTCTGTGGTACTAGTACTTATTCTGTGACAGGGACGGCTACAAACATCTTCGAATTCTAGTAGGAACGTAAGTAGTGAACTGCGATTACATCTTCATATTTACTAAGTAGGACGCTACACAAATAGGATAGTATAATAAGTGCTTAAGCCCTCAGGAATTTTCAGGCTATTGTCGATCCACTTATATCGTATGTTGTTGGAACTTGGAAAACACATTAACGCCTTATACAAAAGCAAGGGCAAAGGTTTTCAAATGTAAAGTAATGCTTATGGTTATTTACGATGCTGTTCTTTCACAAGTTAGAGGTTTGATACCAAAATATCAGACTACAATAATAAGTGCAGGTTGTTTAATAAAATCATTTTTCTCGTTCCAGCTGCAATGGCTGCCCTCCCCATGGCTCCAGGCTGCCTCATCGCTGGCTGGATGATGGAGAAATTTGGAAGAAAGACCTCTCTTTACATCATCTGTGTTCCCTTCCTCCTTGGCTGGATTCTCATCGCCTGCGCCACAAACCTTGGGCTCATGCTCCTCGGAAGATTCTTCACAGGACTCTGCGTAGGTCTACTCGGACCTTTAGGGCCCGTCTATATCGGAGAGACTACCGAACCTCGGTATAGAGGCTTCTTCCTCGCTGCCATATCTTTAGCCATAGCCATAGGAATCCTAGTTGCCCACATCATTGGAACGTTCATGACATGGCAATGGACAGCAACCATCAGTTGCCTATTCCCTATTCTATCGGTTTTACTGCTGATGTTGATCCCTGAAAGTCCTACATGGCTTATTGCCAAGGGTGAAGTTGAAGCTGGTGTTAAAGCCTTCAGCTGGCTGAGAGGTCATAGCGAAGAAGCGAACGCTGAACTTAAAGGCATTATCGATAACCAAAAGGCAGCTGATAACGAACCTATCATGACTTGGCAAGAAAAGATCAAAGATTTACGAAGTCCCGAGCTGATCAAGCCGTTATTTATCATGATCCTGTTCTTCATAACGTGTCAATTCTCCGGAGTAAATGCTGTGGCATTTTACTCTATTGAAATAGTAGAGAAAGCTGTTGGTTCAGGCCTGAACCACTACATGGTGATGCTGATAATAGATTCAGTGAGAGTGGTTATGTCTGTAGTTGCTTGTGTCATTTGCAAGATGTACGGCAGAAGGCCATTATGTTTTATAAGTGGGATCTGGACAGCAATTGCCATGGTAGGGCTGTCAATGTTTTTGTTTTTTAAACCAGCCAACATATCGTGGCTACCGTTGCTTTGTCTAACTGTCTACATCTGTGCTATTTCAATCGGATTAGTTCCTCTACCGTGGATAATGTGTGGAGAGGTGTTCCCTACTAAAGTAAGAGGGTTGGGCTCTGGAATAAGTTCAGCAACAACTTTTGTTGCTTTCTTTGTCGTTGTGAAGACAGCGCCTGGGATGATGAAGCATTTGGGAGAAGTATTAACATTCCTAATCTATGGAGTTGTAGCTTTGATAGGAACTGCACTGATGTACTTCATACTACCAGAAACAAAAGGAAAGAGCTTGCAAGAGATCGAAGAGAGATTTAAACATGGGAAGAAGAGTAACGAACTGAAAGTTTAAATTATGTGCCTTAATATATTTTTATGTTTAGTTTAGTTCGCTAAGCGATGTAATATTTAATCTGTGATACTCATATTGTCAGTGATGACTGAATAAAAATCGTATTATTGTGATACTACGCCCCTAGTTTCATTTGAGATAACCGGTTTTTGATCAAAACCAACCTACTTACAAGCTGATATTTAACTTGCAATCCTCATACATTCCAATACTCTGTAAACATACACCTACCTACTGAAAGTAAAGTACACATAACGAATCTCGTGCACATTATCAAATAATACATTTTTAGAAATTATTTAACATAACTGAATAATAAACTACATTATTCGGGACTGGACAGATTTTAAATAAGTCATCTTGATATATTTCGACACTATTACATGTTGAACACGGAACAACTCTAGTTTTTACGGGTAAGGTAGGTAACAAACCCGTAAAATAGGCCAAGAGCTTGTGCACATTACGCTTATTTACTCGATCGTGAGATAGGTAGTAAAGAAACGCGCAATTACATAAAGCGATCGGCGATTATTACTAAATTAATCGAATTATTCGAATGGTCTCTGTTATCGAATGTATTCGATAAGCAACCGCAGTCATTCGATTATTCTTCGATTATGCGGCGAGCAATATCGGAGCGCGCAGTGCACACTGCGCAGGCCGTACTACTAACTACTAACTAGGCATGGAAGATTTCATGAATAGCAGATGAAAAATCATATGAAATGAATTTCATTGTTCACACCTGCTATTTTTTTTCATATAGACTGCTACAAATCGCACTCTGCGAAATCATAGATCATGCTCATTTCATTTCATTCATTGATGACTGCTTGTAGCAGAGCGAGTCGCGAGCGACCGAGTAGGAATGATTTGCCCTAGGTGCGTGTTAGAAAAAGACAAACACACTTGTTATGCGATCATAGGTGACGATCGATACTGGGTGGGCATTTTAAGAACTTAAAACTTATGAACATAAAGTTTAGATTCGTTTGCCATGATTTTTCATGACAACCTAAATATGACATTTCATATTAGTAGCAAATTAGCAACCGTTCACAATAATTCATATTTCATTATAAGTAGCAAATAGCAAAAAGTGTTACATTATGACACTGCGAAAAAAATCATTGTCAATGAAATTTCGCATGTGATTTCATATGAAAAAAAATCATCATTTCATGAAATGAAAATGAATTAAAAGTAGCAATCATTTCCATGCCTGCTACTAACGAATGAATCGTCATTCGTCGCGTCGAGTAATCATTCGGTCGCTGCCTGTCCTGAGCGCACAGTCGCGGCAATTCGATCGAATGCATCGAAGGGCCCAGTATACGAGTAGATTATCATTCGATTGTCGATTATTATTCTATTGTCGATTATTATTCTATTGTCGATTATTATTCTATTGTCGATTATTATTCTATTGTCGATTATTATTCTATTGTCGATTATTATTCGATTATTTTTTTAACGAATTACTAAATCGACATTCGATAGCTCGAATGGTCGATTATCGATTCATTCGATTTATTTTTTTCGAACAAAATTGCCCATCGCTAATTACATGTGGATATAACGTATGACCCTTTAGTAGTACCTCACGATCGCGCCATTCGAAACCACGCGCCTTTAAACTGCGTTATCTGGATAAGCTCTAAGAAATAGAAAACTGGAAAATTCCAAATACCTCGATAGCCAAATCGCTATAGTCCCGATCCAGATTCCCCGCAATCAGGAAGTTAACTATTCCAACCGCACATAACGATTTGATCATTACATAATTATTAATAATACATTATTATTGTTGGTCTAGTGGTACGCTGGGTACTATCCACGAGGTCCCGGGTTCGAATCCCGGGTGGGGCCGAGAGTGTTGGGTTTTTCTGTCATGAAAAAGCTCAGACATAGCTCCGGAGTCAGGAAGTTGGTGGTGTTAACACCACCGTGCCTCGGAAAGCTCGTTAAGCCGTTGGTCCTGTGCCTGATCTCTCTACGGTCATGTTGGACTGTCGTCTCACCGAATTATGAGAGTAAAGGAATAGAGAGTGCACCTGTGTATTGCGCACACACTTGTGCACTATAATATGTCCCGCGCAGTTGGCTAATCTCTATTGAGATTGGCGGCCATAGTCGAAATTCGGCTAGGAGGACATTATTATTATTATTATTACATATTTATGATAGGGCATTTTAGAAATGGGATTTCTTGCCGTTGCCACAGAATAAGTACTAGTACTCCGTTGCTTTATTTTTATTTCATTGAAATTTTTTTAAGTCTGCGGTGAAGCGAACGATTAATTAATATTGTAAGGTAAAAAATTAAAATGAATCATGGAAACACATTTTTATTTCTTTTACAACAGATAGGTTTTTATGTTTTTCTAAGAGGTCCTCTTCAAGCATTGTCAATGCCCGTGTCAGAGAGCCTCGTCTTTTTGTGTTCCTTACTAAGTATTTTAGGTAGGTAGTATTTGTTCTACTGTTTGTTAAGGAAATGAGACCATGCTAAAGTAATTAAATTATTTTATTGGTAACAATGGTAAATACATGATCTATCAATGGCACATATTAGTACTATAGTATCTTTCGTAACATGTAAATGCAGGTTGGTACAAACAAAGGATCTTTTTTCTTTAAACAATAATCTCATTAATTTTCGGTATTAGTACTGGTTTACTGCGGTGTTACATTTTTCAATAGAACCATGTCATTAGCTGTGTCGTCAAGGTCAACTTTGGCCCCTAATTCTGCATCAACTTCTTGGCCAAGGTCTTGTTCTGCAAACTCGGTTTCTTTGTCAAGCTCTGCAGAAATTTCTACAATTTTGGCTTCTTGGGTAATTTCAGCAGAAATTTCTGAAGACTTGGCTTCTTCATTGTTTGCAGAAACTTCTGCCAAATTGGCTTCTTCGCTAAGTTCTGCAGGAACTTCTGCACACTTGGCTTCGTGAAAATCTGCAGAACGATCTGAGTTCTTGACTTTGCTAAGTTTTGCAGAAATTCCTGCAGTGCTAGCTTCTTTCTCAAGTTTTGCCGGAACTTTTGCAAACTTGCCTTCTTGTCTACGATCTGCAGAACGTTCTGTACTCTTAACTTTGCCAAGTTTTGCAGGAACTCCCGCAGTTCTTGCTTCTTTGCCAATTTTCGGAGAATCTTTTGCAATCTTGACTGCTCGGCCAAGTTTCGCAGAACGTTCTGCAGTCTTGGCTACTTGGCCAAGGTCCGCAGATGCTTGGCTGGGCTTGGATTTTACTTGGACCGGGGCTTGACCAGACGCGAGGCTGGCGGGGCGAACTTGGCAAAACCCTGCTGATCGAACACCGGTAGAAGATCGCGGACTCGTGCTGACACAGTCCCCCCTGTAATTCTGGAAATAGAAGGTAGGAGACTTTATGCCATCTATGTTGGGTTTCTATTTATCATCTCGTGGGACAAAATATAATAATGACCACTAAGTGGATTTGAAAATTAAAAATCAAAGAAATAAGACTTTCATGTATAAAATACTAGTGGTTCCGCGCGACTTCGCCCGCAAGAGTTGGATTTGCCATATAAACTTTCATCCCCCATTTCACCCCCTTAATGTTTTTATATCGCGACTATGTCCTTTCCAGGGTCTCGAACTGTCTTCATACCAAATTTTAACTCAATCGGTTCAGTGGTTCAAGCGTCAAGAGGTAACAGACAGACAGACAGACACACTTTCGAATTTATAATATTAGTATGGAAGTATGGATTCTATAGCACAATTCAGTCAGTCAAGAGTAATGCAAGTAGTTCAGTCGTACCATTATTTGCGAACATTAACGTTTCCTAGGGATACGGTAGGTAGTTTTTTGGTAATAATTTATCAGTTATGTCCAGTTAGATCACTAAGAAATCCTTGCGATACTCAAAGCGTTTCTTAGAAAAATTCCGTGCATTCCCAACAGCCGCAAGTGCAATCAGAGGTTAGGTACCTATACATATTAATCTATAAATGTAAACTAAATCATCTAGGGACTAGCGATTTACCGCGACATGGCCTGCGCAAATGTCAATTTTCCCATACATACTTCAAGTCCCATTTTGTCCACCAAAAGGATGATTTCTGGGATAAAAACTATTCTGTCCTTTTCCGGGACTCAAACAATCTCTGTAGGTACCAAAGGATGACGCAAGGGTTTCTATGAAACCTGATGTGTGATATATCATTAGAAAGGTATTATCTTGTAGAACAAGAATTGGTATGGCGCTTGTCTTGATTTATTGTCCGATTTGATTACCAGCCTAAAATAAGTTCAACAAAATCAAGTCAAGTAATGTGGATTTTCCGTTAACAAAATGAAATCAAATACGAATAATGTAAGTACGTTTAGTGTTGTTCATTAATATAACAATTTTTAGTAATAATTAGAAAAAATACATGACGGACGCAGTTTAATATTTTATGAGATTACATTACAAAATAATTAAACAATGAATTAAATAAATGAAATAGGCTTTATGAAACATTATTATCTACTAACACATCATTAGGGCAGGGCATAAAGCAGGAGTCTCGTGTTTTTAGGTTTTTCTGCGAGATAACGGTGTCCCAGAAGAAGAGAAATGCCTGTCATGCAGTATCCACTCATCCCCGCTGACATGCCTTAGTCTAGCATGCCATTGTAACTTTTGTTCAGGTACACATATAGGTAACACACATTGCTTTTGGAAGTGGGTACCAAAAGTATGTAGTTGCTATAACTAATTCTGAGATTCTGTGTAGCTATTACCAGATTAACGATCGAAACTTGGTGCCTTGTGTTAACTTTTATTTAGGTTACTAAGAGCTATCCAACGACCTATCACACATTGCTATTGGTGGTGGTTACCAAAAGTTGGTGCTAGTTCCTATTCTGAGACTTGAAAACCGTATAGGTCTAAATGGACTAACTATGGGAAATATCACGATACTAAAAGCTATCCAACGACGTATCAGAAATTGCTATTGGTGGTAGTTACTAAAAGTAGATGCACTAGCACCACTTATCCCGAGAGTTTAATACCGTATAGCTCAGAACGGACTAACGATCGGAACTTAGCGCCATAGTAACCTTTAGTCAGGATACTAAGAGCTACCTAACGACGTAGCATGCATTGCTATTGGAGGTGGGTACCAAAAATTGCATCATCCTTTCATTCAAGTTGGTTCAGCGGCGCAAGAGTGAAGAAGTAACAGATAGACAGATACACTTTCACATTTATAATGGATCTTTTCTCCCATCAGCCATTACCTGCTCGGCTTGATGAGCTTTGCGGCCTGCGCAGGAGTCGCCAGCTCCGTAGGAAAGTACGTGGCGCCATAAAAGTCAAGGCCGTTCTGTAGCAGAATGTTCGCCTCCTCAATGTTGGCCAAGGTCACACGTATGACGCTGCTGGCCTCTTTGGGGATCATGCTGCTGACCAGTTCCCCGTCGATGGTGGTAAGCGCGCGTGGGGGAGTTTTCTCCATTGGTTTGGGGGTGGAGGTACCTGGGGAGCAGAAATAATAAATAATTTACGTAAATTAATACTATATACCATTTGATATTACTTTATTGCAAGTTTATAAGCCCACGAGTGGCCACCCAGATGAAGAGATAGAAGAGATATATGACAGCATAGATTCAATTTTAGATACAGTTAAAGATACAGATAGTTTGATTATTATGGGTGACTTCAACGCGGTGGTCGGTGAAGGAAAGGAAGAAAACTCAGTAGGAAGTTTTGGGTTGGGAAAGAGAAATGAGAGAGGGGACAGACTGGTACAATTTTGTAAAGAAAATGATTTGATTATTACAAATACAATGTTTAAGCAACCAAAAAGAAGACTCTATACGTGGAAAATGCCGGGAGATATTGCTAGATACCAGATTGACTACATAATAATTAAAAGTAAATTTCTAAAACAGATAAGTTTGTGTAAGACTTTACCTGTGGCCGATTTAAATTCTGATCACAACCTTCTTATAAGTCTACACAATTTTAAAACTAAGCAACTAAAAAGAAAACACAAACCAAAGAACTTGGATCTCAATAAACTTAAGGATATAAATAGTGATAGTAAAGTGCAATATAGTAATAAAGTAGGTCATAAGTTAGAGCAATTTATTGATAGATGTAAGAATAACATTCAAAATATTGATATTGAAGAAAGGTGGAATGAAATCAAAAACATAACGGTCAAAAGCGCAGAAGAGACGATAAAGAAAGAGAAGCTGATTCCGAGGAAAAACTGGCTTAGCCCAGAAATTATAGCGCTAATGCTTGAGAGAAGAGAATTAAGAAACAAGACGGATGATGTCAAGGCAAAGGAGTACAGAATATTAACAAACAAAATAACACGACAGTGCAGGGAAGCGAAAGAAAAACATACGGAAGAGAAATGCAATAAAATAGAGTTAATGATGAAACGGGGGAAAATGGAAAAAGCCTACAATATAATTAAACATATGGACAAGAAACATAAGAGACGAAGTACAGCTATATTAGATAAAGAAGGGAAAATACTAATGGACTCTAAAAAAATTGTTAAAAGATGGATAGAGTATATAGAAGAGCTTTATTCAGGAGAAGGGATGTCAGAAAGCTATATGGAAAAAGAACAAGATGTAGATACTTTAGAACTGGGACCTCTGATATTGAAAGAAGAATTCGAAATAGCTTTGAAATGTATTCAAAACGGGAAAACAGCAGGAGTTGATAATATTTATATTGAGATGGTTAAATATGCAGCTTGCAATCAGTTGAAAGAGGAAATTTTTAATTTAATTCAAGAAATGTATAAAACAGGCAAAATACCTCAAGAGTTTAATTTAAGCAAGACTGTAACACTACCGAAAAAAGCAAACACACTCAAATGCGAAGAACATAGAACACTAAGTATTATTTCACAGGCAAGTAAAATTTTAATAAAAATAATTCAGAACAGAATAAGACCGTTAACAGAGTGCTTTTTGGGACCGGATCAATATGGGTTTCGGCAAGAGAAGGGAACCAGAGAAGCGATACTAGCTTTGAGATTGGTAATAGACAGGAGACTGGATTTTGACATGGACACACATATAGCTTTTATCGACTTAGCAAAAGGCGTTCGATAAGGTCAATTGGAAAATAATGATGGAAGTACTCAAAGAAGCTGGATTGGATTAAAGAGACAGAAGGATTATTTATGAATTATATAAAAAACAAGAAACGGTAATAGAAGTAGGAGAGGAAAACGGAAAGGCAAAAATAAGACAGGGAGTTAGGCAGGGATGTCCACTTTCACCGCTAATTTTTAATTTATTCATAGAATGTGCCATACGTAGAATAACGGAATCAAAAAAGGGGGGCGTCAAAATTAATGGGGACGTATTTAAATTCATTCGTTTTGCCGACGATATTGCAGCCATTGCAGAAAACAGATTGGAGTTGAAAGAACTGGTTACAGAAATGGACACTATTTTTAAAGAATTTGGTCTCAAAATTAACATAAATAAAACAAAAACACTAATTGCTTCTAAAAAGGAAAAATATAGCCCTATCTCAATAAATAACACAAAAATAGAACAGGTTAAAACCTTCAAATATCTAGGTAGCTTGATAACTAGTGACTCCAGATGTACACCAGATATAAAAGCAAGGATAGCGATGGCGAGACAAGCTTATAATGCAAAAAAGCACCTGCTCAAGGCCAGAATATCAAGCAGTTTGCAAAAAACTTGTTAAAGTGTACATTTGAAGTATAGCACTCTATGGATGTGAAGCGTGGACATTGACAAAGAGGGACAGAGAGAGACTGGAAGCCTTCGAGATGTGGTGCTGGAGGAGAATGGAGCGTATAAGTTGGACGGAGAAGAAAACAAATGAAGAAGTTTTGTCTATGGTTAGGGAAAAAAGGAGATTGATGAATGTTAGGCCACCTGATTCGACACGACAATTTTATTAAAACTATAATAGAAGGAAGAATAGAAGGAAAAAGGAAGCGAGGAAGACCAAGAATAAGCTACATGCAGCAAATAAAAGAAAAGATAAATGTCGGGTCGTATCAGGAGGTTAAGAGAAGGGCGGAAAGCAGAGAGGAATGGAAAAAACTCCACCGACAAGAGCCTAGCTCTTAAATTTGATGATGATGAAATTAATACTGTGTGTGGTGTGCAATCAAGAGTATCTATCTGTCTATAATTTGGTGAACGTAGTGGCGGTTCAGAAACATTATCATTTAAGAGTTGCCTCGTTAGTCTAGTGGTTGACAGCCTGCAGCGCTGGCTTCTATCCACGAAGTCTCGGGTTCGAATTCCAAGTTGGGTCGATAGTTTCTGGGTTTTTATGTCTTAGCATAACTAACTGCTCCGAAGTCAAGAAGTCGATGGTGTTATCAACCCCATGCCTCGAAAAAATAACCTACTGAGACTGGAATTGTACCCGTGTATATCGCATACCGGGCGATTGCCTAATCACTTATCCACCCAGGCGTTGGCAAAGCCTGTCGAAACCAATTTTTTCAAGTGCTTCTTAAACGCTGTAATGCCACGTTGCTTTTAACAATGTCATTGGGATCACCGGGTGGCGGAGTGGTTAGGCGATCGCCCGATATGCGATGAAAACGGGTAGAACGTGGGATCTATTCCCGCCTTAGGTGGTCATTTTTTCGAGTGCAAAGATATTGCACTAAGTAGATACTTAACATATTGAGGATCATAAGACTGCCCGCGGTCTCATAACAATTGATTATCTATTGTGTCTGGAAACCATGATCTCTGATTACTTAATGTTTAGGTGTATTACTCGTACGAAAACCAAATATTACCAGTATTCCCCTCCCTAGGAGAGCCAGAGAAGTGCAGCCGAACCACCTCGACGACGGAGGTGAACTTGTAGAGGGCGTGGCGCACGTCTTCCTCCGGCACCTCATCAGGCACATCGTACACGTAGATGGTGAACGTCTTCTGAGGACGGCAGGGGATCGCGATCTGAAACCGATAGGAGTGATGATTCGTAATTGGGAAGATACTGGTGATGGATCAAAGTTAACAAGCATTGGTGTAGGTAGACCGCTGAACTGAGCCTTATGCGGGGTATGAAGACGCGAGGGTAAGATAAGAACGGGGATCGGAAGAAGTGTTTCGCTTGAGATTTTAATTAGGTCAAGCAACGCAGATTCTACAACCGTTCTCTGACAGCCACTTCTCCGTTGTCATAAAAGTCATTTAATTATGTATGTAAGCCCACAGAGGGCACGTATACACGTCCCAACATATATTTTTTACCCCTACCACTGATTCGGAACAATAAAATTTGTTCCGAATCAGTGGTAGGTGGATTGGGCTAATGCGGAGAAGAAGCAGCGCAAGAAACTCAGTCACTATTGTCAAAGCTCAAAGTCTTTTAAAGTCGCCGATAGGACGATTCGTTTATAGGAGTTTGTCCGTTAGGAAGGCCTTTCATTTTTGGACCATTTCCAGTCCCCGTTCTCATTTTGTTCTCCGCAGGGAGGACTCAGTCAAGGTTTATCTATAGGTACTTTGTTTAGTAAGACCATAGTTATAAATGAGAAATCAAAGAAAATAACTAAAGAGGAAAATCTACAAGTACTAGCTTTGACAGACGGACTAGTTATTAGCAAGAAGGTTACGTACCTACAGTTTTACATCAATAATAACATACTGAGATGTCTACGAATCAAAGTGATACAAATATTACTTGTAGCGATAATACAAATGAAGCTATGAGTATGGAAAAAATATCAAAAACTGCTTTGTTTTTTAAAATAATATAAGTAAAGTTTAATATATCTAAGATTAGTACAAACAAAAATTATAACCAAAACGCGTATTCCTTTCTTATTACTTTCAACACACCATTTTATACAAAGCACATAACAACAATTATGATATCAAAGTCTGACATGAAAACATCATACGTACATTAGATAGAGTACATTTATACATACTGTTAGAGACATGAACGGAAGCGCAGAAATACAATTAAATAAGTAAATAGAACAAGAAGCACTCAGAAGGGCGAAGAGGTAGAGAGATGATAAGACAAATTATGAAAATATAACAAATAAAAAACAACAAACATAGAAAAACAACAGACATATATCCAAACGGTCAGCAATGCAAAAATAAAACTGTTAAATACTGGCCATCTCAATGTACGATGTCCATACCCAATCGGCATAAACTTGGAAGATCTGAAAAGAGATATACCTTGGGAAAAAGTAACGGTTATATTGCTTGCTATTAGTTACATAACCCAACTGATTTAATAACACTGAATAAATTTCTTCGTAATAAATTCATATAAAGTTAACTCACCAATGCAACTCATATTAATCAAAGATTGACAGCTTGTAATTAAAGTTACGAGTATAACTAACTATAAGAGGTTGGTCAGTTGGAAGCTTTGACTAACAAATGAGTGCCTTTTTAATTTCACGAAGTATTACCATTTTCTTTATGAATTCAGCGCCATTATGCTCAGTAAATATGCGTATTTACGACAATTAAACGCCATCAGTAATATTACGAGAAATCTAACTTCAATTTAGGTAGTCAATAATTTGTCATTAGACAATTTCTTTAAATAACTATATATACAACTTATTAATAAAAATTAAGATAAATTACTTAATACAACACAAAAACAAAAATTATAAAAAGGGTCCTTGTGGTAAGGTTCCTAGGATGCTGGCAGCATTACCGCGCTGGATAGCGATGCTTATACGCTGAGCAAGGAAGCTGCCACCTCTTAGGTCACCACTGATGTCAACTAGCCTCTTGGAAATCTCTTTGAAAAAAGAGATAGCGTTGGGACCCCACGAACCCAGTGTTTCGACTCCAAACGGTACAAAGTGGTACCGGGAGTCGATCTGCCTGTACTTGTTCTTTTTAAAGTTTTCGGCACCTTTCGCAGCCAAACCAGCATCACGGCTTGTCCCGGGCAGATGAGAGGCTGCAAGTGTGTCGACACAGGTAGCGTCCCACACAAGAGCCCGACCCATCCGCCAAGGAACAAGTGACATCCCGTCTGGTCTCTTGCCATCATCACGCGCGATACCGTTCGGCTCGAGTAAAGCCGGCACGTTGGTAGAGGCAAGAGATTGACGGATGATGTCGTTGATGCTGGCATGACGGAAAAGCGGCCTGCACTTTTAATACAGGAGAGTCCAATAAAAATTACAATTAGACAATTAGATAAAAATCAGATAATGTTTCACATACATCCAACTAGATACTGATCTCTTCCTCTGGATGACGAGATCCGGATTTTCAAGTCAAGACATCACGCTCGTGACAGAGACGACTACAATCGAAAATATAGACATCGTCATCCGGAGTAACACTGCGTTTCTACCAGAGATGTGTGTTTGTCAATAAAATAGCTTCATTAAACCCCGAAACAGCACAAAGAGGGGTGTTATAAGTTTGAAGCCTATGTCTGTCTGTCAGTACATATTCGTTGCGCCTAAACGGATCAAGCGATATCAATGGATTTTTTTAATGAAAGCTCAATTTTTCGAGATGGTTCTTAGTCACGCTTGACGGAAATCAATCCAGCCGTTTATGGAGATGGTCAACTGCCTGCCGAAACGGTAAACGATCCGGGAGTGGTGCTTTGACTAGAACAATGTACACCCTAGACAAATTTAGGTATAATGAAAAGTCAGTTCAGGCTGTTAAAAAATACAACGATACCACACCGTAAGTTTGGGTACTATAATATCCACGCCACGGGGTACCGCTAATTTAAAAGCAATAAGATTTGTTGTTGTTGATGATGTTAAGTCTTATCCCGCCGCGACATTATACTGCCCAACCTTACGGTGTCTTACTATTTTTGACGTCTTAAATGTTCGCTTTTAACTTTTGCATTTTTGCATATAATTTGAATTTTTTATTGACCTATTATCGCTTAGCACAGCTCCTGTGGAAACGGCTTAGCATCCTCGCACATCCCGTGTAGACGCAGCTTAAGGCCTCTAGCATGTAGAAACTGTTCAAAACGTGAAACTAGTTAATTTTGAAGCCAATGAAATTCACCAATTTACCTTCCTATAGAACCTGGACCCGGTCACTTTGTGGAATCCCTTCTTGAAAACCATCTGGTAATCGTCCACGCTGGAAAACTTGAAAAGGATGCCCGTGGCCGTCTTGGTGAGGGAGAAGCATCCTTTGAACTCCATCTTCTCGCAGATGGCTGAGGCTTTCTCCATGCTGAGCCCGTGCGAGGGAGTGAGAAGGAACGCGCCCTTGGTTAGGAAGTGTTCAGAGTCCGATATGTCGGACTCGCTCTCCCCGCCCTTCATGAGTGTGTGAATCTGTTCCTTCCACATGTACGAGTCTGACATCTGATGGGGAGAATAGAATTAACTGTTAATAAAATACGACAGAACAAAGTAATGAACAGTCTTAATAAAATTGCTACGAGGACTCAAGAGGAAGCTGAGAGTAACTTGGATGCAGAATTTGAATTCTGCTTAAATCTTATCAAAAGAGATCTTAAGATTCCTTTTGATAAGCTTAAGGAAACAATAATTTGAGAATTAAGTTTATCTGTAGAAGCAGTTTGCTTTACAGTTTCACATTTTGTAAGAAGTTCTTACAGTGTAAGCCCTCTTACTAATAATGATTTTGACATTGCTATAACACTTGATCATAACGTGTATAAATAAAGTGACAGATAGGTCTCAATATTATTTAGACCTATCTGTCACTAATTCTATACTAGCCGCCTCATTCATAATATAAACAGTGATAGCAGTGGCAAATTCACTGCTATTAGTAAGGGGTAAGTATTTAGTAGGTAATAATAAGCAACTAAACTAGACCGACAGAGAGACAGACAGACACTATATTGTTATGACCATCACTGCATGGATACGAAAGACCTAAATTAGTTTATCAGTCCGTCGACTTTTAAATGCTTCAAACTGTAGTAGGTACCTTTCTACGACCATTTTCTTCCACTATAGAAGAATAAGAACTCCAACTGAGCGAACCTTCATGAAAGAAGAGATTTGGCCGAAGGTTGTCGTGTCCCGGTTTCGCTGGTGGGTACGCGACGCGACACCACGAGCAACACGTCATCGAACTCACTTGTGTCTTTATATTTTAAATAGTTAAATTTTGAATGTATGTCAGTCTGTAAGTTATATGTTTTATGAGCCTACTTACGTCTATAATCCGTTGCTTAAAATAAATAAATAATTATTATTATATATAAAGAAACCCGCATTTTATTCACAATACCAACACCCTCAAAACAGATTTCTAAACAACCATTTCAAGAGACAAACATCAACTGCATATATTACTGCACTTGAAAAAATGACCGCCAGAGGCGGGAATCGAACCCGCGTTGCGATTGAAAATTTCGCTCTGCCAACGCCAGGGTGGCCGAGAGGTTAGGCAATCGCCCGGCATGCGAGGAACGCGGGTTCGATTCCCGCCTCTGGCGATCATTTTTTCAAGTGCAGTAATATATTTAGATTGCAAAGTGAATGCTTATCACTTAAAAATAATAATTTATCGTATTTGAAAGCTTCATCTTTCGATTGTTAAATACTTGCAACAGTATTTCTTTCGAGTGTTGAGGGTGTAATCCCAATAACATTGATGAAAGCAACGCGGCATTACAGCGTTAAGAAGCACTTGAAAATTTCGACAGGCTCTGCCAACGCCAGGGTGGCCGAGAGGTTAGGCAATCGCCCGGCATGCGAGGAACGCGGGTTCGATTCCCGCCTCTGGCAGTCATTTTTTCAAGTGCAGTTATATATTTAGATTGCAAAGTGAATGCTTATCACTTAAAAAAATTATTTAAACATCAACTGCTATCGATGATGCGTTCGAAATCAGCCACAACCAGCGCCACAAAGCTTATTGAATGATTTTTAAGATCACAAATCTTAATACAATAGCATCTAAATTCATACAAGATGAAGCGTAATGTCGCCACGCTTCGGCTGCGCGTGCGCATCGATATGATTAGAGCATTGTTCTTTCTTACGACTTCCTGCTCGAAAAATGCTACACTCCCTTTTTATTGTGAAATATGCCAGATGCTTGAGTGATCTGATCTATTGGGTTTGTTATAAAGATTTATCGATTTAGTATAGCATCTGTGAGGGTAACCAAAACTGTCTGAAAGTTGATGTTAGCGCGCTAAGGAAAGGCTTATTTAATTTAAATATTAAATTGCCTGGCAAATGTCGGGTCGTATAAGGAGATCAAGAGAAAGTCGATAAGCAGAGAAGAATAGAAAAACTCCACCAAAAAGAAATAAGCTCTAAGATCTCTAGAAGAAGAATAGAGAGAAGAAGAAGAAGAAGCAATTGGATGATGACGATTAAATAACTTTAATTTTCATGAACTTACAGCTGCCACGATTTAAAAATATTTTCACTAAATTAAGTAGGGATTTACTAATGAAGTACCTAAGTATTTTCTTTAGAAACCGTTATTATATTTACTGGAGATCCGTAAATATTATGAAATGATTGAATACTTGTCGATATTTTTTTTAAATGCCTAATAGGTAGGTTTGCACGCTGTACTGTACCAGTGAAAGTCACTTTGTTTAAGGCTTACTGCCAGTCTTTCTACACGTGCAGCCTGTGGACCAGCTACACGCAGCGGGCATACGGTGCCCTGCGCGTCCAGTACAACAATGCATTCAGGGCGCTGATGGGGCTACCACGGTTTTGCAGCGCCTCAACGATGTTCGCACAGGCACAAATAGATGATTTCTACGCCATTATCCGAAAGAGGAGTGCCTCGCTGCTTAACCCCTTTCGGAGCACTACCAACAGTGTCCTGAATGCATTGGCCGAGCGGTGGGATTTCCCGATGATGCAAAGGTAGATGAAGCTGCATGCCAATTCATCGCCTTTTATAAGATAAAACCGTGTCATTTTTTAATTTTATTTTTTTATCATCATTTATTTGTAATTTGTTTTCTATTTATTTTCTTGTAATTTATTTTATATTCTATTAATTTTTGACATTTATGGTAATTATGGATACTTAATGTTTATCTGTATAGATATATTTTTTAATAGGCATGTGCGTGCTATTGTTTGTTATTTAAGAAAAGAATTTGATTTGCTTTTTTCTTTTTAAATAAGTACCCATTAAGTATATTAAAAGCAAAGGATCAAAAAAAACAATGCGAATTTCAAAAGTGATGTTCAATCAACCAATGATCCCCGATTTGACCATAAACCAAAAGAGAAAATAAACATTACATTCGGAAACCACAAAAAAAGAACAATATGTAGACCACAACAGTTTATCCAAATGTTTGCTTCCGTCAGTCTATCTCTGCGGTACTGTAAAATGCCTTTCTCTGACCTTATTGGGTGCCCTGTTAAAACATTTGCAAAGGTTACCTTATAAACTCATCCTAAACCAATTACATATCTTATTTCCTTATTGTTCGTACTGAACACCATATCGTTAGCCAAAGACAATAAATGTTGATCCTAATCGCAATAATTACGCCTCTTCATGAGGTGGGAGGAAAGATCCAAGGCACTATAGTCATCAATTGCTATAGCCCAGGGTTCCCACCGTTTCCATATTTGGACCAGCAAATGGTCCAGTAATTGGTAAATACATCTCTGATGAACTCAAGGTCTGTTTTTATTGGTCCAATAAATTGGTTTTAGACAAAACTCTATTAAACAATAAAAATAATGGAGTTCTAGTTTCGGGATATGTTTCTGATGAGCGATTCGGTTCGGCTCGTTTGATTGATTTGGAAGCAGTTGACTTAATTGACTGAACACGGAAATTATACCTTCGTATGTAATTTTGAGCCATTTCTACTTTCGATCCTTATAAGTTCAGCGGTAATGAAGAAAATGTTGTATATTTTCAATTAGTCTCAATGGAAGAGTCGTTTTCTAATAATTGAAATTACTTAAGTAAAGGCGAAATATGCTGCATGCCTTGAAAATACAGGATGTCCCTTTAGGTACAGATAAGTTACATAATGCTCTACTATATGCCAAAAAAAATTCAAGTTAAAGTGTTGCCATTTTTAGATTTTGGCTTGAGTTTTAGGAGCCTTACAAAAATTTTAAGAAAAAAAAACTATTGATTTTGGTGTTTGGAATAGTCAAGAGTATTAAAATAGTAAAAGTATTTTAAAAAGTCATCAATTGTAGAAGTAGCCATACAACAATTAAATATTTACATCTTGATATATAAATGGTAACGCTTTTACTTGAATATTTTTCTGCCATATAATAGGGTATTATGTAACTGATTTGTACCTAAAGGATTATACTTCATTAACAGGACACCCTGTATATGAGAAGCCTGCCTCGTTGGTCTAGTGGTCAGCACGCTGGGTACTATCCACGAAGTCCCGGGTTTTAATCCCGGGTCGGGCCGAGAGTGTTTGGGTTTTTCCGTCTTGAAATTACTCAGACACAGCTCCAGAGTCAGAAAGTTGGTGGTGTTAACACCCCGTGCCTCGGAAAGCACGTTAAGCCGTTAGTTCTGCGCCTGATCTCTGTACGGTCATGTCGGACTGCCGTCTCACTGAATTATGAGAGTGAAGGAACAGAGAGTGCACCTGTGTATTGCGCACACACTTGTGTACTATAATATGTCCCGCGCAGTTGGCTAATCTTTGTTGAGATAGGCCGCCGTAGTCGAAATTCGGCTAGGAGGACATTATTATATGAGAAGCTCAGTCAAGAAGAAGCGCGTTGAAAATTTATTCTTTTATGATAAGAATTCGATTGTGAAAGTGTCAAATCACTATTACAAGAAACTTCAGGACATCGTTAAGATACTATGGGTCGACACGATTAGAGAAATTGGTTTGACAGAAAACCCTCCCGAAGTTTCGTCTGCTTTGCATGATTATGTTTTCAGTGCTAAAAATTTTCGGACTCTTCTTTTTAATCTGTTACTCAGTATACAAGGACGAAAACTATGAAAATACGTTTTGTTTGAATTTTCATTCATGAAATTGCAAAAACCCATTTTACGCAAAATCTGCGCGGACGACGTCGCAATAAATAAGAAAGTTGGGTCTTAAATCCCAACCAAGAAAATCGTTTGAAGCCCCATTGAAATTGGAAATTGGACTAATGATGACTGACGGATTTTTTTTCCAAGTACATGTTTTTCAGGCTTACTTAAAATACAAGACTAACTTAATAGTAGCAGCAAGCAATAGCTATCAGGGTTCAATATAAGAACGAATATGCATTTCCAATGCTCTGAAAAAAACACGTTTCAGCCTTGATACAGCTATCTAAATCTGACCTCAAATCTCTTTATAAAGACTTCTAGTTCATAGTATATGTTTTAGATACGTTCTTTTTATATTCAACTTATTAATAAAAATTAAGATAAATTATTTAATACAATACAAAAACAAAAACTATTAAAGGGGGCCCTTATGGTAAGGTTCCCAGAATGCTGGCAGCATTATTGACAAGTGACGATCGTCTTCGTGTGGTCGTTCGCGCACCTAACTTCTAAACCAGGCGGTTGCGGGTTCTAATCCCGCAAGGGGCAAATGTTTGTGTGAGCACGAGCATTTGTACCTAAGTCATGGATGTTTATATGTATTTAAGTATTTGTATCCGTTATCCTAGTCACCATAGCACAAGCTCAACGCTTAGTTTGGTAATTGGTGTGTTTGTTGAAACAATTTATTTATTTATTATTACCGCGCTGGATAGCGATGCTTATACGCTGAGCAAAGTAGCTGCCAGCTCTTAGGTCACCACTGATGTCAACTAGCCTATTTTTTAATATTACTGACGGTTTAACCTACACGTTTTTTTTTTAACCTACACAGAATTCGAAAATAATGTATGAGTCTTAGAAAACAATACATTTTTGCAGAAGCAGTAGTGATCTTAATAATTTAATAAACTAGACGCAAACTACGACATTCATTGCTCGTATTTTTTCAGTGCTGAAAGCTCGTGACAAGTTAATAGAATATGCGATTTACAAAGATTTGTGATGCGAAAATTACATTTTATCACAAAAGAACATTTTATTTCGTCACGATGCGTGTTCCTATGATCTACTCAAGTATTCGGATAGTTTTCTCTTTCAATAATTGTTTTTATTTTGCTAAGATATCGTATAATATCTTAGCAAAATAAATATCGCATCGTAATGCGATTTTACTACTAAGGCGGTCCTGCACGAAATTAAGAAAATTAACGTATTTCTAAATTCTCGTACGATGAGCCGAATTAGTTAAATACATTAAAACGACTTATTTACGTTAACCTAATCATTGTACAAGGTCCTGGTCTTGTTGAAATTTGAAACAAATTCTTTATAATATAATAAACATGACTTGAAGCTAATGATATCTAAGAGGGTTTTTTTTTCGACAACTTGGTGATTTTTACGCATGAACCAATAATTTGTACATGAAAATGATTGTATTGATATTCCGCAGGTCCCCATCTTTTTAATAAACACGAAAAAAATATAAATAAGAAAATATGAACACTTTTCAGTTTTTAACACAAATGTCTGATGGTTTTGCGCATTGCGCAGAATAAAACCATTGTTGTAATCAAATCATCAAGTCAAAACTTTAAAGCAAATGGATTTAATTACTAATATTAATAAGTTCGGTTCTGTTTGAAGATCGTTTAGATTTAGGTACTCAAGTTGCTTCACGCTGCACCCCCGTAAGGAAATGTTAAATTTTAGTATATTGAAAAATCCACATGATTTGGTTAGATGCCCATAAGGGAAAAATTGTGGTGAACACAAGAAATGCTATAAAGGATTTCAAACTTTGTTGTTGCATTTCTAAACATACACTTCACTTCAATTTGTATTTAAAAAAAGTATTAATTAGTTGCTTGTGGCGCAGTGTCGGCAGCGCTTTGGTAGTGATACCAAAAGTTAAGCAACCCACGGCGCGGTCGTGATTGGATGGGTGACCATTCCGACCATTTAAGTGACGTGCATGACAAGCATCTCCGTGCTTCGGAAGGCACGTTAAGCAGTTGGTCCCGGCTAATATCTGTGGTATTAGTCGTTTAGCCTAGTCAGAGGCCCTAGGGCGGCTTGATAACTTCTGACAGTAAGGTTTGTCACTTGCCTTACATACACCCCTCCACCAATCCGCACTGAGCCCGCGTGGTGAAGTATGGCTCGTTCCTCCTCATAGTTGAGGTGAGGCCTTTTCCCAGCAGTGGGATCTAATAGACTGACTTATTATAATCAGTTGCATTAAATCCCGTTTGTGTCGTGAAGTACAAGAAATGCTGATCTAAATTACAGATGTTTTAAAAGGGTTTCTGTTATGACGTTCTACAGTGTTCACACAGGTACTATTTTGGTACTTAGCAGGTCCTTGGGTTTTTTTCTTTAGGAAACTAGTCTTTCGACTGAGATCTTCGTCATCCAGATTCAACTTTGTACATATTTAACGATTTCTTTACACAAACTCTCAATGTCTTAGTACTAACCTATTTTTTGATAAAAAGAAATAAACTACTTAAGCTCAAGTGTACTTAAAAAAAACTTTCCCACCGCCAAACTTCAGTGTGGCAACATTGAAAACTTTACATTAGTATTAAAACAATCATTAAATGTTGCTTGTATTTACTAACACAGTTTTTAAAACCTTTGTTACTAACACGTTAGGGACGATGCCCGAAATAAATCATTTTTATTTTTATTTTTAATTATTCAATTTAATGCGTAAAAAAATATATAAAAAGATTAAGGCAGGAAATACTAAATTAAAAAAACACATACCTGTCCCCAGCTGTTCATTTTCGCGAGCACAAAACACAACTGCTGAAAACGAAATCCTCACCTGCGCTCTACTCTTTTCTGTGTTCTTCCTTTCTTCTTGGCGAGCCTGGTCGTTGTCTGAGGTGCCTTCCACTAGGGACATGGTATACTGGCTGCCGGCGGTCGCCGTTCGCGGGTTTTCGTCGACGACTGGTGCTAAGCCAGCCGTGGAGACGCGCCTTGTCGGGTCCGGGATAGAGGTGGGGTGGAGTCGAGGTGAACAATTTTTTTTGTTATGAATAATTTATGAACATCTTACGATGCGAAGGCACTAACATAGTTAGCCTAATACGTTCATTGTTATACATGCCTTAAATGATCTTTATTAGAGAAGTTCAAAAAATGTTTCGTCCTAAACTGAATAAATGATTTTTGACTTTTGAACTTTGACATGAGTACTGGATGAGTCCTACGCAAAATCTACTAATTGAGCTGTTTTAAAAGGTTGTATTATATGAATAAATGCCGTAAAAGTAAGTACGATTATGCTTTCTTGAGTTGGATATAATTTTAAAAAGTCAAAGCATTACTTAATATTTTTAAATATATTATTGCACTTGAAAAAAAAGTGCATAGTGAATGCTTATCACTTAAAAAAAAAAAAAACAATAATTAATATTTTTAGTAGGTAGCTTTTCCATCGTTTTTTATATACCAATTAGTTAATTATTTTAATGAAAATTTAATGTCGTTTGTCGTTTACAATTAAATCATAAAATAAATAAATTACGTACGCGTTTCTTGAAACTTAATATGAAGAAGTATTAGGGGAAATCTCTTTCCAACATATTTTTTTTTTTATTTTGTTACATTTTTTGTATGATTCGTCTCCACGGTTTTCCGATGATTTTTATGGCAGCCGCTAGTAGGTGAAGGAGGAAGAAGGAGGTATTGTCACATTGCTTGTAGAGTCAGGGAAAACAAATAAAAAAAATACTGAAATATGTGTAAATCTTCGGGTTTAATTAAAAAACCAAATTTTTGATATCATTAAAAAGTTTTCATTTAAGTTAAAACCCTTCCATTATTGTGTCTGTTGGACTGTCGTCTGTCTTTTCATCCATTTATCTTTACGATAAGTTACGTACATAAGGCTCAATTATAGTAAGTAATATGATTTTATCTTAATATTTAATTGATTAAGATATAATTAAGATGTATTTAATTTATTAAGATATAATTAAGATGTGTAAGACGACTGTCTTGGTGTAGTGGTTCGAGCCACGGACTTCTAAACCAGGCGGTTGCGGGTTCGAATCCCGCAAGGGGCAAATGTTTGTGTGATGAGCACGAGCATTTGTACCTAAGTCACGGATGTTTATAAATGTATATAAGTATGTCTATCCGTTACCTAGTCACCATAGCACAAGCTCACGCTTAGTTTGGGGCTAGTTAATTGGTGTGTTTGTTGAAACAATTTATTTAAAAAAAGTGAACCTAAAGGGTTCCTTTTTTCTTTTGAGATACGGAACCCTAATAATTTGGAATACTTAGTTTCAGTGTTTGTAGTCTAGCTAGGTGTTGTAGTAGCCAATTTCGTATTTTGATTTTACATAAGGTTTTCACTTATATGTCTACCCATCCAAGAAATTACAAAAAGTAGGTACCTACATGAGTTTATCAGTAATTAGGTATTTTTAAATCATTCAAGTAGTAACCTAATTGGATAAAATACGATTTTAAGTAGTTATGTAAATTTTAACTGCTGCGTAACAATTAACATTGGATATTATTGTTGTTTAAGCACACTATTGCCATACAAACTGTATTTAGAAGTGGCGGTATGTACTAATATGGTCTTAATCACTACTTGCATATTTATTTAGCTTAAGAAGGTAACTATGGGAGATGAAACCATCTAAAATGGCGGACTAGTGTAGAACCTTAAAAGCTTGCACAAAATTGTACTAGATGCAGAACTAGGCACTACAGCACTACTTATTTTAGTTGTAAAGGCAGCAGAATAAAAGTTATTTCAATTATTTCATCTTCCCGCAGAATCATGGCGAAAGGAATTCCTTCGAACTTGTCCAACTCCATACTAAAAAAACAAAAAACGTAAAAAAAACATCGAGTTAGGTTTGTACAAAAGGTAGTTTTGTAAAGATAAAGGTTAGCAACATAAGATGAGAAATTAAAAAGAAAATCATAGCTCCATAGACGAATAGAAAAATGTCTTTTCAGTAGGCCTAGCTTAATAGCAATAGATGAAGAATCTCAAATAAATACGTATATGGAAATGAATCATTGAACGACTTTTCACGTCGCTTAATACAACCAGCAAATGAAGTGTTTCCTAACACTATAATCTGAATACTTTTGAGAAAAGAGTGAATAGACTGTAACAATCACTTTTGACAAGCGATTAAAATCCCTAAGCTCCACACACAATCCACAATCGTCAAAGTGCTTTACCTTATCGTTCGTCAAATTTGGGTACTTACCTACCTGAAACCCATGCATAAACTTAGACCCACAAGTCTCACTGCCTTTTACGGGTACCAAACAACACCTTTCCTAAGTTTCAGTTTATTACGAAATCATTGGTTAGTTTGTAATGCTAGTACACTTTTATTAAATCACATAAAAATAATCAGTTAACTAAATTTATACACTTAAAAATCTACTTATTCAAAAATGTAACCGTGTCCATGAGGCAAGGAAGCGAGAATGCTGGCTGCGTTTCCGCGTTGGATAGCCATACTTAGCCTCTGAGCGAGAAACGAGCCAGCTTTTTTGTTTTTCAGAATTGTATTTAATTTAGGGGCTATTTTTCTAAAAAGTAATTTGGCGTTAGGTCCCCACGGTCCAAAAGTTTCAACGCCAAACGGTGCAAACACATAATCACCTGCAAGAGACTCGTATTTGCGCCGCTTGGCGTTTTCTGCCGACTCAGCGGCAGACCCAGCTTTAAAAGCTGATTCCCTGAGATGAGAAGGGGCTAAAGTATCAACACAAGTTGCGTCCCATACCAAGGCCCGTCCCCGCTCCCAGGGAATGAGCGTGAGGCCATCAGGTCTCTTGCCATCATCACGGACCAACCCACGAGGTTCTAATGTGGAAGGAACGTTAATGCTGGCAAGAGCTCTTCTGATGGCGTCATTAAGTGCTGCGTGGCGGGCGAGACGCCCCGCATTTTGCTGGCAACAAAGACTATGAAGACCTAATTTGTCGACCTCCTTGCCACAGGGACACGTAAATGGTTCACAAACCGGGGCCCCGATTCGCAAACCCACACACACCCGGAATGTCTCGCTGTCAAAAAGTGTACCTATATTTTTGGAAGGGAGGGCGTGAAGCCAGTGACCTGATTCCTTGCAGGAAACTGCCAAGAGCCTTGCACGATGACAATCACTGACTGAATTTTGAAGCAGGGTATTGAAAGTCTCTCTTGCTAGAGGGACATCCCAGAGTTTTTGGTTGTGTGTTTCCTTTGGGATGTCTTCACTAGTACAGACACTTTGCCAACATTCCTCCGCCTCTCTCAACTCAGTTAGCTGGCAAGAGTGTTTAAAGATTTTGTCTACAAGACCAGCAGTGCTATAAAGAGAGGAGAGAAAGGCGGGGAGGGCAATACTAGAAATTTTGCGAACGCCGATACCACCAAACCGAATAGGAAGCATTGCTTGTAACTAAGAGTCGTTTATATCGATATGTTCTAAGAGTGGTATCAATAAGTTCTACAAGATGTAGTTTTTTCCAGATTGGACTTGCATGAAGGTAATATGTAAATTTTGGAACGAAAAGGCAGGATTTTAGAATGGTGTAGGCAATATGAGAGTTTAGATGTTCCAATCTGGGGGCTAACAGGGTGAAATGATTCAATTTTTTGTCGAGAAAAGGTTGGATGCTGGCATCTAGAAGAGGAGCTCCTAAAAGGCAAAGTGATTCAGAATTTAGAATTTTGATGTTAGGAGCAAGGATGTTGAATCTTTCAATTATATTTTGACGGGATTCCGCAGAAACATGGTCATTAATATAAAGTTCGCACTTTGAAAGATTGAGCTCCAAACCTATTTTTTTAAATTCTTGAATTATCCGAACGAGGTCTTGATACACAATATCAGCTTTGCCTCCGAGAAACCCATCATCAAGATACCAGACGTTAAATTTTGAATTTAAAGACTAAATGATGGGGTGAATGCCTAAACTAAAAAGTGCAGGACCTAATGGGTCACCTTGCTGAACGCTGACGGCAGAATCAATGCAATGGTCTAGATATAATAATTTGGATGGGCAATTGTAGCATTGGAACACAAAAGGATAAATTTTTGAGGTATGGGTATGAACTTCATTCAGCAAGGCGGATCTATCAATAGAGTTAAAAGCATTCCTCACGTCAACTTTCAGAAATACCTCCGATTCGTTGCCGGCGAGAAAATTTCGGGCTGCATGAACTGCAGCTTCGCAGCCTCCTCTACTGCCAAAGCCAAGTTGTATGGGCTGAAAAATGTCCTTGAGCGGAGAAAAAATATTACGGCAGGCTAATTTCGCCGCTAGGCGTCGAAACGTAGAGCCAATTGCGATTGGGCGGACACCGCCATCTTTTTTTACAAAAGCACAAAGTCTTGCGCCATATAATAGTGGAAGAAAGCTATCAAGGACTTTGCCTGACAGAAGGAGGTTGCAAAGCTTCGTGATGTTGGAAAGTAAGGTTCTGCCGGCGTCAGCGGCGGATGCACTAACCAAATCCTTAAGATGTTGAGGAGTGATACCGTCGATGCCCTCGGCAGAACCAGACGGGAAAGATATAATCGCAGCAAGCGTATCGCTGTCATCAAAAACCTGTAACGGGTGAATGTTGTGAGGTGGTGAATAGGAAAGGTAGGAAAGTCTGGACGTGAGGGATGCTTATTTTGAAGGCTGTCGAGAGTTTCCTGATTACGAGGAGCGAGTGTATCATCAGAGAAAAGGATACGAGCCGCATTCTTCAGATCACCGTCCATCACTTTATTTTCTACTGTGCTGAATAAGTTGTAGGATTTGTTATTATAACGAGGATTTAAAGTGGGAGGGGTTGAATTTTGAATAGTGTTGTCGATAAGAGCGCGAGTTAGAGACTTAGATGAAGTACTGACATAAAGGTAGGTATAGGAAAAAGTAAAAAGATTTTGCCAATTTGATTCAATGTTCAGAAGACATTTTTCGATGGACGATGAAAGAGATTTAGCAATAGATATTCTCGCTCCCCTAGGAATTCTTTTGACCACTGGAATTGATTGGTGGAGGTGAGAGATATGCGATTCGAAAGAAGGGTTGGATGTAGATGGAGAATTTGGAAGAGAGGGTAGAGGAAGAGATGTCTGTAACCTGGGATTGCTGAGACATCTTGATATATGGATATTCATATGGATATACCTTTAAAGGTTTTGTTTGAGTTACAGATGTGACAGCGATAAAACTCCGGCTGTGAGTGGGAACCGGGAGTTATAAAAACACTCATAAAATTAAATTTAAACCTAGATAAACAAACTATGAAAATTTGTAGACTAGCTTGCCAAAACAATCGATAAAAATTATATGCAAATAGAAAGCGTGTGAATTACTCGTACCTTACGTTATTTACAATCTTATCTACTAACTTAACTTAATTTCGTTTCTAATAAAACAAAACACACAAAATGACAAAAAATTGTTCAGACACAAAACTATTTGATGTTGCGCTGACACACGCAAGACAGTCCATTTTCATTCCGATAGAAGCTATTCCAATGGAGGAAGAAGTTTTGTGTAAAGCGCATATTGGTCAAATTGAAGTATCTCCTGGCAACGTCGGGGGCTTGAAAGGGCTTCCTTGGCAACGGCGGCTTCTTAGTAAAAATGACGTTGACAGGCAACAATCAGCTGATATTAAATAAAATTGAATTTGATGTCGCAGTAAGCTCCGAAGGCTGCGCATATGCGGAGAGTGGCAATCTGCACTTTAATTAAAATAATTTACAAAAGGAAAGTCAAAAGCGCCACATTAATCAGATAATGATATTAAATGAAATAAATTAAAAATCCAGCGAAGTCGCCCCTTTTTTTTTCAGTTGACTCAAAATCATTAAAATACCAATTCCAATACTCACTTCATTACGCAATATGTGCCCCAGATTACGAACAACAAAATTCCTTACTCCAATATCAAGATTATTTACTACATTTTAAACGGTCAGACAATGGTTCGTATTTCTATTTTGATATCTTTTTTTGCTGTCAGTACTCTTTGAGAGTATATTTTATAGGCTCAATGATTGAAAAACGTCCCCATATATTTGTGTAATGACTCCGCAAAGATGAGAATAGAACATAAAATGATTGAACTTGAAATGAAATTGTTAACGTCTCGTCTTCACAACGACTTTGCTTAAAAATAGACAGCGAAGGTTTTAAAAAGATTTGGAGACAATTGTTTTGATATATTTTTAGCTTAAGAGGAAAACGTATAATTTTCAGACGTAGGTATGGTTAACGTAGGGAGATTGGTCACCAAGTGCGGTGCTGCGGAGGACACGGCTCAAAACAGCCTTGAGTCGTGCCCAGCGAGGGAGTCGCAGCGCCGCACTCTGGTCGCGGAGATCGGCCAGGAACTCTCCTTCCCCAGCGTGTTGGAGGCCATGCTCGGGAGTGACAGAGCCTGGAAGGCCGTCACCTCCTTCTGCGAGGACGTCATTTAACAGAAGGAGACAGCGGAGAGGGTGCGGGAGGAGGATCCTCTTGCCGCCCCGATCCGAAGGCGACGAACGAGGCGGAGACGGCGGCGTTATAACCACCTGATCACCCCTGGTGGAGGACAGCCAGCGTTGGGTAAGAGAGTACCCGCGCCGGCATTGCACGGATTTGGATCCTGGATTGTCCGCACACTCCGGGCTATTCCCGTTGCCTCCTTCACCGTCGCTCGTCGCCCTTAGGGGGTGGGCTTGCTGGGCCTGCTAACACGGGCAATTACTGACAGGGCAGCGGTAGTATCTGGTCGGATACTAGGCTAGGCGAGCTACTAGGCTTCCTGCAGCCGCTCGCGAGTCGTCCGGTTCCTTGGACGACGACGACTGGCTCGAGACGACTCATGAGCTGCCAGGTGACTGACGGAGTGTCGTTGGTTCTTAGTGGGTATGGGCCTTAAACTCGAGTCCCACATAATGTATGTATGCAGTATGCGTAATGCATTTTCTAACGTTAAAAAAAGGTAGATTGGTCACAAATTGGGGTAAGTATGGTTACAGTTCGACGTAAGTACACTGGCCAGCACATCAGACTACCCATTGTCGTTGCAAATCGCCTCTAGTGCCACTACCTAAGATGCCGCAGTAATTAGCTTGACGTGCCGTCATCCATACTTACCGCGTGCAAGTTTCGACTTAGTAATATAGGAAATATAGCATATTTTGGAGGCAAAAATATGTACACATATTTTGCCTCCAAAATATCTTAAATGTAAAACTTGGTTTATGACTTTATCTTAAACTAGAAATGAGGATCTGCCGAGTTCTAAAATATATGTTACTAAAATGCCGCAGTCAGAGACGTCAATTCATTTAATCTAAAATTAAGTCTCGTACTTAAATGAAAGACTAACTTTAATTAACGTTTCTGAGTACCTACGACAGTAAGTATAAAATACATAGGGTTGAATTTTAGAGTAGAAGAAAAATAGATAGATTCGGAAAAAAAATTAAGGTAGCAAGAAATCGCAAAAAACTTTTGATGGTGTAGGTAATTAGTTTATGTTTCTGATGAAGATGTACTACTGAGTTATTTAGTTATTAGTCGGCCTTGAACACGTTTTTAGGGTTCCGTAGTCCTGACAAGGAACCCTTATAATTTCGTCATGTCCGTCTGTCTATCCGAGGTTTTGATAAGGGACCGTTAGTATTAAAAAGCTATTATTTTGTAGGTGTATGTATAACAATTACGCCGACAAAGTGGTAAATAAAATTTTGAAAAATATATTTTTTAGGGTAGGTAGCTTCCTTACATGTGCACTATTTTTAGTTTTTTACTTTAGCTGGGTTATCGGGGTAGCGTCGCTGGCGCAGTGGCTAGCGGGTTGCTTCTTATGTGGGGGTACCGCGCGGTTCGGTCCCACGTCAGGCCTGTGTATCTCCCCGCGTAGGTAGCAAAAACGTACCTACGCGTGGCGACCCTTACTTAGGGGCTAAATAATAAAGTACTAGAAAGAGGCGCTAGATGGCGTTAGAAGCTTCACGTAGCATTCAACCCTATCGCGTCGCGTGATATTACGTCACTGAATAGGTTTAGTGTATTAATCATATTCCAGAGCAATAAGTATGAAATTATCTTGCAATGGATTTTTGTAATGTAATGTTTTGTGTTTTCTAAATTACGCCATATTGTTGACGACATTGAGTAAACATTTCTTTGAATACAATTGCTAAGTCATACTTCTGTACGAAGTGCTAGTACTTATTCTGTGCCCACGTGCCGCCATGTACCAATGACTTTTTATGAGTTAGGTACATTAGTTGTTTTACTAACCGATGCTCTTACGGTGAGGTAAAACATCGTGAGGAAATCTGCACATTCAGGCGACTGCATGTGTAACCGTGATCCAAACTGGTCAGATTCCCCTGGTAACAGGGTCACGGAGGTCAAATGGCAGTCGCTCCACTGTAATTACCTGATCTGCCACATTTTAGATCATGGGCCAAAGCGGACTCTGGACCTCGCGTTCGAGTGCACAACCGGGATAACGCTAGGAGGAGGATGATGACTTTACCTGGGTTATAGGTATTTACTTCAGGTAAAACTTACATACGTCTGCATTTTCATATTCGGCGGAATACCTTCTATATGTCGTATGATAGATAATACTATATCACAAGATGACATAACTTTTACAGCAGTCCCCGCCTTTGGAATAAAATAGATTAGTTGAATATGTCACGGATCATTAACTACATACCTACATCGGTTCAAAAAAAGGCTATAGGAATCATTCTAGTGGCTGTATCTACCTACTACCTTATTTATTTTTGTAAGTACCTACATTAGATTAGGTAGATATAGAATTGTTTTTGGAAGAACTAGAAAACTAATTTAGTAAATATAACTCTGCATATCAATAAGATGGTGCGTTTAATAAGTGTCCATGCATCCCAGTACCTATTTTTTGGGCCCTAGCCCAAAAAATAAGGAGACATGGTTGTGGTCTCATATGCAGGGTTTCTTAAAGTGGGGACCACGGACCTCTTAGGGGCCCGTAGCATGTCGTAGGCACAGAACTAAAAAAAATGTTTTGTGGTCGTAGGTCTATTGAACGTCCCAGATGACAACGCCTTGCCTCGCCTTGGATTAAGTAGGTTTCAAGTTTATTTATTTTTATTTCATGCATGTTTTTGTTTTTCTTTTGCTTTAGTGAATAAATTATTTTTCACGCCTTGCAATGTCGATGACAATATCATAGTTTATTCTTGACTTTCCACAATTTAACGTTATCATTAAATTGCTAAATTGCTGAGACCCTGAAATGGACATAGGGTAGTATTCATTCATCCAAGAAATCACCCCTAAGTGGATGTTTCTACTTTGTATTAATTTGAAACCATAGGAGGGACAAATAATTAATGTTTTACTGCCGTAATCAGAGACGTCAATTAACGTTAATCCTTCATTAAGTCTCATGAAGTCTTTTTCTGTTTCATTGACAAAGAAAGTGTCAGAACAAGATTTAATAAAGGATTACTTTAATTGACGTTTTTGAGTGCGGCAGTAAATCTTTAAAAAAAATTAAAGGGGTGAAAAGAGAGAATTAACTTTGTAATAATATACAACAGGCAACCACTAGTTAGAAGGTTGTAGGTAGGTATTCATGAAACATACTTTTGTATAGCCATGGTTGTAGTAGGCAAGACAATAAAACTAACTACGGTTTCATTAAAAATCGTTTTATTATTATTAACAATTCGTGATCTACTTATCTGATGGACATCTACATATGAAATTTCCGATTATACTTGCCATGCACAACTTAGAAATGAGCCTCCAAAATCGAAGTATAAATTAGTCCGTACAAAAATGATCTATATCTTATTAAACCTTAAGTAGGCGGACTAAACACAAAATATTCCTAATTTAGTTTTTAAGTACTCATAGCTAAGTACTTCCAGTGGCTATTACGTATCTCATTTGACAACTAAAGTGATTATCAATATGTCTTGGTGTCTAACTGAGAACTGTCAAAACATGGTTTTCGTATTACCGAACTTCGGTTCCTAACACGTTGTTTTCACAATCGTAGTGACCCAATAAAATATAGTGTTACTACTGTGATGAAGTCCTGTAGGAAAATTTTCAAATACTGATTAGAATTTGATACTGATTCAGAATAAAAATATAGAACTTACTCGGCGCCATCGATCAGCTTGCTGTTTTAGTACAGCCTTCTGCTGTGCTGAGACAGCGTTCATTGAATCGCTGTGGACTCGCATGCTCTTTGAGCGGTTTGATTACCTAGTCTGAACTCTGAGGACCACGCCGGTAAAGCCAGCTAACGTAAAGTCCCGGTTTCCCCTAGACAAACTAAATCATTAAAATTATTTGATATATTTCTCCTAGGAGCCATCTAAAATACGAAAACATTTATTATCGAGAATTTTTGTGATTACTAACTTACGCCACAACTCACCACAACTTCTTCTATGTACCTACAAAATAACCGCTGAAAATCATGTTCTAGCGCAATGATTTTTCAAAGTCAAAACTTAAAAAAGGTGTCGCTAATGAAAGTTGCTAACCTATAGCCCAACTTATTAAAAACGTTGCTAAAATAAGTATCATTCCATATTGAACGCAATAGTCTTTAATTTAGCCACATAACCTGTCAATAACACTAGTGATGTGTCGATCTATGGTCGATATCCACTGTCCTCCACCGCATAGCCACTGTCCTATCCTATGATAAGCACTACGTACGTAATACCAAATATATCAATTCATCAGTTGACAACTGAGTTCGGTTACCAACTAACCTCAGTTATATTACACTCAGTGGCTATCATTTACGTAATAGCCCCACAGTACATCTTAAAAATATAAGGTCTCCTAGCCGAATTACAACCGCACGGCGGCCAATCTTAACCAAGATTATTATACCTAGTCAGGTCATAAGTTCTGTCACATGTGTAATATGAAATAATTTAGACATGTTTTTTATTTATGTAATCATTTATATAGCAAAATGAACTTAATAAAACATAGATTCATATAGTAATAAAGTTTATTCAAAAAGACCCCTGCCATTTTAAATACAGGCCTTCAATCTGCGCGGCCAGTCGTCTATTGCAGAACGAACGAGGTCCATGTCAATATCGGCTTGGAGGCAATCAGGATGAGGCTTTGAGCAGGCCTTTTCCTCCAAATGTTGCCATATCTTGTAATCTAACGGACTCAAATCTGGTCTGGAGGAGGGCCAGTCTTCGTGCCCGATGAAGTCGATTTCACGCGCCGCCAGCCAGTCTTGTGTGCTTTTCGGCTGAGCTGGCGCAGAATCTTGTTGGAATACCCAGTGCCTGTTATTAAACATGGTATGAGAAACATGTTCCACAAGGTTTTCGAGGACTGTATTTTGATACACAACTGCATTCGTTTTTACGCCTTTCTCTCAAAAATGTACATCAGTTAAGCCCCAATAAAAGATTTCCAACCAAACCATGAGCGAGGATGGAAAATGACCTCGTTGGACACGCGGAATTCGGTTGCTCGCTTCTTCACTGCTGTGTGCGTACACCTTACCATTTTGTTTGTTGTAGCTAGCCACCACTTATTGACCTGTCATCTACACAAGAGTCTTCATTTTATCGTTTTATGGTACGATAAACGAATCTTTTTTTTGTTAGTTATATTCAAATTTTTCAGTAAGTCGAAAATCTGAATTGGCGCGTAACCGCAACGATGCAACGCAATAACCTCGACAGGATCTTCTTTAAGTGTGTATATTTTTATTTATATGAAAAATTCGAAATTTGAATTCAATAAACTTTTTTGTGGCCAGCATTCTAAAGTCAAAAATTGTTATTGTGTGACAGAACTTATGACCTGACTATGTATTTGTGCGCAACACACAAGTGAACTCTCTGCTCCTTCACTCTCAAAGTTTGATGACACAACAATCTGACATGAGATCAGGCGCAGAAGTAAGGATCTACCCTAATATGTTTTCTGAGGCACAGGAGTGCCAACACCACCAACGGCCGAATTATTTGAGTCGAGAGAAAAAGACAGAAACAAATTCTGGCCCGACCCGGGAATCGAACCCGAAGAGGTCCCGCTCTTGGAGAGAAGCCAGCTTGACCACTAGGCCAATCAGGCAGTCAAGGTAAGTACACATTAACAAAAGCTTTAGTGTCATACAGACGTCTGACATGACTAGATCTTAAAATTATTAAATGTATAGCAGTAAAGCCATACAGAGATACTGGCAGTACATCAATCATCTGACCAAGTTTTTTTGCACAGTTAAACGCATTAAAATTAATTATTGTCACTAAGTAAAAATAAGTTCACTTCTTAAGTCATCTATGCCAACTTAGCTTAAATAATATTAGTAATACACTAACTACAACGAATACTAAACTAAAGTTACTAACTACATATTTAAATATCTATGTATTAATGTACCTAGACTCCTTCATCCACATTGCTCTTCCCGTTCAACGTCAATGGCACAGACACAGCATTGTCTTCACGTGATTTGAACTTCGGCTTGCCTCTAAACTCCTCTTCGATATCTTGAAGAGTTCTGTCCTTCGTCTCCGGTAGTAAAATCCAAATCACCACCATACAATACAGAGTTACCACCGCATACAACGCGTAAGCCCCATAAATATGTATGGTCTCTAAAAGAACCTTAACAGTCTTGCTAGTTAAGAAATAGTTTAAAGAAAACGCTATGGCGCTGATCCCACCCGCTAAACTCCTAAATTCTAATGGAAATAGTTCTCCTGATATGATAATTGGCAAAGGCAAAGCGCCTGTGGTAAGTGAAAACATATGAATATGAAGAAGAATGATTCCGATAGCCGGATGATCGAATGGCAGAACGTTGATTGCTTTCATAAACGTGTAAGCAGCTATTGCTATCAGCGCAGCGAAATTTATGCCTACAGTCACAAATAAAACCGTCCGTCTTTTGATTTTCTTAATAAAGATCAAACCAACAATTGTAGATAACATTCTCTGTGTGTCTAAAATCGTTATGTGCAACGCTACGTTAGCGTCATCCCCCAAAATAGCTCGAATGATGTCCACAGTGTACACTATCAAGAAAGCCATTCCTGTCCACAACGACAAAGTGTACAGGTGTACCATTATAAACACTGGCTTGTAAAACTCACGTTTGCTAAACGCATCTTTGATATAATGTATAACACTCATATATCGATATCTCTTTGTACTTTTAACAATCTCTTTTCTAACCTTCCTTGCTTCCAGCATGTGTTCCAACTCATCGTTTTCAGCGTCTCCTCTTAACCAGCGGAACGATTTCTGACTCTCTTCAAACCTGCCTTTATCCGCCAACCAACTTGGGGATTCCGGTGAAAATATCAATATGCTCAGACTGATAAAGCTAATAACAGCACAGACGATTGCTGTAGTCTCCCACGCCCAGAACGATCCAATGATGTGCACTAATAAAGTGGCAGCTGTGATGGAGCTGGTCATGATAGCGGAGAAGATGCCTCGGTTTGCAGGGCTGGTCAGTTCTCCGATCATGATGGGGGAAAGTGAGAGATTGATGCCAAGCGAGAGTCCTTGAAAGGCCCTGGCGATGAGGATGTAAGTGACGCTGGTGGCCAGGGCGATGCACAGCCAGAAGACGAGGATGATGACGCAGCTGATGATGCTGGCGACCTTTCTGCCGAACTTGCCCATGAGAGTCGGTACTATGAGGTTGCCTATGATGAGCGAGAGGCCCACGATGGAAGCTGAAATGAGAAAACAGATTGTATGCTCACAGTAGTTTGGTTACGATATTTAAAGTTGATTCAATTAATCGGATCTGATTACTTAGAAGATGTTTGCTGGCAAAGTTCATTTGCCGTTACGGATACACTAGGAAGAAAAGAAAAACTGGGCAAGTTCAAGTCGAACTCACGAGTCGAGAGGGTTCCGTACAAAATAAGATTTTTTATTTACGGTGTAACCACAAATTTGCGATCTTCCGAATATTTCCTTTGATTATGCTGTAAGACCTTCCATCTTGCTAAATTTTATGATGGGAAGTACCCTATAGGTTTTGATTACCCTGCAAAATGTTAGATAATAGACCGTATCTTTGCACTGCGTTTACATAAAGCTTGATTTTTTCACAGCTTCATGGGACAGCAGCAACACATTAATTGATCTTACGGTCGATCGTGAGTGCGTGAATGATCATTCGATCATTACGATCTAAGCTTTGACCAAAAATAAAATAATCATTTGGGTTAATTAATCATTACCAAAGGGTCGTGGGTTCTAGTCTAACCGGATATTACGGTCAATCAATTTTTGTGTGCGAATTTGAATTTAATTTCGTAAATTCATTTGGGAAGTGAACCCGCAACCGCCCTGTCCGGGGTAATTCAACCTAAATGACGTTGAAAGATATCTTTAAAAACCTGAATAAAGCTTCTCGCATTCGTTACTCGTCGTAGTTGGTCGAAAATATATTTTTTAAATTAAAACAAGATACACCATACTAAAGTTTTAATTGCTTGTCAAAAAAAATTGCCCTCGAACAACAACAGTTCGGACTTCGGACACATGAAATATGATAATACCATCTATGTTACCAGAATCACACTAATTACTACAAAACTTCTCTAAGACACCGGTTGACGACTTATACGCTGGTGCGTTATAGTGTAAGGCAACAAAACGTACCATTTAATTTATGAAAATTCGCATGGTAAACGCTAGTCACTGAATACAGGGATTGATTAGGTACGGCCACAGAATAAGTACTAGTACTTCGTACAGAAGTATGACTTTGCAATGAAATTGAAAGAAATATCTACTCAATGTTATTAACGATATGGTGTAATTCAGTTCGCCTCTGACTCAAGCACATTTTCGTGTAGACACCTACAGAAATACATTGCAAGATAATTTTATTCTTATAACTCTGGAATATGATTCATAATACACTAAACCTATTCAGTGACGTACTATCACGCAACGCGATAGGGTTGATTGCCACAAGAAGCTACTTACGCCATCTAGCGCATCTTTCTAGGACTTTATTCACGCTCGTCCAACCAGCAACCTAGTGTCACGCACCGCCGGTGAATAAAACGCGGTAGCGTGTTGCTGTCGGCTAGCGACACCCAACTTGTTTAGTCCCTTACCAAGGAGTCGCCGCGCGTAGGTACGTTTTTGCTACCAACGCGGGAAGATACACAGGCCTGGTACGGCCAACAAAATATAGATACGGGAAAACAAAGTATCAAATTTGTTAAAAACAAAGTTTGGCTTACATATTTGAACCGTTTGGGGTAGAAACGCTAAGACCGTGGGGATCAAGTGCTCACAAGCTGTTTCGTGAGTTCATTGGCCATTTAATTTAGCTGAAAACGATACCAAACTTGCCCTAGTAGGTATAAATTAGCAGTTATGACGAGTCACAGTGCGTGCGGAGTAAGGGAACTTCACCCCCTCCCCCAGCCCCCCAGCGGGGTGTGAGCCGCTGACTCGCGGGCGTTTTCCACACTAGTCTACCTAAGGAACAAGTGTGCCAAGGCTCATCCTTTGATTCGGAAAATATTGGTTCCCATACATTGAATACGTATAATGACTCCGCTAGTATGCTGTGTATGTATATTATGCGCAAGATATTAAACATAGTAATTTACCATAATATCATGTCGTTTTGTCTTTTTTGGATAGTACCGTACCTTTGCTTATGAAATGAGCTCAACAGCTCACAATGAGCTCCCATATAGAACACATTGTAAACAAAGCATTCAAAAGTCTAGGCTTCGTTTTACGCACATGCAAATCTTTTAATGATACGGATGCAATTAAAGCAGTTTATTATGCATACGTTCGCAGTATTCTCGAATACGCGAGCCCCGTCTGGTCACCCCAATATAATACCTATATCCACAGACTTGAATCCATTCAAAGAAAATTTGTAAAATATTTAAATTATCAGATGCGAGTCAGTCACGGTTCTTATCTGGAGAGTTGTCGCCACCACGGACTTCTAACACTAGAAGAAAGACGCAACATGCTAGACATGTCCCTCTTACACGACATACTGAACGCTCGGCTCGACTGCCCTGGTCTCCTGGCCAGCATGTCATTCTCCACTCCATCACGTCGAACTCGTCACACGTCCCTTCTATATGTGCCTCCACACTCGACTAAATATGCGGCCAACTCGGTTCTTACTCGTATCGCGCGCACCTATAACCACAATTTTAGTGATATTGATATATTCAGAATGTCTAAAAATACTTTCAAGAGAAAGGTCATATATTCCATCAGAAGCACATAGGCATTTTATACATTATACGCTACGATTTGGATTTCTTTAAGAAAGGCGTGAATAGGCTGTTGTGTAGACAGACATGTCCTATCCTCGACCGCATCGGTCGCTCACCATCCGGTGAGATTGCGGTCATATGTCTGCCTATTAATGGAAAAAAAGGTATTTATAACTTACACATCAGTGTTAATGAAGCTTTCCACTGGCGAAAGAATTACCTTAAGAATTACCATAATGGTTTCAATGGTCCCTGCGACTGATTCTTACGATAAATTGCATTAACTTTATAAAATATATAAATAAGTCAGCCTATTAGATCCCACTGCTGGGAAAAGGCCTCACCTCAACTATGAGGAGGAACGAGCCATACTTCACCACGCGGGCTCAGTGCGGATTGGTGGAGGGGTGTATGTAAGGCAAGTGACAAACCTTACTGTCAGAAGTTATCAAGCCGCCCTAGGGCCTCTGACTAGGCTTAACGACTAATACCACAGATATTAGCCGGGACCAACTGCTTAACGTGCCTTCCGAAGCACGGAGATGCTTGTCATGGACGTCACTTAAATGGTCGGAATGTTCACCCATCCAATCACGACCGTGCCGTGGGTTGCTTAACTTTTGGTATCACTACCAAAGCGCTGCCGCCACTGCGCCACAAGCACCTCTAATTCTGCATAGGTTGAGATTAATATGTTACACATCGACGGCAGTTTCAATTGGTGTATAATTGCTATTGTATTCGTATAGTACTATTGGATGTATTTCCATTAAGTAAAAAGTAATAATAGTAAATTGATTTATTATACGTGTATAATGTGCATGCCTTGACAGTTGCAGTTGTGATAGTTGCATAGTGGATTACATAATGAGATCTCGTTCGCGATCGCACTCGGTTTTTATATTCTCTGAATTTCCTATTTCAGATATTGTTATGATTATTAGATTATTTGTATGTGATGCAATGGTCTACTAACAGACATCATAATTGGTTTGCTGAACAGACAACCTTTGTTCCGTAAGTGTGAGCTATTTTTTGTTTAGACTACGTGCATTTTTTGTTACAGTTACATCATTACCTACTATATTATCCAGTTTAAGGGTATCGGGTATGCTATTAATACGTTTTTTAGATTTTTTTGAAGGACCAGAAATATTTCGAACAATGTCTAATACTTTCTTCCGACCTGGTGATAAAAGAGTTGTAGCATTCGACTTCTAACTTTTTAACATATCGCCGTAATTCAGATAAGCTTTCATAATCTGAGATTCTACCGTAATTTTTCCACTTTTTATGTGCTTTTGTTTTTTTCTTCAATAATTTAATTAATTTATGTGAGAACAAAATAGGGTATTGATTTTGGTTTGAGGTTTTATAGTGACTACGTACATACGTATTTACCTAGTCTACTTACTTATACCATAATTATGGTGGCATATTCTCGTAAAGCGGGAGATCGTGATGTCTAGTTTAGTAGGTTACCTATATAAAAGGTATTTTTTATCATTCCCATATTATAGTTCAAATTTACCATTATCACTATGTGTGGTTGTTTTCGAGTTAGTGTGTCTTTTGGAAAAACCCTAACCCCGTTATTCCAAAAACTTAGTACCGGGTTTAAGACAGGACTAAGCTATTAGCTAGCTAATTAGAAAAGCGCTTCTCTGTCAGGTTATGTCACTAATGTGTCATTCATTCCTCTGTTGTCGGCTAATATTTAGACCCATTTTAAACCTGGTCTATTTTTTTTGGAATAACACCGTAAGTATCTATTTACCTAATTGCATTAACCAATTTCTTGTTCATGTATTTATGCGAGTACATATTTAGAAATGCCTACATATTAAGGGTAATTAGGAATAAAACGAAGAAATAAATTTAAATAATCATTTATTTATTCAACATCCAACTGGATGATCACTTGCTGCGACTTAATAAATTATCAGTCTTATAAATTAATATCACAACAATCAACAAGAGCTTTCAAAATTAAAATCCTAATTTTTGGTTTCCGTTCAGTCAACTTCCTCTACTGTGGGGCCGTCATTCCTTTGCTGGTAGCCGCCGGGCATTCCTCCTGGCATACCTCCGGGCATGCCGCCCTGGCCCGCGCCGTGCATCTTGCTCATGATGGGCGAGCAGACGCGCTGCAACTCCTTCAGCCTGTGCTCATACTCCTCCTTATCGGCCAAGGTGTTGTTGTCCAGCCACCGCAGCGCCTCGTCGCACTCATTGCGGACCGTGCTCTTATCCTGGTCACTAAGCTTCTCCCCAGCATCGTCCAAAGCCTGTCGCACGCTGAACACGTACGCCTCAAGCTGGTTGCGAGACGACACACGCTGTCTCTGCTTCTCATCCTCCTCCTTGTACCTCTCCGCCTCTGACAGCATGCGATCGATCTCAGCCTGCGACAGCCGGCCTTTGTCATTTTTGATCACTATGTTCTTGCTACGACCAGTGCTGTTCTCCTTAGCTGACACGTTCAAGATGCCGTTAGCGTCCATGTCGAAAGTGACGTCGATCTTTGGCACTCCGCGTGGCGCAGGGGGGATGCCGGTCAAGTCGAACGTGCCCAGTAAGTTGTTGTCTTTCGTCATAGCTCGCTCACCCTCGTAAACTTGGATGGTCACGGCCGGCTGGTTGTCCGAATAGGTCGTAAATGTCTGCGATTGCTTGCACGGGATCTTCGAGTTGCGCTCGATGATCTTCGTCATTACGCCACCGGCCGTTTCAATTCCAAGGGATAGAGGAGCTACGTCCACTAGAAGCACATCCTGGATCTTGGAGTCGGTAGATCCGGTGAGGATGGCCGCTTGGACGGCGGCACCGTACGCGACGGCTTCATCCGGGTTGATGGATAGGTTCAGTTTCTTGCCACAGAAGAAGTTCTGCAGCAGGTTTTGCACTTTCGGAATGCGAGTGGAGCCGCCGACGAGCACGACGTCGTGGATCTGGCTCTTGTCTAGTTTAGCGTCCTTCAGCGCTTTCTCCACCGGGTCCAGGGTGCCGCGGAACAGGTCGGCGTTCAGTTCTTCGAAGCGGGCGCGAGAAACTCGTGTGTAGAAGTCGATACCCTCGTACAGCGCATCAATCTCGATGGTGGCTTCCGTGCTCGAAGACAGCGTGCGCTTAGCGCGCTCGGCGGCGGTGCGGAGGCGGCGCAGGGCGCGTGGGTTCATGCGCAAATCCTTCTTGTATTTGCGCTTGAACTCATCCGCGAGATGATTCACCAATCTGTTATCGAAGTCCTCACCTCCGAGATGTGTGTCGCCGGCAGTAGATTTTACTTCGAACAGAGAGCCTTCGTCGATTGTGAGGACTGAAACATCAAAGGTCCCGCCTCCGAGATCGAAGATCAGCACGTTTCTTTCGCCTTTGAGGTTCTTGTCGAGACCGTATGCGAGCGCGGCGGCTGTCGGTTCGTTGATGATTCGTAGAACGTTCAGTCCAGCGATGGCTCCTGCATCCTTGGTGGCCTGGCGCTGGGAGTCGTTGAAGTATGCCGGGACTGTAATGACCGCGTCACGCACACTTGTTCCGAGATAAGCTTCAGCTGTTTCCTTCATCTTCGTCAACACCATGCTGCTGATTTCTTCGGGCGCGAACCTCTTCGTTTCGCCTTTGAACTCCACTTGGATCTTCGGTTTGCCGCAGTCGTTGAACACCTTGAAGGGCCAGTGTTTCATGTCTGCCTGGATCTTGGGGTCGTCGAATTTGCGTCCGATCAGTCGTTTCGCGTCGAACACCGTGTTGCTGGGGTTGAGAGCGACCTGGTTCTTCGCCGCATCGCCGATGAGCCGCTCTGTGTCCGTGAAGGCGACGTACGATGGTGTCGTGCGGTTTCCCTGATCGTTCGCGATGATTTCCACGTTCCCATGCTGGAAAACACCGACGCAAGAATAGGTGGTTCCAAGATCAATTCCTACAGCTGGCATTTTGTCTTCTTGTTAATACTTTGCACTAGTAATTCTTGGTAATTCACTTGTTAAACCGCTTCGGTTTGTACCGAACTCACTCTTCGTCTGCTTTGTTTCGTGTTTCAAAATAATCTGGGTTCCCGCTGCGAGCCGGTCGCTTATATATGGTAGCGAATAGGATTCGAGAATATTCTACTAGCCTCTAGAACCGACCAATCGGAGGGCAGTAAATATCGAACATTCTAGAACCGGCGGGCGCCGACCAATAGCGAGTCAGTTGAAAAGAGACAAACAAACAATAATTTGAGAGCAGGGTGGCTGATAACAAAAAAAAAACCTTAGTTTAGGGTAATATTTTATTCTTTGAAATTGGGTAGTGTATATTCAGAACGGATTATTTATTTCTTACTACCTTTTTTTATTTAATTTTTTTATGGTTTTTTTTTCAGTATTTATAAATAACTGATTTACATATTTGCTTGACACATTTTAAAAATTATGTGTGTATTTTATTAATTTGTTTAGATACAATACATACAAATAAGCAGTACAGAAAAAAAGCTTCAAAAATAATAAAGTGTGTATTGGAAAAATATAATCCTACATGAAGTCACAACCAAATTGTTATTTATTATAGCGTCAACTTTAAAGTCATAATCAAATTTTATCACAACTAGTCAAAAATGTAACAAACAACTCACTATTTTTAAAAAAAAATACTGTTTGTGTTATCTTGAATTTTTTACAGTGTTTTTGTTATCACTTATCATAAAAATATGTGGTACGGCTATCTTATTTATAATTATGATGGAATAATTTTGACACTTTATCTGGGGTAATTTAAAGTCCTACAGCTGGTCACACACAGAAAAGGGAGAATCCTCTAGAAAGCACCGGATCACTGCATACAGTGCGCAGGTGCGAGCAGGATAGCGTATTATTCTAGTGACCCGGTGCGAGGAGGATAGCTATATTTCATTGATTGTTTTGAGTTGACGCAACAAACAGCTGTGCCGTAGGCACCGTAGGGGTGAGTCAATGTCACTCGAGAATTTTCTCCCCTTTACGATTCCGCACCGTTATCGATAATGTTGTAACGGATTTTGTGCATCCTTGAACTGAATTGAACAAAAATAATTTTGATACAAATAAATTCAAGGTTCAAAAATAGTGTGACTAGGAAATAATTTTACATGATGCCCGTTTTTGATGCTGATGAATCAATGAACTGGTGATAGTGACTTATAACGAAAAATAATTATATAATTTAGAAAATTGTTATGTATTCAATTTATTTATTCAATGTCGTAATATCTTCAACAAAATAGATATTAATTTTACCTGCCTGTTACTGTGTTATTCTGACTTTAAAAAATACCGACCAAGTGCGTGTTGAACTGGCGCATTAAGGGTTCCATAGAAAGGTTTTTTCTACAATAATGTAACAAACTTGCATTTTTGGGATATTTTCCATTAATTGTGCTTAAAGACCTTCCTTCGTGCAAAATTTCACGATTCTAGGTCTAAGTGTAAGTAGGTACTTACTACCTACCCTTAGGTTTTGATTGGTTCCTCTGCGAAATGTTAGAAAATACGCCTAAAGTGGCCGTATCTTCGGTTTGCGTTAGCTTAGAAACATTAACGTCATTTTTCACAGCTTCAAGGGGCCATAGTCATTAATATTTGATGTTAATTTTAACTTGAGATCTTCATGCATTGTTAAAAAAATGGGGAACTGACAGAAAGACGGACAAAAAAGCTTTTTGCCGAGCTGGCTGAGCGGCTGGTCACCGTAACTGGTGACAAGAAGGCTGGTTGTTACCTCGGCAAACGTTTGAGATTGGCCATTCAGAGGGGTAACGCTGCCAGCCTTCTCGGCACCAGCAACTTGGTGGAGGGGTTGATAGTATAATTATATATTTATTTTTTATTGTTAATAAATAATTTGTGTTAATACTTATTTAATTAATTAAAGACGGACAACATATTGATCCGAGAAGAGTTTATTTTCCTTTTGAAGTGCGGAACCCTAAAAACGAGGACGTAGGCTCCGCGCTGCTGGGCCACCGAACACAGCCCCCGGTGGCTAGCGACAAGCTGTTTACATTGTTTTTATCTCAGACCAAATAAAAAAAGGAAGACGGAGTGCGTTCAAACAATGAAGTGAAGCTAACTGTGCAAATCTGTGTGCGTGACCAAATGCGTAGTACAGTGATTGCGTTAGTGTGTACTGTAGTTAAGTAATACCAGTATACTGAAAATAATTGACCCACAAACGAATGAAAAAAGTCTAGTACGAAGCTTTTTTTCTCACTTGGATTTAAAATTAATAAGGAGTTTCAAATAAATTTTGCACAATTTTAATAAAAAGATATTTTATTTCATTTATTTAAGAAAATAAACAGTTTCGTGAATTTAGTAACTTGCAATAAATCAATACCTATGAAATTGATAATGGTTGGGGAAAAGTAAATTGAAAGTACGTACGTTCTCAATAATATGTTTTTTTGTTTTGTTTTTGATTCTTTGCACGGCTAGTGCATTCGCCACAACTAAGTGTCAAAAGGTAAGGAAACGATTATGAAAAGAAAAGTTGAAAGGAACGGAACGTAACTTTGTTTGGGATAGGAGCAGGTTAGGTTAAATTGTCATAAAATAAATAAATATGATTACTTATACTATTAGCTACTATAAATATGGATAAGATATTAAGAATGGAAGTAGGAAAAGGAATACGGTGGGATACAAGAGCGACAAACAATGAAGAATGATCAATTAAAGGACATGAAAAGAAGATGTGGTTCAGTTCACCTATGTCAGCCCTACATTCACAGTTCACACAAGTCAGAGTCAATTATTCGGAGTCTAGCAGATGAGCTGGATTAATAACGTAGTAAATAGAAGCAAATGATAGCCAGCTAAAAAATATCCCACATTTGGGGTAAATTTTTGTGACGGATTATAGGCAACACTGACTGCATTTGTTGGGGTCTGGTGTTTCAAAAACATAATTGTAAACATTTTGTAAATACATTGAAATGATCAACGAAATGTATTACTTACTTATGAAAAGGGATTCCAGAGATTTTTTTTTGAATAACGGAGTTGTTTTTGCAACATTTTACCACGCACGACGGCATTTTCAATTATTTTGTGAACGAACGGTCGCGCGCATATTTTGTCAAAGGTTTAGCAGGGCCCTGACGCGCGGTCGGCTTTCTATTTCGAAACCGGCTTCCTATTGCCGGATTCACTTCTTTAGTACGCGAGGCTACGTCTACCTTTTTTTATTTGGTCTGAGGTTTTTATACGTTTTGTATGGATACGCTGCACACGTGAAGCGAGTGGTGGCCACTCGCGACTCTGTGTTCGCGACACAACACGCCATTGGTGGTGGCAGTGGGTGACCTCATGTCAAATTGTAGCGGCCACCGACCACCTTCGCGAAGCTTCGTTTGCGCGGGACTAAAGAGAAGACCAAAGACGATTTATTTTAAACAGTCTTCAGAAATAAAACAATAAGGCTCCGAGACTTTATTCATGTATTTCTGAAGTCTGTTTAAAATTTAAATGCCTAGGTAGAAGTAAATAATCAACGTTTTTAGGGTTCCGTACCCAAAGGGTTAAAACGGGACCCTATTACTCTATCTCATGAACCGTGATGGCAAGATAGTTGAAATTTTTACAAATGATGCATTTCTATTGCCGCTATAACAACAAATACTAAAAACAGAATAAAACAAATATTGAAGGGAGGCTCCCATACAACGAACGTGTTTTTTTTGGCCGTTTTTGCTCGATATTAATAATAGCAATCCGCACTGAGCCCGCGTGGTGAAGTATGGCTCGTTCCTCCTCATAGTTGAGGTGAGGCCTTTTCCCAGCAGTGGGATCTAATAGGCTGACTTATAATAATAGCAATAGGCAGCCGCTTGAAATATTCACTGAATATTAATATGTATATTCACTTTAAAAACTAATAATTTAATTATAAAATAATAAAAAAAGGGGGCGGGCTCCCATATATATTTTTTTTCATATGTGAAACTAAAAAAAGGTCCTAGTTTACCCTACTGTGATATTAAAGATAATGGTACGGAACCCTTCGTGCGCGAGTCCGACTCGCACTTGGTGGGTTTTTGTAATTTCGTATAAGGAAACCAAATAGACAATCTTTGTATTTCTAACATGTATTGATTGAAGTGCTACTAGTAGATTTATTAATCGTCGATGATTAAACTTAATTGTTTTGAATTGAACCGTAAGATATATCACACTACTACCTACTTTGATTTTAAATTTTCTGTGATTCATAAACTTAGTTTCAGACATAACCTACATACAGGACCTACTCAAGTAAAGGATGATGCAATTTTTGGTACCCACCCCCAATAGCTCTTATTATTTAACTCTTTAATAAGTACTACCTATAATATTGCGGGTTCGAATCCCGCAAGGGGCAAATGTTTGTGTGATGAGCACGAGCATTTGTACCTAAGTCATGGATGTTTATATGTATTTAAGTATTTCTATCCGTTATCCTAGTCACCATAACACAAGCTCACGCTTAGTTTGGGGCTGGGTAATTGGTGTGTTTGTTGAAACAATTTATTTATTTTTATTTTATTAATAATAATCTATTTGTGTACACATGTTTAGAATTATAGTCCTGCGTCTATATTATTATAATAGTTTGTAGCATGGTTTTATTGTGACATGATTTGTTTTGTGTACCATATAAATAAATAAATAATAGCAATGTGTGATACGTCGTTAGACAGCCCTTAGTAACCTGAATAAAAGTTACTATGGCGCCAAGTTCCGATCATTAGTCCGTTCAGAGCTGTACGGTATTAAATTCTCAGAATAAGAACTGGCACCTACTTTTAGTAACTACCACCAATAGCAGTGTGTGATACGTCATTGAATAGCTCTTAGTATTCTGACTAAAGGTTACTATGGTGCCAAGTTCCGATCGCAAGTACGTTACACACTTAACAAAGTTGCTATAAGAGTAATAATTATAATTTGCAAACATTAGATCATTTTTCTCAGAGATCACAACATTATCTTTATGCCATTTACTGTAAGTACACAAGGTAGCGAACAGGATATAAATAAAGTGAGTTATCGTTATCAAGCAGTCTAGTGCAAAGTTAGCAAACACAGGTAGGTGATAAATAATAATAAATTGGTTCAACAAACACATCAGTTTGGTACGATCTAGCCCCAAACCGAGCTTATGCTGTACTCCCGTGCCTCGGAAAGCACGATAAGACATTGGTCCTGCGCCTCTCTCTACGGTCATGTCGGACTGCCGTCTCACCTAATTATGAGAGTGAAGGAACAGAGAGTGCACCTGTGTATTGCGCACACACTTGTGCACTATAATATGTCCTGCGCAGTTGGCTAATCTCTGTTGAGATAGGCCGCCGTAGTCGAATATCGACTGGGAGGACATTATTATTATTATGGCACAGATATTATAATAGCTATGACAGTTAGGACCTATTTTTAGGGTTCCGTTCCGTACGTAAAAACGGGACCCTATTACCTACTATGCCTCCGCTGTTTGTAGTTAAAATTTTCACAGATGATTTATTTCTGTTGCCGCTATAGCAACAAATACCTATTAAAAACAGAATAAGTTAATAAGTAAATTTTGTAAGGGAAATTTGATTTAATTTCGTAAAAACTTGCAAAATAATTGCTTAAGTTATAAAAATATTAAAAAAAACAGAATAATGTCCTCCTAGCCGATTTCGACTGCGGCGGCCCATCTTAACAGAGATTAGCCAACCGCGCAGGACATATTATTATAGTGCACAAGTGTGTGCGCAATACACAGGTGCACTCTCTGTTCCTTCACTCTCATAATTCGGTGAGACGGCAGTCCGACATGACCGTAGAGAGAGGCGCAGGACCAATGTCTTAATGTGCTTTCCGAGGCACGGGAGTGTTGACACCACCAACTTCCTGACTCCGGAGCTGTGTCTGAGTAATTTCAAGACAGGAAAACCCAAACACTCTCGGCCCGACCCAAAATTGGAACCGGGACCTCGTGGATAGTACCCAGCGTGCTGACCACTAGACCAACGAGGCAGTAAAAAAAAAAGAATAAAATAAATATTTAAGGGGGCTCCCATACAACAAACGTGTTTTTTTCGCTGTTTTTTGCTTGATAATAATAATTGCAACATGCAGACGCTTGAAATATTCAAAAAATATTAAGTTGTATATTCACTTCGATAATAAATAGTTAAATAATAATAAAAATTAAGGGGGGCTCCCATACAGACGTGTTTTTTACGTCGTAATATCGTAAGTATAGTGTCTAATGCTGTATAGATTATGGTACGGAATCTTTCGTGTGCGAGTCCGACTCGCACTTTGCTGTTCTTTTACGTTTATAAACAGCCATGAGTTCTAAGACTTAGGTACAAACTTCGAATGCTCGTGCTTATCACACAAACATTGGCCCCTTGCGGGACTTGAACCCGTCACCTCTGGTTTTATAGTCCGGAGCACGAACAACTAGTAGATGCATGCACCAAAGACGGTCGTTTATCTAAAGACAGTGATGCATACATATTTTGGTGACATTTTTTTCATCTCCTTTCGATATGCTTAAGATAACAATACAAAGTCGTCGACGTAACAAAGGAACACACTTTTTTTTTGTTTTGGTCTTTGACTTTCTGTCGTAAACTATACTGACTGGAAATACTATTCAAAATAATTCAAATCTATCGGTATTTTGATAACGGGTCGTTTTGTTGTACCTACGCTACTTACAGATTTTTTTTCTTTCGTAGTAGTACAAACTCTAAAAATAATCTAAGTAAGAAATTCTTTTGAAATCAATTTTGTATCATGTTTCCAGACACAATAGAAAATTAATTGTTATCAACCCACGCGCGGGTCTTATGGGGTTTGACTGGTTTAAAATAGTTTAAGTAAGGCCATTTACCATTTACTAAGGTTAATTGTGTTTTTAATTACTTGTCCAATATCATCCTAGTAAAGGCTACAGTACCGTAAACCACATCCACACAGTCAGGCTAGGCTCTTGGAGAGGCCTATGTCCAGCAGTGGACTGCAATAAATTACCTATACATAAGAACACATCGCTCACTATTTTGACGGCCTCGGATCGCACGCATAAAAGAAGTAATAGCTATATGTAGCTATCACAGAAATATGTACAATTTAGGCGGTCTTAACCCTAGAAGCGATAATTTCCTGACAACATATAATTGTAAGTAAAGGAACATTCTCATTCTCAGAATATCCATAAAATAATTGTATTGCAAGTTACATATTTTGTTCGCGGGAAGATATGGGAAGTTTGCAAGCTTGCTCGTGAGAGTACCAACCTATCCAAGACCCAGAGACACTGTCCACCTTCACCGTGGAGTCAGGTTCGCTCAACTGTGGCAGCAAGATGGCATTGAACCCCATCACGGCGCCCAGGCTTGACATGTTCAGTGAGATGCCCAGCACCACGATCAGCTGGAATTAAAAATGGAAATGCCGTTTAACTAATATTAATAGTAATAAATTGTTTCAACAAACACACTTTGGAAATTTTCTAAATCTAAGTGTCTCAGAAAGGCAAACAAGCGTGTGTTTCGCTGTTGTGTAAAATTTACTCTCTCTCTCTCTCTCTCTCTCGGGCAGAGAGACAAGGCATCCGCTAAAAATCAGTTTTTTTGTGGCATGTCATTGCACGGTTGCCACGAATAATGCTGAACGGTTGCCTTTTCGGCACTCACCACTTTAGTAATAGTTGTGTAATTACTGTCTTTGTAGACTCGTGTGTGTGTGTGAATGTCGAATAAATGTATTTTCTTTCTTTCTCTCCCTCTATCTGAGGTCAGTGCGACATCTAAGTAGGTACCTACCTATGTTTTAAGTACATATTCTTCAGTTCGACTTTCTGGTACAAGATTTCCGGAGGTCAGGTACTATTATATGCTCATAGGTGACTACTTACCTAGTTGTTGCATTACTTTGGTCCCTATATCTTTTGTCCACATACTTCACAATATATTTAAGAAGACTATTTTTGAAGGTTTTTTTATTAATATTGTCAGAATTGTTTTTATTATAATAATTCTGTATGAATAAACAAGTTTGCAAAAAAATTAAAACCGACCAAGTGCAAGTCGGACTCGCGCGCGAAGGGTTCCGTACCATTAACTTCAAACATTAGACAGTATAGGCAAAAAAAAGTATATATTTTAATGTTATTAATAATTTCAAAAGTATTCATCACAGGATACCCGAAACAATTTTAAATAAGAGTTCGCGCCTGTTTCTTTACGTGAGTAATTTGATGTTTATAGGTCCAAGACTAGAAATTACAGGGAGGGGGGGGGGGGGGGGGGGGGACACACCGTGTAAACAATTTTGGCGGGCTATATCTCGCAAATGATAAAGCTGATAAAAAAGTGTTGTATCGAAACCCTACCTTATTTTCATAGTCCTTTTTAACGATACCCCACACAAGGGGATGCAATCAAAAAAATAATTCATCCCCCCTTTACATGTATGGAGAGGTACCCTTAAAAAGGGGTGATTTTATTTTTTTGTATTTTTAAAAATGAGATCTATATGTGAAGTATCATTAAACCCAGTTAAACGTTGACAGACTAGGACGGACGGACTGAACTATCTTATAAGGGTTCCTTGTCGGACTACGGAACCCTAAAAATCATTTACGGATCTTGCGTTTTTCAAAGTTATTAACTCTAGGCGTGGATAAGGTTATTTTTTACATCTAAACAAATTATTTCGAAGGGAATTAGCCAGTCTTTAGTTTTTGCGTCAGACCCGCATATGCAGCTGGCCTATTATCTGCAATCAAATGAACAAAGTGCCAACTAAAATATTTTTGGTTACATTTTCCTTGAATTATGTGGTTTGAGTAACAAAAATCCAAACCAAAAAACTACCGCTCGTCACCATTTTTACCTAACCAAAACTTTAAGTAGTCTAAGTGGCTATAAGGTAAAAATCACTCGAACAATATTGTATGATGTTTTCTTTTCGTTACGTACCTATTAACAATTTTACCTTGAAAACGGTTCCGAAAACTGAATTATGATAATACATGCTACAAAAATTTAATTATCACACCAAGTCCTTATCGAACGAATAAATTATACTATAATAGACCATCCGTATGCTTAATACGTTACATTGACAGTATTAGGTACTACATCCTACCTAACAACTACCATGGCTACTACCTAGGTACAAATACAGATGTCCATTCCAGTTGTATTTAAAATATATACTGGTCCGAAATACCAACACTAATTTTAAAAATATAAATGTTTTCCTATATGGTAGAGTTTTGAAATAAAAAAAATACATTTTACAGATAATTTTATCACCTTTTTATGAAACTAGTATGTATAGGTAGTACAGACCTATTCAAAGTGAAAAACACATAAATAATAACCATATTATGAAAAAAAAACATTTATTTACATTTAAATGGTCTCGCCTCATCTAAAATATCTTGTATTTTTTAAAGTCAACAATTTCAAAAGCACAGTATTTTTCAGTCAACCACAAATAACAGAGAAATTGTAAGCGGGATGCATAAAATAGAAACATTACTTAGTTATAAATAAAGATTGCCACATGAGTAAAAAAGAAAGAGAAATCATTAATTGTATCAAATTACTTTTTGGAAAAATTACACCTAAATTAAATTATGTTTTGGCAAATAGTAAAGCTAGCTCGTTCCTCGCTCAAAGGATAAGTATAGCTATCCAACGCGGTAACGCAGCCAGCATCCTCGCCTCCTTGCCTCAAGGACACGGGTTTAATTTTGATTAAGTAGGTTTTAAGGTTATTTATTTTTATTTCATCCATGTCTTTGTTTTTCTTTTCTTTTATTATAAAAAGAAATTTGAAAAAAATCGGTCAATTGTATTATTTCACATTTTTTGCTATAGTATTATAGGTAAGTACAATATTACATTACTTGTACTATTAAGTATTTGTTCTGTGATTAAAGTATGTACACAATTAATAATAATTATTGTTAGGACGCAATGCAATACCTTTCAGCTATGTTGCCCGCTTCTTATCTTATCTTTATTTCTACGTACACCGAGTCACCGACTCGTAATAAAACAGTCTTCAATAAACAAACTGACATTTGCTAATAAGCCCATGACCGATTGTTATTGTCCTTCAGTTAAATCACCGCAGTGAATCACAGCCATACTTAAAATATGCACATACCAAAACATGTCAAAATTATCTTATCTAGTTATTGTTATCAAACTCCCGCAAATGGCAAAATCTGCGCACACAAACCTTTCCGATTAACTAGCTATTTATAAATGAACTTGAGTGTACTCAACTTTAGTTATACTTAATTATTTACATTAATTATAGACATCAACCAGCGTTAGTGCACATTATACCTACAGTGTACAGGACTAGCGATCTATGGATCGCTGTACACTGTATTATGTGGTATGGAGGATTTATGGGCTATTAGTTCATCAAATGTTATCGACGAAAAACCCCCATGTTGGGTTCTAACTCCCCCCTACCCCTCTTGAAATGGCAGCCATTTTTATTATTTAAAAAGTATACTATTTCTATGGATCTGAAGGTCGTAAGTTATAAAATGATTCATTTGAATGGTAACGCTATCGCCTATCAATTGAAATAAAGATCAATTGAAAATTGTAAATCGTCATTGAGGAAAAAATTATAACTTTAAGAAATCTTGCTAAAACAGTTAAATAGTTTTTTAAACCTTTTACATCACTAAACCTAATAATAAGTATGCAATTTTTTAAAAATATTTTTTGCGAACAATTTTTTTCAATAGTCTATAATTATTGTCTCTAAAATTAAATAAATAAAAGGCCCTTAAATTATCGCTCGTCGAAACCCGAACACCCTGTATAAAATTTACCTACTACGTTAGAGTAAGGGCCACTGAGGCAAAATATTCTGGCGCCCAACCGTAAAAGATAGGCGTATGTAGCGCATTGAAATCTAACGATACCCAAAAATAGCCCGACGAATAAAATTTCGGAACTACACACTCGCTTCCCGCTCATTTCTAGCTATACCTACTCGCTCATAGTTGCTAGTGGGACCACCGCCTTCGGATGGGACACGACGAAAATACAACCTGGGTAAAAAAATGTGTTTTAACTCGTACTTATAACTAAGGAAGGAGGATAATTGATGAAGCTTCAATTATTTTAATATTTCTTAGTAATCATACAATATTGCCGGTCAATCGTACATACTTATATAATATTTAAAAGCCTCTAAGAATTAGACAGAAGGAGACCGAAACATTGGGATTTTGATTGGGAAGAGATTTCCAGAGGCTGGTTGACATCAGTGGTGACCTAAGAGCTGGCACAGCGTATAAGCATCGCTATCCAGCGCGGTAATGCTGCCAGCGTCCTGGGAACCTTGCCGCAAGGACCCGGTTCAAAATGTTTGTTTTTCTATTGTATTAAATAAATTATCTTAATTTTTATTGATAAGTTGTTTATACTGGTATGTCACTATTATAGTTTAGACGCTAGTGTATTTTTTTATCTGTGGCCTTTTGTTATTACATCAGAGTCATCAGAAGAGTTTTTTTTTAATTTTGATTCTCTTCTATTCTTCCTTCTTCTTTGACAACCTTAATAAATTATTATAGGAAATCTTACAAATAGCATTCAGAACTAAAGTTTGTTTTTAAATAGTTTGTGAAGACAGACATATATTAATAAAACTATTGTTTATACCTCATTCACCGGGCCAAGTCCAACAATGTAAACAAACCATTGACTAACCTATTAATCCTATTATCTGAAGATTCTCGGCACATACACAAGTGAATTTCTTCACAGAACTTACAAACACCTTCACCAATTACGATGTAACAATATAAATACAATTATTGCACACAAACACACATAATTACACTTAAAAACGTAAATCATACGAAAAATATCATCATTTTGACAAAGACAAGAAGAGGACGGCAAACTTTATATTTTTTAATGTAGTGTTGAGAAACCAATTTTATTCAATTGATCGATTCAATTGGTCATTCGAAACTCGCATGCTTAGTAATGTTTACCCTATAAGGAATGATATCAAAATTATGTTGTCTTATTGTAGCATTTATTTGAAAGGTTACTGTTCATGAAATGATATGTTGTTTAAGATTAAAAGAGAAAAGTACATTGTTTTTTAAATATAAAAATATAATTAAATTTATGATGCGGCTACCTCGCTTCTGTAGTGCATCAGGGATGTTCGCTGAAGCAGGCGTAGACTGCTTTTACGCAACAATGCGCAAGCGGTGTGCGTCCCTGGTGCGCAGGGTGCGGGCGAGTGGTAACAGCATCCTGAACATGATTGCCAACAGACTGGACTGCCAATACGTCGGTCGATCACGTACCATTTCGGGGGGAGTGGTGCAGAATTGGCCGCTCTAATTATAATTAATTATTTATTTCAAATTTATTTATTTTTGATGTGTTTTAAATAATTTAATGTATGTATTTTATTGAATTGAACTAACATAGTTTATAAGTTCTACTAACAACGATGAGTCATTGTTACTTACAAATAAAAATTTCATTCATTCATTCATTCATTAAAATTGTATTTATAATTTTAAAACTCTGCCTAAAATAAAGCTTTCTAAGTATGAATTAGTTACTGAAATATTACTAAACAAATGTAACCGACTTAAAAAAAGAGGTATGTATGTTCATAAGCGATTATCTCGCATGTGGATGAATGTTTCTGTAAAGTATTCCGACTTCGAAAAATCTCACCAAAAGGACTATAATGACACTTTTAGCTTCTAATTAGTTGAGGCCAATTAATTTGAAGTCAGTGCATGATTTAGTTTAACCTTTTAAAATTACTTAATGCAATCAGTCGTCATCTCTACGAACATTTTATTAAATTATATTTAATTCCTATAAACAAATAGAATGAATATTAATACATAAATTAAATGCACAAGCAAACCCGCTGATACCCGTAGTATGCGGTAACTATACCTAAGCGCGCACTGATCGGACGGAAATGTTCGGTGCGCGGGCGGCGAACGCTCGCCAGTCGAGAGAACGCCGCCTGCAGCGTTACCCGTGTGTACCTACCGCGTGTCCAAAGGTTTTCATGTTTAATGTTATCCTATTGACTGTTTTTGGTGTTTATTCATTTAACTTTTATTTCTTAATTTTTCATGTGTGTGACCGTTGTTTTTTTACTTTGTGTGTTTGTTAATCTTGTGTATAAACGAAACTTGTGTTAAACCTTAAAATCGTCTTCAAGACGAAAGTATCTTTAAATTCACTACTAAGTTTCCTACGTTCCATTTTCAGGTAAGACCGATAGTAAATATCTTACAGTTCGTAACCTCTTTTTTCTAAATCATTTTGGTCAAGTAAAGTTAAATCATTTCACTTGTCTTTTATTCATTTATTGCATTCGATTGTATATTGTTCAATTGACTAAATTCCTCTACTATTTCCCAGCACTAAAGATTGTCTATGGTATTCGAGCCGCCATATTTGTTTACATTATTGGACTTGGCCCGGTGAATGAGGTATAAAAATAAGACGACACCTAACCATATGAAATGAATGACTATGACAAAAATGTGTAATATGAAAACAACCAAACGCAATTTAGGCATCACGCTAGAGAACGAGTAGTTAATAAGATACATCTGGTTCTTCAAACACATGACTACTTCAGAATTCAAATAAGTATTTAAATAACTTTTGTTCGAGCTACTTAGATACCTATATACCTACATTATGTAATATGTATTATTTTGCTAGGTAGATAGGTATAAGAGTATTTGCGAGGTCATTTTCTTAAACAGTTTCCACATTTACTAAAACAGTCGGTTATAATAAATGTTTATTTTTATTATTGAATACAAATACAAAAATATTTATAAAGGTTTTTAGTTTTAACAATTACTTCATGCCTATCCTTGAGCCAACGTGGGAACCCTTTTGGACTCCGAGACTCTACGAGTCGCAATATGTCTGCGTGTTGGTGCTGAGGTTTGCCTTCCGCATAAATGTCTTTGTGGTACTGATGTCAGCTCGTTGGGACATCACGGACTATCCTGTACTAAAGTGCAGGTCGTTTTTTGCGCCATGCCAGCAGCAACGACATCATCCGTCGGTCTCTTGCCTCTATCAAAATGCCGGCTTTAATTGAAATCAGTAACTTTGTATTTAAAGAAAAATATAGAATAAGTTAAACCATTGTAAAATATATAATAAATTAAATAAATATAAAAAAAAAGTGACAGTTGTTACGCCTGTCGCGTTTGGTGAAATAGGGCCCAGATTGGACGTCACTTGTTCCTTGGCGAATTGGCCGGGCTCTGTGTGGGATGCTACCTGTGTCGACACACTTGCAGCCTCTCATCTGCCCGGCACAAGCCAGGATCCTGGTTTGGCTGGGACAAATGCCGAAAACTTAAAAAAAAACAAGTACAGGCACATCGACTCCCGGTACGACTTTGTACCGTTTGGAGTCGAAACACTGGGTCCGTGGGGTCCCAACGCTTTCTTTTTTAAAGAGATTTCCAAGAGGCTGATTAACATCAGTGGTACCAAGAGCTGGCAGCTACCTTGCACAGCGTATAAGCATCGCTATCCAACAGGGTTATGCTGCCAGCATCCTGGGAACCTTACCACAAGAACACTTTTTATATTTTTTAATTTTGTACATATACATGTATAATAATATTTATTTATTGTTAATTTATACAAATATTTTTCCAATTAAATAGATTTTTCTATGATTGAAATATTGCACTTGAAAAATGACCAGGCTCTGAGGTGGGTTTTTTTTAAATTCACCAACTTTCTCGATATCTACAGGGGTAAAAAACTCTAATCTTACAAAACGAACAACTATTCGTACGCCTAGTCTTCGTAAAAGCCGAAAACGTTTAAAAATATTGATATTTTTCGCATTCGTCTTTGTGTATGTTGAAAGCCATGCGTTATCCTTGCGTGCCAGTTAATTATTCCTGTTATAACCACCAAGCCACCAAGATTTTTAAATAAACTTTACCAACCTGTCTCACCAAAGGAGTGAACCATTGCTTCCTCCCAGCCATGGTTAATTGAACACAGACACAGTTTAAATTAAGAATAACTTTTTAACTGAGGCAGGCAGTGACATCGTCTGGCCCGTTGTTTGACCAGACGCCAAATGGCTGTAATAACAGACTAAACTTTGTACACAGTGTAATTAGGAGCAGTATGTTAAGTAATTCTAACACCGAGATTTTTTTGACACACCACACCATACATTGTTATGTATTGATCGTCTAAGGGAGGTAATTTATTTTTTAATAAAAACTGAATGTGAATACAAGACGTTACATCATAAAACGACTACCAAACATTTTGATGTAACAGTTGCAAAAAAAATCAAACTACGATTTCACAAGTTTTTTAATGGCAATAAATTAAAAACCATTGAAAACTGTATTCAGAAGAACGAATTCAAAAACTCGAAGATTTTTTACAAATTCTTCAATTATTATTACGGAAAGTTTCCTTCTTTGGTGTAGTTTGATGTGAGCTATCACAATAAATTGGTAACAAAATACATTCATGCATATTTCATTTTAATTGAGTGATATGCAATAAGGATATAGTACTAAATGCCAAACTACATATTATTTTATTGCCATTTTACTAGCAGAATGAGGTCCAGATGCAAATTGGTTTAGTTTTTGTGCTCTATTAAATATTTGAATGTAACCGGTTGGTGTAAAAACATTTTATATTAATAAAAATAAATGTTTGTATGTTTGTCCTCTACGCGTTCTAAAACCATTGATTCAGATTATGATGAAGCTTTGGTAGGGTGGCCTAAAATAATCTATACTTACGTGGCATTGCAACGCAATCTGCAAGCACAGCAAGTAAATAAATAAATAAGTACCTATCTGTTTGTATGAAATCGTATAAATGAAACATGGTCAAGGTAGAGTATTTAAGAGCTGAAAGTTCTTCATATTTGTCAGGTCAGATATATAAATAACGATTCATAGAAATTAGTAAAAATGTATGATCAAATATTTTGGTAGATCGATCTGAATTAATAATAATAATAAATGAAATTAATTATAAAAACAATATCATGGAACTACAATACAAACGCAAATAAAATTAGTTTTAATAAAATCTATCAGACATTGTTGCAGTTTTTTCTTCAATATATTTGGAGGCATATCAGTTGATGTCTCTCTTCCTCTCTTTTTTCAGCGCTCCCTCACGTCTGAGGATCATGGTCAGCATCATTTCGTGCTGATGATTTACCTCCACCGGTTTCTGTCCGGCGCGTTTTTTAAAACCTCGTAGAATTTGGAAAAGAAAATTACCCTTTTTTTGGTATTTTAATGATTTTGGTATTTTATTTAAAAATTTGATAGCAAAACGTAACAGTTCTTGCTTAACAAATTTGTCTTCATAATTGGAAATTTATTCTTTCGGTAGTGACTGACTGTACTGAGTCTTCTGCCTAACCGTACATTGTGCACAAGGCGACCTTGTGCCGAGTCGTGACTCGTAGCCCTAAACTTAAGGTAACGCGAAATTTATCGGCATCGGTTCAACGTTACAATTTTTCGAAAAATTGGTTAAGCGGTCAATGTGGAAATACGAGTGAATAAAATATCGGTCAAATAAACAAGTTTTGCAAAAAACTATAGGAATAAATAATATAAATAAAAAAAAAGATTTACTAATTGCAGAAATAACATTAAAGCTTAATGTAACACAGGTGACTGTTAACCACCGAGAACATAACACAGATTATATAATAGTTACTACGACATAACCTTTAGAGGCGAAATGCCATTAATTTTGTTTCAGAAAAATTCCGTCAAAATCCCTTGGAAATTAATGCCTCTATTTTTTCTTCAACGCATTTTGTTAAAGAAATTTACTTATTTCTTTACATATTTTTAAATAAAGGTGCTGTTTAAAAGATTGTTAGATACGATCACAACCGAATTATCTCATATTTGATAATATCGATTTGAAAATATATGCTTAAATGGACACTTTTCGTATCAGTGCCAAGCACTGATAATTTTCGGAGAAAAATCGCGCTTACATAGCCTCTATAGGTTACGTGCTCGATGCTGTTGGTACACTGTTGATGTATCTGTTACGCTCAAAGATCAAAAACGCTCATTGAGCGGAAAAATAGCCACAACGCGTTGTGGTCACAGTAAAACATCCACATAGCGAAATTCGTGTCGTGGCTTACATGCTATTCAATCTCAACGCGTTGTGGCAATGAAGAATGCCATGACGCGTTCTGAGCATTAATTGTGGGTACATTGTTGTTGTTTATTGGTGATCAATAAACATTTGTGTTAAATATTTTTATTTCTTGAAAGTATTTTAATTGTCATGAAAAAATTAAAACCCTTATCATTTTATGTGAATTATGAGTAATTTACAAATGATATGAATATTTTGTGTTCAGTGATTTATTACTTAATACGTTGATTTTTTTTAATATAAAGTAATCTCAAAAATTAATAAATATCGTTTTATTTTAATTTATATAATTATATACTTAATATATTTGATAATGAGAAACACGTTATGCCGTGATTTTATAAATTGAAAAATATTTCATAAGGACATCTACCAAAACGTTTCCAGCCTAGGCCTAGTATGATCCATATCGGAAAGAAGTGTGCACAGTAATCAATTAGTATTCTATACGCGTCATATTTTTTCTTCATTGCCACGACGCGTTGAGACCAGGAGGCTTTTTTGTACCACACAAGACTGGGCTAAAGAAAACGAATACAAATACTGCTGGGTTAGAAACGGACTCGTCTACGTTAGAAAACGTGAAGGCCGCGAGGGCAGCCCTCCAATCCAAATCCGTAACCAGGAAGATCTCCATCGAGTGCTCAAACCAGCTGCAACGAATGTGTAACCCTGGACACTAATCCTCTACTGAATTACTGGTACTTTAAATGTTCTCCTACGACTCACCTTTATTACTTATTTTGCTTTTATTTCGTGTTTAATTTCATTGGGCATCAACTCACACAGTCTTACCTATACAAACAATCGACACACATAAAACTACATATCCACGTAACTGCTCACGGTCGTTATTTGCTCTCAAAGAAAAATTCCACACAAAACAGATTGATCCATTTACACCTTAAAACTCTCCATGGCATTCCCTTAAGTAAGATGAGTTCTACTTCCCATGCTATCCAATTATATTTTCCCAAATGGCCACTTTAGAACTTATTAACTGACATAGACAAATCTTTGAACATAGAATGCCATAGTATTTCAGAACCAGAAAAGTGTGGATCAATAATAAACAAGTACCCTGTTAAGAGAATACACGTAAATATTCGAAGTATGCAACGCAATTTTGACAGCTTCCTAATCACCTTAGCCAGGCTAGGCATAATATTCGATGTCATAATTATGAGCGAGTGCTGGATAGGTCCCTCCTCAATTATTAAACAAATTAACGGCTATCACTCTTATTGTACTGAAAAACATATAAACAAAGCCGGCGGGGTGATCGTTTACGTAAATGACAAGTGGTGTCCGAATGTGACTGAGCCTGACTTGGACGAGGCAAATTGCCTACTCATTGAAGTCCCAGGGGTATTTACTGTGTTAGGCATTTATCGATCACCATCTTTCGTGAACACCACGCCATTCTTATCGGCACTGGACAGTAGCCTTAAATCTCTCAGCAGTTGTCCGGGGCCGGTTCTAGTAGGAGACTTAAATATAAATACCTTGGAGTCAGCATCTGACGACGAAAGTTACTCAACCTACCTCACACTACTCTCTGAACATGGCCTGATTCCGTCTATCAATATACCCACCCATAACAAAACATGTATTGACATCTGTGTGTCGGCAAAGACATCCGCAGAATCTGTAGTGTGTCCAACTGATCTTACGGATCATAGCGTTGTTATGCTGGGTTTGGCGCGAAGCACTAGGAAACCATTACAGAGAACTCGCTTAAAAATGGATTTAGACGGAATCAAAACCGAGCTAAGAGATATCGATTGGAACTCCACTTTAAACGATAACTCTCTTGATGAAAATGTAACAAAATTTACATCAATTCTATCAGAAGCCATCTCAAGACACTCCAGAATAACCAAAGTTAGCTACTCAAAATTTAACATTAAGCCTTGGATGACTCCCGGGCTTATCCACTGCTCAAAACAGAGAGACTGACTCCATGCTGAACACAGGAAATTCCCGCATGACGAATCTAAGAAGCTCATCTACACCAGATATCGTAACTTTTACACCACTTTATTTCGAAATCTAAAATCCGATTATGAAAGAGAAGTGCTCCATAAAAACGAAAATTGCCCTAGTAAACTCTGGAAATCTATCAACCAGTTATCTCACAGAATGCAACCCAAATTCAAAAATAATCCACAAGAACTACTACATCAACAAAACCGGTCATTCATACATTGTAATTCATATTTCTGCTCCATCGGTCTAAAACTTGCAAACTCCACTCTCTCGCGTCTCAACGAAAGCCAAGAATCATTAGCCGCCTGCGTCAGTAACATTCCCTCTCCTTCCAACTCATTTTTTATTTCCCCCACTGACATTAAAGAAGTCGCAGACACTATTCAAAAGTTAGACTCTAAAAGTTCACTAGGCATTGACAAAATCAATGATGCTACGCTTAAGGCCCTAAGTTGTACTATAGCAGCACCGCTTGCTTTCCTTCTTAACAAAAGCATCGAAAGCGGTTGTTTCCCTGAGGCCTGGAAATCGGCTGTGGTTACACCTATTCACAAAAGTGGAGCCAAAAATGAGGCCAGCAACTATCACCCAATCTCTCTTCTTAGCTCCATCTCAAAACTGCTAGAACGCATTATAAACAAAAGACTGACGCTCTTCCTGGAGAGTAATAAACTCCTGTCAAAGAGACAATTCGGTTTTCGAAGAGGCAGATCCACCGAAGACGCTGTTAACCTAGCTACTGACATCATCTCAACCCACTTGGACAATGGGCGTAGTTGTGTCGGTGTCTTCCTGGATCTCGCAAAAGCTTTCGACACCGTATCCGTGCCGATACTCTTGAAGAAGTTGGAAGCCTATGGTATCAGAGGGACCGCATTGGAGTGGTTTGCCAGTTACCTAAGCGGCAGAAGTCAATGCGTCAGGATTGGAGACTATTATAGCAGCATGAATCCAATATCATTCGGTGTACCTCAGGGCAGCATCCTGGGACCTACGCTCTTTATCATATATTTAAATGATTTATGCTCAATCTCTGCTCAAAACGCTGAAATAATTTGCTACGCCGACGACACTGCTCTCATTTTTGGTGACACTTCCTGGGAATCGGTTAGGCTCCGTGCCGAGATCGGTATGGGACTTGTCTTAAAATGGTTAGACAAAAACCTCCTAACTTTAAATACTGAAAAAACTAAGTTCATTTGCTTTAGTAAGACGTCAGCTTCTGCTCCCAGCGCTAACTTAGATAAATAAACTAGTAATACAAACCTGCGATCCAGTCGATAACACCACTTGTAAGTGCGATAACATCAGACGTAGTGACAACATAAGATACCTGGGAGTTATACTGGATGAAAAACTCTCATTCAAGCAGCACATTTCCTTAACATCTGGACGTGTAAGAAAGATCATCCACGTCATGAGAAACCTGCGAGAGTCAGCTGACGGCAGTACGCTCAAAAGTGTATACCTGGCCCTATGTCAATCTCTGATCATCTATTGTATTCTCGCCTGGGGCCTCATCTATTGTATAGCTGCAAAAACCTCTCTTATGCCCCTAGAGAGAGCCCAAAGAGGGGTCTTAAAAGTAGCTCTATTCAAGTCAATGAGATATCCAACTGCCGCCTTGTACGAGGAGGCGGGGGTTCTGAGCGTTAGAAAACTATTTCTTCTGAGAGTTGTACTTCATACTCATTGAAGTGTCCTATCATGTTAGAAGTGTCCTCCTAATATAATGTTTAACTGGTTACCTTTCATGACTCGTGCGCTATAAACAGCAGCTAATTTATCTATAGGCACAGATTATAAATATGTCGTTGCTCTATAGCAACGACATATTTATGCCTATGCCTTATCTTACAAATACAAAATATTTTATTGGTAAAAATACATGTTACGTTAACACAAAAAATAGGCCTTATCCAGTTAAGTTTATATAAACCTGTGCTAGGATTAAGCTGCTCTTCAGCCGTTTACACTAATACATAACATGTTAGTTACATTTACACATTTCCTCGTATCAAACCTACTTAAACAAAAGTAGCGTTGAGAGTTTTAAATTTAATCTAAAATAGATATTATTGCACTTGAAACATTACCACGAGAGGAGGAAAGATTCCAAGTTACAATTTTAATTAATTATCAGTAGATATGCGTTATTTTCTGCTTTTACAAATCTAAATTTAGTACCTTTTCAGTTTCAGTATAATTCATCTGTTTTAATTAAATATGTAAAGTTTTATTACAGTCATTGAAGGTCATGTTATAAATATGCAGTATTCTATTTGTTCTATTATATAAACTTATTGATTTAGACATAAATTGGTTGCGTGCAAAATTTGTATTGGTATTTAGATTTGGAATGACATTATATTGATTACGTTTAGCATTAATAATTGGATCGGGAATCGTGTTCTTATGAATTTTTAAGATAGATAAAAATATGTAAAGTTGTCTAATAGTCAGCACGTTACAGTCTTGGTAGACTTTTACAGTACTGTAGGTATTTTTTTTCAGAAGTAAAACTTTTAAGATACACCTTTGGGCGCGTTCAAGTTGAATCAGTTTGGTTCTATGAGTTCCACCCCAAATGGGCAGGCAATAAGAAATAATTGACTGCACCAATGTTTTATAAATTTGTATTAAAAGTGGTCTATCAGAAACGTGTCTGAGATATTTAAACAGCCATATTAATTTTCTAACTCGAGAAATACAATTTTCAATTTGTTTGTGCCAGTTAAGCTGTTGATCAATATAAGAGATATTTCACCGAAGTTACTTTTGTTAGAGAGGAACAGTTGCAAGGTGTTGTTAGAATTTTTTTACATTTGTGAGCCGTTAGATGAAGGTTAGTTGGAGGTTGTAAGTGATTTAGAATGGAAAATGTAATTTAATTAGTTTTTCGTGTTTAATGTTAGTAAGTTGTTTTTCAGCCAATTAATTACAGTTTGAAGACCCTTCTTCGCTTTGTTTTAGGCTTCAGTCCAGATATTACCATGAAAAAGAAGAGCCGTATCGTCAGCATATGAGATGATGGATGCGGTATCAAGTTTTAGTGTAGTAAGATCGTTTATATAAAGTAGAAACAATGTAGGGCCAAGGACGCTACCTTGTGGCACGCCATAAAGCAGTGTAGGCTCTACTGAGCTATATATATGTTTATCGAGCTTAACCTGTTGGGACTTATTTCTTAAATAATCGGAAAGGATGGTGTGGAAAGTCCCACGGATACCAAGCTTCTCAAGCTTTTTTAGAAGGATGGGAACAGAGACAGTATCGAACGCCTTATCTTGCCAACGCGACGCGCAGCGATTCTTGAATCTTGTTTTGTAGGTACGAACTACGAAATATAATGAGCGTAGCAATAATTACGTTTTGCGTGAGTTAGTGATCCGAATATCTGTCCGTGCTGTATTTATTGTTTTACACTTATACACATTATATATATATATTTGACTATAATTTAGTTTTTTACTGTTTATTAATAATATGTATTGTTATTTTTAATAATGTTTGGCGTATCAGTCCGTGAACTCACTCGGCTAGGGTCTACTGAAAACCAGCGTCGGGGCCCCTAGCGGGTCACGACTTAAGCTGAGTGGGGCCCTTTTAATATGGACATCATAGGCGCACAACTGCACAGTCCGACTGGCTTACCCACATTAATTGTAATTTTGTTGTGTTTCTTGTTTTATAACCGTGCCCGTTACGTTGTTTGTTTTCGTGTGTTATGTGATGTCCATTCATTAATAAATGTATTTTCTTTCTTTCTTCTTTCTTTCTTTCTTTCTTCTATCATCAGACGAATACAAGAAAATGCTTACTAAGCGTCTATTCAGGATACCCGTCCCCGCTACCAAGACTACTTTCGTACAACGTTTCTGTAGGTTTCTGATGCCTTACATCTACAACAAATTGTCTACTGAGTTAGACTTTAGGAACCAACCTATTCATAAAGTCAAAGCGATAGTAACTAGACTGCTCTAGAGATGGTGTTACGATGAAGCAGAAAAAGTCATAAAAGTTGAAAAATAGTCAATGACTTGCCTCATTAACAACAAACAAACACAGCGCACACACAAACACACACACACACACACACACACACACACACACACACACATACACACACACACACACACACACACACACACACACACACACACATACACACACACACACACACAAACACTAGCGTTGCCCTCTTTAAAGAAGATTGTAATTGTCCTGCAGATATTTTATATAAAATGTTTTTTTCTTTTTTTTGTAAATGTATTAATAAATTAGTTTTTGTCTCGCTTGTATTTTTTTTAACATGCAAAAATGTTTCTGTTTTGTGAACAAGTGCTGTGAAAATTACATGTAAATCGTACACTGTTCCCCATAGGACAGGCATGCCTAGTATGGGGACCGGTAAAACCTATTTGACTTTGAATTCTGTCAAAAAACTTTTTTTTTTCAGATCTAATAGCATGTAATCCACGACACGAATTTCGCTATTTGGTCTTTCTTTGATTGCCACAACGCGTCGTGCGCGTTTTCATTAGAGCCATAACACTAATTTCGCTATGTGGATGTTTTACTGTGACCACAACGCGTTGTGCGCTATTTTTCCGCTCAATGAGCGTTTTCGATCTTTGAGCGTAACATATCCATGAAAGATACTGTATATTGCTACTTCTTCTTGCGTGACCTTCCTGCGGTCGCCAGATAAAAAAAAATGCGGAAAAGAGGAATTCTTTTGACAATTACGTGAGATTGGTGTAAGAAATCGCGGATGCACTCGTCGGTCTACAGCGTAGGGACGTCTTTTACAAGTATGCACTGAAAAAAGGGTAAAACAAACTAGTTTTGTTAGTTGAAGGTTTCATTGTAGGGAAATCAATTTTTGTTAAATATAAACAATCTTCTGGTTATCAGTAACAAAACTAGTTTGTAACGGTTAGAAGTTCGCAAGTCACACTAGATTGCGGCTTACTAGCAGCCAAATTTTGGTTACTGTTAACCAATCATTTTTCTCAGTGTGCCCTCAAATTTCAAGTCGAATTTCTCTGTCTATCTGCTGAACCGCAGTGTGTGCTGTGGCTTAAAAGTCTTTTTTTATTACAAGTTCGACTAACTGTGGTTAAAAACAAGTAAATATAAAAAATATGCACGTCTCCCCATGTCCCCATTATAATGTCGCAATTTTTTTTTATTTTTTTTATATCTATATTTATTTGGAGGCTTTTACCAGTCTCTGGCATGTCAGCCTCATCAAGTCTCACACAAAAAAAAACAATACCCAAGAGAGAAGGGAGTCAATAATGGCCGGAAATTGTATTTACGAGGAGCGTTGCCGCCTCACTCGTTGGTTTTGCTAAAATATTGCTGAAGGCTCCTAAATTGTGCGCATTAATATTGTATTTTCTCATAATTAACTCCCTTCCCTCTCGGAATTTATCACATTCTACAATAATGTGTTGGACATCCTCTATTTTTCCACATAGATTGCAGTTTGGGGAATCGACCTTCTTCATCAAAAAAGCAAAATAATTACCGGGATAGTGACCAGACCGCAATCTATGCAAGACAACAATGTGGTGCCTATTTAATTTATAGTTATAAAACCATGGTATACGCGGAGGCTCACACTGCTGGGTTCTGTACCAAATGCCTTTTTCTTTGCTTCTTTAGTTAAAGTATTCCTTAAACTTATCATGACAAGTTATTTTAAATTTAGTTAGCACTTCTGTATAATAAGGTAAAATAGTATAACTGGTACCCTCCTTTGGCGCCAGTTTAGCGAGTTGGTCAGTCTTCTCGTTCCCATTTAGGCCTATATGAGATGGAACCCATTGCAATCTCAGGGATAGGTCTAATGTATCAGTTAATCTATAAATAGTTTGCAACGCTGTATAGGCTATCGGAAGTCCTCTGCTATGACCAGAGGCACACCGAGCCAAGTGTTGAAGAGCACTTTTGCTGTCAGACAGAATAACAAATCTACTCTGAAGATTGCTGGTTTCGATATATTTTAGGGCTTCTGAGATTGCAATGAGTTCAATTGTCATGATTGAAACATTGGTGTCCACCTTGTAAGATCCAGATACATTATTTGTTAAGTCATAATATGCGGCCCCTAGTCCATCCCCACTTTTCGAACCATCAGTAAATATTTTTATGTAACCTGAATACTTATTGTGTAGCTCTTCAAGTATGTCTGGTAGGACTGAAATTCCTAGGTTCCTTTTTGAATCTTGTATACACTCTAAATTGTAATTGATAATTTCATTTGTTTTTATGTAGATAGACCAGACATCCAGTTGAAACATATCAAGAGGGCTTGAACTATAAATATTACAATCTAAACATTCTCTAAATACAGTCATTGGAAGAGGATTTTTTGCCTTTTGCCAGTATCTATTATTTATATCAGCGCACAAATTATTTAGAAGTTCTAAAGTTAAATTGGTAGAACAAGACATACTCTTTATACAATATTTATAAGTAAGATACAATCTTCTCAGGAAAAGGGGTGGCACAGATAGCTCACACTCCATGACATGAATGGGTGAGGATTTGACGAAGCCTCCTATAATTCCCAGAGCTTGATTCTGCAGTTTGTCTAGTTTTGAGAGATGTGTCTTGGCACAGTTACCATAAAGAAAACATCCAAAGTCAAGACGGCTTCGTATTAATGAAATATAAAGTGTTCGAATATGTTGCGGATGAAGACCCCAATCCGAACCCGCTAGTATTTTAAGTAAATTTAAATGTTTCGTGGCTTTCTCCGTTATCTCATTCACATGCTTAGTCCATCGCAGCGATCTATCTAACCATATGCCCAGATACTTTACCGCGTCCTCACTCCCTATTATATTTTCGTTAATATTTAGTCGTAGCTGTTTCCTCCTGAAACCTCTGCTAAATATACACATTTTAGATTTTTGCGCAGACAGTTGTAATCTAATGTTGTCAAGTAAGAGTATCATAGTATTTAAAGCACTTTGTAGATTTGTTTCACACTGATGCAAATTTTTATGGCTTATAAATAAAGCGAAATCATCAGCATACTGGGAGACCATAACGCCCGTGATTTGTTGACAGATGGATATGGTTACTATATTGAACAGTAAAGGAGAGATAGGATCGCCTTGAGCTAGTCCCCTGCTTGTCCTTCTCGTTTCAGTAATCACATCGTCTTTGTCGCTTTTAATTACTAGATACCTGTCGCTCAAATAGGACCAAAGATATCTACAAATATGTCCTCCAGCTCCTAAATCATCTAATATTTTAATAACTTTGCTTACTAGTACATTATTATAGGCATTTTCTATGTCTAAGAAACAAGCTACTGTTGGAATATTTTTGGAAAAACCAACCTGTATGTAAGTAACCAATCTAGCTAAACAGTCTAAACATGATTGGGCTTTCCGAAAACCGCAGGTTTTTGAAGATAGTATAGATAGCTCTTGGCTCTCGAAGAACGCCTCTAACCTTTTATTTAACATATTGTGAAAGATTTTACAAACGCACGATATAAGGGAAATAGGTCTGGCTTTAACTTCTTGGCCGTTTGCCGGTTTAGGTATAGGTACTATAAGTGTAGTGCGCCATTGAGTTGGAACACAACCTAGTCTGTAGATGGCATTGTACAAGTTCAATAAGAATTGCTTGCCTGATAACGATAAGTTATAAATCATAGAATACGTGGTACCATCTTTTCCAGGCGAAGTATCTTTCTTTTTTAAACAGTATTCCAACTCTTGTATAGAGAAGGCCTTATCAATCTGACTCTTGCTAGCTTTTATTCTAGGAGGAGGATCCATCACTGATAGAGGTGTAAGAGAAAGGAGTAGTTCTCTTTTTTTTTTCTTCACTTATTGAATGTCTTTGTTGATGGTAACCTTTGTGCCATCTCATCTTACGCCACATGTCAGACACGTTTGTACACTCATTAATACTACTGCAAAATACTCTCCAACAATAGCTTTTAGCCTGTTGAATGCTTTTTCTGGTTTCAACAACTTTATCTTCCAGTAATTTAAGGTTCCATGGTGTGGGATTTTTTCTAAATTTACTAAGAGCTAACCTACGTTCAGCCACTAACCTAGACAAGTTCGCATTCCAGTAGTCCTTGGGTTTAAATTTACTAGCAGGATTGGTACAAATTTTAATATTCGGAATGTGTTTACTAGCCGACAAACTTATCTGGTCTAAAAAATAATTGTAGTATTTTTGGATATCATCAATGTCACAATTATTACTGTCAAAGTTAAAAAATTTGTCACTGAGTTCTACTTTGTACCCATCCCAGTCAGCTTTTTTGAAATTTCGTCTGTTAATATAGTGTAACTCGGGATTAATATTCAATTTGATTTTTAAAATAAGGTGGTCACTGCCTAAGCTTTCACTAAGAACTTGCCATATAAAATGTATAGCTATATCATAAGATGCAAATGAGATATCAGGAGATGAACTTTGTAAATTATTATTTACCAGCTTTACTCTTGTGGCTTCGCCGTTATTGATTGAGACAAAACCGTGTTCGGTTGATGAGTCTAGTAACTGAAATCCTCTTTGGTCACACTTATAGGACCAATTTGTATGGTGACCATTGAAATCCCCAGCGATTAATGTTTTTTTATTTGTTAAAGCAAAGATTTTATCCCAGTCAGCTTGACTTGTACGAACAGAGGAAGGGCAATAAACAGCTAAAATATTTTTTAGGTACTTACAGTTAAAATTTTTGATGTGAATTAATTCTATTCCTGGGTTACTATTGATGAAAAAGCAAGCCTGGGAGTTAAGTGACTTATGTACAATTACCGCTACGCCTCCATATGAGTCAAATCTGTCCTTTCTGAATATATTGTAGCCACTTATATAAATAGGAAAATCCTCGTCCATCCATGTCTCACAAACTATTGCAATGTGTATTTTTTCCTTGTGTGGCTTTGAGCGTTCCACTGCAGGATGTTTATAGTATTATGACTCTTTTCCATTAAATAAATTCAGTAAGCGTTCAACAAAGTCACCACCGGAAATTAACTTATTTAGACATCTACACTCTTCATAGATTGCACCTAATGTAAGAATTATTTTAGTCTCGAAGCTATTTTCTGACATCACAATGTTTTTCAATTTGCACAATAGGTTCCAAATATCAATTCTTCTTTCTCTTCTCTTGTTTTCATTTTCTTTTCGTATTTCTCATGTTTTTCTTCATCAAAAGGGTTATTTTCGCTGTCCTCCGAGATGTTTTTTTCAGATTCTGTTCCTTTTTCTTTTCTATTTATGCTAGTGTTTTTCTTTTTTATGTTGGTATTCGCATTAACCGCCATTTTATATGTTTTGGGACGCCCATTGTGATTTTTCTCTATGTGTTTGCTAGGTTCATCGTGGATCTCAGCTGTAGTTTGTATAACGCTTTTTTTTTATTTGCCAAAGGTGGAAACTGTGTATCTATGTCATCATAAGAAATGTTTTGGCTGCATTTTCCTTTCTCAAAGTTGCCTTTTTCCTTGTTTTTCATTGTAACATATAGATCTAATGCTTTTTTGTAAGACAAGTTTTCTTCGCTCATAATCTTCCGAATTATTTTCTCTTTAGAAAAAAGAGGACATATTTTATCGAGCGACATATGCGGTCCCTTGCAGTTGGAGCAGGAATATATTTCAGTATCGCAGTTGGCGTGATCTTTGCCACATTTAGGGCATATATCTTTACTCAGCGAGCAAAATTTTCGAATGTGGCCGTATTTCCAGCACCTTGAGCACTGCGTCACTAGGAAAACGTATTTTTCTACATCAAATGTAATACCTTATGCTTCAATACTTAGCGGGATCGATGGGCTTTTAAAGCACAGTCGAACTGTTTCACTGTCAATCCATTTACCGTCTAAATTCATCCGTTTCATTCTCTTAGCTGAAGTTATCTCCGAGGAGGCTTTTAAATTTTCAATCAACTCCTTTTCACTTATTTCTAGGTCAACTCCTCGTATAATACCATAAGAGAATCTGCTGTAGTTTGTATACTGAGCTCGAATATCCATTTTGAGTAGTTTTGAATGTAACATAAGTTTTTCGGCTTGCTTTTCGCTATTAAATGTAATGAAGACTCTGTACGGGCTCTTATACTTAATTTTAAGTACATTCGTAATATTTTCAGCCTTCAAAAATTTTGCTAACGCCATCTGTTTCATTAGGACTTGTGGTGAAAACAAACAAACTAAAATATGCGTATTCAATATACCTGCTTGACCCAGTTACGTATACCTGTAATTAAATATATAATCAACATAACATTAGAATAAGGTCGGGGACTGATTGCTTTAATTGACCTATCAGGTTACTACTACAAGTGCCAGTAAGTATAGTATATGTACACATAATTAATTTTAAAAGTTTTGGTTTAGGTTTTCTTTTTAAGACATTACTTGCACTATTTCAAAAGTTTTATGTACGGTTCCACGTAGGATTAATTTACATTTGTATTAATTTTATTAATCAAAAATCTAAACATACTTATACGACTACTTTTATAATAATCAAAAGTCTTAATAATAAGTTTGAATACAAACTTAGTAAAAAAACAGCCAAGTGCGAGTCGGGATAGCGCACAAAGAGACCCACCCGGACCATTATCTATATGTCATTTAAACACTATATTACATACTAGCAGTTCCCCGCGACTTCACCCGCGCCATAAGTCGGATTTTTCATACAAATTTTCATCCCCCATTTCACCCCCCTGATGACTTTATATCGCGACAAAAAGTAGCCTATGTCTTTCCAGTGTCTCAAACTATCTCTGTGCCAAATTCCATTTGATTCGGTCCAGCAGTTTCGGAGCCTAATCAATGCAAATAAACAAACAAACAAACAAATCTTTCCTCTTTATAATATTAGTATTGAAAAAACACACATCAAAAATTCACTCACTTAAATATTTATTTATTCTGTTTTTAGCATTTGTTCTTCTAGAGCGGCAACATAATTAAATCATCAGTGAAAATTTTACTTGTCTAGCTATCATGGTTCATGAGTATGAGATACAGCCTTTTGACAGACAGACTGACAGTGGAGTCTTAGTAACAGGGTCCTGTTTTTACCATTTAAGTACGAAACCCTAAAACAAGCTTGGTATTATTCTCTCTAGCTTGTTTCTAGTAGTAACATAATAGATACTCAATTAATTTTAATACATAGTATTTGAATGAATTTTAATACTGATAGAAACCTACTGTTCTCTACTGCTTTATGGTATTATGTCACATAGAGCCATGATTAAATCACTTGTTTTTAATTAAAGCTAGTTAGATAAATGAAGCGCATAACACAGTAACATGTATCTGTCTCTTTGTTCCTCATCATTTCCTGCTCATCAACAGACATTATAAACTTAGGAATGACAGACATTTTTTTATAATTTTAGTTAGCATTTATTTAGTCTTAAGAACCTGTTTGATATTTAAAACCTGATCTACGTTTAAGAACTTAATTTAAAAGACGTAGATATCTAGGCAATTGATGTTAGTAGTGTTGCCTATCGCTAGTTGACTATCGCTAAACTATCGATAACCTATCGATAGTTATCGAGATACAGGGTAATAGTATTGATACCCATCAATAGTATCGAAAGTATTAGCACAATGTGGCCGGCAACTGTCAATATGGCGATAGTAGCACAAAGACCGATAACAAGCTGTTTTTGAAAGAAATTCATTGTAATGATCAGTAAATACTTAACAATGTGTTGAAAAGTGATTATTTTCGAATTGTCTAGGTTCGTCTAAAACTATTTCCATTTATTTGTACGTAGACTAATTTACTTACCTACTTGCATCACTTAACCTAATTATATTCGTAAGTTTACATTTGCATTTTAATAAACCTTAAAAGAAAACAGACTGCCCTTAACCTGTAGTTTTTGTCACAAGACCAAGTGGTAGAAAATTGACAAGAAATCATCACAAATAAAAAAAAACAAGTTTATCTCAACTTTGACAAGGGTTCGTAACTTCGTACCATGGTGGCGCCGTCTAAAATCAGCTTTCACTTGCCAACCCCATTTAGCTCCGATAGTATCGATAGGGCTATCGTGTGTAAAAGACTATAGTATTTATAGCTACATCAATAATATCGTTATCGATATTCTACTAGTTTCCAAGTCAACTATCGATAGTTATGCAACTCTATAGCCAAGGTTGCGTGCAATAAATGGGTTTGGTTTTTTCTATATCAAATATCCGAGTTTGCAGTTCTGGAATCCGGATAGAAAGGCATTAGACTGCTTATCTGAGACGTCGTCTGCGAGGTACAGGGTTCCGGAGGAAGTCGAGAACGAGACTTTTTGACTTTTGACTTTGACTTTTGACTTTTACCCCCGCACCCCTGTGCCCCGCAGGCGAGGTCTTAGATAAGCGATTGGACTATAGTTCATAATATCTACGGGAAAAAATAATTTTAGATAAAACTATCCGTTTTATTATAGTTATTCAACAAGAAAGAAAAAAAGTGCAATGGTGGAGACACTTTCTGCCAATGTTCTTTCAGTTTTTCCAGAATTTCCCGGCTATCCTACTAGGGAGGTCCTAAGACTTTTTTGAGCGACATCCCGGGACGTGTCCAAAAATAGGTATTCCAAAAAGTCCCGTTTAGTAATTTTAAATGTCCGGATCAAAACCTATTTTTTCTGTACTAAAACGAGCGAGTGAAGCGTAGATATTACATGTGATACGGCCGGCTTGTGACATCCATAAGACTTAACTACAAAATACCGACCAAACGCCGACCGGTCGATCCGCCTACCTACTCGTACTTGTAGCTTTAAGCTTATATTGCAAGAGAACCAGGCCTGCATCAAACCGAGACACCAAATGTAATTAAAAAAGTACAAGCGACTTATGATTGTACCGGTGTATGCGAACTTACAATGATTTGAAGGTTTGCGATATCGACATTTTTCAATATTGCAACCAAGCGTTTAAAAGGACGTGTGTGGCAATGTTAAGTTCTTCTTCTCATAAGAAATAAATTAATAATATTATATCCATTCAAACCTTCTACTTCTTCTTGAAATTTAGTAAATGTTTTTCTTTTCGTTAAGTAGGCACCCTCTTTGTATATTTTTTAAGTCGAGTAATTGTTAAAAACGCTGTATTTACCTGTAAAGACATGTCTTTTACACGTGTTACCCATATTTATTTTTATTGTAATGTTCAATGATGTGTTGCTGGTGAATCTTTTCCAATAAATAAATAAAATGATGAAGTAGGTAATGTACAATTATTTAAATCCATTATTGGCTTTACATTAGGTCTAGCACGTAGGTAATTTATTTGAGTAAAAAGAAGTATGTTATAACAGCTGTTTCTTGTAAAAGCGAGAGAACATAATTAATCAAACTTACTTAAACAAAGCAGCCATACCACAGAACTAAATAATTTAGGAATAAATGTTGCATGTACTAAAAATAAATAAGGACTTACTTAACCTATCACTTTAAAAAAAGAACAATATAATGTTAGTGTGAACAGTCTTATCCTTATGGGGGTAAATATGGACATCAGTCAGAGTCATCAGTAAGTAGGTATTACTCTTACTATGACGTCATCACTGAAATCGTGAAAAAAAATTTTGCTCTCCATACATTGTGACCGAGGTAGCAGAACTATTGGTATGGAGCATCAGTTTTTTCTTAAAATTTTGACCATGGTCCCATAGTAAAAGTTGTAGGTATAGATGGTTATATTCAGCCCCTTAAAGGATAAAACTGCTTACACTAACACCCTGTAGAAATCAAACTTCAAAAGAAGCCGCCATACCACGGAACCAAAGTAGGAAATAAATCATTTTATTCAAACTTAAAAAAGAGGATTACATAAAATAGCAAGATATAAAATGAGGTTATTGCCTACTTATTTATATTTTCTCTCAATAAAGGCTCAAGCAGGATTTAGGTTCTCAGGCTGGTGACCTTTGTTAAAACTGGATTTAAACAGAGGTAAGTACCTACAGACCATCAGAGGTTGTTGACAGTGAAACATCAAAATAATACCGTTATAGTCGCCAAAGTTTATAATCAGGTTTTTTGTCTGTGACTTACTTAATTCACACAATAAAAACAAACAGTACTACTTGCCTATATATTGCAAAATATCTTAGCTCGTTTGCAAGGCTGGTTTTATTCAAAAATTTGATGTAAGTAGGTATAATGTCGTCAACGATGTGGTGTAATTTAGTTCGCCTTACAGTCAAAAACATGCTCGTTTAGACACCTACAGAAATCCATTGCAAGATAATTTCAATCTTTAACTCTGGAATATGAATCATAATACACTAAACATATCCAGTGACGTAGCTATCATGCGACGCGATGGGTTGACTGCTACAAGAAGCTACTTGCACGATCTAGCGCACCTTTCTAGCACTTTATTCATGCTTGTCCAGCCAGCAACGTAATCAGTAATCACACATACTGCCGTGCGCCGCCGGTGAATAAAACGCGCGGGCGTCTCGTTGCTCGCTCGCGACACCCAACTTGATTGAGCACTTTCCAAGGGGTCGCCGCGCGTAGGTACGTTTTTGCTACCTTCGCGGGGAGTTACACAGGCCTGGCACTACATAGAATCACCTCCTTAGGCCTACTCCGCACGCCTGGATTTACTAATCTGGATTTGTTCTATTCTATTAAGATAAATACTCAGCTGAATTCAAAGTCCTCTTGCGCCAGTCAGAATAAGCTAATCCGGACTGGTACAAGTGGTCCTACTGGATTAGCTGATTCAGACTTATCTTAACTGATGACTTAACTTTGAAAAGAAGCTATGACAATAGTGACTGAGTTTCTTTGCTGCTGCTTCTTCTCAGCACTAGCCCACATTTGTCCCAAAGCAGTGGTAGGGTTCTATTCTATGTTGGGACGTGTATAGGTGCTCCTTGCGAGCCTATGTCACAGAATATGTACTAGTACTTCGCACAGAAGTATGACTTTACAATGAAATTCAAAGAAATATCTACTCAATGTCGTCAACAATATGGTGTAATTCAGTTCGCCTCAGACTTAAGCACATTTTCGTGTAGACACCTACAGAAACACATTTCAAGATAATTTTATTCTTATAACTCTGGAATATGATTCATAATACACTTAACCTATTCAGTGACGTACTATCACGCAACGCGATAGGGTCGACTGCCACAAGAAGCTACTTACGCCATCTAGCGCATATTTCTAGGACTTTTATTCACGCTCGTCCAAACAGCAACCTAGTTCCGCGCACCGCCGGTGAATAAAACGCGCGAGCGTGTCGCTGCCGGCTAGCGATACCCAACTTGTTTAGCCCCTTACAACGGGTCGCCGCGTGTAGGTACGTTTTTGCTACTTACGCGGGGCGGGGAGGTACACAGTCCTGCCTATGTACAGAAATAAATGAATTTTAAGACTTGTGCAAGTGGGCTTTCAACTCAGCTAATAGCAATTAAGTCCCGAATAGCTAATCCGGACGAGCGCAAGTGAACCTTAGCCCCGTTATTCCAAAAACTTAGGTACCGGGTTTAAGCCAGGACTAAGCTATTAGCTAGCCAATTAGAAAAGCGCTACTCTATTAGGTTATGTTACGAATGTGTCATTCATTCCTCTGTTGTCGGCTAATATTTAGACCCATTTTAAACCTGGTCTATTATTTTGCAATAACACCGTAGAGGTTTTGCATCTTAGATAACACCATGTATAAGATTACTTACTTACGAAAATAAAGTGTAAGTGCGTGTTGTAAAACCCAAACTTGTATGCCCACGGACAGAAGGCTGAAATTGATGAAAGAAGAACTCCAACAATTTTTCACTTAGTTTATTTAAATAATACCGTCGACTTTTACACTCAGTTTATTACAATATCACACACAGTTAATAACAAAATGTTCTCCAACTACCACTACTGCACAATTCAAGCGCTCGTAACAGAATGTCCCGAAACGCGCTTTCTCGACCTAACAAAAAATGGTCGGCGGAAATGCCGCGCCACGATTGATTTAATTCATTTATCATAAGGAAACATTGTTCTAAAATTAGAAAACTATAAGCATAATTAATTATATAACACAAGGTTTATTTTAAAAATAAGTTACGTTATTAAATAATAATTTTAAATAACCGGATACATAATAGTATAAGTTTTTAGAACCGAACAAAAAAAATGGCAGCGGCAATGCCGTGCAACAAGTAAACATTTCATTTATTTACTTTAAGAAAGCATTGATTTTAAAATTAGAAAACAGCATGTATAATTATTGCATACTACAAGACTTATTTTAGAAGTGAGTTTTACAATTAAATAATATTTTGTGACTAACAGAAAACATCATTGATAAATTTCATACAATTAATCGTTTCATTACTAAAAATAAAATAATTTCTCAATAGAACCTTACAAACTATTGCTAGTTACATATAGGTACCTAAAATAATTATAATGAATGAATTATGCGACTTGATAACTCAAGTGTTGCAAGCCTACAGAATCGACACAGGTGGAAAAAATGCACCTAAGTTATGTCGGGCGGTACTTTTGAAAAAGCCCATCCGTTTAGAACAGGTTTGGTATATAATCCAGTGTCGTGAAAGAGAAATCTTTTAAGATATAAATTAAAATTTTTGGGATGCAGAATGTTTTGAAAAGCAATTAAAAATCCAGATGACCCGAGAAAACCTGTTGAACTAAACGAGTTTTTTTTTGTACCGGTTAGGTAAACTCTTTGCATATACGACGATTTATATAGACGACCGCCTTGGTGTAGTGGTTGGTGCCCCGGACTTCTAAACCAGGCGGTTGCGGGTTCGAATCCCGCAAGAGGCAAATGTTTGTGTGATGAGCACGAGCATTTGTACCTAAGTTATGAATGTGTATAAATATATATAAGTATGTATATCCGTTATCCTAGTCACCATAACACAAGCTCACGCTTAGTTTGGGGCTAGGTAATTGGTGTGTAATGTGTGGGTAAAATAAAATGCTGGATTTGTATTGTTTTTTTTTTATTTTAATTGGCAGCATATGAGCTAATACACTAGTTAATAATCACTGTGCAAACGTTTAACCTGTGAAGAATATAGTTTTGAAGCTATCTCCATAATAATATAATGAACAGAATAAACATGACTGAGAATTTGTGAAAGCTTTGTCTTGACTAATAAAACACCAGTAGGCATACCAGTCAGTGATAGGTATATAATTTTCTATATACCTACTTAATGACATTATTAATAATAAACACTTTATTAAAAGGTAACGAAATCAGTTTCTCAGACCACGAAGCTACATACAAAATAAGTGTGTAAAACACAAAATGAAATAAGTCCCGAAACTGATCCCTGAGCAACACTTTGATGCATAATATACAATTTTCGTTACATAAATATGTTGCTCAGTTGTAAGTTCAGCTGCCCTTCGGCAAAGTCCTCCCCAAACATTCTCCACTCAAGTTTGTCTCTTGATTGACCCTGATCCAAGTTTTTGCGACTTGACTTATGTCATCAGTCCACCTTTTTTTCTTTGGCCCTCCCGGGCTTTGGCTCTTGCGTAGCATTTTGGGATTGATTTGCACCACTTTTCTTTGCCTTATATGATTGGAGTGGTTTGCCCATTCCCATTTAACTCATCTGATCTTGTGTGCTATGTTGAAAGCATTAGTCCTTTATCTGATTACTGAATTTCTCACTCTGTTTGACTTTCTTAAACTTAGCATGCTATTTCCATCTTTCTCTAGCAGCTTGTCAGTTTACACATTTTTTTGCATCAGTGGCCAAGTTTGACATTAGGATAGGAAGTATGCATGTATTGATATGTTATTTCTCATCCTTTATAACTTTCCATGCTCCAGCAGTTTTTTCAACCATTTGCTACTCTTCTTTCTATTTCCTTCTCTGTATTGTCTATTGTTAACATTAGCTCTAAATAGTGTTCAAAGTATAGATAATGATAAGACTTTAAAACAAGACAAATTTATAGCCTGACCAGGAATATATGGGACCTGAATTAAGGGCGCTTCGAATCCACTTTATATGACAACACTCGGTATAATCATACCAGCGTAGATTGGCAACTGAACATAAAAACATATTTTTTATATGTTTACATTCCTGTATTTTTCAAGCCTGCTGCTTAATGATAACAGATTCTACGATAAAATAACATGACAGAACACTCGCAAATTTAGTACTTATTAAATTCAGTAACTCTTTGTAATATTTGCCTTGAATTTTGGACCAAAACACAATTATTTTTGCAAAACTACTAACGGGTAAAAGAAACATTAATCCATTGTTTCTCTCAATGATATTATTTAACGACGTAGACGTAAGAAGGATCGTTATCAGTAGGCTCATACATGGGGGCGTACACGAAATATTAGTCCGGTTAGTTATTACAGACGTCTATTTTCAGTATCACAATCAATATAACACAAAATAACAAACAGTGAACAGGATGGCTTCGGATTACAGTCCAGAAACGCGGCAAGTTCAATACGGCGACGCAAAACTCAACAAGACACAACCACACAACCATTTGTGTAGGCACTCCGGCCATAACATTCCCACGGGGTTCTCACGTTCCCGTCAAACGAAACGTCAAAATGACAGAAACAAGTGCTGCCACCGCCGTATCGACCATGCCCAAGTAAACTACTTGACGTTTCTGACTTAACTCGATAAATAGCTACAGTTTGACGTAAGCATATGATGTGATTTTTAAACATCAAAGTCGAATGACGTTTGTCATCGCGTTCTGACAGCTCGAAACTTCAAAATTAACACCGCCAATCGCCTCGCGCTCCGACATATTTATAATGTTATCATAATTTTATACTATGTATTGAAAATCTTGGACAACTCTACGAACTATTTTTGTTGTAATATCCAAGTAGAGTTGAAATAAAGAAAATAAAACTCAATACAACTATTTATTATAATCATTTTTCAAAATCGCTATTAAAATATTCTCCGTAGTAACCAATTTTCACTATTCGCACTATATGACGTACCAAAAATTCGTGTTGACAACTATATCAGTAATTAATTTAAAGAAAACGTGATGATCACATAGACTTTCTAGTAGAATAATACTACAACACATGTTAAACCACTTTTCCTTTACGAAAACGTTAGTAATAAAGTTAATAGTTCTCGGTATTTTTATCACATAAAAATTGCACTTGGTCGAAAATTAGATAACGCGTCTACATTGACACTAATCATTATGACAACTGATGACATGTCAATGATGATTTGAGGTTTCTGTTGCCAGTAAAAGAAATTAGTTCCAGTTGTTTTCCGCAATATGGCGAGGTCCCATATATTCCTGGTCAGGCTATAGGTACCTACCATTTCCTAGGTAAAACATTTTAATCACCTTAGGTACACATATGTTTTACTATGTACAATAATACCTACACTTAATTGTTATATTATAAACAATTCTAATATGAACATTATCGAACGCTTTTTACAAATCAAGACTATTAATTATTTATGAAAATCACAAACAAGTTACTAGACTTTTAAATTAATATTTATATTTTCAACTACAGGACTGGATTTCTTATGTCCCCTGAACTCTTCTTCAATTTCTTGTAACGTTTTGTCTTTAGTCTCTGGCAGCATTGTCCCGGCTACAGCCAAACAGAATATTAACAATCCAGCATACGCTACAAAGGCCCCATGAATTCCTAAAGCACTCAGAAGGAACGGCGTAGTTTTTAATGTAGCAAACATATTTAAAGAAAATGACATAGCACTGATACCACCCGCTATACTCCTATACTGTGTTGGGAATACTTCTCCCGCTAATATGAAGCTGATCGGCAAACATCCCATTCCAATTGACAGCGTCAGAATGTGTATTAATGTAATGCCAACGTACTCATTATCAAACGTGACTAGATTGTATTCTTTTGCATATGTGTATCCCGCTGTAGCCAGTAAGGCAACAATATTCAAACCTATTGATGAGAACAGCAATCTTTTTCTCCTTATCTTCTTGATTAGTATCAGAGCAATTGCATTTGAAACTATTCGGTTACAATCCAAACCTATAACCATTAAAGGTACATCTACGTCAGTGCCTATGGTTTTGTGTATTAGATCGTAAGCATATGATGCTAGTATATTTACGCCACACCATTGTGACATTGTGTAGATGTGTATCATTATTATGATCGGTTTGTAGAACTCGTTCTTCTTTATCGTCTGTGTAAAATAGTTCACATTATTCCTTATCTTCATAACGCAAGTATACGTCATCGAATCATCTTCATCTTTCAGCTTTCTTGTCACTTTACTTGTTTCTATTATCTTATCTAATTCATCTTCTTCGCTATCTCCTCTAAGCCATCTGAAGATGACCTTACATTCTTCATACTTTCCTTGATCAGACAACCAGATGGGAGATTCAGGGGATAATAGAACAATGACTAAATCTATTGCAGTTATGGCTATGCAATACAGAGCTGATGTCTGCCAACTTAAATAAGATCCTACGGAGTGGACTGCTAGCACACCAACACCGATGGTGACGGATATGGTCATGAGGAAAGCGCCTCTGTTTCGCGGGCTCGTGTATTCTCCGATGAGGACAGGTCCTAGAGTGGAGACCATGCCCATGGCTATTCCATGCAAGCCCCTGGCTGTGAGGAGGACGATGACGTCATTGGCGAGGACGGTGCAGATCCAGCCGGCGGAGAAGATGAGCAAGCAGGTCAGGTTGGCGATCTTCCTGCCGAACTTGCCCATGATGCTAGGAACGGAGAAGTTCCCAATCAGGATGGTGACCGCAGGGATGGCCGCTGTAATAAAGAAAGGTAAATGTTAAGTCATGATAGTGTTTCAGCTATTATAATATACGAGAAGACAGCGTAAGGTACCAAGACACTAGACTTCAGTTGAACTATCTCCAGCCCAATCGCCTGTTGGACTCCGTATGGTTTTATTATTGTTAACACTCACAGTCATTTTTTTTATAAGTTTAATTATGAAACCAAAAATCCGCACACAGGCACGGGTACAATTTGAATCCACAAACTTTGGCTTTCCGGGCCTCTTACCAATTGAGATACCGTGCAGCCAATCCAGCCCTGCGAAATTCTTAGTCTCTTTTGAATACGTCATTGCGTGACGTGACATCGTCGTTAGTAAGTTACCAGTAAACTATGTTAATGTATCAGAGATTTAGAGAGCAGATATCTTTGTTAAAGAGTCTAAAAATTCCGGAAACCCATACCCAAGGGTATTTATTTATTTATTCCTGCCTTGTATGTTAAATACAAAGTACATATTGCAGTGACTGGGTAAGGCAGTAACGCTACTGCCATGTTTTAATTAAGAACCCGTAATTCCTCTTATCTCTTACCTTCGCCGCCAAAACAAATGCATTCACTACGTTGTTGTACCGTGATCACGTTTGTTTGTTTTCATAATCACACAATATTAAATCATGCAATAATATCACAGCAGAGGCGTGTCATTGTCATGAAGATGTATGTTGATGATCTTTTGACATCAAGTTATCTGAACCTATAAAAAAATTCTGAATAAAATATTTAATGACCGAGCTACTACAGGCACCGCAATATAAATTACTAGTTGATTCCCGCGAATTTGAAAGTTACCCTTCTTTTTTACCGTCTTAAGGGACGAATTTCCTATAAAGTTCTTCCTTAGGGCTCACGTGGTGCTCACCTACACTATAAAAGGAAGCATGGTGCAAAATATCTCATCCCACTAGTTTTGGATGTGCGTTGATGATATATCAGTATAAGACACAGCATTACTATAATAAATAACACTTGATTAATATAAGATGGCTAATAAAAAAACACTATGTCGTGTCAACTATATGTCAATAATTCCAAATTTACCGTCTCATTTAAATAAGTGTTTATTATTATTATTTATTGAAAAGGACAACAATAGATCCTAATAGGATTAGTAAACAATGCATCTTACATACTATGTTAGTACCTAATAACTAATTTGGTGCAAGTACTTTGGCTTAGGTGCCACATTAAGGGACAAACATGTTGTCGCCCAGCAATGACTTTCAGAATACCATTGGAGCTGTCACGCACCCTGAATAACAGGGATGCTTGTTTTTTTCTGATGATGGCTGCGAAGCTATCTGTATGCGCCTCTGCGAACATGGCGGACGCACTACAAAAACGAGGCAGCCCCAGCAATATCCTGAAAGCATTGTTAAATTGGACTCGCAGAGCGCTGCACGATCTTTGAGTATATCTGACCCAAAGACTGCCAGTGTACAGTGAAGTGCAGTATGCTTTAAAAAGCGTTATTTTGACTGCATTCGTACTCTTAGCAAATCTTCGAGCCAGCATATTCGCTCTTATCGACAGCGCTCTGCGCTCCCGTTCGTTCGTTTATGGCAATGGCAAATTTATTATTAGGGAGGAGGAAAGTGTTATATTTTTATATATTATATTTTTATAACTTAAGCAATTATTTTGCAAGTTTTTACGAAAAGAAACCAAATGTCACTTACAAAAATTAATCGACTATGTCATCCGGTGGGACTCGAACCCACGTCCCTTCGCTATCCGGGCGAATGCTCTTACCAACTAAGCTACGGAGGACGTTAGTCAGTCGACGAATTTTTGCAAGTGCTTGCTACGCCAGTGAGCCGGCGTTCGATTTCATCAATACTTGGGGAATGTACCCGCATGTATCCAAAGGAAATATTTAACCATCAGTTAAGATGAAATCAGCTTAACTTATTATATTTTTATAACTTAAGCAAATATTTTGCAAGTTTTTACGAAATTAAATCAAATTTCACTGACAAAAATTAATCGACTGTGTCATCCGGTGGGATTCGAACCCACGTCCCTTCGCTATCCGAGCGAGTGCTCTTACCAAGGAAAGTGTGTCGGGTAAACCTAGAGGGGAGCGTACAGGTTTGTCTTCAGAAGTACGAGTGGACCTACCAAATAAAATAAATGCATTGTTTGAAATAAAATAAAAACATTTATTTCTTTTGTGTTAATTTAAAAGTAAACTAGGTATGTAAATTCATTATTTGTATTATATGAAAGCAAATATTTACAAACAAAAAGTTAGAAATAATTGCTTTAAATAACAGTAGCGTGATTCTTATCGCAATGTCAACTTCACGTGGTAATTTATCACAAATATCTCACTTTTGTTATGTACGCAAAATTATCATGACGTAGGTTATTAGCACCGTTAACTGTTTCAATATATAAGTACAGGCTGTCCCAAAAAGAGCGTGTCAAACTGACACTGAAGATAGCTTAGCTAACATTACTTTCCAAACCAAATGTTTTTTTTATTCCTATAAATACCTAAAACAAGCATTTGGTTTGGAAAATAATTTTACCTTTTACCCAACAATGCCATGCCAGACTGACTTCGCCATATACCCTTTAATAAAAATAGGATAACTTTAATAAAAGTGTCATGGTTTAGGAGACACTGCCTGCCACTTTCTTGTAGTCTTCATACAAGAAAAATACAAAAAAGTGCCATTATCTCCCAAACCATGAGATTATCATTAGTCATGGTATTTTTATTTAAAAGGTTTATAAAATTCATTTATTTCTGTACAGAGGCTCGCAAGGAGCTTATACACGTCCCAACATAAATAGAACCCTACCACTGCTTCGGGACAATTGTGGGCTAGTGCTATAAGGCACTGCTAAGCTACCTCCAGTGACTGCCTGGCATGCTCTTTTTGGGACACTGTATTCTTTGGTGATATTCACATCAAGATCATAAAAGAAGCAAATATTAACGTTATTTTTAACTACAAAAATAATTCCAAAACACACTATGTGTTAATCACACTTTGAACACTAGTTACGACGAGTATTAACTTACTTAAATTTAAGCAAATAAACACAAAACTGTATAGGGAAAGTTTCCATCGTATTTTTCTAGCTGTCATGTGTGTCAGCTGTGTTTTATCAGCAAAGAAAAGTAGGTACGTAAGGCTTTGGTTGTGACAATATAGATATTGAGAGAAAACGCAGGGCGCCATCTGTCATAAAAAATATGTTCGTATGTGTAGTACGTGCCCCCTATGGGTAGGGTGTGCGTGCGTAAATAAATTATTTTTATGACTTTTAATAAATACAAATAAGTAAAAAATTAGCTATCCATACAACTAATTCCACGCGGACGAAGTCGTGAGTAAAAACTAGTTTTTAAGTTACTTTAGTTTTTAAACAGCCATTACATTTTTTTGGCATATTATTTTGTAAACGAAATGAAATTAAATGATTATTTATTCGTCATTGTAAGTATTCAAGCTAAACATTCATAGTGTTTCACTATGATCTACCTTATTGTGTCTGTTGTATAGAAATTGAGCCAAATTAACCGTCAATTTTGATTTAAGATTGGTGAACTCGAGTTGGTGAGGTCGTAACATATTGGCGTTAAAACTACGCTCTTCTAAGCAGTAGCAGTAGTGCTGGTTATTGACATGAGAATTGAGGAGCCATTGGATAATATGATTTCATGTTGGATTTCCGTCTAACCGAACTATGAGGGTAAAGGAACAGAGACTGCATCTCTGAATTGCACACACACGTGAGATATTATAGTGAGTAAGACAGGATGAGACATTACAGTGCATAAGCGTGTGCACAATGCACAGGTGCACTCTCTGTTCCTATACTCTCAACGTTCGGCGAGACGACTATCGAACACGATCGGAGAGAGCTCAGGCCCAGGACCAATGAGTTATTTCGTTTCAAAACAGACAACCTCAGAAACTGAAGCCCGGAAAGGCTAATGAGCTGCCCACGAGAGGCAGTTTTCCACCTTTTATTTTTTAAATATAATAACTATGTAGTTACATAGATTGGGGATTTGGGGTGGTGAACAATCTACCACGAGAAAAGACATCGAAAACTCCAGTTTGTGATGGCGGCTGCGAACGTTCCAATCAGTGGTAGGCTCCGTTTAGTGTCACCTTCCTGTGCTGCTTGCTGTGTCCCGTCGGTGAGTAGGAGTGCCAGAACCTTCTGGATGAGCTAGCTCCACTGTCGACTCTGTCTAAGCCACGTCTGGTTTAGTCTAGAGTCAAGAGCAAACCCATTTAAAAAAGATGCTTGAAGAACTGACTACTGTTGGAGCTTGGAGCAAAAAGTTCTGGATTGGAGGAGACCCTTTGATCACAGGCGCAGCGTAGGACGTCCACCGGCAAGATTGGCGACCATAGCATACTATTGATGATGATAATAGTTGCTCACCTAACCAAGAGCCATAGTTGTCGTCAATTAGTATGGAAGATTCAGGGTGCTTCAGCTGTGGCAGCAGGATAGTGCTGAACCCCATGACTAGCCCCATCTGAATCATGTTAAGGCACACACCCAGGGTCACGAAGCTCTGCAACACACAGATCATCTTGTGTATTTTTTACTTGACGATGAAAAACAATATAAAAGGTGCCCTGCATATGAAGGACTAGCAGTTCCCCGCGACTTTGCCCGCGCCAAAAGTCGGATTTTCCATACAAATTTTCTATGCCTAGCCTATGTCCTTCCTAGTGTCTCAAACTATCTCTGTGCTAAATTTCATTTGATTCGGTCCAGTAGTTTCGGAGCCTATTCGATGCAAATAAACAAACAAACAAATCATTCCTCTTTATAATATTAGTATAGATAATCCTTTATACTACAGATAAGTCGTGTAATGCCCCACTACATGCCATTTTTTTTCAAGGCTTGCCACTATCTAGTTAAAAACTTAATTACTTACTTAAAGGCTTGATGATATTTAGAGGATCATCCTTCATAAAAGCACTGGACACCATGTATAAATATGACTATTTTTACTAATTCCAGAAGCGACTTTTTTCTAATTGAGAATTTGTAAATATTGCACCATTACACAAAAAAATGTATATAGGTATATACTCACCTGCTTTAGGAACGGCGTGATACATTTTAATGATTCCTTAGTCATTTTCTTCAATTTAAAAAACCACCAAGTATCTTACTATTTTTTCTTTTCTTTACCAAATAAGTAAGTTTGATTCTTTATTTTCTACAAACCTCACAGAGCTAGCTTAACTGATTTGAATTAAACACTCAATTCTAATTTAGATCAACAACTTTTTAATTGAACGCAAATTAACTGACTCAAAGAAGTATATTTTTATAAGATGTCTTCCTGTTTTCTAATTGTAGAATTTTGTGAATTTGAAACCGGGCCATGTGTGACAAACGAACGACTTGCTATAAAACAACGAAGTGAGCAAAACCAGATAGTGGTACAGTTAATAAAAGCCAGGGTTTCTGAGATAGTAGGCAATGTGCCATGTTTAATTTGATAAGTAAATTAGTTACTGTTTAGTTTTCTTAATAACTAGTTGGAGCCTGCGACTTTAGTTAACCTTTGTACTGTTATTCAAAAGTATTTATTTTACAGGTTGTAACTTTGTAACAAAAGCCGAAAGTAGTTTTATCAGAAGAATTTTTGGAATAATTCGCAATTTTGCCACATAAGTAGTTCCCGCCCCCGCCAAATGCAGCACTATACTGTAGGTCTATCTACATTCGTTCGTCGTATTCGTCGAAGTCAAAAATTGGTGAACTCGGGTTCACCAATTTTTAAACAGCCGGTAAAACGTAAGTTGACCCAAAAACGTGAGGAAAGCATCTATTGGTTTTACTTACTCTTAGACAAGCTCCGTCTTCTAGACCTCCTGTCTTTAGCCCAGTGTGCGGAGCAGTGTGTGTGTGTGTTTGTGTGTGCGCGTGTGTGTTTGTGTGTGTGTGTGTGTGTGTGATTTTGACGAAGTACAATGTTCGTGAAACAGTATCTAACAGCCAAGGCAGAAAACTCCATTTTAATAAATAATAATAATATCCTCCAGCCGATTTCGACTACGGCGGCCTATCTCAACAGAGATTAGCCAACTGCGCAGGACATATTTTAGTGCACAAGTGTGTACTGTCTGTTCCTTCACTCTCATAATTCGGTGAGACGGCAGTCCGTCATGACCGTAAAGAGATCAGGCGCAGGACCAACGGCTTAACGTGCTGTCCGAGGCACGGGGGTGTTAACACCACCAACTTCCTGACTCCGGAGCTGGGAGGCGGTGGCCCATTTCTGCGACGTGGTGATGTCGCAGAAAGAGGCCGCCGAACGGGACCGGGAAAGAGACCCGGCCTCCCTCCGCCTTCGGCGCCCGCGGGGCGCGCGCTCGGGCCGCGGTGCCAGAACGAGCGGCGCCCCGACGGGAGGGTCTCGGGCAGACGGTGTGGGGACACCTCTGCCCAATCACCAGGGACCCTCCTGAGAGACGGTGCACTGTACGCCCAGTACGCCGTCTGGAGTGGGGGTTGGGTACATATCCACTCCCCCCTCCGTGGTGATCCGCCCTCTGAATTAGAGGGCGGAAGTTGCCGCTGGCAGGGTCGCAGGACTGTCGAGATACCGCGGCCCCTGCTGTCACAGCCAACACATGCGGCGGGCGTCGTCAGGGGAGTCCCACACACGCCTCTTCGTTCCCCGACGGAGAGGTACGGTGCGTAAGGCATTTCCTGACGTAAAAAAAAAATGGTTGCGGAAATTTGACAGATCAGGGGTAGGTTGATGTGGAGCGGTGTGTACTTGCCTATTAATTTAATTAAGTAGGTATAACTAATAACTATTTATTTCTAGAAAGTAACTCATGTAGATGTTTACTCTAGACAAAATGACGCTCACTTCAGTAGATAATTTAAAATTCAAATATTAGGTATTGGATTTTAATACCTAACATTAAAAAACTATTTCTATATACCTACAATGAAGCAATTTTGTAACATGTACCAATTACCAATTTAGATTTATTTAGGTTTTTAATTAACTCCTTTGTCTTTTTTATTCTTATTACTAGTGGTTTCCCGCGACTTCGCTCGCAAGAGTTGGATTTTACATATAAACTTTCATCCCCCATTTCACCCCCTTAATGTTTTTATATCGCGACAAAATGTAGCCTATGTTCCTTTCCAGGGTCTCGAACTGTCTCCACACTAAATTCATCTCAATTGGTTCAGTGGTTTAAGCATCAAGAGGCAACAGACAGACAGATAGACACACTTTCGCATTTATAATATTAGTATGGATATATTTTATTTTTTTATTAACGACCGTCTTGGTGTTGTAGTGGTCGCACCCCGGACTTCTAAACCAGGCGGTTGCGGGTTCGATTCCCTCAAGGGGCAAGTGTTTGTGTGATGAGCACGAGCATTTGTACCTGAGTCATGGATGTTTATAAAATGTGTATAAGTATGTCTATCTATCCGTTATTCTAGTCACCATAGCACAAGCTCACGCTTAGTTTGGGGCTAGGTAATTGGTGTGTTTGTTGAAACAAATTATATTGTTCTTATTCTTCAGTAGGTAAACTCTCGATCTCAATTAAAAAGTAAAATATAAAAGTAATTTAAAACGATGCTAGATCGTGAACAACTCCCGTAAGTTGTACGGAAAAAACGGTACCTACTTGCTAAATACAGCAATAAGTAAGTAGAACATAAAGTAGAACGTAAAAGTTAAAGTTTTTACCTAAGTTAATTATAAGTTTGAGGTATCAGATTACACAGAAGTTTATAAGGTCAAAATATCTCTCCAAAATCAAGTGGCGGCCCGCAAATTTTGACCGAAAACATATCCACCATTGTTATATTTTTATAACTTAAGCAATTATTTTGCAAGTTTTTACGAATTCGAGTCGATTAATTTTTGTAAGTGAAATTTGATTTAATTTCGTAAAAACTTGCAAAATAATTGCTTAAGTCATAAAAATATAACAAGGTAAGCTGATTTCATCTTAACTGATGGTTAAATATTTGTAAAAATATTTCCATTGGATACATGCGGGTACATTCCCCAAGTATTGATGAAATTGAACGCCTGCTCACTGGCGTAGCAAGCACTTGCAGAAATTCGTCGACTGACTAACGTCCTCCGTAGCTTAGTTGGTAAGAGCACTCGCCCGGATAACGAAAGGACGTAGGTTTGAGTCCCACACAGTCGATTAATTTTTGTAAAAGAGAAATTTGATTTAATATTGACCATTGTTCTTTGATCATGATAAAGTCATCTTTGTGTTATCCAACACCTCAATAAGTATGAAAAGCACTGAGGCCCAGAGTAAGGAAATACATTGATCAAAACCGAGTTTTATGAACGAAATTGGAATCCGAAATGATGGATAGGTAACTTTTCTTATCGGTGATATGAAACATGTTGGGCGCCAATCCTCTTCTGCTGCGTCATTTATGATGATCACATTTCGACGACGTCTTCGACAGAGGGAGGATATTTTGGCTATGCTTTGTAAAAATCTACAATAATATAATATGCCCCTTCCTGAAAAAAATAATTCGACCTTTAATCTCATGCTCAAAGGTCAAACTAAGTACCTACTTTGCCAAAGTAGGTATCATAAGTAGGCATGGAAATGATTGCTACTTTTAATTCATTTTCATTTCATGAAATGATGATTTTTTTTCATATGAAATCACATGTGAAATTTCATTGACAATTATTTTTTTTCGCTGTGTCATAATGTAACACTTTTTGCTATGTGCTACTTATAATGAAATATGAATTATTGTGAACGGTTGCTAATTTGCTACTAATATGAAATGTCATATTTAGGTTGTCACGAAAAATCATGGCAAACGAATCTAAACTTTGTTTATAGGTTTAAAGTTCTTAAAATGCCCACCTAGTATCGATCGTCACCTATGATCGCATAACTAGTGTGTTTGTCTTTTTCTAACACGCACCTAGGGCAAATCATTCCTACTCGCTCGCTCGCGACTCGCTCTGCTACATGCAGTCATCAATGAATGAAATGAAATGAGCATGATCTATGATTTCGCAGAGTGCGATTTGTAGCAGCCTATATGAAAAAAAAATAGCAGGTGTAAACAATGAAATTTATTTCATATGATTTTTCATCTGCTATACATGAAATCGTCCATGCCTAATCATAAGTCATCGGGCCTATAATAATTGTTATGATTTCACCATGATTTGGTAGATATCTCTCTGCACGCGCCATTATCAAGGACAGATACGCATTTTTTATTCCGTTAAGCAGTGTCCTTAATACAAATGGTTACCATTTTTCTTAAGTTACTACATCCTATAGCCATTTTAGAGCTATCACTGGTGACACACGCCCTTGGAATACTTACGTCGTTTTTTATCAAGTCACACCGGCAAAAATCGTTGCAGGATTATCAACACTTTAATATGCAATAATGATAAACGAACAAGTTTTATCTAAAGATTTATCTATCTAATCTTTTCAATAGTAAGGTAGTAGATTATTAGTTTTCGGAGATCAAAGACATGTCAATGTGCTGTAAGTGAAATTTTAGTGCTGAAATTAGATGTACTTAAATGTCTACCAAAAAGAGCAGATTCTCACCATTTTTGAAGCAAGTTAGTTAAACTTACTTTTTATTCTCTAATAAACTTTTGTGAATGATATTTTTTCTTTACTCAAACGTTTATATTAAAGAGATCGCTTTTTGCGATGAGGCCGCCTATATCAATCATATTTGTGTAAATTTACAGAATTTTATGGCTTAAACGATATCATCCAGACAACCGAACGGCATGTAAAGGACAGTCTAATTTGTAATTTCTTTTAAGATGTGAAATGTGCATTATCGAATGAGATATTATAAAGAGGAAAGATTGGATAGTTTGTAATAGGCTCCGAAACTAAATTAAATTTGTTACAGAGACAGTTTGAGACCCTGGGAAGGACATAAAGTTCGTTTTTCGTTGCTTGTCCAACATTGTAAACATTCTTGACATTCCTTTTTGACGAAAATATTAATTTAAAAATAAGTTAGACACAAAAGTTACATCCTAATATGGTAGTTTATCGTTTAATATATGCCGCTTTTTAGAGCTATTAGTAGGTAAATATTTCTTTTCAACAGTATCTATTAGTTTTAAAAGTCATAAAAATATTGTTTACAATGTTTGACATGCAAAGAAAAACGGACTTTAGGCTACTTTTTGTCGCGATATAAAATCATTAGGGGTGTTAAAATGGGGGGATGAAAGTTTGTAAAATCCGAATTTTGGCGCGGCTGGTCGCGGGGACTATAATATCTTTAAAATCACCCTAACAGGATGCTGGTGAATTTATACTACCACAAATTAGTTTTCGCGTACCAAACAAAAACGTAAATCGCTTACTAACATTGTAGTGTTTCGTGACGGCGGCGGTGGGCTTCAACATCGTAGGGCACGGATGCGTGCTGGGCTTCCCCGCTGTTCTGCTGCCGCAGCTACACGAGCCAGTCTCGGCCATTCAGATCCCGGAGGGGGGCGACTCATGGATAGGTTGGTTCACCTTCTGCATTTAGATGTAGTCTTAACCAAATCAACAGGTCGGTTTAAAACCATTTTTTTCATTTAAACGTTTTAAACCCCTGTTTAAAATGGTTGAAAACTATGTTTTTTTAAAAGACCTCAGAATTAACTATGCCATCGTGTTTATTACGAGTATACCTATCATGAAGTACCAAACTGTGTTTTTTTAGGTTTGTCAGATTTTTTTTTACCCATTTTTCAGTAAATACAAACTATATTGCTGATTGTATTGTGCTAATGAACAGTGTCAAGGAGGATACAAAATTCTAAAATAAGTCATGATTTAATAAATAATGATACAAATTAACACACTCCGAAAACAGTGGTAGGTACTATTTGGTACAAAATAACCCATCCATTTTTATGAAGCAGTCGGTATTCAACCGTTATTTTGACGTTTTATTTTAACTCGTTGTTCATGGTTTTCAACCGTTTTAAACGGTTGTTTTACAACTATAATCATAGTCAGGCAACGAGTTATATACAGGGTGTGGCGTAAATAGTGGTCCAAAGCAAAGGTGTGGATACACTGTACACTGAAGCACCACATACCAGTATTTAAAAAAAAATTATGTACAGGGTTTTAAAAAAAAAAAATTTTTTTTAAATTTTTTTAGAAATCGTTACCTTGCCTTACAAATTTGGTTATAATTTCCAAAAATGACGGTTTTTTTTATCCATTTTTTTTATTATTATTGCTGATTACTTGTACTTAGTACTCCATTCGTTTTTTTTTTTACATACTGATATTAATAAAAAAAAATAAGTTTCTTTCAAAATTCAATACTCACTGCTAGCAAATCGTTTGACTTTCAATGCTTTTGGTGCAAAAAAAATGTACCACACTGTCAGTGCCCATTGTTTAAAAAAAATGCCCATCTTTTGCAGATTCTAAAATGGTGCAACAATAAGTGTTACGACTTACAGGAAAAAAGTTATTGCTTTTCGAAACAAAAAGGAGCCCAATTCAGAAAAACAATTTATTTGAAGTTCAAGGGTTTACAAGGGTTGTAATTTTTTTTTTGAAAACCCTGTACATATTTTTTTTTAAATACTGGTATGTGGTGCTTCAGTGTACAGTGTATCCACACCTTTGCTTTGGACCACACAGAAAAAAATTACAACCCTTGTAAACCCTTGAACTTCAAATAAATTGTTTTTCTGAATTGGGCTCCTTTTTGTTTCGAAAAGCAATAACTTTTTTCCTGTAAGTCGTAACACTTATTGTTGCACCATTTTAGAATCTGCAAAAGATGGGCATTTTTTTTAAACAATGGGCACTGACAGTGTGGTACATTTTTTTTGCACCAAAAGCATTGAAAGTCAAACGATTTGCTAGCAGTGAGTATTGAATTTTGAAAGAAACTTAATTTTTTTTATTAATATCAGTTTGTAAAAAAAAAAACGAATGGAGTACTAAGTACAAGTGATCAGCAATAATAATAAAAAAAATGAATAAAAAAAACCGTAATTTTTGGAAATTATAACCAAATTTGTAAGGCAAGGTAACGATTTCTAAAAAAATTAAAAAAAAATTTTTTTTTTAAAACCCTGTACATAATTTTTTTTTAAATACTGGTATGTGGTGCTTCAGTGTACAGTGTATCCACACCTTTGCTTTGGACCACTATTTACGCCACACCCTGTATATAGCCTGACCAGGAATATATGAAACCTGAATTAAGCGCTTCGAATCCTCTTTATATGACAACACTCAATATAATCAGACCAGCGTTGATTGGCAACTGAACATTATCAAACATACTTTTTATATTTTTACATTTATGTTAATTCTTTAAGCCTGCTGCCTAATGATAATAGATTCTAAGATAAAATAACACGACAAAACAAAACAAATATATAAAATTAATTTATTTCTGCACATTGGCTCGCAAGGAGCACTCAAACACATCCCAACATTAATAGAACCCTACCACTGCTGCGGGATAATTGTGGGCTAGTCTGAGAAAAAGCAGCGCAAGATACTAGAGTCACTATTGTCATAACCTTTTCATCATCACTTTTTACGTTTTAAAGGAAGTTCCTACAATCTCATCTCGTTACAGCCGGCAGTCGTGGGTTCGAGTCCCACTATGTGTAATTGATCGTGCATGTTGAAGAAGTTAATGTCCCGTAACTAGATAGGCAACTAGGCTTGACAATGTTAGACCAAACCATTTTTTGTGCCTAGCAATGGGGATGCCTACGTGGGCGAGTAGGGATGATGAGCCCATCTAAGACTAACAATACTTAGGTGCTTATAATACCCATTTCTTCTTTCGTCAACAGCTTCCATAACCGGAATCGTGATGATGATCGGCAGCATCATCATGCTGCCCCTGATGAAGTGCAGCCGCAAGACTGCCCACTACGCTGTCATAGCGCCAGTTCTGATCGGATGGGCGGTCACTATCACTGCCACCAGTTTTTATGTAAGATTCAGTTTAAATAAGTCAGTTTTCTGGAACTTTGTCAACGACGTTACTATGGTCCGCCAAATTTGTGCACGAGTCTGTGTCAGACTTGTGGGGGCCGAGGAAGCGTCAATCACACGCGTCTATAGGAATTCCCCTTCCCCGCAACACCATACCACCCGTCCCCTCTAACATCTAACATGCCTCGCCCCCCGCACGCCTGGCGCGAGGTAGGTAGGAGACGAGCGCACGAACTTATCAGACTATATATAACGTGGGTGTACCTACTCACGAAAGAGGGCACCCTTATAGGCAAATTCTTTTGGAAGAACATTAATAAAAAAAAATAGAAGGTAGTAACTTCCCAGCAAGATTAAATACGAGTATAATAAATTCTTCGAAATGCAATTAAACATTCAAGATCTCGAATTCCTGTTTTTTTGCCAATTAAGGGACCACATTCCCTTCATTTCTTATTTTACATTTCCAGGCAATATTCATTGGGAGAATGCTCGGCGGGTTATCTTTCGGGATGCTGTCTCCACTACGTTCCGTTCTCATCGGCGAGTACACAAGCCCCAAGAACAGAGGCGCTTTCCTCACAACCATCTCCCTCGCACAAGCCTGCGGCATCTTCTTCGTCCACCTCATGGGCTCGCTCCTCGCCTGGAAGACCACGGCCATGGTCTGCATGATCTTCGCCGTAGTAAGTCTCGCCATGACCATATACTGCCCGGAATCACCCAGCTGGCTAGCTTCCAAAGGACGGCACGATGATTGCAGAAAAGTCTTCAGATGGCTGAGGGGAGATGACGAGGACGAAGAACTAGAAGCCATGATTCAGGCGAGAATTTTACTCGAAAAACGAGAAATAGCTCGGAGCAACAATCGAAATAACTTCAAGAGTGCCAAAGAGACGATTAAAAAGAGGGAATTCTATCTGCCGATCATAATCCTCTTCCATGCGAGCTGCATGCTCCAATTCTCCGGTGGAACGACAATGGCTGCGTATTCTACCAAGATTTTAGGTCTTCTCATGGGTCCGGGAGCGAACACGCATTTCTGGATGATAGTGTTGGATATTCAGCGGCTGTTTTCAAACTCCGCTGCAGTTTATGTGATAAATAGAACGAAGAGACGGACTATGTTGTTCGCTACTGGTGCCCTGAGCGTTGTCAGCCATTTAGCCATAGCTGCGTACATCTATTCTCGAAATCAGAAGTGGATACCGAATGATGGGGTTGCAATACCAGCTATTCTTATTAGTATGCTTTATTTAGCAGTGTCTACTGGGACTGTTCCGCTTCCAAATGTCATATCTGGCGAGATAATCCCTCTGGAGTACAAAGGTATTGGTGGAATGATGAACATGGTGTCGTTGTCTGGATTCATGTTCCTCATGCTCAAAACGTTCCCGGCCTTGGTGGATAGTATAGGACTGAACGGCACTTATTTGATTTACGCCGCAGTTATCGCGTACAATCTAGTAGTCATCTGGTTCACGTTGCCAGAAACGAAAGGCAGGACTTTGCAGGAAATTGAGGATGAGTTCAGAGGGAAACCGTTGGCTCCTGAAGAAATGGAAGCAAGGAAATCGTTACAAGCGGATCCCGTGGAAGTTTATAAGAGGCGAGAATCCGAATGGACTGGCAGTACGCCATTTTTAAGTTAGCAGGTTCAAGATAGGGACATTCCTTCCCACGTCATTGCGGGTTGCTGTCACAATGCTCACAATGATGTGCGCCATGCGAAATTTCACAATACTCAAGATAGGTTATCGAAAGATTGTCAATCCTATCTCTAATTTAAATCTTGCGTTTGTGCTGTGTTAGTTATCTGATTTATAAAGCTTCCGACTTGTACATATTTTGTTTAGTATATAAGTAATTTATCTTTACAAGCAGTGTTTTTACCCTAATTCTCCAATAAAATATTTGTTTCTGTCATCGAAATAAGTTTCACTTCGCAGACTTTTTTTAAATTCAAAATTTTATGTTAGAAAGGATACATAAAAACACCAAAACACATTTTCCCGGGACACATCGCATTAGGCATAAATGAAACAACCCACTATTTTTCTATAATATACTATATTATTTGGTACACAATAGTCGCCCCGTCCAACCATACGCGGTGAGCTTGCTCAACAGTCGCAATGGCGACTTAATTTTGAAAATGTACAATTTTAATACAAAACTTGCTATACAAACGGCCGCGGTGTCTCCGGTATAGTTGCACGGACGATGTTCGATGCTACACTGTACACGTTTCATACAATTGGGTTTAGAGTACTCCACACTAAAGAATCCGACGGATTCCTGCGGAACTAACGCAAAAAGTATGGGAATTGACAGCAGTGGTCGATACTACCGCCAAACCCGGCGGCCATCTTGCGTGTAAAGCACTCTATTAGATCAGACCGGGACGAGATCAAGGCGGATCGGGATCGTATCGTTTCGAATATTGCAGATTTTTAAATCGTCGGATAAAACTAGACAATTTGTATTGGACTTGAAGTCATTGATTGAGTGAAACACTCCATGCAAATTATTTACTACATTATCTCTCAATGTTAAAGTTCTATCTACGTAGTAGAAAGGTAACCTACTAAGCCTTAACTTGGTACTTTTTATCCACATCATCAAGTAGTGTCTTGGTTGCCGACGATGTCGTATCAAAAAGGTCACTTTAATTTATCCGAATACTTAAAAATCAGCTTCAAATTATGTCAGGTGGTGTTAATTCCAATAATATTGATTGTTCAAGTGTTCAGATGACTTTCAATTAGATCTCTATTTGCAAATTACTTAACATCTTGCTTGCGCGCAGAAACAAATATTTGTACAGCGCATTTCCTTATGATTCGATATCGCTACGACCTCGAGTCGATTCGATCGCGTTCTTATAACAATTCGATCGGACAGCACGCCCAGGGGGCAGAGATCAAACGAACAGACAACGATAAACGCCAGGTGACTTGTTATTACTTACAATTTAACAGCCATTTTCTTCAATGACACGATTTCTTACAAATGATACATAATATCAACAATTAAGTATGAAGCTCGCGGAAACTACAAAATGAGTAAAGAAATAACGACAGATTTTAAATTGGGGAAAGGACCTCTATATCTTACAATCAAGTATTAAGCACTCGATGTATACTATCAGAAAAATTTAAAAATAACTTTAATTTACCCGACCAATAGTGACATTAGAAATTCCATAGAAACTCCTCTTGATTCAGTAGTGTGTGCAATTGAGAAATACAAAAATTATATTAAGCCTGTCAAATAGCATTCCAATATCCCAGGCGGTACTATGGTATAGTGGTGCTTGTGGCGCAGTGGCGGCAGCGCTTTGGTAGTGATACCAAAAGTTAAGCAACCCACGGCGCGGTCGTGATTGGATGGGTGACCATTCCGACCATTTAAGTGACGTCCATGACAAGCATCTCCGTGCTTCGGAAGGCACGTTAAGCAGTTGGTCCCGGCTAATATCTGTGGTATTAGTCGTTAAGCCTAGTCAGAGGCCCTAGGGCGGCTTCATAACTTCTGACAGTAAGGTTTGTCACTTGCCTTACATACACCCCTCCACCAATCCGCACTGAGCCCGCGTGGTGAAGTATGGCTCGTTCCTCCTCATAGTTGAGGTGAGGCCTTTTCCCAGCAGTGGGATCTAATAGGCTGACTTATTACTATGGTATAGTGCAAAAAATGAATAAGTTATAGTTATTTCACAATCATGTGTAAGAAACCGCGCCATACTAAAACCTAAAGTTATAACAATCCAAAACGTTTAAATTTAATAAAAAATACTACTGGACTAAATTAAGAAATGGCTCTCGGCCTTCGCCGTGGTTTCCTGTATATAAATAAAAGCTTTCTTGTATAAGCATTAAAGTTCATTTTCGCTTACAAAAAATGTCATTGGGCTCGGAATAAAAATCGATCGAATTTTAGTGGAAATCCATATAAAGCCTCCATCACGTAGTCAAAATAATAAAATACCTTAACATCACATTTCATAAATAATTATAAATTGCAATATAGTATATATATCCGTTCCAAAAACACTGTTGTAACTTATTTAACACTCATGCCTCGATATAAGCTTTCTCCCTTATAAAAAAAAATATGTTTATACCAGGGATATTTCCATTATATTCGGCCAAGGATAAGTTATAATACCAATATTTGATCGAAGTTGAATATTTTTAATTTAAGTTCAAAATCAGTTTCAAAAGAAGGGGTCAAAGTTTAGGCTCTTCGTAAATTATAACTAATAAATAATGTATTTTACGGAACGTAAAAAGAAAATCCAGTCAACAAGATTTCAAAAATACCAATTAACCCGGATAACACATTAACACTATGTATGTACAGACGACACACCAAGACTACGGCACCTTATGCAATTGTGAAAGGTGCAATTTTGCAACGAAAATGTAGTCTGGTATGCTGGCGACTGCAAAAGGTGTACAAGACTTTAGCTTCGTGACACAAGACGTTTATACCAACTTCCACTGCGGCCGTATCCGTTACTGTCGATGGAATACACATACACCGTACGTCACGCGACAATCCGCTGAAGCTCTTATTTTTATTACACTAACGACAATGCGCGTGCGCGCCAATATACAACACTGCTACATATTTACAAGTTCAATACAAAACATCGTTCATTCTTAAAAACATTACTGAAAACGCACCGATTTGAAGATTTATGCGGTCGACCGTTGTTGGTGCGTGTGAAGACGCCTTTAATTTAAGGCCCTTACACACCGCCACGGTTACTTATGTATGATAGAAATAACATCGAAGCTATGCCTAAGGGCACAATGTCTGTTAAATACACAACTTGTATCTAAAGTGCAACTAAAGCTAACGCGTCAATAAAATTATAAATCCACGCTAAAAATTACAACTTAATATAAACAATGAGTCTTAAAAAGCATGTACCAAAGTTGAAAACAGCGCTAATACTTCGATATTAGGGTCAGTATCAAACTGTAGTAACTATAATGTTCTTGCTGCGCCAACTTGGTCCTTATACCAATGCAAATATCCGCCGAAAGTGCGAATTTCGCACGCACGTCACACCTTAAACTATCAGTTTTCAATATTCAATTTATGCCTTAAATTTCGTCTGAAGTATTTTATTAAAACTTTTACATTTTAAAAAAAAAATTACAAATATTTTCTCTCGAATATCGTTACGTCACTTTGCAAAGAAAATACATTATTTGCAAAGAAAATACATTATCCGACCAAAAAAATACCTCGACTTTTAGAGAGAAATTCGGCTGGTTGTCGCTTAGTTTCGGTTTGCTCAGCTCCGTCTGTCAAATTGTGATTTTAATTGTATGTCTCTCTAATCAACTTTCAGTCTATGGCTTGTCTCCTGATTTCCTAAGGAAGAAAGAGATACCATGATAGTTTAGATTTAAAAAAAGTAGCTGTGCGGCAATCAGACCTATTGTTTGACTGAACAAATACTATTGACGATTTTACCATATTGTAAAAGCTGATAATAAGAACAGAGATGGCGCTCTACAATCAAACCTACACTTTCCAGAGAGTTTCTTTCCAAAAGTCAAAGTGTTATCATTTATTTATTGACAAATTACTCGCTAAGTTTCACTCAATAAAACGCGGAAGGTTATAAAGTAAGATCTGACTACATAAGCACTGTGACTGTGGCATTAGGATGATTGTAAAAAGCCTTAAAATTGGCCAGCCAATACTTCGGAACAAAAGTTAAAACATATTTTTGGCTGACCTTACATACTTGTAAGGGATAATAGTCTCGTTCTGACCATAGACAACGATTTTATTCAATCTGTTATTATTGAATGCTCTATGATAAATGGCCATCGATTTATAGAATAAAACTTTAGTTTCAGAGTAATAGGCAACCAGATCATGAACAGTTTTGTCTATGGTCTTCTCTTGTTTGCCATAGTGAGTAAAGCGAAAAGTTTAGCTTCTTTCAAACTGTGAACTTGCAATGCACTTTCTATTAACATTAAATTCGAACAGGTAACAACATTTAAAACACCGAGTTGCTAAGACTTGACACTAACATTGCCAATCCTTTGTGTCATAAACACATCATGATGATATGTATATGAAAAAAACATAAAACTTCTGGCTTGTAATCTTATATCACGTTATCTGGACCAAGGCTCTTTGTATCCTAAATATAATGTAAGGCAAAAGAAAAGGTTTAATGGGTAATAGTTTCCTTTATTGTACCTGTTAAAACGTGAACAGTCACAAGCATTTAAATGTATTAAAGTTTTTATGCCATTGTAATAAAGTCTCAAATCGAATACAGGTGTACACATATTGATGCTCGTGACACATACTGTACCTGCATTACTGATTACACTAACATTCGAATCGTCAAGGAAAAAGTGGTACTGCGTATCAGAATTGGGACGGTACATTTTGTCAAAAGACTAGCAGTTAGCGGCGACTTCGACCGCGGAAATGTCCCTTTTAAGGGGCGAATTTTCAGAAATATTTTCTTAGTGCTCACTTACACTATAAAACGAAGCATGGTGCTAAATTAAAAGTTTCTAATCCCAGTAGTTTGGGCTGTGCGTTAATGTCAGTCTGTCTGTAAAGTCAGTCAGTTTTTCAAGTCAGTTTTCCATTTTATATGTTTAGATTAAAATTACAGCTTTATTCCGTATGTGAAGTTAAATATTTTATGCCACAAAGGATTGAACAGATTTACCTGTCTGACAGTATCACATATTGTTAGTTCACACGATGGCAGTAAATTGATCTAGTAAACTAAAAAAGACAGGACTAAGCTATTAGCTAGCCAATTAGAAAAGCGCTTCCCTATTTAGGTTATGTCACGAATGTGTCATTCATTCCTCTGTTGTCGGCTAATGTTTAGACTCATTTTAAACCTGGTCTATTTTTTTTGTAATAACACCGATCTAGTTTAGACTACGTGAGTATCAGTGGCAAAACCGCACTTGAGGACTAGTTTAGACCTCGAGTGAAAAAAGTACTACTTTCTTTGATTTTCTGATGGCTTATATATTACCGCGCACGTTACTGCCACCGTGCGAGAGAGATAACAGCTGTCTTTATCTTTATTTAGTGTCAATATTGTTGGATTGGGGGCACTACGACATCGATATAACATGTATTTTTTATTCAGTTAAAACGACAACCATATTTGTTTAAAATCGATATGGAACACACGCATTTGAAGAAAAAGATTGGGAATATTTTATTTCGTTAGAAGTGTTTGGGTCTGCTATTGTTTGAATAATAAGCGCGTGTGATACGCCAGTCAAATGTCATGTTGTCATTGACATAAATGTATTCACCCACATCAACTCACAATGATAGAAGACCTCTCTGTTTATTTGACAGTGTATGAAAGAGAGGTAACTAAATTATTTCCAAACCAATTATTCAAGTGCGAGTGTTCATAGCAAGCTGTCACTTGTCACATAACGACACTCCATCCCTCACCCGGCTGCAGACAAAACTCTACCAATGTTATGTAAAAAATGATAACTTTCCAATATTCTACGTAACACTGATCAAACAACACTTAAAATGTGATTAAAATCTAAAACATCTGCAATGTGATCGCCCTAGCCGAATATTGAGTAACTTCAACATCTTGACACTTGTACACAAATCATGCAGAGATTCCTCTTTATCTATTGAAGTAAGGGTTAATTCACTTGGGTAAGTTTTAATTGGTGATCCACAAATTTTTAAGTCATGTCTCTTAATTTATCTTAAATAAGCATTCAATTTTAGACATTGCACTTGAAATAATGTTTCTAAGTATGTATTTAGTTCATCGAGAGGTTGAATTAAACTTTTCATATATTTTTTTCTTTTAACCGCCTTTGTACAAATGTCAAATAAACAGGCATAGATGTCAAAGTTACACAATCCACTAGCAGGATCAAATTCTTTTGCTACTCTGATTAGCAAACCAATACAACAGTTGTCCGAGAAATCGAGAGGGTAGTTCTGTGTCCGATGTCGCGCCTTATTTGTCGTTTTTGTATTTGTGAATCAGCTGTCTCCAATTTGACAGTTTAAGTCAAGTTATCCTTTATAAATTACCCTTATGTGAACAGGATAGCAATATTAGAACTGTCTTACTTTACGCATATTCAACTTCTCAATGCCAGTTAGTGATGAGAAGTTAAAAAAATCTATAATTTATTTTTGTTCTACAATATTAAATGAAGGTTGAGCTTTTTCCTTGAAAGTGATAACTGGCATTTCAACTAATTTCGTTGGCACAAAGAAGCAGAAAATCTGCTGTTAAATGATAAATAATTCAATACCTAGCCAAAACGTGGAAAATTATAAAAAAATAAACTTTTACTTTTCCTCCAAAGAAATGTTATTTGTCGTTCTATAGGATATTTATCAAAATGCGTATTACCAACATTTTAATAAGATAATTCAGTTTGCAATAAGTATACCTCAGGTATTATAACGATGTTTAGAAGTTTCTGTCTGGGTCTTATGATTTTCCTTTATAAATGACTAAATAATATTTCTGAATAATGTTATAATATCAAAATCAATTAACAAAAATATTTCTAAAAAAAGTTCATTAGAACAACGTAGCTTATTTGAATGATTCAAGAATAATATTTTTGAGACAAACAGAATTCATTTAGCTAAAATTCGATTAAAACATTCACACTATATCAGAAATTTTATTTTATACCTTACAATCATTTACAGTATCAAAACCACTCGTCATACTCTTACCTCGCGTTTTATCTGTAGACAATTCATTTTGTTCATACAAAATTATTTATCTAGTTGTATAATTGTACATACTCTATCTGGTTCAAAGTGGTTCCTTATAAAAGAGTAAATGGTCTTATCAAATTTTATAGTAATTTTCCTAATACATTTTCATTAATCGCCATTTACTTTTTCGTAAGAAAGTGTGATCTGTATACAAATCCACAATACGTTATAATACAAACACAAGTCACTTCACAAGGAGTCACTGTTCTGATGTGCACTGATGTTATCACTGCTTTTATATACTTTGTGGTGTGCAGTCAATAGCGGTGTGGTGGCATGTGATATTCAACTTATTATTTTTAAATTTTTTTTATAGATACGATCCAAAATCAAGAAACAATTTCTAACCCATCATCCGATTGAAGGATATGAAGATTTGTTAAGTGTATTAGAACTGAATAACATTGCAACATAAGCCGATGTCAACTAATTACAGACAAATCGAAACCAAGCCATATTTAGTTAAAATTATATTATTTTCTACGGTGAGGGAAAACATCGTGAAGAAACCTGCAAATTCAGGCGATTTAATGTGTAACCATGATCCAAAACTGGGCAGGTTTCCCTGTTAACAGGGTCACGGAGGTCAGATGGCAATCGCTCCACTGTAATCACCGGATCTGCTACATCCTGGGTCATGGTCAGCGGACCTTGGGCCCTCACGTGCGGGATAACGTAAGGATGATGATGATGTATAATTTTCTAAGCAGGTAAAATCTCCGTGGTATTTGCTACAAAGACTTCATATTCATAAATTTGCCATACCTTCTGGGTAACTAGGTCATAAGTTCACAAATCGTATTATATATTTTATCCTTAAAATACACTTAGTACGCAAATGTGAATAAATAAATAAATATTCTCCTCTACCACACGTCACCACACCTCACTACACTGGCCTCTAGTCACACCACAGAGCCTCTACCACGTCACCACAGCGCTCCGTAATAACAGTTTAGTCTCTCACTGCTTGAGCGCGCGCGCGCCAGCGCAGGACCCGCAGACGTAGTCGTCGTCCTCGCGGAGAGCCGCGCGACTGAGACCCACGCAGTGCATGTGGAACCACTGGTCGCAGCCACCGTCGCATTGCACCCAGTCCACTTTGCCTGGGTAAAGAGACTTGGTTTAGTGTTTACTTACTTATTTTGTATTTACTTATTTGGCACTTACATAATTAATATAATTTAAAATTAGGGGAAAAAAAGTAATAATAAAAGAAATTAAAATAATGACGATGGCTGATTACACGGTGTGCCAAAAAAGTCCCTGCTCAGTTTGAATCGTGATAGCAGATGGATAGCTTGTCACGACAATGGTTTTCAGCGGGAACCTTGTTGTTGGCGGCGCAGTCCTCGTCGTCGCCTGCGGAGGAGGCGGACAAGCTGCTGCTGCGAGTGTGGCCTGCGATAGACAGGACACAAAGGGATCTGGCCCAGTGTCGATAGTTACCAGTCGTATTAGGTTGTAGACAGGCGAAGGGCTCAATCAACTAAACCATCCGCCTATAGAAAGTTTGTAGTCTGTCGGTAGTCTTAAATAGTCAGTTAACAGTATCGGTACATATTCCAACCTCGAGTTTGCCTTCAAGAGAGAGAGAGCAAAAGTCACGCATATTTGACCAATTTGTCCTTCCAGTCCTGGAACCGCTGGATCTAAATTGCATAGGGCAGCGGAGGGTTGAGACATGCTGTAGAGGGAGAGAGACAGTATCAGCAGTTATAGTTACCAGTGGGCCGCAGACAGTTGTTGGCGGCGCAGTCCTCGTCGTCGTCGGCGGAGGAGGCGGACGAGCTGCTGCTGCGGCGCCGCCGCGACACCGCAGCCGCGCCGGTGCCTGTTCCTGAAGCGCCACCGCGAGCTTGGCCTGCGTGAGGAAATATTAATATTTTTATTATTATTTATTATTAGCCTTTTATTCAGAAATACACTTACATAAGCGATAAGACCGCCTAATTTGTAATTTGTACACAATTGTATTGTTGTTACTTTTATGGTGTGCAATAAAGAGTTATCTATCTATCTACCTATAAGATCTTAAGTAACAATTTCGGTTTCCTAAAGTATATCGCGAAATTCAGTGTGCCTCTTGGCATAGACCTCCTCCAGCATTTTCCATTGGGGTCTGTCCGGTCCACCCTTCTCCAGAGATGTCCAGCCGTGAGTTTTAAACCATCTGACCATCTCACTGTTTGACGTCCTCTGTTGCGTTACCCAGCTCTTGGGTACTAATCTGAAACAACTGAACTCTACTTTGCCTGCTAGTTCCGAATCATGTGGCCAGACCATCTTTGGTCAATTCTAGTAATAATATCAGCTATTTTCATTTTTTCTCTTATAACACTGCTTCTAATTTGTCTTATTTTCATAATATAAATGGTATATAGTTTTAATATTAATACTTAGACCTGAGTTTACCAATACTTAAACAACTGGTGGAACTTCGATTGACAGTTTAATTTCAGTTCCCATTCGAAATACAATCTGTCCGGGGCACGACTGCACAAATATTAGGAGTAATATAGTTTTTAATCTATATTACATGCAGGGTCAAAACCTAATCCGCTGCCAACGGCAGCCATTTTTTAATTTTATTTTTTTCATAACAGGGTGCACGTTTTGATAACTTAATAATTACCAATGAAATCCCCAATGACGTCTAGCAAGCCTCACACGAACTTGAGGCTAGACAAACTCAAAATCCTAAAAAACGCGTTTTCTTCCTAAAATATGCCCTACCTCTACAGTTTTAGTATGTAACATTTTTATGGGATTTCGGAGTCGGTCTATCACTACAATGGAACACGGTGAAGGAAATATCCATTCATATCAGATAATTCAGCAATTTTATTATACCATACTAGCTGAACGCACGTTCTATATCACGTATAGAAACATACCATACTAAAGTTAGCAATGTAATATAGATACATACCTAATCTAGCCTGCCGTGGGTGCTTGCCTCGTGTGGAAGCGGCTAGACCACGCTTGCGACGCTCCTGTCGCGCCATGTAGTGTTTCCTCATCATCAGTCCTGACCCTGATGACATGCCCTGAGAAAACACCGCGATATTACACATTTGAATTAATGGTCAAGTCAAAAAATCATTAGTTCTATAAGTATGAAAATGTTATAAAAGAATGTCAAAGAAAACAAATATTGCCCTATTTGGGGCCAGAAGATCCTTCTTTTTTGAGTCCTATAAGTTTTATTTTGCCAATTAAGTATTTGGGTGTTACCAAAAGTCAGTATGATATCAAGTAGAAAAACGTAAAAGAAGATGCGTTATTGAATAAAAAAGATTATCTCTGTTTGAGTTGAGATTAATATACGAGTAAAAACAAGTATTTAGAAGTGTAACAAAACTTACCTGTTTCCTGTTGAGATAATTTGTAGTGGTGGCGGAGCCTCGTTTTATCGTCGTTTTTGGCGCTGTCGCGGCTGAAACAAATTCGTAATATTAATTTTTACATTGTAATTCTCATCATCGCTCATTAAATGAATATCAATTGTGGAGTCAACGCGAGACGTGACCCAACCGGAGCGACTGTTAAGAGTAATTCTCTGCAGTCGTATACCTCATACACACCGGTGCACTTTATCTCTTGCCCCGTTGGCTAATCTCTGTTAAAATTAACCGTCGAAATTCGGCTAGGAGGACATTATTTACACACATCAACACCGTCTAGGGATATACAAAACATAGTATTATTATATCCAAAATATCCCTAGATAGTGTTGATTAGTATATTATACCTCATGACTAAAAGTCGTAATCATTATGTGGAATGCAACACAACTACTTTCTTGGCAATTTTTAATGGAGTGGTTTGCAATAGCCTTTTCACACTAGCCAACTACTGTGCAGGTTTCGTATTTTCTGTCTTGAAATAACTCAGACACAGTTTCGGTGTCAGGAAGTTGGTGGTGTTAACGCCCCCGTGCCTCGGAAAGCACGTTAAGCCGTCGGACCTGCTCTAAGGTCGTGACGGACTGCCGTCTCACCCTTTCGAATTTAAAAAAAATCGGAAGTGGCCTAATGCAGAACAAATTTATTTACTCCATTGTAATTTAAAGACAACAGCATTTAGTTATGACATTATAGCGCACCGGCACATATATCACCTGCGTCCCTAGTTGATTTCTGTTAGGATTCTCCACCGTTGCTGACATTTAGTAGGAAAATATTGGTAATGAAGTAAGTGGCTTCTGATCGCCTAGTCAATTCGTAACATCCTTCGTGGTAACTGCATCAATTGGCAGAAAATAATACTTACTGTCCCCGTCCGCTTAAGTATATATAGTGCCTGCATCAGTTGTTACCTGCATTAATGTACTAGTAACACTCAAAGCGCGCGACGCGACTCCGCTTGAGCTGGTAGCACGGCAGCAGGATCTGTATCTACTCGCTACTACTTCTAAAGTATCCAGTGCTACACTCAACAACACTCACAGTGCGCGACGCGACTCCGCTTGGGCTGGTGGTGGTAGCGCGGCGGGCGACAGGCGTCCATTCGCGCGCCTCGTACTCGCTGCCACTTGTGACAGTGTCCAGTGCTGGGTACTATCCACGATGTCCCGGGTTCGAATCTCGGACCGGGCCGAAAGTGTTGGGTTTTTGTGTCTTGTAATAACTCAGACACAGCTCCAGAGTCCGGAAGTTGGTGGTTTTAACACCCTCGTGCTTACGGAAAGCACGTTAAGCCGTGGTCCCGCGCCTGATCGTTCTACGGTCATGTCGGACGGCCGTCTCACCGAATTATTAGAGTAAGGAATAGAGAGTGCACCTGTGTATTGCGCACACACTTGTGTACTATAATATATCCTGCGCAGTTAGCTAATCTCCGTTGAGATAGGCCGCTGTAGTCGAAATTCGGCTAGGAGGACATTATTATCTCCCGCGTTGGGATTGGCCGCCATTGGAGCTGGTGCGGGGCGGTCCTCGTACGCTAAAACTGGTGGCACTGTGGCACCAGTATCTGTATCTACTCGCTACCACTTGTCAAGGGTCCAGTGCTAGTAACACTCACAATGCGCGACGCGACTCCGCTTGAGGTGGTGGTGGGGCCGCGGCCGGCGTCCACCCTCGCGCGCCTCGTACGTTAACACCAAGTGTCTATCCACCTTTTTGGTAGTCGTCGCTTGCCGCATTTGTTTAACCTGTCGTCTGTGGATGTTCAGGATCCTAAACACATACAGATGTATCCGTCGTATGTGTATGATACGGATCTGAGCGCGACTACATCTGCCTACTTTTTTTTCAATTTTAAGCCATTTTTCTATTACGATAAGGTATACAAATACATTTAAATTGAATGAATGAGCTACCATAGTCAAGCATTACTTTTTTTTTTAAAAATCGACCTTATTGATATGAATCGACTTTCCAATTCATTCACCGACCGTTACGAGCACGGGAGTGATTTATGAAAGTAAAATATTTATATATTCTAATCGTCATAGCTTGCCTTTACTACAGAAATAGATTTCTAATAAGTTAATCTATTAGGAAAAGTAAAGTAAAATAGGAATGAAAATTCAATAATATTAAAAAAAGTGCATTTTCATCTCACCTGCTCGGAAAGTTGACCTTTCATGTGTAGATAGCCGGGTGGGAAATAGCTTTTCCCTCCTACTTTATACTATTGAATAAAAGGCCACTATCGGAAGTATCGATAGTTATTGCAATAGTCAGAGCTGTATCAGCTATCGATAGAGATTTTAATATTGAACTTTAACACTATCGATAGTGTCGATAGTCTATCAATACTATCATTACTATCGATGCTTTTGCTTTTGCCTCAACTATCGATAGTCTATCGATACTATCGATATTTTATAGATACAATTGCTTTTGCCTTAACTATCGATAGTCTATCGATATTTTATCGATACTTTTGCTTTTGCCTCATCTATCGATAGTCTATCGATACAATCGATATTTTATCGATACTTTTGCTCTTGCCTCAACTATCGATAGTCTATCGATACTATCGATATTTTATCGATACGTTTGCTTTTGCCTCAACTATCGATAGTCTATCGATACTATCGATATTTTATCGATACTATCGATACTATTGCTTTTGCCTCAACTATCGATAGTCTATTGATACTATCGATATTTTATCGATACTTCTGCTTTTGCCTCAAATATCGATAGTCTATCGACACTATCGATATTTTATCGATACTATTGCTTTTGCCTTAACTATCGATAGTCTATCGATACCTACTATTGCTTTTGCCTCAACTATCGATAGTCTATCGATATTCTATCGATACTTTCCTCACAGTCGAAATGAAAAATAGTATGTTTAACTCGGGTGAAAGCACCTATTCCACTCTCGAGCTATTGGCGCTCTCACTTTGACTTGCGACGACGGGATGTCATCTTCGCGGCGTTTCGCACAGAGGATAGGTTAATTAATAGACAAACACAATTGACTAGATGGTTAGTGACGTTGGGGCCAAAGATGGGTGATGGAAAGTATCTGATGTTTTACATATAGGTACACACAGTGCGAATGCTGTTGTGGCGCTGTCCTCGTCCGCTTAGCTGGTGTCTCGGCAGCAGGACCTGTATCTACTCGCTACCACTCGTCAAGTGTCCAGTGCTAGTAAGACTCACAGTGCGCGACGCGACTCCGCTTGAGCTGGTGGTGTGGGCGCGGCGGGCGACAGGCGCGCTTGCGGCGGCCGGCGTCCACTCTCGCGCGCCTCGTCTCCACGTCGCACACGCACGCACACACCTGTGCTTGCTGCTTTACACGCACCTGGGGCTGTGCTAACAATGGTGCGGATGCGGCCGGACAATGAAGATACTTAGTAACTGAGATCAAATTACAATGACGCGGTCTTCAGTAGCGCATCTAAGCGACAAGTCACAGTCACTTAAAACGTCGTACAACGACAAGTAGCCAGGGTGACGAGGCTGCTGCGGTAAAACGACAACGCAGCACATTATCATTATCAACAATCCAAAAACCTTCAAAGTTTGATTGAGCAGACTTCTGGGTGAGCTCGTTCCACCGTCGCGACGACTCTGTCTACGTTACGTCTTTAGTACTTCCTTGTAGCAGTCAACCCTGGCGCGCTGCTTACTAGATAGATGTAGTGTGTTGTGAATCATGCCAAAACGGACAAACTCACTTGACCGCAATCCCACTTAATAATTAACGACGTTGCAGCCTGAAAGTATCTAGAAGTTTTACATATATGTACTCACAGTGCGGATTCTGTTGTGGCGCGTTTCTCGTCCGCTTAAACTGGTGGCACGGGAGCAGGATCTGTATCTACTCGCTACTATTCCTGAAAGTATCCAGTGCTACACTCAACAACACTCACAGTGCGCGACGCGACTCCGCTTGAGCTGGTGGTGTGGGCGCGGCGGGCGACAGGCGCGCTTGCGGCGGCCGGCGTCCACCCTCGCGCGCCTCGTCTCCGCGCCGCGAGCTGCGCACACGCATGCCCACACCTGTGCTTGCTCCTCTAGGCGGACCTGGGGCAATTATACTCGATTAAACTTGCTATTAGCTAAGTGCAAAGTTAGTGAACGAATCTACAGGAAGCAGCTGTAAATTCTTATATTCAAGGTCTCATTACGTGCGACTGCAATGTTGGGCCCTTTATTATCACACGCTATATTTAACTTGGATCTCTCTGTCACATATTTTCCCTCGTATTAAAATGTATCTTAAAAATTCGCAAACCCCGATTAGGGCCAAGTTTTTCGCAGACAAACCTATATCAACGTATTCGCAATAAAACAACGCTTCTGTTGATTTTTTTTTTCTATTATCAAGCAAGTGAAAGTAACTGGCACGGACATACCCACTTATACCTGACAACCGAGTGGTTTGTCCAGGCAAAGAATAGGCAACCCAACGCTGCTGCACATTCTATAAGTTTGATACTTTAAGTCAGGGTTTTCACAAATTTTCTTATTATCTTGATGCTGCAACGTTTACTTAAAAAATATATATTTTTTGAAAATAAATAAAAATAGTCTGTTCAGGATTTTTAGGCAACCTATTCTTAATTTTTTTTCTAATAAACTAAATTGTTTTTAAAATATATTTCATGTTATTATTAGCTCGAAGAAGTTCGTTTCAAGTTCGGATCTTAGACCAAAAATAATGTTTAGACACATAAGTTGTGCTTATGCGGGAGCAGGATATCTATTTTTTAATAACTCGCGTACAGATTGCTACTGATTTTCGTTCGTCATCTAAAACTCTGCATCTTTGAATCACTCGATCGACTGCACTCGACCGCTCTAGACCGCAACGAGTACCCCTACTCACTCGTTAAAGAAGGCGAACGATAAAATAAACGCCAAAATTAATGTGTTGAGTGAAAATTATGTCGCATTTGCCACCGAAATGTCATACGAGTGATTAAAAAATAGTGACAATATCGACGAGTAATGCACGCGTTTGACGTTGCGTCGGAAGACCCTACCAAACTCGTGGCTGGTTTTTTGTTTCGGGTTCGTACGCGTATACCCAGGATTCGTCACCTGATACGATGGTATACAGGGTGTGGCGTAAATAGTGGTCCAAAGCAAAGGTGTGGATACACTGTACACTGAAGCACCACATACCAGTATTTAAAAAAAAAATATGTACAGGGTTTTCAAAAAAAAAAATTTTTTTAATTTTTTTAGAAATCGTTACCTTGCCTTACAAATTTGGTTATAATTTCCAAAAATGACGGTTTTTTTTATCCATTTTTTTTATTATTATTGCTGATCACTTGTACTTAGTACTCCATTCGTTTTTTTTTTTACAAACTGAATTTAATAAAAAAAATTAAGTTTCTTTCAAAATTCAATACTCACTGCTAGCAAATCGTTTGACTTTCAATGCTTTTGGTGCAAAAAAAATGTACCACACTGTCAGTGCCCATTGTTTAAAAAAAATGCCCATCTTTTGCAGATTCTAAAATGGTGCAACAATAAGTGTTACGACTTACAGGAAAAAAGTTATTGCTTTTCGAAACAAAAAGGAGCCCAATTCAGAAAAACAATTTATTTGAAGTTCAAGGGTTTACAAGGGTTGTAATTTTTTTCTGTGTGGTCCAAAGCAAAGGTGTTGATACACTGTACACTGAAGCACCACATACCAGTATTTAAAAAAAAATTATGTACAGGGTTTTCAAAAAAAAAATTTTTTTTTAATTTTTTTTGAAATCGTTACCTTGCCTTACAAATTTGGTTATAATTTCCAAAAATGACGGTTTTTTTTATCCATTTTTTTTATTATTATTGCTGATCACTTGTACTTAGTACTCCATTCGTTTTTTTTTTTACAAACTGAATTTAATAAAAAAAAACCCTGAAAACCCTAAAAACCCTGTACATAATTTTTTTTTAAATACTGGTATGTGGTGCTTCAGTGTACAGTGTATCCACACCTTTGCTTTGGACCACACAGAAAAAAATTACAACCCTTGTAAACCCTTGAACTTCAAATAAATTGTTTTTCTGAATTGGGCTCCTTTTTGTTTCGAAAAGCAATAACTTTTTTCCTGTAAGTCGTAACACTTATTGTTGCACCATTTTAGAATCTGCAAAAGATGGGCATTTTTTTTAAACAATGGGCACTGACAGTGTGGTACATTTTTTTTGCACCAAAAGCATTGAAAGTCAAACGATTTGCTAGCAGTGAGTATTGAATTTTGAAAGAAACATATTTTTTTTTATTAAATTCAGTTTGTAAAAAAAAAAAACGAATGGAGTACTAAGTACAAGTAATCAGCAATAAAAATAAAAAAAATGGATAAAAAAAACCGTCATTTTTGGAAATTATAACCAAATTTGTAAGGCAAGGTAACGATTTCTAAAAAAATTAAAAAAATTTTTTTTTTTTGAAAACCCTGTACATTATTTTTTTTTAAATACTGGTATGTGGTGCTTCAGTGTACAGTGTATCCACACCTTTGCTTTGGACCACACAGAAAAAAATTACAACCCTTGTAAACCCTTGAACTTCAAATAAATTGTTTTTCTGAATTGGGCTCCTTTTTGTTTCGAAAAGCAATAACTTTTTTCCTGTAAGTCGTAACACTTATTGTTGCACCATTTTAGAATCTGCAAAAGATGGGCATTTTTTTTAAACAATGGGCACTGACAGTGTGGTACATTTTTTTTGCACCAAAAGCATTGAAAGTCAAACGATTTGCTAGCAGTGAGTATTGAATTTTGAAAGAAACTTAATTTTTTTTATTAAATTCAGTTTGTAAAAAAAAAAAAACGAATGGAGTACTAAGTACAAGTGATCAGCAATAATAATAAAAAAAATGGATACAAAAAAACCGTCATTTTTGGAAATTATAACCAAATGTGTAAGGCAAGGTAACGATTTCTAAAAAAATTAAAAAAAAATTTTTTTTTGAAAACCCTGTACATAATTTTTTTTTAAATACTAGTATGTGGTGCTTCAGTGTACAGTGTATCCACACCTTTGCTTTGGACCACTATTTACGCCACACCCTGTATACAGCAATTAAGGATCCTGCGTGGAATCTTTCGAGAGTTCTGACGCACCAAGTAACGCAAGCCGCTTTTTGCTCTTCACAGAGCGAATGCAGTATCCATCGGGAAAACAACTTTTTTACACTTAATTGTTCATTATAATATCATAATATCATCATAAATGATTGAATTTGAATTTGATGCAAGATTATTTGTATTTGACTCATGCCAATGTCTAAAGTTGCCTAAATTTCGCGGTATGTCACATGTTGATCTTCCTCAATCAGCTTACGCACAGCATCAACGTTTTCATGGGTGACTGCAGTTTTTGGACGACCTTGACGGGGATCATCACTGAGCTTGACACGTCCACGTTGAAATTCAACAAACCAGCGATATATTGTGGTTTTGAATGGGGCTTCATTACCAAATGCAGAAATCATCCGGTCAACACACTGTTTTTGTGTTAAACCACTTCGAAAGTCATAATAAATCATCGCTCTTTCGAATTTTCTCGAGTCAATTCCAACGACTAAGGAAGTTTGACAAGACCGAGAATCTTTTTTTAAATAAATAAATGGTATTCGATTTCTAAAACCAAGGAGTTTGGAATTTAAAAAGATCTTAATATGACAGGAACAGTGGAAATATTCCATTCCTGATACTTTTAGTGCAGCCCTCGTATAACCTAAGCATCCATACGAATTTCGTGCCAAATAAATGTATTTCATTTCATTTCACATACTAAGCAACTTAACATCGGCTTGACTTAATAACATCTGACAGGAAGGTTAGTCACTTGCCGTACGTACAGACCCCTCCACCAATCCGCACTGAGCCCGCGTGGTGGAGTATAGCTACCTCCTCATAGTTGAAGGTGGGGCCTTTGCCTAGCAGTGGCATCTAATAGGCTAACTTTACTTTTTACATACCTCAAGCAAATCTCCTTCCAACATGAGATCTTCGAGCTTGTGTAATAATCCCGGGGCCACTCGAGCACCCGGCGACCGCGGTGTCGCACTGTACGCGTGTTCCACTGACGCTGATGACCTGTGGACAACATCATCGGTTAAGCACGTATTAAACCATCCTATATGTATCATCCTAACTAAGATCGTACTTAGGATCCTAGCTAAGAAGGTGACACATGAGCAGCACGTTGACGACGGCAGAGGCGACTGCAGTCGCCGTCACCTGTCGGCAGCTAGCTGTCGACCTGTCTGCGGCAAGCAGTCGACACGTCGACAGCCAGTGGATACGAGAGGTCTTAGCCCAGAAATGGGATTAAACGGTCTTAAAAAAAAGAAATCATGTTCTTACCTTGAATTTTGTGACACGTCATGCGCTCTTCCAGTTGCTTTCTTTAACTCTGCATTTAATTTATCTGATTTTTCTCTGTTTGTCTGCAAAAGAAAACAAAATGTTAACAATCATCCATTATTATATTAAATGTTTACTACAATATTTTGATTTGTTTGTGTACCCTATTGATACTACGCCGCGCACACTCACACGCATATCTGCCTTATTTTTATTTGTTTAAAACGTACCGTGAGAACCCCGGAGATCGAGTCGACATCGAGACGTTCCCTATGACACATGTACTAGACAGACCAGAGTGCTTCGCCGCGTGTGTATCCTGTGAAGCTCCTTACAGACATTTCTAGTGATTGTGGCCTGTGAAGTGATACCTGAACCCTGAAAGCTGATGTGGCAAGTACCTAGCTATAAGGGCTCAGACCTGACTAATTTTCCACCTATCATTGTCGCCCTCCACGTGTAATCCACTGCCTAAACTCTCAAACATTAAACGATACGATTTTTTTTAAGACGACAAATTAAAATAGCTGTTTTCAATGACTTCCCTATAAATAATGTGCCTAGTGCACACACATATTACAGTTTTTTTATCTGAAATATTTAATAAATAATTTAATCATTGATACAATAAAATTGGTAGTAGTTAATAATATAACCATAGGGAAAACAGACAGAATAAAACATGTAAAAAAATTCAATTTCAGACCTATATTTGTGTTTATAATCTCAGCAATTACACCAGAAGTTGGTGGATGAATTTTTGTGAGTTATATTCACTAGGCAAAGACCTTATTATTGCGTGGCTGGTGACCAAGTAATAAGAACCTGTTTAGTGTCCGCGTGTGGTAGCGAGGCGAGTGCTGGACTGGCAAGTAGTGCCCTCGCGGCGTCCTGCCACGCCATGGCGCGTTCTGTTACGCACTGTAGGGTTTCGCCCTCTGCCAGGCAGACGGGCAGCTTCTGTAGCCACACCTGAGTCTTATGACTACTTCTGGAGTGTTTTTTGCTGTCCCACAGCAAGATTCAAGATGGCCGTCTAGTGCCACTGACCACGACAAGAAACACTTGACGGATCTTTATTTTCTTTAGTTTTTGGTAAATAAAACTAGCCGCAAATCTTTTAATTATGACATTTGACAGCAATATTGTAAATTACACCTCTAGTGTAGAGTAAAAATATGATGAAATCTTTGACGAGTTTTTATGGCTGTCTCCGTACTGCTCTTAACGTGCGGGAGTGAGCGAGATAGTTAGTTGAATACTGTAGCCACACTAGAGTTTAATGATTATTTATGGCTGTAGTGCGCCACGCCCTTTGGTCCCGCGCGGCGGCTACAGCCGAACGCAGTCGGTGGCCGCTACAATTGGTACTCACCTTTGACAGATGTTTTATCAAATGGCTAGTGGCGTGGCGTGTCGCGGACACCGAGTTGCGAGTAGCCGCCATTCGCTTCACGTGTGCGGGGATTCCATAAAAAACCTTTTAAAAACAATGTAAACAGCTTGTCGCTAGCCACCGGTAGCTGTGGTCGGTGGCCCAACTGCGCGGAGCCTAAGTTTAATGTTTATAGTCATACCTGTACCTGTTTAGTGTCCGCGTGTGGTAGCGAGGCGAGTGCTGGACTGGCAAGTAGTGCCCGGGCTGCGTCCTGCCACGCCATGGCGCGTTCTGTTACGCACTGTAGGGCTTCGCCCTCCGCGAGGCGGACCGGCAGCTTCTGTAGCCACACCTGTTGACAAGTAACGGGTTAATATACATTGGTCCTAGCGTTTTCAATTTATTACTTATACACGCGCGCATTTTTAATTTTGAATTCGTTTTTTATATTTAGTTGCATAGTCTACCTCACCTAATTGATTTTGTTTAAACCTGTTTGCATTTGCTAAACAATAATATCATCGGATATGTCAACATTGCTGTCAATATACATATTGGTCCGAAGTGGCCTACCACTTTGGCTCAGGCTCTTAGCCTAATGATAATGTTAATAATTAAAACAGGTGTTTCGTAGATAGCATAGGCATCATAGTCAACATTGGATCTGAAAATAAAATGTACTATGTTTCCATATCTTTATCTAGACATCTCAAGAGCCTGAAACACGATTTAAAGATTTCGCCTCACTGTCTATCTAATAAAAATAAAAACTGAAATCTATTCACATACTAGCAACCCTCGCCCCAGCATCGCAAGGGTGTAATATGCATGAATTATACATATAAATCTTCCTCTCGAATCACTTATGTATTCCTGAAAACTGCATTAAAATCCGCAGTTGAAAAGATTTAGGCGACAGACAGCGAAATCGACTTTATTTTATACTATGATAGCAGCTCCCCGCGACTTCGCCCGCGCTAAGAGTCTGATTTTCCTACAAACTTTAATCCCCCATTTCACTGCTCTGATGATTTTATATGGCGACAAAAAGTAGCCTATGTCTTATGTCCTTTCCAGGGTCTCAAACTATCTCTGTACCAATTTTCATTTGAATCGGTTCAGTAGTTTCCGAGTCTATTCAAAACAAACAATCAAATCTTTCCTCTTTATGATATTATTAGTGTAGATAAGATTTCTTGGCACGTTCAGACTAACATTGCTTAGCCGTAGGCCTATCGGATAAAAATACCAAGACTATATAGTTTCATCACAACACCCTGTATATTTACTAATAGAGTCAGGATGCGGTCGAGCCGCGGCCGCTTGGTGCGCGTGCAGTGGGTACAACAACAGTATCTAAAGAACTGCTAAAGTTCAAAAGATACAAAATATGTGCGGTGACCAGAATATTGACGGGTCGCTGCAAACTCAACAAACACATAGCAACCATAAGGTTGACCGAGGACGCAATGTGCCGATTCTGACGCTCGACAGAAGAAACGGGTATGCACATACTCTGATCATGCGGACCGCTTATGAACAAAAGAAGTTTCCATTTAGGGCAGCATATAACGCACCCGGATGAGATAGCAAAACTCAGTCCTCGTAAAATCTAGCTATTCCTGGATCCAACGGGCAAAAGTAGTAAGCTTCAATCAAAAGGGCTGCCACAATAGACCAATGATTGGTCGAGTTGGCTTGCATTTGGCCCAAATATCAACAAAAATATTAATAGTTACCATAAATGCCAGGATGCGGTCGAGCCGCGGCAGCTTGGTGCGCGTGCAGTCGGGTTTTCTATCTTCAAATAATTTAGACACAGCTCCGGAGTCAGGAAGTTGGTGGTGTTAACACCCCCGTGCCTCGGTGCGCACGTTAAGGCGTTGGTCCCGCGCCTGATCGCTTAACAGTCATGTCGGACTGCCGTCTCACCGAAATATGAGAACGAAGAAACAGAGAGTGCACCTGTGTATTGCACATACTTGTGCACTATAATATCTTCCGCGCAATTGGCAAGTTTCTGTTGAGATTGGCCGCTGTAGTCGGAATTCGGCTAAGAGGACATTGCTATTGCAATACAGTTTGGGTAGATGTCGCTGTCGTCACGCAATGACGTATTCAAAAGGGACCAAGAATTTCGCACGAGTGGATGGACTGCACGGTAGCTAAGTGGGTAAGAGCTTTGGCCCGGTTAGCCAAAGGTCGTGAGTTCAAATCCCACTCGTGTGCAAATTTTCGGTTTCTTATTTTAAAACTTATATAAATAGAAGGACATTTAGTTATTTGGTTTCTTATTTTAAAACTTATACAAAAGGAGGACGTTATTGTTATTATAGTTACCAATAGCGCCAGGATGCGGTCGAGCCGTGGCCGCTTGGTGCGCGTGCAGTCTGGGCACAGGAACTTGGGCTCGGGCCGCGGGAACGGCAGTTCCACTCTCTCTGGGGACGAGTCACGTTCTTCTTTGTGGGCAGCTATACACGCCGCTGTGAACGAATAGGTTGGTTAGAGAAAACACAGTCCACTTCTAACATATTTATTTCATCACTCCTGTTCGGAAAGTTCAACACTTCCAAAAAAATATTGTCAGGGTGCATTGCACTTGCCGTCAGTTAACACAGGGGAAAGCACCCAATTTCACTCTCGAGCTATTGGCGCTCTCACTTCGTTCGAGTGCCAGAAACTTCTTGAGTAAAGTGGGACGCTTTTTCCCCTTGTATAACAATCTACTATTGTCATTGACAGTCGTTCGACGTTGTCATTTAAAATGATGTTTTGTACATGTTTAGCGTTTGTTCTACTTAGCGAGTCGTTGTGCAGGTGGACTTTCTGGTAAAATTACTGGTCGTATAACAATGGGGATCCACACTGCCAAATTCTACCTGTAGGTGGCGCATTGTTGATGCGACCAAAGCTATCTGTCATTCCAGTTCAGAAGTTGTGTTTTTTGAGTATTTTTTTTTTGCGTTTTCAATCTACGAAAGCATAATGCCGTTATGTGCTGTGCCAGGTTGTTACAATAATGGTGTTCATTTATTTCTAAAAGACCCAGAAAAGAAGTGGGAAACGGCTATAAAAAGAAAATTTATTATTTTTAGGTAGTTTACTGGAACTATTTACATCATGATAAGCTTCTGGATCGGGAACATTCATCGTTCGGGAACATTCATCGTTCGGGAACATTCATCAACTAGATTGTGAAGCTACGACACTAAAATTCCCGGTATCATCGCCGTTCCGATCGTAGAATTCTAACCTAAAAAACAAACATGTACGTGTTTTATAATTTTAGTTGCATTTATTAAAAACCTTGTTATGTAGTTAATTTGTTACACAAATACAACAAAAACAATTTTAACAACCAATTAAACGTAACATTTACAGTAATAAAACTGGATTAACACCCAAATGATTACCTCGCAATAAGATCGGCTTTTTTACCAGATACTTTTGATTCTAGTTTCCGAAGTTCAACTTTTTTTGAGTTCAGATAACTTCATTGACGAATTAATTATGATGAAATAACATTAGATAGTCACGAAAAACTGTGAATTAGATACGAAAAAGCCCGACATAAACAATAGCAAATTGTTTGACATAGCCGTATCTATGCTGCGCCATCTGCATCAAGCTTTGCGTGTGGATCCCCATACAGCGACCTATTTAAAATGACATTTAATTAGAAATGTCACAAATGAGGTAATTATATTTTGAAAATAGGTCCTACTGTCTTGTCTGTTATTTGAAGAAATTTGATGTAAAGTAAGATGAGGTAAGTACGTTAAAATATTACGTATTTACCGTTTATATTACCACCGTAAAGGATTATCTAACTTTAAAAAATATTGTATGACCTATAATGCAATTATCCTTGTATGAGAAGCACTTACCATGGAACCAATCCTTGCAGAGTTCGCACTGGGACATAACGCCGTACTGCCGCTTCTGGCACACGCAGAACGTCACGCCGGCAGTCGGTGGTGCGCGGACTTCCTTCCGCATGTTCTTGGCTCTGATGGAAGAAAAAGAGAGAAGATTGTGTTAGTATTGCAACTTGCAAGTGACATAACTAAGGTCATTAACCTGACGAAATAGGTCGCGTGTCCAAAACAGAGTTCATTGACCTGATCGGTCAGGACGCTTGAAGAGTTTTGGGTTCAACGACCCGTGAAATTAACGCCACGCAGGTTAACCTGAATTCAAATGAATTTTCATCGTTTGTAGTACACAAACCTTATAATTTCGCAATTCCTGTTTATCTGAGGCCTAGTTTAGAGATCAAAAACATTAATTTTGCATACAATATCGCGAAATCACGGGTACATATAAAGTGGGAATATTTTTTCATCAAAAAATTTGTTATAGTCAATTATCTATATAAGAATATACGTTTGAATCCAATCTAGCTGGAAATTAAGTAGCTGTGAATTCAGCTGTTTTAACTATTTATTAACTCAATGACTTGAAGCAAGTTTCTATTGACAGTTTCTGCTTGAGTTACGATAAAAGTCTAGATTAGAATTTCTTTGCTTTAAATTTCACATAAATTATTCCTTCAGCTTACCTCAACGCCTTAATAGCCTGCAACTCCCTCTGCTCGTGCTGTTTGAAGGCGCACACGATCTCCGTGGGAGTGGAGTCCTCGCTGAAGTGTCGCAGGAACAGGCCAGCTTCCAGCGAGGAGGGGGGAGGGTCCCCCGCGGGGGGACGCGCGCGGCGGCGGGGCGACGTCGTGCACTCGGTGCGGGGGGAGAGCGCCTCGAGGAGGGAGTACGGCCAGTTCTGTGGGGGAGGTGGTATTTGCAGCGACCAAGAATAAAGCACTCAATATTATTATGTTACACGCAAGGATTGAATTTTATTTAAACTAAATTGTTAAGAAACGCACCTCTTACGCGTATAACCGAAGTTTTAAATAACGTGCATGGGTCAGTTGATATATTTACCTGTTCGTTAAGTGAATTCGAAAGGGTTACATTGAATAAGTATAAGTAAGATAGTATATGTAATGGCTTAAGATACAATATCGCATTGGGTATTACCTGTAATGATAGTTGTAAGAAAGTTAATAAATAAATATATAAAGTTTAGTCAATAATTGAGAAAACTGTCACCACGATGTTTTTTTTTCTTTTTAATAACACATAACACTGGCGGTCTTTCCCAATCTTTATTCATTGAATAGAAACTTAAACAGGGTACCCAGTGGCAGGCCTGTGTATCTCCCCGCGGAGGTAGCAAAAACGTACCTACGCGCGGCGCACCTACGTAGGTGCTAAAACAAGTTGCGTGTCGCTACTGGCCAGAGCCACGCTCGCGCGTTTTATTCACCGGCGGCCGCGCGGCTACGTTGCTGGCTGGACGAGAATGAATAAAGTACTAGAAAGAGGCGCTAGATGGCGTTAGAAGCTTCTCGTAGCAGTCAACCCTATCGCGTCGCGTGATATTACGTCACTGAATAGGTTAAGTGTATTATGAATCATATTCCAGAGCAATAAGTATGAAATTATCTTGCAATGGATTTTTGTAGGTGTCTACACGAAAATGTGCTTGACTCTGAGGCGAACTAAATTACGCCATATTGTTGACGACATTGAGTAGACATTTCTTTGAATACAATTGCTAAGTCATACTTCTGTACGAAGTACTAGTATTTTGTGCCAGTGGCAACACTTTTACCTGAAAAAAATTTGGCATGTACCTAGTAGAACATGACGTAACTTATCTGTTCCTAAAGAATTATCCTTCATTAACGGCACACCACGTAAAGCTAAAAAAACATATAAATAAATAAAAATATCTTAATTGACTACGTGACATATTATATCAATAAGCTTAAAGAACAATGGCAGACTTCCATACATAAATTTAGTTGGAAAGAAATGGCAGCGTCTGTATGTCAAAAATATCTTAAAATGTAAAGCGTGGATCCCTTAGTAACTTTGTTTAAGAAAATTGTCCAGAGAGGGCTTCAAAAAATATTTATTTGAAATTGAACTTTTTTAGGTTATGTCTTATGATGAGGCAAAATCGGAGTCCAAATAGGCGGTAGCACAGTCACGCAGGGCAAGATCAGAATCCTCTAGGCACGCACAGGTCACACAAAGCGAAGCAATCAGTCCATAGGCCATCCAAGTCAAAAAGAAATAAGAAAATAGCACAAAACGAAATCACAACCGACACGAACAGCGAAGAGCATCATATGTGACAGTGACAGCCCAGCCCGCTTTTCGGCGTGACAATTACTTTTTTTTATAAGTTCGGAGCTTGAAAATGTCCATCGGCCGGCATTTTAGCCAGTGCTGCCATGACATGGAATTGTTACATAGTGTTATGGTGGAGTCATTTAATATTAGCAGTAAGGTCTTTTTATGAAGCTTACTTTTGGATAATATCACTTATTTTATAATTGATAGTATAGTTATTTAACATTTTGCTCCATGTTATATTATGTTAAACCATTATTTGGCTCTACAAGTTTCTACAAAACAGTAGTAATACATGTAAATGGCAACACTTCAATGGCGTAAGGTTTATTATAGTCATTTGATATTCCCTATAATGTATGCGTTTTTTTGTGGCTTTAATTAAAATACATTTTTATTTGAAAAATACTACAAGAAATATTTAACTAATTTTATATAAAAGACATTTCTAGACGGTAACTTTTTTGCCAACTATTATTGTGCCATTGTTCTTTAAATTAACTGAATTACTAGTGCCTGTAAAATCTAACTCGGTTTTTTTAGAAGAGGCCGGTGCAGTTCGACCTATTCTCAAAGCCCTTAAAAATTTAAGTAAGTAACTTGATAATAAATAATAAACATAAGCTTAACCTAATGTGAAGAACTGGATACAGGCAGCCAGTTAACTCGACTGCCTGCCTGATAACTAATAATAATAATAATAAGCCCCCTAAAATCCTACCTTACGTCCGAGTCGAACACCAGGCTACGTGGGGGGCGGACACGCGTACTATAGAAACTTACGCGGCCAACAAGGCAAAGGTAACCCATTAAAATTATGGAGCTTCGTCCAAAGAGAATATTGAGATTTGAGCCGCTGCCCGGGGGCAATCGCCGGGGCACACCTGGAGCCGGTGCTGGGTGTTCCAGCATGCGAACCGCCGGCGACGAGGAGTTGAGCAGGCGGGCTCCCGTCGACAAACATACTACAGCCGAAATACCCCAAGATCCAACATCCCCCATATCCTCAACCCATAGCATTTTCCTGTCGCCGAATTCTTCACCAAAGTCATACCAAACCCCAGTTTTAACTTCACCAATATCTGAAATTTCTGTGGATGTTGCGCAGGAGACAAGTTCCGTCCCTAGTTCTGTGCCCACCACGGAAATTAAAAAGACCCGAAGAAATAGACAAACGAACATAATGAAGCCATACTTCGGTCTTATTACCGCATCACAAAATTAGACACCATTAAAACAACTTACAGAAAACTACTGCATGCAGATTTCATAACAAACTTTCCGCAATTATCACATGTCTACTCTAGATACATCATCATCTAACTTGTAGGGGCAGTACTTGGCTTAGGCCCGTGGTGTCTTGAAAATACCAGCGAAAGCTGAGAAGTTAAAATACAAACTAAAAATAATAATAATATTGGCCCAACCAGGAATCGAACTTGGCGACACCTAAAAAACCGATATGCAAGCCACTCGGATACAAAGGCCGTCAATTATACGATGTCAAGTGCAAACTTTATGAAATGTTTTAGTAGCAACATCTTGCACAACTACTTACCTTCTTAAGGAACATATCAGCCGCGCCCCTCTTCCACTCCTTAGCTGACTGTAAGGCGGCGGCGAGCTGGTCCTTCTCGTACAACGCTAAAGGTATTTGCTGCCCGCGACGCACTAGCGCTTCCACGCTGTGCATGTACGGGTATAGATCTTTGGACTGCATCTCTTCCACCTGTTGATATGAAATCTTATGTTAAATGACGCTGTTTCTTTTTGTGTATATTCAACAGAAACGAAATCAAAATATTCGGACTAATGTCTCAAAAATAAAAGTTACCCTATTGAGTTTAATTCGAGAAGATCATTATGATTATTAATTTGTTTGATCGTCTCCTTCCCAAATAGCATGTAATCGATCACGGAGACACTTAGTCCGCTAGTCAACCAGTCAGTAAGTCAGACCTACAGCCAACTAAATATTCAGCCAATCGAACAGATATTTTGTCATCAATATAAGCCTATCAGTCTACCAAGAGTCAGTAAGTTAGTAGTTAGACAGCAGTCAATCAGTTAGACAGCAATCGGTCAGCTAGACAGTAACCATAATACCTTGCGTCTCGTTGGTTCAGATCTCCAGAAAGCGCACCAAGATATTATCTAATTTATGGTGGACTGACATTTTAGCCATTAAATCTACATATTAAGCTTACCTTAGCAAGCCAATCTTTCGCGTGGTTTGCGGCGGTGTTCAACGCGTGATGCGACGGCAGCGCCGCGTCTAGTTCATCGGCCAGCAGCGCTGTTAGCGCGCTTAGCGTCGTGTACTGAGACGAGTCAAACTCTCTCGGGGACCGGGGCTGGGATGTGACTACCCCCGGCTTTATTTAGTGAGTCAGTTAGCCAGTCACCTAGTCAACGGGTCAACGACCTAGCCAGTCAATCATTGTTTAAACGAGCCAGTCAGTCAGAAAATCGGTCAGTTAGTCGTTAAATCAAGTAATCAGTCACCTAGTCAGTCCGGCAATCGATCACTCTAGAAACCTCTTGGTTTATAGCAAAGCTAAATACTTATGACTACCTAATCAGTCGGTCACTCTAGAAACCTTATGGTCTATAGCAGCTACATGTTTTACAGTTAGCTAATCAGTTAGTGAGTGAGGCAGTCTGTCAGTCAATGTCCGGTGATGACTTCGTTGTAAGAGTCGTTGGGTATGATACAACCAACATTTGTCTTTGATCCATCTGTGGTAGTTTGAGGTATGTTACCTAGTTCTAATGTTTTGTCTCTTTCATTTATGATCACCTAATCACAGTTGCGGCCGTCACTACTCTTGCATCACCTACCTGCTCCCTAGATGGTGGTATCCTTGCACCGTCTTTGTAGATGGGTAGTACTAGTAAGTAGCATAGCATCTCTGTGGATAGCTTACCTTAGCGAGCCAATCTTTCGCGTGGTTCGCGGCGGTATTTAACGCGTGATGCGACGGTAGAGCTGCGTCTAGTTCATCAGCCTCGGCCAGCAGCGCTGTAAGCGCGCTTAGCGTCGTGTACTGAGACGAGTCAAACTCTCTCGGGGACCGGGGCTTGGATGTGTCGATGAGGACTGCCCGAGCTTTGGCCTCCCATTCTTCTACTTGAGCTGTGGAAGGAATGGTAGGGTTAGGTTTTGGTGAAATAAACAAAATAATATTATGCTTCACAATCATTACAATTTGACCCGAAGCATTGGTAAGGCTTAAAATATATATGTCGGGATGTGTATAAGTGCCCCCTGTAGGCCTACATGCATAAGAAAATAAATTTTATGACTTAGTGTGAAGAACTCATGGCCCTATGGACAAGACAGTTATTTTGTGTTCTTTTACGAATAACAATGTTTTGAAAAGGAAACTGACATAATAACAAATTTATATCACAAGACTTGTACGCTTTCTGAAACATGGCCTTGTTCTAGCCCCATACTTGTTATTATTGACGTTTTTTAAGTGGCATTTCTGTCTATATTTTGGAAATATAAATTTTAACTTGACGCCCATTGTAATATCTTTGTCTGGAGTTTACAAAGTTCCTATCCTTAGCTAGTAGGTCACAGAGGCAACTCAGTATATTAGACTTATCAAACCTACCTTAAGAAACACTTACATCTAAAAGCCCTTACCTTTAAGCTTGACCAAGTTCGCCCTCTCAGCCTCGACTTGTCGATGAGGCAGCACATTCTCCGCGTCACCCAGCAGCCGATCTATAACCTCTGGGGTGAGTGTGGAACAATCTTCGCGGTGCGTTTGCACGTCCAGCAGGAAGCGAGCTTGTTGTAGGCGCGCTTGGAGAGGCGCCAGTTGGGGAAGCACTATGCAGAGGCGAGAGCCTAGTTCTACAACCTGGCGAATAAATATAATGATGAGAAAATAAATACAGAACCCGGCGGTAAATATTGCACATTGGCAATCATCCCATTTACCAATAAAAACCAATGGTGGTAACACTTTAACAGCCGATCACGTACTGTGTACGGGAAGTGTCGATCAACTTAGGACGCCGATAACGTACTCCGTACGGCATTGACTTTCCTATTGTTTGTTTAAAAATTACGTTCCCAGTGCGTAATTAGCGTGTAACCCCGGTGTAGCTCCACATGCTGTCGGAACTAGCACGAGGCTCGTCGACAGGCACTTCATGGAGAGGATTCCAAGCTCCGAAAAAAAAGAGAAAGTCGCACGAGTTTGCAAAGTGTGTGCTGACATTTCAAAAAAAGAAACCGAAAAAGGGGGCGCAAAGAAACTGCAATGTTCCTTTGTGCTACTATCCCTGCTTCAAAATATTCCACACAAAAAAAATACATAAATTATTTAGCTCAAATATGTAAAAATGTTTATGTTGGAATTTTTTTTTTCGCTTGTAGACCTTTTTTGTAATTTTTTTTTCATAAATATTATTCTTCATTATAAATGTTTTTTTTATTTTATCCCTCAAAAAATAAAGAACAATAGTTCATATAAAAAAAGAATAATAGACATATCACAAATAGTTTTTATTTTATGAGTCATACGGCCGAATACTGAAAGGTTACTCAAATCCATCACTCACTTGAAGGCCTCCTAAAATTGAATGTCTCTCATATTTAAATGGTATACACAAACGCTACTCAGGCCGTTTGAAACCATGATTAGCTGAGCAGTCGTTAAATGTTTACATCATGGCAACATTCATTTTTTGAAAAGTATGTTCTCGTTTACATTTTTCATATTTTTAAGGAGCGTATTCGTTTTACGCAGCATTGTTTGTATAGATTCTATGTTTTTTTTGGATAGAAACTTTTACGACGCGATTGATGTGAAATGAAACGTTGAGTGACAGCGAAAAAAAAAATATTTGCCAATATTTTTGACATCTGTCACAGCGCGGTTGTAATCAAATTAATTTCAATTCACGTTATTAAAATACATTTTAACCAGGTTGAAATGCAGTGCAGGATTTAATAACTATTCAATTAACAAAAATAACATGAAAATGAACAAGTATAAAATAGACATACAATTTTTCAAATGAAGACAGAACAAATTGGTATGCCCTATAGAACACATTGGTGGATCGAACACATTGGTGGATCAAACCCACCAGCTAGATTGTCCAATGAGATAAAACACCCTGCCGGGACAACTTGGTCTAGAAGTACCGGCGATAGAGCGTTGTGGAAATGTTTGGAGAGGCCTAGTATGCCCTGCAGTAAGCAGATACATGCTGAAGAATAATAAGAACACATCAAATACTACTCGCTTATTTCGACTTTATACTTATTGTTTTATTGATGTTTTATGATGTACTTGTGATTATATGATGAATATTGAAAAAAAAATGTGTACTTATTTTATTAAAATCGTGCTGACAACAAAGTTTTAATTAGTTTTGAGAGCGCAATTAAAGTAAAAGCATAGGTGCAACGTTGTACAAAACTACGGATATATCAATAACTGGAAGGATATTTGTAATTTAAATTGTAATTTCCGAATTCTAGGCAAAGAAAACACCTTTGTAAGACAACAAAAAGCCTTTCTATGGGATTTCTAGTCCATTTTGAGTCCTGATTGTGTTCTAGTATATAAAAGTAGGGTTAAAAAAGGGCGACATGGGTACCCACAGGGAAAATAAGTATTTTATAGACATTATTTTTATACCATTATATCACTATCAACTGATTTAGGAGACCTCAAGACCACTCTCAGATTTAACGGCTACTCAAATCGATATGACAGTCATTTGACAGCTAAATAGCGTTGAGTTGCGTTTCAGTATACTATTTTTCATCTGAGTGGCGTTTGGGCGCGACTTATTTTGAGATGGTGTTAAGTTTAACAGATGCTTACATTTTGGCTTTCAGTATGCGAATTCTGAGTTTAGGAGCTGCTTAATTGTTTGAGAAGCCGTCAAATATTTGAGTAGCGTTTCAGTATTCGGCCGATAGAATATCAGCAAAAATCGCCGGCGTACCTGTAACGTTGTGGATTTTAATCGATTCGAATCTTGCGCATTTGTCTTTTGAATTTCCCGCGAATTTCACAGGGCTTTTCGTCTGGTATTCTTGACTTAAATTTGATCTTATTTTGTAGCTGGCCACTCGGAGCCTTTGCCCAATGACATCCACCGTTCCAGTCGGGGCTGCCATTGCAATTCCTTATTTACCAAAATAGAGGAATTTTATTCTTGTTGTGAATTATTTTCTACCAAACTAAACAATGAATTTTGGTTTCCTGAACTAATTATTTTGTGAATAAATTGAAATTGGTGTTAAATAGTAATATCGTGTCTCGACGTTTACAAAAGGAATGTAATTTTATTGTTTTGTAAAGATTTGTATTTTCAGGTTTCAAAGTTGTAGTAGTTTTTTTGAGAACAATGAACACACCTGTCAGGTGGGTTATTTTTTCTTACGTCGAGTGTCGAGCTCATAACCTCTTTTGATTTCATTGAAAAATGGCAGGTTTGCCAAGTTTAACTCGACGATCTGAAAGACGTAGAGTCTGGAAACGATGGTGAGTTCAGGTTTCAAGGCTTGAATGTCTTCAATGCTCGGTGCGAGCAGCCCCTGTGATTTTCGTTCTTGTTGCAGGCTGAGTTAACCTAATTTGTATGGTTGCCGTGGCACCTTTCCACATGGCACGGCAGGGCGGGAGGAGCAGCGTGGAGTCGCCAATTCGTTTTTAATGATTTGATAAATATTTGGACGGCGATGACATGGTAAGTTGCAAAATATGCTGCTTTCACGCACGTGCCCTCTTTGCACCAAATTTCTTCAAAGCCTCGTGTCCCACAGAGGCTTGTTGCAAACGTGTCCCTAATGCTTTTCATTTTTCATTTCAGCTGCACGGGATTATTATTTGGCAGATTGTACATTATTAACATTGAAAGTTATAAGATTGCTTCTATATAAATACTTGCAACTTAAGCACATGTTTGAGTTCCACATGCTTTGACGGGGACATGTGAGACCAGCTTCCACGTGGAACATTAACCTGTAATCAGCTGCCACTGCACGCTTTCCATCACGCTTATAGCCAATGCTAAGCTTCGGCCTGTCCGCAGGAATTTGTTGAACACCGGGAATGCAGGTCGGTCAACTCAATTACTTTAATTAGGGCAACTAGTACCCCTTTAGTATTCTTTTTATCAAAGCAAAGTGGTGGTAAATACTATTTTTACTAGTATTTCTTTAGATTTTGAAGTAAAGTGTAAACGCCTAATCAGAACCCATTTATGTTCGACCCCTCCGATGAACTAGTTTTCTGTGATTTAGGTATAATAGCATAACCTTAAGCGAGTACATAAGCTGTTCATAGGGAATTGGTCATTGTAAATTCAAGTATTTAATTATTTTAAATAAAACAAACGATTCCAAGTTTCTATTTTATTTCTTTTGTCCGTGGAACCCGTAGGGCATTCACAGTACAGGATTTCACGTGACATACCAGGGAAGGCAACCTTTATAACGGTCGGCTGTTAAAGTGTTAATCAAAAGTCGTAATGTGCGACACAGATAACGCTCTCCGAAGCCAAAATTAGCTGATCTCTCTTCCTAGACGTCGATGTGCAATATTTACTGCCGGGCACTGTAGTACAAACGAAATAGACCACAACATAGACAGTAGTCCGGGAGATTCTGACCATAGTTTAGTACAATTTCATTCCTCGTTTTAATCTCAGGCGCACTGCGCAAGGGGTGATATTACGTTCACATAAGAGTGAAAAAATCAAACTGTTTTAATTTTTCACCATTCGTTTTCCATACATAATTGATAATACATACTTCCTCCAGCTCCCTAACGCTGGAAGCATCAGTCTTGTCCAAGTCTTGATTCAACAGTTCAGCAGCACGGGTCTCGAACTCTGCCGTTTGCCGAAGAACTTCCTTCACTGCCGATCCTATGAAAAAATAAAATATAAACGAACATACAGTTTTCAAAAAAAACTTCTGATCTTACAACTTCTTTTATTATTTATTAGTGGTTCCCCGCGATTTCGTCCGCAAGAATTGGATTTTCCATATAAACTTTTACCCCCTTAATGTTTTTATATCGCGACAAAATGTAGCCCATGTCCCTTCCAGGGTCTCGAACTGTCTCCACACTAAATTTCATCTCAATCGGTTCAGTGGTTTAAGCGTCAAGAGGCAACAGACAGACAGACACACTTTCGCATTTATAATATTAGTATGGATTAATTTGATGTTTGGGCCTAATGCATGCCAACTAGACCAGTGATAAGTCTATTGTGGCAGCCAGCTCACTACTGATGCCCGTTGCATCCAGGAATCGCCAGATTTTTCGGGGAGTGAGTTTTGTTATCGCATCCGGGTGTATTATATGCTGCCCTAAATGGATACTTCTTTTGCTCATAAGCGGTCCGCATGATCAGAGTATGTGCATACCCGTTTCTTTTGCCGAGTGGCAGAATCGGCACATTGCGTCCTCGGTCAACCTTAAGTTATTTGAGACAGATACAGTACATTACCATAAGGCAGCACGCAGGGCAGCCCGTCGGCCGTCTTTTGACTAGTCGATTTTCCAGCTATGGTGGCCAATCCCAACAGAGATTAAGCAACTATGCATGAAATATCAGTACACAAGTGCGTGTGCAATACACAGGTGCACTCTTTGATCCTTCACTCTCATAGTTCAATGAGAGACGGCAATCCAACATAACCGTAGACAGATCTGGCGCAGAACCAATGGCTTAGCGTGCTTTCCGAGGCAAGGACGTACATCTAACTGACTCCAAGCTATTTCTGGGTTATTTCAAGACAGAAAAACCCAGAAATCAATGTTGGCCAGACTCTGAGGTCAAACCTTGAACCCTTTGGGACGAAAGTCAGCGACCACTAAATCAACGATGATAACGAAGATGATATAAGGAGACACTCTTAATTGCAGATTTTACACAGTACACATTTCCAAAAAAAAACACTATTATAGCAACAACTCAAGCTGTCGAACACCTAAAATCAACCCTCGGAATAGTAGTAATATAGCTTTGAACAACCCTCAGGCAGCCACCACTCCCTTTATAACCCCTAATGATAAATTACTACAGTGATTACCATGTGACAGTGTCTGCATCCTCCTGATTACGGCCAATCCTCGGAACAGTACCTCGGTTTAAACTATCCACCGGCAGCCACCACTCCTTCAATCATCTCTTAACGATACAGTATACTAATTATATTAATAACTACAGTGAGTTACCTTCAGGCAGCACGCAGGCCAGCCCGTCGATCTCTGCGGCAAACAGCGTCAGCTCGTGTATGGTGAGCCTGTACTTGGGGTCGTGGTGGCGCGTGCGCGTGCGCATCTTGTTCAGGTCGAGCTGCTGGATCACGCTCGCGCACTTCTCCGCGTCTTCGATCGCCGTTTCTAGAGCGCGCACGAGGTCTGTTTTGTGCATCTGTTGGGTACGGGGAATTATGGAATACTCTAAAAACTGTGTGGGTTAAGTTAAGAAGAACTTCTTATTCTGATGATGTTGGCTCTTTGAATCTAAGAAAACCTTTGCCATGCTCGACTTAATTTTCGAAAGAAATAACTGTATTTTACTATTTCACGGATAAGCGGCTGATAGATAGACATAAAATAACACTTTTTGTTACCAAATATAGCATAAAGAATGTGTTTCTATGGTGCATTCGACCTTTGTGCGCACGAAGATGCAGGGAATCACTTATTTTAGGTGAATTTATATTAACTTATTACTTTAAACTAACAGAAATACAAATTTAAAGCGAAACGCAAAAAATATATTAGGCAGAGGATTGAAGTTAGAGGTACGAAGGGCAAGTAACTATAGAAACCGGATGTCATAGCAAAACCACTCAAAGCTCAAACCATCACATCACTTGTGTTGTATTTGCAACTGAGAGTCATTCACATTTCATGTTTGTGTATTTAATATCATCAATCAAATAAGTATTATTTTGGAAAGTTGTATGCCATTTTTGTAGTACATGCTTTTAAAAAACCTAGGGGTGGGTAATAGGAATGAAGCTTAAGAATGTGAAAGACGATATTAACTTTAAGATCGTGTGCCTTCTTCAAATGCGCCCTAAGGCCGTCCAAGTCACAGGTCTTGGGGGTATCAGGATCCAACGCATTCTGGACAGCCTCCGCCCATTCGCGGAACAGCTCCGACTTCTTCTTGAGCTTGTCCAACATGGCCGGCAGCTCGTCCAGGGTGTATCGGTATCTGTGGAAAAAGAGAATTTTATAGTATTGTATTTGAGAGATAGAAAGGAAAACGATATCACTACCGATATCTCTTAATTTGAATTGTGAAAGTAATTCTGAAAAGACTAACAATAATAAATAAATAAAAATCTCATAATTCCTTGTCTAGTCTTTTGTAAATTATTGTCTTAATAATATAATTGACCATTTGTACCTAAGTCATGGATGTTTATATGTATTTAAGTATTTTTATCCGTTATCCTAGTCACCATAGCACAAGCTCACGCTTAGTTTGGGGCTAAGTAATTGGTGTGTTTGTTGAAACAATTTATTATTATTATTATAATAGGTTCAATTTGACAGTCGACATATAGGGTCGGGTGTTTCAGAACCGGTTGGTAGAATAATCGATTCAGACATCTAATATATTTACGATCAATACAAAACATTGTTAATCATTACAAAATATTTAACGTTTTAGTTGGTTTTTATTTCATGACTGTTGTTCATGTTTAAGTTGACAGACTTAAAATTGCATTCTGAAAATGTTATTTGTTCAATACCAACCATGAATCGATAAATTTGTACCTCCGTAAAAAAGGTGACAACACTATAATTAAGAAAAAAACAGAATAGAAGATGGCCGTTTTAGGACGCCTGTCAGCAGTAAAGAATTTCAATTAATTTTACACTATATTATTATGTAGAAAATGTTAACTAAAATGTGTCGCATTACATACTTGTAGGTCAGTACTATCCAATTTGTCTCATCTTAAAATCAATAGCTTTTTATTTTCGTTGTTTTATGTGTTGTCTATGGAATCCCTCTTCATACACTGCTACGTTCTGTGATAACCGTGAGCTGTCAAAATGCACATATTTCAGACTACCATACTCTTTTGGATTTATAATTTCCAGCGAAATCATTCACGCGTACGATTTTTTAACGACGGATTTTTTATTTAAATGAGAAAATTTATTTTTTCTTCGCATAGATCCACTAAGTTACTGTTTCTTAGTCGCTCCTAAAAATTTAGCACCTCTTTGCAATATACATATAATGTGTCCACTTCTGACTGGCGATAATTTAATTCATCAAATGCTATCAGCGAAAAACCCACAGGTAGGGTTCTAACTCCCCCCGCGCCCCTCTCTTGAAATGGCAGCCATAGTAATTATTTTTATAAATATTATTTCTATGAATCTGTAGGTTTATTTGAAAGGTAACGATATCGCCTATCAAGTAAAATAAAGATCAAATCAAAATTATAAGTTATAGAGAAATTTTGCTAGAAATATAAAAAAGGTACATAGTTTTTTAAACTTATAATAAAACCCCAAAATAAAACTTTTTTAAATTTTATTTAGGATTTGCGTGACCGCAACGTGTTGCGCGGCGTATTCGCTAAGTCTCCGCTTCGCCTTAAAAACGCTTCAATCCGTCTGTATAATGCTCTCGAGACACCCTGTAAAGGTGCCCATACCTGAGACGGTGGTCGTGCGGCGCGCAGGCACACAGCTGCGCGTAGTGCCGCAGGCAGGCCACGTGCGGCGTGCAGCGGCACGTCACGCACGACAGGAAGCACGTCGTCTTGCACAGGTGGCACTGCCGCTCGTCGTCCGGTAGCAGCTCGAAGGCCTCACGCTCTGCTTCGGTTACGCCCTGAAGGAAAGGTAGAAGTTATAGCCCGACAAGTTCATGATTGACCCTCCTGCGCCCCACGAAACGTGCGCAGGCGAGAAAGCGCCAATGAGGGCTACCGTTATTTGTCTCACCAGATGGCACTACTGTTTAGTAAAGTCCTGAAGTGTGGTTGTAAAAGATTGTTATTCGCACGTGAAGGCAAAGTTTAGATTTAAATCATAGTTAACAAAATAGAACCGAAGCGTAAATATACCGGCCATGCCACAGAGTTGCCCAGTTTCGTTTTGTTCGGGACAAAAAGGGAATTCATTCCCGAAATATCCGTCTCAAAATCTAGACATTAATTGACCCGTTACTAATATTTTTCATAATTAATCTGAGTTTTTGCCAAATGTAATATATTATTATATATAATGTATATATTATTTAATAAAACCGCTTAGTGAACCCGCAACCAATGAAATTTTACATTTCAAAGACCTCACGCTTCACAAGCGCCTCTAGCAGTGGATTCAAACGCGATAGCCCTCATTGCATGAGACTGTCATAGGAAATCCCCTTTTCCCGCAACTCCACCCATCATCCCCATCCCCGATGATGTATAGCATGCCTCGCCCCCCGCACCTCTGTCGCAGGAAGGTCGCACACAAACTTGTCGGAGAAGAGAAATAGATTACTCGTATTCAGATATGGACGGAGAGGGACAGACGTAGCCAGGTTTTAATAACAGGGGGAATCAAAAATTAAAACGAAAGAAAATGCACGGAATAACTGCAATACAAAATTACATAACAAGAGCGAAGCGAGCTCAAATACCTCTATCCTAAATACGATATGTAGTTTCGAAGGTCACAAAACGCGACCCTAGCGAGCGCGACATTTTAGGTAATTCAGGAAGGAAGCTGTGACGAAATAAGAGCGAGGCGAGCGTGGATATTTACAATTCAACATTACAATTCACCCGGTTGGGGCCGTCACAAAACCACAAAACGCAAGTGCAGCGAAGGTATTTTTTTGGGTTGAGAACACCAATTGGGCATCAAAAAATTATTACAAAACACGAGCGAAGCGAGCGCAGTTATGTCCGTCCTAAACACGACATTTAAGGTCACTAAACGCAGCGACCGAGCGAGCAAACGTAGCGACCGCGAAGCAAATCGAACAATCGTTTTACACACGATTTGGATGTTCTAATAAAGTGAAAATTTTTGAGGTACACACACAGCATGAGGACCGAAATTATGTCACAAATCAATATTAGTGGGAGAGAGATAAGGGTGAAAAAAACCGGCCAAGTGCGAGTCGGACTCGCGCGCGAAGGGTTCCGTACCATTAACTTAAAACATTAGGTAGTGTATGCAAAAAAAAGTATATATTTTTATTTTATTTATAATTTCAAAAGTATTCATCACAAGATACCCGAAACAATTTTAAATAAGAGTTTCCGCGCCTGTTTCTCTACGTGAGTGATTTGAAGTTTATAGGTCCAAGACTTTGGAAATTACAGGGGCGGGGGGACACCGTGTAAACGACTTTGGCGGGCTATATCTCGCAAATGGTAAAGCTGATAAAAAAGTGTTGTATAGAAACCCTACCTTATTTTCATAGTCCTTTTTAACGATACCCCACACAAGGGCGTGCACTCAAAAAAAATGTTCACCCCCCCCCCCCCTTTACATGTATGAGGAGGTACCCTTAAAAGGGGGTAATTTTAATTTTTTGGATTTTTAAAAATGAGATCTATATGTGAAGTATCCTCCAACCCAGTTACATGCAAATCAGTCCATAAACGTAGAAGATTCTGCTGTGACAGACTAGGACGGATGGACTGAACGATCTTGTAAGGGTTCCTTGTCGGACTACGGAATCCTAAAAAACGCTGAAAAGCTTAGACGCGTAAGGCATTTACGTTACGATTCCGACTAATATGCGTCGTAGTAGGGTGTTCATACACAGAATACTGAACGGATAGAGTTGACACGATGACGATCCATTTCCAAGTTGATGTGTGTGCTTGCTATGTCCCTTAGCAAGAAAATTATAATCATATATCGTCCCGACCCGTGCCTACGCCGCCGCCGCTGCCATGCCACCTCGGCAGCCTAACACATCGGGAAAACCCAAAACAAAGAAGTTGTCACCGACACCGTGTCAACCGAAGGAACGGTGCGATGAGCAGGGTTTCACAAAAGTAGAAAGAAGAAGGAAGCCCGCCAGCCGTAACCACCGTGGCACCGCACCGACCCGACCCGAACATCCGCTGCGTCCCGAAGTACGCACGACGCAGTTATATGTGTCCCGCCTGCACTGGTCCACAAAAGTCGAGGACGTCGTAGACCATGTCCGAAAGAAATCAAACTTCACCCTGAGAGTCGAACGGTTGGAATCTCGTCACAAAGTGAATTTTAGTTCGTTTGTAGTGAGAGTACCGACCCATCATGTTGCGACCTTCATGAAGGAGGACTTCTCGCCGCTGGGATTCGTGTTTCGGAAGTTCCGAGGACGGCTGCCAACCGACACCGCACGCATCGCTACATGTCGCTGACGCGTGTAGTACATTGTTTCGTTTTGTTTTTAATTATATTTATTATTATTATATACCTTTCTTAAATTACTTATAAGATTTTTAACTGTTTTTCTTATAATTTCCCATAATGCGTATACAACTAAAGAAATAACGACTCACCCAATCCAAAAGCCCTTTCCTCAGCTTCCTCTCATCATGCAGCATGGTCCTCATGTCCCTGTAAGCGGCTAAGGCCACGGTCACACTGAGCGCGTCGGCCTCCAGCGCCATCTTGCAGACGAGCTCGTCGTGCGAGAACACGCAGTAGCGACGGAGCGTAGAGTAGTGGGCGATGCAATCGCGACCCATTTTCAGCTGGGAGATAAAAATAGGAGTTAATTAAGCCAGTATTTTTATCGGAAAAGTATAAAGAATCTAAAGAACTGCTAAAGATCAAAAGATTCCAAACCATATGCAGTGACAAATATTGACCTGGCACTGCAAACTCAACAAACACAAGGTAAAGAGTATGCCGATTCTGCCACTCATCAGAAAAGACGGCAATGCACGCACATACTCTGCTCATGCGGACTGCTTATGAGCAAAATAAGTATCCATATAGGGCATCATGTAATACACCCGGATGAGATAACAGAACACACGCCTCGAAAAATCTAGCGATTCCTGGATTCGATGGGCGTAAGTAATGAGCGATAATCAAAAGAGATAGATATCATATGGCCAAAAAAACAAGCAAATAATAAATAAATTTGTCGGGCCCCAACAAATAAGAATGCATGTTTTGGGACCAAATGGGCCAAAACTTATTTTTATTACTTTTATACATACACGTTTCAAAGTTCATATGTGACATTTATTGTCACATAAATCCAAAAGTGAATAAATGAATTTTAAGTTTGAGTACCGGAGTGTAAAATTTATGGGGTGGGTGTGGTATTCAACAATTCACACTCCTGAGCAAAATGACGGAACAAATATCGTACCCTGTTGGAAAAAAATAATTTTGGACGCCACAAACATAAAAGAAGACTAAATAAGGCACATACCCAGTCCGCGGGTGTAAAGTTGACAGCCTCGGCGAAGTTGTAACCCTGGTTGAACCCGGCGTGGTACGCGCGCGGAAAGGTGATCACGAATTCACCTGCGTGTTGGTCCGTCCTGTACAATAAAACAATAATTTATATAAGTTTAAGTAAGCAACCAAAAATTCGTCCTTTGGCTAACCGGGCCATGGCTCTTACCAACTGAGCTATCGTGCAGTCCATCCACCCGTGTGAAATTCTTGGTCTCTTTTGAATAAGTCATTGCGTGACGTCAGCGACATCAACCTGAACTGTATTGCAACAGCAGTAGGCCAAGTAGTTATTCTTTACAGAATAAATTCAACTTCAACGACGACGATTTCACTATCCAATAGTTTTTAACATATTAAACTCAGTGTTTTTTCATAAAAAAATAATTCTTTTAAAAAACAATAATTTTATTAATAGATAATTTCGTTACCTATTTCATTAAACAATGTACCAATGACTTTTTCAAGTTATAACGTACATTAGTTGTTTCACTAACCGATGCTTTTACGGAGAGAGAAAACATCGTGAGGAAACCTGCACATTCGTGCAACTGAATGTGTAACCATGATCTAAACTAGTCAGGTTTCCCTGGTAACAGGGTCTCGGAGGTCAGACGCTCCACTGTAATTACCTGATCTGCCACATCCTGGATCATGGTCCAAAGCGGACTATGGGCCCCCGCGTGCGAGTGCACAACCGGGATAACGCTAGGATGAGGAGGTAATTATATTGCTTGAAGTGATTTTGTAACTTTATTGTGTTGCTTTTGCACACAATTTGCAATTCACGTATCAACGTCATTGACAATATTTTATGTTGCTTGGAACTTTGCAAGCCATAGGAATAATTTCATAAGTAAACATAATGAAATACAAAGATTTCTGTTCATTTATTGTTACGACTAAATATAATATAGCCCACTCAGGAATCATGTAGCATACTATAGTCCAATCGCTTATCTGAGACCTGGCCTGCGGAGTAAAGGGGTTAGACTTGCGGGGGTTGACAAAAACGGTGTCCTGAGCGATGCGGGCGCTTAATTTTATGGTTAATTTCAATTTTGAGATTCGAAATTCGCATTCTTTTCAAAATTTTAATAATACAATCAAATTCCTGTTCTCGTCTACCTACAACCCTGTACTACGCAGACAAGATCTCAGATAAGCAGTCAGGCTAAAATGTGAAGAATATTTTTAAAATCCATCCAGTAGTAACTTAAATAAATACATATCTTTCTTCTTTTTAGTAATAGTGTAAATATACCTACCGAGTTGAAAATTTATCTGAATCAATCGACTACATACCTGTACACCGGCACGCCAGCCTTCATCAGTATATTAGGGTTCATAATGGTAACTAGCTGATGCAGCAGATCAGGCTGCAACTGGAACAGCTCCGGCGCTTCAGACTTCATCGCCGTCTCGAACTGCTCAGCTTTGGAGCTTGGCACACCGTACCTGGTGGGAGACAATGAAAGTATAGTACATCTATCGACCAGGGCCAATATTCAGAAAGCGTACAAGTCTTGTAATACAAAAGTTTTTAATATTTTTTAACACTCACGGTGTTCTTTCTGATTTAAGTTTAATTAAGAAACCAAAAATTCACACACTGGTAGGATACAAATCCTACCCGTGTGCGACTTTGTTTGTAAGTATGGGAACATATAGTAGAAAATGGCTTTACTTTGGTTACACAATCGTTTATAGAGACTAGTACGTTTACGGCCTATATACGTGACAATTATAAATTACAACAATTCAGTGTACATTGCGTAGTGAGTGAGCATTATAAAGCTTTGTTATTGTAATTTGCCATTTCTGTAGTGTTTTTATGTAATATCATGATACCAATTATGTACTGTTTTTATGCAAAATTAGTCAGTAAGTAGGTAAAAAAACTGTTAAAAAATTATGTACATTGATTTAAAAAAACAACCTCAGATCCTATTTAGATCAGTGGAGTACAAACATGTTCCTTGTGGATTCAAAATCTGCTAATCTAATTTTAATGCACATAGTATAGTTTGTAGACTGTACAATCTAGACTGTTTCATCTTAATAGAATGAATATATACAGAGATACAGGGTGACCTCTCTTCATCCTATTATTCATGTATTAGTGTATTATAATTAATTATTTTATTGTATTTTTCTTATTGACATTTAAAATAAAATTGCCTACCGATACATCGGTAAAACACGCTGAACCCATATAATTTGTTTTTATCGTACTGTACCCTGTTTTGAGCAAATTAATGCATTCATTCATTCAATATACGACATATTAAAAACAAGAGGTCATAATTACTGGACGGCAATGGGAGTATGAGTCATTTTGTATCACCAAGTCTAAAATTTTTTATACAAAAGGTACACCAACAGAATACATATACATACTTAATGATACAACATTTTGTGGTTTGTGTCCTTATATGTATATCTATTATAGGAAAGAAAGATGACAGAGCGTGGAACAGCTAGTATGAACAGTTTTCAAATTCAAATTGTCAAATTCTTCCCATTATCTCTATTGTCTATGGTTTCAATCTTTGACTCACCAGGTCTTGGGCTCGCCCCAGTGCAGGTAGTTGATAGAGTAGCTCCAGTGGTCCTCATTATGCCAGCAGAAGGTCGCGAAGCACATGCCTACGTATAGCCAGGGGACCTAAGGAAGAGAAACAGAGATTATCTAGCTATCCATTTTGGGAATTTTCTATGTGTTTTTTTATTATTTTTAACTTAGCACAAACCGTAAAAGAAAGATTTATAGACATATTAAATAGTCAGTCTACTGAAATAACCAGAGGGTCAATTCTATAGCTAAAAACACAGTTAAATTATAGTATAAAATTATTGTAAAAGATGACAAAAATAGCAGTTGTATCTCTTTCTCCAGGGCCCTATTTCACAAAAATATTAGTTTACTAGTATATTAGCCATTAGTTACTAGTGTCAAAATTACTAGTCCTAATATTTTTTGTTTCTCAAAAACAGGTGCTAGACTAATCACTAATAGTAGCAGACTAATAGAAAAAAATAGTCTGGCTTGGACGTTTATACCCATATTCTCCATCCATGATTATAAAAACCGGGCAAGTGCGAGTTGGGCTCACGCACAATTGCAATAATCTTGCATTACTGCAACATATGATTTTTTTCTACGATTATAACCTCAAAAAAAATTTTTTTTCCTATATTGTAATGACCTTCATGCTTGCTGTGTTTTTTTTTTTGTTTGGTACAATGCCTTATATATTATATAATAATTTATATATTTTGTAAGTGCTTCTGGTCAAAAAGACAATATTTTATAAAAATACACTGTTAAATTTAAGTACAATAGTACCAGAGGCGTGCGGTCCATATAGGCAGTTAAGCAGTGCCTACCTCACCAAAATTTGTCGATTGCAATTAAAATAATTGTGAGAAAAATGTCGTCGGTCTATGTCCAGTCCTATCTCTTAGCTAAAACGCTCAACTTGCACTATCGTATGAGCAGTAGGCATTCTCGCGGCTGCCTATCAGATTCACTTGCACTCACGCAATTTTAGCCCTTAACGACATAGCCGCATATTTATATAAAAAAGCCGACCAAATAAAAAATGACACACTTTTCATATTGGTAAAGCTAAAAACCGTGACATTCGCCGTACTTCGGTAAAGTAGGCAAGCCTACCATCTTCCTTTCTCGCTCAAATCCCGAACTAGTTTTTTGTCTTACTCACACATGATGGCGTGATAACACTTCGGAGTGCAATCAAAACACGTCTTATTACTATTACGAACAACTTTAACATTTAAACTATCTCAAAGTTTGTTTTGACACCAATAAATCATATCTTTATTTTTACTTATTGATTGTATTGATAAATTATTGTTTGAAGTAATATTAGAAAGAAACAACTTAAAAAGTATATGGCGGCGCACTGTTTCTCGACACAAGATGGCGTGCGTTCCGTAATACGCGGCAGGCGTATTATCTATATATATAAAAGAAAGTCGTGTTAGTTACTTCACTTATAACTCAAGAACGGCTGAACCGATTTAGCTGAAAATTGGCAGGGAGGTAGTTTAGAGCCAGGAGAAGGACATAGGATACTTTTTATCCCGTTCGACATCATTCCCGTGTGACTTGACATGTAACGTCAGTCACTATAAAACGTGGTATAACAAAAAAGAATCAGACTTGGAATAACAAAATTGACGTATAATGACAGCTATGTAATGACGTATGGATGACTATTTGATATTTGTAAGAAATCAATAATATAACTATTTCTATTAAATAAATAATTAACATTATTGCCCAATTGCCCATTCGTATAAACAGTGAAGTGAACTATAAAACTCGGTATGGTTAAAAATTTAAGTTTTTAGGTGAAGTGAAGTTTAATTAATAATGCCGCGACCAAGACGATCGAATCTTTCCCGACAAAGCCGTGATGCAAGAAGAATACGAAATACTGCAAATGAAAGGACTGAAGAAGAACAAGAAATTGCACGTGAACAGCGCCGCGATAGTATGGCTCGACTTCGTGCTTCTCAATCACGAGAGCAAAGTGAAGCAGCCCGTGAAACAGCTCGGTTGGCAATGCAGAATCGTCGAGCGAACAACAGAGGTCAACAAATAGATAATTTGCGACGCAGAACAAGATATTTATCAAGTGCTGATTTGAATCGAGCAGCGTTTCAATACGATTGCAGCAATGATTACAGCTTGCATCCTAGCGTTTGCATTGGGCAAATGGACGTAGTTTGCGAGTATTGTGGTGCATTAAAGTTTTCCGGAGAAACGCCTGGATTATGCTGCCTTAATGGTAAAGTGAAATTGCCATTGTTGACTCCGCCACCTGAGCCATTGTATTCATTGCTTTGTGGCGAAACACAAGAATCACGCCACTTTCTTGCAAATACTCAAAAATACAATGGTTGTTTCCAGATGACGTCATTTGGGGCAGATATTATCGAAGAACGGGGATTTAATCCGACATTTAAGGTATTTATTTTTGTACTTATATAGAATGTAGTTAAAGAATAACTTACTTTATCTATTGGTACCTATGTAGTATATTTGCTAATTCTGAACTCTACTCTCCCACCGAAAAAAGTGTTTATAACCCAGTTAATACTGTCTGGTTTTTATTTTGTAGATACAAGGACAGATTCATCATCGAATTGGATCATTACTACCTTTCGAAGATACACAGAATAAATTTTTACAAATATATTTCATGGGCAACATGGAAGAACAACTTGATCGACGCCTAGAGATCAATGCAGGAATGAAGCGAGCAATTCTTCAAGACTTGCAGTGTCTGCTTCATGAACATCATGCGTTGGTCAGGTTGTTTAAGAGTGCTTTAGAGCGCATGCCAAGTGATGACTATAAAGTTGTTATCAAAGCAGATAAACGACCATCTGGAACACACGAAAGGACATTTAATGCTCCAACAGTAGACGAAGTTGCCATCCTGATTGTTGGTGAACAATTGGAAAAACGCGATATTGTGCTTACACGTCGCGATACTGGGCAACTGCAACAAATATCTGAAACTCATCGATCATATGACACATTGCAATACCCGCTGATGTTTTGGCAAGGAGAAGATGGATATTATTTTAATATTAAAATGAAAAATCCATTGAATGGTGAGTATCAGTATCATAATTTATTTCATTTATTTGTGAAAGACACTGATTTAAAATAATGCTTATTAAAAAAATGGTTAATGTCTGTATTGTTTGCCTTTAAAATTTGCCTTTGAAATGGTTAATTATCAAATTTTTAATTTCAGGTGAAGAAACTACAAAGAAAGTTAGCTCAATGAATTATTACGCATATCGTTTGATGATTCGTCAAAATGCTGACAACTATTTGCTGCGGTTTCGTCGATTGTTTCAGCAGTATTGCGTTGACATGTATGTAAAAATAGAAACGGAACGTTTAACATTCATTAGGTTGAACCAAGCCAAACTGCGTTCTGAGGAGTACATCCATTTACGTGATGCAGTTAATACTGAAGGAAATGCAGCTAATATTGGTCGATTAACTATTCTGCCGGCGACATACATTGGTAGTCCACGTCATATGCATGAATATGCACAAGATGCAATGACATATGTTCGTCATTACGGTCGGCCCGATCTCTTTATTACTTTTACCTGTAATCCAAAATGGATAGAAATTACTCAATTGCTGCTTCCCGGACAAACATCAAGTGATAGACACGACATCACAGCACGTATATTCAGGCAAAAAATTCGGTCCCTGATGAACTTTATTGTTAAACAACGCGTCTTTGGAGATACTCGATGCTGGATGTATTCAATCGAATGGCAAAAGCGAGGCCTGCCGCACGCACACATTCTTATTTGGTTAGTGGAAAGAATTCAGCCTGACCAAATAGATGATATCATATGTGCTGAGATTCCTGATCTTTTAGTTGTTACAGTTAAGTCCATTTAACAGTTAAGTCCATAAAATATATTTGCAAATATGTCACGAAAGGCAGTGATATGGCGGTTTTTGGATTGCAATCCTCGAATACCAACGATGAAATTTCACGCTATCAAGTTGGTCGTTATGTGAACTGTAATGAAGCGATTTGGCGTATATTCGCATTTCCCATTCACGAACGTCATCCTACTGTTACGCATTTGGCGGTGCATCTGGAGAATGGTCAACGAGTATATTTCACGGCTTCGAATGCTACGCAACGTGCTGAAACACCTCCAGCAACTACATTGACCAGTTTTTTTGCAATCTGCCAAAGCGATCAGTTTGCACGAACTTTGCTTTACTCGGAGATGCCACGTTATTATACTTGGAATGCTTCATCGAAGAATTTTCAAAGACGGAAGCAAGGCGATGCGGTTCCTGGGTATCCAGATGTGCGTTCTACTGATGCTCTTGGTCGTATGTATACAGTTCATCCAAAGAATAATGAATGTTTCTATTTGCGGTTGTTGCTGGTAAATGTGCGTGGGCCAACGTCATTTGAGTCACTACGAACTGTTAATGGTGTAATATTCCCAACATATCGTGCTGCATGTGAAGAATTGAAGTTATTAGAAAACGATAGTCATTGGGATACGACAATCGCTGAAGCCATTATCTGTGCATCTCCAAGTCAGATACGCACATTATTCGCTATCATAATTTCGACATGTTTTCCATCAAACCCATGTAACCTGTGGCACAAATACAAGGATAATATGTCAGAAGATATTTTACATCAAATTCGTGTCAGTTCCAGAAATCACGATATTGAGATGAATGAGGAGATACATAATCGTGCTTTACTCTTGATCGAAGATATGTGTTACCTCATGTGCGGTAATTTATTAATCAGGTTAGGAATGCCAGCACCATATCGTGAAATGAATGACGCATTAAATCGAGAATTGGAACGGGAACGTGAATATGATCACCAGGAATTAGATTTAGTAGTTCAAACGAATGTACCCCTGTTGAATTACCAACAAAAGAAAGTTTATGATACTTTAATGAAGGCAATCGATGATGAAAATGGTGGTTTATATTTCCTAGATGCCCCTGGTGGAACTGGCAAGACATTCCTCATGTCATTAGTTTTAGCAACTGTTCGGGCGAGATCTAACATAGCGGTTGCAGTTGCTTCTTCTGGAATAGCAGCCACATTGTTAGAAGGATGCCGTACGGCTCATTCAGCATTCAAATTACCGTTAAATCTTCAAACTATTGAAGAACCAACGTGTAATATTGCAAAACACTCAGCAATGGCCAAAGTTTTAGCGGTATCGAAAATCATCATCTGGGACGAATGCACAATGGCGCATAAACGTGCATTAGAAGCACTTAACCGAACATTAAAAGATTTACGCAATGACTCGAGATGTTTTGGAGGAGCAATGATTTTACTTTCTGGTGATTTCCGCCAAATACTGCCAGTAATTCCAAGATCTACGGCTGCCGACGAAATAAACGCTTGCCTCAAATCGTCAAATCTATGGCGCCATGTGAAGAAACTGCAACTGACAACAAACATGAGAGTTGCATTGCTTAATGATACATCTGCTGAAGATTTCTCGGAGCAATTGCTGACTATCGGTAATGGTCAAGTACCTGTCGATGAATCGAGCGGATTAATATCATTTCCAAATAATTTCTGTAATTTTGTCTCATCAAAAGACGAACTTATCAACAATGTATTTCCAGAAATTATTTCTAACTACAAAAATTATGAATGGATGAGTGAGCGAGCAATTTTAGCGGCTAAGAATAAAGATGTAGATGACCTAAACAACATAATTCAAAATAAGATCATTGGAACAATGCATTCATTCAAATCTATTGACTGCGTCACAAATGAAGATGAAGCCACCAACTATCCAATTGAATTTTTAAACTCTTTGGACGTGCCTGGCTTACCACCGCACAATTTACGCCTAAAGGTTGGCTCCGTAGTAATCATGCTTCGAAACATAAACCAACCAAAACTGTGCAACGGTACGCGTTTGGTGGTTAGAAAATTGATGAACAATGTAATTTACGCTACGATAATGATAGGAAAATTCAAAGGTGAGCAAGTTCTCATTCCGAGGATACCGATGATCCCAACCGATATGCCGTTTGAATTTAAAAGACTTCAATTTCCGATACGTCTTGCATTTGCCATGACCATCAACAAATCACAAGGCCAATCCTTAAAAGTTTGTGGTTTAAATCTAGAACATTCATGTTTTTCCCATGGTCAATTATACGTGGCATGTTCACGGGTCGGAAGACCATCTGCGTTGTTTGTTTTTGCGCCTGATAATAAAACAAAAAATGTCGTGTATCACAAGGTACTTAAATGAAGAGCAACCTATGTACTAAAATACAGAAATAATTATGAATGATTGATGTAGAAATTTAATTTTTTTTGTATTTTTTCCAATAAAAAAAAAAACTGCTTATTTATTGACATTAAGGCGGAACAAAGTTCGCCGGGTCAGCTAGTTTTATTATAAACATTACATTATCAAATGAATGAATGTGATGGTAAGTGCTTAAACCATAATTTTATTTATCATTTAACATTAAATCGTTTCACAAGTAGAAAAAAAGATTAAGCAAGTTTTTAACAAAAAGTTCTTCAAACAACAGTTTTAACACAAAGTTTACGCCGGCCATTTTTTTAGGTACCTAATAAGTTTGCTTTCGCCCCTTCATCCCGCGAGTATTTTAAACCGTAGTTTTATTGTTTAGCGATTTCTTTTGCTGTTTTGAGTGATTTGAATTGTTTACGGGATTCAAAGCAGTGTGTTTACATCCAAAAAGGTGGAGATAAATCAAGTGTACCTAATTAATGTTCAGTTTATTTATAAAAATTAATATCAGTTAAATGACATGTCTTATAAATTCGTTCTTTTGCGTATTAACTGTTGTGGTTTAATAAATCAGCGCACTAGGACAAGATGCACCGATAAAAATAAAACTAGGTAAGAAATACTGTTTATTTGCTAGTTCTCAAAAAACTTAGGTAAGTAGGAAATTTACTCGGGACATTATTGAACTTTGATTTCTCGTTTTTGTTAATTCTATAACTGCGGTTAATTGTACATGTATTATACATATTTAAATGTTCCTCTTGGATAACTCTATCTATATCACCAATAGGTGAAAACTGCATTAAAATCAGATCTAGGCGTCTAGCTAGCGGAAATGATTTTGTGGTACTATGTAAGTAATGAAAATATTAATTTGATATGATCCTTATCAATACTGACTTGCATTTTTTTGTATGTGCTTACCTCACTACAAAACCAATGCACGCTACTGAATAGTATGAGCTAATATATTTTACAAGCCTTCTGAGACTAATAGCTTTATTAGTGTAATTTACAAAAGTAATTAAAAACGTATTTTTCAAGAAACCAAATTGAATTTACTCTGGTAATTTTTGCTAATATTTATTAGCTGGTATCTAGTAACTAATATTCTACGACCGTAGCTTCGAGAAACGCACACTGGTAAAATATTAGTTCATGGACTCATATTATTAGTCTAATAAGTTTCGTGAAATAGGGCCCAGTTGGCAAAAGATAAAAGAGACAGCACATTAAAAACTGCAAATCTACACTAACATTATAAAGAGGAAAGATTTGATCGTTTGTTTGTTTGTATTGAATAGGCGAAACTACTGGACCGATTCAAATGAAATTTGGTACAGGGTTAGTTTGAGACCATGGGACTTTTTGTCGCGATATAAAATCATCAGGGGGGGTGAAATAGGGGATGAAAGTTTGTATGGCTAAAATCCAACTTTTGGCGCGGGCGAAGTCGCGGGGAACTGCTAATGTTAAATAAAGAACACAAATATAGCCCTTGATATAACGACCTATGCCAGGTGATGATGATGACGATCGCTATTCAAATGTTAAAGCAAATGTTACCTTCATCCCAGATATGTCTGCGTTGATATGTCCTAACACCGATCCCTCAAGAACGGGCAAGTTGTTCAGATTCCAGCTTGACTCTGCATACTGCTGCTCGCCAGGGTATAGGTGTGCGCTGGATTTTGTAGGGAAACCTGTTTGGAACAAAAATAACTTTGGATTAAACGTTCTGTAGGCGACAGATCTGGCAACCCCGTTGCTAGGAAGGTTGTCAGTGAACTTGCCTAGCAACGGGGTCTTATCATGTAGGCATCTTCATCGTAGCGCTTTTAGATTTGGGTTTAGTTGTGATTGTGATTTACAATTATAAGTATTTACCTTTATTACAGTCCTTCATTTCCTTTTTTCATCGTTTTAACACTAGCATTTATTATGATTTTATGTAATCCAGTGATTTATCTAAAATTCACAAACAATTCTGTATTGTTTAAGCATGCGTCGAGTACTTTTAGGACAGGTTAGCAGAGGCAGTTTTACTATTCATCAACTGTATGGAACTCTTAAAATTGATCAATTATCTGAAAATTGGTGACTTATTTGTTTTTCTGCCGAATCAGTCGAATGTTTGTTACCACACATTAGCTATCATCACTGAAGCAACCAAAATGCAAGTAGACAAATAATAATAAAAAAAAACAATGTTGGTTCGGCAACTTACCAGATCCGTGATCCATAGAGTGCAGATCGGCGCCGTATTCGACTGTGACATCCTCGTCTATGGACGACACAACGCGCCAGAACTCTTTCTCTACCGCTGACGTGGGCACCATCTATGTTGAAAGTTTGTATATTCATAGTTTGTCAAACAACATCCAAATCTTTTTAATAAGGCCAGTGATGTTTACTGTCGAAGCACCAGAAATAGCGACAGACTTGTGTTAGACTTTCATCCAAATACGTCGGTGTTCCAAAATAGTTGCTACTGCATGTGTGTTAAGATTTTCAATAAAATTCCAAACCAATTTAAGGTAGGAAGCTTTAGTGTTATGACCAAAAAGCTCCGTGAATGGCTGATTAATAAATGTTATTACAGTGTCGGCGAATTCCTAAACGACAATGATACATGTTGAGTTGACTTTATCATTTGTTAATTTATTGTGCTACTTTGACTTTAATTTAAATAATGTAATTGTAATTATGTAATATTCTAATGACATCATGCTTTTATTTAAATTTGACGTCTAGTTAAATAATGAATTGTTTTGTAATTGACATTGTAATGTATAAATTTAGTGATAATATTTTTTATGTTAAAAAAGTTTGCATGCTGTATGTTTATGGCTAAATAAGTTCTAAGCAACCATTAATCACTGTTTACCATCTTGTGACCAACTTATCCATACCCTATTTATAGCAAATAAATGAATTTGAATTTAGATTAGGAAGAATTGTGTAAAAGGACTTGTCCTCTTTTTGTATGTGTTATGTATGTATTTAGGAGGGTAATTTAAAGATTGTAATACCCGCTAGTGATACACAAAACTGGATGTCATTGTCATCGCCGTCAGTTCCGCAATACACGAGATTGAGTGCACATCGTGTTTTACTAAGCTTTTCCTAAGTAGACTTCCTGGTAGTGAATTCCATACATATCAACTGGCGACGAGTAGTGAACGAATCGACGCAGAAGAATTAGTCGTTTGAAGCGAGAAACGGCATTTAGTACGCAAAGAAAATGTCACTCGGCAAAATGGAGGCGTTTGATGTTCATAACGGCTGTTGGGCGACGTACATCGACAGGTTGGAGCAATATTTCATCGTAAACGAGGTAACAGAAGGAAGAAAAGTACCGTTACTGATTACTATAATGGGAACAGAGTGCTATGAACTTTTAGTGACTTTAAGTACACCTATGAAACCAGCTTCAATGAAATATAGTGAGATTGTGTCATTATTGTCGGGGCATTTGCAGCCTAAACCAAGTGTTTTGGCCGAGCGTTATAAGTTTCGCCAACGAAAGCAGTCGAGAAATGAATCGATAGCAGATTACATGACGGAATTAAAGAAATTAAGTAGGTTTTGTGACTTCGGGACATGGCTAGAGGACAGTATTCGAGACCAATTTGTGTGCGGGTTGTACAGTGATAGCATACGTCTCAGATTGTTTACGGAACTCGATCTGAAATTAGATAAAGCTATGAATTTGGCGGTTACAATGGAGGCAGCAGAAAAAAATTCAGCGGCGGTAGAAGATCGCGGGCGCAGACCGAGCGGTGACGTCACAGCGAGTTCGTGTTTCGCGGTCAGGGAGGAAAACGGGACAACAAGATTGGAGCGAGGGAGAAGATTCAGTAATGACAGACGACAAGAGCCGAGGCGCAACGATCGTTCCCGAGCAACGATAAACTACGAACATAGCCGAGTTACCGCGAATGAGCAGCGAGCCAATGGCGGCAATAGAGGGAGCACAGCTGATTGTGACAAGTTCCGGAACAATGTAGGCCAAGGTCAAGGACGAGGGAAGTGCATGACTTGTGGGCGCGGGCATCTGACGGAAACATGCAAATTTCGGAATTACGTGTGTCGTGTTTGTAATCAAGAGGGGCATCTTAAAAAAATGTGTCCGAGGTTGACAACCTATTACGTCACTCACAGCATCGAGGAGAGGGTGAGTGAGCGGGAGGAGCAGTTGGAAGACGATTTGGAGGTAAATCTTTCATTTGTAAAAGAAAATACGCTTAGCAAATATAGGCCTTATGTAGTAGCAATGAGTGTCAATAACAAATAAATACGTATGGAAATAGACACAGGCAGTACGATTTCTTGTATAAGCTTGGATTGTTATGAAAAGTTTTTCAAAGACTGTCAGTTATTACCAAGTAACTTAGTGTTGAGATACTACACAGGAGAGACTGTGCATACAATAGGTAAAATTAAACCACTCGTGGAATATAAAAATATAGCTAAACCATTGGATTTGTATGTAATAAATAATGGAAAAACAAATTTATTAGGTAGACAATGGCTGGTCGAGTTAGAGATTGACAAACAGTTCGAGTCAATAAATTTTGTAAAAACGAATCAGTCATTCAATATATCGGAATTCAGTTCCAGGTTTAAAGAAGTTTTCGCTGACGGACTCGGCAAATACAATGGCGGGCTGGTGTCACTGCGGGTGCGGCCGGACGCGCGGCCGGTGTTCCTGCGCGCGCGCCCGCTGGCGTACGCGCTGCGCGAGCCGGTGGAGCGGGAGCTGGAGCGGCTGCAGCGGGACGGCATCATCACGCCGGTCGAGACCTCAGACTGGGCCACGCCTATCGTGCCGGTGGTAAAAGCGGATGGAACTATACGGATATGTGGTGACTATAAAATAACACTTAATAAACATTTAGACGTGGACCGTTTTCCCTTACCTCGAGTAGAGGATTTATTTACAAAATTACACGGAGGCCAAAGATTTAGTAAAATTGATTTGTCACAAGCGTATGCTCAGTTGGTTTTAGACGATACTTCAAAATATACGGTTATAAATACTCATAAGGGCCTATTCAAATACAATAGACTAATCTACGGACTTGCTTCGAGTCCAGGTATCTTCCAAAGAATTTTAGAACAGATGTTTGCAGACTTGCCGCAAGTAGGGGTGTTCCTTGATGATGTCGTGATATCCGGGAAGAGTGACCGGGATCATATTGCTAATTTATATACGGTTTTCGAAAGGCTAGAAAAATATGGACTAAAGATAAAAAAAGAGAAATGTTCATTTTTGGCGGATTCTATCACTTATTTAGGTTATATAGTTGACCGAGAAGGAATACATACGTGCCCTAATAAAATTAAGGATATTTTGAAGGCCACTACCCCAAAAACAGTTTCCGAACTACGTTCATTCATAGGAATGGCAATGTACTACGCAAAGTTCGTCAAAGATATAAGCACAATCTTAACACCCTTGTACCGATTACTAAAAAAAGATGTAATATTTGAGTGGTCGGAGGACTGTGAGACGGCTTTTAGTACAGTGAAACAATTACTTGCTTCCAGCCAAGTTTTGGCACACTACGCCCCCGAGCAGCCGCTGGTGTTGACGACAGACGCCAGCAGCGTCGGGCTCGGCGCCGTCATCGCGCACGTCATGCCGGACGGCACCGAGCGCCCGGTGGCATATGCCTCCAGGGTGCTGAACAGTGCAGAAAAAGCGTATTCACAGATTGAAAAAGAAGCATTGGCTATCATTTACGGCGTAAAAAAGTTTCATCAATACCTGTACGGCCGTAGATTTATATTACGAACGGATCACAAGCCACTAGTTACGATATTTGGAAACAAAGCAGGAATACCCGTAATGGCAGCGTCACGTATGCAACGTTGGGCGATTATTTTGGGTGGATATCAATACGACATAGAATATGTATCAACTTCAAAGAATAGTGCGGATGCGCTCTCTCGTTTACTTCCAAAACAGACCGAGGAAAATGTTCATAAAAATGAATATACTTATCTGAATTTTATTCAAGATTTTATGCCACTAACTTGTGTAGATGTTAAAAAATTCACAGATAGAGATGAGGTGCTACGACAAGTTATATTAAATATTAAACGGGGCTGGCCGAATAAATGTCCGAATGACGAGTTGAGACCGTATTATAACAGAAGTCAAGAACTTTACATAGAAGGCGGATGTGTGATGTGGGGATACCGCATTGTGGTTCCAAAACCTTTACAAAACGATATCCTAAAGGAATTGCATGCCAGTCACCAAGGAATGGTGAAGATGAAAAGCATGGCTAGAGGATATGTTTGGTGGCCAGGCATTGACCAGGATGTAGAAAAGGTAAGCCGAGATTGTGTTATTTGTGCAATGGAAGCGATAGCGTCACCAAAGTCGGTCTGTCAACCGTGGCCATACTACACGGAACCTTGGAGTAGGCTACATATTGACTTTTTGGGACCATATGAAGGTAAAACATTTTTTGTTATCATTGATTCGACAACAAAATGGATAGAAGCATTTTTAATGCATCGAACTACAGCTGCATCAGTGATTAAAGTTTTGAGAGAGATGTTTGCAAGATTTGGATTACCAAAAGAAATCGTATCAGATAACGGTCCGCCCTTTACCAGCCAAGAATTCGATAACTTTAATAGGTATAATGGAATAAAACATATTTTTACAGCTCCATATCATCCATCATCCAATGGGGCCGCAGAGGGTGCGGTTAAACTATGCAAGAGGGCGCTAAGAAAAGCCATTAGAGAGAACCAAGAGGTTGAAGCTGCTTTGCAGACATTTTTGTTAAATTATCGTAACTGTGAGCAAGCGACGACAGGAGAAAGTCCAGCCATGCTTTTACAAAGACGATCACTCCGCTCTCGACTAGACCTTTTAAGAAACACCAACGTTGTGGAAGAGAGAGTGCACAGAGCTCAACAAAAACAGATCGAACAAGCCAGTGGGAGGCATAGAGAACAGATTAAACAAGGAGATCCCGTGTGGATGCAAGAATTCAATGCGAGGGAGAAATGGGTTCCAGGTATAGTCGGTCAGCAAAAAGGTTCAAGACTGTATAACGTAAAAAGGGAAAACGGTAACACTAGCAAAAGGCATATTAATCAGATTAAGAAAAGATTTATTCATGTTCCATATTCTATTCCACCGTCTTTGCCCACCATCGGCACACCGCCGCAGTCTCCGATGCCCTCCGCTTCACCGGTGCGCCAGTCCCCAGAGCGCCCTGGGAGCGCGGGCGCCGCGCGGAGCCCGGCCGCGGGCGAGGGGGCACCGTCACTGCCACCAGCCTGTCCTCTCAATTCGAAACGCGTTAGGAAACCTCCTGTGAGATTTGGATTTGAGATCGATTAGGTAACCATGTACCTACATGTTTTTTTTTCTTTTTATTCTAAGCATTGCTTTAAGGTTGTACTTGATGAATAGGTTCAAACTTATGCATATTAAATTATTGAATTGAAACTATGTTCATGAATCAAGTATTTCACGATTTATTACCATATAATTATTTGTATTAGTTAATCTACCGCTTCCTCCAGCTTTCGGTGTCACAAGTATGCAAGTCATAGTTCTATTTCAATGTTTACTGTTACTTTACTAATATTGTAACTTACTAATTAATTACTTCAGTTTTGTTAATATTTCTTTAAGAGGCACTGTACGCAGGTATTCTTTATATACTTAGTTTATTGCTTTTGTACTTACGTATTTGTCTTTAAGTAAGATACATAAGTTCACGAAGGGGGTGTTATGTATGTATTTAGGAGGGTAATTTAAAGATTGTAATACCCGCTAGTGATACACAAAACTGGATGTCATTGTCATCGCCGTCAGTTCCGCAATACACGAGATTGAGTGCACATCGTGTTTTACTAAGCTTTTCCTAAGTAGACTTCCTGGTAGTGAATTCCATACATATCAGTATGGAGGCTGGTTTTTTATTCCAAGGTATCACCAACCACCAATAAACCTATATTTATCTTTAAGCTACTAAAATATGAAACACGAAACCATAGAAATCAGAATTTTAAACACCTCCATTTTTGAGAAAAAATATGTTTTGTAACAGGCATCATCCATTGATCACTTACTTGTATTTCCTGGCTGTATGGCTATGTACCATTGCCTTTCCACTGGTGGATAAATACTACTAGGTACTACCACAGATTATATAATAGGTACTACTGTCAATGGAATGACAACTTTGCTGTCAATTTTTTTTCATGCGTTAATTGATATAGGCGAAGGTGCGGTTTCTGTACAGACAAAGAGAAAAAATAATTTCAATTTTTCTCTAAATCGGAGGCCTTAAAAAATATATTAATTATGCAGAAAGGCTAGTTTTTGTGAACTCTTTAATATAATATTTAGTTTATTCTGGTTAGAAATATTGACGAATAAAAAACCATTAATGGACAAGTCCTTTACTTATCTTATTTCGCGTAGCTGTACAACCAATTAATTAATTAAATCTGTTTCACTGTAACATATTATTAAATGAATGGATGGAAAAGCATGCAACATAAACTCATGGTCCGAGAACTGGATAATTTAGAAAGTTATGTATTTGAGGCACCATGAATAATTTCAGAATTGTTTCCGTAGGTTAGTCGGAAAAGCACTCGCCCGGATAGTTGAGGGACGGGGGATCAAGTCTTACCGGACGACACGTTCGATCGATTTTTGTGTGTGCAAAAATTTACTTAGGATGGAACTTGGGTTTATGCGCCGAATGGTGGAATCTGCAATATGCAATTAATGCCCAAAAAGGAGGAAACAACTTAAATCCGTAGAGCAATTTTTTTTTTTACTAAAATATTTAGGCTAAGTTCAGATAAGAATACTATACCAACTGGTCACGACTTAGCTCAGTGGGGCCCTTTTAACATTTCAATTTAAATTCATTGATTTGCTATAAATAGGGTATGGATGGATAAGTTGGTCACAAGATGGTAGACAATGAATAATGGACATCACAGGCGCACAACTGCACAGTCCGACTGGTTTACCTAAATTGTAATTTTACTGTGTTTTTTGTTTTGTAACCGTGCCCTACGTTGTTTATTTTCGTAAGTTATGATGAGATGTCCATTGATTTATAAATGTATTTTCTTCTTCATCTTCTACTTACATGTACTGGCATATTGAAGTAGTCCGACTTGAACTGATCGGCCATTTCGCCGAACTGCTGCAGTGTGTACTCGCGGGTGGCCTGCTCAAAGCCAAACGCCTCCGTCGGCTTTGATACCTGCGCACGCAAGACGAGTTATACAGGTGTGTCAATAAAAATGATGTTGATATAATGAAAAAATATTGAACCCTTTGCTCATTGGACACGGTGGATCAGAGGAATGTATGTAATGACATACATTCCTCTGATCCACCGTGTCTATCTGTGTTATGGAAATAAGAATCAACGGTGGAACATACTACACCCGACTCGAGACAATATAAATAAATAATACCTAAAACATATTTATTTCATGCACAATGTGTTAGTATCAAAAAGCTTAAAATTTTAATGTTTCTTATTTCTACAACATGAATTAATACATAATATAGGAAATAATAATGTCCTCCCAGTCGAATTTCGAATACAGTGGCCAATCTCAACAGAGATATTAGCCGACTGCGCGGGAGATATTATAGTGCATAAGTGTGTGCGCAATACACAGGTGCACTTTGTTCCTTTACTCTCATAATTCGATAAGAAGCTACTCAGACATGACCGTAGAGATCAGGGCCCGTAGACAAGATGCAATCTATTCTAAAGCGAAGTTCGTTATCGCTAACAAAATGTATGAAACTGACATAAGCCATCGAAACATCACGTGACTTTTGCATACATATTTTGACATTTCGTTGGCGATAGTGAAGTTCGCCTTAAAAAGATGGCGTCTTGTCTAAGGACCCAGGTGCAGGACCAACGGCTTAACGTGCTTTCCGAGGCACGGGGGTGTTAACACCACTAACTTCCTGACTCCGAAGCTGTGTCGGAGTTATTTCAAGACAGAAAAACCCAACACTTTTGGCTTGACCCGGGACTTTGTGGATAGTACCCAGCGTGCTGACCACTAGACCAATGAGGCAGTCTAGGAAATATGGTTATCTTAATTGATCGGGGATCAATCCCGTGACCACAGAGGTAACAACACAAAAACCGCAGTGCAAGCCACTTGACCACGAAGATCAAATTACAATATTTACAGTAAAACATAAAAAAAATAAAAATCTCAAATCAACTATAGTGTTAGTCATCACTTCTTTTTTTGTGACTCAAATACAGTATTAAAGTATAATCTTAAAGTTTTAGTATTCTGGCGTAGTAAAAAGCTCAGCCCTACCTCCTCAGCCAGACACACTGGGCAGCGCCAGTCGCCTTTGGGCACGTCGGCGAGCGGAGGCACGAGGCAGAACGTGTGGTACGAGTCGTCGCATCCGTCGCACAGAAGCATCTGCTCCTCGATGTCGCCACGCCCGCACACGTGGCACATGTACTTCGCGAGCTGGGGGCAAAGAAACACATAATAGATAAGATTAGGCTCTTATAGAGCGAACGTACGTGTAGTCACTAGAGACGACCAGTAGTAGCTTAGAGCCTCCGTACATTGAGTCACTAGACGCGGCCACCGGCTACCAAACACAACTTACTAGTCGCTAAAAGCCTCCGCACATTGCGAGTGAGACACTAGAGGCGACCAGTAGTAGCTACGCGGCCACTAAACACAACTACTAGTCGCTTAATGGCCTCCACACATTGAGCTACTAGTCCCGGCCATTAAGCGCGACCACTAGTCTCCTAGAGCCTCCACACATTGAGAGTGAGACACTAGACGCGGTCACTAGTTGCTTTCAGCCTCCGCACATTGAGCTACTAGTAGCGGGCGACCGCTAGTAGCTTAACGCGGCCACAAGTGGCCAACAGCCTCCACACATTGTGCCACTAGTTACGGCCACTAGTTGCTTACAGCCTCCGCACATTAAGCAACTAGACACTACCAGTAGTGGCTTACAGCCTCCGCACATTGAGCCACTAGACGCGACTAGTAGTAGCTTAGAGCCTCCGCACAGTGAGCCACTAGATGCGACCATTAGTCTGTTAGAGATTCCGCTCATTGAGCAACCAGACACGCTCATAAAGCCACTGAACGTGGCCACTAAATGCGACCATAAGTCTTTTAGAGCCTCCGCTCATTGATTCACTAGTCCTGTTTCGATCCTGTTAAGAATGTTTCTTTACACGCAGTCTCCATAGCTCGCTGCGTAACCTTGACCATTTGTTTTCTGGTATCTAATAAAGACTTCTCTATCTCTGTCGCTCGTCCTCTATCCTCTCTTGTATGAAGTCCTGGACCTGTATAAGACATGGGAACTCACCGGGTCCGCGTGGTGCAGCTGGTGCGGCGCGGCGGGCGCGGGCGTGACGGAGACGGTCATGTTGGACATGCGGTGCTCGCGCAGGCGCGTGGAGCGGGTCACGCGCGACCGACCGCCACAGCTCCCTGCTGCCGACATCCACTTGTTCTCGCGGGGACCTGGTCGATGTAAAGATAGGTTAAGACAGTTCGAAGTTCCGGCCAATTATTGATAAGCTTTTTATAGTCTAACAAGTTCAGTTCTAGTCATTTAAGAATTGACTACCACTGCTTAATTTATTTGTGGATTCTTAACATTATATTTCATTTTCAAATACTACTTACTACTATCATTTAATAAAAAAAGATTTCGTAAATATTATTTAATAAACTAAAAAGAGACATAAACTTGAATAAATACAAAAAAAAACACAAAAGTAAAAAATGTTTCAGCAACGAGCGAGGTTGGAACCCTGGCCTCATGCCGTGGCCCTGGCCGCAATATGGTACAGGTATTATCAAGATCCTTTTGTGTAATTGAGTTAAATACACAGGAAGAATCTCTAAATCAAATTTCATATACCCACGAAAGACCCAGGCAGTCTGATAACATTTATAACAAATTTTTATCCGTGCAAAAGATACCATCTCTAAATCATTTAATTCCGTCAAATGCAAAACGTACCAAAATGTTTGTTCGCCAAAACAGCTGACAATTTGACTTGAAAAGATCCATTGAGCATGGCTATTTTCAAAAAATATATTTTTTTTACTATTTTATGATCCACGCAGATCGGATCTTTTTGCAAATTGTGTTTTCTCAATCCCTGCTTTGTATTAGCAACAAGCACTTTGAATCCTTAAAAAATAACAAAACCTTTTTATAAATAAAAATAATAAAGATCAAGAAAACATGTTGTTACTAATGCGATTCAATAAAGATAGCTAAGGTACTTCATTTAAGATAGCTAAGGTCCTATTAGCTAAAAGACTAACTTGGAACTACTGCTTCGCTAGTCTACGAAACACTTACTCCTCCTGGTATCAGGCGCGGGAATCTCCTGCTTGATAGGTGTGTGCGGGTGAGGGGGGGTGGCCCCCTCCGGCTGGGCGGGCTCGTACCGGCGCGCGGGGGGAGGGGTAGCCGCGGCAGGGGGTCCCTTGCTCGTTGAACGACTTCGGCCCGTGGTGTTGGCCTTCTCTGGTGTCTGCTCGGTTTTCACTTCAATTTTCTGGCCAGGAAATGTGACAAAGTATAGCTAAAATCGTTTTGAAAATTGAGGAGTCTGATGGGCAAACTGGATAGGTTTAATAAGTACAGAAACTTATTCGGTATGTCTACAAGTATTAGTTTAAATTTAGTAAACTAGCTTACTATACTAGGGTTTGGCCACACTGCGCAGGCCTAGCGTGGGCGCAACAGCGGGCGCGAATTTTATAAAAAACGCCTTTGCAGCCGTAGTGGCGGAAGGCGCGACACTGTGGCGTTTTTATATGTTGTACGAGTCGCACCCGCTGTCGCTCCCGCGCTAGGCACAGAGTGTCCGACCACTTAAGGTGATCTACATAGCGCACACATCACATAGCAAGATTGGTCGATGGACCACAGAAGTTTATGGTGTAAAAACTTCAAATCTCCCAGTCAGCTCTGCAGTCTAAAATCCAAATTGCTGCATTTGGAGAATTATGCTAGCACTCTTGGCAACCTTTTAATAGAGATAAACGAAGTCGCGCGTCGACGTACTATACTATACTCTACGCTACGCTTTGGTCTCCAATCGAAAATCTTTCATCCATCGGCCATCAGTTCATTGCGTAACCACTGCTACTTGAGGTTACTGATCGGAAGGACCATGCCCGTTACCTGAGTTCTTCTACGTATAACCTCTCTGATTCGATTCCGCTGAGAAAAACCAAGCATAGCCCTCTCCATAGCTCGCAGTCGCATTACCTAGAGCTTTCTCAAAATCAAACGTTATAAAATTCACTTACAGTCTCCTTATTGTCCCCCACCACGCCGTTATTCTTGAACACGTCGTAAGGGTACAGGATGCGCTCGTAGTGGCTCTTCAGGATGGAGCCGATTCCCTTGCCTTGAGGGAAGCCCATGCGACGGGCGATCTTCGACCATTTTCGCTCCGCTGAACACACTTCGAAACCGCCTGTGGAAGTAAAAAAGTTTTCTCATCATCTCAAACCCACGGTCCTTCTCTATCCGGGCGAAGCTTTTCGAACTGAGCTACCGAGGACATTATTCACTCGACGAATTTCGTAAGTGCTTGTAGCGCCAGTGAGGTACAAAAGGTGTTACAGGGTAAACAGGAAAAATGACATCACCTACCACACCCTTTACATATTTTTAGAGTTCTGTACCTCAAAAGGATAAACAGAACCCTAATTTATGGGATCAGACATTATCTGTCTGCCTGACTTTCTGTCTGGCAGTCCGTCCGTCCGTCTGTCTATCTGTCCGCCCTGAAGACTCTTTTCACTGGTGTAGCAACTCACTGCCGTAGCAAACACATGCAAAAGTGCGTCGAGTGACTAACGTTCTTGGTAGCATAGTTGGGGAGAGCATTCGCCCGCATAGCTTAGGGTCCTACGTTCAAGTCCAACCTGAAGAGGAAACATTTTTGAGTGCACTATTTCTTATTAGATCACTATAACAAAATATATAAGAAGAGTATCATTTGGAAATGGAACTCAGAGCCGCCATGTTCGGAAGTCTAGGCTAGGTCCAAATCTTAGACTAGGAAGGTAATTCACTCACCAGCTTCACGAACGATCTTGTGCAACGCGTACAGTTCAAGGGGTTTCCTCTCGACCGTCGGTATTTTGAGTACGGATCCCTGAAGCTCCCAGAACTTGATGATTTGGTCCAGGAAGTTCAACTTGACCCTGGTGATGGCCTGTCAACAATCACACGAATATGACGATCAGAGGAACATTATACAAACAAGATACCAACAACTTCTATTTGAATATCAATAGTTTGGTTCATTAATAAATAACACTTAATTTATGGTTATATCGTAGAAAAAAAACCTTGGTACACACGCCCTTCCCGGTTTTTTATTTTTTAATATCTATATTTTTCTTCCAAAAACGCATGATTTAAACACCATGAATGAAAAAAAAACCGGCCAAGTGCAAGTCGGACTCGTGCACGTAGGGTTCCGTACCATTAAACAACATTAGACAGTATACGCAAAAAAACACTTTTGTATGGGAGCCACCCTTAAATATATATTTTTTTTAATTTTATTATTTATTTTTAAAGTGAAATACAATATAATATTCTGTGAATATTTCAAGCGTCTGCTTGTTGCCATTATGAATATTGAGCAAAAAATGGCATAAAATTGACGTTTGTAGTATGGGAGCCCCCTCAATAATATTATTATTTTCATTTAATTAATTATTTTTAAAGTGAACATAACTTAATACTCCTTCAATATTTCAAGCGTCTACCTGTTGCCATTCTTAATAGGGAGCAAAAAACGCTTAAAAATCACGTTTGTTGTAGTTGTATGGGATCTCCCCTTATTTCCCCTTATTATTGTTCTTAGTATTTTTTGTAATAGCCACAACAAAAATACATCATCTGTGAAAATTTCAATTGTCTAGCTATTATGGTTCATGAGATACAGCCTGGTGACAGACAGACAGACAGCGGAGGCTTAGTAATAGGGTCCCTTTTTTGCCCTTCGGGTACGGAACCCTAAAACTCTGATCATACAATCTGAAAAGTTTGTTTCCAATAATATGATATTGGTTTTCAAAGTTTATACTGAGCAATGCTCGGTGCTGTTACAGTAACTGTTACAGACGAAAACAACCACTGAAAACACAGTTATCGATCAGAAAAACTAGGCATCGATAAGTCACGTGAGTAAACAAGGTCATTGACCCAGTGCAATTCTGCATTGTATTACTTATCTCTTTAGAGCCAGTTGCTTTCTTAGGTCACTATTTTACAAAAAATTTAAAAGACCATGTTCACGTTATTGGGTTAATTAAAATTTAATTGACATTAACGTAAATCCAAATTACACAGACGTTTTTATTACGCTTTTGTCGAAAACGCGAATTTAAAGTGCTTTAGTCATTGTCATTTTGAATGTGACTGCTTAAAGGCATCATTTTATCAAAATGACAAAAAATTGGCTAATTTGCTAGCTTAGGTTATAATTCCGAATAACGCTGGTTTATCCTAATAACATCGTGTTATTACCTATAACTGACGTGAAATATAATGGTGAGGTGTTCAACCAATGATCCCTGACTTAGCCATAAACCAACTAAAAAGAATACAGTTCAGATATGATGTCAATCTATCGGACCGCTTTGTCAATAGTTCACAAGAATGCAAGTCAGGCCACACCATGTTGACCTTGAGACCACGTCTACACCCTACATAAAAATTCAGCCAAGTGCAAGTCAGACTTGCGCACGAAGGGTTCCGTGCCATTATGTATACGACATTAGACACTATTTTTATAACCTTTTTTTGGTTTAAAAAAAATGGCGACAAAATCACTTATGTTGTATAGGAGCTCCAGGAGCTTACATATTATTTATTTCATTCATTTCATGTTTTTAGTTTGATGTTATAGCGGCAACAGAAATACATCATCTGTAAAAAAATCATCTGTCTAGCTATCACGGTTCATATGAGATACCTACAGCTTGGTGACAGGCAGATAGACAGACAGCAGAGTCTTAGAAATAGGATCTCGTTTTTACCCTTTGGGTACGGAACCCTAAAAAAGTAGTTTTTGTAGTTTAACTGTATACCTTTACACGCTGCTGACTATACAAAAGGCACAACATTGTCAAGAAAATAAAAAATAAAATTAAAAGCGTTGAACAGGTCACAGAGAGCATTAGTAATGAAAATTATATTTGAAGTTTTCCGTAAATGTATAAAATGCGTGTCCATTGCCCGGACGGCATGTCAACTCGGATCCCGATGAAAATATATAGAAAAGTTAGAGCCCTATATGCCATGAATGTGCCCTTAAAAAAAATCAGTGCCCATTAAGGTCTCAGAGTAATTTAAGAAAATAAGATTCCGCTGGAGTAATGTCTGAAAACGTTACCCCAACGGCATGTTTTTTTCCTATTGGTCTTAGCCAGATTTAAAGTAGCTTAAAAGGTAGCTTAAATATGTGCCCTCTCTAGGCCAAACAGCGGCATTTGTGCCCTTTGTGGATTTTGTGTAATTGAAAATGCCGCTGGAGTAACGTTTGGTGGATTTCTGTATCTGCGGAACGGCTGGACGAACAGATACGATTTTTTGTGAGCTAGTGTGTTTTAATATGTGCCGAATGTGCCCCAGAAATTATTCCAAGAAAATACAAGGTGTATCAATAGGAAAAGATTTTCTGAAAATCGAAAATAGGCTCTAGCTCTTGAACTATACAAAATAGTGCGCTATGATTTCAGTGCCCTATGCCTATTAGGTATACGTATCATCTGACAAAATTGTAAAACCCTATATCTGATTTTCGTCGAAATAAATCAATTTTTCTGTGAAAGTTGTTATGCTTATTTCAACCCTCAAAAAGGAGCATTTAAACAACATAATAACTTGTAATAATTTGCCAAAAAATAGAGCCCATATTCAAATATAAGCTTATAATAAACAGTTAAAAAATAAAACAATGTAACGAGAATTTTTTGACAATTATCCGACCAAATACGAAAGGTAGGTAAAAAGCGGATGTTAGGAACATTTACCTTACCTACTTAATTTACCTACCAGATTTTCATGTGTGTGTACAGTGGTGCGGAAAACCTGTTTTAGTAAATTTATTATTGTGTGCATTTATTATTGTGTATTTATTAGTGTGTGTATCAGTTAATATTTCATTTTTTACTATTGTTAGGCTGCACACAGTAAGGATGTTATCGTCATGTCTGAAAGTTAATCTATTACAAAAGAAAAATACATTTAATTTATATTATTTATAGGTTATAGATCGCAGTAGAGTTTTGAGTCCAAAAATTGGAAATCTTGATTTTCTGCTGAAATCTACAACAATAGATATCTAAGTCACGACGTGTGACAAAAATGCCTAGATTTTTTTAAAAAAAAGTTTTTCTTTCGCCGGAAAATGAGCGGAAAAAAACGGAAACCCCATAGTAATTTCTAGGTGAAGTTACATGTTATTTGTGGTTATGAAATATATTTAGCGATAAAAGTACTACATTTTACATGTTGTTTCATAATTTTTACCTTTATACTTTTGGTGATATTTAAATTTTATTATTATTTAAATTTAAATTTATCCCAATTTCTTTGATATTTTTTTTCTAAAGTTTAACATTAGGTTTAGGTTTAAAGAACTTTATTCTCATAAGAAATAAAAGTTTCAATTAAAATGAGATAAAATAAAATTAAAAATTAACTAAAGATATTGGCCGCTAGCACCCGCTTCAATATGTAGCTTAAGCTTCTTTTTAAAGGAATTTAGAGTTTCACAACTCCTTATATCAGATGGCAGTTTGTTATAAAGCTTTGCTCCCTCAAACAAAATGGTCTTCCTCCCATAACCAGTCCTAGGCATCCCTAAATTGAGTTCTTTTTTATTCCGAAGACTACGAGTGTGTTTACTTTTTTTAAGATATCGGTAGCATGTATATTAAGTGAGAATTTGGCGATAGTATTCAAAAAAATATATAATACATTTATTTTAATTGGTTTTTCTCGATACTACTTATGTTATCAAGGTATGGTATTACTGATAGTATCGCGTCAATCTTTATAAAACAACGACGAGGTTGGCAAAGCAAAAAATAACTACAAATAATATTTATTGTTCAATTTCTATCCCACCCTAAAACTTGTTTCCGTGACTGTACCTGACATCAAAAATTACAAGGCTACCAATTTAAATATGCTGGCTCGAAGTACTGAATGGCCGCTTTTTAACTACCTTTCGTATTTGGTCGGATAATTGTCAAAAAATTCTCGTTACATTGTTTTATTTATTAACTGTTTATTATAAGGTGTAGAAAGCTGAAATTTAGTGTTAAAAATTATTACAAGTTATTATGTTGTTTAAATGCTCTTATTTGAGGGTTGAAATAAGCATAACAACTTTCACAGAAAAATTGATTTATTTCGACGAAAATCAGATATAGGGTTTAACAATTTTGTCAGATGATACGTATACCTTATAGGCATAGAGCACTGAAATCATAGCGCACTATTTTGTATAGTTCAAGAGCTAGAGCCTATTTTCGATTTCCAGAAAATCTTTTCCTATTGATACACCTTGCATTTTTTTGGAATAATTTCTGGGGCACATTCGGCACATATTAAAACACACCAGCTCACAAAAAAACATATCTGTTCGTCCAGCCGTTCCGCTGATACAGAAATCCGCCAAACGTTACTTCATCGGCATTTTCAATTACACAAAATCCACAAGGGGCACAAATGCCGCTGTTCGGCCAAGAGAGGGCACATATTTAAGCTACCTTTTAAGCTACTTTAAATCTGGCTAAGACCAATAGGAAAAAATCATGCCGTTGGAGTAACGTTTTCAGACATTACTCCAGCGGCATCTTATTTTCTTAAATTACTCTGAGACCTTAATGGGCACTGATTTTTTTTTAAGGGCACATTCATGGCATATAGGGCTCTAATTTTTCTATATATTTTCATCTCGATCCAAGTTGACTTGCCGTCCGGGTAATGGACACATAAAATGCAGCATAAAGGCACCTCTGGAGCACGTACTCATGTTTTTTTTTTTGGAAAATCAAACGGGCAATGTTTTAACCAAAGTGGGAAAAACTACATGTTGATGTTTCCACCATTTATCACCTAGAAACCGTATCCCTGGTTCTGGATACGGTTTCTAGGTTATAAATGGTGGAAACATCAACATGTAGTTTTAGTAGTTTGTCATTTCAGGGAGATCAACTCCTGATCTACTAGACCACGAAGGCTGGTCACCTAACATACAAATGTCAAACTTAAAACGAGAGGTACAGTCGTACATTTTTGTTGCAAAATGACCCCTATAACTACTGCATAAGATGCCGCAATATTGAGTTTGATACGCTTTCGTTCGTATGTAAACACGGCCACACGTAGATTACCTCATTTTGACCGCATCTATTCCCTACGTAATAAAAGCTGTTTTCGAAGTTCACATGGGTAACCTGAATTGCTGCCGACTGTACATTAGATGACTTCGGATCGGACGCAGTTTTGTTTGTTTTACTAAAAATTAATAACAGAATATTCGAACCGGTTTTGCTTTGCAAATACAAAGGTGACATTACACCTTTCACACAAGTCATAGTTACAATTTTTTTTGTAGTAACAATCTAAACATAGTTAAAAATCACTTTCAATGACAGCCGTTAACGTAAATGACCATTATACCCCATATGGTCCGCGATAGCACTACGATTTCTATGCAATAACTAAACGCAAGGTCACAGAACTCGCAGATTTGCATGACATTGTTCTCCGTTTCGTTTCCAAGACTGGTTTTCGAGTTGTTTGATAAATCAGTTCGGTGGCTCGCCAAGAACGAGTTTATTACTAAGGGGTCTGAGTGACATCCCTTGGCATAGTACCTTTTGTGATGCAGGAGACTTCCCATAAGGTCTGCTTCTACTAATTGGGTATACAGTTAACGATTTTGTGAAGTTTTGATTTGGGCTTTTTTTTACTGTTACTACAAAACACTCTTTGAAAATTATACTATTATAGCCTTTTCTCCCCTGATTGTAAGGGACTTACTGTTCGTTATTAGGGTACTGTACCTCAAAAGGAAAAACTGAACTCTCTGTAGAATTAATTTGTTGCCTGTCTGTCAACAGCAACACCCTTTTTCTCACAAACCGGTTGAGGTATTAAGTCTAACTTAATATCCAATAATCATGTCTAGAATCCCTTAGAAATGTTAAATAATAAAGCTTGACGCAATCCAAAGAGGGAAGGAAATCGGAACCTAGAGGATAGCTTCCTTGAACCAGGACGAAATCCGAAAGTCACGTGGTTACCTCGAAGATAAATCCTTCTGTTGGAATTACGCAAAGTCTGCACTGAATCTTAGTGCACGAGTCCGACTCGCACTTACCAGGTTTTTAGGGTATACCTAATAAGGTAAAATCTTGCACGCCGATGGCTTGGCCACGTAGAATAGGGGTAGATCGTGCCGTGACCAAGGCCTAGATATCGCTGGAAAGATGAAGTGGCGAAGAAAACCTGCGTGAACTCCAAATAGCCAAGAGATTGCGCAGGATCGGAAAGGGTGGCGTCTTCTGCACCCTTATTCACAAACATCGAAAATTATAGATTTCGAATTCGAGAGACAGGTTTCCGAAGACGTCAAAAAAAATTTCAAACGTCGGAATCAAAAAAAATTACGTTTCCATTAAGCACAAATGACATTAGCTTTCTTCAGAAAACTCTGTTCGGAAAGAATGTTTGTCGAATTCGGAACGGATCCGACACGTCAACTTTCCGAGTGTTTGTGAATCATGGTGCTGGTGCCGGAGTCCAAGATCCACTTGGGTCGTTGCTCTAGGCTAGGACTTGAAACATTGAAGTACTAACCTCCAGCTCGTTGAGGCGCTGTATGCGAGGAGTGAACCTGAGCCGGTCTACATCCACCGCGAAAGGTGGCTGCCAGTGCTGAAACAAACACAAACATATCAAATATTATTACAGACATTTAAAAAATGGGTCACACCATTCATTAGAAAAATAAAAACAATTGATTCTTCATTGTATTATAAATTAAACACTGTAACACAATACGAATGATCATAGAAATAAAAATCAACCCAAAGCCACCTTTTTAAAATAAAGTTTTTCTTTTGGCAGAAACAGAAATTACTATCAATATTTTTCCAAAGGAACATTATCAAAAAGCTCCATTTTTTCCACTATTTGGCTTTTGTTTCATTTAAATTTAAAATTCTCAATTTAAATTAATAATATAATTAATTGAACTACATACACAAGTCTACACAGTCTATATCTGTGGGATGCTATAATTTGCGTAAGAATGCTGACCAATTAATGTTTTTTAATACTAATAAATTAATAATAAAGAAAAGGCAATTCTTACGCATAATATTTTGTAATAGTAGATCTGGCTTAGAATTTTTTTTTACATCATGTAATATAAATAAACATTATATCACAACACAACACTACAATTTTATTCTGCATTAGATACTGTCTGCATCAATTAAGCATTTACTATAAAGTAGTTAAATCTGAATATAATGTGAGAGGAAATAGCCCACAGTCAGAGTGCCTCAATGCATAAATTGAGATGATTATGTATGAATATATGATTCAGAAATTTATGCATGGATATGGTGGCTGCCGATCACTTGCAAATTTCCTCAAATATTGACCAAACATATCAATTGATAATGAAAGACAAGGTTTAAGTTAATTAGATTTTGTAGAAATACATAAAATAATGACACTTGAAATTTTTACTTTTGTACTGTAATTTTCAACAATGAAAATAATATCTACATTAATTAGTGTTAAAGCCAGCCAAGTCCGAGTCGGACTCGCGCAGACAGGGTTCTGTTCATACCATTATCTATACAACATTAGACATATATTATAACCTTTTTTTAAATATTAAATTTAGTTTTAAAAAGAACACAAAACCTTTGTCTAAATAACACTGTGATTGTTAAAAATCTTAAAGCTATAAAATGTCTTTTTCAAAAGTATAACTGTGGGAGATATCTTTACTTAGAAATTAGAATTCTTTACTATACATTTTAGAAGTTTTAATCCTTTTTTAAATTTGCTTTAAACCGGTTTGTTTGCAACTATAGTGGTGTTACACCATCCATAAAAATTACAAGCCAAAACTCAGTGGGGGCAAAATCACTTAGCTTATCCTGGCACGGCTTTTAATTTGAGGACAGACAGAGTACCACCTGTTCGATTGTTGTGTGTTAACTTAGCTTTATTTCTTTAAGGAAATATTCAGTCATGTTAATACTCTTGTACACACACCATACCTAATACTATTTACTTTAACTCTGGCACACAACTTAAACAAGAGGTGAAGAAGAGGTTACAAGACCAATGTAGTGTAGACAAGAGATTACACATTTGGAACTGCCTATTTAATTTTAGGTAGTTTTAAGTAAAACAAGTCTTATCTTCACCTACAAGTGAATACTTTAACTCAATACTTTCAGGGAAAGTCAAAGAGCACATAGTATGAAATAACCCAAAAAAATTAAACTGATACTATTTTCAAATGTCACAATACCTAAGAAAAGTGTAAATGAGTTTTCTAGTCAGTAAGATAATGAAGAATTTATAATCAATAATGAATCATAATCGGGCAGGAAATAGGTACCTAATTATGAATTAACACCCATACAAGTACACTATTTTCTTTTAGCAAATGGTTTCTATTTGGCATGATAGAATATTACTGTTTGACAATGGATAGTTTTTTTTATTTATTTGAAATGGGTTTGCTCTTGACTCTAGCCTAAGCCAGACGTGAATACATTATTTATAGTTGAATTACCACCTATCTATGATAAAGAAATATGTGAATGTTGGCATAAAAAAATGTATTTTCTTTATTGTGTTCTTTTAATGAATATGTAAGAATAAAAATTTAAATATATATTTTGCTAGATTTAAAAAAATCTCAAGTACAATTATCATGGGCATAAGCAAAGAGGTCCTTTTTTAGAGCTGGGTTGTCATGTTAATTTTGGAATATAGATTCCATTATAGAATATAGAATCCATCCATTCCATTATAGAATATATATAGTAAGTTACTCTTTGTATAGACAAAGAGTAACTTACTTACACAATTAAGTGTAATAAATATTATAACCTACAAACAGTGCCAAATGAATGGAGATGGGTTTATTGGAATAAATGAACATTAGGTTATTTGCCACTTGTTTTCCAATTTGTTGTAAAATAAAACAAGGAAAAATAATGTGGTTTTTATTCAAACTGAGGTAGCCTTGTGATGGTTGAGAGCTAACAGAGAATAAAATTATGTTGATCTCAGCTTAAAATTCAGTGAAGAGACTATTTGAACATTCCTTCAGATTATTCTTTAAATAATTCCCTAGGACTTAACTTTGATTACATTTTTTTTTAAAAGGTGCGGTGCATGCACCTATATTTTAACAAGCATGGCTTTTGATTCATTTTTATGTTGCCTACCTACATTATTAAAGTAAATAATTGCATGATTAACTAAGTATGAATCGATTTCAGAAGATAGCTTCAATCCTGGTCCTAAACAATATTTTGATATCCATAAATTGACATGACAACACAGCAATTTTGATAAACATAATTAGAAAGTATATGTTCATTATAGGTACTTTGGCATTATTACCAAGAAGCAAAAGTAGCAATAAAACACATTTCTGAGAACAAAACCTATGTAGGCCTTGCATGCTAATAGATAAGTATGTATATGCAATAAATGCACTTTTGCTTTAAAGATTTTATCACAAAGGCAACATACCAATGTATAAATCATATTTTTTACCATAACTCTTTTGCATTCTACTGCTAATGGGGGTGTTACAGATAGACACGAAAAACTGGCGATAGTTCTTTTTTTATCTAAACTATCGTAGGCAGGAGGACACAACACAAAATGGCAACCAGATTTTTAATACAATATTGCATCCTCATACAACAAATATTATATGCAATTACAGCACAGTATACACACCAAATGGTACTTTGACACGTATTATTCAAGATTAAATCGTAAAACCGAAATTTAGATAACACGCAAGAGCCCAGCACGGGGTAATATGGTTGCATCACACGAAATTTGCGTATCGTTCTAAGGTTAGAAAATTACATTGCGAGGCTATGAATTGCACTGAAATAAACTAATTGGGACAGAAACGGTAAAACGCACGCTTTGGAGACAAAGAAAACTACTCACCGCTGGTGGTTTTATCTTGCAGATCCCAGACTTCTCAGCGATTGGCCTTATTTTGCTGATGTACGCCAGAGGGTCCAGGAACTCTTCTGGAGTAGGCTCGAAGACAGGAGCCTCAGGAGGTACCGTAAAGGTAAAATTATCAGGTTTCATGGGGGACGCCGAGTCCCCCATACTAACTTCGACATTGGCTTCGTCACATTTTCCCATTTTTATGAAAAATATGCAGTCCACAAAATCAAACTATTAACAACTCTATAACATCATCAAACGTTAAGGAATAAATAAAGCACGACCACAAAGATATACAAGCATTTGAATTACTCTTTCCATAGGGAACCACAATGAGTTATTTATTGAAAATTATCACCAACAAATAACAGAACCCACTTGCACGTCCGCCATGCGAAATTGAACTTTCGAAACTCGTGTTGCCAGTTGAAAAAATATTTTTTAGACATTTACGAAGCATTTTCAAGCCGACTGATATTGTGGAATTCTAAAATAGACAAAAGTGTTTTATTCGTAAAATAAACTTCCAGCACAGTGACTGATTGTATAGCCTGACCAGAAATATATGGGACCTGAATTAAGGGCGCTACGAATCCACTTTATATGACAACACTTTGTATAATCATACCAGCGTAGATTGGCAACTGAACATAAGCAACATATTTTTTTTAAGTTTACATTCATGTTAATTTTTTAAGCCTGCTGCCTAAAGATAACAGATAGAAAATAATGATAAAAATACCAAGAACTATTCTTTTTCGTAAAAGAAAAGTGGTTTAACATGTGTTGTAGTATTTTTCGACTAGAAAGTCTATGTCATCACCACGGTTTCTTTAAATTTATTACTGATATAGTTGTCATCATAAATTTTTGGTACGTCATATAGTGCGTATGGTAAAAATTGGCTACTGATGGCTACGGAGAATCTTTTAATATATATTATAAACTAAATTATATATAGCCTGAACAGGAATATATGGGACTTCGCGTGTTGCGGAAAACAACTGGAACTAATTTCTTTTACTGGCAACAGAAACCTCAAATCGTCATAGACATGTCATCAATTGTCATAATGATTAGTGTCGAAGTGGACGCGTAATCTAATTTTTGACCAAGTGATATTTTTATGTGATAAAAACACCGAGAACTATTCACTGTCGTAACAGAAAAGTGGTTTAACATGTGTTACAGTATTTTTCGTCAAGGAAGTCTATGTGATCACCACGGTTTCTCTAAATTAATTACCGGTATAGTTGTCATCACGAATTTTTGATACGTCATATAGTGCAAATAGTGAAAATTGGCTACTGATGCCCTCGGAGAATATTTTAATAACGATTTTGAAAAAATATTGTAATAAATACTTGTTTTGAGGTTTATTGTCTTTGTTTCAACCCTACTTAGGTATTTAACTAAAATAGTTTTTAGAGTTATTCCAAGATGTGCTACACAATATTAAAAAGTATGATGAAACATCATAAATAATGTCATTTAGTAAAACAATGAATACATTTCTTTCACCCGACAGTGGTTTTACAAAAATAATTGTGTTTCGGTACAAAATTCAAAGAAAATATTTTTACAAGGAGCTACTGAGTTTAATAAGTACTTATTTTGCGAGAATAAGACATTTTCTTTTATTGTAGAAACTGTTATATAATTAAGCAGCAGGCTTAAAAAATATCATGAATGCAAATACATAAAAAACATATTTTTTATGTTCAGTTGCCAATCTACACTGGTATGATTATACCGAGTGTTGTCATATAAAGAGGATTCGAAGCGCCCTTAATTCAGGTCCCATATATTTCTGGTCAGGCTATAATAATGATTTTGAAAAATGATCATAATAAATAATTGTTTTGAGTATTATTTCTTTATTTCAACCCTACTTGGATACGAGTATTTTAACTAAAATAGTTCGTAGAGTTTTCCAAGATTTTCTATACATTATTTAAAATTATGATAACATTTAAAATAAAATAATAAAGAAAAACAATGGATTCATTTTTCTTTAACCCCTTAGTGATTTTGCAAAAATAATTATGCTATTAACGGTAAACCAATGCAATACTTGTGAAAGAGTGTTATTCACATCGTCAAAAGTGTCTTTCCCCCTGGGAATTTTGAATATAAGTGAAGTATCATCAGCAAATAATACTATATCACAAAGATCTTCCACAAAGTGTGGAAGGTAATTAATTATATAAATTAAAAACAATAAAGGTACTGATATCGATCCCTGGGGTACACCCATGGTCAGAGGTGCTCCAGAAGACTCAACCCCATTGATGCATACATAACATAATGTGTTCTACTTGTTAGGTATTATTATTATTATTATATCAGCCTTTGGGTTTGTCTTTGAACATAGACCTCCTCTTCAACCCTCCACAGACTTCTGTCCCCGACCACCTGCATCCAGTTACTTCCAAACTGTTGCCGGATGTCATCTGTCCATCTTTTAGGCGGTCCTTCCCTGGGCGCACAAGTAAATATACTTACTAGCGAGCTTTAGACTGGAATCGCTTCTCTTAATTTATGCAGTGAACTATGGATTGTGGTACGAGTATCGTAGGAAAAAAAGGCAATTTTAATAGCTTTTAAGTACTATCAAGGAGATTTAAAATTAACTAATATTCTAGTACCTAGGGCATTATTGCAATATATTGAATAGGCACAAGTAATACAACAATAATATATTTGTATTTTTTTCTTATCAATATCGTATAAAAATCTTACAAAACAAGTATGTATTGACATAGCATAGCGAAACCACTAAGGTTTATAATTATACTACGCATTAAGTTTACGTCAATCAAACAAATCTTAATATAAAGAAACAATAAACTATTACACGTATATTGATACAAACAAGAATTAGACAACTACTCATGTGACCTGACAGCCAAATAGTGTTGCTAATGAGGGATTTTCTGACAGCTCAAAAATAAAGTTTTGTTTTGTGTCAATAGATGGCGCTGTTCATCTTAATTATAAAAATATTGCGTCGAAATCATTGAGCTTAAAACGAAAACCAAATACTGTAATATTACAGATTAGTAGTGAAAGTTCTACGTTAAAATTAGCGAGTTTTAAAATGTAATCTTGGTAATTACTAAATTGTTAAAAATTACCTGTCACTACGCGGGAATCAAAAACGTGTTAAACATAAACATTAATAACGCTAATTAATTCAACGCCATCTAGTGGATTTTTAAGTAATGATTTTGGACACTAGGAAAATCTCTCATTGCTATTATGGTAAATTGTTTAGTGTCACCTGTCACCGGTGCAAACTCTTTTACGCCAAGCTATAGCCTGACCAGGAATATATGGGACCTCGCCATATTGCGGAAAACAACTGGAACTAATTTCTTTTACTGGCAACAGAAACCTCAAATCGTCATTGACATGTCAACAATTGTCATAATGATTAGTGTCAAAGTGGACGCGTAATCTAATTTTCGACCAAGTGCAATTTTTATGTGATAAAAATACCGAGAACTATTTGTTTTCGTAAATAAAAATGGTTTAATATGGTGTTATAGTGTTTTTCGACAAGATAGTGTTTGTGATCACCGCAGTTTCTTTAAATTAATTACTGATCTAGTTGTCATAACGAAATTTTTCGTACGTCATATAGTGCGAATAGTGAAAATTGGCTACTGGTGCATACGGAGAATATTTTAATAACGATTTTGAAAAATGATTGTAATAAATACTTATTTTGAGTTTTCTTTTCTTTTTTCTAACCTACTTGGATATTTTAACTAAAATATGTAGTACGTAGTTTTCCATGTTTCCTCTACATTACTTAAACTTTATGATAAAATTATAAATAATATCATTTAGAAAAACAATGGATTAATGTTTCTTTTACCCGTTAGTGGTTTTGCAAACGCTATTGTGTTTTGGTCTAAATTTTAAGGCCAATATTACAAAGACTGAATTTTAAAAGTACTCAATTTGCGGGTGTTCTGTCGTGTGCTTTTATCGTATAATCTGTTATCATTAGGCAGCAGGCTTAAATAAATTACATGAATGTAAACATATGAAAATATGTTTTTTTTATGTTCAGTTGCCAATCTACGCTGGTATGATTATACAAAGTGTTGTCATATAAAGTAGCTTCGAAGCGCCCTTAATTCAGGTCCCATATATTTCTGGTCAGGCTATATAAACACCTACGTACAAAAATTGAGTATTACTAGATTGCACTAGTGACCTATGACGTTATTGCCAGTTACAAAAATTGTATGTTTTAGGACTTTGTTTTATTTTGACATCGGGAACAAAACTGTCCCCGTAAACGTACATCAAAATTAAAAAAAAACTGCAATCGATGAGCTCTTGTCATCCGTGCGCCGCCATATTATTTCTGTGCGAAAGACCGAAAGGTGCTCCGCAGCGCGAGTGTCACCGTTTTGATTATGACGAGTGCATAATATTGTTATTTGCGACATAATTGTGAACTCAGTGCCGGTAAAAAAGCCGTTATAATGATTGTGAGATTTCTGAGCATTTTGTGCGTCGGAGTTCTGGTGGCTTCGGTGCACAACGTCGAAGGAAACAACGACAATGAAGGTACGTAAATTTGTCAGTAGTATTTATTTCTTCATCACATCATTTTCATAGGTTCTCAATGGGTATTTGTGCTTTTTCTGTGACTAAGTTTTAGATAGTAAAACTTAAAAGCTCGTTACAACGATATAATTTATCCTAGTCGTTGTTTTATGTGAGAAAATTAGGATGAAAACTGTTATATTTCCGCGTGATGCTTTCGAAAAATTTCCCATGTCTGGTTATTATGCGTTGGGCCTACGACACAGGCTGTGTGGGTGTTATGAACCGGCCAGACCACTTTGCTCCTGCACTGCACACACGCATCGTATTGACGGTGTGTTCTCTCAGCTTTTTGCAGTTGATTCATTTAATCTTAACATTATTGTTTGAGATGGCATTTAACTAAATCGAACCAGTTGGGATTTGTGATATGGAATGAAATGGTTGTATAAAAGCTGGGAGCTTCACTTGATTTATTTTTCACTATAAATGTTACTCTTGTCTTGCTATTAAAGTTCCTTGGATATTGCAGATACAATTTTATAAGTGGCCTATTCAATGATTAATTTTCAAGGCTGTTTTTCACAGTTCAATAACACAAAAAGTACAGCACTCAATGAATTCACTTTCAAATCCGAAGCATTCATGTGAACTCATACAACACTACTTTTTGGAACAAGTTCTTTCAAGAATGGGAACTACATAAGACCAACATGAAAAACACAAAGATAAGATTATCTTTGCTTATTAGGTATTTGGACAGCATTATGCCATACATTTTCCATCTTGTACCTAGTCAGACATGTTTGCACTGAGATTGAAATTTGAGATAAAATGTTACACACACCACCTTTTGTCCACACACCTATTTTGTGTCTCCTATATTTTTTCATAGATAACTTTTAATTTTAAGTGAATTAAGAATCTTGTCAGATAATAAACAGTAAATAATAGTGTATAAGGCTAATTCAAATTTACCTAACTGCTTTTCCTTAATACAGGCCTATTCAATTCTTTATTGATTAACTATTTGATCAGTCAGTAAATTTGAACATTGCTCACAGCATTGTAAGCTTGTTTGTTTTGTTGAAAAACCCTGTTAATGTGTTAACATGACAATCATTTTTTTAAATTCAAATCATATATTTTTTTAGAATAAGAAAATATTTTTTTAATGAGTCAGTTTGTAATATTTAGTTTTTGTTAACAGATTTTTAAGTCAAAATTAATACTAATGAAGGTAAATTGCTTTACTCCTATCTATTATGAAATCAGCAGAAGCATGATTAAGGTGAGTCATGTTCACTCGCTGTGTTTGTAAGGGCAGTTGTGTTATTCCTATAGTTAAAACAGTACAAAATCAAGACACCCATAATTTTCTGCCAATATAATGATGATTGTGATGAATAATGTAAGGTGCTATACTATACTCATAATATGTTACTATAGGAACAAGTAAACCTTTTATGTAGGTTAGGTTAATTTATATCAAAATAATAGAACTGAGTAGAATCTGTTTATCACAGTGTTTATTTACTTAGCATCAATATCACACATTATTTATTTAATTTTTATGGACTGTTTTTGCTCTCTGAGTCATTCTAAGAAACGTTATATATCACGTCATGGCCTCTTCCGTAAAATGCATTAAGTAAGGTAAGGCTGGAAGTACACTAACAAGCTCTCGAGTCCTACCTATACTACAAGCTTCTGAGAAAAAGCCAGGTCCACCGCACACACTGCAGTCATTATGAGCTTGGTCAAATCGTTGCACAATTTTATACAGGTCATGGTGTGACCAATATAAAGTATGTATGGGGACCATATGTGCCATATTGTGTGCTTCATATCGTCTAGAAAAAAAAACAAAGGAAAAAAGTCTCTTACTCTTGCTCCCAAATGTCCCGAAGCAGTGGTAGGGTCAAGATTGGGACATGTATAAATGCCCCTTGATGGATCTATATACAGTTTTTTTTTTATCCTGCTTCGGACCTTTAGTTAGACCATGGAGAACGAATTAAAATTGGAATCGCTATTTACATATTACTTATAATTTATGTGTTACGCCTCACAGTCTTTTTTTTTAATAAATAAAGTTTTTTTTTTTGACTTCATTGTCACCTTACTGCTTGAAAAATATTGCACGTAAAACTATGCAAGCGTGTGTCCGTAGCTTAACACACGCACGTGTAAATTGAGCGGCGCGAGCGCATAGCGCCAGCCTGATTCAGAGAACGGGTTTTGTAAACTCGCGTTTATTAGAAATTATCGCTGGACGCCCGGACACGCCCTTTAAGTGCAGCAATTGCTTTGCTGAAGTCTGAACCCGTTAATAATAATACGAAAATTGTCTAAATAAAAAACAATTGTTTTCAGTTCAAACGGTTATTGGACACGATTCCGATGTGTCATGTCTTAGATTCAATTTAGTTTTAGTCTCTCTCTTTCAGTGCTAAACAAACGGAAATAGACAGACTTCAATAATTTAGGAACGTCATATTAATTGGTGCGAATCTTTCCTACGTATTTTACAAGCTTTTGCGTGTTTTCGACTAATTTATTATTTTTCTGTTATTTCGACTAAATTATCTTTGGACCCTGTAATTTCCTATGCAACAGACAGCTGTTCAGTGTTTTTAAATTTAATCTTAGACAGGGCACATTGGAGTCAGTAGTTGGTCTAGTGGTCAGCACGCTCTACAGAGGGTTGTGTCTGATTACCTGGCCGGTAGGACGGTCGAGTGTGTGTCGGCCAGTGGCATGCTGAGGCGGCAATCGACGTGCGGGGTCCCACAGGGGTCGGTTTTAGGTCCACTCCTGTGGAACCTGGGGTACGACTGGGTCCTCCGCGGGCGTCTTATCAGAGGCGTCAGCGTTACTTGCTACGCTGACGACACCCTCGTCACGGCCCGCGGAGCTGACTTCAGTGAGGCGGCGCGGCACGCGACGGCGGGAGTCGCCACTGTCGTGCGTCGCATCAGAGAGCTGGGGCTCAGGGTGGCGCTTGAGAAGTCGGAGGCTCTGTGCTTCCACGGTCCTCGACGCGCGCCACCTTCTGGGTCCCACATAGTGGTCGGCGGAACGCGAATAGAGGTCGGGCGTACACTTAAGTACCTCGGCCTCACGCTGGATGGGCGTTGGAATTTTAACGCTCACTTCGAGCGGCTGGTGCCGAAGCTGCTTAAGACAGCTGGTGCCTTGAGCAGGCTGATGCCCAATCTTGGTGGGCCCTCTGCCTCAAGCCGGCGCCTGTACATGGGCGTCGTACGCTCCCAGGCCCTGTACGGGGCCCCCGTTTGGTACGGCGCCCTGTCAAATCGCAGCGCCATGCTGCTGCAGAGGGCCCAGCGCCAAATGGCCATACGCGTGGCTCACGGATACCGTACGGTATCCGCAAACGCAGCTCTCACGCTAGCTGGAAGCATGCCCTGGGACCTAGACGCCCTGGTCCTCGCTGCTCTTTACCAGTGGCGGGGAGACCAAAGGTCCCAGGAGCAAAGACCCGCTCCGCGAGAGATCGAGGCAGAGCGAGTCCGCCTCGAACAAGACGCACTCGCAAGATGGGGGGAGCGCCTGGCCGAGAGTGAAGCTGGCCGCTACACCACTGGGGCAATAGCCCCAGTACTCACTGAGTGGGTGCAGCGGCAGCACGGTCGCCTTGCATTTAGGGCGACCCAAATACTCTCTGGACATGGATGTTTCGGCTCTTACCTGGCCAGGATCGGGCGGGAGCCGACAGCAGAATGCCAGCATTGCACCAGCCGTGACGAGGATACTGCGAACCACACCCTCACGTCGTGCGCGGCGTGGACAGTGGAACGTGCGGACCTCGCTGCGGTGGTCGGGAGCGACCTTGCCCTGACATCGGTGGTGGCACAAATGGTCACCAAAGAAGAGGCGTGGCAGGCGGTGCTTACCTTTTGCGAGAACGTCATCTCGCAAAAGGAGGTGGCGGAGAGGGAGCGGGAGGCTGCGGCCGACGCCCCAATGATTCGCCGCCGTGGTGGGCACCGGAGGAGGGAATACCTCCTCCACCTGCCTCTTGCTGATGGGCCCCGAACAACAGACCTGGGGGGGTCTGCGGGTCCCGCGACGGCGCTGCGCGTAGCCCCGCGCGCCGTTCGCAGGAGAGTGGGGGGAGATAACAGCTCCCCCCGCAAACCGGGCGGCTTGCTACAATATTAGCGAGTCGCAGCCTGTGTCGGAACCATGCGGAGAAAGTCGCCGACGATACCCGCAGGTTCCGGCTCGCCAAGGCACCGGAGGGCACCGTGAGGTTTTAGTGGGTAGTAGGCCCCCTTCTGGGACCTGAGTCCCACATACCCCCTGGCCGCTCCCCCGTGGTCAGGGAAATGCGTAAAAGCATTTCCTCACGTTAAAAAATAAAATAAAAGTGGTCAGCACGCTGGGTACTATCAACGAGGTTCCGGGTTCGAATCCCAGGTCGGGCCGAAAAGTGTTGGGTTTTTTAGTCTTGAAATAACTTAGACTCAGCTCCGGAGTTAGGAAGTTAGTGGTGTTACACCCCCGTGCCTCGGAAAGCACGTTAAACTTTTGGTCCTGCGCCTGATCTCTCTACGGCCATGTCGGACTGCCCGTCTCATCGAATTATGAGAATGAAGGAACAGAGAGTGCACCTGTGTATTGCGCACACACTTGTGTACTATAATATCTCCCGCGCAGTCAGCCAGTCTTTGTTGAGATTGGCAACTGTGGTCGAAATTCGGCTAGGACACAATTCGCTTCCATTTCTCGCTGATCGGTTTCTCGTAGGGTAAACAGAGACCAGTGAAAGCGGCCACCTGGTCACACCAGCGACTTGGTGGCAGTCATTCATTCGCTTTTACACTACCATCAACCGTAACTATACCTGTCATAATAGGGCCCACAGGAGTTGCAGGAGTGAGAAAGTTCAACTCAAAGAGAGAAAAAGTACAACGTTATTATAGCGATGGCAGACAGACAACTTGGAGACAATAAAAAATAAAATATATTGTTTCTACAAACACACCAATTACCTAGCCACAAACTGAGCGTGAGCTTGTGCTATGGTGACTAGGATAACGGATAGACATACTTATATACATTTTTAAACATCCATGACTTAGGTACAAATGCTCGTGCCGATCACACAGACATTTGCCCCTTGCGGGATTCGAACTCGCAACCGCCTGGTTTAGAAGTCGGGGGCGCGAACCACTACACCAAGACGGTCGTCAAATCAAACAATAAAACAATATCGAAATATTTATTAGCGATATTATTCGGTTATTGACACGAATATATTTTCGTGTAATTTCATTTAAAACGGCTGCTCAAATAGCGTGGCTAGACCAGACTTGTATCTTTTTCCTTTATACATATTGTCAAAAACCTGTTTACATTTTATAAATCCCACTGAAGAATCAGATTTGGGGCTTGCAATTCAAACCATGGCTGATTGTGCCTACCACTATAAAAGTACTAAAGTATGTATTAATCAATATTGATTTCATAATTCAATTGCATTTTATTGCTCTATCTTCGACCGCATCGTGGTGGTGGTGAGATTGCGACTGGCTTTTTATTAAAAAAGAAAAACAATTTAACTATGTACCTTCATAGGCGATCAGGTACGGTAGATCGTCATTATAAGTTAATCAAAAGTGCAGTTGATATTGTAGCCAAGTTAGTTGGTTGGAATCAATGAATGGACGTCCAGTTATGTCTTGCAGTCCATTGAAAACTTGTGGCACAAAGGCAACCAGACTTGAAACCTCATTAGTCTAAGTTTAGATTCAGGTACACACCTCAAGTCCTAAATCAAAATGGACACGTCTACCCAAAACCTGAACAATGAATTTGCATACGATTTTTGTGGTATTGTATGACTCATGCTTGCGGGGTCAGCTTGCAAATTCAATTTGAATACATTTTGCATTAGATTATTAAAAGCAATATTTTTGTGAGCGAAAATCAATTTGATTTCGTAAAAACTTGCAAAATAATTGCTTAAGTTATAAAAATAATTATAAATGAAAACATTGTGTAAATCCCTATTACTTACATACTACAAGATATTTAGTAACTGAATAATATATATATATAGTATCGGATATCAGCGATTGGATATCTGTCTGTTTCTAAATTGAATATTTATACTGACGAATGTATATTTGACTAATTTCTCGATGGACGAATGAACATTAAAAGCCAAAAAGGCTAAGTCAAAGTATATTCGTAGTTAGTACAGATAATGAACAATTGATAGATTTAACCCCGCCGGAAATACTAAATGCAGCAAAGAATGCAAACGAAAGCAACAATATGTACCTGCAAAATCTAGTGAAAACCAACAATCGAATATCGTTTTGAAAATTGTACATTCACAAATTGTTTTAATTATTAAACGATTGTAAGGCATTGTCGAATCACAATAATTCCTGAAACAAAATAGCATCACCATCGGATTCCATTTGAAGCTCTGATCTCATTTAAGATATCACCTTCACTTATTTCAAAGCTAACTCATTCCCGATCTACCTGTCTCCTTCCCGCTGACTCCGTTTTCGCGGGGTTTAATAATTTGATTAATTAATTCCCCTTTTACGCTCCCTCTTTCGTCATTATCCCCTCCACTTTATACAATACTGGTTTCAGAAACGTTAAACAATGGCTTGAGTTTATGTTGCACTGTTGTAGTGTAGAACATACATCTGTGGCTTGCTCATTGTTCCCGTCTCGAAGTTATGTAACGAATGCTAAGTGAGACATTACTAATGCAGATGATGCCTCTTTTAAGAAACGTGGCGACGGTGTCTAAGAGGAAACGTTAGTATTGCTGATACTGCATCTTTAATTAGGAATGAATAAGGAGTTCTTGGTTTTTAATGGCGGGGATACTTAAATAAAGCAAATTGTTTTCGAAGGGTAAGGTGACATGCATATTGGTAGAACTTACACTATAGAACACCCATAGGTATTGTCATCATGAAGATATAGACCGTCAAGATTGACACTGGTTACAGGCTGCTTGAAACATGTTATTTTGGAACTTTATGAAGGAGCCCCGATCTTTGTATATGTTCAGCAGTGGACATTCCGCAGCCTCATAATGATTATTATGATGCCATCGAAGTCGAAGACGGCTGTAACGCAAATATTGAATAACTACTAATGTATTCTAGAGGTGCTAAAATTGTTTTTATTATAAGTTAGCAGAAATCTAACTAATATTCGTTTATTCGACACCTTGGTTCGTTAGTAGCATAATCGTAGGTAAGTTTTGTTTTGACTGCTTGTAAGATAAAGTAAGTATAAGTATTTACGGCAGTAAACTGTCATCTGACAATATAATAAAAGCTGCAAGTTTCACGTTTTGACGTTCATCAAGTCAATGTGACTTATCACACCAATTTTTACACTGATCCTTCATTTTAAATGTTTTTCAATACTCGTTGTATTACTATTCTAACCCCAAAACCGTCCCGAATTCTTCTCGTGCGTTTTTTTTTTTCACCTGTCGAGTGCCGCAGGTGCGTTTTTTCAACATCTGTCTCTCGTGTTGAGTGACATTGCCCTGTTTTTGCCGGTTTTTATACCAATAATGTTATTTAGTTGTTGGAGATAAGTTTGTTTACTTATCTGTCGGCTTGGCGGGTTCGCTCGTTAATCTTATTAGCGGGTTTTTCTTGCTTTTGGCGGTATGGAACTAAGTTGTTGATTGATTTGGTTGGGCGCATACTACATTTTTTATTTGTAGTTACATAATTAGGACTGAAATGTGAAGCAGCATTTGCTTTCGGATTGGTTACAATATTTGTTCACATTCATACATGATGATGATGTCCTCCTAGCCGATTTCGACTACGGCGGCCTATCTCAACAGAGATTAGCCAACTGCGCGGGACATATTATAGTGCACAAGTGTGTGCGCAATACACAGGTGCACTCTCTGTTCCTCCCTCTCATAATTCGGTGAGACGGCAGACCGACATGACCGTGGAGAGATCAGGCGCAGGACCAACGGCTTAACGTGCTTTCCGAGGCACGGGGGTGTTAACACCACCAACTTCCTGACTCCGGAGCTGTGTCTGAGTAATTTCAAGACAGAAAAACCCAAACACTCTCGGTCCGACCCGGGATTCGAACCCGGGACCTCGTGGATAGTACCCAGCGTGCTGACCACTAGACCAACGAGGCAGTCATACATAATATTAAAACTGCACCATACAAAAGGTCAAGGCTAGACAGATGATACTAAACATCCGATCGTGAAGTGAAAATAATGATTATCAGTGTTCTCTCCAAAACTCCAACTTTTTAACGCGAGTCTCCAAGAAATTATGATATGGTGACGTTAAAAAAGTAGGTCGATCAAAATAGAATCCAGTCTTCGCGTTTCTCCCTCATAAACCGCCATTTCATTATGATTCGGGATAGTGGTTAACACGTCGTTTACTGATATTATGTTTCACCCAACGGTCCTTAAAGAAATAGAGCGAAATGTGCCATGTTTTATTCAACAGGTACTCCAGACGACGACTAGGCCATTCCGCTTATGCCTCAGTTTTTGCACATATGAGCTGTTATTAGTTTAAAGACAGATGCCGATCGTTGTTGGCTTTTTGTGAACTAGCAGCTGCGCGTTCAAGAGCATGGGTTTTGCTAGAGAACATCCGCTTTTGTAGTACGTATATTATCGACAATTACAGGAAATAGTTTTTACACTCGGCTTCCTGAAATTCCGTGTATTGAAACGCTATTTTGAAAATATAAACTGCGTCGATTTTTCTTTTGAAAATCGTGCACAGGATTTTTGGCATTGGGCATCGACATTTTTTGGAAAAACAAAATATTATTCGCAAATACCCAAACATGCACGGGGATTTCGCGGATTCCACTCTACTGAATTCACGTAGCGCTGGACACGGCTATTCCGAGAACTGATGTTTGGTCTGGTATTGCTAGTATAGCAAGACAAAGTGTGACGAAAAAAATTCACCGCGGACTAGGAAATTTCGAACAGAATTTTCGAAAACAAAAGTTACTAAATAAATAAGTCCTTTGTTTTGTATTTAAATAACTAGAATTAAAAAAGGCCGTTTTGTTGAATATTACTAATTTCTAACTAAGAAATAATTTATTAAAACACGTTGCTGGGTTAATATAACTATTAAAAATTAACCGAATGTCTTTCTACTATGAACTATGACGATCCTGGTGGTCCATCGCATTGCAACAGTGTAATTTTAGTTAACACTTTGGATTTCCAATTAATAAATGTTTGCGTCTGAGTGATCGATCGCATATGCGCATAAAACCTTTCAGTGATAACTGCTGATATCCGATTTGATAAGCGGTTTTTTTCGGTGGCAATTGCGATGATTTCAATGCTTTTGGTCCAAAACTTTTGAACATTACATTTAGAGACGGCAGGTTCACCCGTCTGTACTGTCTCACAGTGCTCAAGAACTCTTGACTCTTTGGTTGGGTTGGATAGAATCACCTACAATCACATTGCTGGGTAAAATATCACAACTTGAAGCGTTCTGTTTCTATATACGCAGCTTATGGTAACAAACACTTTGGCCTGCTTTTTATTGCGCCACTTGCGGTCCTACCGATCTGCCAATAAGACCCAGCCAACCCGCGCAATATGGTCGCAATTGTCGGCACAGCGCGTACCAAAACGTGACCCAAAATTATTGGTAGACGAAACTGATCCACAGAAAAACAAAACCAACAAAGAAATAAAAGCAAACGGTGGGCGGGTGTTTAAGCTTATGGTTTGAAAGCGGTCTTACAGAATTATGGCAAACAGTAGAGCCATTCAAAGGTGCGTGAAATTGCGTAACTCACTTAGCAAGTGAATAACATCATGGAATCTTACAGTATGATGCAGTATGTCTTAAAAACCCACCTCTGGCTTGAATAACATCATGGAATCTTACAGTATGATGCAGTATGTCTTAAAAACCCACCTCTGGCTTCCTTTCTGTTGCATTATAAGAGGATTTCAATAGCTGGGAGCATACCAAAACACTGGTTTAATATTAAACCAGCTAGCGAATTACTTCGTATTTCAGGTCACCTGTCTGTCCGTGGCGGGCGACCATTTTTGCGATTCTTTCCACACGAACGGATAATTTTTCCGGTCATCGATTCTTTGAATATATATTTTGACTGGGCTATATAATACTAAAGTTATGTCATATATCTAAACAGCAAATCAGTTTGACGCTAACATCTTTTATTACTGCCCTAGTTTATAATAAGTATGTGTGGATGGTGATGGCTATTTAAATGAATAACTGTAAATAAAATAAACGTCATCTACGTTTCGTGAATGAATATGAAGATAGGGATTTGGAAGAACTGAAGAATAGGATGGCGGAAGAGTAATATTGTGGTTCAAGAAGCACTCTTCTCCAGGAAGCAATAAATAAATAATGTATTTCTATCATCATCGTAATCCTAGCGGTTCTAAGGTCTATTGTGTATAGCACGTCTTGCGTTAGTTCCTACTGCTCATGAGGTCACTATGGTTCCGCCTATTATCGCCACAGGTTATGCTATAGATCAGTTGAAAAGATTAAAGAAGCGTGGGACGATGTGACCCACTTACAGTTACCGGCGATTTGGAGGTATTGTGCGCTTTCCCCCGTGACTCTAGGCAGGCCCAGATCTAGAAAATTGTTAACGGTTTACCTTCGGGAATTTCATAACGTTCAGGGGCACTTTTGGATAACGAGAAAAGCGGTGAAAAATAAATTCAATATCTTGTTAAAGGACAATAATGTTGATTTGATTTATATTATATTACAAACACGGTTGTATTGTTTTACAATTAATTTTAAAGTAATAAATAATAATAAATTGTTTCAACAAACACACCAATTACCTAGCCCCAAACTAAGCGTGAGCTTGTGCTATGGTAACTAGGATAACGGATAGAAATACTTAAATACATATAAACATCCATGGCTGAGGTACAAATGCTCGTGCTCATCACACAAACATTTGCCCCTTGCGGGATTCGAACCCGCAACCGCCTGGTTTAGTAGTCCGGTGCGCGAACGACTACACCAAGACGGTCGTCAAAGTGGCTTGGCTAAAGCTATTTGTGACGTATTTTGTCATTCGTTTGTGAGTAGCGCCACGTTTATAATTCTGTAAAAGCCTTGACTACACTCACAAAAATGTTTAATACTATTTGGCTCACTAAAATTCATCGACCGTCTTCTCGTGGGACTTGAACCCACGACCCTTTGCTATCCGGGCGATTGCTTTACCTTCCATTCTTTTTCTTTTATTTCGTAAAAACTTGCAAAGAATTTGTCTAAATTGTACAGCCAGGTATGGTTATATAGGTATAGGTTCAATACACTAAGGCCGCCTTGCATGTAGGCCTTAGTAGGCCTATGAGTAATCTGTACTTGCGCTAGTGGGCCAAAAACAAATAAACTTTAAACCTACAACTAAAAAGCCGAAAGCCTCAGGCGTTCTGCTAAAACCTTATTCTACGGACGGGCATTTTGTAAAAATCTTTAAGCGCAAATAAAAGTTGTGTCCTACCTAGCCAGTATTGCGTGACCTACTTACTGGCTTATCGGTGATTTTCCTTGTTGTACACTCGGTCTGCACACCGATCGGGGTGACAAACAGAAAGTAAAACATAGTTTTTTTACTATGTGTTTGTTGCTCTACTGCTTGCATGCAAATCGATATGCCTGGGGCACGCTGCGCTGGGCTTGGTCTGCTTGGCTAACTGAAAAATATAAATTAATGGATGGAAAACATAACTCGTGATTTTGTAGATAATTATACTGATACATAGATTGAAACACTCCTTCTTACTTTTTTATTTCAGTTTCCTTTAATAAAGCGTATGTGCCAGTAGATGCCCAAAGAACTTAGTGCATTATATATAGTCTCTAAAAAGATGCAAGATGTTTAGGTCAAGAGGATAGGGAAAGATGGAAGAAACTCCACCGACTAGAGGATTAACTCCTTACTAATAAACAAAAACAAAAAGATGACACTGGCGTATCATATTTAAAAGTACTAGACTTTATAAGGTGCGGCCCAGGAGTCACAGGTACGTTCAGCATTTCCCAAAATAAAATTGCCTCCAAAAACATTCAAAAAGTTTCCTTCACGCCATCCCTACCCCAAGTTCTCAACGAATTTAGACAAACACGGAACAAGTCACAATTCACTTAGCGGCAGGTGCCCTACTATGTAAACTGTTGTTCGTATTGAGCATCTCTCTTGCTTACGATGGGATCAGGGCTTAAGTGAATAGGACAGCATAAGTCGAAAATACTTAAAGGTCTTACAGAGAAGGGCCTTAGGTCGGAATGCCTCTGAGATGTACGTGTACGTGTCCCTGAGGACACAATATGTGTTAATGCTCCGGGTTCCGTGCGTTTAATCGGAAATAGGGACCTTTTCTCCGATCCGTCGATTACGATAAATGAAGCTGTACAAAACAAATTCCATTTTCGTACCAATGATTTGTACAATTTCTCTGTAGGGATTTCGAGCTATTGATTGAATTATCACAGAATTCAAGAACACAATTCGAATTACGATCAACCGGATTTAAAACAACAATTACCCCGCTAATGGCCGAGTTTGGCAATTTTAAACTCACTGTAAGTCGCGAAGTGCCGTCTTCAATTAGTTTAACGTCTAAATTATTGCATTACTTCCCCAACTGTTCCCTCAACAATTGATTCTCCCAAGAAAATTGCCCGAATGCAATCAAAACTTTCCATCCGGACTCCTCAGCAATTAAGAAAACATTAAACAGTAAGGCTTGGGGTACTCGACTCAAATAAATTGACAACTCATTGTACAATTATTTTTATAACTTAAGCAATTATTTTGCAAGTTTTCACGAAAGCAATTTTAATTTTGCTAACAAACATTAATCGATTGTGTTATCCGGTGGGACTCGGACCCACGTCCCTTCGCTATCCGGATGACACAGTCGATTAATTAAATATTTCCATCGAATACATGCGGGTACATTCCCCAAGTATTGATGAAATCAAACGCCGGCTCACTGGCGTAGCAAGCACTTACAAAAATTCGTCGACTGTCTAACTTCCTCAATAGCTCAGTTGGTAAGAGCATTCGCCCGGATAGCGAAGGGACGTAGGTTCGAGTCCCACCGGATGACACAGTCGATTAATTTTTGTAAGCGAAATTAAATTTAAACTCAATGTACCTTTCGCTCTTTGACTGAACCCTAAGTGCTTTCGCAGGTTTTAAAAACCTTTTTCAATAAATCTTCGCAGTTACCTGGATCTTGATAAATCGCTTTCGCCGGCCCGAGCGCACGGTAATGATTCTTTGACAAATGTTAGCAAAACCGCGTCTGTATGCAACGCCCGCGCTCGCTATAAATCTTATTTGTCTCAGCCATTCTGTGGAACTCTCCTAAAAATGTTCAACGATATATTTTCTAGTGGAAACTGGAAGAAAGAACGATAAAAAATAATAAAAAGAAGCACAAAGTACAAACACACCAAGGAAAGGATCGTGAAACTTTTTCATTCGCCAACTTTGATTGCGTCGCCCCTTCGCGGTGTCCGAGGAATCTAAATTATCTTATCACGACCTGTATGGGTGTGTTGAGGACTTTAGGTTAGTTTAAAATGCATTAGCTGGGATGTAATTAAGTCCTTGCATTTTATAATTAAAACCTCGGTTATCTCGTTTGAGAACATCCATAGCGGAGAACAAGTTTAGGACATTACCGTTCCATTAAAAAGTTTGTTCCCAATCTGGAGCATCCAATGGTGTCACAATGGGTCTAATTTGGAAGTTCCTTTGTTTGTGTCCCTTTTTTCGAATTCGTTGAATGTGGATTTCGCAATAACGCTTCACCCGAGTAATTTGAAAATTCGTGAATTTGCTTTGGAACTTTTTATATAGCTTTTTTTAAGTGCAAAGGTTTTGTTGTTGAAGAGTGACTTTTGCTGTCGTGACAATGCATCGCTCAGTTTGGGAGTCGAATAAATGGTATCTGTTATATTTCAATGGGTTTGTTCATGACTCCGAACTAAGCCAGACGTGGCGTAGACAGAGTCGACGGTAGAGCAAGCTCACCTAGAAGGTTCTGGCACTTCCACTTACCGACGGAACACAGCAAGTTGCTTGGCGCCGGGCTCCGGTGGGGGGGTGATGGCTACCAGGTGGCACCTAACGAAGCCTACCGCCGCTAATATGATCGTTCAGCCGCCATCGCAAACTGGAGTTTGTGATGTCGTTGCCCGGAGTGGTCTATTAGGAGTTAGATCCTTCACCACCCCAAAGTTGATTATTGATTGAACCCCAAAAGCGATGAGTTCTATTTTAGCGTCCACTCCATTCGTTTCAATATTCCTAATTAATTCAGTCTCATTTTTCAAAACGGACTATTTCCTTTGCGTTGCTCTCTATGCGTGTTTGCCTCTAACAAATCGCCTCCTGTCACAATACTAAGCTGACCTCTGACAAATGCTTCAAATTAATTAGTCCTCTTATTATGGCTTGGAAGACTAGATCTTTCTGTGTGTATTTCTATATTTTATCATAACTTCTGTCTTGGGAGAATTTATTTTTACTTTCTTCAGTTATGATTTCCGATAAATGTTGAGATAAGAAGTAGAAAAATTCAGATGTTATCATTGAGGTTAAGGTTTTAGATTTTATAACACTCACAGTGTAAAAAAACAAAATTTCGCACACGGGCAGGATTTGAACCCACTACCTTGGGCTAACAAGACCTTTGGCTTACCGGGCCAATGTTGTTATCATTATTATTTTAACTGTGTCGACATAACGGAAATTCCTTTGGGACTAGGTATTTCTGCTCGGTTTTTATTTTAAAAAGAAGACAGTGTTGGTCCCTCCTCTAATATTTTTTACAAAGCTTATGCTCATCATCATATCATCATAATCAGGCTGATTAACCAAAAACTGAATGCTCTCTAATAGTTCGCCTATGCAAGAGAAGTAAGACTATTATCAAGCATTGGTGCTACTATTTGATTGGGCCAACTTAGTTACCGAGGTAGTAATAATGCTACTACCTCGTATGTGTTGTGTATTATGTGTTGTTAACTTTTGTATTCAATCGATTGATACAACATGTGGTGCATAGAATACAATCGGAAGGTTGTATCGATACGCCGCGTCAAAAGTAGGGCGTATTTAGGTCGTCTGCCCTTCACCGTACAGTTTGAAACTAAATAATGTATTCCGTCTCGAAGATTCAAAACTTTTTCTTGGAACTAAAACGCTGGGAAGTTTTAAAGTGCCGCCTTTTAAGAATCCTCAATGCGAGCCGTTTTCTGACCTATTCGAGAGTGGCTTTTATTTTAAATTTATCGGCGAGGACCTAAGTTTTACGGTTGAGTAAACTAAAGATAAAAAACAAGTTTAAAATATTTACTTTTCCTGGGCGTCGTGTCGGTGGCGCAGTGGCGAGCGGGTTGCCTCTCATGCGGAAGGTACCGGTACGATCCCACATGCCGCCATGTCCAATTACTTTTTCTAAGTTATTTACATTAGTCGTCTCACTAACCGATGCTCTTTCGGTGAGGGAGAACATCGTGAGGAAACCTGCACATTCAGGCGACTGCATGTGTAACCATGATCCAAAACTGGTCAGGTTCCCCTGGTAACAGGGTCACGGAGGTCAGATGGCAGTCGCTCCACTGTAATTACCTGATCTGCCACATCCTGGATCATGGTCAGCGGACCCTGGGACCTCGCGTGCGATTGCACAACCGGGATAACGCTAGGAGGATGATGATGACTTTTTCTGGGCGTCTTCAATGAATGAATTATAAAAATTGTCTGCTTAAATGTTTTTGGTATGCTGAAAGTTTCATTAATTACCTATTGGTTAAATCGATGGCGGTCTAGGTTAAGCACTTTACGTTTTGCGGCTGGATTATGATAATGATGGTTATTTTAGGCTGGAATATTGTAAGACTAATATTGTAAGACTTATACATAAAATAGATACTCTTTATTGCACATCATAAAAGTAACAGTAATACTTTTTACACATAAAGATGTTCAAATTATGCATAAATTACTAAAGATGTAAGTATATTTATTTATATATCCTTTACAAAATTAGCGTAATTTTAATAGTATAGGTAGGTACTTACCTATTTGGTTTAAGCAATGTTAAAGCCTTTTTGTTTGTTTGTATCTTATTTTTCATGACGAGATAATGCCATTTAAAAATAATTGTAACTGTTGTCTGTTAAAATCTTTATTATTTATCTTTTGCTATAATTTTTGACCCAATTACGTTATTGATTAGTGCGCGATCGACACTACAATTGTACTTAGTGTTAAATGAAAATGTTCGATTTCAGTCAGTTACCTATTGAAATGGACTATGGAACCAGTAGCACAAATATCTGGGTTACGGAAGATGAGAGATTAAAACTGAAAAGCTGTACAATATCACATCAAGCCACGTTCAGAGGCAGATCTGCGAAAGACTTAGATTAGCCTCCTTATCGGTTTGCACTGCTATTTTGACATTTATGTACTACACTGGCCGGCACATCAGACTATACATTTTTGTTGCGAAATCACCTCTATTACAACTTCATAAGTCACGCCCATCGATGTGAAAAAAAATATGTTCACGCCTTAAATGACTAAATCGAATTACCAATAACTGCCATACTATTTAATTCCGTCGGTCCCTTTTTAGTATCGGGACGTCGTTGATCGTTGACAAACCTACCAGTACCACTAATACGCACCAAATGCTTTAAATTTACGTTCCTCTTGCTCGGGCTAGAGTGTTTCCTACACTAAGATTTGGATTCCTTTAAGGAAAGAGTGAATAGGCAAAAGTCAAAGATGACCCATCCTCGGTCTAATCGTCTCTTACCATCAGGTGAAATTGCGGTCAAATGTCTGCGTATTAGTAAAAAAACATCAACGTGAAGAAAAATATAGACTCCGTGTCGCCTACAATAAAACTAAAGCACCAAAGTAAGCCAGTCATCGTCGTAAATACACGATCTTCTCACGCACACACTCATACAAAAGTAAGCCGATCGGCCGCCATTGTAACCCTATGATCTCACACACACAGGCTTGAACCCTGCTTAACTCTTTAGTATCGCCAGGCCTGTGTATCTCCCCGCGGAAGTAGCAAAAACGTACCTACGCGCGGCGCACCTACGTAGGTGCTAAAACAAGTTGCGTGTCGCTACCGGCCAGAGCCACGCTCGCGCGTTTTATTCACCGGCGGCCGCGCGGCTACGTTGCTGGCTGGACGAGAATGAATGAAGTACTAGAAAGAGGCGCTAGATGGCGTTAGAAGCTTCTCGTAGCAGTCAACCCTATCGCGTCGCGTGATATTACGTCACTGAATAGGTTTAGTGTATTATGAATCATATTCCAGAGCAATAAGTATGAAATTATCTTGCAATGGATTTTTGTAGGTGTCTACACGAAAATGTGCTTGACTGAGGCGAACTAAATTACGCCATATTATTGACGACATTGAGTAGACATTTCTTTGAATACAATTGCTAAGTCATACTTCTGTACGAAGTACTAGTAGTCTGTGGTATCGCGGTACGGAGTCCATATTTTTTTCAAGTCGATGTAAAAAATTAACTATTTTGTGTTACACATTTTAAATGCGTCAATAATTTCTTGAAAGAAGATAATGTAATAACAATGCGATCAAATATCTTGGGCGTGGACGGGCGGTTCCCAAATCAGACAAACAAACACCTCAACACTACCTGCATACTTCCAGGAATTAGCGTCTGCGTATGCGCAGGTACAGCCACGAACATTACACTTTCGCCCTTATTAACTTAGAGAACATATAAGCAACTCATGCGGTTGACGGTACAGTCATACTTAAATATTTCGACCGTATCTCTATTGACGTAAAGAAGGTTGAACTACCCACGTGGTATAAAAGGTACCACTGTTGATAAACATTAGTTTCACAGTTAAATTGGTGGGCGAGTGTCTTTCGGGTTCTTTCTCTATTAGATGGCTTTTACGGTCGTTTTATCCAAGTATAAAACAAAATTGACGTACAATGTTTTTTTGCGTCGACTTCATGGGTCACTTTCACACGTCCCAGAATCGTCTTTAACTACTAAAAAAGTATGAAAACATAATCTTTACAATTTAATAAAGAGGTTAAATTTTTTTTTAGGAACAAAAAATGCCGGCCCATTTCGACTTCTTAAAGCACCACATAATATTTTATTCAAAAGAATCCTACCCTGTCTAGACAGATTGTTCTTTAAGCTCTTGGTGCTTCTTTATTTTTTTAATAAATAATTTCCTGCTAAAGCGAGGATCGGTATTCAATGGGGCGACTTTTTACCGGCTGTGGGGGCCCAAAAGAAAGGCTATGTTTTTGAAGGTTGTATTTAGGAACAGAATTGGAGTGGCCGTAAGTATTTGTTCACCGCGAATCCTTTTGACTACGTATCCGTTATAAGCTAAACATTTATTGTAGACGTAGGTGGTCCTTTAAATGAGTATGATTAGATAAACGTTTTATATAATTTTTTTTTTAAGTCTAAACAGTACTCAGCCGTACTCATAGACGTCAATTAAAGTTAATCCTTCATTAAGTCTCATGCCGTCCTTTTCTATTTTATTGACAAAGAAAGTGACAGAATGAGGCAATCAAAAAATAAAATTAATTTATGACTGAGTGTGGTAGTAAGATTAAATTTCAGTTCACTCTCTTCTTGTCTAATAAACAAAAGAGACAGGCTATATAAAATAGAAACGTCAGACTAAACATCTGTAAGTTGTTAAGAAAATTACAGAATCCATAGACAATATAGTAGGGATGTCGTTCGATGACGACTAAAGTTAAAAACACGCTAAAACTTGTAAAAGTGCGTAAAAAAATAGCATCACTAATTTGACGGTTCTAAATTATTGTAGTTTGCGTCTTTTCGTTTGTTTCGCAGAGAAAGAGAGAGACTACTTAAAAATCTTAGACAGTGTGCTCTGGAATCGAGCCCAATGTTGGGATTTGGTCACGCGGGTACGGGTAGTAATCATATAATTTAATCCCTCAGCCTCCAAAATGTCCTTTTGGGTTAAGAAAGGGATGTCTCGAGAAATATGTATCCGATTACGTACCGGAATCATTTAAGATTTCATTCGATTTGTTGGCTAGAGTTTTTGTAAGATGGCGAAATTACGTGTCAGTCGGTAATCAACAATATAAGTATTGAGTTATTGACCATTCCTAAATTATTAAATAGAGAATATACAGACCTACATTTATACTATAGAAGTTGAGACTAAATACATGGTGAAGATACCTAAATATTTTAAAATAATTTAAGAACCTCGTAGGTATAGTAGTATACTAAAATTTTGCTTTTTAGGGTTCCGTAGTCCGACAAGGAACCCTTATAAGATCGTTCAGTCCGTCCGTTCCGTCCGTCCAAGTCTGTCACAGCAGAATATCTTCTACGTTTATGGACTGATTTGCATGTAACTTGGTTCGAGGATACTTCACATATAGATCTCATTTTAAAAATACAAAAAAAATAAAATTACCCCTTTTTAAGGGTACCTCCCCATACATGTAAAGGGGGGGGTGAATTATTTTTTGAGTGCACCCCCCTTGTGTGGGGGCGTTGAAAAGGACTATGAAAATAAGATAGGGTTTCCATACAACACTTTTTTATCAGCTTTACCATTTGCGAGATATAGCCCGCCAAAGTCGTTTACACGGTGTCCCCTCCCCCCCTGTAATTTCTAAAGTCTTGGACCTATTAACTTCAAATCACTCACGTAAAGAAACAGACGCGGAAACTCTTATTTAAAATTGTTTCGGGTATCCTGTGATAAATACTTTTGAAATTATAAATAAAATAAAATTATATACTTTTTTTGCCTATACTGTCAAATGTTTTAAGTTAATGGTACGGAACCCTTCGCGCGCGAGTCCGACTCGCACTTGGCTGGTTTTTTCTTAATTGTTATCACAAAAGCTAGTTGCTTTTATTTTATCAAGCTTTATTTTATCTTCTGTCTAACTTTACTACTAATTTTTATAATTTTCTTTGATTGTTTATACAAAAGCAAAGCAAAATATACTAGGTTCTTGACTTCAATAAGAGATACACGAGTCACCGTTTTCCTGTGTTTCTCAAATAGAGCACAAAACAATTACAGAAAGGGACAATAATAGAATAATTACGATTGCTCATTCACGATTGTCCCGAAATGTGTCACGGGCGTGGGAGTAATCTGATTTCCGATAAAATTAGCACGATGTGAATACAGCTGTTGTTTGGATGACATAATGTGATTTTGGAAAACGGATTTTAAATATTTTATTTATGTAGAGATTAGCAGAGACTAATACCGCGCGCAAGCACGCTGTGAGCGCTGTGACAGGCATCTTGATTAAAGGCGATTTTTTTTATGTTTTTTAAATAAATAAATAAATGGTTTTAACAAACACATCAATTACCTAGCCCTAAACTAAGTGTGAGCTTGTGCTATGGTGACTAGGATAACGGATAGACATAATATTCATTTATAAATATCCATGACTTAGGTACAAATGCTCGTGCTCATCACTCAAATGCCCCTTGCGGGATTCGAACCTGCAACCGCCTGGTTTAGTAGTTCAGTGCGCGTACTACTACACCAAGACATTCGTCTATATAAGTATAATACCAGTGTGCTGAACTGAAATGAATTAGCTTAATTTCTTCCCACTAAGGCTCCGGCCATACCATTGGAGGTTAGCTTAGATACGACTAGGCTGTATCAAACCGGCAATCGTCTATATATAATACCAGTGTGCTGAACTGAAATGAATTAGCTTAATTTCTTCCCACTAAGGCTCCGGCCATACCATTGGAGGTTAGCTTAGATACGACTAGGCTGTATCAAACCGGCAATCGTCTATATATAATACCAGTGTGCTGAACTGAAATGAATTAGCTTAATTTCTTCCCACTAAGGCTCCGGCCATACCATTGGAGGTTAGTTTAGATATGACTAGGCTGTATCAAACCGGCAATCGTCTCTATATAATACCAGTGTGCTGAACTGAAATGAATTAGCTTAATTTCTTCCCACTATGGCTCCGGCCATACCATTGGAGGTTAGCTTAGATACAACTAGGCTGTATCAAACCGGCAATCGTCTATATATAATACCAGTGTGCTGAACTGAAATGAATTAGCTTAATTTCTTCCCACTAAGGCTCCGGCTATACCATTGGAGGTTAGCTTAGATACAACTAGGCTGTATCAAACCGGCAAGCGTTGGACGCTTCGCGAGGCGGTGTGGGCACTCGCCTAGGATTTGTGTTGGTTCACTAGGCTTAATCTAAATAAATATCTAAATCATCAAATTTATTTATAATCTAAATATTTAAATCATCTGTCACTAAGCCCTCCAGCTTCCTCGCACGTCATGGTCCGTCACCATTACTGCCTGAGCGAGTGTAGTATTGGTGGTTCATTAGGATAAATGACTAAGAAGACCAATTCCTAACTTATTTCAGTGTCCGTACATTACAAAAATATACGAAAACTCAAATTCCATAAAATCTTTAACCCATATTAAATAGTTATTTGCAATTCAATTCTAAGGGAATGAAAGGTACCATATTTCAGAAATTGCTGAAAACTTCATTTCGTGTTATTTCAGTCTCACGTCGTTAACGTTTAAATGAAAATATTTTGGCCCCTTGTCGTTTCTTTAAAAGAGTCTCGGGAATTTTGATGTCCCTCCGCTGTAAGATAATTAATTCGTTGGATCCTCATTGTTTCGTCTTGTTTCTGATATTGCGCAGGAATTCGGGATGTGCCGTATTTTCGCAAAGCTGCTTTCGAAAATTGGCTGCTGCGTATTCTAGGAACTAATTTCACTAATTACTTGTTACGATTTACTGTTGCCGGGGATACGCCTCGATCAAAGTATAGGGATATCATCCATAATATCACTTCTTAAGATGAAAGATCCTACTAGGTCAATATTGTTGTTACCTACGACAAGAAACGCGAATCAAAAGAAAATAAGCTTGATGCTAAAGAACTAGTCTTTATTTAGTAACAAACATGCCCGTAAACTTAAATAAGTTTAAATAAGAAACAGCGCGGGTAGATGTCGCTGACGTCACGCAATGACGTATTCAAAAGAGACCAAGATTTTGCAAGGGTGGATGGACTGCACGTTAGCTCAGTTGGTAAGAGCGTTGGCCCGGTTAGCCAAAGGTCGTGGGTTCAAATCGTACCCGTGTGCGATTTTATTTTATATAAATAAGAAAGAACACTTAAGTAAGTGTTAAAGAATAATTGAAGCTGTAAACTTTGATGTCCGATACGGTAAGCTGCTGGTTTTCATTTGTCACGCTCCTAATCGCATTTAACTTCTATTAAGGTTTTCCTATGCCTGCCTGTTTGCTGCTAGATTAGACTTATCTTAGACATGGCTATCGGAATCTGATTCTGAACTTATTAGTTTCTGCTAATTCCGCACGGAACCTACCTGTGCTATAATTTAACTGAGAAATGTTGAGAATTGTTTGTGTCTTTCGCTTAAAAAGTACTTCCAGTCACAGTCATTCGCAAGTTCTTTAGACTTAACAAGATAAGCTAGGCTCAATAGTATACTGGAGTCATTTGGTCTGGTCCAGTTTGGAGACATTGTATTATTTTTAAAAGCAGATTGAGAAGAATAAATAAGTTTATTTCAGGTAAGACTTCCAATGGTTGTGAAGACAAAAGTATGGTCTTCCTTAATCGACTACAAGTTACAACTATTGTATGATGTTGCGACAGAAGTGAAAACATTTGCCTTTGCACCTTGCAAATGTTTATACCTACCTAGACTGCACAAAGCGTGATCTAAGCTCAAGTTCTGCGGTGTTTGGCTTGAGTATGCGCAATACTTGTCATGTACTACGTATGTCTGATATTATGTTTGTTCTATTTCATCTGCAGTGTAGTGTTTCATTAAACCTAACTTATTTTACCGTGGTTTGTTGTACCTACCTCTTTATAATATTTATATAATAACATTCCTATACTCGTAACTACAGGTGCTAAAATATCAAAGAAGGAATATGTATCTAAAAACTCGTTGCTCTGTTTAGCAGAGCTTTTGTAACAAAAGCAAATACCTTGGTTTTCCGGCCAACATTGTCAAAGAAAAACAGGATTATATTGAAATCCAAGGTTCTCTCTCGAAACACAATAAATAATCAATCAGAAATCGAAATGTTCAAACAGACCGTCAAAAGAACTTTTTTGGTACAATTGCCAAGATACAAAACTTGGGGAGTTGTCGCCGAATTTATTTCGGCAGATACTTGGCGGATACTTAAATGTTTCGGGACCCTTATTGACTGAAGTCCCTTCCCTCGGGTAGGATCAATTTATGGGAAACTTAAGAGGCCCTTGATTGGAATCCTTTTAACGTTTTTCATTTGATCCCAAGTATTTTAGATTGACGCGCCATACAACTTGTGATGAACATTTTAAGCCTTTGGCTTCCGTCCTATTGCTTTATTGTATTGTTTTGTCTGTGACAGATTCGCTTTTGAACCATCGTCACACGTTGTTTTCGTTACATAATAAAAACTACTTATAAACAGGCTTTTAAAAAGGAGGAGGTTCTAAATTCGTCTGAATCTTATTCAAAGAAGCCCATCGGATTCAGATTTTTTTGCAAACCACGTGTAGCTGTGTAATTTGTTGGTCCTAAACGCCGGATTTGATTTGGTGACTTAACTAATAAGCCTTTTGAGTTAAATTAATGTTTTGTGTTTAGGTATCTGTAATTGAAACTTTGCTCATTTTGCGCATTGCGCATAAAAAGTTTCTTTTATATCATAATAGTCCATGTTACGTCAAAACCACACTTTTTCCCTGGAGACAAGTGAGTAAAATCCTAGCTTCAAAGTTTCAAAATTGTGCTAATTAATTACTTGTCTGCAAATTCCAATTATGCAAACCGAACGATTCTCTTGTTGCCAATTAATCGTTAAAGCTTCAATCGAGTTTTTAAAGTCAGACTCAATATCGAAACACAAAAAGAATATCAGAAAGCATATTGTATTTTATATCCCAAGTCTGATTCTGAAATATTTTTTAATAAGTTGTGTCGTAATACTCGTAATTATCGCATTAAGTATTTCTCGAATATAATCGCCAATCGCCAGCGAGGTAGTAATAACTATAAAAAAGATTTTCTTCAATTAATTATTTTTTCTCAATTAATCTAAGACGTCTAGTGTTGCTTCAGTATTTTCTGAAATGTATATTCTTTAATTTTTATTTAGATCAATATGTTTGTGTTTCGGAACTATGTTTATGTTTAAATTATTGTTTAAAGGGTCGTAACAAGAACAAACTTCAACTCGTACGTTAGTTCTGAAGATGTTCATACGTATAAGCAACACTTTAGATAAAATTGTTCAAAGTTAACGAATCGGAAACCTCTTTGATTGAAAGATAAAGCGAATATCTAACGGTAGAGAAGTTTATTGCGAAAGTTAGGTATTACGAACAAGGCGTATAGCACGACAAGTACGTGCGCGACCTTCCTGCGGAGCGGTGAGGCATGCTAGAATCATCAGATTTGAGGAAGTCAGGGGATCCGACGCAGAGCTGTCGTAGGCTATGTAGGCTACTTTATTTGCAGAAGTGATACTTGCTATTTATTTATTGACTGCCTTGTTGGTCTAGTGGTCAGCACGCTGGGTACTATCCACGAGGTCCCGGGTTCGATTCCCTGGTCGGGCCGAAAGTGTTGGTTTTTCTGTCTTGAAATAACTCAGACACAGCTCCAGAGTCAGGAAGTTGGTGGTGTTAACACCCTCGTGCCTCTTAAAGTACGTTAAGCTGTTGGTCCTGCGCCTGAGCTCTCTACGTTCATGTTGGACTGACGTCTTACCGAAATATATGAGAGTCCAGGAACAGAGAGTTCACCTGTGTCTTGCGCACACACTAGTGCACTATAATATCTCGCGCGCAGTCGGCTAATCTCAACAGAGATTAATGTCAACAGAGAATAATGTCCTCCTGGACATTATTATTATTACTACTTGCTATTACAAGTTCAGCGAGATCCGTTAGAATATTACCTAAAGCGCGACAAAGTGCTGCACTCCTGCTCCCCTGCAAGACGTTCGATGAAGAAGCGCCACGCGTGTTGAGTCTGATGTGTTGTTGACTAACAATAGGTATACACATTACATGTACTTATTTTCGATAAAGTCAAGCTTTTGAAGTGTAAACAATATATGGCATTTCAATGTTCGTTAACTAGCGTTAACAAATTTAATATGCGGCTTTCTGTAATTTATTGACTTTTAATTAGGTCCTGAGTGTGTTGTTAAATATACCTAGCCTGTAATTCAACTAGTTCATTTTCTGAGTATCTTCGAATTTAGTCGTTTTCTCAAGAACAGATTTTGAGGCCATGAACTAACTTGACTCAAAAGAAAGAGACTTAACTGACACCACCCTGGCAGACTTTGTCAAACATGGCGACGATAAATCACGAGATTCCTGCGCTTTTTTGTGTCTTTTTGGCGGCATCTGATTTCACGGTGTCTATTCGCGGCTATTATTCATTTTGATGACTAATCGACAAGTATTTGGCTTGTAAACTGTATTACTGTTGCACTATATGATATATAAGTGGATATTATTTAACTCTTAGTCAATAGTCATATAAACAGAGCATTCATCACATGAATCTGTAACACACAACACTTTTATATATTTGTTCTCATAGATGCTAACAAACTCTTTAGCTTTATAATATTAAGTATAGACTATAGTTTGTAGGCCTTAATGTAACTTACCTGTAGTTAAGGGTTTATCCTTCAATTACCGGTATCTCTGTGTATTAATAACAATATCTATTGCCATGAATTAAATTATGTGCTGCATATTGAAATATGTTAGGCCAGTAATAGTAAAGTTCGAGCTAAATCTAACATCAAATACTTACCTATATCGATTCCAATAAGCGATAGTGGGCCATGGCCATAATGCAGGCTTACCGACCGGATAGATTTACAGCCGTGGCTGTATTTATGATTTATTTTCAAAGGTATTATAAGTTGTCTGTCAATCATGCATGATGCTTCGATCGTCTGATTGAAGATGTTTATAAGACTTGTTTTCCTAAGATAAGAATTATTTATTTGGTTGATCTCGCTATCAGTATTTGGATACTGACCGTATGTACTGACATTTATGTAGAAGTCAGCCATCGTATAATACTCTGGAACGTTTTACCCTTCCGCTAAGAAACGACTAACATGATCAAGAAAGAATCATTCTTGGCTTTGTCTGTTTTGCAGACACAGTCAGAAAAATAGAAAAGAAAATCATTAAAAAAAATCTTTTTTACATCAACATGGGATCCACGATGAAGTATTCTTATGTTCGTATACGCGTTTCTGAGAAAAAGGGTCTTGACCGAGAGACTGACAACAAATGTATTCTTCAAAAGTTCCGTTTATTTATTTTGAGGTCTGAAAACCTAAAAAAACATCAAGGCTTTGAGGTAAACCAAGACAAGAACCACCACTCAAGTAAAAACGAATTTACCGCAAACAAAAGTTAATAAGTCCTGAAGCTTGGTCATAATTAAAACCCGGGATCTAAATACACCACTGGGCGCACCCTTTACCTGAAGCACAGAAAATGGCAAACACCGGACTCGTTAACGAAAGGCATCCAACGAAAATGGAAATTTTCGGCTCCGAAGCAGAAATGAAGGAAGTCAAAGCATCTGTTGTCTTATTAGGCTCTGTCCAGATATTCTATGAATCTACTGAAAACTGGCAGGCCTACCGATTTATTTGTAAGCTGTTCCTATTACGATTGCAATCACTAAGAAATTACATATGTGTTGACATTTTATATTTATTTTGAAAATTTAATTGCTTTCTAGAGGGCAGTTTAAAAGCTGTTATTACTTTTCTGAAAGCTATAGCTATTGCAGCATGAGCATGAGTTTTCATATCTTCGTTTGTGGAGCCATAAGGCACATCAGTTTTTTTTAAACAGTAATGGATGAAATGTCACCTGAAGTGTCAATTGAATAATGCTTGGGCTTTGTTTTTGTATGGCGAAGTGAATCCTTATCCATCTACTTCTATGCGTAAAAGGGATTGCTAAAGTCTGAAACTAATTCGAAAAAAGAAGTCATTTCATTTAAGAAATCTATGATATGATTGCTAACTGACCCGTCTAAACTCAGCCTAAGGTCGAGGGCCAGTCTAGAATTAGGCTTCCGCAGCCAAACACCTTTTAGCTCGGCGATAATCTTATCTCCGAGTTTTCTTAACGACCCTCGTTAAATGTGAAGTAATTCAGCTGCACCGGATCTTTTCTTTTTAAATTGGGTAGCTAGAGCTCCTGTTTATGATTTTACGGCGAAATATGTTTATGAATCGTAATTTATTCTGCTTTTGCTAAACGACTTCTTGCGTTGTTGTTTTTTTTAAATGATACAGTTAGAAGTTTAGTTTTCTCACCTACTGTTTCGAGGCCTGCACCCTACTGAAAATGGTCATTTAAAATAGAATCACGATTTCTCGTCTCGTCTCGACGATTCAAACGTCAAATAATCTTTGAAATTGAATTTTTGAACGGATCAAATTTTCTAACACAGGTGAAATGCGAATCATTTTCTGGATATTCTCGAGTGTGACTTTACTTTGTAGGATGTCGTCCTCATTTTCGGCTGTATCTAGCCGTCGCGCACGCTCGCATTGTTGTTCTGGCAAGAGTGACAGGACCAGCTTGTCGAAACGGACATCGTTTGACACCGTAGACCCTCTGTTAGAAGCATCTGTTCGCTTTTGGACCGATAAGGCTTTAATTTTGGAGGAAATTGTCGAAGCTACTTTCGTTTCTTGAATACTGATCTGATCTTTCTTGCTGACGGTTAAGTAGTATTCTGTTCTAGTGCTTTATTAGTGTTAAATATTGAGTTGCGGTTGGACTGTTTCGTTTTATTTAATTTTAGGAGGTCGGGTAAATTAGAATTGGTCACGCAAGCGACAACTTTTTTTGAACATTTAATTTTTAGTTTGTATTTGTCACTGGATGGAAGAAAACTGTAATTTGTATATTAAGGTTTAAGAATTTATTTCTCAATATTTAAAATATGTAGTGACCTACTGGATTTAGTTCATTTCAAAACCCGTTATTTTAAACTTCAGAACTAAATTTTAAAGTTGCGCATCGTCCATTAATTTCATAACGCTTTTATCTTTTCTAAAAGCGTCGAAGCAACCATGTTAATAAAGCTTTCGTTCAAACTAAAAATAAAGACTCGATTTGAAATGATTAAATACGTTATTTGTGGCTTTACCTTTTTATATTCGCGCTTGTATATTTAGTTCAGTTCAGAAATTATTTTGCTTGTAGGTATAACGAATAAATTATTATTTCGAGATTGTGTTAGATGGTCTAGTACAATCTAATACAATTATAAACATTGGTAAAGCTATCAGGGTCCAGACCCAGAGGGCGATCAAAAACAAGATGGGCAGATGACATGTGGTTAGGAAGACCTGAGCCTCTGCAATGTCTCCGTAGACGATGCGTCCGATAGGGCAAAGTCGAAAAGGAAAATTGAGAAGGCAGACCCCACCATCCGATGGGATCAATAATGCCCAGGAGAGAGAGAAAGAGATAAAACTGATAGCTTTATCTTTGTAGGCCAGCAGTGTAAAAAAAAAATTAAACAACAGGTTTTTTAAGTACAAATTACGTCGGCGATTTTAAAAAAAGTATTAATTATGTAAAAACGTTACCTACTTTTTAATTTTTAACCAAAATTATAAAAACAAAACACCTTGCATATTACTTAGTAGGTAATGGTTTTCGCCCCAGAAGTAGGACCTCGACTCTCGAGGTGCTTATTGAGTTAAGCCAGCATTTATCTCAAATAAATAATTGAGCTAACTTTTGTTTTCATTGCACACAAAAACAGGAATTGATATTCACCGTTCGTGCGTCGGACAAAGGTGGGAATTTCAAAGTCATTCAGGGTAGTGATGGGTTGAAGTCGATTCCAAGTTGACGATTAAATTGAAAGGCGCATTGTTAATATGCCATTGGTTCAGATAAATCCGGTATTGCCCTTTTCTAAAAAACCAAAACAACTAAAAGTTATTGCGCAAGCGTTTTTACGCTTAGAAAGAACTTCCATCCCTCCTACACGTCTTAGGATCCTAATGAGGGGTACACGATTTCATCATCATTATTACCAAAAGGCAGTGTTATGTGTTTTATTAAATTATAATGAAGAGCTGACTTAAATTCAATGCGCCACTAAATAGTGAGAATAATCGTCAAAAAGGATACAAGACCAGTCTCCTCAGTAGAAAGGAGCTCATTAAGCTGGTCTGTTTGAACTTTTCTTCTGTGTGAGTACGTCAAAACAGTAAGGCAGCTTATAGTTGAGGTTAGGTGCTATTCACATCCACATCCCTACTCCATTCTGCGAACAACAAATTTGATTCCCGTGGAAGTGTCAAAAACAATCCAGTCCGGCCGACGTCCTTTGTTTCGCGCCCAAATTATTTATAATGGTCTTTTTGAAAAAGCAATTTCGGCCAGTCCGAAAAATCGCGGTGAAACTCATTTTCGTTCTATTCCACATAACGTGAGGTAACGTATTGGCGGCCAGTAAAGCGTTTTTTCTTTTTTTGTTTGGCATTTTTTTTCTTTTATAGGTCAAACCGAAGGCGGGGTTCGATTTGCTTATTATTTTATGAATAACTAAACGGTAGAGCAGTATTTTATTTAAATGGAGATTTCCTGTGACGTCATGAAACAGTAGCTATATTAAATGTTAGGTAAGAAACACTTGTGTGCAAAAATTTTAAATTAAAATTATTTTGGGATACCATCGGCATGTCTGTCAAAAATAAAAACAGACAAAAGAACTGGCAATTGGCACAAACAATTTGGTAATAATAATTAGCTGATCATCATAATATTTAAGGGTTGGGTACTCTGTTGTAGGTGGAGCGTTTTTCCATTTTCATCTTTTTCTCGTTAAATTTTCATTTTTTTCTTTTGTAAATAAATCATACAAACTACAAACTCTATCCTAATTATACTAGTTTTACCATCAAGGCTCGGGTAGACTATACACATCATAAAACTTGCCTCATTGTGCCCAAGTGCCTCATTAATATGTCTAGTCTGCCTTTTCTTATTGTTGAAAATGAACCTAAAGACTTTTTGACATTCATAAAAACTTAACATAACCTTTCTCGTTATGTTATTGTTATCTGCGTATGTTGTCTCTTATTTTCAGATGGCAGTCTCAAGAATTTTGTATTGTTTTTAAAAATGTGTACTAAATAATAAATTGTTTTCAACAATCACACCAAAGACCTAGTCCCAAATTAGGGATAAGCTTGTGATATGGTGACTAGGATAATGGATAGACTTACTTATATACCTTTATAAACTTCTATGACTTAGCTACAAATGCTCGGGCTCATCACACAAACATTTGCCCATTGCGGGATTCAAACATGCAAGGGCTTACATTGAAGTCCAGACTACACCAAGAATAAAATAGTCGTCGACTATGAAGTAATAACTCATAATGTCCGACATTTTTGAACCCCTGAAAGATGAAACCTTCTCTAGCTTTCTTGAAACTTAACTCCCATGATCCTTTTCGTGAGCCTACGAATTATTATAATATCCAGACTTATGTTTCTCGAGCAAATTATATTTAAATTAAATTATATTATATGAATTGACGCTGAACTGAAATTACTATTTGTATTTTGAACCATAGACAAAACCCATTTCAGTCTACATTACACAGGATAGATTGCAGACTATTTCGTATTTGGAAACTAAAACATGGCCGTCAGCTGAAAATTTAACGGTTATTCCCACCTAAATCACATAGATAATGTGTTTGCGATGTTGCCAGCTAAATCGTTTGTATCAATAATGAGTTCCGTTTAATGATGTTTGCGTTAGATTAATTACTGATACTGATCGGTTATTACGTGATGCCGTTAAAAGCTATGTACTTATTTTAGTACTTACCTCAAAAAGTTTTTTTTTTTTTTTAAAGGGTAAAATTTTTATTTTATCACTTTAAAAAGTGTGACGATGTCTGTTAAAATGTCTGAAACGGAAAGATAGCGCAAAAATGTTGGTGAAAACAACTTGACAAAAAAGCCCCACGAAACAATTTGTTATATTTTGACGCCACTTAAATTCATCGCAGCCGGGAAACGGCTTAATAAAAATTCAGTTACACCACCGCTAATTATAATTTAACACCGTGACATAAATCGTGATAAATTAATGTTATGAAAATGGCGGCCGAAATTGGAGGGAAAATCGCGAGGTCCGATCCGATGGGTGGTGGTTATAAAATGACGCTTAGACGGTTTAATGGGTGTCCCTTTTTGACTGGTATTATTGTTAAAAATCAGACAAAATAAATAAATAATAATAATAAATTGTTTCAACAAACACACCAATTACCTAGCCCAAAACTAAGCGTGAGCTTGTGCTATGTAAATATACATAGGGTTATTTTTATTTTATTTTATAAATAAAGACACAAAACAGGTAACAGTCAGAAATCAATCAGAAAAATATAAGAAATAAAAATGTTTTACAGCTAGACTATAACCCAAAATATGCATCTAGACTAGGACCTTAGAATGGATCATGATCACCCATAACAGCGGGTTTCACAACAAAACAACTATGTATAACATGCACCATATTAAAATGTATGGAAAAAAAAAACTTACAATTTTCTTGAATTACATCTATTACATGTGCAAAATCGACAGAGTTTTGGAAAAAATCATTGTACAAGCGACACATGCGAATAACCGGGTTATAAAAGGATGTATTATTACGATAAACCTGAAGAGAAAATAATTTCGGATTACGTGTTCTATAATAAATATTAAAATTTTGAGAAGAGCGTAGAGTTGGGGAATCGATTAAGGAATGCAGAATTTTGTGGAGATAAACAAGATCGCTTTGTTTGCGTCTCGTCTCGAGTGAGGTCATATTGAACTTCAACAAACGGTCTGGGTAGGAAGCTAGCTTTCGATGGAAGCCCATACGGAAAGAGAGGATGCGAACGAACTTCTTTTGCAACTTTAGGTTACAATAATATGTTTACAATTATATATATTTTTTAAGTATCTTAATTGAAAATTAAACGAGCTTTGATAAGAGTTTTCTTACAGGTTCTACTTGTGTACCTACTTTAAAAAGGTTGTTCCAGTACAGAGAAAAGTGCGCAAATATTTTTCTTATCAACGCGATCGTACACCGTCTTGTTATTTTCCCTCGAAAGTAGTATTTAGAAACATGAAAGAACATCAGTCAAAGCAAGTAAAAAAGGACCTGTAACTCGAAGCAACGTTGAAAATGTTTTATTTCGATAAAAATGTGATGTTGTATTAGCTTTTTAAGCATGAGCCCCACCTACTTGACTATTTTAATATATAGGCAGAATGTTGGTAGACTCGTCAAAAATGTTTTTTTCTGTTTATTGATACATTATTAAAATAAACACGGGTAACGTTTCTATATTACCCTTTATAATAAATAATGCCAATAATGCCATTGCTGTAACACTTGAAAAATATGAGACGGGTAATTTGAAATGTTCTTCTTCACTATGTCACGTCACATATCTGTCATTAATTTCTAATTAGCCGTCTCTGTCTCTTATTTATACAAGTGTTATAGCTGTGGTTAGTCTATTAATGATAGCTCTATACTTTGAAGTACTTCAAATACATACATGGACCGTGAAAGGTGGCGCAGTCTTGGAGAGACCTATGTCCAGCAGTGGACTGCAATAGGCTTATATGTAAATACACACATACCTTCCAAATTTTTCGTGTGTCCCGCACATATTACGATTTACGAGTATACCTATTGACTAAAACAAAAACAAATCTAATTATTTCTAGCTTTTTGTGCTGAAAATTTTAGTACTTTTCACAAAAAAGCTACTTAAAACTTAAACAGAAAATGGCCGCTGTTAAACTAAATTAGGTATTTAATCTGCGTCGAAATAATATGCAAATGCCGGCACTTAATGAGCACTCGAAAAAGGTGATATAAGCGAGTTGGGCTCGCAAGTGGGAGGGTTCTGTTCAAAACAATTTTTGATTAACCTATGATGTTAAGAAGGGGCACAGTGCCACAGTAAAGGCTACTTTGCATTATTATTTGGAAAATGTTTCGTATGCTTTAAAGAAATTGGTGTACTTCATTCAACAGCGTTTTAATCTTTTAATTTGGTTTAATAAAAATAAAAAGTTATTGCCTAATTAATACTGGCACTTGTTCTGTCATATTCTCATACCATATCGCTACTATTATCGTAACTGTTCCTTGTGGCTTAGCACATAGTTAATTCCTAATCAACAGTGTGCATCACTAGTAGTCGTAATGTTTATTTTGAAATACTACAGCTAAAAAGTTTATCTTGTTGTATGAACCCTGAAAACTAGGCGGGAATTAAAACTAGGACAATCAGAACACAAGGGCACAAACCCCGGGTGGGTGGGTCAGTAGTGGTGGCTAGTTTACTTAGCTTTAGCTGTGTTGTGAAGTTAGTTCTTGAATACTAGTTTTTTTCTACTAAGCTGGATGTCGACCAAACGGCCCCTAGCTTAGGGCCGTCTGTACAAATTTTTGCTAACTTAAACTTTTGTTTTTAAAAATAAGCGTAATTAAAATTAACTTTGGTGCTTTATTTAATTGTGTATAGCAATTTCGCCTTGACAATAAAAAAACAAAAGTTAAGAGCGCACTCGATTCAAAAAAAAATTATGTAATACTTTTTTTAAAAGGCAAATTTTTAATGTATCAATTTTTTTGTTATATTTGACTTTTTATTAAGATGTAAATAGTAGTTAAAAAAACAGTATTGAAATCTGATCTGAAGGACCTCAAGACAAAATTGTCTTAAGAGTTTGTGGACCTAATTAAGAAACAGACATATACAGGTGTAAACATGGCCTCAAAACTAATCAAAGGGCGTTGACACTTAAATTATCCAATGCATTACCAACTTTATCTCTACTTCCTAAAGTACAAAATTAAATATCAGGTCCTCAGACAGGTTACAAATGAATAAGGACTTTGTCTTAAAGAGGTTGAGTGGAAGATTGTAAAGCAAACCTTGTGGCGGGGTACACGAGATGGCGGTCTGTGTAAATGGGGCGCGGTGAGCAAACTAGGCTATCAAGTGACAAGAATGCCGTTGCAGTTACTGCATTTGCAATTTAAGTTGGCGTATTAAGTCATTTTGATTGGACTGGGTTTCAACATTCTTAAGCTATAAGATGAAGTTACAAGTAATGTCTTAGTCTTAAAAAGCCAGCTTAAAAATAAAACCCTTTACTAAATGTGATTTTGACATTGCTTAATATGGAGACGGCTCATTTGACATGTTGTCTCTCTATGTCATGTCATCTAGATCTGTCATGAATTCCAAACTAGCCATCTCTTAATTATACAACTGTTATAGCAGTGGCAATTTCATTATTAGTCAAGGGGTAAGTGCCTGACTAGCTAGGGATCTTGGGCTTTTAATGCTAAAATAGTATGCAATATGAGAAAATGGAAAGTGTTTGATTTAGCTATATTAGCGAATCAATTAATTCCGCCAATTATCATTCCTTCGCTCACGAGTTCAAACAGAATTTTTGCTAACACAATCGATTCGGATAAAAGGCCCACTCTAATCAATATTTAATACGTACATCGGAAGTGCGATGTTTATGCATGCTTTTTAAATATAATGCATATGCATAAGCTTAAAATCCAGTTACAGCAGCCTCGCTAAACTTCATTTTATCTAGTCAACTTAAATTCTGTTCCCGACTAGTGACGCTCTTTGATTTAAAAGAGTGTATAGGTAGTTTCAGCAAGAAAAATCACTTTTTGACAGAATATATGCTTTTACATTTAGTCTATTCTTAAGATTCAAATGCCTTTCGACGGTGCGAAAAAAGCCAATCCTCTTAAGAAAACATCCATGTATCGTCCCCGATACAAGTTGAAATATAGTTATGTATTTCGGACTAAGTTCAAGTAATATCACACCAAAGACAAACTTTGTTTCTGTACTGAATCGTAATTCAGTACAAAAAAAGGAATTCCTGTCCACCCACTATTTATTTACTTTTGGAAGACCAGGGTTTACATATGGATGATATGATTCAGTGTAGGAAACGATGAAACCGCTTATAGATCTTTACAGATTGGTTATGATCGTGGATTGGTTTACTTCATGATATGTTTATGTGTGTGTTTCAATGTAAATATATCGTCACATTGAAAATATTCGAACGGGTCCACCGACAGTGGGACAACACTATTCCTGACGACGCTCCTAGCTGGAGTTTCTAACTAATTTAGTTTTGTTTTTAGTCATAACACTAACACTAACTACAATATTGTTGACGAAACAAATTGAGAGGTTTATTTCTTTGCTTTAATAAAGTTGCCTGCTAATGAAAATTTAAAGGCAGAGAAACTAATTTGTTATTTAAATTAAGCTAATTTACGTTATACATAAACCTAAAACCTTATTCTATCATATATATATTTTTTTTGTTTCAGGTAAATAATTCAACGTAAGGAATGCAATTTATGCAGAATTTATTAAGGAGGAAAGGAAGTTTTCTTCACTTCGCTTACGTTACATGATTAACAAGTATAATAAATAACAAATACAAAATAATAACAATCCCACGTTTTAATATCTAGGAAAATACGGCTCTATGTGTGGAATGGACGGAAACCAGAGGGAAATGCGTGAGTAGGTAGATGTTTCGCTTTGAGCTCAATTGACACGTTGAACAACAACAAACTCATAAATAGAGTACTGGTTTCCCGCATATTTCTCTGTAAAGTTCACCTATCTTGTGACCCATACCAGAGGCCCTACTTTTGTTGACGATGCCCGTATATTCGATTTTAGTGAATGGCGGATTGGTGCTTTTTCTCTTTATCTCTCCCTAGTTATTATTATTCGTATCTCATAGTAGGACCTTCAACATTTTTCGTAAGCCCTTTTGGGCGTATTGTCATAGCAGACATTGCAGAGACACAGCGTTTTTCTCAACTAGCATTGCATCTATTGTTGGTCTATTGCATGGATTTTTTTACAATTTATGAATAATATAAATAAAGTCTTTTCCACTTACGGTCCACTTAAGCTAACCCTAACACTAATTACCATTCAAATCCGCTCCTCTAAGTCGTCTTAAACTAATACTCTACAATTCTACATAGATGACATCTTGTTAACAGTTGTTTAACTCTCAGCACACAAGTAGTTTCGAAAACGGGACAATATTTACATAATGGCATCGGGGACTGTGCGCTCGCCAGAAATAAAATAGGAAACTTAACATAATCCCTAAGGATAGATTAGGGGACAAGATTACACGAATCTGTTTTGAATGGTTCGTCTTGATAATCTTCAGATTGCTACTCGTGTAGTTTGAAGATAGGAGCTTGAAATTGACCAGCTTTAATCTATTCGGCATCTAAAAAAATTACGAGAAGCAATTCTCAGCGACTATTAGAGCATTATCAGTAACGATGTTCAGTTCAATCAGTTCCTCAAGTGTGCAGGTGTAAGTTCACATAGGGCAAGACAATGTAGTTCCATTGTCTGCGGGAGGAAAGACACACATCAGGCATGTGTCGTCCGCTACATTCCCATCTGTGCATGTTCTCCTTGTTTTGGGCGGCTTGTGTCCGCACTCTTTTTAGGGACTTTTCTAAGGTAGACCATGCCCAGGGCGAGCTTTTCCGTCAGCGTATCTATTTTTAAGAATTCGGTCCATCAAAATAGTTTTTGCGTTAAAGCCACAAAACTATAGTTATTATTTACTATTTTATAAAATGTTCGGTAGTATTGTATTGTTGTTAATCATATAAGGTAATTAACTAGGTGTTTCATGGCATGGTTATAGAAATCAATCTACTTGCAATAACAGTCTTATTTATATTCTCAGTCAATTACCTAGCTAGCAGGTCTTATTGTTTCCTAGCTAGCTAGTCTGTATCATTTAACGATGGAAAATCGATTATAATGTAATTACTGGGAACATTCTTCTAGATTATCTTGTAGTAATTATTCATAAGTGTTAGAAACATGCACCATATTTTATAGCAGTTTGAGACGATATGACATGATGGTATACTCGTATAGTGCTATTTATAATTCAAAAACTTTCGTTTCTGACTAAATTGGTAATTTTTCACTATTTTACTTTGGTTAATATTACGTTGGGCTTCCTAATTCACAGTTATTAGTAACATTTATCTTTTAATACAAGAAAATAAATCGATTTCTATAACTAAAGTCAAGTTATATCATCAAGTAACATTTGACTTAATAATTGGGAGCCAGATCTGATGAGTGATGGCCTCAGCTATCTGAGAGATTACAAATAATCTTTTCAGTGACATCTGATAACAAAGAGCGAAAGTTAATCAGGACTTAAGGAACATTCTCGATGGAATCGTTTTTGCAAATTTGGATCGTTAAAATTTCCCTGTGCTGACACAAAATCGGCTTTACTAGCGAGGCAATTTTCGTTTACTTTTAAGAGATTGTTAAGCAAATGACTCGTAAAATAATAAACGGAAAGTAACAAAGTAAGCATTTTATAATGTCACTAGTAGGAGTGCCATCAAATTGAGAGCGTGCAATTTAAACAATTATCCAGTCAGTTGGTTGCGAAAATTGTTTCGGAGGCCGCCGAGCGAACTTCGGAATTTATGGGCGTTTCAGCTCCGAAGCATTTTTTATGTTATGGCACATATCCTGCGAAATGACAGGGCAATTTTTGTTTACGTTCTTAAAATGCGGCATCAGGATTCAAGTCTTCCTAATTTTTTTAACAGATTTCAAACTAACAGCAACAACAAAGCGTTGTGATATTGAAGTCATCAAAGTTTAAACTAGAGATTAGTAAGCGTAATAAGCTTGCAACGTTTTATGCAGAATAAACGAAATAGCTCAAAGCAAATTGTGCAAGAACAAAATTGAAAGAAACCGACTACAATAAGAAAATTCGCTTAAGGAAATGTTTTACTGTGCAATAAACCAACCACAGCTTTGCATATACTTCCAAGATTTTATAACGTGAAGTAATAACTGAATTTTCCGCCATAAAGTTAAAAAGTTGGCGTTCCGCGAAACAAGCTAGACCTTTTGTAGGATCTGTTTAAAGTCAAATAAAGGATGAGTAATGAAAATTAGAAACTGTGAGCGTTTGTCTAAAGTCGCAACCGAAAAAGCGTTGCGGGAGTGGTGTCAAAAATGTCTGTTGAAATATGACGTCCACAGTATAAATACCGGTGTTTGCCTGGGGCAAGGCCTCTGCTACAGTTTTTCCAAAGTTTGTCGTCGAGGTTTTTTGCGTTTACTTCGCGCCCGCCTTCTGCCTTGTAATGGCATGCTTGAAATTCTAATGTCACTCAGACGTGTAGAACTTTTTACTATTTGTACGCGTTGGAAGAATAATGCCACAGGGAAGGAACAGTATTTGAACCCATTTTTATTAAATACCGTAGTCTTCCAAAACGTATTTTTGTATTAAGACCTGTTACATTCAACATGACTCAGTTTGCTCAGGTTACTTTAAAATTCGTCAGCAATAACGAAAGTAATCTGCTATGTACATAAATCTAAGACCAGTGCATATGACGTACCACATACTAGTATGCAATATTTAAATGTATTGCAGTTCACAAATTGAAGGAACTTGTGGTCCTGCCAGTGGAAAATTCAAATGACTTGGCGCATAGCCAGAACTGTTTAACAGAATAAGCTATTAGCCGCTCGCAAAGCCGTTGCACAGCCGCAACTGCCTACATGCTGGTTGAGAGGCTGGTTAGGTGATCTTATCCGCACTTATGTATTATTATAAGGCGTAGTATGTACGTCGACAGCGCGTCAGTTTATCCATTTAACTACGAAAACAACTTTTATTACGTAGGGAATAATGGCGGTATCAAGGTCAAAGTGGGGTTAGGGTTAGTCTGACGTGCGGCCATGTGTACCTAGTGGTATACTTACGACTAGTAAGCTACTGACAACTTCGTTACTTCCAATTTTGATGTAAGTACCTCACGCTACGTTTTGCTTTGTTGTCCTCAAACTTAATTATTAGTTGTTATTTAATTAACACTTATTTGATCCATTTTCTTGGGCTTTCTTCGGTTGTACATTACCTTTTTTATATCTTTTGTGTTGCTGCCTTAAGGCTCTTTTGTTATCCCATGTCTACCGGTCGTCTTTACTAATTAAGATAGTTTATTAGCTGCTTCTTTCTTTCTTTCATCATCTTTTTCTGATCTTGGTGATATCTAACTATCTTTACGTTGTTATAAGCGTTTCCCCACGACTACATATGGGAAATTATCGGATTTCGCATACAAACTTTCATCTCCTCTTACACTCAACTTCGAGTTTTAGTTGTTGACATATTCCATATTATGTCCCGTTAACGCATCGATCGCATTTGTTAAAATTGTTTCAGCAGCTTCGACGTAAAAAAGTTAAGAGTGAGCAACGAAATATTCGCTAGGATCTATCAGCTTGTTCCAATACAGAAATGAATTTACTTTTGTACCCGTATTTAGGTTTTCCTGTGTGTTCATTTGCTAACATGTGCAAATCTCTCCTGAATCTAAAACTAGCCAACAATCCTAACAATAGTGTTTTATTTTTTCCTCTAAGCTTTTAAACTGTCGTTTCCATTTTTAAAATAGTTGCTACATTTAAATGAAATTGAATAAAAATAGCGAGTTCCTCTAGAGACGGTTTACATCAATGTTGAGACCTGAGCCAAATTATTACATAGTAACAATTTGCTTACACTAGTAATACCAGCTTTGCAGGACTTGTTTGTCGTTGAGTGCACAATTTTATTTATTTTCCCTGAAACTCTTGTATCCGCCGGGGACGGTGGAAAATGTAGAAATATTACATTTTCCTCGACTCGTTTCCGCTGTATTACTCTAAAACACTCATAATGCTAATATAAAAATTCTCGAGGATACCGGAATCTTGTTTCGGGATAATTAAAACTCCTCTTTTATAGGGTACGGCCGGCCATTTATTAGACGACCCTTTTGTTTCGTTTTAATTGTCAATCAATCAGGATCTTGAGGTTTAGATTGTGATGTTGGAGAGGATGGCGTTTATTTTTTTTATTAGTCGACTTTGTTGATGTCTTTGGTTGGTTCTGTTTTAGTTCTTGAGAAGATTCGATAGGTTATTCTTTTGTAATTTTTAAATTAAACTCTTGCCTTTTCTTTGAGATTTAATTTTGTACCTGTTTAATGTTTAACATTTTTTCTATCTATCAGGGCTCTTTGAATTCTATGCATAGTACAGACCTGTCTGTGTCATGTTTTTCCACAGGTTACGATACAGTGTCAACATTTGTTCGCAGTGAAATTGGAATTAAGTATTGTGTTTATACGGCGTCACTTGTTGTTTCCACTGGACATGTTAAAGCACTGTATCTCTATATTCTACTGTTGTGTGTTTCGTTGCCAATGTTTTAAAATAAAATAATGACTGTAAAATCTAGAAGATGATAATTACACATTAAGTGAATTTTATTAAGTGTTTTATTTGTGGATGGTCTTTATTTCTTTTCAATAAACATCAAAGCGACATGATACTCCTTTATCTTGGCGCCACGTTGGGCGCCATTATAATTTTATGATCGATTTTTAATCATCTTTCAAGTTTAAACGGTCCCTACTATTTTACCAGCCTGTATTATCCTAATGTGGCGCGTCGTGACATAACTTATGGATTAAGCAGAAACTAGTCCAGACTACTCACTTCCGTCTTATGTCCTATGTACAATCGGCAGCACGTCAGGTTACCCTTTTAAACTACGCAAAAAAGCTTTTATTACGTAAGGAATAGAGGCGGTCTCAAGGTCAAAGTAGGGCAGTCTGACGTGCGGTTGTGTGTATGCTCGAGTCGAGACAGATCTACTTAATTCTCATCATGTCATACTTGCAGGATATGAATCGGTCGTGAGCGATGATTCGCATGCTCGATTAGTGCTTAGATTATTAATTGCATGTATTCATTGCTTTGTGATATTAGACTACACGCCTAGTCTCAGGCTCTAGACAGAATGTTTTGTCTAAAATTTTATTATTGGTATTTACTTGAACTTCTGTGACTGACTGTAACAAAATAAATATTCATAAATTATATTAAGATGTATTCTAAATCTCTTGAGTATTATCCAGATCCTCGATGTTACGTATTACTTATCTGTTCTAATAGGATTTGATCCACCAAGGATTACTGCTCCATTTTTTTTTAAATATTTGTGTCACATTTTATTTTACGTAACTGGTTATATCATCTTAATATTTTTGGTTTTGCGCTTATTTTGTTAAATTATTCATTACCTTTATAAAAGCTCAGTGAACATCAGAAAACAAGCTTGTTTCTAAAACCTTATAATAAAACACGTTCAGTTCCCCATTTAGAATATATTTTCCGAAACAGAATACAGCAGTCGCACAATAAAATTGCCGCTGGAAAAAAAGTAAAACAAATCAGTTCTACCCGATGAGAGCTGGGCTTAACCGTTTCGAACAAGAAAATACCCCTTTTAAGACGGATTAATTACAGATCCCCATCCCTGGGGGAAGATTGAAAGGCCTCCAAGGTTTTTAATTTGCCTTTTCGGCCATACTGGCCCTTGTTCTAGGTGTCCTCGAATAGGGGGCATTCCTAAACCCTTATTGGTATCGTGATTCCGCAGGTTTTTGGGCACATTCTTCGGAATATTCGACGTGGTGTGGTGAAATTTGTCGTTTTATTTTATAAATGTCACATTCATTCAATCGATACCTTTTTCGGACTTAGGTTGTAGATTTACATCGTTCATGATTGAGCCTCTTGTTAATCAAATCTACTGATATCATAAAGCTAAACTGGACACAAATTCATATTTATACCATGTCGTGTTTTCCCAACTAGGAATCACATTCAGGACCTTAAGACGTTGAGGTCTGCTCCTCACTCACTAAATCCTGAAAGCGTTTACTTAAATTTGCATAAAATACCCCACGAATGAATTGTCTTACTCTTAGACAACATTAATTAACGCTTGAGCTGAACGTCCGCAGCCGATGATTAGTAATATCCAAATCCCGAACATTTTAGGACTGATGAATTTGGCAATTTCAACGGAACTATCTAAAATGCATTAAATCTCGGCCTCCATACATATTCATTGCCTAATAATATGCAGCTCGCTGCACCCAAGTTGGGTTTGAACCAGAATTTTCCGGATTATGAGCCGGTATTTTCTGGATTACTAACCGGTTCGCGGCGGCGCATGGCGGCTCCCTGGGAGATTATACGCTATTAACTAGTAAGAATCCGCGGGATCCAGCTTTTTGTACTGAAATAGATTTAAGTGAAGGTTTTTGCCACTTATTTATTTTATTTATTAAGAGCAACAGCATAATTGACAGATGGTTTCGTTTCGTTGCGCTCTGTAATACAGTTTATATTGCACCACAGCGCACTGAGAAAATAATTAGGACTGATATCATGTACTTATACTTATATATTATATAGGTATAACTTACATATAGCACACGCTGATACACACACACACACTGTGTCTTAGACTATATAAATAAGATTTGTAGCTTGCAGCAGATTGTATTATTTTTGTATAGTTACGCATTTACCTCATTAATAAATTTAATTACACTTTGTACTAGAAGAGCGGGTTCTCCTGCCACAGGTGCCATTTGTAACTACTAGGTAAGCTCCAGTCTCAGATTTTTGTTAACTTTTAAATGTCAAAGAAATAAACGATTTTTTTTAAATTTATTATTGCGTGTCGAGCAGGAATAGTTATTGAAAAATAATATTTCTTAAACTTATGCGAGTGCTTATTTATAACCCCTACTAGTTAAAGCTACAACTGTAAATTTTTCTGTATATGTTTCTTTATGTTTATGCAATGATTGAAAATCAAAGCTACTTTGAACGTCACGCATAGACTTTTAACTTTTGGGGCAAATATTGTATGGGGAGTCGGTCATTCATTTTATCTTTATTAAGGAAATAAACAGCTGACTTGTAGTACATCTAAAAAGGTAACAAATGAGCTTATACACTAGCATTTAAAGTTTCCAATGCTAACTTTTACAATAAGTGCCAATAAGAAGACATATGCATTTTTTTTTTACATCCATACATGAAAACTTTAAAAAAAAAGAGGGTTCACTAATTTTATATATAACGAAATTTGTTTGTATTTATGCAGATCTTAAAAGGCGACGAAAACTTGTCAATCGCTCATGAAAAATATCTATATGACTAAAAGATGCATTGTATTTGCTTGTGGCTCTTATTATAAAACTATTTTTACGGTAATTAGTCCTACAAACAGGTATGTCAAAGGTGCTTTTTTGTTTTATACTATTCTAAGCAGGTATTTGCCCGTAGTCACACTGATCACACAAGATTGGTGCGAGGTGTAGACACGGACTCCTTTCGAGTCCTTGTGTGTTTCATTCGACAATGGTCAGAAACTTATCCAAAAGTACCTATGGCAAACAATTTATGTCGATTCTCAGGATTGAAAAAGGGGTTCTTCGCACATATCTTTATTAACCGAAACCTCCCACCCAATTGAATGAAACTTCACAGGAATAGACAATCCCACGACGATATTTCACGCTCAGCCGATAGGCAGCGCGGAAATTGTCCATATCCGGGAATCGAGCTCGGATTTACGACCTAACGGCCCGGGTTCGCAGTAGATATAAGATTGGTGGAAAGGTGTTTTTTTCCAGAGTAAATCTTGGACTAGAACTGTGGAACCGGGGAATTTATTGAAAGAGGTAGAAAAGCTTGATAATTTCTGAAAATATAGCGCAAAAGCTGAACGTAGGTTTCAAAGTGTTACACCCAAAACCCTAAATTCAGACATATCGTCTGTTAGTGCATGCATACTAACATACACATCGACTAATCAACGTTTACAACTTACTAAGTCTATTTGTGATTTTCTTAATGGCATATCTAATTTTGCAATCATCTTGAAAACGATTTGTCTGATTACGAAAATCTGTCTAAGAAATCAAATATCTGGTGTTTTTACCTGACTGCGTCGGGAGGAGGGTGATGTTTTAAATTATTATTGGGCTTAATTCCAATGCGTCCCGTCTAAGATTAAATTTAGGTTCAGTCTTCCTCTTTCTCTGCCAAACAAAAAGAGACATACTATACCAATTTAGAAACGTCAGACTAAACAGCTGTCCGATGCTGCGGAAATTAGAGAACCCATAGACAATTTAGTAGGGATGTCATTTGATGACGGCTAAAGTTAGACGAAGACACGCAAAAACCTGTAAAAATACGTAAGAAATCGCATCACTTAAACGTTTCTAAATTATTGTGGTCTGTCACTTTTCGTTTTTTTTTTTTTTGTAAAGAAAAAGAAAGACTGAACCTAAAAATCTTAGACAGGGCGCATTGGAATTGAGCTCAATGTCTTCGACGTGTAAACTCCCGAAGTTTTTTGATGCATTTTTGTCACCATGTTTATTGTTTAATGTAAACCATGTCCGCTTCTCTACTAAACATTTTATAAACATTTTCTCCCCGACATGTTACATTATTTTACCATAGAGCCCATTGATTAATTATATATAAATCAATAATAGAGCCACACAAATTGGTGGAAATGTGACTCCGACGTTATTGCTTCCTAACTGGCGGCTTTTAGGCGCGTGCATTTTGCGACTAGGAAATGTTATAACGTCGATAGATTCTATTCTATCGATGTTACTCCGAACCTAAGCTCTCTGATGCTATTTCAAAATTAAAGTACGCTAGAGATTTGATTGGTACTACAAATATGTAGTCAACAAAAAATTTATCATGTCTTTGTTTTGTTTTGCATTTCTCAAAACTTTATTCTTGACAATAAATACAAATCAATCTACTCTGAAGTATAATATTTTTGCTCGCTGTACACTAAAGATGACGATGACGAGACTGGCCGAGGTGGTATTTAATAAAAGAGAATTTACTCATTGATTTTTGTATTTGCCAAAAAACTTACAGACAAGTTACAGACAGCACAACAGGTATTAACTTTTCCAATTAATACAAATTTCAAGTCAGTTTCTGCTTATCGATATCGGTCACTTATCGACTCATGCGGTTTATTATTGGTTTATTACAAGTGTAGGATGTATGAGCTCGGGTTGCATTCAATATAAGTGGAACCCGACGCAGTTCGCCTATTGTTTCACACAATGTGAATATGATTCAGATACTATTATTCACCGTGAAAGCGCTTATTGAATGTAATGTAATGCCTTTGAAATAGCTAAGTCAGAGAAGGTCATTTGCCAATAACTGCCATAGAGCTTGCACAGCAGATTTTAGCACACTATCGAATTTTGGTTACTTGAGCGGCCAATTTTGATGAAGATAGCCAAGTACGCAAGAGATAGTTACTTCGTTGCCGGCTGAAGTGTTTTCTAAGCACTGATCTGAATTCCTTCAAGAAAAGAGTGAATAGGCTGTTACTAGGCAGACATGACCCATCCTCGGACGCATCGTCGCTTACCATCAAGCGAGACTGCGCTCAAATGTCTGCCTAGTAATAAAGAAAACGAAATACACTAGGCTAGGTTGGGTAGGAAATGGTTAAAAGATAATGTTACGAAAACATTAGTGCGCGATTCCGACTCGCACTTGCCGGTTTTTTTTTACCTTAATTTACAATAGCTTTAAATAATATTATAAAAAACGCGTTTTCGATTATCCAGAGGTATTAATGCAGCGGCACGTTCCCTTTGCGTTAATTGTATGTAAGTAAATATTTGCCAAAGATCTCGATGATGCTATCAAAATCAAGCGAAATCGTATTAATTTGAATTTTTTCATTTTAATAAGGACGAAAATGGATTTACTTCTCTGAATTATAGGTCAAAAGGACCAGGGTAGGTATGTTAAGGTCAAAATCAAAAACCATTTATTTAACTTATATATTTAATAGGTAATGAATGTGTATATATCTACCTACTCCGAATAAGGGGTTTTTTTACACGCTGAAATTTTAGTGGTTGTTTTCCCGCAGAAAAATTAGTGCAGTTTATGCTGTATTGCTTAGTACGTAGAGCTTCTTTTGCTTAAACATTAATTTCGTGCGGCAAGCAGTACCCAAATACGTCAATTCTCGTAAAAGAAACTATCGTTTCTCACGCTTTCGAGTTGATGATATTTTTTTGATTAATTGAGAACAGAAATATTTTTAGTTAAAAATATCTTGCATGATTCGATAGTACTACTAAAAGTAAATAGTTCTGCTGCGGAAAAACAACCACTAAAATTTCAGCGTGTATATCTTACCTCTCCCTAGATTATCTGCTTATATAATAAATAATAGACAAAGACAAACAAAATTATTACGTTGGCGAACGTAAGGTATGTAGTAGTCGTTGTTCTGTCTCCTATATTTAAACAAATGTTAAGTACTCATCAAAGTTGACTTTAAGTAGCCTACTAAGTATCATAGCAAAGGCGATTCAGACTACACTACACTACTTCTAATCACGAATGTTTTGATTCATTATTATAACAATTACATTGTCTCCTTTTGAGAGTCTTCTTGCACAATACAGTTTATTACGTTTATAGAGAGATTGAATCAACTTGATTGTAACATATTGTAATATGATTGATGTCTTTTTGAACGTCCCATTTTCTGTTCTTATTTTGCTTTTGATTTTTAGGGTTCCTTACCCCAAAAGAAAAACGAACCATAATAAATACACTTTGTTGTCCTTTTGTCTATTTATAATCTTTTTCTCAAGAACGTGTGGAGGCATGAATTTAAATTAGCATCAATACAAACCGAAGACAAGGCTTTGAAGATTTGAACCTTTTTCTTACATATCGCAGGGGAAGTAAAACTCATAGAGTACTTCCCATAGACCTAGAATCATGAAAATTGGCTCGATCAAAGGTCTTTAAAAATAATGCCATAATGGTGCACCATCAACATATTTCCAGTCCAGCGGTTTAATTTGATCATTGTCTCTCTGGATACCCCAGAGTATTGGTTATCGAAAATTGCTGTACCCAATTTTAAAGAACCCAATTTCCACGTTCAACAGCACAAACCAAATGTGACAAGCTTTGATCTTTATCCCAAGGCAGTAAAGGTTGTTTTCTGGTTTTGTGTACATATTTTTGGTGTACACTGTACAACTATCCGCATATATACAGTTGATCGGGCAGCTAATTTCCCAGGGGTGCCATACTCGTCCGCTGTTTAAAGGTCCTGGAGACCGTGAACATTTCCGGGTTCCGTATTTTGATTAAGCCATGTTTATGTTGATGATGCTGTTTTTGCACTGCGAATTACGTGAATGTGTTTAGCTAACAGTTTTGTGTGCTTTCGAAGATTTCAATATTACGCGTGATTAGCTACAAAATATAAGCATCTCGCCGTGAGGCTGGGGTGGTAAAGGATCTATTTATCTCCTAGTAGTTCACTCCCGGCAACGACATTACAAAATCCGGTTTGTGATGGCGGCTGTTCGATCCTATTAGCGGTGGTAGGCTCCGTTAGGTACCGCCTGGTGGCTACCACCCTCCCACCGGAGCTTGGCGCCAAGCAGCTTGCTGTGTTCCTTCGGCGAGTGGGAGTGCCAGAACCTTCTGGGTGAGCTCGCTGCACCGTCGACTGTGTCTACGTTACGTCGTCTGGCTCTTAGAGTCAAGAGCAAACCCATTTCAAATAAAAAAAAGGGTTTCATAATTTCAAAGGACTTGTCCATTAATGGTTTAATATTCGTCAATATTTGTAACCAGAATAAACTAAATATTGTATGAAAGAGTTCACAAAAACTAGCCTTTCTACATTATTGTTATATTTTTTAAGGCCCCCGATTTCGAGAAAAATTGAAATAAATTTTTCTCTTTGTCTGTACATAAACCGCACCTTCGCCTATATCAATTAACGCATGAAAAAAAAATTGACAGCAAAGTTGTCATTCCATTAACAGTAGTACCTATTATATAATCTGTGGTAGTACCTAGTAGTATTTATCCACCAGTGGAAAGGCAATGGTACATAGCCATACAGCCAGGAAATACAAGTAAGTGATCAATGGATGATGCCTGTTACAAAACATATTTTTTCTCAAAAATGGAGGCGTTTAAAATTCTGATTTCTGTTGTTACGTGTTTCATATTTTTGTAGCTTAAGATAAATATATGTTATTGGTGGTTGGTGATATCTTGGAATAAAAAACCAGCCTCCATACAATAAGAGGACAAGTCCTTTACCAGACTATTTTTCCAGTGGAATGTAGGGAACGTTAAGGCATATTGTCCTCATGAGTGACAGAGACGGCTACAGTCGAAAATTTGGACATCGCCATCTAGAGTAAGGTCCATTTCGTATCGGTATTAGCAAAATAGATTCGAAAACTAGTTCCACAGTTATTGGCTAGTACCGACACCGTTCGTCCGTGCTGAACTGCTGATAGGATTACTAACGTTCGGCTATTTTCCGATCTCGCCGAATTTCGAGCGATTCAACTTTACTCAGAATCGAACCAGGAACTGCTTCAATCGCATATTCCTCACTATTGTCTCACAGTTTATATGCTTTCAAAAAGATTTTGTCCAGAATGTCGATACCAATATCAATTCTTTAGTGATCATTTGTAACTTCCAGTAGTTGAATGACGTGACTTTAATGTTCAAACCGCACTTTATCAACTGTCATTTAAATCTTTTCAAACATTAGAAACACACCATAAAGAAACTGCCGAAATTTTTATTTATTTTATTCGAAATGGGTTTGCTCTTACCTCTAGACTAAGCCAGACGTGGCGCAGACTGACTCGACGGTGGAGCGAGCTCACCCAGAAGAAGCCTGTTCACTCTGACTTTGAAGGTCTTTGGGTTGTAATCCGTTGGAAACACTGAAGATGATGCAGTGCAAGCCAAAACCAAAATGAGTTTCCTCTGACTATTAGAATCTCTATCCTTTGTCCGTTATTTGGAGTACGTATAAGGTATAAAAAGTTTCTATGTCTACGCGTTTTAAGTGGAAAAAAGCTTCGCCACTTCCAGAGGTATTTTAGGTTTTAGTGCCAATTTTGGGACCCCCGAAGGGCGTATGAATATAAAATATGTTTCCCAATCAATAAAGCCGAAAACCCCTTGACACAAACAGATGAAGTCGTTTCCGCATTTTACGGGGCTTGCACACCCGTCCTCTGAAGTAACACTTTACATCTTGACCCCTGTATCCTTTAAAATAGGGTTCAAGAGCCATTGGAACATTGTACGACCCTTTTTAAGGAATCGAAGCTTATGAACGTGTATACAGCGTGTATGGCGGTGACGCTTTTCATTCAGAAATACTTTCTCCACAATTTTCTTTAAGTTCCTTCCAAATATACTTGTTGTAAGCAAGTGTCGGTCAGAAAGCAATAATTACCATAAAATGTTCTAGATTCATTAAATGCACTCAGCTATAATTATACTGAAATAATGTCCTCCTAGCCGAATCTCGACCACGGCGGCCTATCTCAAAAGAGATTAGCCAACTGCTCGGGACATATTATAGTGCACAAGTGTGTGCGCAATACACAGGTGCACTCTCTATTCCTTCACGCTCATAATTAGGTGAGACGGCAGTCCGACATGACCGTAGAGAGATCAGGCGCAGGACCAACGGCGTAACGTGCTTTCCGAGCCACGGGGGTGTTAACACCACCAACTTCCTGACTCCGGAGCTGTGTCTGAGTAATTTCAAGACTGAAAAACCCAAAAACTCTCGGCCCGACCCGGGATTCGAACCCGGGACCTCGTGGATAGTACCCAGCGTGCTGACCACTAGACCAAAGAGGCTGCCTATCTATATCTATCCTGAAATACTATGATGGTGAACAACAAGGATTTCATTTAAAATTTCTAATTTGATTACATTCTATTTTCCTTCTAATTTTTGTAAATTTTATTTAAATTGTAACAACTTAATTATTCATATTTCTACTAACAATTAATCTATTCATATTTAACAATCTTCCGGACAGTATTTTTAAAGAATTCCTGCCAAGTTAATCAGCCTAATAAACTCATTAAAACACAATTTTACGGATTACTTCGCGATTTATTTATATTTTATTTTAAACCTCACGTTTCGAACACTTTACAGCGATCGTGGTCACAGGGAGACTAAGGCATTATTTGTCATTACAAAGTTTTGAAAAATTTTAACTACCGTCACTCAATAATATTAATCTACGTTCCTATTTACGCAGAAAGAGCTGACCGTGTCTTGAGATCTTGCAGTGCTAGGTGTTGCTTTGGTTTTTGCTAGAATAGGATCCCATGCCGGTGGAACTTTCCAACCATCTTCTCTATTGAAATTTGGATCTTTTTTAATTTTAATGGCTTCACGTAGCATTCGAGGAATAAAACGCCGTTCTTTAGCAAGTATTTTAGGTTGGTCAAAACGAATGAAGTAGTTGGGTTTGTCTAAGGCATGTTCACACACTGCAGATTTCGTGTTCCGTCTGTTTTACGTCAGCTATGTGTTCTTTTATCCGCACGCCTATACTTCGCTTTGTTTGCCCGATGTAGGAGAGGCCACAGTCACACTCCAGCTTGTACACCCCTGCATCTTGAAGAGGTATGTTGCACTTGACAGGTGGTAGGAATTGGTTAATCTTTTTTTGCGGCTTGAAGTAAGTTTTGATTGAAGCACGCTTCAAGATATTCCCAATCTTGTCAGTGACTCCCTTCATGTATGGTAGTACTGCAGGTTGGCGTTCAACTGTCGTAGGCTTGGCACGGGGTCTGCAACGACGTGGTACTGGAAGCTGGTTGTCCCGTAGTACCTTCCTTACATGCTGAAGCTCAGCAGCCAGGTGTCGGTCGTCACAGATGCCCCTCGCTATCTGAAACAAAGTTTTGCCTACGGTAGCTAACTGTGAAGGATGATGGTGAGACGCACCATTGAGATATTTATCGGTATGGGTGGCTTTTCTAAAGACTGTGTGGCTAAAATAAAATGTAAATAAATCGCGAAGTAATCCGTAAAATTGTGTTTTAATGAGTTCAACAATTCGCGTAAACGTAAGAAACAAATACAGCCTAATAAAGTTTATTATATTTGTAATTTAGGAAACTCAAGGGAATTAAAAAAATAATGGTTGGGTAAAATTGGTAGGATATAACTTTTAAACTGCCTCTGAAATCCTTTATCACGGCCGGATTGTCTCGTATATCATTTGAAACGTTAAGTATCCGGGGCATTAAGTTTGAGCATCTTAACTTAACCCCGCGAGCGTCTCCCGTCGTGTACACACGCCGCCATTTTTCACCCCGGATTAAATAAAATGGCCGTTTGTGGGCGCTGTGAGGGGTTTATCTTCGAGACAGTTTGAGATGGGCTGGAAATCCGAGTTTAAGGGAAGTTGTCCACGAAAATGGAGAGTAGAGGAGAATTGCAGTGTTCCATACGTACAAGCGGCAGCACGTTCAGGTTACGCAGAGAACTACGAAAACAGGCTGTATTACGTAGGGAATAGAGGCGGTCTCAAGGTCAAAGTGGGGAAGTATAACGTGCGGCCGTGTGTACATGCACGCTACTATCCACGAGGTCCCGGGTTCGAATCCCGGGTCGGGCCGAGAGTGTTTTTCTGTCTTGAAATTAATTAGACACAGCTCCAGCTCCGGAGTCAGGAAGTTGGTGGTGTTAACACCCCCGTGCCTCGGAAAGCACGTTAAGCCGTTGGTCCTGCGCCTGATCTGTCTACGGTCATGTCATGTCAATTATGAAGAAATATAATGAATTGATGATGATTTTTCGCAACTCCCAATAAAAATATTTTATTGAATAAAGGCATCCCTTGCTCTTTATGTAGCCGCATTTTATTTTCATTTCTACACGAAGCAAGTCTATCTAATAATTCAATCTGGTGTTGTGGCAACCCTGAATCTGTTACTTACTAATTAATTTAAAGCTTCTGTCTGTAAATTCGTATAAATCATCGTCGTGTAAATTCGTATAAATCATCGTCGTTCGCGGCCTAAAGTTTACCTGCCTGTCCACTTAAACAATTAATTTTCTATTTAGTCATTCTGCTTAGATTTACTACATCATATCCCAATTTGCACTTTGGTAATGTTTAATATCTACAGTATCCAAGGCTGAATAAGCTTGTCATAGTTTACCAGTGACACAAACAAGTCGTGTACCTCATGTACAGTCGTTTAGATAAAAAATATTTTTTTACACTTAGTGTTGTTTTTCACATCACGCAATGACGTATTCAAAAGAGATCAGGAATTTCGCACGGGTGAATGGACTGCACGGTAGCTCAGTTGGTAAGAGTGTTGGCCTGGTTAGCCAAACGTGGGTGGGTGGGTGCTGATTAAATATGATGTCTAAGAATTTCTTAAAAGTATGTTGCAGAAACTTATATTTATTTGTAATATTTTAAGCGAGGTACAATGTTAATAGTTAAATTTGCATTTTCAGTAACGTTTACTATACAATACAGATCTGTAATTTTGATGATTTCTCCGAATCACCTAAATGATATTTCGGTAAGTCTATTGTGTAGAGGCTGACACTTTCAACGCCGAATAGTAAACTAGCTAAAAGTTTTGTCACCATAATTCATACTGATAGAGCAGTGTATAATAGTATATTAGTTTCCACGAACATCAAAAATCACGGCTACAAACCAGTTGGAGTTACGCACGGTGACCGGTACGAACAATACCTACGGCAAGCGAACGACTGCTTACCTGGTTCCTCGACTTATAAATGCATTACCGCCGGACTTGCGTACTAACAATGTCAAACCTAATTATAAGTTAAGAGCTCACTTTTTAAACAAACTGACGACGTCGTAGACTAGCACGACATTCGTTACAAACCTCATTGGTTTACTGAAGGTTGTATAATTTTTAGTCATTTTGTTATTTTTTATTGGATAAATAAATAAAAAAAAAAACTTTAGCATTTTGTCGATGGCGACTGTACAAATGACATCACGGATAAATAACTATTGTGTGTCACAGTAAATGTAATGGTTTACGCAGAGTAGTGGATAACGCATTGTAATTATAAACGCAAATGCAAAGATATTAGTATTTATGAGATGAAATCTAGATAAATTCTATAATTGGATACTAAAGTCTCTTTCAAATAATTAACATATAGGTTGTTTTTAAAACTAAAACAATTTCTCTGCAATTTCGTTTCAATATTAACTTAAAATAAACACATGAATAAATAGAGACTAATTTTATAGTTTTTAATATTTTTTTTTACACTCACAGTGTTTTCACAGCCAAAAGTCGTAGGTTCAAATCCTACCGGTGTGCAAATTTTTGGTTTCTTATTTAAACTTATACCTCGTTATTCCAAAAACTTAGTACTGGGTTTAAGACAGGACTAAGCTATTAGCTAGCCAATTAGAAAAGCGCTTGTCTATTAGGTTATGTCACGAATGTGTCATCCATTCCTCTGTTGTCAGCTAATATTTGGACCCATTTTAAACCTGGTCTATTTTTTTTGTAATAACAGAGACTAATTGGCTGACAGTTTGGATTAAGAAAATAATCCTTGGCAATAACCGTCTTAAACACGTTCTCAAAAACAGTTTAAAATTAAGCATGACCCAAACATAGGTTAAAAATACGCTTTGAGAATTACATCGCCAACCTAAAAAGCCTATTCAATTAATTTAACATAACGCTATAAAAATAGGTTCAGAATGTTTGACTCCTACACATTACTAAAATACCTTTATTTGCCCAAAGATAATGTACAGTTTCGGTGTAGGCGTTCGCGCACCGGACTTCTAAACCAGGCGGTTGCGGGTTCGAATCCCGCAAGGGGCAAACGTTTGTGTGATGAGCACGAACATTTGTACCTAAGTCATGGATGTTTATATGTATTTAAGTATTTCTATCCGTTATCCTAGTCACCATAGCACATGCTCACGCTTAGTTTGGGGCTAGGTAATTGGTGTGTTTGTTGAAACAATTTATTATTATTATTACCGTAATAATAACTGTTACGTTTATGAAAAAAAACGGGCGATTCTTTTGTTATGGGGCGACAATGAATCGTCGCAAAATTAGTCTTTATTTCTGCAAGATAAGGTTTAAGCTTATAGCCATTTATGGACATAGCTTATCTTTCCAACTGTCAGTTTCAAAAAAGAATTGTTTTATCGGATGTGACAATTAAGGTACATAAATGATAAATGGTCCAGGATAAGAAAAAATAAATCTTATTAATCTGGTCTTGCATGAAGGAATTGGTTGCAAGACATTGTACCTACTAATAACTTCATTTCATGCAAAAATCGTTGTGGATCTACAAATAAATTGAAAAGCTTTCACAAACACTTTAGTTATAGTAATTATAGTGAAGATATACATCAAATAGATAAATATACTTCACAGATCATGTTTCCAGACACAATTGAAAATCAATTGGTATGAGACCCCGGCGGTCTTATGATCCTCAAGGGGTTATCATCATTATAAAAATATTGTCAGCCCAATACCTACCAACCACGGCTAAACATAGGCCCATAGATATCTAAAGTGACCGGTTGTAAGCAGCCTGCATCTACAGCGATTCTGCGACCTCGCTTACTTTGCTGACTCGACAGCCCAAAGAATCAGGATCTTGGCCTTCGACACCAGAAGACGCCACTAAAAAGTGACGTCTTCGTGGCGTGATCGGAAAAAAATCCGATCCTGCGCAATCTCTTGCTAATCGACTTCAGTAACAAGAACTTCAAACAGTTGAAGTTTGTATGAAGCTCACGCAGGTCCTTCACAACTTCATTTTTAAGCGATATCTAGGACGTCCGACCTTGCGTTTCCTACTTAGTTGTCCCAGATGTGTACAGTGGACTAAATCTGTTAAAATATCTTAAATGATATGGAACTCTATGTGATCAACATAAGGTTGAAATATGGTTCGAAATTTGACAGATCACACTGAAAAAAATTATTGGTTAACAGTTACCAAAATTTAGTGACTTGCGAACTTCTGGTTATCAGAAACAAATTAGTTTTGTTACTGATAACCAGAAGATTGTTTATATTAAACAAAATTTGACTTCCCTACAACGAAACCTTCAACTAACAAAACTAGTTTGGTTGAATCTTTTTTTAAGTGCAGGGTAGGTTAATGTGTGGTCCACTGTACAATCGGCTGCACGTCATGTTACCCAAGTGAACTAGGAAAACAGCTTTTACTACGTAGGAAATAAACACGGTCTGAACGTCAAAGTGGGGTAGTCTAACGTGCGCCCGTGTGTACATAAGTTATTTTATATATTGCTGTTGCCGTGGTGAAACAAATAACTATGTAGTAATTACTTTTTAATGCTTTTATTAAAAGCTGAGCACGTGTAGACCTAGATTAAATCCAGGCAACGCAATAACAAAAGTGCAGCCGTCGTCGGTTTTATGTGTAATAAAGGCTACCGAGAGAAAATTAAATACTTTATACGCAAGTTTTTAACATGACATAAGTAATGATGTTTTTCAATATTAAAAAGTTTTCTGCACGTAGTGGAAGAGTTTCATCAAAATTAACAAGGGGTGAAATGGGGGATGAAAGTTTGTATGGAATATCCGAGTTTCGGCGCGGGCGAAGTCGTGGGGAACTGCTAGTCTTATAATCCAACACAATAAATAGGTCGCAATCTGTTGCTAATGCAGATATACTTGAGATAAAGCGATAAATCAATTCAAGCAAATCACCAACATCTGCTAATTATTTTTATAACTTAAGCAATTATTTTGCAAGTTTTTACGAAATCAAATTGAATTTCGCTTACAAAAATTAATCGACTGTGTCATCCGGTGGGACTCGAACCCACGTAAAAATATTTCCATCGGATACATGCGGGTACATTCCCCAAGTATTGATGAAATCGAACGCCGGCTCACTGGCGTAGCCAGCACTTGCAAAAATTCGTCGGCTGACTAACGTCCTCCGTAGCTTAGTTGGTAAGAGCACTCGCCCGGATAGCGAAGGGACGTGGGTTCGAGTCCCACCGGATGATTCAGTCGATTAATTTTTGTAAGCGAAATTCAATTTGATTTCACCACCATCTGACTGTAGTGGCAATGGCGGCCATGTTGATCAATCTCTATTAGCAGAAATTATTGATGAGGACGATTTCCATGCATTAACATGGGTCCGGGATCCCGACGTAACTGGGATAACTAAGTACCTTAGTACTGTGTTTATGTATCGATATCTTCTGGCTGCTACCCATGTAACTGGCAGCTAATAATACATAGGTATGTACAGTGGGCCTCGCATCAACCATCCTAAATCTGTCAAAATATTTCAAACGATATAGAACTCTATGTTATCAACATACGGTTTAAATATTGTTGCGAAAATTTGACAGATCAGGGTAGGTTGATGTGGGGCCTACTGTACGTGCATCTGTTTTTATAATCAACTAGTAGTTCCCCGCGACTTCGCCCGCAAGAGTTAGATTTTCCCTATAAACTTTCATGCCCCATTTCACCCCTTTATGTTTTTATATCACAACAAAATGTAGCCTATGTCCTTTCCAGGGTCTCGAACTGTCTCCATACCAAATTTCATCTCAATCAGTCCAGTGGTTTAAGCGTCAAGAGCTAACAGACAGACAGTCAGACACACTTTCGCATTTATAATATTAATATGGATACATACAGTCGAATTAAGAACCTTCTCCATTCTTATGGTCGGTTGATTAAAAAAAACAACCTAATTGAACCTTTGTCTTTTGTCACGGCTTTCGTTTAACGAACGACCTGTTTGCACTTAAAAAAATATTTAAGGAAGGAATTGAACCTTCGCCTTTCGTAAACCGAGCGACTGCCTCCAACCAGTCGTAGGACATGTCAAGAGCTCACGTTAACAGTTATTTTAAGTTTTTAGGGGTACCTAATTGTGCCAAGTTACGATATAGGACTACTGTGTCCAAGCCCATTGTATTAGTAGACCGTAGGTTAGTAGGTCGAGTGGACCATCTGTTCAGTTTGTGCAGGACAGACAATGGGTTTGATTGTCCGCCAATGTAAGTGTACAATTTGGAACGGAAACTTTTCTCTTATTATGTAGAGGTAGAAATTAAAACTGTTATTGGAAGATATATTTAAACATCAGTAGTCCCATTTTATTTCTGTGTGATGTATGTAACAATATTCAATAAATTCTGTAATTACAGAGTTTTTGACAGCTGTTTAGTAGATGTTTCTAGTTTTTGCAGTTAGTCGCTTTTTGTTATTTGATTAAGAGAAATGGACAGGTGAACATAAAATTCGCTTTTGATTGCGGATACCGGGAATAAGGCCCGTGACTCAAAATTACGAAAATCTTTTTGTGATTGAGTAACGATAACGAACCCATAAGAAGTTCACAATACAGTAGTCAAAATCAATCAACTCAATTTAGAACAGAAAATGCCTCTTATGAACGTCAAAAATAAGTAATATTCACCCATATAAATAAATGACTCCATGTCTTCATTTTGGACCCTACTAGCACTTCGAGACAAGACTGACAACCTGGCAAGTACGCAGTAAGTAGTAGTAGCATAACATAACAAGGAAGCCGTCTTAAACTACATCATAACAAGTTCCTGTTCTTTCGTTTCATCCCAGCTTACTCTTAGTAAGTCCGTACGCATCTATTGTAAATCGCGCACTCAACTAAATGAGTCCCACTTCTGACGTGGGTTTACAGACAACTTGTCTTTAATCTAGGTCTGGCTGCCGATCCGGCTCGAAGGACCATTTCGCACCTGATTTTGTGTTTGATTAAATTGCTTTATTCGAGGTGTTTAATTTCGTGATGTAAGGTAATGTGGGAAGAGCGAAAGGCGGTTACGACGATGTAAGTTTCCTCTGGAAATGTTTTGTTTTACTCTGTCTTAATTCCTAGTAGTACACTTGAGGAATTGAAAATATAGCATAACATCTGTCAATGCAGCTAAGCACTTAGTGGTGAGAAATTACATATAATAAAATAATATGTTATTAAGTCGCACTCATGTTTGGTTTTTTATTTAATAAAAATGAAAAAAAATACTGTGAGTGTTAAAAAATCTTAAAGCTATAGGTTATTTATTACAGCATCAAACTGCAGGTCCCATTTCAATTGTTTCCGGATGGCATAGAATCATTCAGAAATTGGAAAACTGGAAACCATATATTTAAATATGGAGTCTATATTACTCGTATTTCAATAACTACTAGTTATCTATATGCTATGTGGCGCGTCATCATCGCGTCCGAAATATTTAATAGTCAAATGTGCGTATGATTTACATTCGATAGGTTCAACTCAATTGGAGTTATTGTTATTCGTAAAATTGTTTTGTAACAACTATCGGGTTGATTGCTTTTTGATACCTCGTTGCTTCCTGAATGATTTGTACTATTGTCTATTTTGTGCTAGTTTTGTACAGACCTACGAATATTTTGTTTTTGAACATAACTCATTTTTCAAACTTGAGTTTGAGTTCATTTACGAATCGAGACCTCCAAAATTGGATTTTGGAGTCGATTTTCTGAAGTCACACTGACATGGCTCAAAGTCGTCGAAGGACTTCAACCAACTCGAGTCTTTGATGATCTCAAGTGTTTTTGTAGCTCACAAAAATACTGAGATTTGGCGTCGATTTCTTTTAAAATTTCCGGAATCGGTTTTTATAAAAATGCCATAAATAAATTGTTCAGTTGCCAGCACGTCTGGTTATACTTTTAAACTAAGTAAGCAGCTTTTATTTAGTAGGGAATAGCGGCGGTCCCAAGGTCAACATGTATAGTCTAACGTGCGGCCGTATGTTTATTAGAAAGAAAGAAAGAAAGAAAAAGCATTTATTCGGAGATCGGTGAACAAGAAACAATTTACAAATTATAAAAATATGATCTACCGAAAAGGCATCCGACTCAGCATTAGTCGTGGTAGCCGGAGGCAAACCACGACACTAATTTTCAGCGAATTAGGAATGTTCATTATTCAAACACCTTTACCTGATGGATGAGTGCCTACGTGTCTATAAATACAACGCCCACACCAGGGAGGGAGTGAGAGTTCCAGAGTAGACAGACACCGCGGAATCGATTTTTTGTTGATTTACAAAATGGTTTGGTTTATTTAGTGTTCGGCTTGGAAGGGTCTGAGTAATTGACGGAATGTCTGTCTTACACCAAAATAGCTCAGAGAGAACTCGAAGAAAACTAAATTGCCTAAGATGCGTGGATAGGGGAGAACCTGTTTGTACGCTTTTTATGGAATTTGGATCGAGATTTTCCAAAAATTGCCTCATTTTTCTTGCATGTATCGTTATTTTCTGCTAATTTAACAAGTAGAAAAAGAGCAGCTATCTGAATAATTAAATAAAACATACAAGTCATAAATTTACTCAGGGAATTAATTCTTCGTGTTTTGACTTTGCCTTGAAGATTTTGCTTGACGAATGCGTGGATGTCCATTAATGTATCTATTTCCGGTAAGAGGCACTGCGATTTAGTAAGTGTTTAGGACATTAGAATTTGTCATTAATAGATAGTAGGTATTTATCTCTTCCATCAAGTCCATTTCGATCTTTTCCAATGCACACACCAACCTCTCCACAATAAAGCATTCGAACTTGCCCAACTTACCTTTTGCCACTTTCAGCACATTTGCATGTCTCAGATTCATCAGAATTTTCTTTCATGACCAGAATGTCAGTCTCAATATTTTATTTCACGACCAGACAAATTTTGTATGCACTCGTTGCCTGAGGTAATACGTCCGTCGTTGGCTCGCCTTGAACCGTTGTTTGATCGTTAACTTTTAACGATCGCCCCATTCCAGATACCTTCACCTATATTTACACTGTTTGGGGCTGTCGGACTATTTAAAACGGTCATCGACTGCGCGTCTTGGTTTCGGAACAGGTAAATGTGTCATATTTTTTCAATATCCATTGTTTCATGATCATTTCACGAATTCCTGAAAAAAAATACAATTATTTTAGAGTACGTCTTAAGGAAGAAAGGAACACTTATGAAATCACTTTGTTGTCCGTCTGTCTGCCAAGACCCTTTTTCTCAGGATGGCGTGGAGGTTTCAAGTTGTCAAGTATCAATTAACATCAAATGCTTGTCACTGCGGTTCCTTGAAGTTGTGGAAAAATCAAGTCAGTCCAAAAATACGGCCATTTTAGCCGTATGTTTTCGAAAGAGATCTCTTGAGAGCGAAAGACTGACTGTAAAAAGAAGATTTTAATGGGACAGTAAGTTTTACTCTACTATTTATTAATATATAGCTTATGAAAATAATCTCATTGTATCAGACAAAGCTCACTCATCGTGAGCTTTATTTATTTAAGGTCATGACAGGAGTTATATTGAAGATACCTACTTACCAATTTATAAAATAATGAACAATGACTAATGTTTTGTGATCTGTGAATGACTAAGCTTCGGGAAAGTTAGATAAAGTATTCGGTGTCAGACAGCTGATTGTCTAGACTCAAAACGGATACTTTCTACAACCTCTCTGAGTAGCTACTTACTGTAACTTAAAGCCTGACTATTAGTGAATAGAACAATGGAATGTAAATAATTGTTGCTTTTTGTAAACATGCCATATTCTAGATGGTGGCCTGCACCGTTGTTCATGCGGAAAAGCATATGAAGGAAATATTAAGTTTAAAGAAATAAACGACTACCTAATAAAATAAATGTTTGAATTATCTATAGCTTACGTGCATTCTTGACGTAACCGTCCCAAAAAGATTGTTCTTATAATATTAAATATATTGCTTTGCTTGTATTCTCTCTGTCTACGAATCCATTTGATATATTATCTCCAGAATGACTGAGACGAAATCACTTGACTGATTTCAAGTACCCAGTCCTCATATAAAGCTCGGATCTAAAGTTTCTAGATACTATAAATCTATTATAAACCCTGGTTATTGGAGAGGCCTTAGGATTAACTTGTCATAAAAGTAATACGTTGGGTGGCCTTATCAGAGTATCGGTCAAGTTGAACTGTATTTTCCAAAATCCTAACTTCGATTTTCCATTAATACTAGAACTTAATAAAATACCAATTTAGTTATAACTAAAGCAAAGAGCTTAAGATCAAAGAAACACACCCATTAGAGGCGGTACCATAGTAGAAAAAATGCTCATAGCAAAACATAATTATACAAACTGTAACATCTCTTATGAATATTTTTTTGACTTAGTACTGACTAATAACACCGTTTCCTATAATATTTATCTATTTATTAATTGGCAGATACACACAGGCTTTAGCACTTTGAGCTAGATTGCAACCTACAAGCCAAAAACCTAAAATTGATAGAATATGTTATTTTCTTTATCCTTATTTAGGTAATTCTGGTATTGCGAATAACAATTAAATATTTCCCAAACTAATTTCATTGTTCATCTCCAACTTCTCCTTCGTTTGTTGTTTCTTGGAATTAGCTAAAGCTTGTTAGCCACTCAATTTATAGCGGCAATCGCATTAGCGCTCCACCCGGCTTTGTTTGCGATATGATTTATCCCTCTTCTTGTTTGTTCCACTTTTCATTTATTACACTAAGTGGGGATTCCGATTCACCTGTAATATTTGTCGCGAATCGATTGTAAACTCGAATCGATTTGTCATGACTTTTAGACAATTATGGTTGTTCGTTCTTGTTTTGTGTTAAGATAAATATTGCACTTAAAAATGTCCTGATTAATCCCTTACAATAGTGGAATAACTCTTCACTATACTGGAAGGAAAGCACTTTGCAACTTAAATCACATAGTAAAGAAGGCAGGGAAAGAAAATCAGTTATCAGTAAGACTCATGTCGAGTCCTAAATAAAATTGTCTGATGCTGTGTAATCGCAGAAGAAAGGTGTTGACAATTTACTTAAATCACATAGTAAAGAAGGCAGGGAAAGAAAATCAGTTATCAGTAAGACTCATGTCGAGTCCTAAATAAAATTGTCTGATGCTGTGTAATCGCAGAAGAAAGGTGTTGACAATTTACTTAAATCACATAGTAAAGAAGTCAGGGAAAGAAAATCAGTTATCAGTAAGACTCATGTCGAGTCCTAAATAAAATTATCTGATGATTTTTATTGATAATTATCTGAAAATTTTTAAAATTTATGTGACAAAGCTTCGAATGTTAGTAAACTTATTGACCATCATGAGCAGATTCCAAAAGGAATATTCACTGCTATAATGATGTAACAATTCCTAATCTATGCAAGTTTCGTTTTGCGTGACCCCGAATAGGAACAGCGACTTTGTCAGTATTGATGTATGGCGCCGGTTATTTATATTTCGTCCAAAACTGCTCCACACTTATCCGCCGATGCAGGCGAGCCCGCACGGCGAAGTTGTGGGCATTCGTGACATATTGCCGAAGTTGCTGGCTCGCTGCCATTTTGTTTTCGAAATGTCCACGTCAACTTTGGTTACCTGGACGTTTTTAGGATGTTTACCTGACTGCTTGGAATTAAATCAAATTTCACTTACAAAAATTAATCGACTGTGTCATCCGGTGGGACTCGAACCCACGTCCCTTCGCTATCCGGGCGAGTGCTCTTACCAACTAAGCTACGGAGGACGTTAGTCAGTCGACGAATTTTTGCAAGTGCTTGCTACGCCAGTGAGCCGGCGTTCGATTTCATCAATACTTGGGGAATGTACCCGCATGTATCCAATGGATTTTTTTTTACAAATATTTAACCATCAGTTAAGATGAAATCAGCTTAACCTTTTATATTTGACTGACTGCTTGGCATCTAAAGGCACAGTTGCCAGCACATCAGATTAGAAAACTTTGTTTTATAAAACAACTGCAACAATTGCTTCTGTAGCAATTTTTAACCATTATGGGTAGTTAATACTCAGCTTCTTGAGCAGAAACCACTTCGTATGCTGTTCCTACGTGACCATGAACTATATTCTAAGAGATATCAGGCTTTGATGGAATAAATCATGACACAAAATTGAAATGTTGCGCCATTCGTGACGTAGTCTTAACCTGTCATTTCTTGTGCATCGTTCTGGTTATCGTCAACGATTTTATAAAAATCTGAGTCTTGTATTCGTTAAATGGCTCTAAATTTTAGTCTAAAGGTCAACCCCAGTTGCCTTTGCCAAAGTTTATACTTAGTTACAAGTTTCCACGGGCTAGGCGCGGTGACGTCACCAGCCGAGCCTACGCGGCAATGCGGATAGCGGAGGCCTCAGATAAGTTACTAGCGTCTGAATGCTGACAGATTATGTAAAGGCAAGATTCTTGACTGCAGTCATATCTTTGCGAGTCGCAGTCGGCTCCCAGATACTTCATTTGGAAAAAGGTTACATAAGATGAGATAAGATACCTTTATTTGGCACAACAAAACAAAATAATTACACAATATCTCACATCTAATAAACAAGAAAAAGATTAAATTAAAATTATAAGAATAAAATGAAATACAATCAATTAAATACAAAACAATAAAAATAAAAAAAGATGGTGTGCCAAAAAGGTCCCCGCTCAGTTTGAATCGCGACAGCAGATGGATAGCTTGTCGCGAAACTGGTTTTCAGCGGGAACCTTTGGGCACAGCGTGTAAACACAAAATAAAAATAATAAACAAGCAATTAAAATTAAATTCATATTAATACAAACACTGAACACACACAAAATAATAATAACAATAATTATGCATACAAATTCCAATCATTAAATTATAATTATCAATTTTGAAGACACTGTACTCAGGCCGTAAAACTTGTATATATATATAGAAAAAAAAAAAAAACATTGATTGACGTTTATTGTGTCTCTTGGCTTTTAAACCAAGTCAATGTGGAATATTATTTGTTGCCTGCGGCCAAGTTCTGCTAAATTACACTTTCAAAATTGTAACAGGATAGTAATTGAATTTGCAAGATTTAAACAGGTCTATGTAGTATGGGCCAAATGTCAAAGCCAATCTATTCAATTATTACGATTCTATTACAACTTTGCTAGTGTATTTTAGCCAATGATTTCAAAAGGAAGGATGCGCCCATGTGACCATTTTGGATACAAATTCTGAGTACAACAGAAATAGCGACATCTGTGATAATTCACACGAACTAATAGCAGTAATATATAAGTCAATGATTTTAGCAGATTTGGGCCTCTGTTTCATCATCAATATATTTTCATATCAGAATTATTTCAATACTAAAGTGGGGCATATTGAAAAATTGAAACTTACAAACAAATAATATTTTGCTCAAATTGCGAAAAAATATGACGCTGTATTTTATCGCTCGTTTATTTCAGTCCTTACAGCAAAGCTTTCACGTGAAACTGTTACTGTTACTGTATTATTATCGATATCGATAATAATATAGTGTCGGCTACTGATATCGATAAACAATATCGACAGGTTCCAACTTAAAGAATACGACATTCGCAATGTCTTTGGATATCGAACTGAATGCAGTTATTGCAAGATGGAAAACATTGATTTTATGACTAGTCTAGAATTTGGATTTACACAATAGCACAAAATGCAAGTGCACGATATCTTCTAGTGCATTTCCCCGAGGGGAACCGGTTGCATAATAATAGATTATGCTGTAACTCAGAATGCTCTTCGTTTATTTATTTTGTGTTGTCTTTTCAGTTTCTTGACATTTTGCAGACGTATAGGATGCAATGATATTTCTTTCGTGCGATATAAAAGGGTATCACACAAATATCCATTGAAAAGTCAAGTAGTTTTCTTAAAAAAAAAAACATCATTGATCTCATCTATAAAGTTGTGTTTGTACAACATTATATCCTCCTCCTTCTTTCTTTGTCTTTTTAATGTGTTTTAATAACGCAACGCAAAAAATTAAGATTGATTTAACATCTTAAAACATTTTCCTTCCAATTTTCTTTTAAGTACTTTTATACTATGGTAACATAATATGAACATAATATGTTAATCAGCGTACGAGAAACTTGCTATTATTGTACGTTTTATCACTTCCACTTTATTAATTGTACTACTTCATCATCTATGTTCCTGCTCGTTGGCCAACTTACTGCTCCACATTTGGCGCTCCGATAAACTGTGAGAACACAGTAGTATCTATACAGGGTGTTATGTTATCTTTTAAACGACTTTAGGCCATCTGAACAAAATAGATTTGGCTCTCTATGAATCGTCATCAAGGTAGCAGAGTTAGGCCAAGCTGCACCAACTACTTAAAAATCTGTCAAACTTCAAACAAAAATCACCCTTTACGGTTTAATTAAGGTGGTGCAACTTAGCCTTCATTGTACAAAGCACATGGTTTTCTTTTTAAACTTTTTCGATTATGATCCCATAGTAAAAGGTGTACGTATTGATGGCCTTATTCAACCCCTGTAAGGATTAGACTGTTTACACCCTGTATTGCACTGGTACTAGTGTATTTATTAGCTCACGATCGGAAACTAGCATTGAACCTGCCTCGCATCAGACCGAGCTCGCGATTGCAGTTCATATAATATTACGATATTTGAGGTGGTACTCTGGAGAACTTTGTATTTTCGACTATAGCCATCCCTGTTTTTCTTGTGAGGTCAGTACGAGCAAGAGCGATGTCTATAGCCAAAAAATGACTTCTGATATCAGCTCAGCACCATAAAATTATGACTCCCGGTTGTAAACGTTTACATACTTATCATCATCATCCTAGCGTTATCCCGGTTGTGTACTCGTACGTGAGGCCCCAGGGTCCGCTTTGGACCATGCTCCAGGTTTTAGCACGACAGGTATAACAGTAGAGTGACTAACATCTGACCTCTGTGACCCTGCCATTCAGAGATCAAGTTTCCAGACACAATAGATAATCTATTATGATACTCACGGGTTTAACAGGGGAACCTGACCAATTTGGATCACAAACACGATTACAAATTAGTAATTTTAACTTGGATCTTTAATTAATTGAATTTAAATACCCTTGATACTTTTTTTTTAATAAACCTCAACCATAACTTATCATTACTGCACCAATATATTTATTTGCTATCGGAGCCCCTTGTAAGTTTGGTTTTCGATTACTGATCTAGGCAAGCCGATTTTGAGATCAAATGCGAATTAATTACTGAGTTCGATGAGTCTAATCAACAACTTGGCCAATATTGGCTTTGTATGTATATTTGTTATACGATTGATTTGGTAATCTGCCAAAGTTAACCGCTTGAAGACGATCTTATTTGATTTTGTTTACAAGTTAGACTTTGAATTATATTCCGTCAAGTTCGTAAGCTCGACCTTCGTATATATTTTTAGAACCAGCTTGTGAAGCCCTTTCATTTCATACCACACACTTTACGTTTCTAAATAAAATAAAAATCAAATCAAAACAATTGATGAAGTCATTATTGCATGGGAAATTTTTTAAGAACTACCGATCAAAATGATTGTATTAACCTAAAGTACTCGTGTACCAAATTTCAATCATGTAAGTAGTACATCAATTTGCGGTTTACTATATTTTTTGATTTGTACACCGACTACTAGTTACAATTATCCTGGATCATGGTCCAAAGCGGACCCTGGGCCCTCGCGTGTGTGTGCACAACCGGGATAACGCTAAGAGAATGATGATGACACCGACCACTAGTAGTGCGAGTGAGCTCAGAGCTTGCGCAAAAAAGAAGCAGACAACGTATTTTAGACAACGACTTCTATGTTACACTAGACAGGCTGTTCAGAACAAACTTTGTGGTACAGTGAGTTGAGGCCGATGGAGCATCCGCGTTTAGTCTGTCGCCAGAAACTACCATGTCAAAACGTCGCCTACGTCAAAAGAGGAATTAAAAAACTACTTAAATATGCGTTATTGAGCCATATTTTCACATAGTTTGTACGTGATATTTTTGTTTAATTGTATTAAGTAAATCTAAGTGATTCGAAGTTTAATTTGAGGCGTAAAAGTATAAATTTTAATTTTCTCACAACTTGCATAGAAAACCAAAGATTAATGTGAAAATTTAAAACAGACATGTCATAAGTCTTATAGGTAGAAAAGGAATTATATGTTTTTTCTTTCAGTTTAAAAAAGCCTAGGTATATATGAAAGTATAAGTAATTTATTCAAAAATGCCAACGGTAGTAAAAACAGCTCAAAATATTTCGTAGTTTTTAGTTCATAACCAAATGAAACTTAAAGTTATTGTAATTTTATGATATCGTTATTACGAATCATGTGTTTTATTTCAATGGACTTTATCATGAAGTATGCAAAATGAGGTTCAAAAAATACGTTACTGAATAATATTGTAAGATAGGTTATGTTACTGTCTAATTATGTTGTTATAATATTGGTAGGCATATAAAACTTTTTTGTGGATACAATATCATATTTTTTCATGAACATCATAACTTGAAATTAAAAAATAGACGTGAGTAGTACTATCGAAGTATAGGCAAAAACTAAAAACCAGCAACGTGTCATATCTGTTCCATTACTCTTTGCTACCTTTGACAGCTCAGTGCTACCGTTTAATGGCGATTGTCTTGTTTGGTGGGGATGGGAAAAAATAATGGATGAGTTTTCTTTTTGGAAAGTGTTTGTTTTTTCAGTAATTAGTATTCTCTAATGCTTGAAAATGATTTAACAAATCATAATGGATTATATTTTTTTGCTACAGCAGCTTAATATTGATTGTTCTAAGAAACACGGCAATAATTTGCATCAAATAAAAGAAATAAAAAAAAAATAATGGCAACACTTCATAATTCTGTCATTTTAGAAAATGTGATACAAAATTTGTTCTGAACAGCGTGTCTAGTATAAAATACATATAAGTCTATGATTTTAAAATAGGCCACTTTATCCTACGGGTTGGTACCTTCAGAGGCGTTTCTTCAGATAAAATACCCACTCCGCACTTTGCAATCATCTTTCAAAGATGAGATGGTGTCAGATGTCCACTAGAGGCGAAAGCTTTTATCCCGCCCTCGCGAATCTTCAGAAATTCAATACATCGGCAATATTAAAAATTCGATGGCTTTCGAAAAATATCTGTTATGAATACCATTTTTTGGTTGTAAGAGAACCTACTTCGTCTAAGGTTCTTTATTTATCCACACTAATATTATAAATGCGAAAGTGTGTCTGTCGGTCTGTCTGTCTGTCTGTCTGTTACCTCTTGACGCTTAAACCAATGAACCGATTGAGATGAAATTTGGTATGGAGACAGTTCGAGACCCTGGAAAGGACATAGGCTACATTTTGTCGCGTTATAAAAACGTTAAGGGGGTGAAATGGGGGATGAAATATGAAAAATCCAACTCTTGCGGGTGAAGTTGCGGGAAACCACTAGTTGTTATTAAAAATGTGTGCCCGTGACCACGGACCGTGCAATAGGACCGAAACGTCGGGATAAAAATGCTTAGATAGGTATGCTGCATGAATTCCCGTAGTATTATATTAGTCCGACCGCTTATCTGAGACCTGGCATGCGGGATGCAGTGGTGCGGGATAGACGAGAACAAGGATTTGATTGGGTGATTTTAATTTAAAAAAAAAGCGAATTTCAAAATTCAAATCACAAGCGCCCGCCGCCCGCACTGCTCGTGGACCCCGTTATCGTCTACCCCCGCATCCCTGTACCCCGCAGGCGAGGTCTTAAGGTGGGTCTACGCTAGACGAACCGAGCACGAGCGAAGCACGAGCGGAGCCGTTCTCGGCTTCGTCGTTCGCGGCGTCAAGTGTGGACGTACAACGAACCTGCAACGATTACTTCCCTCGAACGTAGTTTTCCGCAGTGTGCTCGCGGCACTTGGCGAATATGGACGATAATAATAATATTGCGGCAGCCGCTGCTGTTGCAGCGATTATTATAGCAGTAGTCAGCAAAAAAGGAAAAAGACCAAGACGATGGGGCTCTACTAATCTATATAAAACGAGATCCAAGCAACAAAATTTTGATTTGCTAACCATTTTGAGAGGTCAAGAAGCAACAATTTAAGAACTTTCTTCGAATGACATCGACAAACTTTGAGAATTTACTACGCTTAATTGGAAGGAAGGAAGCATCTTCGGTCCACGTTTCCATGATGCTCGGCTCAAGCGGTCTGTCACTAAACATGTCCACGAGCGCACTGCGAGCGCGAAGCAAATCCCTTTGTGTTTGTCAAAAAACCCCCAACCGGCGGAACGCAAACGAGCACAAACGAAACGCTCGCAGCGCGCTCGTTCGAGGCTTGTAAGTCGGTCCACATTAGATGAATTGTGTTCGGCTCGTGCTCGGCTCACCTAGCGTAGGCGCACGATAAGCGGTCGAACTATAGCTATAGTAACTACAGCCATTTCGTTAACAGCAAAAGGCTATAAAACAAGTTGCTTCGCATGCAACCGACTTGCGCAATAACTTTAAACTTTTCTCTAACTTATTTACTGCCGCTCCAACACTGTTTTGGCACTATAATCCCAAGATTGCCATACCTGGAGAGACCGCACGAAACGTCTATGAATCTTAAATAAAATGCAAACGGTACATTGTAGACCTTATTGTGTTACAATACGACTGGCAGAGTTTCTCTTTGTGCAGTTGAACGTAAATGCACTTCGCGGCTTGAATACGTGAGAAGGGTTGCACCTTTGGCACACGTTCGGGTTGGGAACCCTCGGAGAGTTGAAGTAGGCAGTTCAGGATTAAATTTTAAATTATTATTATTCATCTCTCTGTGGGCGGCACACAGATTGTACTAGGGCGAACCCTCAAATACTTGGGGCTGACGCTGGACCCCCGCTGGAGTTTCCGCGCCCACTTTGAACGGTTGGCGCCGAGACTCCTGCGGGTGGCCGGAGCGCTCGGCACGTTAATGCCGAACTTGGGTGGGCCCTCTTCATTCAGCCGGCGTTTGTACATGGGCGTCGTGCGGTCCATGGCCCTGTACGGGGCACCGGTGTGGTACGACGCCATGTCGGATCACAACGCTATGCTGATGAGGAGGGCGCAGCGCCACTTGGCCATACGGGAAATCCGCGGCTACCGCACGGTCTCGGCGGATGCCTCCCTCGCGTTGGCCGGGAGCATGCCATGGGATCTCCATGCACTGGTCCTCGCCGCTCTTTATCAGTGGCGGGGAGACCAGAGGTTCCAGGGGCAAAGGCCTGCACCACGTGAGGTCGAGGCGGAGCGGGCTCGGTTGGAGCAGTCCGCCGTGGAGCGGTGGCAGGATCGCCTGGCCGTCAGCCGAGCCGGTCGACGCACCTGTCAGGCCCTCCAGCCTGTGCTGGAGGAGTGGATGCGTCGTGGGCACGGTCGCCTGTCCTACAGGCTGACCCAAATACTGACTGGCCACGGCTGTTTTGGGACGTACCTCGCCCAGATTGGTCGCGAGTTGACCGGGCGGTGTCACCATTGTGACGGCCGCGAGGAGGATACCGCGCAACACACCCTCGAGTCGTGCCCGGCCTGGGCGAGGGAGCGCGAGGACCTCATCGCGGTAGTCGGAGGTGATTTGTCACTCGCTGCCATCGTGGCGAGGATGGCCGGATCCAGGGAGGCGTTTGCGGCCGTGCAAACCTTCTGTGAGAGCGTGCTCCTGCAGAAGGAGGAGGCGGAGAGGGTGCGAGAGGCTTCGGCTGACGCCCCGATGATCCGCCGCCGACGCACAGGCCGCTGGAGGGGACGCTTTGCTCTCCTCCTGCCGCCTCCCTGAAGGACCCCGGGTGTACTCGGTGCGGGGGTACCGATACGCCCACACGGGGTCGCAGCGGCGCGTGTGTGTTCCCGCGCGTCGTTGCTTGTACCGAGGAGGGGGCTGCTCTCCCCTCCTCGAAGCCGGGCGGGGCCCTGTCATATTCGTGGGCCGCAGCTGGGAGCGAGTGCGTGGTGGCATAGCGTCGGCTGAAACCCATGCACTCGCACCGACAACAGCACCGGAGGACACCGTCAGGTTTTTAGTGGGTTGGAGCCCCACATAACCCCCTCTACCATCCCCGCTGGCGGGGGGGTATGCACCGCATAAGGCAGTTCAGGATTATTCTGCGGTTTTTATTATTTGAAGTATTTGTTGCTGAGCTAAACTACCATTTCGTATAACTTTAATTAAGTATGAAAACAAAATAAAACGATATCATTTGTCGAGGGGCGTGTGCCAGTTTTCATAGTGACGCTCTATCTCTCAGAGCTAGCGTCTCTGGATAAATGCCCAGATGGGTATATAGTAATAGGTAGTGTGAGGGAGCTCAGTTAAAACACATTTTTATTAATGAATCACATTAATTCACAAGAAATCTTAGAATAATAACAAGAAATATGACGCCGCGTACATAGAGAATCGTGCGAGTGAGATTTTGGCGGGAACGCGCGCGCACAGCAGCAATGGATTGCGTTCGGAAATCCCTTACAGTAGGTCACAGACCACACAACCTAAAGACCACGCTTTTATCAACTCTAATACGAAAACAAAATCGCCAAAAGTTGGTGGGGTGCGGGGAGAGGTTTACTAGTTCTTATTGGCTCATACAAGGAGACGTCAAAATTGACAATGGCAGTGATAGCTCACTAGTGATGGGCAAGACATCTCTTGATATCGATACCCGAGTAAAAAAAAAGTAAGACAATATTAAGGAGCTTTAAATTAATTCATTTAAAAAACACACGCACAACCGATTTCCGATAAATAGCAATTAAAAAAACTGCAGTGGGCAAAGGTCAATCGCAGGAGATCTCACGTTATTTAGCTACTTTTCATAATTTAGCGGTTTCAGTAAAACAAGTTACCTATCTCAATCAACATCATTTTGTTAAGTGTACAAAAACTTTAAAAAATGGCAATCGGTACGCAATGTGAAGTTTGATATATTTATTTAAAAAAGGTTAGTTAAGTTGTTTGTTAGGGTTCCGTAATCCGACAAGGAACCCTTATAAGATCGTTCAGTCCGTCCGTCCTAGTCTGTCACAGCAGAATATCTTCTACGTTTATGGACTGATTTGCATGTAACTTGGTTCGAGGATACTTCACATATAGATTTCATTTTTAAAAATACAAAAAATTAAAATTACCCCCTTTTAAGGGTACCTCCCCATACATGTAAAGGGGGGGGGGGTAAATAATTTTTTTTAGTGCACCCCATTGTGTGGGGTACCGTTGAAAAGGACTATGAAAATAAGGTAGGGTTTCCATACAACACTTCTTTATCAGCTTTACCATTTGCGAGATATAGCCCGCTAAAGTCGTTTACACGGTGTCCCCCCCTGTAATTTCTAATGTCTTGGACCTATAAACTTCAAATCACTCACGTAAAGAAACAGGCGCGAAAACTCTTATTTAAAATTGTTTCGGGTATCCTGTGATGAATACTTTTGAAATTATAAACAAAATAAAAATATATATTTTTTTCCAAAAGAACAGTATAAACTTAAAAAGTTTTTTTGCCTATACTGTCTAATATTGTAAGTTAATGGTACGGAACCCTTCGTGCTCGAATCCGACTCGCACTTGGCCGGTTTTTTAATAGCTAAGTTTATTTGTTTAAGCACTTTACACATATTTTGATTCATCGTAAGTCCTCTTTTGTAAAGTCACTTTATAAAAATAAATATGAAATAACTAAAATTTTGATACCCACATATCACTTGTTTTATTCAGGATTTGTCGATATTTTGAATTTTAGGTGTACTATAATGTGTCTCGACACTATTTTACTCCTTGCCAATTGACAAATTGAGACAACATCATTTAAATTTAACTTGCGAGAAAGGGATGGCAAAAAAAAGACATCAACGCGTGCTCTTCGAAATAAAACATTTTATTTCATTTTTGATTTGGAGTATTTAAATTAATTTGATAGGAATAATTACTTACCGGTGAAATGTAATGCCATCTTTCGTGAGACTAGATGTTTTACTACACTTTCCATACCATTTTACTGAACAATACGGCATTATTACCGCTTATTTTTATTTTTTTTCGGGAGCAAGGTCAATGTTGTTACTTTGAGTCTCGGTAGCGGAATGAGGAACGAAAGGGGGCGGGGCCGGCTGTTATGCAGTGATACTGCATAACCTAGGCGAACGCAAGTCCCCCGCAATGCGTGGTCTTTAGGTTGTGTGGTCTGTGCAGTAGGTATACCATATCTCGGGTTTTGGATGTTTCCATATCACAAGTGATTTATCTACTTACTTCAAAGCATTGTATGTGATGTAGGCCAATAAATGTTTTACTTAACACGATTAAAACAACTCAGTCTGCTCTCACTCACTTTTTTTTTCTTCCCTGTCTTCCACATCATATCATTAGGTATATCAGTTTATTTATTAGTATATCATATCAGTAGGGTAGGTAGGCAGTCTTAATAAATTGTAAATGTAATAAACTAAAGAAATAATTACGGTACCAATACTTCCAAAACCTTAATCTATAGGTTTTCAGTGGAAGAATCAGTTTTCTATTTACCAAAATGGAAAACTAAATCAAATATGCACTGATTCTCTCGCCCAAGTATCCGTATCTCAAACTTGGCTTGGAGCCTGTCAAACTACAGATAGATATTGATAGCGCTGGCTGTCACGGCGCGCGATTGATTGATTGGAGGCAACTACCCTCATTTTTGCTCCGGGGAGTTTTAAGGGTAAAATGTTGGAAGTCAAAACGGAAGTCTCTGATTGTATAAAACGATGATGACATTCATTTTTGGTAGAGAATTATTGTTGCTCTGTATAGGTGCATACTTTTTAACGTTTGATTCATCATCATCAGCCGCAAGACTGTCCACTGTCCACAAGATGTCCACTGCTGAACAAGGGCCGCCCAATAGATTTCCAAAGTGCTCTGTTACAAGCGACCTGCATCCAGTGCGTTCCTGCTACCTTTATTCGTCGTCTGTCCATCTTGCCGGTGGACGCCCTTCGCTACGCTTTCGATCAAATGGTCTCCAATCAAGAATCTTTCTGCCCCAGCGGCCATCAGTCAGATACCCGAACTATCCCATATAGAGAGAGGGGTATTTTTATGTGGCAATAGTTCAGGTCAAGTTTCGAGGAACTTTCGTCTGTTGCAATCGCTTGTTTAATGACACTATTATTATACACTAGTGGTTCCCCGCGACTTCGCCCGCAAGAGTTGGATTTTCAATATAAACTTTCATCCACCATTTCACCCCCTTAATGTTTTTATATGGCGACAAAATGCAGCCTATGTCCTTTCCAGGGTCTCGAACTGTCTCCATACCAAATTTCATCTCAATCGGTTCAGTGGATTAAGCGTCAAGAGGTAACAGACAGACAGACACACTTTCGAATTTATAATATTAGTATGGATTTTTTGTCTTTCCCCGAATAAATAAGTAGTGGTCAGAAAACACAAAGCGTTACGCATACTCAACCTAATTCCACAAAAAGCAACGTCGTGTTATAAATGTGGCAAGAAAGTAGGACCTTTTAAATTAATTAGTTCAAAAAAGGGGTGTGTAACCCTTAAGTAATGTTGAAACTTAGTTTAAACGGCTGCAAACTGTCATTGCCGTAAAACTAGAAATATATGGTTGTGTATCTATTTTTTTCTTTCAACCAACATTTTTATAAATTGGAGGAAATCCTAAAAAATACTTTAGAACTAGGTAAAGATTTTGTTTATTTTTACGTCTGACTATCTAACTTGTCTGTACCAGCAAATCCCAAGGCTGAAACTGTTAAAAATTCAAAAAAAAAGTTTTGAAGGTTCTGTAGTCTAAATTTTGCGTTTAATTTTAAAAAAATAATGTACAGTTTCATGTAAATTAAAACATCTAGGAAACTTTATTTTCAGATTTTGATTCCAGGTAATGGAATTGTTTGTTGATGTCCATAATTTTTCTCCCGTGGCAAAAGGCTTGTGTATATTTCCTTTTACTCATCACTGGGTTTATATAAAAACGTGTATGTAATGAACTGTTAAAAACGATAACTACCTAGTTTTCGTTTATTTAAGCCATTGTTCCCCCCAGGTTTTGGGATCTTGATCGACAGAGAAACAACAGTTGTCCTATCAGGTTTCGTACGGAACCCTAATAAAAGAATGACCCAAAAAGCCGGTTGACAATGGGTCATTCTCGGCCCAAGGCAGCCTTCAAAATGGCGGCCGGCTGTATATGGGTGCAATGACATCACCGTGATGACTCTATGGTCACAGTTTCGTGTGGTGAAAGAAAGTTGCATACGTATTATAGTCCGTGCCATTTAAACTTGCACAAAAGGTCATTGACTCCCCTGTACCACTGCACGCCGACATGGGATCGCGGCGAACCAAAACACAAGGCGTAGCGATAGAAGTCTGTGTAAACAAACGTTTATTGGTACGAGACGACCTTGACCCGAAAAATTGACATGTATTACAAACATTTGGCTACTGCATTAAAAACAAGCAATATGCTGAGGGACAGCCGACATTTTATGTAACTGGAAATGAATAATGAAATAAAAATAGTTGCATCATTCATTATTAATAAAAAAAAGTATTTTTCTATATCCAGCGTTATTATCGCGGAAGCAGTTGGTAGGTATTATTCAAAAATTCATTTTTTTAGCAGATATCTTTAACCGATTGAGCTGAAATTTTGCATACACGTTAAGTTTGGATGACAATGCATGGTAAGATGTGTGACGTCATTCTTAATTCAACATGGCGAAGCATCCAAGATGGCGGGCTCGTTATTTTCAATGCATTTCTACAATATGGGTATGAATATGAAATGAAAGGGCTTGCTAAGAGTAGCTCGATATATAAGGTCCGACCGTCTTGGTGTAGTGGTTCGCACCCCGGACTTCTAAACCAGGCGGTTGCGGGTTCGAATCCCGCAAGGGGCAAATGTTTGGGTGATGAGCACGAGCATTTGTACCTAAGTCATGGATGTTTATAATTGTATATAATTATGTCTATCCGTTATCCTAGTCATCATAGCACAAGCTCACGCTTAGTTTGGGACTAGGTATTTGTGTTTGTTGAAACAATTTATTTATTTATGTATTATTTAAGGTGACGTTATTCCAAATTCAATATGGTGAACTTCTAAAGATGGCGGACTAAGTTTTTTTTTGCTTTTGTACAATGTGGGTATCAATTGAAAAAGCTTGCTGAGAATAACTCAATAAATAGGGTGACGTCATTCCAAATCCAATATGGCGGACTCCTAAAGATGGCGGACTAAGTTTTTTTTATCTTTCCTGCAATATGGGAAGCAAACGAAAGGACTTGCAGAGAATTAGCATGCGAGTTTAACTCCGTTGCTCTGATCCGTTCAGAAATTTGTTGTATTGGGTTTTCTTTGCGTGAAAAAAAGGCGTGTTAAAACCCATGCGGTGAAAACGGTGAAGGTAAACACCGTGAGGAAAAACCTGCACACTAGTGGCTAGTGTGTGAGATGGAAAAGGCAGTGGCAAACCATTCCAATAAATATTGCCAAGAAAGTCGTGTGTGTTTCATTCCACATAATGATTACGACCCTCAGTCATGAGGTATACGACTGTGAAGAAAAGGGGTTTTCTTGAAGTCCTCGATTATAATTATTGAGGTTGATCGATTGTTTTGAGTCTGAAGCATCGATAGGTAAACTTTGACGAGTTACATTTTGGTGAGATATGCGTCAACAGCATTGGTTCGTCTGTCTAGGAGAAGGATAACTTCAAATCAAACTGGAATTGTGTTTACGCTGCGTAAGGCTTAGCTTGAAGTTACAGCAATTAGCTTAAAGCTATTTTATGCCCTACGCGGCGCATTCCTCCTATTCTTCAACACCCAAGACAAGGTGTTGTATCCCACCCAGTCGGGTTATAAGTTATGTCACAAATAAATGAAATGAAATATTGTTTATTTGCGTTTGTATAGGGTGTACAGAATACTTATTGCAGCTCAATTTTAAAGCAGATATCTTAAACCTATGAGCTGAAATTTTGTATACAGGTTTAGCTTGGATGACAATGCATAGTTAGCTGTGTAAGTCGTCTAAGACGTCTTTGATGAGCTGACTTCCATTTTTTAAAACTCACTATCTCGCCGAGATACCATTATACGAAAAAGTATTTCAGCGGAGCAACGACTCGCTTTTCGCAATTTCTTCTATTAGGCTCATTTTGTGCACGTCCTGGACTAACTGCATTCGACGGTCAAATGACAGACGCGGCTAGCTGTCAACATCAGCCGGCGGCAGCCGCCAATGCGTCGACAGCACGTCGACGGCATGTCGACAACTAGCCGCCGACTTCTAACGTCGGCTGCAGTTACATACGTCGACATCAAACTGCTGTTCGTGTGTAAAAGCTCTAACAATTACTTCATACTTAAAAACATCGTTCAAACTTGTGTTCAAATGGAATTACCTACGATGATAGCATAAACATATTGTAAAGGTAAATTACACAAACTAACCTGCTTGCGGTTCGAGAATTCTTTTACGCATCTTTTTATTCTTCTCAGGTTCCATCTTCACTTATAATAAGTAAAGAATGGAGAAAACAGCAACAAAATAAAACAAACACAAACGTAACAAAGAACAATAATAGAAACTTATCAAAAAATAACGACTGATAATAACACGTGAACACTTCCAAAATACGTAAATTAAAAAAATCTAATTATTTTTTTAATTATTTATTTTAAATCAGATTACAAGGATCCATAAAAGTTAGTAGTCACTTAGCCTATATTAGTAAATAAATAATAACTAAACTGTAATTAAATAGCACAGGATCCCAAAAATCATGCCCCAGAGACATGAAGTCGGATTCAGTGCTTTAAAATGGGACAATCCACTCTGCTAGACATAATTTTTAGAATGCTGTTGGCACTACCTCGAACGCGATGGAGCAGTGAAGCCACTCTGTTCCTGATGATGGCGGAAAATCCATCAGTACGAGCCTTCGCGAACATACCGGAAGCGCTACACCACCTCGGCAGCCCCAACAACATTCTAAAACCGTTGTTGTACTGTATACGAAGGGCGTTGTATGCTTTCTGCGTATAATCGACCCATAGGCTGCAGGTATAAAAGCTCTGGCAGTAGGCGTTAAAAAGAGTAATTTTAACTGCTTTACTACATCTAGCAAACCTACGGGCCAACATATTGCATCTTACAGCCAGCGCCCTTCGTTCTCTCTCAATATCTGCGGTGTCTGAGAGACTACCCGAGACCCAGTGACCACCTGGGTCAAACTTAAACTGGTCCAGGGAGACCACTGCTCCACACATACGAACCGGGGGGACGCTAGCAATCCTCATACCCTTCGGCTGAAAGATGAGAAATTCGCTCTTGTTTGTGTTGTACCTAAGCCCATGCACCCTCGCATAGTCCTCACAGACACACACTAGTTTTCTCAATGCACCGATTGAGGGACTTAACAGGACCATATCGTCAGCGTAACTTATGTTATTGATAAAAGTACCATCTATGGAACAGCCTACCTTAGTCCTGCTAAGTCGCCCAATCAGCGCATTGACGTACAGATTAAAAAGACGAGGAGAACTCAGCCCCCCTTGTCTTACCCCACATTTCAATCTATACGCATCAGACATTGCTCCCGCCCATCGTACAACATTAATTTAGTTTTTGTACCAATAATCAAAAATAGCTACGACTTCGTCGGGTACATCTGTCTCATTTCTCATCTTCGTCCAGAGCAACTCATAGGTTACCATATCGAAAGCCTTCGAAAGATCAAGGAAGCAGGCATAAACCGGCGTTTTCCTGTAGGTGTAGTACCGGACAGTGTGCTTAAGACAGTATATAGCTGTGTCCGTCGACAATCCGGCCCGAAAACCGAATTGCCTGTCATATAGGTGTACATGTGTTTTTAATATATCATCAAGTAAACCGTCCAGCACCTTTGCTATTATAGTGGCCAACGATATGGGCCTATAGTTACCTTTATCAGAAGAGTCGCCGGTCTTGTTCTTGATTATTGGCACAACCACCGTCTTCATACAGTCCTCCGGCAGGAAAGTGTGCCTCACACAGAATGTATAAAACATGCTCAAAACCCTCGGCAAGTGCACACCCGCGTGACGGAGGTGCTCAATGCCAAGACCATCATGCCCAGGCGACTTACCTCTAGTCATGGAACGTATCACGCGATCTATATCTTTCGCCGAGAATTTTACTTGCGGCTTGTAGGAATGACAGTCTTTGACACCAGGCACCCCCGCCGCAGAACTACCCGTTTTCAACCAAAGGCTCGACATAAAAATGCTTTCTAAAAACATTTGCGATTTGATTAGGCTCACTGACACCGTCGATATTCAAAGGAGCAGTTTGCTTGGGATTTAGCTTTTTTGTACTTTTCCAGAAGGTTTTAAAATCCTTTTTTGTGTGTAAACTAGCAAGAATATCCATCCTGATCTGCTCAGCATTATTTTGGCACCACGTTAATCTTGATTTGAAGACTTTTCGCGAGTTTTTTATATTTTCATAATGTAAGCCACAAGTCGGCTTGCCATACAATAACCATGTCTCAAAATTTAACCGAGCAGCCTCGTGCGCAGACCGAACATGGACATTCCAGCCGACAACAGACTTATTTTTTAACTTAGACCTATCGCCGGTGCCTTTAAAGCTAGCAATGGCTGAATCAGTCAATATACCTACAATCTCTTTATACATGTTATTAATGATTTCTCGATGTTCTGGGTTTGTACACATATGATCACAACAATTTGAGAGATCAGATGGAAAGTCAACCTGTCTAAATTTATCATTACATAACTCCTTAAATATCTCAATTTGACTGTCATCCCGCTCTCCCCACACTATCTGAGAGTTTGTATGACTTGTAACATTATTAAAACGGTGAGGTTTTACTTTCTCTAAGTTTATCTTTTCAAGTAAGGGGAAATGGTCAGACCACGTACAATTATAATCTACATGAACGTCTACCACAGATGGCCAGGCAGCCTCTGTAACTAGAACTGTCTAGTCTATCGAGCCAACTCGTCCCGCCGTGGGAATCACTTAAAAACGTGAATGTGTTCATATTGTTCATTTTCCTAATATCTGCGCAAACCCAACGTTGGTCATTACAAAAATCAATAAGTTCATTTCCAAAAAGTTCCTGCGGGTGTGCATTAAAATCTCCTAACATATAAACAAATTCTACACCAGCATTTTCAACAATTGCATACATTTCACTTAAGCAGTCCGTAAACTCGATCAAGTTGTCCTTAGAATCTACCAGCATGTACACCGAGAACACAAGCATCGAACGATCACTCACACATAATTTAATAGCGGTGAGACGTACGCTATTACACTCAATCACTCTCACAGAGTCAAATGCACTTTTTCTCCATAGAAGGGCAACCCCACCATACCATATTATGCCGCACCGGGTGAGCCATTACAAAATAGCGTACAGGTATAGCACCCCTGACCTTTCAAACCACTAACGGTTAAGTGCAATAAGTCATAATTTATCATTTTCGGAGTCAAAATTATATAATGATAAATATCTATGCATGGTCAACTACTGTTAATCCTTTATGGAAAAAATGAAATTTCTAATTATTGTGTTTATATTTGTGGTTAAAGTAATGTCAATTAACCGAGTTTTTAAATTAAAACCAAGTAACTGCCTAAAAACTTTCAAAACGTAAATTAAAAGAAAATTTATTTTAATAAAGAAATCTGTGTTTTATTTACAAAATTGCGAAACTAATACTAAAATTTTTCATGTTTTAGAGTTGTTTCGTTCTCGGACGAGCCGTGGTATTATGAAATCAGCGATAGGTCGGGATTATCGCTATTTTATACGATGAGCGACACGTGTCGTAAAGTTTGGGCATTTTTTGGTACAGGTGGGGTCAATAACGTTTAAATGGCACGGACTATAGTAGATCAACTTGTATATGGAATAATCACGATTTAGAATTTAATTCAATTATGATTTATGATCTGTTAAACTTTGCCTGTAATTTTGACATCTTGGTATGGTATGATCATTCAAGCCCTTATTCTTTAGGCAGAAAAAAAACTTACTTAGCTTATTTAACATCCTGTTTCTATATTGTCGGCTGTTTATTTATTTATTTGTTTACAATAAGATAATCCGCTGTCCTGCTTATTTATTGAGAAATCATTCTATAAAAATTCAAGAATGGATAAGAAAGTGTTTATTTTAATCTTCTGTGTTTATCATTAATGTTTTATTTTTTACTAATGATTTTCTAATCTTAATTTCTGTATTATCTTAAGTTTTATCATCCCGCATAATGTAGGGGTGACTCAGAATCCGAACTGTCTCTCATTCTACATTCTCATGAGACATTCCGATCCCCTCAACATCACCTGTCCCTGCTGACATTTAGCATGCCGGCGAGGCACCGTACGTTCTTTCGTTTTGCAGTAAGGTTGCGCGCGAACTTGTCGGCCTATTATACCTATGTTATCTATGATATGCTTGTATATTTTCTAACAATATCGTTATTTTGTTGCAGGTAATAATGGTAGTTTCAATTACTAAGCGGTAACGGAACAAGCAACGAGCTACTTACCAAACACTGCTCTGGTATACAAGAAGATAAGTACTTTTATTAAATAAGAGATTATTTACAAGCGTTTTTCCGCGATTTTGCTCTCCCATACATAAGTTTCAACGTACAAATTTGTATCCCCACTTTCACCCCCAAATATGATGATTTATGAGATAAAATCTATCCTATACCATTTCCAGTTTCTTAAGCTGTCTCCACACTTATCGCAGAGTTCACGAACACATGATGAATTTTTAAACAACCGTTTTAATATTATTTGAGATATTTGGTATGGAAATTGTGTCTGTCAAACAAACCGTCTCTATGTTTTAAAAGTTGTTTACAGACATGCGGACATAGTTACTTTTGTATTCAAAAGGGGTAGATAGATAGGAAGCTCTTTATTGCACACCATAAAAGTATCAATGCAATCCTTTACTGCACAATTAAAATAATCAAGTATCAAGAAGTCCTACTAACCTACGTCTACTGCAAATTGGTGTCAAATTATGCCTCACAGCTTCTGTATGGCATCAAGGTTCTGTAATTTCACACGTGAACGCCGCTTGTGAACCCGATACGAAATGGTTTATGACATAGTGGGTTTACTTAATTGATTTCATCCTTGCATTGTTTTCAAGTAAGGGATCTTCTGAATTTCAATAAGTTATGTTAGGTGATTAAATTGTGATAATAAAGTTTCCAAGATCGAGTATTTATGACCATCAATACAAAACTTTAGAGTTACGAGCTCCACACAATATAAAAATATTTATAAAGAAATATAGTTTTGCCTTGTACATAGTAAATGGCCGAGCGAAGGTGAATTACCTGCTGAAAAGATCGTTTCAGCATTGTAAAAACCTGAATTTTTAACCACACTCAAAATTATAAAACGAACTTAAACAAATAATCATTTTATTTTGCGTTACCGCGTGGGAATGAGCGCAGGCTCACCAACTCCTGAACCACAAAACTGGTGATTAATGGAACATTAAAACAAAAGATCATAAAAAAATAGTTTATTACACCCCAGTCGTTGAATCACTTGGGCACAGAAGCAGCAACTTTAGCAGCGGCAGCAACTTTAGCAGCAGCAGCAACTTTAGCAGCGGCAGCAGCGGCGCCAGCTGCAGGGGCGGCAGCACCCTCGCCCTCCTTTTCCTTAAAGCCCATGTACTGGTTCCCGTAACCACTCCCGTACCCGCTACCATAACCCCCACCGTAGCCTTGCTGCCCGCCGGAGTAACCACCGTACCCGCCAGCACTGCCACCGCCGGCTCCATACTGAGACCCTTGCCCTCTGTCATGAGCGCCCGAGGAATGCGCCTGGGTGATCTGATAGAAATAAGACGAATGATAAGACTGATGGGAATTCTTCTGGTATTCTTACAACTGGCTTGCTATAAGACGGTTGGATGGCTTTAGCATGATGTGGTCAAAAAAACTATCAATCCGTGCCGCGGATTGGTCACATCTCAGTCATTTGTGTGCGTGCACAGCGCGCCACGGAGCGTTGTGAATTGAAACTGTGCTCCTTATGCTTACAACAGAGTTCTCGAGTGGTATCGCACACATAAATAATTTTGGCGACTCAGGTTCGTGATGGATAATCAAGTTATTATAATACATATATCTTCTTTTTATGATTTGCGCTTTAAACTGTACGGCCTCTGCTTCAAGTCATTTTAAAGAGTTTAGAAAAAAAGAGAAATATCAGCATAAGAGAGAATTATTAAAATACAATTGTGATTCTCACCTGAGTGAAGCTATTCTCGTGGTGCCCCATATCGTGGCTTCCCTGAGCACCACCCTGATGGTACCCTTGCTGTCCATACCCGCGGCCACCTTGCTGGTACCCCCCTTGTCCGTAGCCTCCACCCTGCTGGTAGCCCTGCATGCCGCCACCACCGCCGCCGCCAACCATTCCCACTCCCCCCACTGGTGGGACCACGGGTGGGATCACTCCGACACCACCCCCCATCATGCCTCCTCCCATGCCGCCTCCCATGCCGCCTCCCATGCCTCTTCCTATGCCTCCTCCCATGCCTCCCATGCCGCCGACGACGGGTACATATGGTTTGGCGTGGGCACCCACGCAGGCCAGGGCTAGGATAATCTAAAAAAGTTATTCTACGTTTAGTCGTTTACGTTAGGTTCACCGGTAACAGTGACTGTATTTTTTTAAGCAAGTTTATTTTAAAGATATAGTTTAAGTTTAGGTCGTATGGGACTGACATACCTACTCTGTAAAAGTCCCTAATCAATAAAAACAAATAAAAACGTATAGTTGCTGACGAGAATAAATTGGAGGCCCTACTTTTTAATTGTAGTATATTTTATAATTAACCCTCGTCGAAAGACTCTATGAGCCGCCATAGAGTGACGTGCATTTGTCGGAACGATGCCATAACGCCCTCTGCCAAAGCGCCTATTAATTTTTACTATGGGACCATTATGTTGATTCTCACCTACAATGTTAGGATCAAACTGGAAAAGTATCAAATTGGTATTTTTAGGGTTCCTTCTAGGATCACTTTATCGTCTGTCTGTCAAGACCCTTTTTTCAGGAACTCGAGAAGTTACCAAGTTGAAATTATCATTAAACACGTGGCTGCGCCGGACTTTTCGCAGGGGATTTTTATCAACCCTGTAACTTCCCCTAATGGGAAGTTGGGAAGGTAGGTTTTACAGCACAAGTAAAGTCCGAAAACCGTACACTATGTTACATCGTAGAGAAAAAAACCTTTGTTGTTTTGAGACGACCCTCTATGCATGATTACCAAGTATATTACACACATTAGTGTGTTAATTTAACTTTTAAAAAAATTGCCCATGTCGCTCTTGTGAATCTATTTTAAAATCGGTTTAGTAGTTCCGGCTCTACAAACAAACTCATAAACTTACAAACCTTATCCATTTATAAATTACTAGTGGTTTCCCGCGACTTCGCCCGCAAGAGTTGGATTTTCCATACACACTTTCATCCCCCATTTCAGCCCCTTAATGTTTTTATATCGCGACGAAAAGTAGCCTATGTCCTTTCCAGGGTCTCGAACTGTCTCCATACCAAATTTCATCTCAATCGGTTCAGTGGTTTAAGCGTCAAGAAGTAACAGACAGACAGACAGACACACTTTCGCATTTATAATATTAGCATGGATTTAATATGCATTATGAACTGGTTTATTTTTGGTGTTTGACTAAAAAATCGATAGCTTAGTAACAACTACTAAACTGCTCTGTAGCATTTCTACTTCTACGGATTTTGTGGTTATCGTCATAGCTTTCCAATTTCATAGCGACCGTAGTAAACAATAATAGAGTTTGTAATTATTGCTCAGGCCTTGTTTTATGTTATGACTAAGAGCTAGTCGAAGTAAAACATTAAAGTAAAGCCGTTTTAAGTGTCCACAAACCGATGAAATAAACTCAAAAATGAGTGTTAAGTTTTACAAGCGAAACATAATAAAAATAAAATGGTTTTAGTTCTTAAGTTGACTAAAACATACATATATAGTATACTCATAATAAGTATTATCTTGCCTTACGAAAGTTTAAAAACGTAGTTAAATTAAATGAATTACCGATTTTCGTAAGTGGCGTAAAATATAAGAATGTAAAAACAACTCTAGTTTCACCCACAAAACAGAACTTTGTGAATTCGGCTTTAAATATTTAATTTCAAAGTGTTTTCAAAACAATTTGATAGTTTAAATTTTGACTGAACTGCATTCAAAGTATTTTTAAACGTTAACAAAGCGCAGCTGGCGTGTTTTAAAAGTGTTAAGTTTAATATTTTAGAAAATAAACTGTTGACAATGCTGCAATATTTTAGGCTAACTTCTCAAACAATGGAAGGTTTTTATAAACAAAGTAACTTAAGCATTTTCTTATTTTCTGTTACGAGTACATTGTAACTACAGAGTCCAAAAATACCATTCCAACTAAACAGTCAACACAATAGTTCGATTTAACGCTACGAGTACAGTCGGCGGCGAATCACCCAAATCTGTCAAAATATCCAAATGATATTTACCTGTATGCAATCAACATTAGTTTGAAAATTAGTTGCAGAAATTTGACAGATCGTGGTAGGTTAATATGCTGTGTGAACATACTTAACGGTGCTACATTCCTAATACATGTTCTTAACGCACTAACATTCTTGGCAGGGTTTACAGACTCGATCGTCAATAAAATAGGTACTTTATCAAACACTTAAACGCCTATTTCCCGTATCTAGACATAGTACATAAAAAAGCTACAGTATTTCGACGCTATTGTAAAGTTGTATTTTAAAATGTTTACATGAATTTATCTACCCTATTGGGGGAGGGAAAAAAGGAAAGATGCTGGGGCACTTAGTGCGATACGATTACCATAAAAGAGTGATTGTAGACGGAAAAGATAAAGAGTAAAGCCAAGAAGGTCATGGACCAAGTAAAAGAAACTTTTGGTGTCGTGCTGTACCGGGAGGTAGAGAAGAAGGCTTGAAATAGAGACGAATGGAAAAGACTAGCGACTCTTGTTGGTACAGCTCTTAAATTTTAGATAGATTGATTGAAGAAATGGGAATACTTATTAATTACTATCGTTTTACTAGACACAATAGATCCTTATGAGACTCATGGCGTTGCGTGTATCCTACGAACCAAATTAGTACGAAATACCGATTAAACACTTCAAAAGAAATTGAATATATTAGTAACAATGAATTCGAGAACTCACCAATCCCTTCATGGTTGCTCCGATTCACCAACAAAGACTGAATGATGATACGAAAGGTACACTAACTTTTATACTTGTGTCATCAATAATCGATTATATTGTTATTAGAACTCAACTAATAACGGTTCATCTAATTAACGACTCGTTAACGAGTGTCTGGGGGAACCACAGCTGGTAAATATGATGGCGTCATAGAAGACAATAGTTCGAAATAGTTTAGTGCCAAAAAACCCTTAAATATTTCTTAGAATCGGTGTCATATGATTTTGCTTAAATGACCACAGTCTGTGAGATAACAGCCTAGTCAACTATACTAATATTATAAAAACGTAAAGTTTGTATGAGCAGTAATCTCTGGAACGAACTACTAAATCGATTTTTAAAATTCCTTCACGAGTAGAAGATATATTTATTCTGATTGGTAGCTAGCTGTATTTTAAACCTTATAAAGACGTAAAGTGTGTATAAGAAATAATCTCTTCAACTAACTACTGAATCGATTTTGAGCATTCCTTCACGAGTAGAAGCAGTATTCATTCTGAGTGGGAGCTGTATTTTAAACCGGGGCGGCTCGTATGAAGTTAAAAATATGTATGCTTTTTATTATTATTTACTTCTGCTGCCAGCTTTTAGCTCATTTCCTGACTATTATTAAATAGTAGGAATTCGATTCCATATTTTCTACGTCATTTGTGAAAACCTGATATCATTCAACACCACTTTTTTATCTTATGCATAATGTAATGATCCTACAGAAAAAAAATAAATATCATGGAGACATACTCAAAATCACCACACTCATGCATTTAATGATTAATTCAATGTAAGTAGAACTATGAATTGGCTGTTAAGTTTTGCTTATGATAATTAGGATCAATTTAATAATGCCTCTCTTAATTCTATTTACTAGAATCACATTGTCTTGTAATTGACTAAAATCCATAATAATTGAAGTAATTAACTGAGGTCACTCGCTAAAAATGCGGAATAGGGGCGAAGAATTTTTCATATTAACCAATACAATTATTTTTGTCTTTGTACTAAAAACGAATGTATAAACCTTATATTTTTAATTGATGAACTTGTTCAAACTCACCAACTTTAAAACAACCGGTTAACCTCAATTGACAGTTATTTTGCCAAAATATGTAAGAATATGCTAAACCGGCTGATTAAAGTAAGTAAGATAAGGTTGAAAAAAGGTGAGGGGTAAAAGGGATAATGGGCTAATTGGGGCGAAAAAATATCGAATGATCCAATGATCATGAAAATCGGTCCAGCCATTATTAAGTTATAATAAATCATGTAATTAGGATTATTGATTATAAAGAGCAGTTATAAAGGTGAAATTAAGGCCCTAGTTCAATTTTAAAACAGTCTGCAAACATAGATTGACGATTTATTTGACACAATTCCCCAACAAAATAACGCTGTTTAAAAATTAAACGTGTGTTGGTGAACCATAATAAAACGTGTAACCAAGATGTCTTTTTATGAAGAGCAGTACAAGGTTATTTTGCTTCGCAAAATAGTCTAATGAGCTGGTAACATATTTTTATTTCTTACAGAATTATTAACAACCTTTGTCCTATTAAAAACTTTTTGCCAGTGTTTCCCTGTAGCCAACGTGCCAACATGACTTGTATGCACCCCTCGTTGCCAAACACGTGCCTCGTTGGGAAACATTTTTCTTTTCATGTTTACTTCACTCATTGGGGTACCTACTTTGTTTTAACTTAGCTCGTATACATAAAGGATGATCCCCGTGGTCAAGGTAGCCCGCCGATTTTCATGATCTCGCCGTGGCTGAGGTCCCGGGCGCTATTATACATGTAATCTGTGGTCCAGGGTTCGATCCGGCTCGGATCATTACAAAATACAATTTTTTTATAGTATTGTTTTGGGTCTGGGTGTTGTGGTTCCACGATTGTTTTTTTTTTATTTTCATAACACAAATGTTTAGCAACTTACTTTGGGATCAGTCAGAGCAATGTATGTGATATTGTCCAATATTATTTTTTTAATATTTTAAATAATAGGCAGACTTTTGACCGCAATCTCACCTGATGGAGCGACGATGCGGTCGAGGATGGGACATATCTATCTAGTATCAAATCATAGTGTTTAGGGAACATTTCAGCCGGTAACGTATTCCACTCTCTCGTCGTACGCAAGAGGAACGTGGATTTAAAACGTTTACGTAAAGATGCATAAGATCCTGGAATATAATCGATAGTAAGTAAAATTACCTAACTTACCGACACGGCACATCACTGGTCTTCACATGTAACCCGCTGGTCTCCGCAAATCCTCAAATGTATGCAAATGTAGGCGGTTGGAAACCTGCAAATTCATGTATTATGTACATTTGATATTGAATTTCGCGATAATGTCGTTATGGAGTTCGCCATTCCAGATTGTGGGAGTGGGGAAGGGAGGGATGTGCCGTTATATTATCGATTAGAACTAAAAGTATCGCCGCTTGATGTAGACTTGTGTTTTGTTGTTGTTTCTTTTAAAATACAATTCTGCACTAGAGAAGACATAATAGGTAGGTATGATTAAAAATAATATCGTACTATCCGTACGGGCAAACATCTTTTCGGATTTTTACTATTAAAAATGACTACTCTGACCTGATTTTCACTAATATAATTGAGTACCAATCATAGTATCATCGAACACTAACGTGCACAATTAATTTAGACTTTCACATTAGACTGAAAAAAAAAAAAACAGCAGGTAAACATCATTTAACGGTTAAAGAATTCTCGTACAAAATATTTATTTTTTATTTATTATGCATATAACATAAAGCAATATTTATAAAATATTTATCGTTTTAGTATTTTTTTTTATTATTATTATTTGGGAAACATACAGTTGTTATGGCATAAATATAAACAACACTTATAGATAACACAAAAACCAATTAAGTTTCCTTAGACTAATATTACGTTTCATTTTAAGCAAACCCAAAACCTACAAAAGATTACATTTCAAAAAGAATTTAAAGAAAAAAAAAAGTTTATGAGTCATAATATAATTACCACAAAAGCTATTGGCAGTCACATGACAGATCGTGGATTTGTTTTTTAAAATGAAGTAAAGTTGAAGCAAATATATCAACTCCTTGGTACCTGTGGTTGTGACTGCGGCAAGTAGGTACGCGGCAGAAAAGTGTTGGAAACATATTTAGTCCTATATGTGGGCACATAAAAAATACTTTTATGACGTGCGCTAAGTCGGGAACATTGTAAACTATTTTTCTGAAAAGAAAGGGGGAGTCGATAAGGTGCAGTAATCATCTAAATTTTTTTTAATGGGTTTATTGGTTCATTTATCTCATATATAATCATCTCATCTCATTTATTTATTGTTTGTCCTGTTTGTGCTTTATGTTCAATTTCTTATTTGTGAGGACCTATAAGTGTTTTTTTTTCATTGCTACTGTTAATAGTTACTTTTAGATTAGAAGCCTTGGTCTTCCTAATATAAATAAATAAATAAAAAGTAATCTATAAAGAAATGATTGACCTCTTTTAATTTGTCGACTATGCAGAGAAGGTACGGATTTCATGTGCTTACAAGAGTCGGGAGTATTCGCGCATCAAACATGTGGCTTACAGAATTTTTCTCACGTTAATGTTTTGAGCAAATATTTTGATTGTTTATTTATGTAATATGTGTTTATTTATCCCGGTTAATCATAAAGCATTACGTTTCTGGATCTTTAAACGTAGTAGTAGTAGTAGGTATGTCTATTCGTTATACTAGTCGCCATAGCACAAGCTTACGCATAGTTTGGGGCTTTGAAACAATTTATTTATTTAATAAAAACAGTAGAGAACGTACTACATACCAAATTAAGTTACTACGTACTAGGGGATCAGGTGGAAATAAAATATTTAACAGTAGGTAATTATTAATTATTTCACTACACAGCGATTCCGATGGGAATAAAAATTAATACAAAATATAATGGGTCTCAGTTTTGGGGGATCGGATGGGAATATATATCACATTAACACGTATTAATAGCTAGGTACAAGCGTTAAGTGCGTCGTTGTTCTAGTGGTCAGCACGCTGGGTACTATTCACGAGGTCCCGGGCTCGAATCCCAGGTCGGGCCGAGTGTTGGGTTTGTCTGTCTTGAAATAACTCTGACACAGCTCACCGAATTATGAGATTCACTCTCATAATTCGGTGAGCTGTGTCAGAGAACAGAGAGTGCACCTGTGTATTGCGCACACACTTGTGCACTATAATAATCCCGCGCAGTTGGCCAATCACGGTTTAGATTGGCCGCTCTGCTAGTCGAAATACGGCTAGGAGGACATTATTATTACTAGTGTTTCCAATCACGGTTTAGATTGACCGCTTTACTAGTCGAAATACGGCTAGGAGGACATTATTATTACTAGTGTTTCCAAAATATTTTCGGACACTATTAAGTGACTGTTTAAGAACGCTGTAACTGCCTACCTACAGGAAAAAAAATGGAACTAATTTAAGTATATAAAGAAGAATTTGACCTGCCTACCTCTACTGTGATTTTTGTAAAACATTTTTAATTGGAGGACATCAGAGGTCCCGTCAAAGTATTAAAATAGAAAATCTTCGGGTATTGGCGTGGGAATGTATAAAACGTGAGCTCATTAGTTCGTTTTTGCCTTTAATTTGAAAGATTTCGCATTTCTTTGATTTGGGGGAAAAATCTTTTTGCAAATGAGTCGTCATTGTGACGGTTACCTAATGTTACAAAAGGAAATGTAGAATCGTTAATATTTATTAAAAAAATTCGGTATTGTCGACCTTTTCCTACGGTATTTTCCGGCTGAGGGAATATAGGACAATATTTTAATGAAAAAAGTAACATTTTATCACAATTTCTCTCTGACAAACTACTTAAAGACCTTTTTTATTGAAATACAATTAATTAATGACATTCATCAAATTAAAGTGGGCAGCACATTAGGTTACCCATTTGAACGACGATAACAGCTTTTATTACGTAGGGAAGAGAGGCGGTCTTAAAGTCAAAGTGAGTTAGTCTGACGTGCGGGCCGTGTGTGCAATAAATAATGGGATACCTAATTTACCTCATTAACAAATTTATTACTTAGTTATAAATTTGAAATAACAGTGAAAAATGCTGCAAATTACATTTTTAACTCGTAAAAATAATATTTTCGCAAATAGGTTTCTCTTGGTTACGTGACTTGGAGATTTCCCAGAAGCATTGCAAATGGCTAATTACCCAGCTTTTTACTCGTTCCCCGGCAGGCTACGTGGAGAAAACTTGTCTTTTTGAGGGTAGGTTAATAAATATTTTAGCTTCATTTAAATGAGAGTTTTGAGCTTAACCAACCTTTTTATAGTTATTTATGTTTTTATTCTTTTTTCTGTAGTAAATTTTGTTTTTAATTATTTATGGGAATTTCCTTTTATTGAATGTTAATTACCCCGTAATTACTGTTTTACCTCATAATAGAGTTTACTGTTTACTCTATGCGCAGAACCCTAAAGGTTTCAATATTGAAAGTATTATTAGCGTAAGGAACCTTAAAAAGAATGACTAAAGAATATTCCAGAGCTTATCGATACGGAGCCCATAATTAACACCCTTACAACATCCCTTTGAGAGCTGGGCTAAAGAAAAATGCAGTGTTTACTTGCCAGTAATTATTAAACAGATTTTTACCCGAGCGAATTTTGTATTTTTGATATTTGCTCGGCCATTTTAATGTAATGCAAGTACGCGGTTTGACGTTTTAAAAGCAATTTGTATACGTTTTAAAAATATTGGGAGGTGAGTTATAAAATAACCTACTATTTTGTACTAACTCTAGACACTATACCCCTTACTAATAATGATTTTGACATTGCTATTACATATGAGATGAGACGGCTAATTTAAAATGTTAGTCTCCACCACTATGCCCTGTCTTAATTCCAAACCAGCCATCTCGTAGATAAACAAGTATTAAAGCAATGTCAAGCAAACAAGTATGAAAGAGGGTAAGTTTGTAGTATTTTAATGCAAATTTCTTATTGCATGGTCGGTCTTAAAATCTGGTAATCGAATAATGTCCTCCTAGCCGAATTTCGATCACGGCGGCCTATCTCAACAGTGATTAGCCAACTGCGCAGGATATATAGTGCACCTGTGTATTGTGCACACACTTGTGCGCACAATACACAGGTGCACTCTCTGTTCCTTCACTCTCATAATTCGGTGAGACGGCAGTCCGACATGACCGTAAAGAGATCAGGCGCAGGACCAACGGCTTAACGTGCTTTCCGAGGCACAGGGAGGGTAATACCACCAACTTCCTGACTCCGGAGCTGTGTCTGAGTAATTTCAAGACAGAAAAACTCAAACACTCTCGGCCCGACCCTCGTGGATAGTACCCAGCGTGCTGACCACTAGACCAACGAGGCAGTCAATTCTGGTAATCCATTGATTTATTATATATAAGGATGCACAACGCTACGCCATACAAAATCAAAGCCCAAATATGGCACTATGAAGCTTCATAAGGTTAATAATAACTTATTAACCTTATGAAGCTTCAACTGGCTTAGTTCATACATTGCCGCTTAATCTTCAGCTATTTAAATTGTCATTTATTTATTTAAGAAACCAACAACTACATTGAATTATGCTATTTTATGAGTACTGCTAATTTAGTAGGCCAATACTAGGTTTCCTTAACATAACATTTTGTATAAAGTTGTGAGGTTAAACGTTAACAGCATACAATAAGTACAGCCGGAAGCATGTGTAGGTAATTACGCAGCAATGGATGACGACACTACGTCATATGTCAAATATCATTCACTTGAAGATTCATAAGCCAATAATACGAACAAAGAAGTAATGGAGTAGATTGTTTGTTCATGTTTTGTATGAAATTAAGTAACTGATGAAAGTCATGATTTAAATTTTATTTACTACTTTTCATAAAATTTGGTATATTATGTGTATAAGAATACGAGATTTTTTTTAATGAAGACACTTTCATAATAATCATATTTCTACATTTCTACTATACGGGTCCAAACTTGTCATACTACAACCAATAATAATTATATTGACACAATTCACCAATTCTGGGTAGGTACACTACAACTACACTAAACTACAAACTAACCTAACCTTACTCATTGAAATGCGGGGATGGTTCACATTTCCATGCTCGACAATGACACAAACGATAATGTACAAAATTGATTTTTAGGCAAAATATTCTATAGGTACTATAGTACACACACACCAACAACATGTTCCATAGGTTTATAAGAAGCATAAGGCTACTGCCACAGGTATTAATTTAGTTAATTAATGAGTGTCATAGTATTATAATCGGATTACTAAATTATTCTATTGAAAATGTATCTTATGCTTAGAACATCACATTATTATTTCTCTGCAGCTATTTTTATTGTTAGCACGGTTTAAAAGACAAGAGTTCCAGCAGAAATTACTATTTATAAAACACTTTTTTTCGTCTTTATTTTAGCTACAGTTATTTATTATAGTGTGGTTTTATGAAAATACTTTTGATTTACTGCTAAGGTAGCTAGAAGATTCTCTTCCAAACAGTTGGCTTATTTAATTTAAAAATTAGGTGAATAAGGTAACCTAGTTAAGTTCAGTCGGAAGTACGTCAAGGCATACATTTGAACTATAAAAACAGCGTTTATCATGTAAAGAGTAGAAGCGATATCAAGTTCAACACGTGTAGTCTGACTTGCGGTGTGTAAGTACACTCGACTCACGTCAGACTACCCCACTTTCACTTTAAGACCACCCCTATTAACTACGTAATAAAAGCTGTTTTATAGCTCACATGTAACCTGACGTACTGCTGGCTGTACTAAAATTAAAAACCGTTTCTTTAGTCTAGGTACTCGTTATACCTAACTTCTACATTGGATTTTACCGATGGCTAAGATATATGACAGTTAAACAACAAGCAAGTGAAATACAACATAAAAACATAGGCTGGGTGCCCCGAATACTAGCCTAATTGCAGCCTTTTTGCATCTACATCCCTTTACGTGTAGTGTAATACCTACATATCAGATTCAGAAAAAATATACGAACACACAACGCTATATTTTCCCTTCTCATAAAACTCATCGTCCTGGTTTATTGCGATAAATTTGCTTCATTTTCTTTACAAACATAATTTTGTGGTAACCTAAAAACTCAATTTTGTTTAACAAAAAAACTCACTGGCGACTCCATCCTTAAAATTTACTTTGTTCCGATGACGTCACGTATTTTGTTTCATTTTAGTTTTGGGTGTGAAAGTGATAGAAGATTGGCAATGTTTTACGTAAATAAATTAGAAAATAAAATATTAAAGCAGGTTTCAAGTATTATATAGGTTTCAAACCTTATGAATAATATTTACCTACCTATAAACGTCATTCCATATTTTTTACGATTCATTGAGCTGTGATTTTGCAATTTTTGACGACACACTTAGGCATGTTCATTGTTTGACGGACCACGCGCCATTAGATACTTAATCGGCTTAAAATGGCGATCCGGCCGATTAGAGCATGTGCCATAGCTGTCAGTGTGATGAGATATCCCTATATATATTAAATCAATGTGGTAATCGAATAAGGGTTGATCAGTCATTACTACGTAAATACCTACCTACATTTATGTATGAAGTGCCAATCTCCGTAATAACAGGGACGTATAGTCAGTTAAAAAAATAACTCCAAAAATTCAAACCGATACCTACTCTCTCTCTCTCTTCCTGGCTATATATCCCACATGGTGGTGGGGTCAACCTTCTTTATTTTGCTCCTCCACTTCGCCCTATCCTCGACATCTTCAGTGGAAACTCCGCACTTCCATCATATCGTTTAGCACTACATCTCTCTTTTTTTTGGGTTTGCCTCTGTCCAACCGATACCGAAAAAAAAAAAGTTAAAAAAAAATGAAGCAACGCAATTCGTCGCTAAATTTGCCGCAGAATATTTAGAGTTTCTGTCGTTTTATTAACATTGCTCCGTTTACACAACGCGATCGTGACACCTGACGATTACGTGGTAACAACGGAACGAATAAAACACCTTTTGCCGCATTGCCCTAATGTCCTAATGGGTCACGGAAGTGCTTGCCCCAAAACGTTAATATTTTTAATAGTAAAGGAATTGCTGTATTAAAATATTACAGTCATATGCAGTACTTAGACTACAATTTATTGTTATGTAGGCAAATGTTAGACATACTCATGAGAAATATAATATTATCTTAAACATATAAAACAAATTTCTATTGAAACTTGTCTAAAAACAATAAAATTTATAAAAGCTATAAATTATAAAAACAAAAGTGAATATTTCGTCATCAAGCAAGATTTGAACCCCAGAAACATATTACTATCAGGCCTACGTCTAATCCATTCAGCCACAAAGATCATGCTTACCGGCGAAATTAGCGACCATATTCTGCGTCGATCAATGCGAAAGAAAACGCATGAAAACTCGAAAGCACGCGTTTTCAAACATAAGACTAATCTAGATCGATTTTTCACATCCGATAGCCCCAATTCAAGACATACCAAATTCAAATGCAAAATTTGCAAAATTAACATCACTGGAGGTGTTTGGGGATGGCCTTTGTCCAGTGTAGGTTGACACAGAATTTTAAAAAAAATCGAGATCTGCCAAGCTGTTCCAATACATTCAGATCAGTTCTTCTGTTGACGTCTGATAAAGTTACCTCCAAATATTTGCCTCCATTACACAATGTCTTAAGCTTCTTCTGCGAGAAGTGATAAAAATCCAATATACGACAAAACGTATAAATCTGCCAACAAAAGGCACCTGCCATCGGCTAAAACATACAGCGACGAACAACAACCACAAAGTGGTGGATGGAAAACAGACAATAGGTGCTCAGCCGTAGTGCTGGGCGTGGGATGTGGCCTTAGTGTGAGCGGGGTAGTCGTCGACAAAAGCTAATTAAAAACTAGTGTTGTTTCTCCTTTTTTACCGGTTTTTTGTCCGATGCGGCTGATGTGGTGGCAAAAAATGCTGGTAATGTTATACTCGAAGTACTCGACTGTAGTGTAGTTGTCTAGCGTAATATGGCACCTCGTAGTAGGTGGCTCTGAGTGGTGGGGGCATTCCAACCGTGGCGTGCGGATCGGTAAAGTCTGTATAAGCGGGACGTAATTTTAATTTCCCTTAACCTTCGCTGGTTGGGGTTTTCATTGCGGCAAAGTATTTATATTGACTTGGAATTTAAGTATTTCACCAGTCAGTGTGCTCTAATTTACTAATTTATTACAGTCATTTTCTATGGTATTTATGTCTCTTCTATTACTTATATAAAGTCGGCTCTCCTAATTTTGTGGACTAAAAAATCTGTCTTGGGTTAGATGTTGTTTTCTAAACTATTGTTTTATATTTTCCCTTAAGGATAACGCTTCCACTAAGGACTCGCCCCAACAGGTCGTAACGAGCGTAGGCACAATCTCTTAGATTAATGCCAGTGCCCGTTTCTCGTATTGTAACGGGAATCGAACGTATCTACCGGGGACTGTTGGTCTATCCATTGCGACTTTAATTGTTACTGATTAAACAGCTAACGCCTTGAAGATCTGATGTGATAAAATTTTGATGCCATTTTCTTAAGAAAAATTATAATGTTGACTTGCGTTTGATGGATTGAGTAAATAATATGGCCTAAGAGTAGATGAGAAATATAATGCTTAGATCTCGTTGTATCTTTAGTTATTCAAGCATGAGATGTGTGGGCATCAATCACTTAGGACTTAGTTCATCTGGCTGGAGCAAGTCTGGAGACATTTTTAATAGGGACTTTAGGACCCTCATCAATTTTGAGTTTATTTAATAAGAAATGTCAGGTCTATTATTCTTGTTTGTATTTAAATTTCGTGTCTATTTCATTCTTGACTATTTCATTTTTACTTTGTTTCAAAACGCCTACGCTCAACTCCGCTGCAAATATCTGTCAGCATAACGGTGCCGTATTACTTACGTCAGGCGCTTATTTGTTCAGTTCGTTTTTAGGGTTACGTGTTTTAAAAAGAAAAATATAAACCTTTTTTTTCGATCACTTTGTTATCAGTCCTTCAAGACCGTTTTTCTCAGGAATGCTCGGAGGTAAATTGAAATTATTATCAACAACTCATGTCTGCAGTCCCTTGAAGTTTTACAAAAGTCCAGTTTCAAGCCAACGCCATTCAAACTTACGGCCATTTTCTAACATTTCATAAGAGAGTCAAAAACTTTAGATAAATCACTTTTCATAGACCTGAAATCATGAAATATGGCAAGAAGGAGGGTCAGCACAACAAGTAAAAGAAAAAACTTTTTTCTGTTCCATCCATTTCATAAAGGGGAAAGTAGAAGGCAAGAAGAAGACCAAGAAGGTCAGAAAATAAAAAAATATTAAATTCATTTATTTCCGTACATAGGCTCGCAAAGAGCACTTATACTTGTTTCAAAATAAATATCATTATTTCACGCAGTAGAATAACATAGGTAGGTACCTAGACCTACGTAGTTTCGTATAAAGTCAGTCTCGCCTTGCTGCCGTAGCGGTCGGTCGCGCGCGTGTATTTTATTATCATAATAAGTATCATGCGCGTACGCAGCTACCAGCGGATACTAGAAAGATGACGAATTTAAACAATGTAATAGTGAACAAGCTTTTAAAGTTTGTACAAAATAAACTGGATGTGCTTGACGAGCTAAGTTTAGTGCAAATATGTGCTTCAAACTATTCGGATGAGGAAGTTGAGACTGCAAAGCAAAACTGTATGACACAATCACGATCGAAGACAAAAAGAAGAAAAACCTGAAAGACATCCTTAAATTATTTAAGGAAACTGATCCGGACAAACATCCCCAATTTGTTGCTAAGGCTTAAACCGACTACCACCGGTGACACTTGAACATGTGGACGTATCCCGTCTCCTAAAAGACTTGACCCAGCTGAAATCGGAGCTTAATTTCTTAAGAGATAACTCGATATCAAGAGAGGATTTAAAAAACATCTATGACGAGCTAAAACATTTACGTTTAGCAAGTAAGCAGACTGTATCTAAACAATCCACACAGAACACGACGTTATCACAGCCCAGAGAGGAATGTGCTGATGTATCGAACTTAAACAAGCTAGGTTCTATGAATGAATCATCTGCACCGTCGCAGTCTCAGTCTCAGCAGCCGGTTCCGTCGAGCGGGGTTGTATATATGCCTATCGCGGGACCGGGTGACAAAACCTACGTATAGGGACATTATAGTCGATTCGCCGCAGCTACCTAAACCTGTACAGTGTAATAAGACACCGAAGGAGTTAGCATTAAATAATGACAATTTTAAAACTGTTTTTCTTCATAAAAAGCATAAACGACTATCTAACATGCGAGGTACGTTAGAAAACTGTAACAGGATACGTGTGGCTGAGTCGACGTGTTCTATCTATGTATCGCGGTTTACCAAAGACGTCCTGGAAGAGGACATAAAGAACCATATTCATGATATGGGGGAGGAATGTCGGGGTATATCATTGCTTGAACAGAACCGTGAAATAACGTTTAATTCTTTTAAGATTGAAATCCTAAGTAGCAAACTTGAGAATTTTTTACGCGGGGACTTCTGGCCAACCGGTTTGGTGTTCAGACGTTATAAGCGATACGTTCCTTACCGCGCGCCCAACCAACCTTGATGAACTAACTGTACCTCACTAGACATAACTCTGAACTTAACAACGTTTAACTGTAAAAGTGTTAAGCGGTCGGTAAACTACGTGCGTGAACTGTGTAAATCTTTGACATAATCGCCCTTCAGGAGACGTGGCTTATGCAGCATGACCTTGGTTTTGTCCAGAACATCGACACTGAGTTTGGAACCTTTGCGAAGTCCTCAGTTGATAGTGGAGACGGAGTACTACGTGGGAGGCCGTACGGAGGCTTAGCTATTTTATGGCGTAAGTCGGCCTTTTCCGAGGTGAAAATTATTGATTGTGCTTCAAACCGAGTTTCTGCTATACAGTTAAAACACGGTGCGCGGCGTTTTTTAGTCCTGAACATTTATATGCCAGTGGATGATAAGGACAACCTAGCAGAATTTACTAGTGTTTTGGCAGATGTGAGTGCAATTATTGAGGATTGTGAGATCAAGTCAGCCTATAGCCCCAATTCAAGCCTTGTAAAATTTTGGCAATCAACTAAGTCTACAGAGCAAAAACAAGGGCTTCCCAGGATTATAAATAACGTCGGTGATCCTGTAGCTATCGCCGAGTTGTTTAGTAAACATTTTAAGGTGGATCCAGTGCCCGTGGGTGAGTCATTCGCTCCTGCGCGGCCACTGAACGAGAATGATATAGATAATTATTGTTTTTAAGTGATAAGCATTCACTATGCAATCTAAATATATTATTGCACTTGAAAAAAACGACCACCAGAGGCGGGAATGAACGAGAATGGTTGCGACTACGCCGAGCGCCGCGAGCCGCCCGCGCCCTCTCCTGGGCCGTTTACACCCGAAGACGTGGCTCGAGTGGTTCGTGGTATGCAAGGTGGGAAGTCTCCAGGCCACGATGGTCTTAGTGTGGAGCACATTAAGTATGCCAGTAATGAGATATATACATTGTTAAGTAAACTTTTCAATATGTGCTTAGAATTGAGTTACCTTCCGTATGATCTTATGAGGACTGTGCTGGTTCCAATTGCAAAAAACAAGACCGGTGATCTGTCTAACATTACGAATTACCGACCGATTTCACTAGGTACAATTATTGGTAAAATTTTTGAGAGGTTAATGCAGCCTGAACTAGCTAAGTATGTGTGTTTGAGTGATGCGCAGTTTGGTTTCCGTGCTGGTCTCTCTACAGATTCCGCTATCTTATGTCTTAAACATGCAATTAATTACTATATTGAGAGAAACACCTCGGTTTATGCGTGTTTTCTCGACCTAAGCCGTGCTTTTGACCTCGTAAACTACAGTTTACTTTGGTCAAAAATGCGTGAGTCGAGTATACCTAACCGAATAGTGGACCTGTTTAGATATTGGTACGAGAACCAAACTAATACTGTGAGATGGGGCGACGCGTACTCTAGTGATTATAGACTAGAATGCGGAGTGCGTCAAGGGGGACTTACCTCGCCGGGCCTATTCAACTTGTACATAGACGGACTGATCGAGGAGCTGAGGGACACCAGGATCGGTTGTCACGTACAGGGAGTATGTTTCAACAATCTAAGTTATGCAGACGATATGGTGCTACTCAGCCCCTTTGATCGGTGGCTTGCGTAGGGTTCTCGCTGTCTGTGAAAGATTTGCTACCAGACACGGCATGAAATACAATACGAAAAAGACTGAGATGATGGTTTTTCGTGCCGGAAGAGGGCCCGATAAGGTTCCACCGATTTATTTGAATGACTTGCAAGTTCAGGTTGTGAAGCAGTTTCGTTACTTCGTTACTGATCTAGATATGGAGCGGGAGCGGAGTACCCTGGCAGTGCGCTGCAACATGTTAGCGCGAAGATTCGCGAAGTGCTCAAGGGATGTCAAGGTATCTCTCTTTAAAGCATTTTGTACATGTTTTTATACTTGTCAATTGTGGATTAAGTATACGAGAAAGTCCTATGGCATCCTAAGAGTGCAGTATAATAATGCTTTTCGCATTATGCTGCGACTTCCTAGGTGTTGCAGCGCATCTGCTATATTTGCGGAGTCCGGCGTTCCCGTCTTCTTTGCCGTGTTACGTAGCCGCATAGCATCGTTTTGGCAGCGGGTGCGTGACTCACCTTTTTTCTTTTTTTTTAACGCGGAGGAAATGCTTTACGCATACCTACTGCCCTGGGGATGGCAGCAGGTTATGTGCAACGAAACCGCTGCAAACCCGTCAAGTATACCCACTAAAACCTCCGCGAATTCCCTTCAGACCGCTATTAGTAGGACGATGGAGGATCGCTTATCGCATGCGCTCCATTACCCCAGCGGTGATCCGCACCAACCGGTGCAGCCCTTACGCCCAGGGGATGCCTCGGGAATCTTGAGGCATCCCCCACGTCAGGTGGACTCGTGCTAGGCAATGGGCGGGAATCCCCACCCGCACCACCGCTGTGTCCACAGGGAGCCAGCATGCGATCGTATCGCCGTCGCCGGACTCCTACACGCCTACGCCGGAGAGGGTCGGCTTGAGCATTTTCCTCTCTGACCCGTACCGCTGCCTCTTTCTGTGCCATTACTTCTACACAGAAAGATGCAACTGCTTCCCACGCTGTTTCACTGCCAAGCATTGCGGCAATTACGCCCGACAGTGAAAGGTCTCTGCCTACCACCGCCAATAGACTTTGCCGCTGTACACTCCATGCCACACACTCTGAAAGAGTGTGCTTAGCCGTATCTTCCTCAGCATCACAGTGATGGCACACCGGAGTGGGCTCTCTCCTAGCCACCTTGTACAGGTGGCGACCAAAGCATCCGTGCCCGGTCAGTACCTGCACAAGCCTAAATGTAAGATGCCCATGTTGTCGATTTACCCAGTCCGGGAGATAAGGCTGGAGAGCCTCCAGTGTCCATATTCCATACGTTGGAAGTTCCAGCCTTTTTTGCCATCGCAGAACAGTATCTAGCTGTGCTAACTCGCGAATATGCGTGACTCACCTAACGAATTGCTAGCTGTGGTTAACGATGACCTTAATAAAAAAAAAAACAAGTTTCTCGCCTATTGGTTATCTATGCACCAGAGCGCGAACAAGAAATAACAATTAGGTACCCAAATATATCAAAATTTTTATAATTCTTAACAATGTTTAAAAAAAAATAATAATATAAAAACTGTACATGTGCCAGATTTTATTATATAATATTTTAATTTATTTTTACAAAATTTCGTCCCGTTTTTGTGTGTAATTTTAAATTAATATTCTGCAACTGTATATGGGTGTATTATGCCTGAAATAAAGATTATTATTATTATTATTTGTATCTCTCCTGCGGGAAATCACGGCACGAGGCCGGTCCTTTTGGAAGGCGTACGTGGGGATATGGATCCAACACGAAGAGGCCCCTTTGAGATACGATAATGAGTTGGGATATGTACACCTAGTGGATACTATCTCTGCCTGCACTATTAAGAAGATACAGCCAAAGACAGCACCCGCTAGGTGCAAGGACTATTGCGGAGAAGATGGGAACTAATACTAGTTCTATGGATGGGAAATTGCTGGACTGGTTGCCGGGATATTGATGAGACAACGGGACGCCTGCCATATCTAATGTCTCATCTCGATAATCACGGCAGACGGTGACTCGCCGCTCACTAAATGGGCCGCCTATAATAGCTACCAGGTGGGTAGCAAGGCAGCAACATTGGTGTGAGCGGCTAAGGTTGTAGAGAGGTGAGTCTGCGGGGTGCAGGTGGCCAGTGCTGTGCGCACCGGCCAGCAGGCCCCCGGCGTTATGACATTTTACAGTTCCAACCTGGAGCATAGGTTCCGCTCTTGCGATCTCCACTCTTGGCCGGCCGGTTAAGGCAAGCACAAGAGGCGAGGGCCATTTATTATTATAAACCTACCACATACAAGGACCGAATAAAGGAAAAGTTAGGTGTCGTGTCGTACCGGGTCGGGAGGTCAACCCGATAGGGCATGTAATATACAAGTTGTTAATGTAATTACGCAAAACCTAGAGGCCTAGGAATGAAAAAAACTTCACTGATAAATTTATAGATAGATAGATACCAAAAATCAAATTTGCACATTTTTTTGAGGAACCTGCGTGCGCGAGTCAGACTCGCACTTGTCCTGTTTTTTCCTCAAAATTAAATGTTTTCGGAGCCTGTTAGCCCCCGTTTGTTTCAACACCGAAAGAGTTTTTCTGACTATCCGATTTTCAGTTGCAACCGAAAAGCGAATCAGATCGGCTTAAAAGGTTTTTTTCCTTTTCGCAATTAAAAATTTGTAAACGGAGCGGCGTGCATTACTTTTATATCGGCAAATGTAGGCAGTAGTGTTTCTCGGAATCTTGGAACAGATCCAAGACCTTGGCTCGGTGCTGCTGTTCGTTTGAAAGGCGTCACTTGATTACCAAATCAGTAAGGCACTGTGTTATGAATCTTTTTTTATTCGGAATGGTTTGCTCTTGACTCTAGACTAAACCATACGTGGCGTAGACAGAGTCGACGGTGGAGCGAACTCACTCAGTTCTGACTTCTGGCACTCCCACGCACCGACGGAACACAGCAAGCTGCTTGACACCGGGCTCCAGTGGGAGGGTGGTAGCTACCAGGCGGCACCTTAGGCCTACCACCGCTGTTATGGTCATTCAGCCGCTCGGGGTGGACCACCCCATAATCTAGAAAATGTGAACAGAAAAATAAGTTATAGATGTTATACTATACTGTTAAAGTTTCTATATTCTTCTTCTTCATAGTCGTATACCTCATGACTAAGAGTCGTAATCATTATGTGGAATGAAAAGACTTTCTTTCCAATTTTAATGGAGTGGTTTACCATTACCTTCTTCATATCTCACGTTAGCCAACTAGTATGCAAGTTTTCTCTCGATGTTTTAAAAAAGACTGTACTTAAGTTTTCAAACTCAGCGGTACAGGGGTTCGAACTCACGACCACGGGTGAGAAGTAAAGTTTTCTCCGCTCGGCTATCGCGCAATGTTTTTTATGTTTTATTTATATTATTGCATCAAGTTTTAAGTAGGATCCCACAATCGTTTATGGTGTGATAAAATATCCTCCTTATTTATTAGTTTCATGGCCTCTTCAGAAAAACTGCGCAAATTCATCTCTTCAACAGATAAGTTTGACAAACGACCGGTCGTTTGATACAATTATAACAGCTTAGCTGATAAAGTAATATCTGCCTTCATAAACTGCCCACTATTTATGCGGGCCGCAAAGAACATTATATTTCATGCTTTATTTATTAGGTTTAACTTGACCACAAGTTGAATAATGGTGAGATATTGAGAGATTTCATTAGAATATCTCTAATATTATGTACATGAACGTTATAGTAGACTCGATTTAAACGTGCCCTGTCTAAGATGAACTTCAAGTTCAATGTCCCTCTTTCTCTGCTAAACAAACAGTAATTTGGACACGTCAAATTAAGTGATGCGATTTGTTGCGTGTTTTTACAAGTTTTTGCTTGTTGTTTAACTTTAGTCGTCATCGAATGCCATCCCTGAATTGTCTATGAATTCTGATATTTCCTCTGATATCAGAGATTCTGTGTCTTGTCTCGAAGCACTAGTAGGGCCCCAAAGATAAGGAGACATGTTCGGGCCCCCTAAGGGCCAATATTACTAATTTTTAAATTTTTGACGTTCATAAGTGGCATTTTCTGTCCTAAATTGAATAAATTATTTTTGACTTTGACTTCATTAGCAACTGACAGCTGTTTAGTCTGATGTTTAAAAGTATTATAGTCTGTCTCTTTTGCTTTGCTTGGCAGAGAAAGAGAGAGAATGAACTTAAATTTTAGACGGGCTTATTGGAATCGATGATTTTCTTTTTTTTTAACAAAAAATTACCAACTAATTACCAAAATATACAATTAACATAACTTTACTATTTAAGTAACTCTTATATGACAGACTTGAAGATGAAAATTGATTAAGCAAATTTTCAATGTTGTGGCAGCTGTTGACTGTACCATTAAAATACTTCTCCTTAATGCTACATTATTGAAAACCTCATATCTTAATGGAAACTATCATTAGTATAATGACAGGCGTTAGTCATTGGTGAGTGACATTTAAGTGAAGTACTTACACCTACTTACTTTATTGAATGCTATGTAGGTACTGTAGAGGTTTGGAACTACGCGTAAAACCTCTATGTCTCATTCGTACGACTCTTCGGAGTTCAAACACAGAAGAACTTTCTTTACAAGTCAATTTTGAAATACCGTTAGAAGATAGATTGAAAGAAAAATGGTTAACGTCATAATATTGTACGTCTTTAAGCTAAGATAACTTTGTAAAAAACGCTTGTAAACAACGAATAACACGAATAAAGGACCATAATAAAATTCGCTATGATCTAAAGAGTTCCTCGTGCTTGTGCGTAAATGTTTCCCCGTAAACATTACGGTGTTATTACAAAAAAAAAGACCAGGTTTTAAATAGGTTTAAATATTAGCCGACAACAGAAGAATGAATGACACATTCGTGACGTAACCTATAGAGAAACGCTTTTCTAAGTAGCTAGCTAATAGCTTAGTCCTGGCTTAAACCAGGTACTAAGTTTTTGTAATAACGGGGTATGAATATTAAAGTAGTCCTATCTTTTCTTTCAATAAATTTTTGGTATGTAAGTCGTTGGAGCAGGACTAAGGCACCATTTTGTCGCAAAACAATTAGATACTTGAATCGAGCATTTGCGCGAATGAAGCCACGGTGAACCGCTAGTATATCAGCCAATACTAATACGAAAGCTCCGTAAATTCTTGTTCGAATAATACCTACTTAGTACAAAACTTTGTATGTAAAACTTGTACGCACTTATTGACTACACACGGTTCATCTAGCTTACGACATAATGTCCTTATGTGACTTTCAGAAGATCTTTCAGTTCATTAAAATTCTCTGTCTAGAACCCTACATACATTTTGCAGCGTGTCTCAGAAAACGTACCAACTAAATTGATTCTATCGACACTTGACTTAGTTATAAATTAGCGAAACCTCCAACTACTACTTACTGACTGGCTCTTTCTGTACTAGCTACTTACTCTAACCTTACACTGAAAAAAAAGGATCAACCAAACTAGTATTGTTAGTTGAGGGTTTCGTTGTAGGGAAGATATTTTTTGTTAAATATAAACAAGAAGTTCGCAAGTCACTAGATTACGGCCTACTAGTAGCCAAATTTTGGTAACTGTTAACCAATCATTTTTTTGAGTGTAGTAATCTACTACTAGAACTGACTATCAGTTGCACACCTAAACCGTAATGTGCTTTTACACTGGCACTTTTTTGGCAATAATTGCTCTTGGATTACCGCAATGTTTTCCATAATGTAGGTACTTACTTACAAAACGTATTCTTTTTATTTCTTTTTCACACAATATGTACAATCAATTGTTTTTCCAGCTATTAATTATATTTTTTCTTTGTTTTCAGGTATGTCCAGTGAAAATACTTGAGCGATGTTTGTAAGGTACTACAAAGTCAGGTCATAAGTTCTGTTACATGTGTAATATGAAATAATTTAGACATGTTTATTATTTATGTAACCATTTATATAGCAGAATGAACTTAATAAAATTTAGATTCATATGGTAATAAAGTTTATTCAAAATGACCCCCGATATTTTGAATACAAGACTTCAATCTGCACGGCCAGTCGTCTATCGCAGCACAAACGAGGTCCATGTCAATATCGACGGCTGCCTTAATCAAGGATGCCTTGAGTGACTCCAAATCAGGATAAGGCTTTGAGCAGGCCTTTTCCTCTAAGTGTTGCCATATCTTGTAATCTAACAGACTCAAATCTGGACTAGAGGAGGGCCAGTCTTCGTGCCGGATGAAGTCGATTTCACGCGCCGACAGCCAGTCTTGTGTGCTTTTCCCTCTTTGAGCTGGCTTTTGATACACAACTGCATTCGTTTTTACGCTTTTCTCTCAAAAATGTACCCCAGTTAAGCCCCAATAAGAGACTCCCAACCAAACCATGAGCGAGGATGGAAAATGACCTCGTTGGACACGCGGAATACGGTTGCTCGCTTCCTCACTGCTGTGTGCGTACAGCCTATCATTTTGTTTGTTGTAGTTCTCTTCCACGGTAAAACTTTTTTCATCCGAAAAAGAATTTCCCAATGCTTTTTTCCCGCGTACCGCTTCAACAAAGCGCGGCATCTCTTCTGTCTCCGGTCCATTAAACGAGCGTCCAAACGATGTCATGTTTTTCTTCGATATGCCCTAAGCCCTAAGTCTTCATTTAACACCCTTTTCACCGTGGTCCTGCTTAACCCCATCTGAAGGGCCAACAGTTTCGTACAACAGCTTACGTATGGGATTTCTTTGAATTCGCGCCTTCACAGCTTTTATCACTGCTGGAGTCCTAACAGAGCGAGGGCGACCACTTCAACTGCACAGTCCGACTGGCTTACTCACATAAATTGTAATTTTGTTGTGTTTCTTGTTTTATAACCGTGCCCGTTACGTTGTTTGTTTTCGTGTGTTATGTGATGTCCATTCATTAAATCTACACTAGAGTCTTCATTGTATCGTTTTATGATACGATAAACGAATCTTTTGGTTATATTAGATTTAGTATTTTCTTAAAAAATTGCAATACCCAAAAGGGTCATTATGTAAAGCTCCATTGTATTTATAAGACCTGAATGTGAGTACATTCAGGTCTTATAAATACAATGCCAGGTCTTATAATGGCATTAAACGCATTTGAATTTATTTAAATTTTTCAGTAAGTCGAAAATCTGAATTCGCGCGTAACCGCAACGATGCAACGCAATAACTGCAACACGGTCTTCTTTAAGTGTCCACTCAATATTTAAAAATGCGGAAAATTCTGAAAAGTACACATTTTTTTTTTTCATGAAAAATTCGAAATTCCAATTAGTAAACTTTTTTGTGGCCAGCATTCTAAATTCAAAAGTTTTTATTGTGTGTCAGAACTAACGACCTGACTATGTATATCTCTCTTTATCTGATAGTGACTTAATTAGAACAATGAGCTCAAATCCAAGGCCCATTTTGCGTTAAAATTTGGATTTAAGTTAAAAAATAACAGAACGAAAGGAAAGTTGAACGACAAGTTTGTTTTTGTTTCTTGTATTATAAGAATGAATATCACTTTTTTTCGTGAAAAGATCTAAATTTTTGCGTACGTACATGATATTATCAAAAATGTATTGAGAGGCCACAGTAAGTATATTAATTTCCTTAAAGAGTTCTTTCAGGGATTCGCGCGGACTCAGTTTGTAAATGGCACGAATGGCTCTTTTCTGTAAGATAAATTTCTTTTCGATGTATGTATGTATGTATACGTATAATTGTTTGGCACGCCCTACAGTTCAGGCGGCTGACATATGAGGTGTCGTTGAATTTGTCAAAATAAAGAAGAAAGGGGGGATTTTTTTCCTTACCATAGCACAATGGGTATAAGCAATTAAAAATACCATTTATTTATTTTTTTGCAGTCGGGTATTTTGTTTTTTCAATAATTATATTTGCTTGTTCTGCATCGCAATATACATTTCTTATAGAAATTGATTTGAACCTAATAAATTTAAATGCATCAAATCGACATTAATATTCCTGTTTCCTAATATTTCATTAATAACGCGAGGAAATTAGAGATGAATCGAATTATTTTCCAAACGTCGACATCAAACGAGGGATCTAAATTAAAATTCGCCATCAGGGCAGTGAGTGTGTTACCTGACAATCTTTTGTTTTACTTTGACACTGTAATTTTTTGTTTTAAATATGAGGATCATTTGATTATTTCATCTAATGGGGAACATAAAACTTAGTTTGTTTTTGTTTCTTGTATTATAAGAATGAATATCACTTTTTTCGTGAAAAGATCTAAATTTTTGCGTACGTACATGATATTATCAAAAATGTATTGAGAGGCCACAGTAAGTATATTAATTTCCTTAAAGAGTTCTTTCAGGGATTCGCGCGGACTCAGTTTGTAAATGGCACGAATGGCTCTTTTCTGTAAGATAAAGATGGTATTGATGTCCGCAGCAGAACCCCACAAGAGAAGACCATAAGACATAATACTGTGAAAGTAACTAAAATAAACAAGCCTTGCCGTTTCAACGTCAGTAAGATGTCTTATTTTTCTAACCGCAAAGGCAGCTGAAGCAAGTCTCCAGAGCCAGAGTGTCAACATGTGGTCCCCATTGCAACCTCGAATCCAATGTAATGCCCAGAAACACAGTGGAGTTAGATAGATCTAGTTTCTCACCATTTAGTAAAATTTCTGTAAAGTGAATTGTATTTCAAAATAAAACTTAGTTTGGACATTAAAGTGATTAATTCGCCAAATAATGTATAACAGTTTTCTTAATGATCTGTTTGCGTGTCGGGCCAGCGTAAAAAGGAGCGTGTTGTATTTAGTTGTAAAGATTTTACTTGGGTTTGGAAAGTATTTACTACTCCAAGTGTACATATTTACTAAACATAAATAAATAAAAAATTGGGTCTTATACGAGGTTTTTTTTAAAAATAATAGTATTCGTACAAAATTTAAAACATTTTATTATTTTTGTATCAATCTACATAATAAAACCTATTAATCTCTTTTCTAGTTTGAGTCATCATAACTTTTAGAATTCTTTTACTTAGTTGTTTAAACTGGCCAATGTAAGTGAAGTTCCCCGATCAAGTTGACAACTCAACCAACGTTTAAGTGTCCTCCTCCCCCTCCCCTCACTACCACCATCATATTGAAGCACCACTTTTTGTTTGAAACTCACCCGAGCTACTTTTGAACTGTTTTAAAGTTCCCGGTTTCGCAAGGGTGACTAAGATTCCGAAGTCATTTTCAGGACTTTAAATTAGTAACCATAAGTTGCAGTTTTTTTTTAGTTTTATTTTCAAAAAAAAAACCTATTTAAATATTTTCTGAACTATAATCTTGTAGTTTTTAAATTCGTCTCAGTGTAGATAATTTTCTACAATAAAAAACTGAGCTGTTTCAGGGTGTTTTATATTTATCGATTGTCCTCGAATTTCTTAAACAATGCGCACCCTACCAGGTAATTATTTCTTACACCCCCAAGACGCAGAAACGCCCGCACAGACTGGTTAATTAATTAAAGTTTAGGGGCGATAATCACTCGAAAGGCGTCTAATCGGTGGTATAGATTAAGAAATTTATGTGGTGTCAACAACATGCATACTGCTTATGATTGGTGAATGATGAATACTAGAAATAATAGAAAATAATTAATTAAAGCGGTGAAGAGATGAGAGGAAGTGGGTTTTAAATCAACCAGTTATTGAATCGCTGTATTAGCTGACACTCATTTAGTAAATCAAATAATGGAATTCTTCTGTATTTGCTTGAACTAATTCTCAACGCGGAACGGAAATTCAAAGGAAAATAATTTTATTTTTCCCATTTAATAATAGATTTCCGCAAAGTAACGCCTGATTCTATCAATTATAATGGAATTTTTATATTTACTTTGATAAATAAGTAACACCCATGGTAACACTCCCAATGTCAAACTTTAATACGATCAGTTGATATAGAGTTTATAGCGTTTGATTCAAATTAAAACGAAAACTTGTAATTAGTTTGATTTGAATGAAGCTCTGAAGTAAAGAACTGATATTGATCAAAACTAGGGCCAGGACTTTCAATACCTCTTTAGGCTTTTCCTAATGAAATAAGCTGTTTCATGATTGGGGACTGAAAAGGAGAAAATTTAAGTTTGGTCTTTCATTGCGGTTAGTTTTATTTATAAGTGTATTCGACATTTGTTTACGAAATTGCATAAATATAACTTTTCTTTTGTGCACTAAGAAAGGATTTAGGAAATTCATCCTCTAAGGGGGTAAAAACGGGGGGCATATTTGTATGAAACTCTGTCAGTTTTGATGCTAAATCGCTAAAATTTGGTATGTGGGTACAAATAAAGAATTACTTATTTCTGGATTTTTTAATTCAACCTTTGAGGGGTAAAAATGGGGTTTGGAGTTTTTATGGGAAATGCGACACTTGCGCGAAGGAAGTCGTGGGCAAACGCTAGTTTTGTATAACGCAGAAAGTAAATCTATGTCATGGGCTTTAAGTGAGCATTGTTACTTTACTTCCTCAAAATATCTATTATCACATCGTCAATCAAAAAAAGAGTTCCGGCCGAACAGTGTGCGCGGAAGATTAAAAAGATAATCCCCTTTTAACCCCCAACTGCATTAAAGCACAATGGAGTGGTCAACAGGGCCCCGTAATAACTCTGGAAGGGTTAACTCGTACTTGTATGCGTCTTGAAAGAACCCGGGTCGAGTGACCCGGGCCTTTGAAAGAACTTCAATACATTCTTTAAAATATAATTCGGTCAATGGGAAGCACTCGTTTTTAATGACGAACGAACGATGGAGAAATCTTTATTATGTTACACAAACTTGAGATCAACCAAAAGTACCCGCAGATCATCATTGTGAAGTTTAATTCAGATGAAAATCAATAGATGGCGATGTTCTTTATACCCGACTGCGGAAGGAGGGTTATGTTTTTCGATAGTATGTATGTATGTGTACGTATAATTGTTTGGCACGCCCTACAGTTCAGACGGCTGACATATGAGGTGTCGTTGAATGTGTCAAAATAAAGGGGAGAGGGGGGATTTTTTTCCTTACCATAGCACAATGGGTATAAGCAATTAAAAAGACCATTTCAATTTTTTTTTGCAGTCGGGTATTTTGTTTTTCAATAATTATATTTGCATCGCAATATACATTTCTTATAAAAATTGATTTGAACCTAATAAATTAAAATGCATCAAATCGACATTAATATCTGGTTTCCAAATATTTCATTAATAACGCGAGGAAATTAGAGATGAATCGAATTATTTTCCAAACGTCGACATCAAACGAGGGATCTAAATTAAAATTCGCCATCAGGGCAGTGAGTGTGTTACCTGACAATCTTTTGTTTTACTTTGACACTGTAATTTTTTGTTTTAAATATGAGGATCATTTGATTATTTCATCTAATGGGGAACATAAAACTTAGTAAAAGATTTTAAACATATGATAAGTCTTAATAGCTGTATTGGTGAGAAAAATTACGAACCCGATGTCATTCCAAGAAAAAATCCGTCATCGGTTCTGTATGCTACCACAATAATTAGTACGTAAAACATAGAAAATGTGTGGAATTCAGCATTTGTACGGACTTATATATTTTTTGTGTAGTTCTACAGCTATACTGTGTCTATTGTAGACACGAGCAATTATAAAGATTGTAAACCTCGAAATAACGTTAAAAAGATAATAAGTCTTTGGTTCAAAGGAAAATTAGAAATGCTATAGGTAAAGAAGGATATTGTTTGTTTTGGTTTCGAGTTAATATTTGTATAAGAGCCCGGTTTTTCATAAAGACATTTTGTAATAATTAATTTGTTTTTTTTATATACATTTTGTAAAAAAAAATACGTTTTTATTATTCTTAGTCTGCTAACGAGTTTTGGGTTAGTAGTACGGCAGTAAATATGAAATTAACTTATACACATTTCCTTACAAAAAACCGGGCTCTTACAATACACAGACGCACTTTGTTCCTTCATTCTCATATTCCAATGATGAGACAGTTATCTGACATGAGGAGAGATCGTATATATATATATATATATATATATATATGTACAGAACTAAAGCCTTTTTACTACTCAAAGTTTACCCTGAATATTTATGGCGTGGTACTTTCTTCCTTGTTCTTTAAGACGCCGATAAAATGCCATATCAGTTTCTTTGCAAGGGATCGATCACACAATTTCTTAAACACTCTAAAGAAATCTTCACCCAGCTCAACAAAAACCTTACCGGTCATGGCTGACCCACATTGTTACGAGTACGAGTAGGTAGGAATCGATATGAAAACCGGCGTGCTCTTGAATTATTTATGTCATCGTGCCCTCTGCGTCTTGTCTAGGTCTGTGGTTCGAACTTATTTACTTACTAGTGGTTCCAAAAACTTATTTGCTTACTAGTGGTGGTGGTAAAATGGAGGATGAAAGTTTCATACAAACTTTCAGCCTCCATTTTACCACCCTGATTATTTTATATCGCGACAAATAGTAGCCTATGTCTTTCCCAGGGTCTTAAACTATCTCTGTACCAAATTGCATTTGAATCGGTAAAGAGGAAAGGTTTGATTGTTTGTTTGTATTGAATAGGTTCTGAAACTACTACAGAACCTATTCAATACAAACAAACAATCAAACCTTTCCTCTTTATAATATTAGTGTAGCTATAATACTCGTACTTTGTCAATAACGTAAGCCAAAACGAATATGCAAACTAACTACGAGTATCATTAAAATTAATTGAACCCGATAACCGTTTTCATCGTAACACTGTGCTGTGAGTCATCATTTGTACCACGCCTACGTATATTTCGCCACTCTCTTTAAATGCCCGATAGCGCAGCGGTGACTACGACGGACTTTAGTTATTAACAAGTCGCGGGTTCGATTCCGCATGAAGCACAGAGGTCTAACTTAGCACATAGTTAGTCTGTCTGCAACTACATGCAAGATTGTATGGGAGATAATTTACATGGACATTCTATACGTTTGCCGTGTTGTGTACCCTTCCTACATTTTAAAAAATTATATATAGAAAATTTACCCGTTGGACGCTTTCTTGTAAAACTCAATTAAATTAAGGATCATAGAAACATTGAATTCGTAAATGAATGTTTTTTTAATAATTTATATCACGGCCACAGCTAACAAATTCATAAAAAAAACTTAATTTTCGGCGGTGCCATTTTTGTAATTAGAATTTTACATTATTTCCTACCATTTACATCCGTTAATTACGCGGCATTCAATATTTTCTCCGTCTAATTAAGTGGCAAATTGAAATTATCTGGAAATTGGAGTTGCCATTTTTTATTGGAACTTCTGTAATTTTCCGCAAATCCGGCTACGGAAGACATTGCCTGTCGAGCGATCGGTCTGTGCGGCCCGTGAATTATTTATCCGGCTAAAGCAGTAGTCTTGTCGGTCGAGGGGTTAACAAAGGGGGGCTTGGAGGTTTATATAATGTATTGTGACTGCTCGTTAAAACTTTTTATTTGTATTTGAATTTGTAAGGCGAGCTAACAATACGAGGGAATTGAGCGCTAAAATAACTTTTGTTTGTAGTGAGTCTAAAAATAGCTGCAGAATAAATACAGTTGCAGTTACTGATTAACTGACTCTGCACGATGCTTCAAAAATAAATTAATAAATTTCTATTCCACGTCCCAAGACGCACTCATTCCATAATTGATTAATTATGAATTCTTTACTTAATTTAAATGTGATTTAATTACAATTTAGACAAACTTTATTTAAAATAGCTACACTTCAGTAAATGTTGTGTATATACCTGTAATAGGCAATCATATTTGTAAATTTTTTGTCATGATGTTGTAGTGTATTATATAGTGTGATTTGCTGTTAGTGTACCTTTATAAATAAATAAATAATAAAATTAACTGATGATAAGTTAGTGGTCTGGATGTGAATGGTAACTTTTTAGCTTTTTATCATCATTTTCCTGCCGGCGATGACCTTGTTTATCTTACAACTTCACCAGGGGGTGTTGGTTTCATTGTTTTTTATTTTTAAACTACACGAAAAATACTGGTAAGGAACCATTGGTTAGCTCATACCACAGTATTTACTCACAGCAAAGTGTAGCCCCGGTTTTAGGGAGTAGTTAGGTATTCGGAGCGACGAAATATCTAAGACCTATGTTGCTGGCCAAACCATACATTTTTGTTGGAAAATCGCCTCTATTACATTACATCTGATTAAGATGCCCCCTTCTTCCTTGACGTGGTGTCGTATTAGTCAATCTGTTTAGTCATACGAGTTTGTGTTGTACAGACGGCAGCTCATTAAGGTATACATTTGAAATACTAAAACAGCCTTTATTTAATAGGGAATAGAGGCGGTCTCAACGTTAACGTGTATAGTCTGACTTGCGGCCGTGTGAAAGCGTTATCCTCGAAAACTGTCATCATGTATAACCGGCCGATTTCTGAAACTTTTGTGAGAAACGACTCCTAAATTCATAACATTATGCCTCCTTTTAAGAGTTCCGTAGTCCGACATGGAACCCTTATAAGATCGGTCAGTCCGTCGGTCGTCTGTCACAGTAGAATATCTTTTACGTTTATGGACTGATTTGCATGTAACTTGGTTCGAGGATACTTCACATATAGATCTCATTTTTTAAAATAAAAAAAAATAAAATTACCCCGTTTTAAGGGTACCTTCCCATACATGTAAAGGGGGGGGGGGGGGTGAATTATTAATTAACTTTTTGAGTGCACCCCTTGTGTGGGGTATCGTTGAAAAGGACTATGAAAATAAGATAGGGTTTCTATAAAACACTTTTTTATCAGCTTTACCATTTGCGAGATAGCCCGCCAAAGTCGTTTACACGGTGTCCCCCCCCCCCCCCCAGTTAATGGTACGGAACCCTTCGCGCGTGAGTCCAACTCGCACTTGGCCGGTTTTTTTTAAAGATATCGCTGCCCAACGGTGAAGGAAAACATTGCGAGGAAACCTGCACACTTGTTGGCTAGTGTGTGAAATGGAGAAGGCAATGGCAAACCACTTCATTAAAATTGCCTAGAAAGTCATTGTGTGTGTGTTTCTTTCCACGTAATGATCACGACCTTCAGTCATTGAGGTATACGACTGTGAAGAGAACACCTCCTTTTTGCTATTCGGTAAAAAACACTGACATCCACCCATTTGCAAGCTGCGATACTGAAGGCTAAGTTCTTACAAACTCATTACACCCCTTTTGTGCGTAGGATGATGCTTACAAAGATGTTATGACACTTCGGAAGTTCTAAAACTGCTGTTATTCTTAACACAATAGAGACCATTTTCCTTTTTAATCATCTTACTTGATATTTATACTTTGAAATTCTTGCATAAACAACCCGTTAGGTGTAACAAAGTTACGAAAAAACGTGAAAAACCGACAGAAATAACTTCCCTAAAAAGGTTATATTTCACAAAGGGTTGAAAAGCGTTGTTAAAAATGCTTAAAAGAAAAACATGTTTTTTGTAACTTGAAACCGAGAAAAAATTCTTTGCCTTATTGTCTTACTTTTTTCTAAAGGAAGTGAGATTCGGTCACTTGACGACGGAATTTTTGTACATACTCGTGATGAACGTTCCTTGATAAACCGGCTTGAAAATCCTGCAATTCTTTTTTAACATATTTGGCTTAGAAAGCACTTACAGCCGTTTAAAAGTTACAGGTACTCTTTTGCCCAGCAGTGGGACGGCTCCAGCTAGTAAAACCGGCCAAGTGCGAGTCGGACTTGCGCATGATGGGTTCCGTACCATTATCTGTATAACTTATTAGACACTAACTGCCGTACACAGAGACGTCAATTAAGTTAATCCATCATTAAGTCTCATACCGTCCTTTTCTATTTCATTGACAAAGAAAGTGACAGCACGAGACTTAATTATAGATTAAATTTATTTGACGTCTCTGAGTGCGGCAGTAACTATACTATAACATTTTTTTTAGTTTTAATAAGCAAGTACTTTTTCTTGGTCAATTTATTCTAAGGATTTTGTATTTAGTACAAAATTATCCAACACCCAAGTTCATCGACTATTACTGCTAAACTAATACTCCGTTATTCTAAAAACTTAGTACCGGGTTTAAGACAGGACTAAGCTATTAGCTAGCCAATTAGAAAAGCGCTTCTCCAGTAGGTCTAATTTTTTTGTTATAACACCGATAAATTATCATAACCGCTATAGTTTCCCTTTAAAATATACTCGTATAAAATGCATTAGAGGGGGGGGGGGGGGGGCGCCCTACTGGAATATAATATTTTGTAAATAGAGCATTAAATTGAAAAATAATGTTAAAAACTCCTAAGACATTTTAAAAGACCATAATTGGTGTCCATACATACACACCTAAACCTCGGACAGACATACAGACTGACGGACATGAAAAAACTAGAAGGGTTCCTTGTCAGTACTACGGAACCCAAAAAAGCCTCCTATTGGTTATAAAAGCAACAAAAAGTGGTCAAAAGCGGCATAAAATACCCCTTTCGAAGTAACCATTGCCGTTTTTCACCCCTTTTTGCCAACCATACTGCCGTCCATTGGGCTAGACATGGGTACAGTCAGCATAAACAAGCTCATGCGAGCCCATACACAAGGGGGAGATACGGTAAATAGGCCTGCCTGGGGTCCTACTATGTAACAGCTTCTAAAAAAAACAAAAAGAGATTAGGAATTTCGCACGGGTGGATAAACTGCACGGAAGCTCAGCTGGTAAGAGCTATGGCCCAATTAGCCAAAGGTCCTGGCTACAAATCCTGCTCGTGTTCGAATTTTTGGTTTCTTAATTAAACTCAAGTAGGAAATCATTTGCTTGCTCGAAATAACAGGGACGGGTGAAGTTTAAAGTTCCACACATTTGACCCTCCTGCGCCCCACAAGACTGTCATTGAAAATCTCCTCCCCCGCAATACTAGCCGTGACATCTAGCATGCCTCGCCCCACGCACCTCTGGCGACCGCAGGTGGGCGCACGAACTTATCGGACTATACCGATAGACAATATCGATTGTGTGCAACAGGGCAATTGGCTCTAGTGTTTGTGAATTTGAGATTACACTGCACTAAGATTTGATATTGCAAAAATTACTATCAGAGGCGGGGAATGAACCCGCATTCCTCGCATACCGGGTGATTGTCTAACCACTCGGTCTCCCTGCCGTTGGCAGAGCCTGTCGAAATTTTCAATTGCTTGACGCTGTAATGCAGCGTCACTTTCATTAATGTTATTGGGATTACGCCCTCAACACTCGAAATTAATACTATTGCATCTATTTAACAATCAAAAGATGAAGCATGCACTTTTTACTAAAAAAATTCGGACGTAGTCTTACAGAGTAGGGCCATGAATAATATCAACAAGTGAATTGGTTCGGCCTTTAGTTTTTCGATCAGTTTCGGGCTTATAATATTTTGGGAGACAAGTATGGTTTTAAATAAGGCCCGGAAGGGGTTGGTAAGATATAGATGTGACTCGGGATAGAGGAATAATGATTGTTTTTTTTTACGGGTTAAGAAAAACTTGTAGGTTAGTGGTTAATTTTGTATTACATTTCTCAAGAAGCTTCAGCATTTGACTACTTGGATGTCGTACTGAAATATGGATGGAAGTAAAATATGTGTGAATCGATTACCTACTATTTCGTTTACAATACCTCTGTAATGTAATATTTTAAGAGTTATTTTTTCATCGTTCGCTTGCCCTTCAACCATAACATTTTATTTATTTATTCATACTTAATGTACTAACCATGACGGACTTAAAGCTAAAAGCATTCTCTACAGTAGCGTTTCTCAAATGGTGGTCCGTGATACTTTAGAGCCCGAAAAAGGAGGATGTTCTCAATTCGATGGTAGGTATGTTCTTTGTTTGTTTATTTAGGTTTTAATTAGGGCACAATTATAAGGGTCCATTTGACACCATTCAGATAAATTCTTATATTATTAACAATAAGCAATGCAAAAATAATGATCTCAAAAATACTCTGATACAGCCCATCAGGGATAATAGAGAGCTATATCATTTCAAAGGTAGGCCCAATTACAATTTGCCGAAACTCCTTTAATATTAAGCAATAACCCTAAAATGATGGCCGTCAGCGGGGCGAGGGATCGAATACGTCACCCGTGCAGGGTTGGTAGGGTTGTGCTTTGATAGTTCTGTTTTTTAACGCTTAGGTCCTTTTTAGGGTCGAGTCGATTTGCTCATGCGCAAGCAGTTTGTGACACCAAGGAGCCATTTCATATGTCACTGTCACTGCGCTGTCAGAAGTGGTACACATCACAGAATATCTCAATTGATACGTGAGAAAATTCGCATGACTCTAAAAACGCCCTTAAAGCAAACCGAAATACCAGTATGGTATCTCGGCGTGAGGCATTTTTTTAAAATGGGTTTGATCTTAACTATCGACTAAGCTAGACGTGGCGTAGACAGAGTCGACGGTGAAGCGAGCTAACCCAGAAGGTTATGGCACACATGTTACCATAGATTTTCAAGCCGCTTGGCGCCGGGCTCCAGAGGAAGGGAGGTAGCTACCAGGCGGCGCCTTTTACGGCATCGAAACAATATTATGTTTCTACTTAAGCTTAATTTCAGTTAGTCCTTAACAGAAGAACGGGGCAGGAAATGATGACGATTGACGATGTAAGGTATTTATTCTATAGGCTTGTGGAACTTTTTAGCATGTAGCCTGAAATAAAATGATTGTCAGAGCGTTAATAAATAACTTATTTTATTCCGTACATTTTTCAAAATACCAAATCGACGAAATGTACGTTATAGATTAACAACCAATGTTAATTTAAAACTGAAGCTAAAACTAAACCTAGCTAATAGCCTAAAAGCATGTTAAATGTTGATAGTTTTTTTGTCAAGTGACAACCCTAATCCTTTCCTAGACCGTCCGGTGTAGCAAATTGATTCGGTACAGTCCGCAGCGTTAAGTAACTTTAAGTTGGTTCTTACCCCCTTGGAGATAAGGTTGAAAGTGTTGGTTTTATGGTTATGGGTTCTCGTGATCGTGACTAGCGGTCGTTTTGCGATCTGAGGGTTTTTGCCACATATCTTTTATCCGCTTACCGTATTTGATATTGGCGATGAGATGGCCATCCAGAATCTTTATAATCAGTAGCAAATTACCACAAAGTTTCCTATTCCTAGTTATGTTAATATTTTATTATTATGAATTTAGGATCGCAGTCTTATTAATATTGAATAATGTCAGTCTATCTTAAATCATTGGGTTGTCTTTTACACGTATATTGTAGAAAAGATAGGTACGTAGTAGGTATAGATAGACATGGTGAAGGGCACATTTCACTTCTGCTTACCTACATGACTGGTAGAGAAAGCCGTACTGCACAAAGTCCACGTTGTGTACAATTTATGTGCCATGGACCTTAAATACTTACATGAATTCATCAAATAAAACCACAAAGAACAATTTTACTAAATGATCAATAGTGAATCGAGAATCCTTACAAGACATTAAAAAGATCTTGTCTTTTAAATTTCAACTTAAAAAAGATAAAAGATCTTAAGTGTATTCAAGTCAATTCTTAGTATCACTAGGCATACTGGACAATGTTAGTTTTGCTCAAGCCACGTGACCCGGTCAAAGCCAGTTTCATTAGCTAAGTAACGCGCTTATTGAAAACGAGCTTTTGACGATTCAGACTAAAACGGTTTCTAAATTGATAGCATTAGAGCGCTTTATACATTTAAGTGGTTAGTAACAGTTTAACCTGCACACCAATGTAGATCGTAAGATGTGGTGTATGAGGTGGAAATTACAAGTGAAAGTTGTAGTAATGTCGTTTAATGCGTTCCCCTTTTGAACATCGCGATTGCTCCCTTAATGTTACAGGTACGCGTTAATGTCGGTTCTTTAGTATTTTAATGGTCTGAAAAAAATGGGTTTTAAAAACCACTGTGCAAGTAAAAAAATAAACGAAGAAATATTGGAATAAGTAAGTTTGTTTTCAGAGCAGGGCAAACCTTTTTATGCCATTAATTGTATTTGTTATTCAAGAACGAAACGTGCGCAGTATTATAATTTATATTTTATTATCGACCAGCCGAAGCCCGCGATTTCGTTCGCGCAATGTCGAATTTCCCACACTTTTCATGCCTCTTCTCACATCTTTAGAGGGTGAATTTTCAAAAATCCTTAAATACGTCATTGTTCTAAAAAAATTGCTAAATACTAAGACGGAGTTTCATACAAACTTGTACCCCCGATTTCACCCCCTTAAAGGATGAATTTCCGAAAATCCTATCTTAGTGCACCCCTTGACCTCATAAGGAATATGCCTTTGGAGCCTCTAGATCCACCGGTTTGGTCTGTACGATGATATGTCAGTCGGTCATTAAGTCAGTTTAAATTTTTATATATTTAGATTTAGGCCTATTTTATTAGATCTTATTCTTTGTTTTTGTAATAATCTCAGGCCCAAGGTACTTCCCACGCAAACACAGTAAGTATTGTGTACCAAAATAAACACAAAACATTATTGATGCTTTGATAGCAACATCTTTGGCTTTACAACTTTTAATATTAAACTTCATCTCGTCTGTAATGAGTTTTTGGTAATAAATCGTAGCTTCGACTCTCAACGAGATTTCTAATAATTGTTTAGTTAAATCAAAATACTTGAGCTTTCCTAGTATCTTAACGAGTTTCTAAAGTCTGAGACATCAATTTTTTTTTTTTTAAAGTTTGCATTAGTACTAAGCATTATGTCAAGGCATTGAGAGTCACTCCAATCTTGAATACCTGTCGTGCGGTATTTATTTTTCATTCCCCTTCAGAAAGCGTTTTATAGAGTTCGACACCCTTTTTAAAGTATGCGCGATAATATTTACATTACACCCCGCGACACGAGGTCGTGAGTCGAATGAAATCTGTGAGGGTGCGATAAAACCACCCACGACGGTTTCTGTTAACGTTTTTTTTTTCTTTTTATGAACGGGGTTAGTCATTTTTGACTTTTATTTGGTATTTGAAGTTAAGGGACGTGTAAAGAATAATAAATATGTTTGTTTAGTTATAAGAGCAGCGATTTAGAAATGTAGAAATAAATTGAATAGTATTAAGACAAATGATAGATACAAGATTTATTAATTTTTTTGATTATGTCGTTCTGGTGCTTTTCAACAAATCGGTAATAAAATTATGTATTCTACTCGGATTGGTGTGAATATAATATTAGTGATATAACAATTTTGGAAGGCAATCGCCCGAATAGCGAGGGGGTCGTGGGTTTAAGTACCTCATAATTTTTAAAGAAATTTGCTTAAATTTTAGAAACAATTGTCATCGGAAAACTCCACTAAATTACCGCCAATTTAATGTCTCGAAAACGTGCTGATAGAATCTATTTAAATAATTGAATAATTTGTAGGTAAAATATTTTGTTGTCTAGTCTGTCCATTAGTTTTGCACAACCTAGTCCTAATTGTAAACTGGAAAAGTCCAATACATGTGTCCAGTAATGGACCCAAAGCACTGCCACTCTTAATTAGTCTTTATCTTCTAGATTACAAAGTATATTACAGCATGCAGACGTTTCATGCACTTTACGCTACCGGGCGTGTGGTAAAATTGCAAAACCGGACCTTATCGTCTCATGTTGAAGGTAGAAGACTGATTGCACTAGTTGATGCACACAACGCAGGACTCGACCGGATTGGAACTATTTCCGCTTCGTGAACGAAATTGAAAAGCTGTCTCTTCCAATACGTGTTAGTCCAGGGTTGCCAGTCCTATATTATTTCTGGAATTTTCCACATTATAGTATAGTAGGTTTGTGATATTCCTTTTTTATTTGATTGTTGTTTTAATTTTCTTAGCTGTCTAACGGGTCTGGGACTCTTCTTTAACCCTTTTGATATTTGGGCAAGAATACAACAACAACAACTTACTTATGCTGACTTGAACTTAATTATTTAGCATCAAGTCAAACCTCCGTGGTTTATAGATGTTAAATATACCTATATATGTATGCTACTGTTTAATCTGATAAACAAATAAAAAAAAAACTTATTACTCTTTGACTGCCTAGTCTTAAAAAAGCATTTTGATTTTAATAAACAAAAAAAAATAAAGAATGTTGTTTCCAAATGTTGACAAAACTACATATTGAGTTAAACAAAGAACAGAAATGACTCATAATAATAATTTTAAAAAAACATTTCGAAAACGGCAATGGATGTTATAATTTATGTTTCCATAAGAAAGAATTTCGAAGCGTGGCAACCCTTGATACACATAGGTTGCGGGTACACGTACGTACGTGAAGGGTGCAGTAAGGAAGAGAACGCGAAATAACCTATAAATGTTCCATGAAAACTTATCTTAGGGAATTATGTTGACGTAAAAAGCAATACCTGCCTTGAGTGAAATTTTAAGCATGTCTATGGTACAGTGTGGATACTGAGTAAGGTTGGATCAGGTTGGATACTAAGGTTATGGTAGGTACTCGTAAGTGCATTACCTACATTTGAATGGTAGCACTTCAATGCTGTTGACAAATAGTTTTATTTAGACCCTGTCCCTGTTATTCCAAAAACTTAGCACCGAGTTTAAGACAGGACTAAGCTAGTAGCTAGCTAATAAGAAAAGCGCTTCTCTATTAGGTTATGTCACGAATGTGTCATTCATTTCTCTGTTGTCGGCTCATATTTACACCCATTTTAAACCTGGTCTATTTTTTTTGTAATGACACCGTGGGGTTTTCTAGTACATTTATTTGTATTGCTTCATTTACGGTCTCTAAACACCTAGCTTGGGAATTGAATAATTTTGTACCAAATACAAAATCTTTATGATAAATTATTTGAAGTGACTAAGATGAAGTAGTTACTTGTTTATTGCAACAAACAACACAATCGTTCTATATTGTGATAACCAAGTTACTATACTACGAAACCCTACACTGCGTGGTCCGACACGCACTTGGCCGGGTTTTTTTTTTGAAGTTGGTTGTGCAGTCAGGCCTGTGTATCTTCCCGCGTAGGTAGCAAAAACGAACCTACGCGCGGCGACCCCTAGGTAAGGGCCTAAACAAGTTGGGTGTCGCTAGCCGGCAACCGTTTTATTCACCGGCGGTGCGCGACACTAAGTTGCTGGTTTGACGAGCGTGAATAAAGTCCTAGAAAGATGCGCTAGATGGCGTAAGTAGCTTCTTGTGGCAGTCAACCCTATCGCGTTGCGTGATAGTACGTCACTAAATAGGTTTAGTGTATTATGAATCATATTCCAGAGTTATAAGAATGAAATTATCTTGCAATGTATTTCTGTAGGTGTCTACACGAAAATGTGCTTGAGTCAGAGGCGAACTGAATTACACCATATCGTTAACAACATTGAGCAGATATTTCTTTAAATTTCATTGCAAAGTCATACTTCTGTACGAAGTACTAGTACTTATTCTGTGGTGCAGTGTACAATGGGCTCTGCATAAAGTTTCCCAAATCTATCAAAATATTTCAAATAATATGGAACTCTAGTGATTAAAATATGGTTGAAATATTGTTGAGGTTTACCTGATCACATTGTATGTGCAAACATATTTTTCTTGGTCTACCAATCTAACTTTCAAACTTTAGGCTTCAAAAGATTGGTCGTTCATTTATAGTAAGATGTATCACATTTTTTTTTATAAATTACCTGAAAATATTGTTGAATTACCTGTAGATAAATTTAAATCAGTTGTTAAGAATACTTTAATGTCGAAATGTTATTATAAAATAGATGACTATATAAAAGATAAAAATGTATGGAATGACTTGTACGAGTATGTACGAAACAATTGTAAAACTTTGAACAGAGGCATTGACAATAGTGACTGAGTTTCTTGCTGCTTCTTCTCAGCACTAGCCCACAATTGTCCCGAAGCAGTGGTAGGGTTAAGATTGGGACGTGTATTGTGTATGGACGTGTGCACCTAGTGGGGTCTATATGCAGAAATAAATGCATTTTATTGAATTTTAAATAATTACTAATTGTCGACAGCTGCACCAAAAATATTTAATTTGTTACTGGATTAAAAACACGTGTTTAATACAAGGCAGCAAAGGTTGTGGAAACGCTCACATTTTGACTTTTACAACATTGAAGCTTAGACAAATTGCTTGTTTGATGTCCCCTTAATTACTCATGTGTAAAACCAGAATGTAAAATACTAACATCATACCACCATTTGCATTGCAAAGAAAAAGAGACTCACGCGGTCAAAATTCATTATAAAACCCTCGTTAGCTTTAATTACAGAATGTATATGCAGTAAAATTAGTTTTTTTTTATTATAATAACTCTCTTTATTGCAATGTCTGCCTCGTTGGTCTAGTGGTCAGCACGCTGGGTACTATCCACGAGGTCCCGGGTTCGAATCCCGGGTCGGGCCGAGAGTGTTTGGGTTTTTCTGTCTTGAAATTACTCAGACACAGTTTCGGAGTCAGGAAGTTGGTGGTGTTAACACCCCCGTGCCTCGGAAAGCACGTTAAGCCGTTGGTCCTGCGCCTGATCTCTCTACGGTCATGTCGGACTGCCGTCTCACTGAATTATGAGAGTGAAGGAACAGAGAGTGCACCTGTGTATTGCGCACACACTTTTGCACTATAATATGTCCCGCGCAGTTGGCTGATCTCTGTTGAGATAGGCCGCCGTAGTTGAAATTCGGCCAGGAGGACATCATATTGCAATGTAGCGCTAACCATAAAGCCGTTTTTGACCAACTGTGGCGATGCCCAAAAGGAGGGTATTTATGTATGTCCGTTTTCTTTGTGACTGTAGAACAGATTATCAGATCTGGTTCTTTTTGTAACCCTTATCATGTAAAGCATGATACTTATATCTTAGTGCAATTATTATATGCTTCGTGCTGATATATTCATATGAAACTCTAAACCATCTTTTTGTAAAAATAAGGTTTTATTTTCATTTTGTTCCATGTTATCAACAATCTCTCATAAAAATTTCGAACAAGTATTTCATTCGAACATTTTTTTTGTAACCACTTGAATTTATCCAACTTTTTAAACGAAGTTTTAGGTCATTCCTGTGAATTCGTGCGCGAGCATTTAAATTTTACTAAGTTTGAGTGTGAATAAACATTTTCAAATGGCAATGCCGAGAAATCGTAGACATATGGACGTGCAAACCGCAACTAGAGCCATAACATTGATACAAGAAGGTAATTCGCAGCGTTCTGTAGCTCTGCAGCTGTGATTTTCACGAAGAGCCATCCAGAATACTTGGAATCGATTCAAATAGACTGGAAGTGTAACCAGAAGCCGGGGATCTGAAAGAATTCGAGCAACCACAACACAAGAAGATCGGTACATACGCTTAACTGCGCGCAGAGAGCGATTCGTCAACGCTCGCTCCATACAAAATCGCTTGCGCCAGGCGACGGGTACTCGTGTTAGCAACCAAACGATTAGGAATCGGTAACACGAGGACCAACAATTCTCTAGGAGACGTGTAGTGCGAATTCCGTTGACAAGTGCCATCTTGCGAACCGTTTATCTTTAACACCAGGACTGGGACACAAATGATTGGAGCACAGTATTGTTCACTGATGAGTGTAAAGTAAAATTTTTAGTGTAAAATGTAATGTGTAATGTTTGTGTGATGAGCACGAGCATTTGTAACTAAGTCATGGATGTTTATAAATGTATATAATTATGTCTATCCGTTATCCTAGTCACCATAGCACAAGCTCACGCTTAGTTTGGGGCTAGGTAATTGGTTTGTTTGTTGAAACAATTTATTATTTATTTTAATTGTGCAATATTGATAAAAGTATTTACTTAATTCGGATTGCTTTTTCCGCTCAAAAGTTCCATAGGCATTTAAATGTGAACTATCCTTGCATTCGAAGGGGTTAGGTTAGATTTGAGTAGAAAAAACATTACATTACTAAAGACTTGGCTGTATAGACTTGTTTCCTGTGCTTACACAGAATAGGTAAATAAACATGTCACTTTTGCCGCGCTTTTAGGGAGACTCCCGTGTCGCATCTGGTAGGTATGTACCTACTAAGTTGCGTTTCGTAATTATTTGATTGAGTCCGTAATACTTGTAGTAAGTTGTTGGGCTAGATTGGAATTCACTGTGTTAGTAACTAATCCCTTTACAAAACTAACCCTAAAACAAAATGACTACATACATCAAAGCCCTTACAACGAACAAGGTATCAAAGGGCAAAACCATAGACAAGAAATTGCTCCATCTTTATTTATCTAACGGGTTCTAGTGAATTGCCTATGTTTATGTAAAGGCTGTTCATTTATGATAAAGGGTACATAATAAGTACTATTTGTCTAAGGAAAATACGAAAACATTATGATTTGGGTCCCTACTTGAAACCGCCTTGTCATAAATTAAAGAAACCGATCACTTACCCCAAATTCGATGGTTTTTCGTTCTTATAATCAACTACCGGTTTCCCTCGACTTCGTCTCCGCAAATGTCGGATTTTATAAAATAACCTTTTCTTTTCAAATAAAAATAACGACTCTATTAAAGTCTCATGGTTTGGGACATAATGCCACTTTTTTTATGTATTAAAAAAAAATCTGTGGCATTTTATTATTATTATTTGAAACAGGATTGCTGTTGATTCTAGACTAAGTCAAACGTAGCGTAGACTGAGTCGACGGTAGAGGTACAGACAAACTTTCGTATTTGTAATAATAAAATAAAAATAATAAAATGAAGGCAATAAAAATATTCTATTCTATTCTATTCTAAAATGGAATTAATTATTTGGACTTGGCCGCAGTCAGGTAAAATAAATTATCTACCAAGACTAACGTAACTAATATCAGCGCCCAGCTGCATTATGTATTTACCGCACCGTGCGTATTATCCTTAACATGACATCTAATACGCGGCTATATATTCTAACCTCTAGAGAGTTTTGGCGAGTTACTCTGATGTATGATAATCTCCATTTTGTGAGCACTCCGTGCCGCCATTAGATCGGCCGTCATAATGCCCTCGGAGGGTGCTCAATATTAAAGGCATAGTAACTCACGATTCTCTTTATCCACGAGAAAATTTTTGAAAGGTTTTTTTAGTATATTCATACAATATCTTAATAAGTTACTGTATGTACCTAAATGTAATTTCCAAAGTTGACAATATTTTAAATTATCTCATGTTATTTCCTAACCGCATTATCACGTAATGTGGTCGCGGCCGCGTCGCCATGTCGATACCTCGACCAATCGCGACCGCGCGTGATGCGTTTGTGGTTAAACTACACAGGCGAATTAATGTCACGCCCGGGACGGTTAAGTTTTAAGGTTTTTATGCAGTTCAATAAATATGGTGTTAAATGTATAGTGTTATATTTTGTCGTTAGTATCAGCTAAACTTAAGATTCATGATTAAGCTTAAAAGTTCAGTAACTCAATTTGTTGTTACTAAAAACATAAGTTAGGGCACAAACTTAGCAAAATTATTCGTAAGCGAATCACGAAACAAGCAGCAGCAAGACGAAGTCTCAACTAACTACAGAACAAATAATTGGGGGTCTGCCTTAACCTGAGAGCAAGTTATCAAACTTAGTTTGGCTACGATTATGTCCAATGGCCGTTTGGTAGAGATTTGATTGCTGGGTTCGATTTGAGAGATCATTAGATAGTAGTTAAACGTATCTCCCTGGTGGGTTTCGCCATTAAAATCTTAATAGTATGAGCGTTCAGTGACTTAACCCAAACAAGAATATTAGGTATGTATTATAAGTTACCTATTAAGTATAGTCAATTACTCGGCAAAAGCTATAAATTGTTAACGCTTTCGGAGTCTGCTATCGATTATATTATTTTACTCAATTTCAGACATTGTCATGCACCATTTGAAGGATTAAACTTTGTGTAGGAAAAATCTCACAATTTGCGCTTACAAAGTCGGGGAAAATCGTTATAGTTAGACAAGTTTATGCACGACCCTCTTGCGCAAGGCGTGCGGGGGGCAACGACGCGCTAATCGCACGCAACTGTCATAGGGATCTCCTTCCCGCAATACCACCCGTCCCCGCTGACATCTAGCATGCCTCGCCCCCCGCACCTCTGGCTGGCAAGTCGCGCACGAACTTCTTGGACTATAGTACAGAATCGAAAAATTCTGTTCTGTGAACTGTAGTGTAACATTTAAGGCCTTATCCCGGAATACGATGTGCGTATCGACAACTGTTGGCCGTCCCTGTCACTCATGCCAGCATGACCCAGCGTGATGGCTAAAGCGAGACCGCCTAAGTCCTGATTGGGTGATTGAAATTTTGAAATTCGAAATGAGTATTCTTTTCAAAATTCAAATCAATCAAACCGAAGCTCTCGCCACCCGTACCGCTCACTGTCACCGTTCTCGTCTACCCCCGTATCCCTGTACCCCGCAGGCGAGGACTCAGTTACGCGATCGAACTATAGATTCGAAAATGGAGACAGACATTGCCTATTAGAGAGTAAAGACCCAGACGTCGTTGTTATTTCGAAGAAACACATCAAAGTAAACACTTTAATATCTCGAAATAAACTTGGCGTTGAACTCCCGGGCGCGGTCTGCTTGAGCGGCCCAAACAAAACGGCAATAAGTGCTAGGAAATTAAACTTGATTCGTTTGTTTGACGACCGATAATAACTAAATTAATAAGCCGCTGATCTCGAATTAATGAAGTTAAGAACCCAATATTTGTAATGTAAATTAATTATGTATGTACAGGCGGCAGCACGTCAGGTTACCCTTGTAAACTACGAAAACAGCTTTTATTACGTAGGGAATAGACTGTCTCAAGGTCAAAGTAAGACAGTCTGACGTGCGGCCGTGTGTACTTAAAAAAATAATAAGAAAATTTTGGCTTACTGAAACTAAAGTGTACCAGTTACCTTACACTTTTGATTGTCGACGAATATCCCAAAAGTATATGCAACTGGATGAAATTATTTCGTACTCCTATTATATCGATTCCTATTAACCCTTATAAGATCGTTCAGTCCGTCCGTCCTAGTCTGTCTGTCACAGCAGAATATCTTCTACGTTTATGGACTGATTTGCATGTAACTTGGTTCGAGGATACTTCACGTATAGATCTCATTTTTACAAATACAAAAAAATTAAATTACCCCTTTAAGGGTACCTCCGCATACATGTAAAGGGGGGGGGGGTGAATTAGTTTTTTGAGTGCACCCCCTTGTGTGGGGTATCGTTAAAAAGGACTATGAAAATAAGGTAGGGTTTCCATACACCACTTTTTTATCAGCTTTACCATTTGCGAGATATAGCCCGCCAAAGTCATTTACACGGTGTCCCCCCCCCCCCCCCCTGTAATTTCTAAAGTCTTGGACCTATAAGCTTCAAATCACTAACATAAAGAAACAGACGCGAAAACTCTTATTTAAATTTTTTTCGGGTATCCTGTGATGAATACTTTTGAAATTATATATAAAATAAAAATATATACTTTTTTCGCCTATACTGTCTAATGTTTTAAGTTAATGGTACGGAACCCTTCGTGCGCGAGTCCGACTCGCACTTGGCCGGTTTTTATGCTTCGGTCGGTCGTTTGTTTGTATAATATCGATGCTATGATATATAAGTACACTATGATCTATGATGGATATCCAGTATTGTTTGCGTCCTTTTCAGGAAATTCTCGTAATTTTCACTAAACTGTCAACCCTAGCGTAAAGGAGTAAATATTGCCCGATTGTGTTCCGATACCATTCCTTTGATTTATAGATCTGACGATACATATTTCAGATGTTGCCGACAATATTTCACGCTTATATTGTCTGCCTACTGAATGCCTAAACCCCACGATCCTACAGATTTCTAAAACTAAAAGAATAACGATTGGTGTGTTTGTTGACACAATTTGTTTATTTACAATAAAAACGTCTTTTTTAAAATTATGTGCGTTACAACTTCGTCTGTTTTATTGCCAGATTTCCTTTACAAACTGTATCTTATCCCCCATTTCACCTCCTGCCTTTTAATGTGTTTTTTTGGAGATTTTACAAATATTCTGCTATACGGGGAGGAGACAAATGTACCTATTATGAAATCAGGCGCAGGACCAACGGCTTAACGTGCTTTCCCAAGCCATGGGGGTGTTAACACCACCAATTTTCTGACTCCGGAGCTGTGTCTGAGTTATTTCAAGACAGAAAAACCCAACACTCTCGGCCCGACCCCAGACTCGAACACGGGACCTCGCGGCAGTCAAATGTCACAAATTAAAGATCATGGAACTCTGGGAAGATCATTTCTTGAGGTATAATCTTTTATTTAATTATTTTAATGTGAAATTAATTATCATTTTTGTCTTTTCAGGTAAACATTGCAGATGGCCGCAAGTCAAACATTCAACATGTATGATAATGACTTAATGAGTATAAGTTTCCATGTTAATTCTATAACCAATCAAACGATCTTGATATCTTACACTTCCTACTACAATAAACTTGCCTCCAGATTTTATGACCGTGAAATCTCATCTTTAAAATTTTATTAGGTTATGAATTATTTTATAAAATGGCATATATGGTCACAATCTCACCTGATGGTAAGCGACGACGCGGCCGCATGTAGGTCATGTCTAACTAGTAACAGCCGATTCACTCTTGTCTTAAAATTATATCCATATTATAGTATTTAGGGAACATTTCAGCCATCTTTCTTCAGGTGTACGAGTAAGTACTAGGCAGTATATTAGATTCATCAGTTCCGTACGAGGCGGGATTTCATAAGTTATGCAATGACCCGAGTTCATTGCCGGCTTAACTGGCCGATTACGAGGACTCTCTTAGGGCTGTCACAAAGTAAAAATAGGCGATTTTCCTTTACGAAGTTCAAATACCAAGACGTTGCAGAACATTGGCATGAGTAATGTGATTTCATGCCTCCTTTTTTTGTATTATTGTTTAAAAATCCACGCAAGTGCGAATCTACTCATGCACAATTACGAATACGAAACTTTGGCAATGATTCAATAGTTTTCCTGAAGGCGTTATCAAAAAACTCAAGAGATGGCGCCAGATATTTTTTTATTTGGCCCATGATTGGGCTGGCATAGTGACATGTCAAAATTTACGTAACAACACAACAACAACATCGTACACTAGATAGCGCTTGAAATGCTTTTCGGTTACTGTGTAACTCCTCATTGCAACAGAAGATGTTCTTCTGTGGCATTTCGCCAATTTAATTATAATAACTATCTACCTGCCTTTTTACTGCTTTATTCGCGGTTTAGGTATGAATCAGACTGAGAAGTTAGATTTAAAATGAAACTAGCGATCCGTCCCGGCTTCACACGAGTGAAATATGTATGAGTCCTATTAATTACTTAGTTTAAAAGTTCTAAGCGTACGGACAGTGGGATTGACTTTATTTTGTACTATGCAAAAAACAGATTGTAGTAGGAATGGACTGTGATAATATTACGGGTTACAGCCGCGTAAAACACAACACAAAAGTACCACAACTACTAAAAAGAAGACCATATGAGGAACGCTTAGATATTTTGAAGCTAACAAAACTAAAGGACCGCAGAGATCGTGGAGACCTGATTGAGACATACAAGATCCTGCATAGTCATTACGACCTTCAAAACTTTGACCAACTATTCACGCGTAACAAAAATGACCATCTAAGAGGCCACCATCTCAGACTCTGTACCGACATCTCAAAGTGTAACCCTTACAAGCATTTTTTAGAGCAATAGAGTAGTCAAAGCATGGAATGGGCTCCCAGAAGATGTGATCTCTGCCCAAAATATCAATCAATTCAAAAACCGACTTGACCCTCATCTAAACTCGCTTAACCTAATGTGAAGAACTGGATACAGGCGGCTATCAGTTGTCTCAACTGCCTGCCTGATAACTAACAATAATAATTTAAAAAAAACAAATATGTGCTTTCGTGGTTGACAACCCTAGAGTCGGGTTATTATGCTCATTCGCCAGGTGTCGCTGTTACCACCCGCTTTTACTCTCATGGGGATGTCTCAAGGAATTATGCCAGCGCTAAATGCTGATGGGGGGGTTAGTTAAACCTCCGTTATACTTAACTGCATTTTCCTTAAGAAAAATGTAAAAATACTTCATGATGACTGAGTGACATGAATGAAAGACTTCTTGGCTTTTTTAATTGAGTGGTTTGTTTTTGCCTTGGCTATTTCATATACTAGCCAAGCCAACTAGGTGCAGGTTTCCTCACGATCAAATTTCCCTCACACACTATTTGTCCTCAAAAACTTATCAGGAAATAGCAAACTTGTTTGCCATTCTCTCTCTATCTATAGAGATATTCTGTATTGTACAATAAAAGAAAACAAAGGTACAATGAATTTTAAAATAAAATACCTTAAGTACAATTTAGGCGGTCTTATCGTTGAATCATTTATTACGGTACTAGTGGTTCCCCGCGACTTCGCCCGCAAGAGTTGGATTTTTCATATAAACTTTCATCCCCCATTTCACCCCCTTAATAATTTTATATCGCGACAAAATGTAGCCTATGTCTATTCCAGGGTCTCAAACTGTCTCCGTACCAAATTTAATCTCAATCGGTTCAGTGGTTTAAGCGTCAAGAGGTATCAGACAGACAGACACGCATAAATTTAACACTAGAAATAAAAATAAACTTGCTATTCCACAATTCAGGCTTCAGAAAGTTGGTCATTCTTTCATGGAAAAATGTGTCAATTACTTTAACAAATTACCGAAAAATATTGTAGAATTACCAATTAACAAATTTAAATCATTTATTAAGGATACCCTAATGACTAAAGGTTATTATAAAGTAGACGATTATTTGAATGATGTAAACGTGTGGACCAGCTCGCACTAGTACAATTTCTGTATTTAAACATTATTTTTAAAAGAGGCTTTGACAATAGTGACTGAGTTTCTTGCGCTGCTTCTTCTTAGCACTAGCCCACAATTTGTCCCGAAGCAGTGGTAGGGCTTAAAAAATAATATGTTGGGACGTGTATAAGTGCCCCCTGTGGGCCTACATACATAAATAAATGACTTTTATGACTTTTTATGAAACAGACACACTTTCGCTTTTATAATATTAGTATGGATGTTCATAGCTAAAAACGTCTTGAGTAGCAAATTTCTATTTCTGAAATATCTCTCAAACTCCTTTACCTTACAAGTTATTAAATCACTGTCTTCAAACGTAACTTGAAGTGTTATAGACAAAGTGATCACACGAGAATCCCTTTGATCAAAACATCTTTGATGTATGACAAAAGTGAATGACTTAAAAACGTTTTAAGGGGCACGACTCAAACGCGATGAGATAATCTGTCCTGAGATACATGGAATGGAATTGAATTATGATATGATTTGGTTTGGTAAATAAAGATTATCAAAGATAAGCAAAAATAATTTATTAATAATAAAAAAATACAACTTTGTACAGAGTTGTCCGATTTTGATAATTCTTTTTTATTGGAAAGGGTATATTTCTGGTGGCGTGTCTTTCTCTTGGCAATAAAAAACGTTTTTTCAAACTTTTGTAGTACGTTATTTGAAGGCGGTTGGGATTTTTGTAATTCTTAACGATACAGTCTTTAAATAACGATTCAAAAATATCTTGTATTAACCTATCGTTTACCTCAAACGTTAATCTATTTACCACTAGATATTTATACCCGCATTTAGACATTAAGTTCCCATTACCGGCCAAGCCGTAGTAATGCCATATTTGCCCACACCCTTAAGCTCTGGAGACTAATCTCTTAATATCCCGGGCAGTCCCGGGGTTTTTCCTGATCCCGGGGAAACGGGATCTTTTCACGTATTCCTTGTGTGGGAATATAGCTGCACCAGGTAATTGTAGTCCGACCACTTATCTGAGACCTCGCCTGCAGGGGTACGGGAAGAACAGGGATATGATTCGGTGATTTCAATTTAAATTTTGAAAAGAATGCTAATTTTAAATTTCAAATCACCCAATCAAATCGCATGCGCCCGCCACCTGCTCCGCTCAGGAACCCCGTTTACCCCTACCCCCGCATCCCTGTACCCCGCAGGCGAGGTCTCAGAAAAGCGGTCGGACTATAACGAAGAGTGTTTTAGAGGAGAAATATTGAATTGGGATGGTACGAGCGGTTCAGCACTACGTCCCAATCCGAACCCAATCCGTCAAAAAAGTAAGAAAGAAAGAAAATACATATATACGTCTCGAAAACCTATCTTTGTAACCATGATCCAAACTGGTCAGGTTCCCCTGATAAAACACGGTCACGGAGGTCAGATGGCAGTCGCTCCACTGTAACTACCTGATCTGCCACAACCTGGATCATGGTCAGCGGACCCTGGGCCCTCGCGTGCGAGAGCACAACCGGGATAACGCTAGGAGGATGATAAAAACCTATCTTTTTATTCACCATGCGTGGTTTAGTGTGAAAATGGGTTGAAAAGTATGTTATTCAGTTACATAATACCTGATCATCTAACAAAAAATAATACCATAACAAATCCTTATTTCTGTGAATCCAAATTACATAGATAATACCCTAGTCATCGAACAACAAATAATAACATAGGTATAAAAAAATGCTTATTTCTATTAATCCAAATCCATGACTTATTCCAGTCATTATAGTTAACCCTTTCTCTCGCGTAAACCCCCAAAAACATGGAATTATTCCATTTCTTATTCTTTCAATGGCATACCGTTATCGTCATTGTGTTCGTTCGTACAAAAGATTTGAGGGTCAGACAGATTGTAGGCCAATGTACCTATAGATTGATTTGGTAGTTTATTTTTTGTTCAACTTATGTGATGTCATTCATAAATAAAGAAGTACCTACCTACCGTAATCTTGGAATCGATATTGACCTCGAAAAATATAGCGATATCTGCCTTATTTCCCAAAGGGGACTAGTATAAACACCCTCAGTGTTATTACAAAAAAATTAGACCAGTTTTAAAATAGGTCTAAATATTAGCCGACAACAGAAGAATGAATGACACATTCGTGACATGACCTAATAGAGAAACGCTTTTCTTATTGGCTATCTAATAGCTTAGTCCTGGCTTAAACCCGGTACTAAATTTTTGTAATAACGGGGCCTATGTTTTTTTTTAAACATTTCAAAAGTTAAAAACTGCTTGACAACTCACCAGTCGTTATTTTGGAGCTACAACATTTTTTTTTAACTTCCTCGTAGTCATGGTTGTATCTCTATTTTGTGTACCAAATAAAATAAATACGTCTGTTTCACAGCATATAGGGGGAAGGGGGTAAATCAGATCTACGTTTTATCGTAGCAGTGTGTACAAGTAATTTAATTCTCAAAGGATGGTATTTTATGTTAAAGAAATCCTTATTTGCTGAAGACGTTAATAAGTATTTTAAAAGAAGAATTGACAACATTTAATATGAAGAATTTAATGAAAACTTTAATTTTATATTACCTCATCCGCATGTGCAATAAGTCTGCAAAGGTGCCTTCAAGTGATGTTCTTATACTAAATCATTGGTACCAGTTTAAATTGATACCAAAACTAAGTATAAAACCTATTGTTGGTTTATGAAGTGATTGCGTAAATGATCACTGCAGATAAAATAACGGTCAGTTCATGAATATCCAACGAAGCTTTTGAATATTCCATTGTCTATACGTTTCAGTTTGGCTTAGTTTAGTGTTTTATAGTTCCATATTTACGTACTCTGTGTTACGTTTCATATGTAATTCTTTCCATTGTTTTACTGTATTTTAAAATATTGTTTTACTATACTGATAAAAATGCAATAAATTCAATTTATTTCTGCATTTAAACCCAACAAGGGGCACTTATACACGACCCAATCTTAACCCTACCACTGCTTCGGAACAACTGTGGGCTTGTGCTGAGATGGGCTAGTGATAAGGTTTAGTAAATACTTCACGAATGTACCAAATAATGTGAACGGCGCATCTTAATTGTTAAGACTGACCTGGTTTCAAAAAGTCTTCCAAAGGTTTTTACTGTGAGAAAAAGAATCCGATACCAGGTACCAACAGAACCGTCACATCCCTCCGTTCTTGCATATTGCATTCCGGGACACGTCGCTAATGACCATTCTAACTCAGCCCTTATCCTGTAGGAACGATCTAATGAATTGGTGAATGGAGCTACGAGTGAATGAATGAACTTGCAAGCCTTATTTTCTTTTAGCAAGTAGGATGAGAAAATGAAATGAAAAGAAACACATCCAGTGTTTCTTATAGTCTTTTTATTTGACAGAAGCTAGCATGAAAGAGATAGAAATTTCGTGTAAAAAAATGACTCAGTATATTCAGAATTACACAAGTTTATATTATTCTATTCCCTCGTTTTATTTCACTCACTTCGGTTTAAAGTAAAATACGGTTTAGTTTACAAATTGTCAGAGCTGTCATGTGTTAATTGTCAATTGGGACGTGTGTGTGATCGAACAATGAATCGTCATAGGCTTGCAAATGACGTCTCAAATACGAAATTATTAAAAATGTATTACAAGATAAAAACTACGCGACTGCGTAAAAAGTAAAAATATTCATACTTTAACAAAAAAACACACTAATAATTACTCTACATACCGAATATTTGATATGATAGCAGATTAAAGTTCTGTCAAAAGTGACAGTATCACAGGGAGTTTTTGACATCTTTGACATTTGACTGTGTTTTGTTTAAGAAAGTTCCACTGAGTTTTTATACAAATAAATCAATCTTCTTAAGATGCCATCTTCTGTCGAAGTTCGGCGACCATCATAGCAGCTTGCACCCTTGATACCGCGGCTCTAAACAATGATCGGGTACTCCTTCCAAACCCTTGGCGTAGGTTCTTTAGCCAGGATACCTTCCCAAGTCCGACACTTTTCTTGCCTAGTATCTTATAGCTTAATATATCAATACTTACAGCCTATACTACCAATACCGTTCAAGTGTTCCCTACGTCTAGATCTTTATTGCATTCCTGTATCGTCCCGGTTCCCTCAGAAGCTATAATTAGCGTTTATTAATTGCGGGCGAATGCTTCTTTTGGCATTTCTGCCGATCTTAGACTAATGACTGGAGTTATTCCGGTAAGTTTGGTTAGGCTAAATGCGTAGTTTTCCTTTGCGTACCCCACTCTAAAAGCTGCTAAATCTGAAGTAAAAAAATGATGATAGTGCATTTCATAAACTTCAAAAGAAAACTATTGCGGTTAAGATAACTTTATTAGTTTAGCAGACATTTTCGTTTTGAACTTGGGTGTTGGATAATTTTGTACTAAATACAAAATTTAGTACAAATTTGTACTAAATACAAAATTTAGTACAAAATTATCAGATAGAGTTAAAATAAATTCTTTTAAGTGATTAAGATGAAGTGGTTACTTGAAATTAAAACTGAAAAAAGGTCATATAGTGCCTAATTTTATATTTATATAATGGAATGGAACCCTACAATCGCGAGTACGGCTCGCACTTGGCTGTTTTTTGTAAACCTACGAATTAACTTTGTACATACCTAAGAAAAAACAGACTTTTTTACAACATTGAATCGATAAAATGATTTTGGTAATAGTATGTACTAAACTGAATACTTTTAAGGTTTTAGAGATGTTATTTAGGTATTGCAGAGGAAATCCTGCGTAAAGAATGACCACAACCTATAATTTTTGTCCAGGTGTTCCCCATTTTACAAAATCCGAATGGGCAATAAAACGAAACGCTTTACTCGTGATTAAAGCAGAAATTCAACGATGTTTCTAACTAGGCACCTACAGTGAAAATGATTCAAATCATTTATTGCATGTTACAATATAGATGGTACAAAAATAGAATAGGTAGGTATGTATCTTACATGTGACGCCCTGCACAGGGCATAGCAACATTATGAGGTCTAGCTGACTATTATTTCACAAGTTTAAGTACCAACATAATAATTAGTAACGTCAGGCCTGTGTAACTCCCCGCGTAGGTAGCAAAAACGTACCTGCTATGCGGCTAATCAAGTTGGGTGTTGCGAGCGAGCAACGAGACGGCCGCGCGTTATATTCACCGGCGGCGCACGGCACTATGTGCGAATTACGTTGCTGGCTGGACGAGCATGAATAAAGTGTTAGAAAGGTGCGCTAGATGGCGTAAGTAGCTTCTTGTAGTAGTCAACCCTATCGCGTCGCATAATAGTACGTCGCTGAATAGGTTTAGTGTATTATGATTCATATTCCAGAGTATTAAGAATAAAATTATCTTGCAATGGATTTCTGTAGGTGTCTTACGAGAATGTGCTTGACTCTGAGGCGAACTAAATTACACTGTATCGTTGAAGACATTGAGTAGATATTTCATTAAAGTTCATTGCAAAGTCAAACTTCTGTACGAAGTACTAGTACCTATTCTGTGGTAACGTCAACAAAATAGTAATATTTTCTACATTATTTACTTATATATTTTATATAACAATCATGATTTTTACATTTTTTTACTTATCAACATAAATATGCCTGATGGATTCCTACCGTGAATAGTTCGCCTAATCTGGAATGAATACATACAGCTGCAAATAGCTTTTGTTGAACATCGATCGCTTCATTGATGTAGTGTGAAACATAAAGGGCTGCCTAAACGTAGTCACTTTCTGTTAGCGACACGGTAAACTATCACTGGAAAATACGAGTTGCTGTTGATGGTGAGGTGATGGCGATCAACACTTTGTTGCCGACACGGCACACCGAGTTGCTGTGTCCTGTGCGTGTGCACAGTGCACACACGGCCGCAAGTCAGTCTATCTACCCCACTTTGAACTTGAGACCGCCTATATTCCCTTTCATTTTTTTTGTTTCATTCTCAACAATACATTAAACAACTAGATGCGTGTGCCACTACCACGATAGTTTTTTACAGCCAAGCGTAGGTATGGAAAGAGAAGTACATACAGGTGATTAACTTCTGTACTCTCGCTGTTTTTTGACTTTAGTTTCTGTTTACGTACACTGAAAACTTTGACGATACATTTATATATTTACTTTGTGTGCCAAGTGCAAGAAACTGTCCAAAAGTGTCTACGTCTGCGCAAAGAGTTGCGTATTTCATGTTGATTATATTTAAAAATATACTTGCTGGTGGCTTGTGTGCGACACAATGCAAAACGATTTAGAGGCTGTGCAAAAGTATGCACTCTAAATCAAACGCCAAGAGTTAAAATGTTTCTAAAGTTTTTTATTGTAGCTATTATATTTGTTGTAATTACCTAAATGTAAGCAGCAAGCGAATATAACTCGAAGCTATATAACTAGTATATTTTATACAAAACAACCAAGTTTATTTATAGGATTTCACTTCTCCGTTTAATGGAGTGTTTGAGGCCCAGTAGTGGTTGATAAATTATTTTATCGAAATCCTGGACTATGATCCGTCTAGATTCTCATTGGGAAAACTCTAGTTAGTAATACCACTGCGTCTGGTAAACTGTATTAAATACAGAAATGGTGATTCTCTTTTGTATTTGGTTTCACTTTACTCGCGCTACTACGATTTTCTCTTGTTTCGCACACCCGAAATTGACACTCTTTTGTTTTTCTTTCTCTTCAGGGCCTGAATTCCAGCCAGGCTTTCAGCCCAATTGTATTTTTAGGGCTTATTATTTTTATTTTATTTTCGGTTTTCGGGAATCTTACAGCTAGGAATTGAATATTAATACAGTAGAAAAAAAGGCCTTATTGTTGTTACTTTTATGGTGTGCAAAAATAACGGTCGGATCGGGACGCAAGACGTGGGCGGGGTGTCCACTCTTATGACGAAATTTGATTTAATTTCGTAAAAACTTGCAAAATAATTGCTTAAGTTATGGAAATATTATAACACTCTTATGACGTTGACATAGGTACCACAAATACGCACCAAACATTTTGAATCTACGAGTACGTTCCTCTTGCGTACGGTAGAGAATAAAATTCCTTGCCAGCTCTAATTCCCTCTGGATAATTTCAAGGAAAGAGTGAATAAGCTGTTACTAGTGAGACATCATGACCCATCCTCGGCCTCATCATCGCCTACTATCAGGTGAGATTGCGGTCAAACGTCTGCCTATTACTAAAAAAAGGACGGTGGCACTCCATCGTCCATCTGTCAATCTGTCTGTCACGTAAATCGTGAGAGGTGAGTTGCAAATTTTACAGAATTGTGATATCTATTGCCGCTTAAACATACAAGATAAGTAAACAAGTACAATTAAATAGTGCTATATGGTTGTATATGATACGGATCTATATACGTTTAAATAAGAAACTAAAAATTCGCTCACGGGCAGGATTTAAACCCACGACCTTTGGGTAACCGGGCCCACCAACTGAGCTACCGTGCAGTCCATCCACCCTTGCGAAATTCTTGGTCTCTTTTGAATACGTCATTGCGTGACGTCAGCGGTAAGAAAGAACACTGTCATCATCCTCCTAGCGTTATCCCGGTTGTGCACTCGCACGCGAGGGCCCAGGGTTCGCTGACCATGATCCAGAATTTATTTATTTATTTATTCATAGCACACAAAACAGACTACAATCGATACAAGCTTTAAAACGTATTACACATTGTACAGAACTAGATCACAATCCAAAAATATGTATGCCTAAAAGCTTAAAAATTATCAATACAATTTATATTCTAAAGAACGCTACAGGTGCAAACTGAAGAGAAAGAAAAAAAAATTACAAAAGTGAGTTTAATTATAACCATTTCATTTTTCAAAAATGTATAGTTAGCAAAGGAAACAAAGTATATAAAGAATTTAAAATGATAAAATATATTTATTACAGGAAACCAGTATCATTAAAATGTGTGTTTAATTGCCTCCGGAACTGTTGCAGTGTTTGGTGAAATATATCTATATTTCTGTTTCCGGCGAGAATTTCATTATATTGACGACACATTCGCACTATAGGGTTGTAGTATGAAGTGTTGTTCAAAAATATTTGAAGAGAGAAAATGTTATAATTGAAGAATTGAGAATGCGGCAGATCAGGTAATTAAGTGGAGCGACAGCCATCTGACCTCCGTGACCCTGTTACCAGGGGAACTTGACCAGTTTTAGATCATGGTTATACATGCAGTCGCCTGAATATGCAGGTTTCTTCACGATGTCTTCCCTCACCGTAAGAGCATCGGTTAGTGAAACAACTAATGTACATAACTCAGAAAAAGTCCTTGGAACATGGCGGCATGTGGGATCGAACCGGTGCCTCCCGCATGAGAGACAACCCGCTAGCCACTGCGCCACTGACGCTCTCGACGGTAAGAAAGAACACAGTGAGTGTTAACAAATATAAAAACTAATGATACTGACCTCTTTGAATGCGAGCTCTCTCATTTTTTCTAGTCTGGACGAGATCTAATTCGAATTCCATGCGAATTCAATCCAAAGTAGCACTCTTTGGATTGAATTCGCGTTGCTCTAGATTTTTGTTTTACATCGTCTACGGACACACCCGGATCTCCCGGAACTCCAACAAATCAATGGCCCGGGTTACCTCTCCCGCGGATTGGAAGCAATTAGTCCAGTTATCCCGGAGCGAGAATTATTTATGCCGGCACGGTACCGCCATTATATCCATTACCCGATGAAGGATATACCCTCAGGCCCTACTCCTGTTGACGAAGTCCGTATTTTCGAGTCTAGCCATCACGCTAGACATGGGTAGTTCCTGAATGAATGACACAATTGAAGTACTTCACCTATCTAGTTCATATGTATCATTCACTCACTATAGTCCAAAGCAGTTCATTTAGTTAAGTAACTCAGTGATATGAGAGTAAAACGAACGGATATATTTGTCAATACTGCAAGAGCGAGACAGTTGCACGGCCCGGCTCGTGTGACCTCGGTAAACGTCAAGCTAGTTTCGCGCCTTATCTGAATCCTAAATATTTGAAACAGTGCAAGCGGAAATATTCTTTAATAAATATGCAATAAGACTCAGTATTTCTTTCCGATTTGTGCCGAAATCTTGATGTTTAGTCAGTAGAATAGTCTGTAGTACACGATACATTTGAACTGAATGAAGAAGTGAGTGAGATTTTGATAGTAAATCTGCTGAACTAAATGAACCTTGATGAGTGATACATATCTTTAACTCCCACTGAACTATATCACTCATTTCACTTCAGTGAACGATTTTGCGCATGTCTACATCACGCTCGTTCGCGTTGTCATTCTGTCGTGAGTGAAAGGGACGGCTACATTCGAAAATACGGACATCGTCAACCAAAGTAAGGCCTCAGATGTGATCGTGACAAGCTGACGTGCAAAGTCCTTTTTTGGATGAATTTTTGATGCTGAACCATTAGTGGAGCGAAAATTGAATTTTTCACGGAGATTTTGGATCATTTTAATAATTAATCTCTAATCTGGTCTTGTTTGGATTTTAAAGATTCTGTCAGTAATAGCTATTTCAGGGCTTCCATAAAGGCATTTTACAACCATTTTGCGAGATTTTGGAATCAAACGCGCGTTCACCGCAAACCTACGTTTTTCGTATATTTTTCAATTGCATTATTGTATTACGATTCCATTAATCATCGTCATGATCAGCAACAGAACGTTCATTGCTGAAAAAATCATTACAAGCGACCTGGGGCCCAAGTCTACCAAATAACACTAGCAGAATTGTGACAGTAATAACTAACTTAACTACTTACATAGTTAATTAACGTGTGATTGGATCGCTAGCCCTAAATAAACATTTAACCAAAGCTTTAATCCCTAATTGGCTAATGGAACGCTTACGCCGAATTCAGTGGTGTCACATTACATGTAAAGCTGGGTCTACAAATGATAAATAAATAAATTAATGATCACTTGACCTTAAATTAAACAAAATACATATGCTGTATGGTGTCATAAAGTATAAATAAACAAGCGGTTCCCATCTATATTTTTATATATTCCCCCTTCCTTTTGTTAAATTTCTTTCAAATGAAATGGAGCATTTTTAATTCTAGTAGAGCTAGGCTAAGTTTGACGCTAATGTGTCAATTACCTCTCATTCAGTCCACAGACACCATATGCACGACAGCACATTAAGATTAACACTGCGGCATTTAATTCAGTTGTTTTAAAGGCGATATAGCAATGCAAATGTGAAGTCTGATGTATGTTTTTTATGCCATTAAAATGCTTTTCCTCGATATATCTTTTGCATCTTTCGATGCATAATATGGTCGCTAATTCCGCACTGGTTAGCATGGAAGTTTTCGTTAGATGTCGAAATTTTTACTTTTGTATTTTTTTAATTCAGATTAGTTGTTTTTAGTTTTTATTTATTTAAGACAAGTTTAAAAAGAAAGTGGTAGTAAAGGTAATATATTTCTCACAAGTATGTACACTAACATTAATTAACTAACGTTTGCCTATATTATTCGTATAATAAATAGAAGTAACAGGTACCCAGGTACTTACTCTATACTTACAAGGTTATAATGTGCGTGATACAAGTTCCTCAATGTTGTGTAGACACAGCCTAATACATAATATTATAATGGATTTATAGTATATATTGATTGGATTTAAATATACGAAATAAATGGTTCTAGCGTACGCATAGAAATCACGTTTTGGGTTAAATGTGTATTGTGGTTCTGTAATTTTGAGTGTCAGTAAATAATATTGATACGGCTCAAAAGACCACGTTTTCAAAGGGTTTCGGATGAGAGGGAATTTAAAAATATGGGTACTTTTGTCATATGAAGGTTGTGAAATAAAAATGGAAAAACGTCGTGCCCACGTTAAGAATATACATGTATAGTTTCATGTTAATTAAATTAATCTTCGGTAAGAAAGTAACTTTTAATATATTTTATTATTGCTTTGCGTTGTCCGCATAGCTCTCTGACAAACTACGGCTTAATTAAATAAAAAATAAATAAATTGTTTCAACAAACACACCAATTACCTATCCCCAAACTAAGCGTGAGCTTGTGCTATGGTGACTAGGATAACAGAAAGACATACTTATATACATATATAAACATCCATGACTTAGGTACAAATACTCGTGCTCATCACACAAACATTTGCCCCTTGCGGGATTCGAACCCGCAACCGCCTGGTTTAGAAGTCCGTGACGTGAACCACTACACCAAGACGGTCGTCAAAATTGCTTTTATTACAAGTTTTCTCGAAATAAATTTTGCTCTTTATTTCGTAAAAACTGCAGTTTATCAATTCGATAGTCATACAAAGTAATGGATACTGTAAACTCGTTAAATAAACCGCTATCATAGTAAGTACCTCAGAATAATAGGGGTCGGTTATTATTTTTAAATTACCACCACCTATCAACAATGCTGGTTTGATGTGAACTATTTATATACCTGTTGTAGCTGCCATTTTTAATCATATTTCCAATGACTTAGTAGGGTAATCAAAATGTATTTATTTAAAAATATATAGAATTTGGCAAGACAGAAGGTCTTATAACACAAGTAAAGAAAAGCATCCATCCATCAATTGGTTGTTCTATCACAAAAAAATATTTCTCGACTCGTCCGTGCTCAGCCGAGGCGACAACATCTCCTGAGGATGCCGCGTGGAGTGGCGAAACGCGTCGAGGTTTTTTGCACGTTGGTGTGGGTAACTAACAACAGCTGCATTAGCTGTAGTGCATGCGTATTGAGGGAGGGAGGGCGGTGTATTCTGCATTTGCCTGAACTGGTACTCAACGCGGTTGCGGTTAGTGTGGTTATGGTGCCTGCGCTAGCGTGTCTTAGCGGAAATTTAAAGCAAAATAATTGTATTTTATTTTTCCCATCTAATAATGAATTTCCGCAAAGTAACGCCTGATTCTATTAATTACAAAGAAAAATAACGAATAATTGATGTTCTATCAAATTTTAACCATCCTCTTATACATGTAATTCAAAACGTCTCCAAGTCATTATGTCTTCTAATGAATTTTCCAATAAAGATAACTCGTTCGTTTTCTGAGCACCACTTGACTGAGGGCTCTCCAAAACTGATGATTGAATGCTAATGAAGAGGCGGAGGGCCACTAACCCTCAGAAGAAGGTCGGCTTCAGATAGAACCGATGAATAATTTTTGGTTAATTAGCGATTTTCCTAGTGTCATAACTCAGTACTTAAAAATCCGCTAGATGGATGGACAACAAGTCAGGTATTTTTAAGAAGGCTCGTTTTAGCGTTGATCATGTTACAATGTTTATAATAATATAATAATAATAAATAATTTAATTCTATAAAGTCGGTACAGTATATTATATAAGTGACCGTAGCGCCCTTTTAAGCTAATAAGCCTGTGCCAGGGAGCAACGCAATCTAAAACGTCATGTTTAGCATGACGTTTTAGATTGACGCGTATCTACTAATAGGTATTTTTTTACAATTAAGTACTCATCAAGACATTTTTAACTGCACTGTTAAATCAAATTGAATTCCGCTCACAAAAATTAATCGACTGTGTCATCCGGTGGGACTCGAACCCCTTCGCTATCCGGGCGAGTGCTCTTACCAACTGAGCTACGGAGGACGTTAGTCAGCCGTCGAATTTTTGTAAGTGCTTGCTTCACCAGTGAGCCGGCGTTCGCACTGTGAAATTCGCAAATTTTTGACGTAGTAGATAAGTACTCTTGCTGCATGTCTGAACACGTAATATTAAATTATTTTGTTTTTGTTTTAAGCTCAGTGTTTTCGACGCAATATTTATATAACTTAGATGAATAGCGTAATCTATCAACATAATAAAATAAAACCAAAGTTTTGAGTTGTCAGAAAATCTCTCATTGGAACGTAAGTGCAAGTGTCTCAGCAGACTATTTTCCATACTTTCATATTATAAATGCGAAAGTGTATCTGTCTGTCGATTTTTTACTTTTTGACGCTGAAACCACTAAACCGATTTAAATAAAATTATGGATACAGATAGTTTAAGTCCTTGAGGAGGACATAGTATCTATAATTTAAGAGTCATGCTCTTGACGGGCAAGTCTACTACATTCTTCTTATTATAATCTCCTTGATCTTCTGGTGCCACACGACACACAACTTTTTCTGTTGGTCCAAATTTGACCTTCTTGGCCTTTTTTTCTTTCTAATTTTCATCTATTGGAAGGGCCCCTCCCTTCGCTGGATGAAAAAGAAAGCCAATGCGAAGTATTTGAAGAATCTTGGCTAGATTATTGGACACATATGACCTTGGCCACATTAGAGTTTTGTTCCCTCGGCATTTTTTTAAATTTGAATGAGTTTGCTTTCGACTCTAGACTAAACAAGACGTGGCGTAGACAGAGTCCATATCTGCAATAATTTGGAATTCTTAGTAAGTTATTAGAAATTGCAGCTCATAAAACAGTTCTATGAAAGAGGCAACCCACTATCGGTGGGCAAATAACGCGCATTCAAAATGCGATCAGCGGCGCTCATAAAGCGGAGCGGGCCGGGCGGCATCGCAAATATGCTCATTATTGGGTGTATGAGCCAATTCCTTAGTTCATTCTATCATTCTTCAAAGATCCTTACGGCTATATTTAGTGCATTCCTTCCGGGTTTTTTTAAATGATAGGAGATACTGATATTATCAAAGTGGTCCATTTGTTCGAACACCGGTGTTGTGGGATCACCGTTGTTTCTGGTTTGAGTAAATAAAAGTGGTTTAGCCACTTTGGTCATGAAACAGAGCCGTCTATGTGATGTTGTTTAGTATTTATAGGTCTGTATGTTTCTATATTTTTTGTGATTAAATCTGTCTTGTCATAATGCTTGTCATAAAAATAGCAGCCGTGGTGAACATTCATTATTCCGTTGGGTTCATGAGTTTAAATCTTGTTGCTAACGATCAAATCCAGAATCGAATCAAGAATTTCCATTAGAATACGGTTGATTCCAGTTTTAATAGAAATGTTTTTTGTTAAACCTTCACGTCTCATGTTTTCAGACACAATAAAATTAATTGATATCTACCCGCCCGCGGGTCTTATGGGGTTTGACAGGTTAACATTCTTGATTACCAGCCAGCTTAATAACACGACTTTGTAACCCATCAAACTAGTGTTCAGATTAGTGCAATTCCCTTTCATTACTTATTACATAACGTACTAGTCCGCCATTTTGCATCCGTCATTGAATCCGTAGAGCGACGAATCCACAATTCCGCATACGTATTCAGAGTGCCTACCCTAAAAGCCGTTGTCTTGTCTGTATTATCTGCAGCTATCGCCCTCGCTCGCACTGTCAATTCAGCATGAGTAACAGGGACAGCGTGAGTTGAACAAACAAATATCGTCGTGTACAGTAAGACCTTCGACGCAAACCTCATTAGACCTTAGAGACATGGCAACTCGAGCTCATTACTGTCTCTATACAGCTTTCACTCGGCTAGGATATGAGTTACTACATAGCAAATGTTATGTATAGTGGAGTGAGGCTCAATCAGGAGTGAGAAAACAATAAGCAGGGTAATTACTCCTAGAATCCAAATCATAACGCAACAGGAATCTAAAAATAGCTAGATCTCTCAACGTTCTTTACTTAGTATTACATACTATGGTATTACAAGTGTAGGTAGTATTACATGTAATTACAGCGGATCTTCCAATATAACGCTCATTGATGTAAAACGAATGTATCTGCCATATCCTGGATTATGGTTCAAAGCATACCCTGGGTCCGAGTGGAAAATCGGGATAGCGCTAAGATGATGGATTTATGTAAAACGAACCACATAGTGTAAATCTTTCGGGAAAACTGAAATAGGTTGTTTTCTCCATTTGACATACTTGCCTACAGCTAATACAATCCTGACGACCTTTGTGGTGATGTTGTGGTATTTCATTATTATTTAAAATCATTCAGACATTACATAGCATATCGCAGTGCATCTGATCTTGTAGGTAAATTTTATCGGACACTTCGATCACGTCTCCATAGTAAAAGTTCTGGTATTGATGGCTATAACCACCCTAATATGGTAACAACTTAAAAGACAAAAATACAAAAAGGGTTATGCCCTTTTTGTATTTTTTGTCTACATTTCATAAAACAAATGCTAGCAGCTAATTTCAAAACTCCGCACTTGACTACCCTCTCATCCATCCATGTCCTATAGAACAACGTCCACAGACTACGTTAATAAAACTACCTGGGAGGGTCCCGTAGGACGCACTGATTAATACTGTGCCCAGGGATCTCTAATTAGAGCCAGGCTTTGGCCTGGAGAGCCGTGTGTGGCCAGGAAATTAGCGGGGAACTCGCAGATTACATTATTAATATTGATTAAAAAAAATGCTTGAAACTTTATTGATTACTCTGTAAAAATTGTTACGAGTTTTTCAATATCTTACAAATATCTTAAACTGTATCCGTCGAACTGATATTACATCACTACTAAATTGACAATTAAGTATTAAGCAACGATAGTTCTGGAATAATGCTTGAAATCATCTCAAATTATTCTGACTGTGTCTGTTCTAAGAAAAAAATTTAAACTCTTTTATACCAAAAATTTGGACACAAGTCGGCCGAAGCAAGGAGAATATGCACCGCTGCAAATGTATGTGTGGTGTCCCCAGACAATAGCACACCTACCTACTGTCTTGCCCTACGTGCTCCTACACTGTTATCGATAATAGATATCGACGATAAATGAAACTACGATTCGTCCATACTTTGTGTAATTGATCCACCAAAAGCAGTATTTAGATAGATATCACACACACGCGTGTTCCACATCTCAGAAAGGAAGAGAGATAGTCTCAACAAGCTCTGTCCGGCACAGACGGCTCTGATCGGACCCCGGCACCGACGGCTCTGATCGGACCCCGGCACCTCTGCTGACACCGCGAATGCTAATGCACACCTAAGGACCTGTACACCGCTGCTGATAATGCTCTGCTAGTCGCCGAGTAGTAGTATGGGTCTCAAAAAAAGAACTACAGAGTCAACACGAAAAGGAGAAGAATTCTAGATATATGTGATAATCCAAATGTCATGATAGGATTTTCTAAGTTTCCCGCGATTTTTGTGGCCGCAGACGCTCATTGTTCTAGCCTAGCGTGTAGCGTGCAGCGGGAATAGTGAAGTTACCGTCTGAACGATGCTCACGGCACTCCGAGGAATCAACTCGTGATGTACTGGTGTTGGGAAGACTCGAAATTTACGAGTATGTCATACTAATGCTACATGTTTAGATTAAGGCGAAATATGCCTTGCAAATGTATAAGAAGCTCACAAGAAGGAGCGCGTTGAAAAAGTTCATTTTTATGATGAGAGTTCCATCGTGAGAGTTTTAAACTAATATTACCAGAAACTTCAGGACATCGGTATGATATTGAAAACACGCTTAGAGGGTTTGATAGAAAATTATCATAACATGTTTAATATGTTTGCTGGTGCAAAAATTTCGGAGCCTTTTATTCTGTTTCTCAGAACTCTAAGAAGAAAACTATGGGAATATATTTATGTTTTGTAAAAATTTTCATTTATGAAATTTAAAAAAAAAAAAATCTTTTTGTGCGAAATCTGCGAAGCGGTGGCGTAATAGGACAGTTGTGCCTTAACGTAGTAAATCATATCAAATCAATCATTTATTTGCAAGAATACAATTATATCATGCAAGTTTTACATTGCGGATCACAAGGCTAATATTGTCTTGTATTCAGCTTGCATGCAGGCGTGCAAATATTAATTACAGTATTGGAAATATTAATTAATACATTATTACAACTAAACAGAATGTCAAAATTAAAATATTATAATGATGTCAGACACTAAAATTACAATGTTATAATTTAAATTACAATGTCATAGGTATATATTAGTATACCTATGACATAGAAAGCCGAGAGATTTGCTGGCTATAAGAACATGTGAAGTACCAAATAGGTTTCCATTGTATTTCAACCCACCATCAAAAATTGACCCATAACATTCATTCATTTATTTATATAAATGTCTGTCTGATACCTCTTTTAACTGCTAAAGGAATTTAGATCAAATACGTTTTATGTAGGTACAATGTAGGCCTATTAATTAAAAAAAAATGATACCAAAGCTTTATTTTGATCTGCACTGTTCGCATTTCTTATGAATATTTTTATTTTTCCAATATTTGTAAACAAAATCTTAATTGGACTAAAGCAATTAGAATGGTATTGGAAAATCACAAAGATATAAAATTTCGGAATTTTCGGCCTAATGAGCTCAATTTACTAATTTAATTTAAGCTTGCATATAATTAACATTATTTGTGTGTAAAGATGATTTTGTGAAACTTGATAATAGTAAATAATAACGTTCGAATGAGAATTTAAGTGAATTTATTCGGAATTGATCTAAATTTCACCAACACATGTTTAATTTTTAAACAGCCGGTTTAGCATTATTTGACATATTTTGTATAGGAATTCATGAGGTTTACCGGCTGTTTTAAAATTGGTGAACTCGAGTCTAAGAGTATCTGCTTCATAACGCAGACAGAGAAATCGCAGACAGAGAGCAAAACTGTGAAGATTCCTTGTTAAAAACCATTATTTTTGTTAATTAGACTTCGAATTTTTGTTAAACCTATTTTTTTATTTGAATAACTAGCAGTTCCCCGCGACTTCGCCCGCGCCAAAAGTCGGATTTTCCATACAAATTTTCATCCCCCATTTCACCCCCCTGATGATTTTATATCGCGATAAAAAGTAGCCTATGTCCTTCCCAGTGTCTCAAACTATCTCTGTGCCAAATTTCATTTGATTCGGTCCAGTAGTTTCGGAGCCTATTCGATGCAAATAAACAAACAAACAAACAAATCTTTCCTCTTTATAATATTAGTATAGACATGTGGCTGTAGCGTCCTCAAACTTTTTTAATCGAATTTTCATCGCTCAGTTAACATTAAAGTAAAATCTGAATAAATTATCGTTAACGGCAAAAAGCGAAATGTAAAAAGCCCACAAAATGGCGAGCGAACGATTAAAATGTAAAATTAATTCGACTATATTAAACGATTTCACTCAAACGGTGATAAAGTACTTTTAAATCGCATTCAGAGTTGTATTTCGGTATTATCGTTAATTGACTGATTGTAGGAATATTAATTTCAATTTAGGTATAGCATTTTTTCTGTAACATCAGAAAAAATGCTTATTTAATTCGGTAATCTGATACCTTTAAACAAGCAATTCTTGTATTTTTATTTATTTATTTATTTTTAATATCGGAAACTGCTCTAAAGATCTCGCTGAAATTTTGTATGTAGGGGTTATCGGGCTTGGAAAATCGATTTAGATTAGTCTTATGTTTGGAAAAACGCGTGTTTTCAAGTTTTCATGCGTTTTTCTTTCACATTGTTCGACGCAGAATATAGTCACTAATTTCAAAACGGTACGAGAGAGTGTCGTGGCCGAGTGCTTATGACGTCGGACTGACAACTCCATGATCGAATCTCGCTCGGGCTCGGTGACGAAAAATTGATTACTTTAGTGTTTTTATTTTTATTAATTCAAGTTTATAACTCTTTTTTAGTTTTTAAATAAGATTGATGTATTATTTTTTAAATAGTAGTAACCGGGCAAAGCTTAGTAGCAGGTACTTAATTTTTAATTCGCAATTTAATGAATCTTTTACGACCTATCTAAAAGTTTCCCCAATCTTATTCATTGATGTAGAACTGTAGAGGATAATTTGGCTGATATATGTGGGGGTTGCAAGTTGAATAATGAATTAGAACTGCCCAGTAGGGTCAATTAGGCAAGCCCTTAGGGGTTGCGGCTCTTCTTATCTTATCCCCAAGTAGGGTTGACAAAAGTTACTTCTTGAGGGGCGATTGGCCAATTAAGATAACTTTGGAATCTGTTTTAATTGCTGCTTAGTAAGATTTATTGCTTAGATTCATATATTATTTTCGTCCAAACAAAAGCTATCAAAATATAAGTCTTTGCAATAAGTGAAGTATGAATAGCTATGGTAGTTTACGTAAATTTATTGCCCTGCAAAATATAGGTGCTAACTATAAAGGAAAATATATTTATATAGTTAATTAGTTACATACAGTTTTTAGAAACAAAATTAAGAGTCCTGTGAATTAATAGTTATAATAAATTGTTCCAACAATCACACCAATTACCTAGCCCCAAACTAAGCGTGAGCTTGTGCTATGGTGACTAGTATAACGGTTAGACATACTTATAATACGTTTATATAATAAATTAAACGTATAAAATGAAACATTAAAATAGTTTTAGTGTCGTTAGCTACATCATATCTTAATATCTTAGCTGGCAACCCTGCGAACTCGTTAAAAAGTGATGCTGCTGCTTATCGGCTTATTAGCGGCCATTACACAAAATTACACGGACATTAGGCTGCCAACAGAAAGTTTTAAATCCAACCCCTTGTAATTATTACGTATGAAAATGACGTTAGGTATACTTATGAATATTATGTCGAGTTACTGTTATTTAAGGTATTTTTATGTGCCCCGTTTTTTTCTTGGTTGCCGCTTGCCATAATGGCTTTTGACATGATTATTTTATTTAGTTCCATCTTATTAAAAAAAATGCATTAAAGCTTAATAATGTATTATAACCAAGTAATAAGATGGGCCACTCAACAATTCATTTCTTTTGTACTAAAACAGGAAAAATGAGGTCTTTAAAAGGCGGATCTCCCAGGAATTTTTTTTCGCATCCAAGAATTAAATTATTGTTTTATTTATGATACACGCCTACGGTGTAAATGCGGCAGGAAAGAATGTGGCCGTGAGTTATTAAATTCTTTTCGATGTGGACTTTTTTCACAAATACCTATTGCGCTGTTCACCCGCAACACGTTCGGGAATATTTATCGATATTAAATTGTGATAGTCCACAGGAATAGGTAGGTATACACGGCTTTACGTCGGACTACCCCACTTGGCCTCGAGACCGCCTTTTATACTTACGTAATAAAAGCTGTTTTTGTAGTTCATATGGGTAACATGACGTGCTGCCGATCCGAGACCGACTCTACACTCCGCTGGTTCAGCGGACTTCAGCGACACTAAGTGGATCTTGGCCTTCGACATAGCAGAAGACGCGACTCTTTCCGATCTAGCGCAATCATTAATATTTTCCACTTCATCTTGCTATGCATTCGTTTTCCATTTAATTGTTTTAGTTATTAGTTTTGTTTTTCGTTATTTGTCATAATTGTTGAGCGTCGGTGGCGTAGTGTCTCCCAGGTTGCCTCTCATATGGGAGGTATCGGGTTTGATCCCACGTGCCGCCATGTACCTATGACTTTTTCCGAGTAATGTACATTAGTTGTTTCACAAACCGTTACCGTTTTAGTGCTGATGGGTCACCAAACCTCATGACACATGCTCTTACGGTGAGGGAAAACATCGTGACGAAACCTGCGCATTCAGGCGACTGAATGTATAACCATAATCTAAACTGGTCAGGTTTCGCCTATCAACAGGGTCACGGAGGTTAGATGGCAGTCGCTCCACTGTTATTACCTGATCTGCCATCCTGGATCATGGTCCAAAGCGGACTTTGGGTCCTCGCGTGCTAGTGTACAACCGGGATAAACCTGTTATTGGAACAATTGATGATCAATATGTTCTGCTAAGTGTTAAATTCAAAATTACCAATACCAACGAGTATATCGATATATCTAGCGCTGTTTCACACATCGCATGCGTGCGACACTAATAGAATAGCACAAGATTTAGCACCACTAACGGCGGTTAGCGCGTTTAACGGCCGTTTAGGCCATAACTAGCGGTTAATGGCGGGTGCACCAGAAGCACGCCTAGTGAAGTGCACTCAAATATTAGCAATTACCATTTTGGTGCTCTGTTATTGTTTTGAATGGGCGCCATTTTAGATGTTGCAACATTGTTGTAGCATACTATCTTTCCGCGACTTTGTACCACTACCTTTAGATTAACTATAATGCAGGTATTACTTACCCATTGTACGCCTTAGTTAAGTGTTCATTCTGATTATTTTCAACCTTAGTTCTGCTAATGTATCTATCATATAATATAACTTTTTATTTTTGACTGCCTCGTTAGTCTAGTGGTCAGCACGCACGGGACGTACCTCGCCCAGATTGGTCGCGAGTTGACCGGGCGGTGTCACCATTGTGACGGCCGCGAGGAGGATACCGCGCAACACACCCTCGAGTCGTGCCCGGCCTGGGCGAGGGAGCGCGAGGACCTCATCGCGGTAGTCGGAGGTGATTTGTCACTCGCTGCCATCGTGGCGAGGATGGCCGGATCCAGGGAGGCGTTTGCGGCCGTGCAAACCTTCTGTGAGAGCGTGCTCCTGCAGAAGGAGGAGGCGGAGAGGGTGCGAGAGGCTTCGGCTGACGCCCCGATGATCCGCCGCCGACGCACAGGCCGCTGGAGGGGACGCTTTGCTCTCCTCCTGCCGCCTCCCTGAAGGACCCCGGGTGTACTCGGTGCGGGGGTACCGATACGCCCACACGGGGTCGCAGCGGCGCGTGTGTGTTCCCGCGCGTCGTTGCTTGTACCGAGGAGGGGGCTGCTCTCCCCTCCTCGAAGCCGGGCGGGGCCCTGTCATATTCGTGGGCCGCAGCTGGGAGCGAGTGCGTGGTGGCATAGCGTCGGCTGAAACCCATGCACTCGCACCGACAACAGCACCGGAGGACACCGTCAGGTTTTTAGTGGGTTGGAGCCCCACATAACCCCCTCTACCATCCCCGCTGGCGAGGGGGTATGCACCGCATTTTCCTGACGCTAAAAAAAAAAAAAAAAAAAAAAAAAGTGGTCAGCACGTTGGGTACTATCCACGAGGTCCCGGGTTCGAATCCCGGGTCGGGCCGAGAGTGTTTAGGTTTTTCTGTCTTGAAATTACTCAGACACAGCTCCGGAGTCAGGAAGTTGGTGGTATTAACACCCCCGTGCCTCGGAAAGCACAAGCGTTAAGCCGTTGGTCCTGCGCCTGATCTCTCTACGGTCATGTCGGACTGCCGTCTCACCGAATTATGGGAGTGAAGGAACAGAGAGTGCACCTGTGTATTGCGCACACACTTGTGCACTATAATATGTCCTGCGCAGTTGGCTAATCTCTGTTGAGATAGGCCGCCGTAGTTGAAATCGGCTAGGAGGACAACAACATAATATAACTAATCTACGATTTTTTTTAAATAATAATATGCAGACATTTGACCGCAACTATGCGGCCGCGGAGTGTTCATGTCTCACTACGTAGTAACAGAGTCTTTATTTGAATTCCTTTATTTCACAAATATTTGAGAAAACTCAAATATAGGTGAAGTATAGACTTTTGTCCATCGTTTCACACCTTTCAAGTTTTATTTCCGTGGCCTTTTCAGGGCCTGTCTATCTTTATGCCTCAATTGTTTAGCGGTTCTATAAAATATAACAAAGCTAGTTTTTAATGTCTCGTCCCTTTTGTTCAATTAAACAAGTGATGGTTGTCGATGTCGAACCATCAGCAAGAAAATTACTTGTTGATTTTTTGACATTGCTTGAAAAATTACATCATTCACTACTGAACTTAGGCCTTCCCCATAGATTTCAAAAGCGACCTGTTACAAGCCCTAAATTCAGTCCGATCCTACGACCTTTACAAAGTCGTATGTCCATCTTGCCATTAGACGCTCACCCTACGCTTTTGTTCAAATGGTCTCCAATGATGAAACTTCATTTTCTAACGCGTAACGAAACATTCAGCACACAGTTGACGTAGCGGAATATAACTTACTCTTTGACGACCGTCTTGGTGTAGTGGACCGCGCTCCGGGCTACAAAACCAGAGGTTGAGGGTTCGAATGCCGCAAGGGGCAAATATTTTGCACAAGCATTTGTACCTAAGTCATGGAAGTATAAACGTATATAATTATGTCTATCCGTTATCGTTGTCACCATAACACTAGCTCACGCTTAGTTTGGGGCTAGGTAATTGGTGTGTTTATTGAAACAATGTATTATTTATAATATTTTTCTATATTTTATGAAAACTAGTGTAACTAGTGAGGGTAACCCTAATGTATTTCAGTGCACACGGCTATCGTCCATCGGTCCGTCCGTGCGTGCAACTCTGACATTTTATTAACTGCCCGGTGCACTCGAACAAATAAAAAGCTTTTATATTTTCATCCACTTTTACCCTGTATTTTATGGACTGTTGGCGACTGCCGTTTCATGTGCAATTAGTACTGTTTTAGCAGTATTTACATGTACACAAAACTGTATTTTGTGTTTGTGTGACACTGTACATTTGCCTGAAAAATGATAACTTATTTTCTGTGTACACCTTCTCAGAATTTATCTTTTCGAATTTGATATTCGATTTGCTACTTCCAATATTGAAAAACAGAACCAGAATTTAATGTAATAATGACAAATAAATATAATTGTAATTGTTACGTAGCTTTCAATTGAAACACCTTTTAATTTCTAAAATAAATAATGACGATTTCCCAACCTGCCTTCATTTCGAAGCCAGTATGCGTAAAACTCCAAATATCCGAGATACTCAAACGGTTTTTCCAGTGCTTGAGCTATCGCGTATCCCGCTAAATTCTATCACACCGCTTAGCCCCGCGTCGTTTAACTAAAACAATTGCAGTGATGGGGCTAGAAGCCCTACTCGGAAATACGTCTTTGTTTTCAGCCCTAACCTCTTTCTTGCTCACGCAGCAGCAGCAATGCTGGTTTGAGAGAGCAGGACGGCGGTAGAAAGTATCATCATATCACAGAGTAGAGTAGGACCCACTATCCTGGGGAAACGCTTTAAAACGACAATTTATCGTTTGCGATAACGAACTCTCAGGGTTGGCGCGAACAGATAAAAATCTGTTTTAGTTGTTGTGACGTTATCTATAATTAATAATTGTTATTTTAAAGCTAAACTAGCGTACGTAGCATTATTAAAAATGGTATCGCAATAGTAGGATCCACCTACAATGCAACGTTGGCCGTATAAAAGGTTAAAGTTTATCCATAAAAGGTTTAAAAGTTGCGCTAGAGTCCGTCGGAGAAATGCCTCATAAGACTAAGGCCGGAGTTTACCAACACATGTAAAAATTTTAATCAGCCGGTTTTGCATCATTTGACATATTTTTTACAGGAATTAAGTCAAATTACCCGTCCGATACCCGTTTGATAATTGGTCAACTCGGGTCTAATTATATATATACTAATAATCTTACTGGAAATTTTAACCAACTGTATATTAAACTTTCATTGAAGCCATAAATTTACGATTTTCTTTTTCATTTAAGACCTATGAAGAAGATATACCTATGAAGGAAAACAATTGTTTGACAATGCTGTGTGAATAAAAAAATTAAACAAGTCCTTTTAAAAGGTCCCATAATTTAATTTGTTCCTCCTAACTTTTTTATTGTACCGATATTATCGCCTGTCATAAACTTGCCCTCATCCTGCAATCCTAAGTTCGAAATAATATGATTTTTACGAGCTGCCTCAGCGGTTGCGATCGCGATGCGTCGGCCATAGAGATCGCTCGGGAATTGATTGTTGCTCGCTTTTATCGCTCAGCTTAGCTCATTAAAGCTAAAACGTAATTAAACGAGCGAAGTGTTTGATCTCGCGCGGAATATAAAGTGCTTTTGTATGTAGCGTTAGTGAAGGTAACTAACGCTTTTTGGCTTTTGAAGGTACTTTTACTGACTTGTTACTGTATTTTAAAGAGAGGCGTAAGGCCTTTCGTAAAGAGAGATCGGTCATTCGTTGTGTGCTCATTCTCGACTTAGTGGTTCGAAATTCTTACTCCAACTCCATTTTGTGCGCACGCACATTTTTATTTCTCTTGTTTCCGATGTTATCCACCCGAGTGTCGTATGATAAAAATACTATTTATTCTATATGGATAATGCATATTCGATTGAGCCTTGTCAGAAACCGATGATGGGTGATAATATTATAGTATGACCCTAGAGTTGTCATGTCTTTAGACAATTTTATAGCCAAAACGATAAGACGTAGTGGTTTGATTGAGATTTCGGTAAATAGCCGAAACAATAGGAAAACTTAGTGGGCATACTGTTCTCTTCTCTCCTATCCTAAAGCACCCATTTGCATATAAATTGGTCGACACGGCAGAGATTTTTCCCGGCAAGGTTGGCCCTACGTGATCCACTTACTTTCGACGACGTTACTCTTAGCCCACGGCATGTTTCTTTGAGTTGACGAAATTATATACAATGTGTGCTGTTTCTCAGAGTGGAGTGAAGAAATCGTGATTGGGTTTAAGCTACGTGTATATTACGTTCAAGAATTCAAGGACGTAGTTAGCGCTATTTATAAAAAGTCAATTAAATTAAAAAAAAAACTTCAAATGTGTTTGATAATGTAGGCACGTTTTGGACAAATGGAATTATGAGAAATGTTTTAGATGTATCCACTTAAAAAATAAATAATAACTATTTTAGCTAAGGGAAAAACACCTAGTTACTCTACATATCGTATGGTAGTATGACCACATTCAAACATTATCTCGTTTCATACCTTTGAATGCTTTTTCATGTTATCCAGTGTAACTTTTCCAGACATTTCCAATTCATTCCCTCTCCGAGTTTAAGTGAAAGAAACTAGAAAAGCCTATTGGAAAGTATCAAATCCCTTAGGAGCATGTGACTGACAGAATAAAGGGCTGTGTAAATAGCGTTGCCACGCGTGCGGATAAAGCCGGACACAGGTAGACTTTTTGATTGCGTGTTCGGCCAAAATAATCGGTGTCCGGCTTTTGTTAGCCTTTTTACATTTCGCAAACGAGCGAGCGCCGAGCTTGGCAATTTTTCTTTTTTTTTTCGTGCCTATTAATACTAAGACATAATCCACAATAATGTAGGGTGGCCTTTGTACCCAAATTTCCGCACTAAAAAAAAGGATCAACCAAAATAGTATTGTTAATGAAGGTTTCGTTGTAGGGAAATCAAGTTTTGTTAAATACAAACAATCTTCTGGTTGTTTGTAGAAGTTTGTTACTGATAACCAGAAGTTAGCAAGTCACTAGATTACGGCCTACTAATAGGCATATTTTGGTTACTGTTAACCAATCCTTTTTTTTAGTGCGGCAACCCTATGTGTAAAGTACTCGTACAGCCTAAATGACGTTACGACATGGGCAGTGGGCTCGCCTTCTCTAGGGAGTTTGAACAAATGGACCACTATCTTTACTTTTCGACAGCGAGGAAAATAAGTTCTGTAGAAAGGACTTTAGTTTTTAACTTTTTAAAAGTTTTACGGATTCATTTTATTTGGTTCTTAGACGCTTTTTGACGTGTTTACGATTTCTTATGCCTTTGTCCTATAAGACGGTGGAGCGAGCTCACCCAGGTTCTGGCACTCCCACTCACCGACGGAACACAGCAAGCTGCTTGGCGCCGGGCTCCGGTAGGAGTGTGGTAGCTTGCATGCAACCACCGCTGTTAGGATCGTTCAGCCGAAATCATTCACAAACTAAAGTATGTCGTTGCCCGAGGTGGACCACTAAAAGGTAGATCCTTCATCACCCCAAAAGACTTGTGTTTATGTACAGTTGATGCTGACTTTTTTTCAACAAAAATAACCTTTATAAAGGACATAGCTCGCAATAACATATATGTACTTAATTTGAAATGTAATTTATTCTGTATCCGTACACACCGCCATAATCATTATTAATCGCTGGCATCAGCGAGCGGGTTCGCTTGATTAGCGGCAACCAATCAACCTGACCTCTCTTATATGGAATCTTCTTTGTTGGCAGGTTAATATATCTTCAGTTTGAATGAATAGACCAATATGAAATGTATATTCATTATTAGGATATCATACAAAACGTAACCAATCAACTTAAGTCATTAATAGAAATATGTAACAGTAGATACAGGATCTAAGGTAGGTAGAGTGGCGAGCAAATCGGGCTCTAATTCTGCAAAAACAAAGCAAAAACATCTCTTTTACAAAGCCTGATTACTTTGATGTGCTGTTATTCGTAAATAACTTTAACAGTTTAAGTAAGCCCCGATTTCCCTGTGCTAAAGTCGGTCTCAGATTTAACTATTCGGAATTTGTTCTAACTGACATTGCTGTACTCGTACTTATGTTGGCGACAGGCGGTAATGACTGCCGGTTACGTAAACGATTTTATCATCATCCTCCTAGCGTTATCCCGGTTATGCACTAGCACGCGAGCGCCCAGGATCCGCTGACCATGATCCAAAATAAATAAACAGTTCATATTTTTCCTTTTTTTACTATTGTTCTTTTGAAAGTACTATACTAGGCTTTGGAGTGGAATTGTGTTTTCTGATCACTATGACCTGATTGCTTTAAGAAAAGAGTGAATAGGCTGTTACTAGTCAGACCTGACCTATCTTCGGCCGCATCTCACTTATCAGGTGAGATTGCGGTCAAATGTCTGCCTGTTAATTAAAAAAATCTATATCTAGCGTCGTCATTAGTATGAATACAAGTAATTTGTCTTTATCTCCGTACGCCACATTGTGATCTTAATTAATATTCACGTTAATATTGTTTCAGGTAAGCCCAGACGACCTTCATTACTCTGTCGCCGAACGCAAAATTTTATATATTAAGGTAATGGCTCTATGTAGAATATCATTATAAAGATGTCTCTTAGTAGGGTGATTTTGTTATTTTTCAGGGTTCGGATACAGGGTTCCATCTACTAGACACATAAACAAATTTAGTCGCTAGTTGTCTTTCTGAGTTTATTATGTAAATTTCTTTAAAATTTCTTTTATGATTTGCAATATAGAGTTATCTGTTCAATTTTTTTCTAAAACTAATAAAATGACGGCTAGATACTTATTAAAGTAGACAGAGAGGAGGATATACTCGTACATACATAATTTACAGAAAATACGTATGAAAAAACAGGGGTATTTTTCTAGCAAGAGGTTAGTTCTTGGGCAGTATGTAAGTAATTCGTATCAAATGTAAATAGTTAAATCACGACCTTTCAAATCAGACAAAAAGCTTTGCGTCCGTGTCCTATCTACTTGTAGTAGTGAGTGTGCATATCTAACGTTAATCACTTACTAAGGTACGTATGCGCTTTTCATCAAAATGCCTCGCAGTACAACTGCAGGTAAGTCGTATCACCGCAATACGTGATCCGACATCTTTACACAAATGTCACGCTAAATCCGCTTTACGTAGTGACGAGAATCTTATCTCAACCAGTTTTAGCGAGCTAGCAAAGTGTGGCATGCAAATATCGCCCTTTATGGCGTTTCCTTTAAAACACTATCATAAGGTTAGGTTTGTACCTGCTTTACTACGTAAGCTGTAAAAGTTACGCAAATATCGCTCATACGTAGTTGAGTTAAGGACTTGTTTCACATGACAGTGTAGTTAGATCCCTAGAGTGTAAGCCTCTGTGCGGAGTTAGTAACGAATTTGCATTAAGCTACTTATTTCGAACGATGTTAGGTAAATGATTTTAAGATGCAATTTTGATAGAACACGGAGTTGAATAATCCCGTAGAGTGAAAGCGTGTGCTTGAGCGCTTTTAAAAGGACACGTCTGAATATCCATCAACATAAAATATTCAGCATCAAGTGTCATTTACCATGTCATATATATTTTTTCCTACATCAACTATGTAGTTGATCACTCATGTCACCTTTATTATATAAAGACGCTTGTACTGTAGCTAGAACACAATGGTTGTTTGTAAAATATATTTTCACAGTAACTAACCGATAAAAGCCTTTCAGTTAGCTTTAAACCGCTACCAGCTATAAAATAAAAACGTTTATTTAATTATGCTTTAACTAAACCTATATCATGGACGATGAAGTGTCAGATTTCGCAAAATTGGGAAATGTGTGTATAGAAACTAAATTGTGATCAATAGTTGAATATTGCTCTGTAAAACCACTTATATGCACGTTACGCACCCAAATGAAACTCTTCTAGGTAATAAATAAATATAATAAACAAACAATGGACTAGATTCCAATGTGCCCTGTCTAAAATTAAATTTAAGCTCAGTCTCTCTCTTTCTCTGCTAAGCAAGCGAACAGAGACGGACAACAATAATTAAGAAACGTCAAATTAAGTCATGCAATTTCTTACGTATTTTAAAAAGATTATGCGTGTTTTCGTCTAACTTAGTCGAATGACATCCCTACTAAACTCGAAATCGAATGAATCGAGCCCAATGATGACCATCACAATTACATGTCTTCGTTGTCATCAACAATATCCCGTAGCTAGGCAAGTTCATAGACAATCAACCTAGCAACGGGGTTGCCAGATCTGTCGCTGACAATACGATTCACTAAAAATAATTCACGTTATTGGTAGAAAGAAATGTAAATATAAATTTTGATATTTTAAGTTGGCGCCCAACGTTGCAGTACCTATGAACGCTGTTATAAAATACTCGCTTATGTCAGTAAACCCGTCACAATAATATTCTGTTACTAACTCAAAGAAGAAATTTAATACCAAAAAGGGCGAATAAATCACCTGTTTAATTTACGAAGTCCCTTATAAAAATCCAACCTTTTTGTAATTACTAAAGTCTACGACCAAAAGCGGAGTGTAAAGTTTTCGTCAAAAAAACGTTACTAACTGAAACTTATGATACAGCTCTGAAAGTATCTTCTCGAAAAAGTGTCGTGCCGCAGTGATCAATCATGCCCCCCCCCCCTCCCCCGCCACTCTGGAGGCTGGATAATTAGTACAGTAATTAATATGACGTGTTATATTGGTGTTGCCAGAATTCCCAAAGTTTATTTTTGGGGGTTCTGTTTACGCGAGCCAATGTTTTTGAGCGCGTTAAATATGTGAGCTTATTGCGAGTTTTGTTGTCTGCCGTTCTGTTTTCAGCATTAATTATTTTATTTAACGACGTAATCAGATGCTTTCTTGTCGACATCGGGGTTCGGGGTCATGATTCCTGTATCTAAATATTGCTATAATAAGAAAACAACCCCTGTCCTTTTAATTATGATGTGCTTTTATTTTTAAGTCAAATGATATCAAATAATTTATTTATTACAAGTGTGATGACATATACTCAAATTATATCATTTGAAACATAACTTCAGTTTTCTTACCATCATGTATTTGTCACCGAAAACTACTGTCCTAAGCTTTGTAGAGTATAGGTGCTTTATTTTCATTCTGTCTGTCCGTGTAATTAATTGTCTCCACTCAAAATGGCGGCTCCCCCGTGTCGTCCGGTGATCCGTCTGCGTCCGCTGTCTGTCCGGCGATCCTTCACCGGCCGGTTCCGAACCGGACCAGAGGCCTTACTCTGGTTGACGATGTCCGTATTTTTCGAATGTAGCCGTCTCTTTCACTCGCGACAGAATGACGACGCGAACGAGCGTGATGGCTAGACTCGAAATACGGACATCGTCAACAGGAGTAGGGCCTCAGACGGCAAATGGGTTGCAGTTTGTGCATAGACTTGAGTAAGATAAGTTCACAACCTGTGATTTTGTGGAGGGAGAGTTATGTCCACGTCAGCGTCATTTGACGAATGCATGCAAGCTGCAAAGATTTGGAATCTGGAAAACCCGACGTCATGCCAAATTGTACAAGTGTTAGTCGGCAGCTTACACCAATAATAGTACATAGTACCTTCCAGTGTGTATATGTCGCAGGGATTTTGTCAAAGACGTGATATTATAATTTCACTAGTGAAATACATAAATAATTACACTGATTATTGTCAATGACGACTGGTTCGTATAATTTAACGGGCTCTTTTCAGTGATATTGTAATTTCACTGGGCTGCAATAGTAATATTAAAATAAATCTAGGTTTATTATGGGTTGAGTTTGTGGTGGGAGCCCCGCGTGTTCTGATTGGTCAATTTAGTTAATCAGTCGCAATACACATTTATAAACATTGGAGCGTGCCTTTTTAAATATCAGTTCATTAAATATTTTTGATGTTTTTATGAGGTATTTAGTTGATCATTCTAGTCAATATCTTCAAAATGAGTGATCATGAGCATTTGGAAGTGTTCAATACTTGTAGGTTAGTTGGTCAAGAAAATAGACCAATCAGCGATCGCTTTGATAATCTAACGGCTTCCTTAAACCAGTGTTTTTGGTAAAATATCACTGCCTTACAATGTCACTGTATCGGTCTAGTGAAATTATAATGGCACTGAAACTAGCCAGTTAAATTGTAAGTAATGCAAACGATTGACAGTAAATCAGTGTAATTATAATGTCACTAGTGAAATTATAATATCATGAATTTTATAATATCCCTGCGACATACATACTCATAATATCACACAGTACAGTCACGAGCACAAATATGTTTATAGGTCCATTCAACTTGAAACTGTATTAACAATGACATAACTGGATATAACATACTTTCATTGTGCGTGACTGTACACAGGGATATATTAAGGGCATTAAGCGACAAACTCGCTATTAATTCACCGGTATGATATTACTATAGGCTGTGTCGCGAGTACAATATACTACGGGTAATAATAACGCGTATTATGTCGCAAGTAGGGGTGATTTAGTAACTAGATAATAACTGGGGATTTAAGATGCCGCAATAGATAATTTAGATATAAAGGCTAGGCAGTTACAAGGCAGTGTATAAAGTTACAAGTATACACAGTCAGACACAATATGTAGACCTTGGGACGGCCCCTATTTCTTATATTATAAAAGCTGTTTTCGTTGTCAAATGTATACCGTGACGTAAATCGCGGGTCCGACCGGTGAGGGTTGCCAATGGCAACTTGCCATACACCTGGATCGCACGTTAGCATCGACGGAGCATTTATGAGGCGCTTATTACCAGTTTCTTATCTTATACTTCCGTTATATATTTTTATGACGATTCTTCTCTTTTAGATTTAATCTTGAGAATAACATCATCATAAACAGTGGTAACACTTGTCCATGAATGGAAAGGCTTTTCAAGGCTCCAAATAAACACAAAATGTGCAAGAGTCCTTGCGTTTGCTGAACGTCCTGATTGCGTGCCATTTGCATGTTTATAGCGTGGTGTTCAAAGGCTCTTTAACTTATCAGCAATACAGCAACCTTCCAATTTCTTGCAATGGCGGACGGGCTCTGCCACATTTTCTTTTGGTAAAATCAATCAGTTTGCTTTAAACCTGTCAGAGCGGGATATAGGTAAAGAAACCAGGGGCTTAATTCTCGCGATATTATATCACATACGATATTTATCGAAACAAACAAAATTTAGATGATGCGTATTCTCGAAGTATGAAAATGTCGAATATTTATAACATTTTGTGACGAATGTTTGTCACATTTTGTGATATCCGCCATGTTTTTTCGACAAATATCCCATGTGATATAATATCGAAGGCGTGAAAATTGGGCCCCTAGTTGATTTTCAATACTTATTTAAGCATAATAAACCAGTATTTAGTCATTTTTAGTATAGTGATACTGGCAAAACGTCCGATCGGCACCCACGCGTGTGCCGTACGTAACGCAATTTCACAACGGATATTATCACGTGCCTCGGCCCATTAATTCGGGGGACTGATGCCCCATCAGGGGGGAGGGGATGCGTAAAGTATTTAACGGATAAATCATAATGAGATAAAGTTTCATCAACCAGTTAATGGCTTTCCGAACTGCCCATATACAGGCTGTATAAAAGTGGGCCATGTTATAATGTAACGAGGGCGTTACCTATTAACTTAATTTAGAACCGAATGTACTGAAACATATAATAAGAATATTTTGTTTCAGTAAGTATTCTAGCCTTAACTCTGATCCTTAAAGTTAGCTCCCACTTTTTCATAATACACTGGCCTGCAACAGTTAGTAGTACTACGCTTTTAAAATTACAATAACTTTTAAAATACGCAAGCCATTTCTATTTGTGGAATTTTTTTATCTTTTTAATAAAATTTCCATAGTTGATAGCTTTCTTTAAAAAAAAATTCGCAACGGCTTTTAAACAAAATATGGGTGAACTTTCCGAATTGCTGTCGGAGTATACTGAATCGACTCTAAACCAGATACTTACCAGATATTCGAATGTAGATAAAGTGAAAAAATATTTTTTTTAGTTTTTTGCGGCATAATTTTAAATGGTTATTTTTTTAATATTTTATGTGTTTTTACTAATATTCTACTTATGTTAATAAAAGTGTAGTACTTTCTTTTGCGGGCCAATTTTTAACGACGTATAGAGAAATAAAAATGAAAGAACGAGTATTTGTAATCTTAGTGACCTACTTCCCTCTTTATTAAATTTCAGCTCATTGGCAATATTATATCTGGTATGAAATAACATATTTTATTCGTCAACATACAATTATCGTACTTTTCCAGAAAATTTTCTTTTGTTTCTATTAGCTACGCACTCGAGCCAATATATAGACGATCGTTCCCCCGATGTTATGGACTGTATTCTTCAAATAAAACGCTTCTTGTTTCTTTCTTCTTTATTGGAGACCGATGACCGTGAGAGCAGCTAACAAATTCCGGCGCTCACGGCCCTATACTTATACTAATTACATAGGTCTTACTTAGTGACTAAAGCACCCTAGTGTTTACTGGCGAAAGGATAAGGATAGCACCTACGTTACTCTTTCCAACGCGTTCAACAGCCACCCTCAAAACATCGAAATACTGAGGGAGGCAACCGATGCGTATCTCCTATCTCTTTCTACAACATTTCACAACTACCTACCGATAGCCTAACAATTCCCACTCACAACATTCTACCTCTGCGGGTTTTCCTACCTACCCTCGGAATGTGCGAGATGGGGGACAGGGACAGACTATTGGTCTTACCGGTCCCACACTGCCTGAGTGGGACGACCAGATAGGGTCTCCTTCGCCCCTGTACCAAACTACCTACTTTAAATTTTATTATTAGTTCCTACCTGCCTAACTTACTGCAAGTGGGAATCACCTATAGATAACCGGTTTGCTATCTTTATTAAATAAAACAAGCCCTGAGCTAATTTACATTGTTTCTTATGCTAAGCCCTATGAGAAAATTAAACTTTATTGAAATCCACAAATATCCTATACTAAATTACAACATTCAAATATAAACATAAAGTAACTGATTGGGTGTCCGTAACAGTCTCCCCCCGGTGAAGCGCTGCGAAGTGCGAACCTCTTCATTCCACCGGCAGGACAGCCAATCTTGACGTCGGTCGACGAAACACGCCGCCCTTGGTCCGAATCTCGACGTTCCTTACTGCTCCGTCAGGTCCGGGATGTACTTCAGTGACGACTCCTCGCGGCCACACATTGCGTGGTAGTGTGTGGTCCACCACGACGACTACGTCACCGGGCTTGATAGCGACCTCGGTGACGTCACGAGTTCCTCTTCTTGGCACCAGGTTCGGTAGGTATTCTTTCAGCCAGCGGCGCCAATACTCGTCGGCTAGCGCTTGTGCCGCCCTCCACGTCTTCTTCGACGCCGGCTCGCACGGCCCGGTGATGGGTAGGCCGCGCGATCCCTCCAGGAGAAAGTGGTTTGGGGTAAGCGCCTCCGGGTCGTCAGCACTGACAGGCACGTGTGTGAGCGGTCGGGCGTTCATAGTGTGCTCGACCTCTACCAGCAGAGTCTGTAGAACCTCTTCCTTCGGTGCTTTCTCGTTCAGTGTTACTCGTAGCGCGTTCTTGACTGAGCGTATGAGTCGCTCCCACGCTCCCCCCTGATGCGGCGCCCCCGGTGCTATGTAGCGCCAGTCGATGCGCTGGGTGAGCGCAAAGTCCCGTAGAGCGGGCTCCCACTCATTCATCGCTGCTCGTAGCTCCTTGTCTGCGCTCTGTGCTGACTGGAGATGGCCATGAATCTTCATGTTGATACAAAAACGACGGCCCTGTGAACCATCTGTCTTCTTGACATTTATTTTCTGTGACGACTCTCGTCGCGTCGTCTGCTACGTTTTCTTGCGTCGGCACCCACCGCCATTGATTGGGACTTGAAAACTCGCTTATCTCTCTCAGTCGGTGCGCTACGTAGGGGGTGTAACGCACTCTGTCGTTCCCAATCCAATATAGAACGGTTGTAGAGTCCGTCCAGTATGTAACTCTATCTGGTTGCCATCTGTGCTCTGTCACTATCGCCGACGCGAGCCTCGTTCCTATTAAACACGCTTGTAACTCTAAACGTGGTATCGTTTGAGTCTTCATCGGGGCTACTCTAGCCTTCGCTGCCGCTAATACAACACGTCTCGGCCCATTTTCGTACTCTATAAGCCAGTAAGCTGCCGTCGCATAAGCAGACTCGCTAGCGTCGCAGAACACGTGCAGCTGCTTTCTAGTCACTCCCCCCGTTAAAGAGTAGAGACGGGGTAGACGCAGTCTGCTAAGTGAATCTACGCTACGTAGCCATACGCCGAATTCTCTCGCTATTTCTTCAGGTAGAGCCTCGTCCCAGCCGGTTTGTAGGCGCCATACTTCCTGGATTAGAATCTTCGCTCTAATCGTGTAGTAGCTGAGCAGTCCCAACGGATCGAAGATAGACATTACTGCGCTCAATGCTTCCCTCTTGGTCGGCGTTCGCTCCAACATCTTCACCTCCCGCGGCACTCTAACTAGGTCGGTGTTGAAGCCTAGCTCGTCTGCGTTAGCGTCCCACACGAGGCCCAATGTACGCCCCTGCTGATCCCCACTAGAGCAGAGCTGTTTCGGTGCGGTTGCACGGCTTTCTAACGGCAGTTCACGCATGACGTCAGGCCCGTTTGAGTTGAAGGCCGCGAGCGTGAATCCTGCCTGCGCGTGCACGTGAGTTACGTCTCTAATGACGTCACGGGCTTCTTCTTGTGTATCGAAACAGTCTACCCAGTCGTCCATGTAGTGGTTCTCTGTTATGGCTTCGTACGCTCTCGGGAACTCTCTTGCGTGCTTCTTCGCGTTGTGGTTTCTTACACTGTGTGCTAGAAAGGGTGAGCTCTTCGCGCCAAATATCATCGATGTCATTTTATATTTCTTCGGTGGTGCTGCTCTGTCATCGCCTCTCCACAAAAACATCTGAGCCGGTTGGTCTTCCTGTGCTATCTTTACTTGTAAAAACATCTCTCTGATATCTGCAGTTACTGCGATAGCCTTCTCTCTGAATCGAAATAGAATTCCGGCTAAGTCTCTAAGCAAATCGGGGCCTTCTAATAGCGCGTCGTTCAGGCACACCCCGTTGCTCTTCGCTGCGGCGTCAAACACTAGTCTTATCTTCTGTGGCTTGTTTACATTTACCACGGCAAAGTGTGGTAAATACCAGAGACGTGGGCTCTGTGTATCGCTCTCTCGGCTCTATTCTGCGTAGCCCTTTTTCAGCATACCGTCGATCTGAGCAGTGTATTTACCTTTGAAGTCTTCTGATGCGTCCATCTTCCTCTCGATTGACATGAGCCTCCGCTTCGCAGCATCGTAGCTTGGCGGCATAACTGTGTTAACCTTGCGCCATGGCAATCCAACTTCGTATCGCTGATTGACACATCTCACTGTAGACTCGAAAGCTTCTAAGGCGCGAACATCTTCAGGGTTTTCGCGTTCCTTCTTCTCTATGCCCAGAGAATCGATCTCAAAGTATGCCTTCACCATATTGTGTAACTCTTCGTCAGGTTGCGTAGACCGAGCCTTCTCATGGCCGTCGACGAATAGCACCGTATCTCTCTCCCTTATGATCCGGGACGGCGCTAGACCATGTATCACCCACCCCAGTCTGGTGAGCGATGCTGCTGGCTCGTGGCGCTTGCCTGTCAACAGCTTCCTGCTTACTATAAGATGCCAATTATCCGCGCCTATGAGTACACGCGGCTTGACGTTTACATAACACACGTTACTCTCGTTCAGGTTACGCATGTGTCCATAATTCAAACAGCTTCGATCTACCGTTTGACTATTCAAGCGGAGGTTCTCCATGGTTCTCGCTTTCACCTTATATTCTTCCTTGTTACCGGCGATAATTCGAACCTCTACTTCTCTGCTTGCGTGTGGTACGCTCTGCGTGTTCACACTACATATGTGTAAGTCTCGAACCGGGCCTTCTGCGCCGACGTAATCTGCTAAGTCCTGATCTATCAATGTTACGGTGGACCCTTCGTCAAGTAGAGCGTGTGTAGTTACTCTACCCCGTGGCCCCTCAATGACGATCGGACACACCTTCAACAGCACCTTGGCTGCCCCAGCAGTGTGGTTAACTGAGGCTACCACTTCTTGGTTTTGTTGACTTCCGCTGTTATTACTCTCTGTGTGTAACAGCCTGTGGTGACGTCGGTTACAGCCATTCTCATTACACATCTGCGCCTTACATTTAAACCGCCTGTGTTTACTATTCAAGCATAGAAAACATATCCTTTCCTCTTTTAACCAATCCCATCGCTCGCGCACTGTCATGGTTGTAAACTTCTTGCATTTCGGTACTTCGTGGTCCCCGCCGCAACATAAACAACACGGTTTCTCTTGTGACGCCATCGCCTTCTCGTCGGCTGTGGCGTACACCCCGGTGTTTCTTCCTTTCGTGTTTGCCTTCGGTTTACCTTGTACGACTTCCTTCTTGGCTGCGGAGCTGCTAGGTTGCGGTACGTATGCGAAACGAATCGCCTTGTTAGCTTCTTCCATTAAAAAGTTCGATAATGTAACGATCTCTGGCTCCGAATAGCTTGAATACTGGACCGCGTAGTCGCACCATCTCGCCTTCAGGTGTGGGCTAAGCTTCTCGACTATGTCTCGTATCAGCATCGGATTTCTTAGGTAACTTCTATTGTCTACAGAGTCCAGTGTACACACGATGTTTTGTACCTTTATAGCGAATATGTTCAACTCACTGGCTGTGGTACCCACTCGCGGCAGGCTCCTCAGGTCGTTCAGTGCTCGATCTATAATCACTTCCGGTCTTCCGTAACACTGTTCTAGCGTCCGCATGATTTTATCGGGATCTGTAGCACCGTACAACAACGCCGCCACTGCTTCCTTGGCTTCTCCCTTTAGACAATTTCGTAGTCTAGCCAGGTTCTCGGCCTTACTGAAGTTACATGATCTCGTTGACTCTTGCATCGCAGCTTTAAAAGGCAACCACTCATTTGGATTTCCATTAAATATCGGCAACTCAATAGCTTGACGTGGGGCCGGTCGCTTTGACATAATCCTCTCTAATGTAGTAGCAAGTCGTTCAACCCCGTCCATATCACCTCGGGGCCCTGCCTTACATTCATTGTTTTCGTTGATTAGTCGCTGCTCATTATGTTCACAATTGTTATTAACTTGATTTGGTTCTATGCTTGGCGAGTTTAAATGTCGGTTTCTGTCCATTTCCATATTACGCGCCTCCTTTTCCTTGCGACGCGTAAACATATGTCTGTCTCTTTCATTCCTCTCTTCTCGGAGGGTAGGAACGCCGAAAGACATTTCTGTTGTGGGTATCTGCACATTTTCGTCGTGACGCCGGGACTGGGTTCTGTCCAGCCAGTCATCCACCCTCGCTTGGACTTCACCGGCGGGTAGGCTCTCACGGTCACGATCCTCTTCATCGGTCTCCATAATCGTAGCTATTTCATATTCCAATCGCTTTTGAATTAAATTCTTTTCTATCGCCATCTCTCTTCGCTGTATCTCCGCGAACTTCTCGGCTGCTAGTAACTCCGCTTGTTTCAAACGAGCGGCGACGCTTGAACCTCTCGACGACGGTGGCCTTGTCCTAGGCGCGTCGGCGTCGGCGTCGTGACGCCTCTCCACTGGTTCGATACGTCCGCTTTCTGCGGGTACTACGCTTGTTTGGGCTTGTGGCATGCTTGCGGTGGCTTGCACTGACGGTGATGCGGGTGGCTCTTCAAAGTTGCGTTGTCTTGAGTCTTCCGTCTCTTTCCTTCCAGCTTGGCTTCTTGTCGTCGGCATCTTCTTTCTTGCTGCCCCTTCTCCTATCAATCTCAAACAGGTACGCTACCAAGGGGAGCCTGTTCGAGGATGGATGGTCGTGCAGGATCGGAAGGGAAGGAACCGCCCAGCAGAGAATGTACGCATCCGCGGGGTGCTCAGTCGCTGGCTGGAATGTCCAGGACCCTCAGCAATGCCTACAGTCCGGCCCCCACGCTTACGCACACCGTACTGGCGCGGTCGGACTGGTTCACAATCGCTTGCGCGATATGTGGCAGCTCGCCCGACAGACTGCACCGCCTGGAAACGGCGTTAACTCGCGACAGACACAGTTTGGCACCGTTAGGTGGTGAATGCCGGAGCCACGGTACACCCGTGTAAATGTGATCGTCTCTCTCACAGGAGTAAGTCTTGATCGCGGCTTCGTTGATCCTTCGTTGCTGGTTACACTTTCTTCACACACGAAGTCGATGCCACGATGCTGATTTCTTCTTATCCGGCGAGCAATGGACCAGACGATATTAGCTACGCACTCGAGCCAATATATAGACGATCGTTCCCCCGATGTTATGGACTGTATTCTTCAAATAAAACGCTTCTTGTTTCTTTCTTCTTTATTGGAGACCGATGACCGTGAGAGCAGCTAACAAATTCCGGCGCTCACGGCCCTATACTTATACTAATTACATAGGTCTTACTTAGTGACTAAAGCACCCTAGTGTTTACTGGCGAAAGGATAAGGATAGCACCTACGTTACTCTTTCCAACGCGTTCAACAGCCACCCTCAAAACATCGAAATACTGAGGGAGGCAACCGATGCGTATCTCCTATCTCTTTCTACAACATTTCACAACTACCTACCGATAGCCTAACAATTCCCACTCACAACATTCTACCTCTGCGGGTTTTCCTACCTACCCTCGGAATGTGCGAGATGGGGGACAGGGACAGACTATTGGTCTTACCGGTCCCACACTGCCTGAGTGGGACGACCAGATAGGGTCTCCTTCGCCCCTGTACCAAACTACCTACTTTAAATTTTATTATTAGTTCCTACCTGCCTAACTTACTGCAAGTGGGAATCACCTATAGATAACCGGTTTGCTATCTTTATTAAATAAAACAAGCCCTGAGCTAATTTACATTGTTTCTTATGCTAAGCCCTATGAGAAAATTAAACTTTATTGAAATCCACAAATATCCTATACTAAATTACAACATTCAAATATAAACATAAAGTAACTGATTGGGTGTCCGTAACAGTTTCTAAGGTACTTTTTATTTCTTCTATTCCTTGAAACAAAAACAAGTAGTATTAAACATAATTGTTTAATTATTTCACGGTAAATAATTAGATTTCATCGTTAATTTCAACTCGTAAACCGAGTTATACTTTTAAGCTACAATGAAAGGCATTACAGTCACTTTTATGCTTAATTATTTTATAAAAAATATGTTTATTCATTTTATAAGATGCTTAGAGTAGGGCTCTATCTCTTTAGGGTCTATTTCGGTAGGGCTCTAGATAATGTTTAGAGGTCGTCTCGTCGGTAAATAATATTTTATTAACTAAAAGGTTACCTAAGTCCATTAAAAGCCAGCGTACAATTTTAATGGCTACGGAAGGTGAGATGAAGTAACCTTTTTGAGTTAGACGCATTTCTAAGATGTTAAGGTAGGTTTATTTACTTTAGAAATATCTTTATGGACGTCTGGAAAACTAAGTTTAGGGGGAATTGTATATCTGAAAGGTTTGTACATAGCTATTTGCTAAGGCTACATCATATAACATTGTGTTCCCAAATATTATTATTTTTCATTATTTATATCCAATATAATAGTGTACGAAGGTATACTTAATAGGTATAAAATCAATCTCTCTTCCAGACAATCCTTCAAGTTAAATGCGAAAGTAACTCTGTCTGTCTGCTACGTTTCACGCCTAAAATGCTGATCCGATTTAGATAAATGTTGATTAGATGGAAACCCTGGAACACAAAAATGCTGAACAAAACCTTTCTTTGAATATGAATAAATTAGCTCCAACAAGCTTTTAGCAAAGCAGCACTTGCATGTCATCATCCTCCTAGCGTTATCCCGGTTGTGCACACGCACGCGAGGGCCCAGGGTCCGCTGACCATGATCCAGGATGTGGCAGATCAGGTAATTACACTGGAGCGACTGCCATCTGATCTCCGTGACCCTGTTAATAGGGGAACCTGACCAGATTTGGATCATGGTTGCACATTCAGTCGCCTGAATGTTGAGGTTTCCTCACGATGTTTTCCCTCACCGTAAGGGCATCGGTTAGTGTAACAGCTAATGTACATAACTAAGAAAAAGTCATTGGTACATGGCGGCACATGGAATCGAACCCAGCACCTGCCGCATGAGAGGCAACCGCTATCCACTACGCTACTACAGTATAGGCACGGTATATAGATGTAATGATGGCGAATTAAAACAAATCTGTCTTTTGTGGTATAGGTATGTCCAGTTTCCTATTATGTCTGAAAATCACTTCTTATTTGGGGATAACTTGTCTGCCCAGAAATACCCGGCAAAAGGGTATTCAATGGATAAATCCCTGGGTCAATGTAAGCAGGTCTACGCGATTTATCAGCGGTCGGTAGTCCGGCCGGAAGTGCGCGGGCATGGCGGGCGCCATTAGCGTGCACGCGTCACTTCCGGTTAGTTACAGTGTAGTAAGAAACTTGAGGCTTAATTCTAGTAAGGCTCTTCTTCTAAGACTTAATCCTTTAGAAACATGGAAAAAATATTGATCACACTAAACCAAAAAATGCGTCCTTTAGTCCAATATTTCTCACCCGCTAGAAAATCAAAGTCTATAGTTTATTTAGGCCCACTGCCGCATGTCCGGATTATCTAATCTGGATTTGTTCGAGGCATATTATCTGAGTGAAAGTCTACTTGCACCAGACTTAATTAGCTGATTCGGACGGGCGGTAGTAGACCTTCCGGATTTGCTAATCCAGACTTGGAGAGTGTGCTTTCAACTCAGATAATAGGCCCTGAAAAAGTCCGGATCCGGATCAGCTATTTCGGACGTAAGCAAGTGGGCCTTAATAATTTAAATGTTCATTTAACACCCACAGTGTTATTTTCATAAATTTAAATAAGAAACCAAAAATTTTATTTATTTATCAATTTTTCGTAATTTTGCGATCGAATACTTTTACAGCAGAAGGGTAAGTAGGGCTATTTACAAGTTTCCACTTGTAGATAATGTGTAAGTTATACAATGATTGATATCACTTAGTGCACTTTATTGTGCGTGTTATTATCAAAAACAGAATTTACTAGCCTTCATTGTTACAATCTAACATTGACCAATTTTTATAAAAGTGCAGGTTTCTTCACGATGTTTTTCCGCAACGTAAGAGCATCTGTTAGTGAACCAACTAATGTACATAACTTAGAAAAAGTCATACCAATACTAAATCCCGCATGAGGGGCAAGGGCAACCCGCTAGCCACTGCGCCAACGGCCCTAAATATGTATCTACAACTATATGACGGTGAATAATTTCTCATGTGTGCCCGAGTCGTGCTCCCGGGACCACAGTTAGTTCGACGATAAGTTAGTGCTTGTGTTGCCGAATGTGCTAAAGGACTTGCCACAACTTGAAGTTTGCCAAGTTTGTTACAAAGACGGAATATTAATGTAAAAAGCTGCTACTAAAATCAGCTACTGGTGTTAAGTTTGACAAGTTTTGTCGCCTATCGTCAAGATAGGAAATCGATGGCACTAATTTTAATGTTTGGGAATGCATTTGTTTAATACTCATTATTTTTACGAAAACAGGCAATAAACGAATACTATACGATTATGTACCTATACTTAATCGGCGCTGACCATCAGGTGAGATTGCGGCCAAATGTCTGCCTATTAAATTAAAAAAAAAAAGAATAGCTCTTGATACGAATGGTGAAATATTTCTTGGTACCTACATTAGTAATAATGTCCTCCTAGCCGATTTTCGACTACAGTGGCCAATCTCAACAGAGATTAGCCGACTGCGCGGGAGTTATTATAGTGCACAAGTGTGTGCGAACTACACAGGTTCACTCTCTGTTCCTTTACTCTCATAATTCGGTGAGTTGGCAGTCCGACATGACTGTAGAGAGATCAGGCGCAGGACCAATGCTTAACGTGTTTTCCGAGGCACGGGGATGTTAACACCACCAACTTCCTGACTCTAGAGCTGTATATAAGTTATTTCAAGGTAGAAAAACCCAACACTTTTGGGCCCGACCCGGGATTCGAACCTCGTGGATAGTACCCAGCGTGCTGACCACTAGACCAACGAGGCAGTCCTACGTACCTACATTAATACTTGGCTATAGTAGGTACTTTTTATATTCAATTTTTTATATAGCTTTTAATATTTTATAACACTCAGTGTTCTTTCTTATTTAAACTTATATAAAGTTTTTTATATTCTTAATTCGTATCAGAAGCTATTCTTCTTTTATTACTTCATTTCCTGTTTTTGTGAAAAGAACTAGTTCATTCAGCTAATAATTTCTTTCAACGCTATTATAATTATAAATAAATAAATAAATGTGGACAGCATCACATACATTGTTCTGATCCCAAAGTAAGTAGCTAAAGCACTTGTGTTATGGAAATCAGAAACAACGAAGGTACCACAAACACCCAGACCCAAGACAATATAGAAAAATATTTTTCTACATTGACCTGACCGGGAATCGAACCCGGGACCTCAGAGCCTAATTGCCTGGGTTAGCCAAGAAAAGCTACAGTCAAGGTAAACATAAATCTTCCGTTTCTCACTAAGTGACATTCAGACAGCGCACAGTCGCAACCACTGGTCGTAGAACGCTACTCGTAAAAGGCATACTTATGTGTATATGTTAATAAGTAAGGATTACCAAAAAATCCTATGGGAACGGGATTAGTCCCCTGAAGTCCGGACAAAACCTAGTCTTAAATAAAATATTTAAAAAGCTAGTCCATTACTAAAAGTATAAGTATACTGTTTTAAACTTTCATGGTCATTATCATTAGAATAGTTATTTACGGGATTGCTACCATGTAACTTTTTATTTTCGAGTTTCCGATATTTCGGCGCCATGATCACGGAATAACTGTAATAAATAGTTATTTCGTGATCATGGCGCTTGCAACAGCGCCGAAATATCGGAAACTCGAAAATAAAAAGGTACATGGTAGCAATCCCGTAAATAACTATTCTAATTACTAAAAGTGTTAAAACAGATGAGGAAAAAAGTTATTCTGAAAGAAAATTAAGATGTCAATCATCACAACATCTGTTACAATAAACTATCTCCCGAAAAAGGTGTGTCTCGGGAATTTTTCCAGTTACTACCCCGAAATTAGTGGGCAAAAATAGACGTTTACGCATGTCATACGCAGCGTGTCTAGAAAAATTCGCCCTGTCCGAACAAATTACATGTCGCAGACACGAGGACAGACAGGTGATGGGGCTCGTGGTGGAGAAAATTGCTTTTAGAGAGGGGGTGATTGGGTACAGTGATAGCCGTCAGACGCTATAAAAAAAAAACAAAATTGGATAACATCACACACATTTCTCAGATAGCAAAGTTAGTAACTAAAGCAATTGAATTTTGTTATGGAAATCTTAAATAACGGTACGTTGGTAACACAACTCCAGACCCGAGACAATATCAACCATCAAACCCGGATACTCAGAGTTGGCGACAACCCCTTTAAAACTGCTGTAGAAGTCACTTTGCTGCGGAGGTCGTTAAATCGGCTATGGGATAGTACTTGGTTTTGATCATTGCTGCATTAAAAATTGTTTCATAATTCTATTTATTGCAGATCGTCGATCGATCACTATAATTTTTTGCTGTATTTAATGAAATTTGAACTTATGATATGACACGTGCAGTGTGCAAGGAATTGACCATATAACCGTTGTTAAATTAATTAAAAAGAGGTGTAGATAGCGACAGAGTTAAGACTTTATCAATGACGATTGCAATCACGCCTATCGCCACTACTCTCCATCGCGTCACGTTACACACCCCGCGACGTGACGTCTCCGTGACGAGAACACTTGATGTTGCTCGCGTGATGTTTGATGTTCCTTCTGTTATTGCCACGACCTTTGTCGTTATTGTCTCTCAAAAGGTTTAATGGTAATAGTGGGTTGTACGTGGGCTTAGAATCATGCAAGCTTTTTGAAGATACGTTAAATGACCTTGATGTGTTTTCTCAGTGTAATACTGAAAAAAGGTTAGTGGAGTAGGCTCTCATACATTTTGCTGATGAAGAATGTTGTAAGCATATTTTTTTAACTTATTTGCCTGCATAGTCCGCTATACTAAGTGCTACGCCGTAGCAACTATTTTCCTTCTAAGCCACATAATACTTAGAAGGTTATTAGATTACGCGGTATTCAGACAGTCTTACCACGGTATATAGATGTACAGTATTTTATCTACATACTAGAGCACCCGTATCGACACACACATGCATACACGTCAGTTACAGATGAGCAGACTTGCCCGTTGAGCAGACTTGGGCAGACAAACCAACGAAGTGACACGCGGGGCGCGAGCCGGTTCGCTGTCAATGACTGACTTTCGAAATGCAGATAGATGTCATTGAACAAAGTAGGTTTTATGAAACATGTATAAAATCATTTTTATTTCGGATGACAGCTGTCAAAATTGAAACGACAATATCTCGGAAACTCTCCACCCAAGACTACTGGTGTGTAGTGACAAATTATAGTGCTCGAAGAGAGCTTGGTTTCGGATTACAGCTGTCAAAATTAAAACGTCCATATCTCGGAAACTACCCACCTCAGACTACTGGTGTGTAGGGACAAATTTTAGGGCTCGACGAGATCTTCATTTCAGATGACAGTTTTCACATTACATATATTTGAACTATGACACAACAGCTTATATTACGTAGGATATAGAGGTGTTCTTAAGGTCAAAGTGGGGTTGTCTGACATTCTGTGCTGTTAATAGATAATTATAATTATATAACTTATTATTATATTTGATATGATAATAAAAAAACTAGACATTTTTATTTTTTACTTCTTGTGTACCAACCCTAGCGCTCCGCCCATCCGTAGGTTCTAAATTCAAAAATACAGCCAAGATAAACTACTGTAAGAAAACAAATATGTCTATTGTGGTCTTACTAAGATTTTGTGTAGTGTACGAGTAATAAGAGTTAGCTTATAAGTGTATTAATACTGTCTGAATATCGCGTAGTCTGATAACCTTCTAATTGACGACCGTCTTGGTGTAGTGGTACCCCGGACTCTGAACCAGGCGGTTGCGGGTTCGAATCCCGCAAGGGGCAAATATTTGTGTGATGAGCACGAGCATTTGTACCTAAGTCATGGATGTTTTTAAATGTATATACGAGTAAGTATGTCTATCCGTTATCCTAGTTACCATAGCACAAACTTACGCTTAGTTTGGGGCTAGGTAATTGGTGTGTTTGTTGAAACAATTTATTTATTTATTTACCTACACTTACGGGAGCCATAGATGCTGCGCATTTTTTTTTCTGTACTGAAAATGACAATTCTAATGTGTGATTGATGACATTTTATAATCATCAGTAGAGAAGACACAAAATAATACACAGTTTAATATTGATGTCATTTTAAAGGTAGGTACTAAATGCCCTATTTGCAAAGGTACCGAATAAACCGCTTGAAACGATTCTTAATATTTTCGCCTTATTCTCAAAATTCCCAGTTTACAAATACATATCGTTAACGTACTATTAAGCCAAGAGAAGAAAGTCTGCACATTTTCGAAACCATTTTATTTCATCACCATTACGACAAAAACTATCATCCTAACCAAACTTACCCTAACTCTTAAATAAGCCTCTAAAATCAGTAAACTAGACCCAAAACAAAACACCGACATAAAACCCCTCTGTTTAGACATCAAAAGCAAGTTTCACCCTAAATCTGTTGTCGAAGCGCCTGATGTGTTGTTGAGAACCACAATAGCTAGTAAAAACTGTTGTTTGATTAGGATTCCGCGGGAGAACCCATAAACACCAATAAGCTGCCACCTTGAATAACGTAGGGTTGCTACCAAAAAAAAACTGTGTGGAAAAAAAGGTCCAGTTGCGTCATTTCGCCTGGAAAATACCGCGTAAAAGGTCACTGGTAAACTTATTTTTAAGTTGAGTATAGGTAATTAAGTCAATCCTAGTAACCGCTGTATTAAAGTATTTATATTACTTTATATATTGATTTGAACTTGAATGGTAACTAACATTACACTGTAGCTATAGCGTAACAAACTATTCTAATTTACAATTTCTTCAAAAAAATAAAAATGATATGGCATGCGAAGTCTGTGGCGCGTTGTGCCACGTACACAAATTAAAATCCTTAATGACTTGCTTGTACGGGTTAAGTGGAAAAGGGTATCCATGTGGAGATACAGTATTTATCGCAGCGTCTACAATATTCTCATCATGGCCAACCCTGTTACAAAATAAGAAGAGCCCTTGTGTTACTAGATAGAGCCCATAAAAAGTGTTGGAAGTGGCATGAAATATTAATGCCACAGTGTGGAGCGGACTCGCCAAATGCGCTTTTGCTGTCCACTCTACGGTATGCCCCATTGTAAGTCTATTTCAGCTGGATTTGTGCTTTGTTGTTGTTTATATTTAAAGAACGAGGACTTATTTTAGTAGTGTTGGTACAGTAAATTGGACAAGATTTCAATAAGCAAGTAAACTAAACTTATAGTTGAAAAGTTTAAATATCCAACCTAATTTTACAGACAACAGGACTTCTCAATATTATGTCATTGCCGAATCCGAAATATTTATGATGGGCACATCAATATAAATTAAAATGATCATGCTATATATTTAAAGTTACTTCTGCGATTTCTTGCAATTGATGAAACGTATTTGTTTTTATTAGTTTTTTTTAAATATTTTCAACACACACACACACACACAGTGTTATTTTGTGTTTATAGATTTAAATAAATATCCAAAAAAGCGCACATGGGTAGGATTTGAACCTACGAACTTTGGCTAACCGGACCAACGCTCTTACCATCCCAGCTACCGTGTAGTTAATCCACCTGTGCCCAATTCTTGGTCTATTTTTGAATACGTCATTGATTGACGTTAGTGACATGTACCCTAGCTGTATTGCAACAGTGTAGAACAAGTAGTTATTCATTGCAGAATAAATTCAATTTGAAAATTGATGACGCTTTCATTCTTCAACTGTTTTTTTTATTTATTTAAGTTTCTTATTTAAAAACTTCTAAACGTATTTGTATTACAATTTATTTGGAGCTTATGGCCGCCGTGACGTGATAAGCCGCAGATAAAATTGTGAATTATTCAGTACCCGAAAATAAACGGCGAACCAGCTATTCAGAGTTTATCTTAATTTTGTGAACATGGTGCCAATATGCATTTATTGTTATTCTATCTGGCATTTTCTGCAATCTAACATTCCGCTTTATTGTTCGCGCCCAAAGTAGGTACCATGTTGGGCGCCAAGTATTTTTACGAAAATTAATTTTCGTATTAAATTGGTGCGTACCGTACCGTTTTGTATAATTTTTATTAAAATATAGATTTTGTATTACAAACATACGGTAACATTAAGGCACGTTGTTGACTGAAGCCGATTAACTTTTTAATTCATGCAACAAGTTGGGCGCCAACTTAGCGAGCACTGCCTAATCATTATTTGGGAAAATACTAATGCAGAGAGACTAATGAAATAGTAAAACTTTAGACAATAGTAAATTTAATCTTAGTCACAACATGGTATTGCTCGTAAATAACCTGCTTTATTTAAATTCGATTTATAAACATATCTGCAGGCTATACGAGAGGCGTTCAAAAAGTAATGAGAATAGCTATGTTAGAAAATGAATTTATTTAATATTATTTTATTTTTCGACGTAGTCACCCTTTAAGTCAATACATTTAGCAAATCTTTTTTCTAGGGCCAAAATTGCCCTTTTTTAAAAAAAACTTCATCTTGAGTACTTAAAAAATCGTTTACGGCGGCCTTCAATTTTTCGTCATCTTCAAATTTTGTGCCTCTCAAGTGTTCTTTCAAACGCGAAAATAGGTAGAAATCACTAGGGGCTAAGTCCGGTGAATATGGCGGATGATCGAGGATCTCAAAGCCAGCATCTTGGATTGCTGCCATGGCAACTGCAGACTTGTGCGCCGGCGCGTTGTCCTGATGGAACAAAACTTTTTTCGAGAGTTTTCCTCGTCGCTTTTAAAGGATTTCCTGACGTATTTTTTTTATTTGTTTTGCGTAGACATTTCCTGTGATAGTGGCTCCATGATCAAGGTATTCAATCATTACCAACCCCTGGCTGTCCCAAAAAACTGAGCCCATGATCTTGCCGGCAGATGGTTGAGTCTTGAATTTCTTTGGCATGCGAGATGACGGTCTTTTTCCAGGACATTGATTGTTGTTTCGTTTCTGGATCATAATGATGAAGCCATGTTTCATCCATTGTTACGAATCGGGCCAAAAAAAGATCAGGATCTCGTTGAAACAGTTCCTATGATCTCTTTGAAATGTTGAGTCGCGTTTGTTTTTGTGCGTCCGTTAGCATTCTCGGGACCCAACGCGCGGATACCTTTTTCATTCCTAAGTGATCTTGCAAAATGCTAAGCACACTACTTGTTGAAATCTTCAACTCTTCAGCTATAAAACGGACTGTTACACGGCGATCATCCTGAACAATTTTTTCAACTTTTTCGACCATTTCCTGAGTGACTGACGTAGGGCGGCCAGAGCGCGGGTCATCTTTAACCGATGTTCTACCACGTTTAAACTCTGCACACCACCGAGCCACTGTGGAATATGGAGGAGCAGACTCCCCCAATGTCTCACGTAAATCTTTAAAAATTTGTTCCGTAGTGAAATTTTTTAAGCAAAAGTATTTTATCACCGCACGGATTTCCATTTTATCCATTTTTAGCGAAAGTTATCGACACGTCAGAAACAAATAATGAATTCAACTGACACAGACAAGATAGAAAGCTAATTATTTGAGGGTATTATGACAAAGAACGAATCTTTCCGTGACAATAAAATCTTTTTTCAAGTACCCACCATTACTACTTCATTCTCACTACTTTTTGAACATCTCTCGTAGCTTTACAATTCCTGTTTTACTGTGGTTTTAGTGAAACAATTATCCTGTCCTCATTGTACGATCATGGTATACTGTAGATTTTTCTAGCGCGCTTCACATAGGTATACGTATTCACATTTAGGCTTCCCACGTTAGTTTCAAACGAATAGCATTGTCAATTACGATTTCTTAGGTAGAACTTTATCATGTTATCTATATGTACTGGTACTAGTATTAATAAGTTTTTTTATACTAAAAGCGTAGTTGAAACGATATTAATAGAAAGTCGCCTTTAACTACACGTCAGGGGCCTGACTGACCTACATTAAAAGTACAAATTTAATATTTTTTTTTATTAACGTCAAAATAGGAGTCCTGAAGAGTTATGTCATAATTTGTAGCTGTAGTGTAAACGTAGTCCGGCTTTTGCAGTAGTTGAGTGCTATCGCCACAGTAATGTATGTCGTTGAATAAACATAACGAATGTGTGGTTTTGTATTCAGCACGCTTAATAAATACCACTTTGCTATCTAACAGTCCCCAACAGTACACAAAAGAAAAATGTACAGAAGCTTTGCACTCAAAAATAGCACATTTCGTTTTGGTCAAAAACTTAAGAATTGTTAGGTACCTGAACTTCCTGATAACAAGACCTCTTGTTTTGACACTTATTTCATTTATTGAGGAATTATCAATGTTGATATAGTAAAATTTATTAAATCTGTTGCATGGCATATAGTCACTTTTCCTTTCGCCGCGATGGCCCGTATTAGGCGTATCTGTCATCCCAAATGTTCGTCCATTGTGTCTGAACCCACCGCCACGTTGGGCGCCAATATATCCGCGTTATGTATGCTAATGTGGCCACCTGTTGTCGACGCCATCGGAATGTTTATGCGTCCATTAGCACAGAAATAATCCCGCAAACTCGTTGTCTTCCAATATTTGCATTGGAATTTAGCCCCTTTTGTTTTTGTACAGGCAAAACTGTTTATTGTTCACACGATTGAATTGCTTTTCTTTTTTTGGAAGGCGATTGTTAAAGCTGCTTGCAACCCCTTCCATCACTTTTTATGGTCTAGTTTTCGCTTTAGGTGTAGGCAACATTATTTTTGTACCTAGTTGATAAGATCACACATTTCTTTTGAACAACAAAGAGACCAACTCTGAGTGAACTGCTTTGACTGATGGAGGATTTGAACTTATTCACATTCAACAAGCGATTTATAGAAAGCGTTATCGCGAATATCGTTTGCCTCTAGGTGAAAGCAGCAGACATTATCAGCCTTTGCCAATTTCTTAGAAACACTTTTTAGGCACATTTTTGCTTCTACGAAAGCTAGCTCCACCCAATAAAATAATAGCTCCTTGAGTAAAAATCGAACATTGTTTGATCCCTGCCGGCTTCAATAAAGCCTTTGATGGTTTAAATTTTCCAATTCAAGACGTTAAAAAACCAAACTGGAGACAAAGCCGATGGCAGCTTCTTAGATTTTTTTAAATATAAAACTAACAACCGAAACCTGTCGATAATTTTAAAGAGACACGATAATTTTAAAGACACATAAAATCATCCGAGAAATCTTATGTATTCAGTTTATCAAAAGAAATGTTATCAAATGTAAGCTCTAAAAATATTGATGTTTAAATGCATTGATTTATAGAGACGTCAATCCATAAAGAGCTATTGGATGAAATGGCTTGTACATTTGAAAAGGATGGCTCTTCAGCGCCCGTGGCCAATTTGAGAGGAATCGCGTTATTCAACGGCCTGTGATATTCCAAATCATCATAACCTTTATGGTGCACATGTAAATGAAACCCATCAAAGCGTACTTATGATTCTTATTTGTGAAAAAAGATGTAGATCAGAGTATTAGTAGCTAAAATAAAGTTGGTAATAATATGACTCGCGTGTATTTAAAATGTGTGGTACACTACCACGAGAAAAACCAATCCCAAATACGAGTATTAAATGCATAGAAATAGTCAAAGAGATTAAATAATATTGGGTTCTGCTATGCTAGCTCATCTTAATTTTTTTTAAGGATTTTTTGCGGTTTTTAGTTCATTCACCAGCCGATGCCCGCGACTTCGTCCGCGCAAATGTTAAACGTCACCCCCTTAGAGGTTGAATTAAAAATTTTTTTTTTTTTATTGAATTGGCTCCAAAACTGACGGAGTTTCATAAGAATTCATTTCCTGAAGGGGTAAAGGGGGGGGGGGGAAGTTTGTACCTTGTATAGTATTTACCCCTTCAGGGGATGAATTTTCAAAAGTCTTTTCTTAGTGCACTCCTTGACCTCATAAGAAACCTATATGCCGAGTCTCTAGACCCAGCGGTTTGGGCTGTGCGTTTTGTATGTCAGTCTGTCGATCGGTCGGTCATTAAGTCAGTTTTCTTTATATTATTTAGATGTATGTGTTCATAGTGTCCGCTTTTCGATTGCTCAAGACTAATTGAAGGCACATTAAATGTTTCATCTCGTGCCTGCCATGTCGTTCCTGAAATTCTCAATTCAGACCCTCAATAGGAAGCAACACTTACACCATCCATATCCAATTAGTTTGTAGAGGGTTCAAACAACACCGTAATCACTTCAGTGGCGTTACAGAACTGAATTTTAGATTCAATTTCAATTGAAACTGCGAGGCATCCATTTTGAATATTTGCCGTGCTCGCTGAATAGGTTAAATGATCACAATATTGTTCGTGTTATTTGAAAGCGGGAAATAACATTTAATTTCATTTATATGTTTTATTTTAATTGGGACTTTTCAATGATCACGTCATATGGATGAGAAAAAGGGTATATAAGAGATGGCAGATGTAAGATCTGATACTGGACCGAAACTACTGGACCGATTCAAATAAAATTTAGTACGAAGGTAGTTTGAGACCGTGAAAAGGACATAGGCTACTTTTTGTCGCGATACAAAATCATCAGGGGGGTGAAATGGGAGATCAAAGTTTGTATGGAAAATCCGACTTTTGGCGCGGCCGAAGTCGCAGGGAACTGCTAGTTTGGAATAAATTAAAACCGCGTTGGCGGGGTGTTCATCTTGCCCCTAGTAATCCCGCCTGCCTGCGTCACGATAATCCGGCAGATTTAAGGATGGTATGCGGATACGTCAGTTGCAAACCACTCCACTTGGAGAGGTTGGACAGGTCAGTTTTTGCGACGATCCGTTTTAACTTTAATGTAGACAAAATTGAGCTTTGTACCTGAGTGACACAGCTATGAATTGGTAATATGTACGAGTACAGTCAGGAGCTCGACAGACAATTAACGTACACCACATTTGAACTACGAAAACGGCATTTATTACGTAGGAAATAGAGGCGAACTTATGGTTAACATGTATAGTCTGACTTGCGGCCGAGTGTACGTTAATCTCAGCCCCTTATCAGCTACAATTGTTACATTACATTTAATATAAAAACAACAGAGGAGAGGATTTGTAAAACGAAGATATATCATTTTAGTATAGTGACTTATTTGGCTGTGGTTACTAATTTATGATGCAATAGAATATTCACTGGCGCGATTTATTGCATAAACCTACCCACCCACTCCGATTTCTGAGATAGCCCAATGAACCGCGAAAACATCGTAAAAATACTCGATTGAATAACCGAAATAAGGGCAAAGATACACTTCGGATTTTTCAGTCCACTTCCACTGAGACACAACGGCAGGAAAAATGGAAAGGAAAATCGTCATCCTCCTAGCGTTATCCCGGTTGTGCACTCGCACGCGAGGGCCCAGAGTCCGCTTTAGATCCAGGCAGATCGGTTAATTACAGTGGAGCGACTGCCATCTGACCTCCGTGACCCTGTTGACAGGGGAACCTGACCAGTGTGGATCAGGACAGGACCAGTTAGATGTGTAGATTTCCTCACGATGTTTTCCCACACCATAAGAGCATCGGTTAGTGAAACAACTAATGTACATAATTCAGAAATGGTACATGGCGGCACGTGGGATCAAACCGGTACTTCCCGCATGAGAGGCAACCCGCTAGCCACTGTGCCACCGACACTCTCGGAAAAGGCAGGAATGAAATCGCTTTCCCGAAGTTTGGTTAGATTGGGTAGGAGGTAAAAATTTCTTCGTGCGCTCAGCTTTACATTTATTGAACACTCGAGTCGAGTCTTGACATACCCATTGAAAGACGGGCTGAGTGACAAGTCGATCTATCTGTCATGTTATTGATAGACGGATGGTATATATCGACTTAGGTCAAGTGACCTTTCACGATAACAATAAGAAGGGTTTATTGTATAGGTTACTTACTTTACAAATACTCGGTTTAAACACTTTGGAGTTCTAAATCATGTATGTATGTACAACATACATGATTTAAAACTCCAAAGTGTTTCATTTTGTTAATTATTTAAGAACATAACTGAATACTTAAGTAGTAATCAACATTATAAATGAAAAGCATTTCTTTAATTCTTGGTTCCCAAGAAGTTGCCAAAACCCTGGAAAATACTTGTAGTAAAATTCATGAAAAGATTGATTTATTGTACATTATTATTTATGCATTTGACTTTGTTTGCAGTAATATAGTAGGTTATATACTAGAAAGTCGTATGAATCTAGGATGATCCAAACGACTGTTGTTAACGACGATTAAACAAGCGATCAGTCCCCGGGAGACTAAGAATTGCGAAGTTTGCTAAGCTCAGACAGCATTTAATATAATCTGTTTAATCAGGTCTGTCCCGGGATTGTAAAATTGATCCAGATCTGTTAGATTCCCATTAAGTTGAAGGATATAACCGGAATTATAACGCGATGTTACAAATCGTTGGACATTAATATTGAAGATTATGGCGAATGGAGTAATTTGGGACCGAAATTGAAATGCCACTTTCTGGGTGAGAATATTTTTTTAAAGATACATGAAAACATCTGTATTTTTTGTACGAGAAAATAGTTCAAAGAAAAATGAGGAGTTTTGGAACGTCAAGACGATAACAATAAAAGCTTTTTTGGCAAAAGAAGTGCCGGAAGAGATCAAGTTATTCACCCTTCACCCAAAAATATTAGGGAAAGTCAGCAATTGAGCAAAATTATTATTCCTAAAACATAAAAGTATCTTCTTAAGTAGAAACGTTGTTTCTTTCTAAACAAAATATTATGCCTGTGGAAAAGAAAGAAAACAGTTATAAGAATTAATCCGTAAAGAATTTCACCCCCACACAATTCGTCCGTAAATATGTTTTTACAGTTTCTCCGACATGGCCATAAAACAGTGAATTGTTTCTCCTATTTTGTTTGCGTTCTGCCTTATGAAGCAGAAACGTGTTATTATTCAGCCGTACGTGGAGTTTCGCATGAAATTTTATAGCTGTCATTATATCTCGAAGCTTCTTCTTCGCCTCAACATGTGTATTTGAGATAACACACAAGTATCTTTGCAAAATGTAGCTACATAAACATGATGGTACGTGTTTTAAAAATCTAGCTTTGTAAATTATAATATTTTAAATACCATTCTTACATCTTTTTCGTCAACATATTTGCGTACCTACATACCATACTATACCTACTTATATTTGCATTTATAAGAACAAAATCATATCTAGGACACCTTTCGCAAGCCAAATGTTTTACAAACACTACAGCTCCTTACATGTTTATATACTTAATAGACAGTCATCCATGTAAATCTGACATTGTTTTCCATTTCTTTTTCATTTGTTTTTTTTTTTAGTATTAACAAGATACTCAGGATAGTATAAAATTTCAGTTGGGCAGTATCAATAGGCGAATAGATCACTATTTTTACACTTGCTCTTGGTACATACGATTTCTGTTACAACCGTGAATTGCCAATATTCCAACGCTCGCTCTATTTCAACTGGGTCAAGCTTTATTTGTGTTAGTTCAACTCGACAATGCGGTTTTTAGGTTCAATATTGGGTAAGGTTTCTATATAATACTAGAAATTGTAAGATATTAAAGGTAGTGTATATCTACTGCAGCTTAGTCTAATAACTGTGCGAAACAGTTCAACTCAAGGAAATTCAAACTATGACACAGGTTACTTACAGATAGACTAGAAGTTTTAATAAAAAAAACTTAAAGAAATATTAGTCGGATTGAGCAATGTAGAATATAAAAAGAAAGCAATTTCTTTCTTAACTCAGCATTGCTTTTGATGTTGCTAAAGAAAAAGGCGAAGAAAGACAAACGAAGGTGCTCTTCACTCGGTGCGTCAATGGGACTTTTCCAATGATAAGTTATTAAAGAAACCCGAGCAACAGTCGCGACCCTTCATGATGAAGCCTTTCTGAAGTCTGTTACGCGTGCGTGTCTATGGGGTTTCGTGACAGCTGGTATCGACCGGAGGGTCAAGGCTGTATTATGATATGAGACTGACATTGGTCGAATGCGTTATTTTACGGCGTAGTTTGGGTTTGTTGAACATTTATTGGGTTGGAGTATAATTATGATACAATTTCAAATGCAACCAATACCGAACCTTTCTAAAAACACATTTTTATGGTAAGCGATCAAAATGTTTGACGCTATTGGCCTGCTCTGTGGATACAGTTGTTGGTACACTTTATGGTTGGAATGGATCATTATAGGTTTCGTTTGGAAGCTTTTGAGCTCCCAGAATGTGATTAGCAAGAGCGCAAAAGGTTTGACGGATTCCTCTTTGGTTATTTTATATCACTATAAGTACTTTAAGAATTCTTAAATCAACACCTTTGACTAACAACCATAAGAAATATAAGCCTAATCTTCCACTAAGAATTAATCGCCTTACAGACAATAGCACGTCAGGAATAGAGGCAGTCTGAAGGTCAACATGTGTAGGCTGACTTGCTGACCCATGTGTATTAAACCGTCTAATTAAACGTTTTTAATAAATAATATTTGTAGATTGGTTTTTGTAAAGAACCCCATTAGGCCTTTATTATCGACAGGCGTCGAACTGTCTGTCAGCAGCAACCAAGGTCAAATAAAGCGGTTGTTAACGTTACGCAGGGCAAGTTAAATTTATACTAGATCGATTTTTGTATACAATTCTTAATAGTCGTAACTAAACAAATAAAGATCGTCTTACTTTAACGTAATAGCGATTAACTAGATATTTTAATTAATGCAATGAGAGACATTAACTATTGATATCATGAATTCTTGATATAATATTATGATCCCTTAGCATTAAATTTAGCTAGTAGTTAAAGCAATAACGAAAAGAGTCCCATCGGGCCTTACCACCTACTTTGTTAATCTGAATTCAAATATCACGCGTTTCGTTAACCGATTTACATAATGTCTTTCGAAGGGCAACCACTAATCCCGCTGAAAATCTCCAGATCCTCCATCTTGATACAGAACTATCAATACACCTTTGAATGCGAGGCGAATGAGCTTAACCCAATTGTGTCTTCCTCATAAATAGTCATAACAAGCAATTCTACACCTGTACCACAGTATCTAAACGCGATCAGTCGCACGACAATCGCTGTCGCATGTCGCTATATTCTCTTGTGAACGTGCGTGAGTTTGACAAAAACTGTCGCGCAATAGGTTGCGACAACGTTATCATAGTACCATGTTAGTTATTCCATACTGTACATAACTAACAAATAATAACTACTAATTGGATCCCAAAGGGTTGAGACTTTAGATATATTTCGGATATAGATCTGGGTTTGGGTGAGACCGGGCGAAACCCGAATGTACATTGGTGTGATGCAATATAAACGAAGGTGTGTCGTGTCTCCTTAATTTTACAGGCTTGGCGTAGGTATCGCCTATCTATCCAACAATATTAAATGAAATAATTACAAAATTCATAAGCAGGTATCGGAAAAAATTCGCATATCGATACCTCTGGGCTCAAAGGTCGTTAAGGACATTTTGGCCAAAATGAGTTATATACATAGTTTTTCTCAGAATTAAATTATCTATCGATCAGTGTATTCAGTTTAGCGAAATTCGCATTTATTTGTCCTTTACGACCCATGAAATTATTCATATTCGACAGGATTTACTCATAAACTGTGGAGGTAAAAGACATGTAACTATCCACACATGTTGACTCTAGTAGTAAAGACCAATTGAAAAATATTTTTAGGTTGTATTTGTAATTGTGGTCAATACTCGTCCTTTTCGCCCCTACAATATAACATAAAATAAAATCACTGTCCCTTACTCCCCTACAATATTACGTAAAAAATATCACTGTCTTTTACGCCCCTACAATATTACAGTCACGCGCATCAATAGGTCTATCCAAAATTTAATTAAATCGAATGCAGATGTATATGGTCTATACATCTGCATTCGATTTAAGACCTTATTAGGATGGAATAAAAACTTATTTGTATACATTTCACTGCTTGTGACTGCATAAAATAAAATTACTGTCCTTTGATAGAAGATAGTTTTGAAGTAAATAGTTTCCATACAGTTTAAGTACCAAAAAGTTCTATAGTTAGATTTATTTAACGAAATTAGAAATCTTTACAACTGGCATACATCTTTGTTTCCACTTGACCTTTATTTAAGTTACCTCGGTTGGAAAGATCATTAAAAGATATTTCGTAGGTAAGAAGAAGCACTTTTTTATAAAATATACATAATATAGAATATAATGTTCCATATAAATATCATTGCCTATGATGGTTTTGTACCTTCACAAATAAAGCTAAATTGACCATTCAGATACAAATTTATTTTGATAGAATTTTCTACGAATATTGAAAGTTGTATATATATATTACTTTTATAGTTTAGTTACTAGTGATTTTAATAATGCAAAATAGTGAAAATGAAATTTAATTATAATCCTTTAGAAGATATGGCGTGGTTGTTTTCAACTTCTTCTTCATCACAAGGACACAATGCTGACTCGCAAAGGGCAAGCATGTGCAGACGCTGTCTGAAGCAACCGTTTCTGTTAGATTCTGCGAAACAACATAATCAGGTTCGACCCAGTCGAAAGGCAACCTCACACCAACATCGGAAAAGAAACATAACAACTCTCGTCCGTCCTCGCTCGAAGACCACCGCTCCTTGCTAAGTGGCGACCACCTCCTCTCTGATGCGGCGTTTCAATTCCAGCGCTCCCTGGGGGCCAGCCGGATTCTCTCTTCCTCAACTTGTACTGCACAAGCAACTTGCAGATCGGCATAGAGAGTTCCCGCGAGCACTGGAAGTGCCGCGGAACTGCACGTTCTGTAAGCTTTCGTAAGCAAAATAAGCGCCAACCTCTGCCTGCTAAGCAACGCTCTTCTGACGATAAATAACGACGAGCGTCGGTACCATACGGCGTATGTTAAAGACACTACATAAGTCCCTGACTACTTAAGATCCTGTTCTAAAGGGCCGGGAACTTAACGCCCCAAGTCGACGCGGAAACACTGACCAACTGTAGATGTTAGTTGGGACTCCTGCCTGTTTGGCCTTCAACAAGATTATTGGCCACCACGCGTTGTCAATAGCACCAGAGATGTTCAAAAAGATCAGCTGTACGTAAGACGCAGCGCTGTTCTCTGTAGACTGTAGTTGGTGAAAATATAAAATGAACATTATCTCCTAAACTAACCACATCTAAAAGTTATGCTCGTAAGAAAAAATTAAGCACATGTTCATAGCTAATTATATCGTAATTTAACTTCAGACTCTGAAGTGGCCGCTCACTTTTATTTTTCAACCTTTGAATATATTTTTTTACCTGTAATTTCTTGGAAATTACTGTCGTAGAACATTATTTATTAAATAATATACAGAAGTCACAAGTAAAGCTGAATAATCCACTATAAATATCAACATTTATTATTTATTCCATACTATATTTATTCTTTACCACCTAAAAGTATGTAAAGTTTGTCCTTTAATGGCCTAATTTTATACAGATATGTATGTAAAAGTAGACTTACACCTTTACTTTAAAAAAATAACGAAAATTCAAGGGGTGTAAAGAACATTTTATGTTAATTTCATGGGCGTAAAGGAAATGTATCTCCTTAATTATAGCAGTAGGTCAATTGTGGTACACACCTTCGGAAAATACATGAAATTCTAAGAACTTTGTACCTTGGTATCGAAAACATAGCTCAAGAAACAAAAAAGTTATACTCAATTGAAGTTTAAAAAAAAGGTTTTTTGCTTCTCCTGTAAAGTAGCCTTTTGTCCTTTACGACCTTTGAGCCCAGAGGTATCGATATAACTATTCATAAAATAAATTGTAACCATTTTTAAAGAAACAGTGTTTCAATTTGTGCTTTGAAGTTCTTGGAACAATTTACAAGGGAATATGGTAAATTGTTTTATTGGATTTTTCCACCATTCAATTTAAATATAAGTATATTTCAAGATACAATAAAATTATATTTATTTGATTTCTACCAAAAAATATATAATTTTCTGTCAATCATGTATCGAAACTTTGAGATTATATAAGTAGGTAGGTAGTATAATACACGAAATATTTACGTATTGTATATTTAAGGAGACAGCAAGTGCCGCAGAAGCATCAAATGACAAAACGACTTTCTACTCAGAAACTGAATAGTTTTGAGTTGTTGCTTTGTGCACCATCCTTTGACCAATTAGTCCCCCTGGCACCAATTTAGCTCACTACACTGCCGTGTCTCGCCACTGGCGTGGGGTTGACCACAACGCAGACAGAACGGCCAACTGTGTACACAAGTATATTAGAAGCACCCTTTAAATTATACCTAACTTTATATAAACATTTTTTTGACATTGACAGGAGGTATGATAAGATATTGATGGAATCAGGCGTTACTTAGCGGAAATCCATTATTAAATGGGAAAAATAACATTATTTTGCTCTAAATTTCCGCTAAGAGACGCTAGCGCAGTGATAAGATTTAAGTCGCACTCTATACATCGGCTTGCAGAGATGTCAGAGCCTTCTAGAGAATGTAAGTTAGCGGTCTGTTAATATTATGAAAGATTTATGTCATTTATGAAGTCATTATCGCTTTACGCAACAATGATTTAGCAGATACGTTTGACTTCTTATAAATTATAATGAATAAAATATCAATTCTTTCCAAATAAAAATTTCAAAAAGTTTCACTAGCGTACCAATATCCAAACAGCTTTGGCAAAATGCTGATACAAGTCGAGTTAAGATTTTTCGAATATATAAGGTCACCTCCAAAAGACAGAAGAGATTTAAGGGACAAATACAACATCTTAAATTATTTCGTTTTAGATAATACAACCATATTTTTAGAATGCTAGTTTTCGAGATAATCGCCAAAAACGACTTTGATTAAAAAGTAAAATAAAACACCCCGTGAATGAGGAATGATCTCTCGCGTAAATGCAATACCAACGTTCGACGTATCAATGAATCCAATAAGGACGCCACTATGAGAGACTAATGCCCGTTTTCACCAACAACCCCTAAATTTTAAGTAACACCTAAGCTATTTTAAGGGACACCTAACGACTGTTTCGGTTTCACCAACGTTTAAGTGACACCTATGCCGCTAAGGGATTCCTTTATTTTAGGGGCCCGAATGTCGGCCTCCTAACGCTAGGTGACTGTTTTCGTTTATCGAGTGTGCTTGCTGTGTCTTGCAAAATGGGAAGTTTAAGTGATTTCCTTGAAAATTTGGAAGCTATTGAGGCAGTTGAAATAATGTCCAATCCAAGATTATTTTCGCGGCCCCGTATTTACCGTGAAAGATCAGATTATTTCATGAAATATTATGAAAAAGACTTTTTCATCAGATATAGGTTATCTAAGGATAGCGTGTTATTTTTATTGGAACAATTAGAACAACTTTTAGAATATCCAGACAACAGGTGATGTTAGAAAAGTATCATACTGAATAAGCAATTTCCCCAACTTATAAAGTAAAGTTTTGGCCGCGTTTCCTTTTCCCGCTATTTTATGAATTTAATAAAGATATTTACTAATTAATAATAGTACTCGACTTGCCGAAAAACACCCTAAAGTCCCTAAATAAATTGTAAAGAAAACACCATGAACGAAAATCAAACAAACAACAACGAACGAAAAATAACACGCAAGTCGCAAGCAAACTTCAACTGTCACTTTTTAATCCGGTTATTCACCATACAGCCAACAAATTTGTAAAATAAACCGATTTTGAAACTTATCTTGTGTTTTTACGCTTAATTTTAATTCAGTACGATATATAATTTATTAGTTTCAATTTAATTCTTTCAAATCTTAGCAAAATTACAAATAATCATATTTTATCGGTAAAAGTACTGTTTTTCGAAACACTTCTTAAAAAAACAACTGTCACCTATGTAAGGGACCCGATCGTAGGTATCACTTATACTGGTGAAAATGGATTTAAGTATGGGGCCGGTTAAGGGACCGCCTTAGCTTAGGGATATCTTAGTAAGGGGATGGTTTAGGGATTGTTGGTGAAAATGGGCACGTTCTCTCTCTTTCACACCATACACGTGCCGGGGCTGGCACTCCGTGGTCTGTCGGAACGCATCAAACGAACCGACAAAGAAACCGCAATGCCGCCAAAGGATGCCGTGCCGCCATATGAATGAAACGTGGAAAGAGTGGGGACCGAGTGAAATGACAGAGAAGGCCGATAAACCAAATTAAGTACAGGATGCTCTTAAAATATTACATTTAGTTTGTTAGGAAAAGTAAAAACAGAAACTAGCCTATTTTTTTTTTGTTTTAATGCTATTAAAATTTCGTCTGTCTTTTGGGGGTGACCTTATATTTTCTAAAAAGAACAAAAATCTCCAGTCGATAAATCAACAATCACAACTATCGCTATATCATTGGTGCATTGGTTTTTCTTTCCGATCTGTGTCAATTTGATTTCGATCGGACGTGTTAGGCGCGTGTAATCACGGGGATGCGAGACTCATGATGTATCGCCCCCTGGTGGGTGTTGTGTAGTTGCGAGTGTGTTGCTGTCGTTTTATTTGTAGATTAAATTATTGTGTAGACTTTCACTCGGTTGCAACCTCGTCGGGGGAAATTAGCATTTCATCATATCAGCCTATTGCAGTCCACTGCTGGACTTAGGCTTCTGCAAGACTGCGCCACCTTTCACGGTCCTCCGCTTCTCGCATCCAGCCACCACCGGCCACCTTCCTCAGGACATCGGTCCTCCTTAGCATTTACTATCACTATAATAATTAGTTTGAATTTCCGTTTAGTGATACAAATGACACAAGAAAATTTAATAAGTTACATTAGAATTTCATATCTAATAGAAGACTTGCTTTAATGCGTGAAGCTTGACCAGCCTCGTTTTATAGTAGGCCTGCTTTTGCATTGTTGCCCTGCAATGCCTTGCTGATTTGACACGTCAAAAAGCACAAACTTCTATGTATAAGAGACTCCTTGAGAGAATCCAGTAATATTCGTAGAAACACCTAATGGTGTTTGATAATTTTGTACCAAATACAAAATAAAGTGACTCAGATAAAGTAGATAATGCTACGGAACTCTTCGTATCTAGTCATCTCGCTTGTTTGTGCTGTCCATTGGCATAAGTGACAGGGATGGCTATTGGCTATAGTCGAAACTACGGATATCGTCATCCGGAGTTAGACCTCAGCTTTAGCCTTAGTAAAAAAAAATTCAAACTCAGTAAAAAAATAGTTGTAATTTGGCCAATTTGTATCATCATCATCCAGTTTAAGGGCTTAGCTCTTGTAGATAGAGTTTTTTCCAATCTTCTCTCGTCTCTCATAATTTGTATGTATTACTACCTTTATTAATTATATGTTATTATTGTTGCAGGTACTGTTTGAAAAACGTCTGATGCGCCTCCTTTGGTTGAGTATCCTTAAATACTTTGTTGTCAGTAGTAATGCTTGTTATGTTTTATAATTATTATACACCTGTACTAAAGTTTATTATTATTAAATAAAGAATTTTGAAAAGTAAAAGTAGTAGTAATGCTACTATTATTCCTAAAATATATTTTGAACCATCAGTCGTGTAGTAAACATTTTGTTATTCTTAAGAGTTGATTCAATAATTCGAAAATACAAGCTGGCTAGACAAATTGAGGGCTTTCAAAGGTTGCCCACCTTCAGACTCTACTCTGGAAAACGAGCGATCCTCATTTTTCGACTTGATCGACTCTAGCTTGCGTGTCGTGCTACCACGATAACATTTAAATTATTTATACTGTAACGTAAATAGAATGATTAATGACATTATGAAATAATCTGACTGAGGTTCCTTTTCTCATAGTGTGTTGTTTTGGAATATTATTTTATTTTAATTAAAGCCCAAAATGTACCGTACCTAAGTACCGACTGTAAAATTTGCATGACCTAATAAGTCAAACGTGAGCACATAATTTTATTATAACACCATGTGCAAATCAATCTTTCTGATTTTTTTTAAATTATTTATTTAATTTAGGAACTAAAACTCCAACATCAATAAATATTGGCCCATTTAGGCCAGAACTTGTCGCCTTATTTTTTGGGCCCTACAGGCGCTTCGAGACAAGACACAGACAATCGAGCAAGTGCTGAAAAGAATTGCCGGAACAAACTCAGTCGCTACTAGCTGCCATAAAAATGATACAAAGGTAAAATTTAATATACATGTACATGTACCCACATCAGCTTAGTGCAGACTGTACTTAAATTCTCGCCATCAAGATAGTCTTGATTTTGAATAATACCTCTGCGACATTGGGGTAGTATTGACATGTGACTTAATTTTTTTAATAGGCAAGAAGTTCGATAACGTTATTAGGTATACCGACATAGCGACATATAGCGTAGTACAGAGTAAGGCCCCAGACTGTCCATCAATTTATTTTAACTGCTTACGATAATAAATTGGAAACCCTTCAGGTAACTACAATGGATTTTTAAAGAAGTATTTTCGGTTTAGGCGCATTAGGGCTAATTCTCATTATGGCAACTGACTCGCTAATGGACTACTTCTCATTATGGCCACTTCTCATTTTGGCTACTTCTGATTAGGGCTATTTCTCAATTGGGCTACTTCTTATAAGGGCTACTTTTCATTAGGGCTACTTCTCATTCGGGCTACTTCTCATTACTTCTCAAAATTTGGGAATGTTTATTGAAATAAGTACTGTCTTTATGTAAACAGTGTCTCCGGGTTTGGACTAGCGATAATTTATGGGCTATTAGTTCATAAAATGTTATCGATAACAAACCCCCATTTTGGGTTCTGACTCCTCCCCTCTTGAAATGTCCGCCATTTTAATTATTTAAAAAAACCTATTTCTGAGGATCTGGAGGTCCTAAAAGTTATGAAAATGATTCATTTGAAAGGTAACGCTATCGCTTACTAAGTGAAATAAAGATCAATTCAAAATTATTAAATGTTGCTATAAATTTAAAAAAGTTAAATACTTTTTAAACCTATTACAAAACTTTTTTTCATTAGTATTATGCCTCTAAAATTTAATAAATAATCGCTAGTCGGAACCCAGACAACCTGTGTAAACACATATTTATTCATTCATAAGAGATCAATGACATTATTTAAGAATAAATCAACAGAACAGATGGCGCTGTCCGTCGAGTAAACAGCGGCTCTGAATATTTTCTTGTAAAAAATATTAAAATGTTGATCTTTATTTAACATAATGTGTAAATAGTGAAAAGTACTGTACAAATATCATGTAGGAGTGTTATCGTGAAGAATTGTGAGAAAATAAGTGTGTAAACAATACAAACAAATTATGTGAATCATTGCCAAGGATATTCACAAGTGCTTCATTTTAACTTTAAACAATCACATGAGAATATAAGAAACACTTTGTAGTGAAATCAACTTTAGTGACAATTGTAAAAATTGCTCAATTAGAGTCGAAATTACATTAAAAACATTGGTGAAATAAGGAATAGACGGTTAATATTATTTGAAAACAGACTGTGTTCTAAGTTGCCGCGCAGTTTTAAGCCGTATTGCCCATTATCCAAGGAAATTGATTGTTTGTTTCGATGATGTCAACGCTATCTATCGAAAAAAGTCAATATCACGCTGCAAAGTCGCAATGTCTGCTTTGATAAATCTTTGTGCACGGCGCATGTAATACTGAAATTCACAGCAAAGTTCTTAGCGGCGATGGTGTAGCGGTTACGCACGAAGGATTCATCCATCAACCCCCGGTTCAAGTCTTGCAAGGGCCAAAAGAAAAATATTTTGTAAGATTTTCTAATTTAACTTCTAAAATGTCGAAAGCAAGCGGCAGTAAAACTTGCAATATAAACAACAGCGGACGTAAATCATCATCAGGCCTTGTCATATGTCACAAATGCAAAAGACAAGTTGAAACAAAAAACATAGTATGCTGTTCAATTTGTAAGAACAAATATGAATTTGATTGTATTGGTTTATCAGAAAATTATACAATCTAATGAAACAGAATCTAAAAAGAACCGGAAGTGTAAGACATGTGAACCAGGCAAATGTAATTCAGATAATACAATAAAAGATAATAACGAAATCTCTAACATAACACAACGCAAGAAACCATTAAGCACTAAAGTTAGTAACAGCAATTCAAATAGCAATAAAAATAGGCCTGAAGATGGCGCTCCTGGAAATGAAATATTCAATATACCAGTGATAAATTCATCTGGGTCCATTTCAAGCGACCATGAAGAGGAAGATACAATAATGCCAAGTAATGAATCACATACCCAAATCAACAGAAGCTGCCCTGATTTAAGGGATATAAACAATGCCGAAAGAATTAAAGAGATGGAAGACATTATCACGACATTGAATTTAAAATTAGCATCAGCTGATCAGGAAATCGTGGAATTACTTGCTGAAAACAATGCTTTAAAGAACACAATTACTGAACAAAATAAAAGAATAACGCAATCAACAACTGTTTGCCGATCTACAAAAAAGTCGCGTACAAAAAATACAAAAAACGTCAACAACGTGATAGTCAAAACGAACAATCATTCATAGTTAATACGCAAGCTGAGACGGTAACTACTGAAGAGGAAAAAGATAAAAAAAATAATTGTGAAACCTACAATCTATTCATAGATAATTCACAAAAAGAAATTGGGGAGTGCAGTTATAAACGAACTGTGTCCGAAACCAGTTTCCCCTCTGATTGCAATGCATCTTCTACCACTAGTAAATTTAAAATCCAAATACTAGGTGATGAACACTTATCGGGCTTATCAGCAGCCTTATTGAATTCCAGAAAGGGCAAATGGAATGATAATTATCAACCCATGGCTTACATTGCGAGTGAAGCATCCAGCGCAGATATACTAAAGCATTGCACGAAGGAATTTATTCATAGTTTAACGGAGAAAGATATCATTGTACTAGGTGTGGGAGGCCACGACAAATCCCTGATAAAACTGGAATCAGAATTGCATATAGCTCTCAACAAAATGAAACATCTTACAGTTTATATAGCCCCAATGAATTTTAGCAAGTGTTTTAATGTAAGGTTGCTAAATCATAGAATAATGTTGTGTACAAAACTTTACCCTAAGTGCAAATTCCTTAATTTTAATGCAAACAATGCTTTTAATTATACAAAAGCTCTGTGTAATAAACTTAATGTGTCCATTGATGCTGACGAATATGCTTCGATATTTCTTGACCCTAAAAAAATTGCGGATTACATCCGGAGCAAGCAATCTACTCAAAAATTGTGTCAAAAAAATAACAAAAAGCACATTCGTCAGTCAAGTATTCTCGAGTATTTTGATGTTGTAAAAAATACTTGCGAAACTAAGGTTTAATTATAATAATACGTTTTTTCGTTGCCGAGCTGAATAATCATGTTGTAAGAATATTTCATCAGAATATCCAAAGTTTACTAGGCAAGTTAGATACATTAGAGGTTTGTCTTGATGAGTTTTCAGCAAATGGTTTCGATTTGGATATCTTATGTTTCTCTGAAACATTTGTAAAATCTGGTAGTGAAACTAATATAAAGTTAAAGCAATTTAAATTAGTATCCTCCTTTTGCAGAAAAAACCAAAAGCGTGGTGGTGTATGCATAATGATAAGGAAAACGGTTGACTTTAAATCAGTTAGTGTATGTGCAGAACTATCCAAGGATAGGGTTTTTGAAGCCTGTGCTGTAGAAATACCTATGTTTGGTTGTATTGTTGTTTGTATTTATAGAGTTCCAGTCAAGGCTAACCTATCCAGTTTTATGAGTAGTTTAGACATACTCCTTTACAAACTCACCAGACGTAGTAAGAAGAAAATAATACTTGCTGGTGACCTAAATATAGACACATTGAAAGAAAATAACGCCGCCAAGGAATTAAATAACTTGTTAGCTAAGTATAATCTCGTCTTACATATAAACGTGCCCACGAGACTAAACTCATGTATTGATCATCTTGCAAGTAACATTAGTGAAGCCAAAGGAAGGGTTCACCCATTATTCCTCTCAGATCATGACACGGGGCAAACATTAGAGTTTGTGATACCTAAAACTAAAAAAAAGCCAGCCAAACTACTGGTACAGAATAGTTAGGGATTTTAATGAGACTAACAAAAGGAAATTTATAGAATTCATATTCAGTTTAAGTTGGAGTGATGTGTTTAACGAAAGTGACTTAAATGTAGCGTTTAATAGTTTTCATCAAGACCTTTGTTTATATTATAATCTCTGCTTTCCGTATAAAAAATAAAAGTCAACGTTAACAACCTTAAGACCGAAGTGGATTACCCCGGGTATTAAGAAATCAAGTTTATCAAAACGGAAAATAAGAGCGGATTACTATAAGCATAAAACGTAAGAAAATAAGAACAAATTCAAAAACTTTACCAAACTACTTAGAAGTTGTGTCAACAAGTCACAAAATATTTACAATACTGCAACAATCAAAAATGCTAAATATAATAAAAGATAAAACTGACAATTTGAATTTACATGACAAAATAGAAAAATTAGAAATAAATGACATGGTTATTGATAATCCTTCTGACATTGCCTCAATATTTAATAATCATTTTTTAAATTTGACTAATCAATTAAAATATCCAACAATCAGACAAACCATAGTAGACATTCACCCGTTAAAAGATAGTTTATTTTTGCCACCCTGTTCAGCACAGAAGGTTTGGTCTATTATTAAGTCTTTGCTGTAGGTATAGACGAACTACCAACCTTTATATTTAAATATTGTGCAAACTTCTTAGCACCAGTGTTAGCTTTTCTCATAAATTTATCTTTTATACAAGGTCAGTTTCCAGAGAATTTAAAACGTTCTAAAGTGTGCCCATTACACAAGAAAAATAATAGGAAAGAAATCAACAATTACTGTCTCATCACGCTCATTCCAATACTTTCTAAGATATTTGAAAAAGCCATGTTGAGTAGAATAACATGTTTTTTTGATAGACATAAAATTATAGCAAAAGAACAAAATGGATTTCAAAAAAATAAATCTACAACCCTTGCAATTTACTCTTTGATAAAAAGTATTGTGGAAAATGTCGATGGTAAAAGACCGGTAATATCAGTATTTTTTGATATGAGTCGTGCATTTGACTATGTAAATCCCACTAATATTATAAATGCGAAAGTTTGTGAGTGTGTAAGTGTGTATGTTTGTTACTTCTTCATGCAAAAACTACTGTATAGATTTCGATAAAACTTAACACAAATTTAGCTTATACATTGGAATAACACATAGCCTATATTTCATAAAGATAAGTATTTAAATACCGAAGTTATGACGATAAGACTTATCGTAACACTTAGTGTTAATGAAGCCGGAAAAAAATCTGTAATTTTCGAGCTATTTTCGCGTACGCTGCAAAAATTGTAAGAGTTACACCAATATTATGTATGGCAGAAATGTTTGCCTCAAATAGTTTTACAGAAAAGTTTGCAAGAGTATATATCTATCTTTTAAGGTTTGCTTACTATAACCTTTTTTATGGTAATAATAAATGTTTTACAGTGGTGCATTACTTAACAAGGTAAATTCATAAGAACTGTATTAATATTTGTCCAAATCAATACTTTATTATTCACAAGCATTTAATTTTGAACATAATTGCCGTTTATACCATTCAATTGAAATAATTATCTTAGGAGATCTCATAGTTTTAAAATACTATACGCTTATGACGGCGCCACGCGCGACGCGCTGACCGGCCCGTGGCGAGTGTCGGTAGATTTAATGTGTACAACTTTTTCGTCGTATTGAATTATAAAACCACCCTTATCACCATAAGTCCTCCATCTGCTTAGACTACATAACAAGGGAAATGCATGGACACGCCCCTGGCAGCATGCTTTACACCGACGATGTTGCATTACTGAGCTGAAAATATAATATTCATGAATCACAGGAGTTTTTTTAGAAATGGGCATGTGAGAAGGACCGCGGCAGACGAGATAAATACATGCCTCAAGGCTTCATCGTTCTGGGCTAAAGTAGAGCGCTTACAGCTGGTTACTAACATGAGGGTCCAGCTCTTCAATGATCAGGAGTCTGGACTTTTCGCACAAACGCTTCTCGAGGTCGGCGAAGGTCGCATGCCGACGGATGCTAACGGCCAAATAACCTTTGGCAGCCTATTTAGCAATATTGTTAGCTCGGAAGATAACCTTATTAATGAGGTATTTCCGAATTTATAGAAAACGAATTGGTAGAAAAAAAAATAACAGAATATTAGAGCAATTTCCATATTATGTGAGGACCTACGTGTCAATAGACACGGTGATGACAACTGACGACGCAACTGTATACCCAGTAGAGTTCTTAAATTCCCTCGACCTAACAGGGGTGCCCACCCACAAGTTGGAACTCTCGAAGTTGGTATGCCTGTCATAGTGATGCGTAACCTGGATGCGCCCAGACTGTGCAACGGCACTAGGTTACGCATCACAGAGCTGAGAAGGCACATTTTACATTTTGGATTTTTACATTTTGGAGACTGGAATTTTTGTAAATAAAAATCCTGAGTTATTCGAGAAGTATATCCAGATCGATTTAAGGGTACGCCAGAGAGATATACATAAATTGCAAGTTTCGCTAAGTAAGACTGCATTTTTCGAGAAAAACTGCCACGCCATGACTGTTAAAATTTATAACAGAATACCATATGAAATAAGACAGCTTCCTAGTAATTTATTTGTTAAAAAATTGCATAAATACGTTCTGAATAAATGTTTTTATAATCTGACTGAATTTTTGACATAATAAGATAGGTAAGAATATGTATTTAATTTAATTTAATGTGAATGAATTTGTGACATGTTTAAATAATATGAGTAATTGCTTGTAAAATATGAACAATTTAATAATTCAAGTTTGCATGCCGCCTGTGGCAAAACATGAGGTCAAACATAAAATTATGTAACCCATATTTACGATGTTTTACGCAAATAAATTATATTCTATTCTATTATATTCTATTCTATTCTAACAATAATTGATAAATTGAATAAATAAATTGTTTCAACAAACACACCAATTACCTAGCCCCAAACTAAGCGTGAGCTTGTGCTATGGTGACTAGGATAACGGATAGACATACTTATATACATTTATAAACATCCATGACTTAGGTACAAATACTCGTGCTGATCACAAAAACATTTGCCCCTTGCGGGATTCGAACCCGCAACCGCCTGGTTTAGTAGTCCGTGGCGCGGACCTCTACGCCAAGACGGTCGTCAATTGAACCAATGTAATAGGTAAGTATACAATATTATAAGCATTACTTATTGTAATAAGCATTACTTATTGTAATTACTTAAGTCTGACTTAAAACTAACATTTATTTATTTATTACCTTAAAACTAACATTTATTTATTTATAACATACACAAATCAATAGTAAAAGGACAGGTAAACATTACAAGGTGTCACTTTTAATTACTTTAATAACAGGTAAACATTACAAGGTGTCACTTTTAACACACAATAATCAACAAACAATATTAATAAGGTATATCTTTATTTGAGTATAAATCACTTATAATATTGTATGCTTACCTATTACATTGGTTCAATTAATGTTGATTTATTCTTAAAATTAATGTTAATAAACATGGGGGTTTGTTGTCGATAACATTTGATGAACTAATACCTCATAAATTATCGCTAGTCCAAACCCGGACACACTGTTTACATAAAGACAGTACTTATTTCAATAAACATTCCCAAATTTTGAGAAGTAATGTGAAGTAGCCCGAACGAGAAGTAGCTCTAATGAGAAGTAGTCCTAATGAGAAGTAGCCCTAATGAAAAGTAGCCCTTATGAGAAGTAGCCCTAATGAGAAGTAGCCTAATTCAGAAATAGCCCTAATCAGAAGTAGCCAAAATGAGAAGTGGCCATAATGAGAAGTAGTCCATTAGCGAGTCGGTTGCCATAATGAGAATTAGCCCTAATGCGCCAAAACCGTTATTACTTTTATTACAGAAAAATATATAATAATCGTTTTGAAAGTTTTATATTTCATTAAATAGTTCACAAATATTATAAAAGTCATAAAAGGCATTTATTTATGCATGTAGGCCTACAGCGGGCACTTATACACGTCCCAACATATATATTTTAATCCCTACCACTGCTTCTAAACAAATGATGGACTATAATATTAAAATAAATAAAATAAAATAAGCCTTTATTACTGTTTAAATTTACAACTTAATCTTATAACTATTTATTATCTTTCTTAATATCTAAATTATAATGTTTTTTTTTTTTTTTTTTTTTTTTTTTTTTTTTTTTTTTATTGATCGGCAACAGTTTGTCCTTCGACAAAGGCCTCCTCTAAGGACTTCCATGCCTCTCTGTCTTTAGCCATCCTCCTCCATACTGGACCAGCCACTCTCTTAAATTCATCTTCCCAGCGCTTCGTTTGTCGCCCTTTGCTTCTTTTACCATCCCTAGGGTACCATTCTGATATTATCTTGGTCCATTTCTCGTTTTTCTCTCTTAGCATATGCCCTGCCCATTTCCATTTCAATGTTTTATACACTTTTTTCGCTTCCTTAAATTTTGTCTTATTTTTTATTTCTTCTAATCTTATTTTATCTTTTCTTTTCACTCCTATAACACTTCTTTCTATTCCGTTTTGACATACGTTTATTTTATTTATTAATTGTTCTGTTAATGCCCATGTTTGGCAACCATATGTCAAGCATGGCAAAATACATATATTATACACTTTCCGCTTTTCTTTCATTGGCATGTCCTTGCTTTTCATTACTTCGCTAAGAGACCAAAATCTCTTCCAAGTGTTGGCTATTCTTCTGTCAATTTCCCTTGGCATGGTATCATTTACAGCTATTAGCTGCCCTAAGTATATGTATTCTTCCACGTATTCGATTTTTTCTTTGTTTACTTTTATTTCATATGTTTGTGAGGCATTAGTTAGAATTTTTGTCTTACTCGTGTTCATTGAGAGCCCTGCTATTCTACTTTGGTCTGACAGTTGTTGCAGCATTTGTTCTAACATTTTTGGGCACTCGGAAAATAGAATCAGATCGTCTGCGAAACGTAGATGGTTTAAGTTTTCCCCGTTTATGTTAAGTCCATTTTTATCCCAATCTAGATTCCTGAATATCATCTCCAGAGCCGCTGAAAACAGCTTGGGTGAAATGGGGTCACCTTGGCGGACACCTCTCTCTATAGAAAACTCTTCTCCCGTGGCTTCTAGCCTGACTTGGGCTGTGCTTTTTGAGTAGATGTTCTTTAGTATTCTAATGTACTTTCCATGTATTCCCTGAGTGTGTAGAGCTTCCCAGATATAGTTGTGTTCCAATGAGTCAAAGGCTTTATTATAGTCAACAAATCCCAGATAGTAAGTCTTGTTGTATTCATTGTATTTCTGTAGTACTTGTCTTAGTACATGTATATGATCTATTGTTGAAAATTTGCTACGGAAGCCTGCCTGTTCTTTTGGTTGGTTTTCTTCAAGTATAGATGTCAATCGGAATAAGATTATTTTGGAAAAAACTTTATACAAGTTGGACATTAAACTAATTGGTCGATAGTTTTCTATTTCTCCTCGATCTCCTTTCTTATGTAGCAATACTATTGTTGATTTTGTCCAGTCTGCAGGTATATTTTCGGTTTCTATAATTTCGTTAAATATTTCTGTTAAAATTGGAGCAATCGCGGTTATAGTAGACTTTAATAATTCATTTGTAATTTGGTCAGTTCCAGGACTCTTATCCGGCTTTTGTGTTTTTATTGCTCTTATGGTTTCCTCAATTAATATTTTTGGTACTGGTTCAGAGTCTGCTATATTTCTATATCTCGGCACTTCCTTTGGGTTTTTACTTTGGTACAGGTTTCGATAGTAATCGGTAGCTATTTTGAGTATTTCCGGTCTTTTATTTGTATAGTTTCCATCTTTAGTCTTCGTGTTTAGCATCCAATCTTTTTTAATAGTTAGTTCCTTGATCGCCTTTTTTATTCCGCCAGTTCTCTCGATATGTTTTTTCAATGTGTTTTGTCTTTTTAGTTTCCTATCTTTTCTAATGTTTTCGTTTATTTTTTTACTAATATCTGATATTTTTTGACGGTTAATTTTCTTTTCTTTGCTCTGTGATAGTTCTTTCCTTTCTTGCAGCAGCTGTTGTGTTTCGCTTGAAATTATCATTTTGCTATCTGTATTTACTTTCTTTGTTTCTGTTTTTAATAAATTTATAAATTTTGCATATTTTGTTTGAATTGATAAAGATTTTAAATGTTCTGTTTCTATTGAAACTTGTAGGTTGGTCGTAAGTTGTTTGCTATCCCCGGTGCATATAATGGCTGAGCTATCAGTTTGAAATCTTCTCTTTTTCTTTATGGGTGCGCCTGTTAATTTGGCACGAACCATTCTGTGGTCTGAATGAAAGTTTAGATTCTGGATAACTGATACATCCTGAATTACTTTATAGTTATTAGACATGATAAAATCAATTTCATTTTTATAAAGTCCGTTTGGGGAAATCCATGTCCACTTCTTCGTTTTCTTTTTCTTGTAGAAACTGTTGAGGATCCTTAGTTTATTTTCTAAAGCAAAGGTTACTAACCTGGCTCCATTTTTGCTTCTTTTACCATGTCCATATTCACCCACAGTGTATTCTTCTCCATTATTTTTCCTCCTTCCTATTTGCCCATTAAAATCGCCCATCACAATAATGTTTTTGTAACAGTTCTGAATGGTCATTTGTAGATCGTCGTAGAATTTTTCAATTTTCGTTATGTCTTCACGTTTCTCCGACTCTGTTGGTGAATATGCTTGGATGATAGACCACTTTTCGGCATTTTTTAGGGGTAGCGTAATGTTAAGAACAGTTATTCTTTCGGAAATTCCTTTGATTTCTTCTATACTGTTTGCAAGTTTCTTTTTGATTAAAAATCCCACTCCATACGATCCTGGTGTCTCACCTTTGTATTGTAGAATGTAGTTTCCGTAGTCTTCTATCCCTTCCCCATATCTTCTCATTTCGCTGATTCCTATTATATCCCATTTCATTTCGGCTATGGCTAATTCCAGTTCAAGAAGCTTCTCGGTAGTTCGTAATGATCTTGTATTAAAAGTAGCTATGTGTATGTCCGAGGTATTTTTGGTTGTCTTTAGAGGGTGTTGGTCATTTTCCCCCACGAGGACCAGTCGGCTTGGGGGAGGACTATAATATTATTTTATATTAAATGTAATATTAAAGTCAAAAAGAAGAATGTCTGAAATTGTTTTAGTTAGATAATAGTTTCAGTGTACAAATGAGTATAAACATACTCACTTGCACGTATAACACTTACCTACACGTTATGTATTTAATATCAAAAATGAAACCCACAAAAATATTTACGACTATTTCGATCCATTTTGGGACAAAACCTAACATGTGCTAGTACCAATCTCATCAAAACTTTTAACCTCAAGCCCTCATAAACCGGTTTATTTCCCACTTGCGCTGTAAAAATAACACCTTCGTTTTACGACGCCACTCCACCCTTCATTCAGTCATTGGGGCTATCAGAAATCTGTGTAATAGTTTCGTATAATAAAACTATTCCATCGGCCCTCTTGTTATTCAAAGCCTATTCCGCATCTGATACGCGATCGAATCTAATTTCGGTTATGATTGGAGAATGAGGAACATCGTAATTGATTCTACCTAAGACTGGATCTTTTTCTTTCTTCTGGTTCTATTCTATACTATTTACCGTCAGACTTAATTTGAAAGACTTATTGTTCCTTCTAAAGCACAGTTGTGGTTTTATTATTACCTAATCAATTTCAAACCTTTAATGTCCCTTTAGGGCATCACCAATTTTAACTATACGTAGACGTGGAGAATTGCCCCAAGCGGCTTTTATTACGTCATCATCGTATATCACGCACGAGTAGAGCTGAAAATTACATACTACATGTCGTAATTATAACTTCTATGTTTTACAACATTAGTCTATTTGCTTATTACACCTGGCTGGCTCTAAGAATCAAATAAACCTCTGAGACCATTTGTACGCCTAAACTTTCTTACGCTACATCCTTAAAGTCGCCTAAACAACTAAGGTCCAAAATTGCCCGCGTCTTTTGCCGGCATACCTCAAGACGCCATATTAACTACCCAAACTTTTCCTTGAGGGCTCCGTTGCCTGGAGTTGGTACGAGGGTCAAACTGAAAGTTCTTAGAACTGGCCACTTATAAACAATATAATAAAAAAAATATTCTAAAATTTGAAAATAGAACTCTTTGCCAATATTACTGAGTATATATTTCATTCATTTGTCATTTGTTTTACGACTTGGCGGCAAATTGAAAATTGTCTGTGTCACGTCAAAATGAATTTAACACGAGAAAATTTTCGTGCAATGATTTTTTATGACTTTCGATGTCATTTAAGTCAACAAGAAAGTTATGATAGACTACGATTGGCCTTTCACGATGAAGCCCCATCTCGTGCGACTGTTTACAACTGGTTTAATGAGTTTAAACGTGGTCGCACTAATCTCACTGATGATGTACGTGAGGGACGGCCTTCTACGGCGACGACTGAAAATAACATCTGTGTTGTGCGGCGTATGATAGAGACTGACAAAAGAGTGACCTATCAGCAGATTCGGACAAGCTTAGGCATCGGTATGAGTCAAGTGCACAAAATCCTCCACGAACATTTAGCGGTCAGGAAGCTTTGCGCCCGGTGGATACCTCATAATTTGACTAAGGCTCAAAAACTCCATCGTGTGGATTGGTGCCGTAAAATGATTGAAAGATTTAACGGAGGTGACTCAAATGCTGTGTTCGACATACTAACAGGTGACGAAAGCTGGATTTACTGTTATGATCCTGAAACCAAAAGACAATCTGCTCAGTGGGTGTTTCCTTTCGAGGAGTTGCCAACTAAAGTGAAGAGAGATCGAAGTGCGGGAAAAAAAATGGTGGCCTCGTTCTTTGGAAGGATAGGTCATTTCGCAACAATTGTGTTAGAGGATCAAAAAACAGTTTCTGCAGAATGGTACACTACCAATTGTTTGCCACTTGTCTTGAAAAAAGTTCGAGAGAAACGACCTCGCAGTAGGATCCTCCTTCACCACGACAACGCCTCGTCGCACACCGCCAAGCGAACGATCGACTATTTGGCGACATCAAACGTTGAAATACTGGGTCATCCGCCGTATAGCCCCGACCTCGCGCCTTGTGATTTTTATTTATTTCCAAAAATTAAAGAAAAACTTAAAGGAAAGCGGTTTATGAATGCTGAAGAAGCGGTGGCTGCGTATCGCGATGCCATTGAAGAGACCCCTAAGGACGAGTGGGCAAAGTGCTTTTCCCAGTGGTTCCATCGCATGCAGCGGTGTATTGACGTCAATGGACAATATTTTGAAAAGATATAATAAAACTAATAACTGGCTAATGTAATCAGTTTTTGATTTTCTAAGAACTTTCAGTTTGACCCTCGTACGACCCACCTGACCTTAGTTATAAACTGTAATTACACCTCAGAACTTTGATATTTGCTATTATTATTCGGCGTAATTCCACCATGTGAAATATTGAACTATATATGAAACGTAAACGGGTAATCAGGATCGGATGAAATCACTTTGTGATTTGTTTTGTTGTAAATCCTGTCGTTTTGTAATTGGCGCCCAACGTGGTGTTGCGAAAATTGGATTTATTTTGAATTGAGGTGTAACTGACACATTTGTAATATTGATTTGACAGTGATTACACTGCGGTATCTAGTACTGTTGTAATAGAGACTATTATGCAATAAAAATGTATAGTATAATGTGCTGGCCACTGTTTAATAACGCAAGACAGTAAGAATCAAAATCGTTTTTTTTCCGTGATGTATTTACTTTAGCCTCGTCCTTATCGCACCACATTTATCAAAGCTCTCTCGTTATTAAGCGGGCGATATTTCACTTTTGTTCGTTACTCGCACCATATTTGTCAAAACTCTTCCTCGTCATCAGGCTGTATACACACGCACGAAGCCGACTATCAATCTTAAGCGTCACCGCCGTCTCTCCAATCTGATTCAATTCGCACGGTGTTGTCGAGTTTTTGCCTAATCCCCCCCCTTGGTCCCCCCCCCCCCACGACTGGCTACCCGGCTTCAAAGGGACTGTCATTATCATGTGTATCACACTCGTTGGGCTTAGATTAACATGTTGTCAGGGACGTGAACGTGGGTATTGTTTTCGGTAAAAACAAAATGGCGGATTAGAATTGTGAGCGCGTTTTCGTGTTGTCATTTTTTTTAATGACGATTGTAATACATGTGGTGGTATAATTGTTTTTATTAATGTTGATTTATGTTCGGTTTGATAATGTAGTCTATGTAAAAGTTTAGGAATATGTATCGTGTTGTACAGTTATGATTATGAATAAATAATAAATAAATTGTTTCAACAAACACCCCAATTACCTAGCCCCAAACTAAGCGCGAGCTTGTGCTATGGCGACTAGGATAACGGATAGACATACTTATTATTACGGATATTTATAAACATCCATGACTTAGGTACAAATGCTCGTGCTCATCACACAAACATTTGCCCCTTGCGGGATTCGAACCTGCAACCTGGTATAGAAGTCCAGGACGCGAACCACTACACCAAAACGGTCGTCAATATGTACGTACCTAGTAAGTATGTAGTCTCTTGTGAGACCTAGCAAATATTACGAGGGTCAAACTGAAAGTTCTTAGAACTGGCCACTTATAAACAATATAATAAAAAAAATATTCTAAAATTTGAAAATAGAACTCTTTGCCAATATTACTGAGTATATATTTCATTCATTTGTCATTTGTTTTACGACTTGGCGGCAAATTGAAAATTGTCTGTGTCACGTCAAAATGAATTTAACACGAGAAAATTTTCGTGCAATGATTTTTTATGACTTTCGATGTCATTTAAGTCAACAAGAAAGTTATGATAGACTACGATTGGCCTTTCACGATGAAGCCCCATCTCGTGCGACTGTTTACAACTGGTTTAATGAGTTTAAACGTGGTCGCACTAATCTCACTGATGATGTACGTGAGGGACGGCCTTCTACGGCGACGACTGAAAATAAAATCTGTGTTGTGCGGCGTATGATAGAGACTGACAAAAGAGTGACCTATCAGCAGATTCGGACAAGCTTAGGCATCGGTATGAGTCAAGTGCACAAAATCCTCCACGAACATTTAGCGGTCAGGAAGCTTTGCGCCCGGTGGATACCTCATAATTTGACTAAGGCTCAAAAACTCCATCGTGTGGATTGGTGCCGTAAAATGATTGAAAGATTTAACGGAGGTGACTCAAATGCTGTGTTCGACATACTAACAGGTGACGAAAGCTGGATTTACTGTTATGATCCTGAAACCAAAAGACAATCTGCTCAGTGGGTGTTTCCTTTCGAGGAGTTGCCAACTAAAGTGAAGAGAGATCGAAGTGCGGGAAAAAAAATGGTGGCCTCGTTCTTTGGAAGGATAGGTCATTTCGCAACAATTGTGTTAGAGGATCAAAAAACAGTTTCTGCAGAATGGTACACTACCAATTGTTTGCCACTTGTCTTGGAAAAAGTTCGAGAGAAACGACCTCGCAGTAGGATCCTCCTTCACCACGACAACGCCTCGTCGCACACCGCCAAGCGAACGATCGACTATTTGACGATTCCGACGTTGAATTACTGGGTCACCCGCCGTATAGCCCCGACCTCGCGCCTTGTGATTTTTATTTATTTCCAAAAATTAAAGAAAAACTTAAAGGAAAGCGGTTTATGAATGCTGAAGAAGCGGTGGCTGCGTATCGCGATGCCATTGAAGAGACCCCTAAGGACGAGTGGGCAAAGTGCTTTTCCCAGTGGTTCCATCGCATGCAGCGGTGTATTGACGTCAATGGACAATATTTTGAAAAGATATAATAAAACTAATAACTGGCTAATGTAATCAGTTTTTGATTTTCTAAGAACTTTCAGTTTGACCCTCGTAATCAAAGCTGTTTGATGCCAAATAGCGTTCAAAGGTTTACCAAAGGGCTGCCGATTAAGATCAGTTTACTTAGTCTACATATAAATTGCTTACCTTAATACTGATAGTTTCTTGTTATCGGATTATCGGTAATTTAGTTAAGAGAAAAAATATTGTATCGTATTGTATTATTTACTTTCTTTGAAAGAATTTGTGCTTCCTTTTCATACACCTTTCAACTTTTTTAATAACGTGGCATTACTCGTACCGTTATTTTCTTATTTTTTATATTACACCGATTAGTTATCATTTTTCATTTCATTGGTTTTTTGTCAAACACTTCACAATGATTGTTATACTACACTTCAAATGTTTAAGCAAATAAATTATTTCATTTCATTTTATAGAATGTGTATGCATTTTAAAAAATTTGGTTATAATTTTATTAATAGTAGTCAAAAGGCTTTTGGTTAATGAAATGAATAAGTAAATAAGTCAATTCCAGCTTGTTAATTTTGCAGTATATTTCAATGATTCTGCACTATTGACTTGATATTTAAAATAGTTTGAACACCAGCCATCCAGCTCTAATTTGTATATAAATAACGAGGTCTAAACTTATCTTGGGATAATATGATTGAAAAATGAATTAAGTGTCGTTTTTATTCGTTAAACAAATTTAAATTTTATTGATATAACAGTAAAACTCAACTTGGATTAGTATTCGAATACCTATTAGAAATTGCAAGAAGTTTCATACTTTTTTTTAATGAATTGTACCTTTACTTAGAGTAATAAACCTCTTACATCTAGTATCAAATACGGATAAAATGTAGTTATGAATTAAGCCAACATTTCGAATCAAAACTAACAGACTTACAGTTCGGTTATTCCTGATAATTTGCCGATTGAAGCCCGAGATACTGCCGATGCGGCAAATACAAGTCTTGAAATTTTCCCTTTGAGCTCAGTGAGGCGAAATTATCGTTGATAGTTATCTTTGGGATGACTTGGGGCTTATTTCCGCCCTTTTCAATATTTGCTGACGTACTCGTATGGAGTTTCGGGTACCTAATACTTGTTGTGAACTTCAGCTACATATTTGTAACTTTTGAGTTCTTGGTAAACGATGGAAACACACAACCAACAATGATTTTATGCAGATGGACCTTAAAAACGGTGTTATTAAAATTGGCGCCCAACGTGTTGATAAAAATATTTTAAAAACACATCAAAAATGTTTTTTACCTTACTTACTGCTTCTGTTATGCTTATAAGCTATGTTCGGTGTTTTATTTTTATTTAGGTTTTATACTGTTTACAAACTCATAAATATATAAAAACTGAAGTCTAGAAGAGATCCCTTTAGCCGAGATATTACTTTAATAGCGTGCAATAAAGAGTGTCTATCTCGCGCTCAACGCGATGTGAGATAAACAGTCTCACTTAGAATTCAGGATTGTTGTTTCAGTTTGAGGAGGGCCTTTAGTCACCCATTACGAGCCAGGCAACGGAGTAAACCGCGCGTGCTATTAAACTAAATCGGGTAAAATGTAATTCAGCAACAAAATGGCGGTGCGCGGGCCACGTAATGGCGGTCTAATGGCTCATGTAATAGTGCTGTAAATAATTTCAGATGTTAGAGCTTGAGTGGTCCACCAGATTTCTAGTAGTAATATGCATTTCTTGAAACTACCAGCGCTCAAAAACAAGATTGCGTGTTACTAGTGCGAAGGCACGCAGGTGGCGCTAGGGTCGTTTAACACACTCATTCCAAAATGGGCTTTATTGCGCTTAAAATAGGGACCATTATGTGGTTTCTGGAGTCCTGCGGGACTGTGTTTACGGAAGAGGTTACAGTGATGCGTGAAATTACAAGTAGAATGGATCTTCCACTAAAAGTGACGCGCCTTCAAAATGCGTATATTCATTTTAATCATTGTTTAGTTAAGAAACATAGGCATGTATGAATTTATACATACCTACACGTGTTAAGCGATAACATAAAATAAAAAAAATATTATTGTAACAAATATGTAGTAGCAATGTCACCTTAATTGTGTAACCGAAATAGGACCCACGAACGACCTTTTTAATGACTCTAGAACTTTTCCGTTTGAAGAACAATGCCACCTGATTTGGTAGGTATCTCCATTTTGTATTTGTAAGTGCCTTTTTTCCAAATTTATTTACAAATGAAATAAATTGTTTCAACCTCCTACCTCCAGCTCCAAACTAAACTTGTGCTATGGCGACTAGGATAACGGATCGACAGACAAACAGATAGACAGAGACATATACTACAGACATATACTTATATACGTTTTTATAAACATCCATGACTCAGGTACAAATGCTCGTGCTAATCACATAAACATTTGCCCCATGCGATGTTTGAACCCGCAACCTCTGGTCTCACAGTCCGGAGCGCGAACTACTCTACTACACCAAGACGGTCTTCAACTAGTGTATTGATCTCCAATAAAAAGTGTCATCGTCAGAGTCTGAAGTTCCATAAGCGCCGAACGGCGCTGTATTCTTCGATATAACTCGAAAAGGCTGTATTCTTCGATATAACTCGAAAAGGCTATATTCTTCGATATAACTCGAAAAGGCTGTATTCTTCGATATAACTCGAAAAGGCTGTATTCTTCGATATAACTCGAAAAGGCTGTATTCTTCGATATAATTCGAAAAGGACACAATAGGTCCTGCCCCAGTAAACCGTCGAAGGGTCGTTTTGGGTCGTATTTAAAGTTACGTAAAAGCATTTGCATTGCACTTTTCTTGGGACTAGTTTAGCTTTTTCGAACTCCCTCGTCTTCAATGGGAGTCAATTTGCAGAACCAGGCTAAACAGAGAGTCCCCACTTTTCCCCAATGCAACTGGGATGAGTTCCTACCGTCAATTTGTTACACGTTTTTAAAGTCTCTTACTTGTTGAAAGTCTTCTGAATCTTTTTCTATTGTGGGGCAGTTCTAAAGCGAGCCAAGTGGATGAGTTTTCAAAGGATCCCGAGCCGTTGTAGTAATTGATAGGCCAGCTCGGGAAGTCTGTGGCAAGATTCATTTTATTTTGAGTCCTTTAATCATTTGAGAGCGGTCGCTTAGTTGGCAATATTAGCAATGGCGATCAATTAAATTGTTGTAGCAGGATCAATCGTAGCTTAAAGATATTTTCAGAGAATAGAACAGTGACGAAAGCGATGATCTGTGTTCCAATTTCGGAATAGCATTTTGTAAGAAGTATCCCGAATGATAGAAATCTATAAATACGTATATAATGTACAGTCCAGGCATGGAATAATTATGTATCAACGAAGATTAAACAAGATATACAAGTGTATGATAATTTAAATGAAGGAGTTGCCAGCCTAGTATTTATGTTTTTTTTTTGTGATAGTAGTGGCAATACTATCACAAAAAAAAACATAAGTACTGCCTCGCTTAAAAACAAACTACCCAAATATGTCACAGATTCAAAGCCGACCTCAATAACAGATTACAAAGACACTTCTTTGAAGTTCTCGATAAAGGTGGATTTATCTCGCCAAGTGTGACTGAATAATTTTAAAGGGAGCCTTATCTGCTTCTGCGCCCTGACGCGGAGTTATGTTCACCTCTTTTCACATTCTGACAGCTTTCCTAACCATTCATCTGGACGAGAAAACATAGGAACCTTTCGGGAAATGTTTGGAAGACAGGCTAGATTTTCTTTTGTTCGTCAATCTTGATTTTGTACAAATGGATGAAATAGTTTCTGCGTGTCAGAAATCGGTTTAAGTTATCTTGAGAGTAGGCTATTTGGTTAGGGCTAATTTTTCGATAAAAAGGTGCCTTTTTTGCCGAGTAGGTAACTCAACAGTGACCTATTTGAAATGTCAATCACTTACGTTGATTACATTTTTAAATTTCAGTTTATTTAAGTTCAAGAAAAGAATGAATAGGCTGGTTCTAGACAGACATGTCACATTCTCGACCGCATCTTCGCTTACCATCAGCTGCGATGGCGGTCAAATGTCCGCCTATTAAATATACAAAAAAAAGTTTTATTTTTAAGGTTTATAGTCGTACTGAATTTTATTTGAAAAATATATCTTTTATATTTTTATAACTTAAGCAATTATTTTGCAAGTTTTTACGAAATTAAATCAAATTTCACTTACAAAAATTAATCGACTGTGTCATCCGGTGGGACTCGAACCCACGTCCCTTCGCTATCTGGGCGAGTGCTCTTACCAACTAAGCTACGGAGGACGTTAGTCAGTCGACGAATTTTTGCAAGTGCTTGTTACGCCAGTGAGCCGGCGTTTGATTTCATCAATACTTGGGGAATGTACCAATGATTTTTGTAAGTGAAATTTGATTTAATTTCGTAAATATATCTTTACTGTATAATATCAAAATTGCTCTGAGTGCATCTCACACAAAGTCAACACAGACATTGATCAAACATAGATCCCTAGCTCGTTACAAACCACTGTTATACACCTAGGTAGGTATCTATCTGCTAAGTGGTCCCGTCGGGGTCTAACTAATCCCTATTTGTGATTCATGGCTCAGTTCAACTAATATGGCATTAGTGAAGACGATCAGATTACAATTTGTGGATTACGCGATCAATATGAGTGGCCGCAGACCGCAGATTCGTCTTGTTTGCTCTAAAGTACTTACTATTAATTTATCGCCCAATTTAACTTGATAGATTTATAATTATGTATTATAACGATGTGGACTACTATGCTATACCAATTTATGCACTCATACGAGGGTCAAACTGAAAGTTCTTAGAACTGGCCACTTATAAACAATATAATAAAAAAAATATTCTAAAATTTGAAAATAGAACTCTTTGCCAATATTACTGAGTATATATTTCATTCATTTGTCATTTGTTTTACGACTTGGCGGCAAATTGAAAATTGTCTGTGTCACGTCTAAATGAATTTAACACGAGAAAATTTTCGTGCAATGATTTTTTATGACTTTCGATGTCATTTAAGTCAACAAGAAAGTTATGATAGACTACGATTGGCCTTTCACGATGAAGCCCCATCTCGTGCGACTGTTTACAACTGGTTTAATGAGTTTAAACGTGGTCGCACTAATCTCACTGATGATGTACGTGAGGGACGGCCTTCTACGGCGACGACTGAAAATAACATCTGTGTTGTGCGGCGTATGATAGAGACTGACAAAAGAGTGACCTATCAGCAGATTCGGACAAGCTTAGGCATCGGTATGAGTCAAGTGCACAAAATCCTCCACGAACATTTAGCGGTCAGGAAGCTTTGCGCCCGGTGGATACCTCATAATTTGACTAAGGCTCAAAAACTCCATCGTGTGGATTGGTGCCGTAAAATGATTGAAAGATTTAACGGAGGTGACTCAAATGCTGTGTTCGACATACTAACAGGTGACGAAAGCTGGATTTACTGTTATGATCCTGAAACCAAAAGACAATCTGCTCAGTGGGTGTTTCCTTTCGAGGAGTTGCCAACTAAAGTGAAGAGAGATCGAAGTGCGGGAAAAAAAATGGTGGCCTCGTTCTTTGGAAGGATAGGTCATTTCGCAACAATTGTGTTAGAGGATCAAAAAACAGTTTCTGCAGAATGGTACACTACCAATTGTTTGCCACTTGTCTTGGAAAAAGTTCGAGAGAAACGACCTCGCAGTAGGATCCTCCGTCACCACGACAACGCCTCGTCGCACACCGCCAAGCGAACGATCGACTATTTGGCGACATCAAACGTTGAATTACTGGGTCACCCGCCGTATAGCCCCGACCTCGCGCCTTGTGATTTTTATTTATTTCCAAAAATTAAAGAAAAACTTAAAGGAAAGCGGTTTATGAATGCTGAAGAAGCTGTGGCTGCGTATCGCGATGCCATTGAAGAGACCCCTAAGGACGAGTGGGCAAAGTGCTTTTCCCAGTGGTTCCATCGCATGCAGCGGTGTATTGACGTCAATGGACAATATTTTGAAAAGATATAATAAAACTAATAACTGGCTAATGTAATCAGTTTTTGATTTTCTAAGAACTTTCAGTTTGACCCTCGTATTTCAGTGTTTTGGTCACTCACATTTTGATATTCTAGGTCTCAGTTCGCGTGCCGTAAGTGCGGACGAAAGTGTCTTTCAAGGATCGGTTTATTTAGCCACGAACGACAATGCTCCTCTCGCGTAGGCGCTGTTTAAATCATCTGTCAAGATGAAAAGGCCTAATGATGATGATATCTAGGTTTTAGCGTTCTGCATGTGTCACATTCGATAACGGGAGGAAAAGTGGGAAATACCATTTTGACATCTTTGACTTATGACAATAGTGTACTGTGTTAATACCCTCAGATCATTATCACAATTACGCAATTAAGAAGTGACTTATACTAGCGGCCTGCATCCAGTGTAATCCTGCGACATGACCTGGGGACCCAAGTCTACTAAATTGAATAGCACGATTTTGACATTTAGCTCATACTATAGTTGAGTTGCAGTTAAGACAACTGATAGCTGCCTGTATCTATAAGAGTGTTTTTTTGGCTGTGAAGGAGATCGCCCGTCGCACTATGAAGCTTCGTCTCCCAAAAAGCTACCTATTTAGTGTAGAAAAATCAAACTAAAACCGCACAAAAATTTTGTTTGTAATTAGCACCCATTAATTATAAAAAAATGACTTGAGTATTGGTTATTTTATGCTTATACCCAGCATTAATAGAGTGGGCCAGAGACGGGCAATCACCTTTAAAAAATTAGCTTTTTAACCATTTTTTTTCGCACCGCCCACTATTCATACGCCAATAATGGCAGAACGTGTGAAACCAGTGAATATATACTAGTCAAAACAAAATAGGGGCCACCACGTTTTTTTAGTTTTCCAACAAATGTATTATATTTAGGGGTTGAACTTAATTTATTGATTAATTTTTAATGTTTTAACATTAAAATTAACGAAGACAAATTTGAAAATTTTAAATGTTAGGTTTTTGTGAAAATAAAGGAATTTTGACTTAAAATACACTATATGAAAAAAATGTTAGAATTTAAAAAAAAATCTAATTTTTTTCTCATTTTTGCACTTTTTTAGTACCGTGTATGCCCTCCTCTTTTGTGAATGCATTCTCGAAGCCTAGAGGGCACACTCTCTACCAAGTGGTGAACTGTTTCTTGTGCAATTTGTTCCCAGCTTGTTTTCAGCACATTAATGAGCTGTCTTTCGTTATGCACAAGTTGGTTTGTGTTTCGGACACTTCGTTTTAATAAATCCCACATGTGCTCGATTGGGTTAAGGTCCGGACTGTTGGCGGGCCACGGTAAAACCTGTATACCAGCTTCCTCTAGGGCTTCCCGGGTGGCTCTTGCTGTATGAGCGCGAGCATTGTCGTGCATTAATTTAAATCCTGCACCAATTCTTTGTGCAAATGGCACCACATGGGGTCTTATGACCTGTTCAATGTATCGTTAAGCCGTTATCGTACCTTCATTGAGAACTGCGAGCTCGGTTCGATCGGACATCGAGATTCCGCCCCACACTATTACATTGGGACCCCCAAATCTGTCACTTTCATGGATGCAGGCATCCGAAAATTGCTCACCCTCTCGTCTCCAAACTCTAATGCGACGATCGTCACTAAAAAAAAATACTTTGCACTCATCAGTGATCAATACTGTGCTCCAATCATTTGTGACCCAGTCCTGGTGTTGTCTTGCGAAAGATAAACGATTCTCACGATGCGCACTTGTCTACGGAATTCGCACTACACGTCTCCTAGAGAATTGTTAGTCCTCGTGTAACCGATTCCTAATCGGTTGGTAACACGAGTACCTGTCGCCTGGCGCAAGCGATTTTGTATGGAGCGAGCGGTGACGAATCGCTCTATGCACGCAGTTAAGCGTATGTAGCGATGTTCTTGTGCTGTGGTTGCTCGAATTCTTCCAGATCCCCGTCTTCTGGTTACACTTCCAGTCTCTTGGAATCGATTCCAAGCATTCTGGATGGCTCTTCGTGAAAATCCCAGCTGCAGAGCTACAGAACGCTGCGAATTCCCTTCTTGTATCAATTTTATGGCTCTAGTTGCGGTTTGCACGTCCATAAGTCTACGATTTTTCGGCATTGCTCTTTGAAAATGTTTATTCACACTCAAACTTAGCAAAATTTAAATGCTCGCGCACGAATGCACAGTTGGAATGACCTAAAACTTCGTTTAAAAAGTTGGGTAAATTCAAGTGGTTACAAAAAAATGTCAAACTGTCACCCACTTCAAAAACTATGCAAGCTGTAAACTCTCACGATGTTCGTTAACACTTAAGGTAACACCACAAAAAAGCTAGATACTTAACATCAGTTAGAAATTATTAAAATCGGTCCAGATGTCGAAATAAATAAGTGGCCCTTATTTTGTTTTGACTAGTATATGAACAACAAATGATACCATATTCTTCAAAATAAACTAATTTCATTTGATTTTAATTCCGCAGACTTGGGCCCCTACGGATCTGCAGTCTGGCCAGCCATCTTGGCTCCCGCAGCAGAAATATAAAATTAAATAGAAATAGGGACAACCGTCTTGGTGTAGTCGTTCCCGCCCCGAACTTCTAAACCAAGTGGTTGCAGGTTCGAATCCCGCAAGGGGCAAATGTTTGTGTGATGAGCACAAGCATTTGTACCTAAGCCATGGATGTTTATAAATGTATATAAGTATGTCTATCCGTTATCCTAGTCACCATAGCACAAGCTCACGCTAAGTTTGGGGCTAGGTAATTAGTGTGTTTGTTAAAACAATTTATTATTTATAATTATTAGTACATTGCCAGAATCATTTAAATACTCTATCCTTTACTTGACCCTTGTTACTACGATCCTCGGTGTTTCTTCCGTTTGACGGCACTTTCGAAGCTGGTCATTGTCGCTCCGAGCTGGGTCGTAACCGCTAAGACGGGTCGAGGTATCAGGACCCTCTCCATGAGCTCACATTGAGAAGGGAATTTGATGTTGTGAAATCTGCAATGGTATCAGGTTTGGTGTTGATCGTTTCTTTTGGAAAACGGGTTAAAAAATAGGATGATGGTGATTTATCAACAGAGTTTCCCGATCCGTCCGGTCGGGTGTGTCACCGAATTAAAATGATGAACTTAATGTTTTTTGAAAAATAACGAACTTTTAGGAAGTTATGAGACAAAATTATTTACACTTAACATGAAAATATGTCAATATGGTTGTCAATATGGTTGCCAACTCTAGCCATTTCTTGGTCACATTACGCGTAAAACTATTAAGTATTTACTTTCTAATGTTAGCAGCTGTGTTTACAAATAGCGTAACAAAGTCCTGACTTCGTTCAACCGCAAGGTCGCACATTCGATTATCGGCTTGTCCCGCTGTCTCGCGGCTGAATTTATATGCCCGTAAAGATGCGATCGCTTCCGACCACGAACTCCTGCAGAAATGATACTGGCAAAATTATTAGGGAAAAACAAGATGGTGGAGACTGAAGAGGTCGTCGACCTGAAAAGATAAAAAAGATTCTCAAAAAGTGGTACATGTCGTTACTGCTCCTTTATCATTTAAAAGTCATTTATTTATGCATATACTTAGACCCACAGAAGGCACTTTTACACGTCCCAACATATTTTAGCCCTACCATTGCTTCGGGTCAAATTGTGGGCTAGTGCTGGGAAGAAGCGCAAACAACTTAGGTCACTGTTGTCAAAATCTGTTTTTAAAAGAATGTTTACATACTTTTACATCCACACATTTACATCATCATCAAGATAAAGAAAAAAAAAGTAAAGAGTTCAAGACAACGGTATAGATATAATCAAACATAATCATTACAGTTTGTAGAAAGAAAAATGTATTCTCCATACAGAAACCTTATCAGGACTGACCCTTGCCTTTTCCATTTTACACACTAGCCAACATCCAACCACAAGTGTGCAGGTTGCCGATGTTTTCCTTCACCGTTAGTCAGCGATATATAAAAAAAAGACTTAAGTAAAAAACTTAAGTACTGACAGTCGTTAGTAAGTTTTTTACAGCGTTACAGGCCGAGGATCAGATGAGTAAGTACTAAAAATTTACAATAAGACGACCGTCTTGGTGTAGTCTTTCGCACACCGGACTTCTAAACCGGGCGGTTGCGGGTTCGAATCCCGCAAGGGGCAAATGTTTGTGTGATGAGCACGAGCATTTGTACCTAGTAAGTCATAGATGATAAATTATTGTTTTTAAGTGATAAGCATTCACTTTGCAATCTAAATATATAATTGCACTTGAAAAAACGACCACCAGAGGCGGGAATCGAACCCGCGTTTCTCGCATACCGGGCGATTGCCTAACCTCTCGGCCACCCTGGCGTTGGCAGAGCCTGTCGAAATTTTCAAGTGCTTCTTAACGCTGTAATGCCGCGTTGCTTTCATCAATGCTATTGGGATTACACCCTCAACACTCGAAAGAAATACTTTTGCAAGTATTTGACAATTCCCGCCTCTGGTGGTCGTTTTTTCAAGTGCAATTATATATTTAGATTGCAAAGTGAATGCTTATCACTTAAAAACAATAATTTATCGTATTTGCAAGCTTCATCTTTCGATTGTCAAATACTTGCAAAAGTATTTCTTTCGAGTGTTGAGGGTGTAATCCCAATAGCATTGATGAAAGCAACGCGGCATTACAGCGTTAAGAAGCACTTGAAAATTTCGACAGGCTCTGCCAACGCCAGGGTGGCCGAGAGGTTAGGCAATCGCCCGGTATGCGAGAAACGCGGGTTCGATTCCCGCCTCTGGTGGTCGTTTTTTCAAGTGCAATTATATATTTAAGTCATAGATGTTTATATGTATTTAAGTATTTCCATCCGTTATCCTAGTCATCATAGCACAAACAAGCTCACGCTTAGTTTAGGGCTAGGTAATTAGTGTGTTTGTAAAAAAAAAACCTCTGCTGGGCTAACTCGCCTTTCATATTTATATTCTACTGATTTAAATATTTCACACTCCTTTAAATCCACATGCTTCCTGCAAGTTATTAACTGTTTCTATTCAGAGAGCTTCGAAAGCTTCCGTGGTCGTATTTTCTTTGTAAATGTCTTTGTCAAGAGCGTGATGACAGCTTAATAGCTGAAGCAGCTAAAATAATGGAAAAATGGCGGCTGTTCGGTGGCGGGTATAACCATTCCTGGGACGGTGATACGAATAGCTCTATTTTCCAACTATAACTAACTTTTAGCCTAGACTAGAGCTTTATTTCTTTCTATTTTTGTGAAAAAATATTTACTAATTCTTACCATTGTTGTGAAAATTCATTTAGTGCTTAAACTAACTTACCTGTAAAGTCCCCCATTTGCACTCTATAGTTTAATGACGAATGCTTTAAGGCATTATCTCTTAATGGACCTGTTATAGTCCGATAAGGAAAAGGTTTTGCCCTTTTGATAATTTTAAAGTGCCTGGTTTTTGGTGAGTTTATGCAGAAGCTTTATGTGATGCTATATCCAAAAGTTTGGAAAAATTCATCGAAGGCAATAGGTATGGGATAGGTATTTGTAATAAATGTGTGTAACTCTCTGATTACAAAATTAAAGTGAAAAAAGTTGATTGATTCGACACAAGGGCTATCTAAATATGATATTTACCAAAGTTTGGAAACATAGGTATTTGGGAAGTATGGAAAACTAAAAAAACTAAATATCTTTACCAATAAAATGTTAAAGTGATTGAAAATTATTTTAGGAAGTACTTTTAAGTTAGGCAAATCTAGTGGAAAAAGTTTGGAAGTCTACGTTTTCTGCTGAATAAAATTTTTGGTTTTTCTTGCGCTACATGTTCTACAAAAATTAAAATGTGTAAAGTTTGCATCTATGATCATAATAATGTAATGAACTTACAAAAAATTATAAATATTGACTGCTTGCGATCGAAGTTATAGAATTAAATGTAATGAAACGAATGAACAAAAGTATAGGTATGAAACAACGGGCGCATGCGGTGGGTGGGGCGGGGCAGGCGAGTAGTCGCGCGGCGCGACTGCGCGGCCGCTAGCCGGCGATCAAAGACTATTCAGTCACGCACGTGTGATGTTACTGCGAGGAGTGATATTCATGATTTGATTCAGTAACATACCAGGTAATAACTGTACTGTCTAAAAAAGGAAACTAAAATACTAATGCGACAATTTATCTTTGTTTGCTGAGATTGCGAACTCACAAGGAGTTGCCTAACTGATGTAAAGTAGGACCTAAGAAATATTTGAATTTATTTGGCATTTTAACAGTATTTACCGTACGTTGGTAGTAGCTGTGCATGATAGACCTGTGTCCATCGATCAATTCTCGTCAACCGATTCGATCATGATGACCCATTCGTGTGGTGATTGCGTTATAATTATTCGATCATTTCGTTCATTCGGTGTCGCCAAGGGCGTTCAGGAATTTTTGGCGGCAATTTAATTAAAAAAAAAAACACTAGAATGAGAAATGTAAAAAAAATATTTGTCATGTACAATACCTACAATACAATGCATCGGGGTCGAGATAAAAGCGATTAATGATTTCATCCTTTCGCCATCATACTGATCGATCATTGTCGCGCGCGAAACCGAGAGCCAAAAATCAAAATGATCCGATCGTTGATCGTTCACGATCGGCACAGGTCTAGTGCATGAAATGCACGGAGTGACAACCCCGGGGTTTACAAATCCGCGCGCGCCGCTCTGCGCGGTGCGGTTCAGTCGTTCAGTTTCGTCTACCATTACAAAGTCCAAGCAAAAATATTAATTGCATATTTTTGAATAAATGCTGAAAATTATATAAGATGTACGTCATGTGATTAAGTATGCCAGAAATAAAAATCATCAATGATTTAGCGTATTTAAAGATACATTTAATCGTTACCTACCTACATGCATAGTATGTAGGTAGGTAATAGTAAGGTAGGTAATATTAAAAAAAAAAACATCTTTAAAAAACAAACAACTTTACTAAATCGTAACCTACATGCGTGGTATGTAATAATTTTAAAAAACACATCTTTAAAAAACTTTTTGTATTCAGTCTTATTAAGAATAATGTTGTTTATAAATATCTATTACTATAAATATTATTGGTTTATAAAAATGTTTTTTTTTATTATTACATTGTGTTTTATAAATCTATGCTATATTTTTTTATTTTTACTTGCAACTGAACAGGAACACCCACCTACTACGATTTGTTTAACTAAATAATAAAAATATGCGGTATATTATTCTATTTGCAGGTATGTTTGTAAATTCAGTATCACCACCACCGCAATTTATTCGTGTTTCACCCAAATATATAAAAATACATATTTATTTCATTCAACTGCTGGGGTCGCACTCGCACCGTGGCAGGCTGTCGTCACTTCGCTAATTTATATAAGTTTCTTATAAAAACTTGCTATTGCACGCGACTTCGCGCAAATGTCAAATTTACCATATAAACTTCAACTCCCTATTCACCCCCTTAAAATGTTGAATTTTGAATAATCCTGAAATACGTCATTCTTTATTTCTAACTAAATAGCTAACCAATTTTTTATTGATTTAGCTTCAAAACTGACAGAATTTCATACAAATTTGCCGCCTCTTTTAACCTAAAATTATGAACTAAAAATTCTTTCTTAGTGTTCATCTACACCATAAAGGATGGTGCAAATACCTATTTTGAGCTGTGCATTGATAATGCCGGTCAGTCAGTTTTACATTTTTTATTTACATGTTGTTCTAGATTGTTCGTGATGGCTTCTATGTCTGCTAGGAGTGCCTTAGAGTTTTGATGATGAAAAAGAAACTAACTAGTTTATTCTTAAACTACTCGTTCAAATTCAATGAAATTTGAAATATAACGTGTTTAGGTATACAATGCTTGGTTGGTAACTTAAAATTTAGAGGTCTAGTTTTTCCACAACAAAGTTATAGGTGGTCGAAAATGGCCTGAATTGTTTCGAGAAAAGGATGGTGCCGTAGCCGGCCGCACCGCTTTTTGCTCGACTTGGCGAGGGCACTGCCACAGTCCCAGATAAACGAAATACATCTACTTTTAGCAAAAAAAAACCGCCGCTTTAAAACACACACACACTAAAGTAAAGCCAAAAAAATGTTTCTGTTAAAAAAAATAGTTTTTCAAACCTTTTTAGTGCGTTTTTAAAGGTAGTTGTTTTTCGCTAATTTTTTTTTAATAAGGTTAATACTTAAGTAAGTATTCGCTTACATTCTCACTAGCTTTCGCTGTTGAGGCCAGTGGCGCTCGGGCCATGGTAATATTATGTCTACAGTATTGTAACTTCATACAAACGGACGACGCGCGAGCTATACCTACTCGCTCGGATCTCGGCATGCGCTCGGCATGCTACAGTCGCGGACGTGCCGCAGTGACGACCGGACGGTGTGTTGGTTTTTAATCAGTAACCGCGCGAATTTTTACTAGAAATAAGTACAATTAGCTATTTAATATAGCAAGTAGAATATATCGTGCTGTTTTTGGTTGCATGAATTCTTTTTTTTTTACTCCTCCTTGTCTGTTTCCCAAAACAATTTTTGATCAAGCTTTATATTAGAATGCGGATTTTTTATACACTAAAATATAATAATACAGCATTTCGTACATCTCAGTAAAGGCGCAAATATTTTTCGGTCGCAAATTTATATAATCAAACATGATTTTTTTATATATTGTTATAATCAAACATGATTTTTTAATTAAATCTACCAATAAAAAAAACAACTTGTATTTTTACTGAACACTTTCTATTCAATTCACGAAGTATTTAATAGATAAATAAATAAAAAGTAATAAATTTACAATCTCAAAACTAGATAGAAACTCAAAGTAGGCAGATGCAATAAAATAAAACTGTGCTGCTGTAGGTACTTATTTCAAGGACACGGGCCAGTTACAATACTGGATAGACATAATATTACCGCGCTCGGGCGCTGCCGGTACGTCCGCACGGCGTTGCCAAACCGCTCCGATTATTGTTCTTTTGCTGATAGTGAGTTATAGATAAGTAGGTATGTTTTTTTATTTAAAATTTGCTGCATACTAAAACCAATGCGCTTATGTTGAGTATTTTAAAACCCCCGACGCAAAAACGACGGGGTGTTATAAGTTTGACGTGTCTGTGTGTGTGTGTGTCTGTCTGTGGCATCGTAGCTCCCGAACGGATGAACCGATTTTAATTTAGTTTTTTTTTGTTTGAATGATTAATTAGTCGGGAGTGTTCTTAGCTATGTTTAATGAAAATCGGTCCTAGATGGCCGCCGTAACAAAATGGCGGATCATATATATTTTTTTAAACTCCTTCAATATGGGTATCAAATGAAAGGTCTTGACTAGTCAAATTCTTTACACTATGACAAATTTCAAATCCAAAATGGCCGCCGTAACAAATATTTTTTTAAACTCCCTCAATATGGGTATCCAATGAAAGGGCTGACTAGTAGAATACTATAATACACTATGCTAAATTTCAAATCTTTAAAGTTGAGTATTGCATTTTATTTTAAAGTTTACCTACTTACTTTACCTTAACTATTTTACATTAATTATGTATATTAGTGCGGTCCCCCGACGCGACCACATAGTATTAAAAATTGTACACCTTCGTACTTACGTAGGGTAAAATTTCAGTTTTATTTTTTGCTTTTTATAGGGTTTCCATTTCCATTTAAACCTGTATCTCGTAGCTAAAATTCCATAAAATTAAATCAAATTTCACTTACAAAAATTAATCAACTGTGTCATCCGGTGGGACTCGAACCCGAGTCCCTTCGCTATCCGGGCGAGTGCTCTTACCAACTAAGCTACGGAGGACGTTAGTCAGTCGACGAATTTTTGAAGTGCTTGCTACGCCAGTGAGCCGGCGTTCGATTTCATCATACGTGGGGAATGCAACTGATATGCTAAATTACTTTAGACTAATTTTCAAAACTCCAGTAGGATTACCTACTGTCTCCAAGTTACGATCTAGTGACAGAAACCTGGAAAAATCGATCCTTCAGATAATAAAGGCATGTATACCATATATGCTACAGCATTAATGAAGGTATTTAAGCGTTTATAATCAGGAGTCATAATTTTAAGGTGCTGACCTAATGATGATAATCCTTAATTCTAAGTAGTTCGTGGATACTTTCACCACAAACAGTTTGTCAAAATTTTGTTGAATTACCATTTTACTAAGTTATGAAAGATTAAAGTCAATTGGCACTATTTTTTTATGCTACTTATAACTTCCTAACGAAAATTGAACTCTAAGATTACTTTATGATAGTAGTAACTAACAAAGGAAAGGCCCTGAGTAGGCTAAGGACACAATAAATAGATACTAAACCACATACATAAAATTTTTTTTTTCGGCGGTAGGTGTAAAAAACGTTAGAAAGTGCTCCCAAAATTTTATTTTGTTTTATTTTGAAAAACAATATTATTTTACAAAATTTCAAGTTTATTGTCTGCATTAAAGCCTAACTAAGCACATATTGTGTGGGCAACAACATACATGTAAATTTTAAAACTTTGCCTTGCCTACCTGCCGGCCAACCACTTTCACATCACCTTAGTCACATCAAGAATTGTGCACTTCACCATGACTACACTGGAACAAGTCACGGACACACAGAGATTGCTGGAAAACACACTGCTGCAAAGGATGGCTGATTTTGAGACACAGCTCCGGGCATCAACATCTGCACTGTCCACTCCAACATCTGCACCATCCACTTCGGCTGACAGCATCGGTCAACTAAAACGCGAGTTCCATGCTTTCAAGGAGCTAGTTGGTAACATCATAAGTCTCCTGCGCCAACAGATAGCAGAGCTCTCCAAGTGTGTCGACATCTTGGAAACTCGACAGCGCCGCAAGTTCCTAGTTGTTAGTGGTATCCCAGAGTCTCCCAAAACAGATGATAAGAGCCAGCTCATCAACATTATCCACAGCAGGCTTCAACTCCAGGACATCAAAGAAGCAAGCATTGTCAGCTGCCACAGACTAGGTGTTGCCTCAGAGGGCCGGGATCGCCCAATATTGGTCAAATTTGCCGACTGCAACACGAAATCTTCAATTTGGCGTAAGAAGACTTTGCTTCGAGGGTCATCCGTTGTGTTCAATGAATTCCTGACTCGGTCCAGGCAATTGGTGTTTACTGCCGCTCGCAAACACTTCGGTATGCGAAATGTTTGGACGACGGACGGCGTCATCTCTATCAAGCTGCCTGACAACACACGCAGGCGTATAGTTTGTGCTGCTGAGCTTGACGTTCTCTCCGCCAACCACCCAGGTGTCCAGATGAATGAGCGGGAGAGGCCGGCGGCTGGTCCCAGCAGGGTCGCCTCAGTGACGAAGACGCAGCAGACTACCAGTAAGACCTCGGACGCTAATACCAAGGTGAAGCGTTCGACCCGAGCAAAGTAGTTTGAATTTGCACTTTTCCAAGTCCATTCAGTAGCTTTTGTTTAATAACGCGTATTGTGTCCAACTCGCTACCCACATATATTTTTTATTACTGTAATCTTTTATGTTTTTAAGGCTGCCCTAATTTGCATTTTTAGATAATCACAAGCACAACAAACAAGGTAGTTTTGTAATTTTTGTTGACGTTCACTTGCATTGTCACTTTGACAGATGTCAGACGGGTGTGCTCGAGTTGCGTTCCGATTCATCATTGAATTAATTGTTTACTTACGTAACGATAACGTTATTTGTTATTTCACTTTTAAATGCTATTTTATGCAATGTTGTTTATGTAAACGGTTGGCCGGTTGGCAAATGCAGACTGCAAGTAGATATAGACCTTTTATATTTTATTTAAATAGTATTTATCTTAAAATTATATTATTATTATTTTATACCAATGATATTAGACGACGATGATTCGTTTTTTTCCGCGTGTGATTCTAATACCTCTTTCTACTCGACTGGTGATGCAAGCTCCTCCGCTACGCTCTCTTCACAACTAGACCCCCTTTTTGCAAATTCCAATAACTTTAACGTTTGCCACATAAATGCTCAAAGCATACCTGCCCATTATCATGAACTGGTAGACTCCTTTTCCACCTGTAACGCTCATGCTGTTCTTATTTCTGAAACAGTTTTAAAACCGAATCTAGCTTCAACCAGTTACAGTCTTCCAGGTTTTATACTCATCAGAAATGATCGTGTCGGTAAGGGATGGGGTGGGGTCGCCATTTACCTGCGAAGTGACATTCCTTATAAGATCATTTCCATGTCATCACCGGACTGTCATGCTATGGAGTTCTTGGTTCTTGAGGTAATTCTGAAGGGAGTCAGGGCGGTCCTTGGGGTTGTCTATAGCCCACCGAAGACCAAATTTCTTCCCTCTTTTGAAGCGCTCCTTGAATCAGTTAGCACCGATTACTCACACCACATAATCATGGGTGACTTCAACGCAAATCTTCTCGTAGACACCCCGCAGTCCCAAAACCTTCGCGCTATTGTAAATTCTGCAAATTTCTCTATCTTACCTTTATCTCCAACCCACCATAATCTTGACACCCCTGATACTTGGATTGATCTCATCATCACTTCTTCTGCTGACCTTGTACTCCAGCACGGACAATTAGCTGCGCCCGGGTTCTCCAGGCATGATCTTATCTACATCACCTACAAGTTAAGTACGACCAAACCCAAACCCACTGTTTTAACGCTGAGGAACTTAGCTAAAGTAGACGTTGTTAAACTAAAAGCCGACGCTTCCGCTATTGACTGGTCACTTGTGTATGCTGCGGCTAAGGTGGATGAAAAAGTCGCCATTTTAAACACAAGTCTCCTAAACCTTTATGACGTTCATGCACCTAAGCGGTCTGTCAAACTCAAACGCCCCCCTGCCCCTTGGATCACTCTCGGGGTCAGGGAGGCTATGGCGAAACGGGACCGTCTTTTTCGGGCCTTTAAGGGTAATAGGTGCGAGGAAACTTGGGAAACATTTAAAATAGCTAGAAATCGCTGCAATCAGATGGTAAGAGCAGCCAAACGTCACCACATTCATTCAAATATCGTAAATGCTTCTCAAGCCGACACATGGAAATTTTTAAAAACGCTTGGCATTGGTAAGCCAACTTCAGGTCCAAATTGTCATCCTTTCTCTCCAAATGAAATTAACGCCCATTTCTCATCCTCTGTTTCTTTAAACTCTGACATCAAATCGTCGACCGTAAATTATTTGTCTTCTTTACCCATTGCCTCCCATGAAAGCTTCACTTTTTCTCCGGTGTCTGAGGGTGAGGTCCGCAAATTCATTACATCAATTAAGTCTAGTGCTACCGGCTGTGACGATATAGGCAGAAACATGATCTCGCTTGTGTTATCTCAAATCGTCCCAGTTCTTACACACATCATTAATTTTTCTCTCGACTCTGGGGTGGTTCCTGACATCTGGCGTAAAGCGTACGTTCTTCCACTTCCAAAAATATCAAACCCAAGTCAACTTAGCCATTTTCGACCCATTTCCATTCTTCCTTTTCTTTCGAAGGTTTTAGAAGCTGCCGTCCACAAACAACTTTCTGCTTTCATATTTAACAATAACCTTCTTAATGAATGTCAGTCAGGATTTCGACCCGGCCATAGCACGACCACTGCACTTCTGAAAGTCACCGAAGACATTAGAGAGGGCATGGAGAATTCTAAAGTAACCATTCTAGTTTTAACAGATTTTTCAAATGCCTTCAATAATGTTGATCATGATGTGCTCCTAGCAATCTTATCTCAATTGCGGGTCTCACCTGAGGCGCTGGAATGGTTTTCATCTTACCTTCAGGGACGCCAGCAGGCTGTTCGAAATGACCAACAGTTCTCCCATTGGTCTAATCTCACAACTGGCGTTCCACAAGGTGGCATTCTATCTCCGCTTCTTTTCTCGATTTTTATTAACTCCATCACTCACCACCTTCGTTGCTCTTATCATCTGTATGCAGACGATCTTCAGCTATACACCCAAGCAGAGGTGGCCGATATTGACTCAGCCATATCAGCTCTTAATCTCGATCTCGCATGTATTGCTGACTGGTCCGTGAAATATGGTATATCCGTCAACCCCTCAAAATGTCAAGCCATCATTATAGGTAGTTCGCGGCAGATGGCTAAGATTAGCTTGGAATCGACTTCTCCAATCTTATTTAACAACGCTGTGATTCCTTACAGCGAAAATGTCAAGAACTTAGGGCTATACATGGACAACACCCTCTGCTGGTCAAAACACATTGGCGAGGTCAGCAGGAAAGTGACAGCCACTCTACGGGCTCTCTATAAATTTAAAAAATTTCTCCCTCTTCACACGAAAACTCTTCTCGTTCAGTCTCTCGTCCTCCCTCTTCTCGACTACGCCGACGTGTGTTGTACGAATATCAGTGAAGCTTTTCTCAATAAACTTGACCGTCTCCTCAACAATGGTATTCGTTTCATCTTCAGTCTCCGTAAGTACGATCACATTTCTGCTTACCGTTCAAAGCTTAAATGGCTTCCCATACGTCATCGCAGAGAAATAAGAATCCTGTGCACCCTCTTCAACATACTTCGTAGCCCTCATTCCCCAACGTATATGACGCAGCGCTTCAGCTATTTGGCATCCACAACTTCGCGCAACCTTCGCTCTTTCCATAGTCTCAATCTCCACACACCACTTTTCAAGTCCGGCTTTATGTCGAACTCTTTCACAATCTCTGCGATTCGACTTTGGAATTCTCTCCCTAATGAGATCAGAATGTCACCAAACAAATTTTCATTTAAAAAGTCACTCCGTGCCCACTATCTTCACCTTGGCTCTCTTCAGAACTAACCTTTTTTTTGTTCATTCTTTTCTTTTCGTTTACCTAGATGTCGTCAATATCTTCAATTTCGTTAATTGTAAATTCATTTTTGTGTATTTTTTGTATGTTTATCATTGTTTTATATATCTTTTTATTTATTTGTGTAATATTAGTATGTATGTTTATGTTGAAATATTAATGCATTTTATAATTTATTTTATTTAATTGCAAATGTTCCGCCACTGATTCAACTTTCTGCATCTCCAAGCGGTTGACTGGTAGAGAATGCCCTAAGGCATTAAGTCCGCCAATTGTACAACTTACAGTGCAATAAAGTTTAAATAAATAAATAAATAAATACATCTATTGCGGTAGGGAGCTTTGAGTCTGACTTTTTTCTGAACACTTAAACCTAAAGTTACCTTTATAGTTTTACTAAGAAACATATACGACAAAATTAGGTTTTGGAGTCGGTGTCACTGCCATGCGAATTTTTCTTACCAGAGGAGGATAGCGAGGTGATATTAACCTAGAAAAAGTGCCTATTGAATTTGATTTTTCATTGCTCTCTTCTCCTTACGACGTGGTTATCATCGAGTCCACGCGGACGAAGTCGCGGGCAACAGCAAGTTTATTAATAAATGTATTTTCTTTCTTTCTTTAATGCTAATTTTAACGATACGTTCACAGACGATGAGACAGACAAACGGACAACAAATTAATCGTATAAGGGTTCCGTTTTAGCTTTTTGTGGTACGAACCCATTAAAACACTTTTATAACACAAAATCGGCGATAGGAAAAGATATCAGATATAGGGCGAGCAGAATCTTTAATTTCATTTTATTTTTTGCTTTTGATGCCCGAGCTTTGCCTAATTTCCGTACTTTTTTTTATTATAATGTAAGTACCTGAATATCCTACCAATATTTAGCATACTACTTCTTGTTGCGAATGATGATGTAGATGATATTACAACATGAAATCATGTTGGCACTTGGCGTGTACACACATATTAATATCTTATTTACTTGTTAGTTTAAATTGGTCCATACTTTTTATTCTTTAGAACCACTATAGTATTTAGTAGATTATAGTACTGTGCTACTACACTAGGGTCGGATATTTACGACTGCGGCGTAACATACCTTAGAATTTGCATTAATTTTGCGACTTACAATGTTGTTTGTTTTGTTAAAATATTTTAGTTGCATTAGCTAAAAATGTGCTCTCACATATAGAAAAAAAACAGAATATGGACGGACATATCCTTAGACTATTATTAAAAATAATCATAAATTGTATATTTCTCAAAATAATGGACGGATTTATACAACTTCGTTAGTTAATGTGTTAAAGTTCTTTGACTGATTCAAATTCTTCGTCTTCATCACCTTCGAATACGTATTATAGACAGCGGAGTCTAAGTAATAGAGTCCCGTTTTTACCCTTTGATACGGAACTCTAAAAAGGGAGTCTAGTCTTAAGCGAATGGAGTCGGGTGCCGCCACACACCAACGCGCGCGCCGTTGCCACACCGCGACCGCCGTCACTCGCTCCGCTTATTATTCTCATGCTTTGTTATATTGAGGCATGGTTTTTAGGGTACCGTGGTTCTGACAAGGAACCTTTATAGTTTCGTCATGTCATGTCCGTCTGTCTGTCTGTCCTAGATTTTGCTTAGAAACCGTTAGTACTAGTAGAAAGCTGTAATTTTTTAGGTGTATGTATACAAATAACGCATGACCCGAGGACCCGACACGCACTTGGCCGGTTTTTATTTATAGTTATTATTTGCAAATACAGGGTGTGGCGTAAATAGTGGTCCAAAGCAAAGGTGTGGATACACTGTACACTGAAGCACCACATACCAGTATTTAAAAAAAAATTATGTACAGGGTTTTCAAAAAAAAAAAAAAAAATAATTTTTTTAGAAATCGTTACCTTGCCTTACAAATTTGGTTATAATTTCCAAAAATGACGGTTTTTTCTTATCCATTTTTTTTATTATTATTGCTGATCACTTGTACTTAGTACTCCATTCGTTTTTTTTTTTTACAAACTGAATTTAATAAAAAAAATTAAGTTTCTTTCAAAATTCAATACTCACTGCTAGCAAATCGTTTGACTTTCAATGCTTTTGGTGCAAAAAAAATGTACCACACTGTCAGTGCCCATTGTTTAAAAAAAATGCCCATCTTTTGCAGATTCTAAAATGGTGCAACAATAAGTGTTACGACTTACAGGAAAAAAGTTATTGCTTTTCGAAACAAAAAGGAGCCCAATTCAGAAAAACAATTTATTTGAAGTTCAAGGGTTTACAAGGGTTGTAATTTTTTTCTGTGTGGTCCAAAGCAAAGGTGTGGATACACTGTACACTGAAGCACCACATACCAGTATTTAAAAAAAAATTATGTACAGGGTTTTCAGGGTTTTCAGGGTTTTTTTTATTAAATTCAGTTTGTAAAAAAAAAAAACGAATGGAGTACTAAGTACAAGTGATCAGCAATAATAATAAAAAAATGGATAAAAAAAAACCGGCATTTTTGGAAATTATAACCAAATTTGTAAGGCAAGGTAACGATTTCTAAAAAAATTAAAATTTTTTTTTTTTTGAAAACCCTGTACATAATTTTTTTTTAAATACTGGTATGTGGTGCTTCAGTGTACAGTGTATCCACACCTTTGCTTTGGACCACTATTTACGCCACACCCGTATTAGAGGGGTTGGTATGCATTTAAAAATACTTTCAAGGTAAACTTTTACACATGGCAAGTTATAAATTATGTAGAAAATAGTTTCTTATTATATAGGTACCTATAATATTTAATGATCAGATAAAACCACTTGTGAATAAATTTACTTAATTAAGTATATTTTGATCATGTAAGGTTAGTTGGTAGGTACGGATGAATCTAATCGAACCATGAACACCACGCCACACAGCACCCAATATAAGGGGTACTTGCGTAATGTACTTGCTGTAAAACAAAATGTCAGAAATCAGAAAAGTCTTCCTGGCTCGCGCGGAACCGCAGAACATGCTGCTAGCGCGTGCGGCCGGGCGCTCGACTCGCGGCACGCCACCCCCGCCCCCCGCCGCGCACGGCGTTATAATTAGTTCATTTCGTTGATTCTTAATAACTTCGAAGGCACAAACTCCACATTTCTAGTTTTTTGTATGTTGATACATTACATTATTATGATCATATAGATGCAAACTTTACACATTTTAACTTTTTGTAAAACATGTAGCGCAAGAAAAACCAAAAATTTTATTCAGCAGAAAACGTAGACTTCCAAACTTTTTCCACTAGATTTGCCTAACTTAAAAGTACTTCCTAAAATAATTTTCAATCACTTTAACATTTTATTGGTGAAAATATTTAGTTTTTTTAGTTTTCCATACTTCCCAAATACCTATGTTTCCAAACTTTGGTAAATATCATATTTAGATAGCCCTTGTGTCGAATCAATCAACTTTTTTCACTTTAATTTTGTAATTAGAGAGTTACACACATTTATTACAAATACCTATCCCATAACTATTGCCTTCGATGAATTTTTCCAAACTTTTGGATATAGTATCTTAAAAAGCTTCTCTACCCACCCACCAACAAAAGAAACACTTTTATAGTTTCATAAGTTTTATTTGAAATATCCTATAACTTTCCTCGCCTATTATTGGTATTTCTTATTTTAAATTTTAATTTTATAGAAGTGCTTGTCGCTTTTAATACTGAATTTGGTTGGTTTTGGTCTAGTGGTGGAACACACCCGGACTACAAAACCAGAGGTTGCGGGTTCGAATCCCGCGAGGAGCAAATGTTTGTGTGCCGAGCACGAGCATTTGTACCTTAGTCATGGATGTATATAAGTATGTCTATCCGTTATCCTAGTCGCCATAGCACAAGCTCACGCTTAGTTTGGGGCTAGGTAATTGGTGTGTTTGTTGAAACAATTTATTATTTATTTATTACTAGCAGGTCCCCGCGACTTCGCCCGCGTCAAATGTCGGATTTTCCATACAAATTTTCTTCCCCCATTTCACCCCTGATGATTATATCGCTACAAAAAGTAGCCTATGTCCTTTCCAAGGTTTCAAACTACCTCTGTACCAAATTTCATTTGAATCGGTCCAGTAGTTTAGGCATTTATAATATTAGTATGGATCAGCCGCAGGGCGTCTACTGCATCCAATGCGATCCTGCGACCTTTATTATTTGCTTTCCTAACACATATTTAGAAATACCTACTACATTTACACGAGAGAGTTTTAATTGGAAAATGACCATCGTAGCCTGTCATAATGGAAAAGATAACCCCTTTGGGTCGGATAATAGTTGGCTTTGGCAACCCTCGCGTATTTTGTGAACCGTGTGACTTCGAGTTTGCGGTCCGAGTTATATATTATTTTCTGGTCCGGGCTAGACAATATCCAGCGGAATGTTAGCTAATTGTACCACCTAGCTGTACAGTAAATAGTCTTGTAATTTTATTTAGTAAAAATCGCACCAAAAAGTTTAAATTCAAATTCAATCATTTATTTGGCACTCAAATAATTTTATAATGAATATTAGGTGGTACATATTAGACCAACTGGTGCCAATAAGGTCCCTGCTCAGCATTAATCGTGACAGCGCGAGGCATGTCACGATACTGATTTTCAGCAGTAACCCTTGGGGCACTGTGTACACACATACAAAGAAGGACAAAATTAAAATTAAATTAAAATAATTAAATAAACAAAATTCAACATTTTTAACATTAACAACATTACATAAGATAAGATTATTATTTATTAAACTAAGTAGGATATTTAATATTAAGTTATCCAATGCTTAAACATTAGATAACATAGATTAAATAAATTATTATAATAACATTGGATAATTGCTAACACTAATTGCTTCTAAAAAGGAAAAATATAGCCCTATCTCAATAAATAACACAAAAATAGAACAGGTTAAAACCTTCAAATATCTAGGTAGCTTGATAACTAGTGACTCCAGATGTACACCAGATATAAAAGCAAGGATAGCGATGGCGAGACAAGCTTATAATGCAAAAAAGCACCTGCTCAAGGCCAGAATATCAAGCAAAGTTCGCAAAAAACTTGTTAAAGTGTACATTTGAAGTATAGCACTCTATGGATGTGAAGCGTGGACATTGACAAAGAGGGACAGAGAGAGACTGGAAGCCTTCTAGATGTGGTGCTGGAGGAGAATGGAGCGTATAAGTTGGACGGAGAAGAAAACAAATGAAGAAGTTTTGTCTATGGTTAGGGAAAAAAGGAGATTGATGGAAACAATAGAGTGTAGGAGGGGACGAATGTTAGGCCACCTGATTCGACACGACAATTTTATTAAAACGATAATAGAAGGAAGAATAGAAGGAAAAAGAAAGCGAGGAAGACCAAGAGTAAGCTACATGCAGCAAATAAAAGAAAAGATAAATGTCAGGTCGTATCAAGAGGTTAAGAGAAGGGCGGAAAGCAGAGAGGAATGGAAAAAACTCCACCGACAAGAGCCTAGCTCTTAAATTTGATGATGATGATGAACATTGGATAAGAAAGATAACATAAATTAAGTCATTTTATTTTAAGATTTCATATTAAAAAAATATACAACATCCCATTCAATAAAAAAAAGTTAAAAGTACTTTTTTTATCTCCAAGTGCAAAGAGTAGTAAATTTTATCTCTGTGTCAGCGCAGAGGTCTACCTACTCTTAAATTAACCGGTATACGTGTCTATAAAATCTTAAGAGCCACTTACCTGAATTTCATCAGATCCTGACTTGGTGGCAGATAATATGATTATCACCTCAGGAGTATATTCTTCCAATTAAAAAAATAATTTTAAAAATTGGTGCACAATTGACGGAGGAATCGGCGGTAAACATACGTTAAAAAAACAAACACACAGGCGAACATAGAACCTCCTTCTTTTTTGAAGTCTGTAAAAAAGATTAGATATTAGTTCCCAAAATGTGTAACACATACATACGATATTATAAGACCTGTATGTATGTGTTATGTGTGAAAATCGCGAATCTTTTAAAGTGACTATCCCAAAATGAGATCCACATACATACACCTACATACAACTCGAGCAAATATTTTACTATTCTCGATTTATTTGTTTACTAAGGAAGGTAGCATATTTACTCTATAGTTATTATGTTATAACTTTTATTATGAAATAATATCTACAGCATTATTTGCTAAATCTCTCTTATTAAATTTATTACGAGTACTATCCCAGCCAGCTGTTGCGATTCCCAATCCCATTTTTATAGTGCGGGCTTTATGCCTCTTCCTCCAATTACGATGATAGATTGTCACACATAATGGACCATGACTTGCATCAAAACAGCCCAGCAAATTCACAAATTGAAATTGGATGAAAAATGTGTCAGGCTTTAGCAAGAAAAAGCGCCGTACTATATGTATATGTGTTTACTATTTACGCAAGTGAAAGGTGCATAATATTCCGCCAGTAAAATAAACTTTTTTTCCAAGATTGCTAAGGACCAGACTTAACTACAAATAATCAGATTGCAATTTTGCATATATCAGATCGAGACTTTAGATAATGAATTCGAGGTAGCAAATAAATGGACACGTAAATGTAACGTAAACGTACCTACCTAATATGCAAAGCGATTGAATTATAGAACTGACTTTACAACTTCAGACTAAACACCTACTACCTACCTAGACTTAACTTACGGGTACAAGAGTTTGAATAAAATTGACTTCATAGAGCTACCATCCGAAAACTTATTTCTGGCAACCCTTACATAAAGTTTGTGGCCGGCGTCTGACGTTAGGGAGGCGGGCAGTTCAAACTAATATGAATTACGTTGGGAAATGTTGGAAATAATATTATGCATTCAATCTCTGAATGGATTCTGCAGTTGAATTGAATTTTAAACGTTGGTATTTTCTGATATCATTCGCTTGCCTTTTTCCCGTGTCATTTGAAGTCGGCTCAATGTGTTTACTTGCATACCATTGATTTATCTAATAAATCAATGTTCCATACAATCCTCTCTTGAATCATCCACTATTTTGACAATCATATCGTGCATAAAGCATTATACAGTCCATCCATCTCTCTCTTTCCCGATCGGCCTCTTCCCTAATAACATTCAACCTTATCACCTCTTTGTATCATGATGCTTATCTCTTCCCATCACATGTCCATGCCAAGACTCATCATCATCATGAATCATCTCCCCCTTCTTGGTGCGCCATTCTGCTCTCCTGAACTCCTGACGTGGCTCTAGCTTCGATTTTATCGTCACCTTTAACATCAATCTCCGATTCAGAACTATTCTTTAAAGATTTAGCAACCGATAATTCACGCGACACTTGGATAGAATTTAAAGTGTCTCAAAACATATCGGTGGTAAATTCCTTGAGTGATTCATAATCGGGTGGTGGGTCGAGGCAAAAAGCCCTGAGAAAGTAGACTGGACTCTTATGAAAATTGAACATCTTGATATTAGACTAAGACTGGACTCTTGTAAAAATTGAACAGGATATTAATGGCCACTTTCCATTAGGTAACAGTTCTAAAAAGTTATAAAGCGCTGGTCTAGTTGGCGCTTAGCTTTTTCTTACGTTTAATGCGCCTGCGGAAAAGTAGATAGCAAACTTTATTTCGGCGTCCCTTGCCTGCGAGTTTGCGGCAGGCGCCCGACTCGGGCGAACTTCAGCTGAACCAATATGATTTATGCCCGGAATATGTAATGCAAATGCATTCAATATGCCAACGAAAACGATCGATTTGGTCGGATGCACCTGAATTTAGATGGATTGAATTTTTAAGTATGCAGCCAGCAGATGAAAATAGTGTTATTATGAAGTGTCACTTGTTTTATATTGGGAACAGAATAAAATAAATAAATCTGAAGACTGTCATATACAATATGCAGACGACTATGGTGGCTCTTTAAATCTATCATTTGGGTTGTAACATAATCTTTCTGAATACGTATAGCTTTCTCAAGTAATTTTCAAAGTTTAAACAGATTACCAACCTCATTAACCTGGGTGCGTGACTGACAGCTTGCGAAACTTGACGGAAAGCCAACTCCTACAAGTTTAAATTAGGTAACTTGTTTATTTCTCAGTAAAAAAGAAGAAACATCTACCCCGTTATTCCAAAAACTTAGAACCGGGTTTAAGACAGGACTAAGCTATTAGCTAGCCAATTAGAAAAGCGCTTCGCTATTAGGTTATGTCACGAATGTGTAATTCATTCATCTGTTGTCGGCTAATATTTACACCCATTTTAAACCTGGTCTATTTTTTTTTGTAATAACACCGTGAAGGTTAAACAAAAGTGCCAAATGCGCCAATTTAAGATCGTTGTATTTTGTAGCCTGTTTGTCAACCCTAAGAGGAAAGTCAACAAAATTAAACTTACGAATGAACAGTCGCCGACTGCCCCTAAATAAAACCTAATACTTTCCCACGTAGTTCATCGAACTTGCCTTTCTTTTATTTGCTCACGTCAAAAGGGATCCCAAGCGAAATACTAATAAAGTTTGTTTTTAAAATATATTCCTTTTTCGCGAGGCAAAAACTTGCGAATGGCCACTTAAGGATGAGTTATAGGACTCTTTCAAATTGCTACGTAGACAGTTATGAAAATTAAAATGCCGGACGTTGCTTGTGGGGAATATTTGAATCTGTTATCAAATGCAGGCTAACATTACATACAACGACCAGCACATCTGACTGCACATTTTTGTACTAATATAGCCCTAATATGCCGCAGTGTTTACATGCACATGTTGTTGGTCGACTGTACATAGTTATGTTAGCCTGCGATCTGCATTTGATCTATGTAACGATCGACGATGTACTGATGGCATATAAAGCCTCCAGCATGTAGGGCACTGTCTGGAAATAGTATGTAAGTAAAGCGAGTACTTAAAACAAACTGTCACATTGAAATCACCATCTTTATCATCATCATTATCAAATTCATCAGCGTCACCGACGTGACATGTTCAGAGCATATTAGGAGCCGCACAAAATGTTTAAGAATTCTTTTGTAAGAAATCTTCCACGTCAATTTCGAAAGTGGTCTTTTAAAATGTTCATGCTTCGTTTTTCATTCCCGAAATGTTTCCATTTGCATACTAATATTAAGTTATTTATTGCCACAAACTTACTAACCACCGCCTCGGCAAGAAGGGGCAACAAGCGACATACATCAAAAGTTGTTCGTCACCAACTTCGTCGCCATTTGTAAAATGAAACAATATTCAAAGGTTCTACTCTGTACAACGATACCTATATTTTCGACACTGGTGTCGATTCCAATGTGCCCTGTCTTAGACCAAATTTAAGTTCAGTATCTCTCTTTTTCTGCCGAACAAACAAAAAGAGACACACTGTTAATTTATAAACGTCAGAATAAACAGCTGTCAGTTTCTAAGGAAATTAGATAATCCATAAACAGTTTATTAGGAATTTCATTCGTCTAAAGTTAGAATAAAGCTTGTAAAAATACGTAAGGAACAACATCACTTAATTTGACGTTTCTAAATTATATTAGTCTGTCTCTTTTCTTTTGTTTAGCAGAGAAAGAGAGAGACTGAGCTTAAATTTGATCTTAAATAGGGCACATTGGAATCGAGTCCACTAGGTATCACGCTCACTCGAATGTTCGTACTGGCATGAGTAACGGAGACGGATAGCGAAAATAAGGATTTTGTCGTTAAAGTATAGCCTCAGGCTTTATCCAGGATATTATGCCGCTTTGCGTTATAACAAAGTAACGAAACAGAGACACATGATATGTTATTTTTGGTAAATACCAATTTAATCCCTAACTTTGTTTGAATAGTATCCTTGTTATTTATTGTATGACAAGGTATATATTTTGTCTGTGAGTAGAATAACATTGTTCAATATTTGATCTGATTCTGATGTTCGCGTATTTGCGTAACTTGAACGATAAATAAAATCATGGAAGTCTCTTCGTAACCATTCGCCAAAAATGGTCCTCGATGAAACCTTCAGATCTTATAAATTATTGTTTTAAAGTGATAAGAATTGACTTTGCAATCTAAATATTAGATATTATTGCACTTGTTGGAGGTGAAATCCCAAGTGATGAAAGCAACGCGGCATTACAGCGCTAAGAAGCACGTGAAAATTTCAACAGGCTCTGCCATCGGAAGGGTAGCCGAGAGGTTAGGCAATCGCCCGGTATGCGAGGAACGTGGGTTCGATTCCGACCTCTGGTGGTAGATTTTTTCATCGTGTGCAATAATATCTTCAGATCCTTTGACTTACACTCTATTTTTCAGTAATGTCCAGCGATATGGGGCTTGCTTGCGTGATCTCTCTTTGGTTAGTAAAGGATGTGTTGGTTAAGATCCAACAGAATTGCTTTATATACTCAGCCTGGTTCCGCTACCTGATTAGTTGATTCCACAGGAGCTGCGCTGAGCAACGCTAAGCAGGGTTAGGTAAATAAAGCGATTCTATTAGTCCTTACCAACACATCTATCGCTACACTACACATTCTTGCATATCTGTTGAAAACGTCGATGGCGCTGAGCAGGTTTCGCACCTGAAAATGGTTTGTTTTGGCAATTTTAGGAATGAAACATTCAGTTTTGTGCAAGTACTTCGTATCAGAATAGTATATAAGACTCCGAAACTCTTGCACCAGGAAACATATTTTTCCACGTGCAATGAGGGCAAAGTTACGAGTGCTTTCACGTTTAGGCGTTTATTTTTCATTTGGAATGGGCTTGCTCTTGACTCTTGACTAAACCAGACGTGGCGTAGACAAAGTCGACGGTCGAGCGAGCTAACCAAGAAGGTTCTGGCACTCATACTCACCGACGGAACACAGCTGCTTGGCACTGGACTCCGGTGGGAGGGTGGTAGCTACCAGGCGGCAGCTAACGGAGCCTACCACCAATGTTAAGATCGTTCAGCCGCTATGTCCACCTTAACAAACTTCAGTTTGTGATGTCATTGCTGGAAGTGGACAACTAGGAGGTAGATCCTTCACCACCGCATAACTTTAGCAGCGCCCCTATGACCTATGCCTCTAAATTAATGATAATTTCGTACTATAATCGGTAGCGCGTCAGTCGCGCGACATACGCATGCGCTCACTATATTCAGTAAAGGCGCCAAGCCAGTTTTGTAATAATACAAGTTTTTTTTAATGCGATGACTTCGGAGCGTTCGACTCCGGCGGTTCCGGCGCGTAGTTCGGCGCGGATTGTTGCGCGTTCACCTTTAGCGAAAATCCCCTTTATACGAATTCCTCGTATAGATAAGTACTGAACTTTTGCCGTTAGCAAAGTAACTCCATGGTATCAACTTTTAGAGTCAATTTAAATGCGTTTAGTTTGACTATTTCTAGTTTCCTATAGCCATGAGGAAGTCGAACGTCTTAGAAGAAAAGAGTTTTGTTCTTTTCACTGCATTTCAAGTGCTTCACGAAGATTCTTGTGATAGTTGAAAAGTTAAAGAAAACACTTTAAGTCGCGACAATGAGCTGGAGCTTGGGCGAAAAAATTCTATATATACAAAGCTGTTAGTAAAGGCAATGCGAAATCTTTAACACAAATACGTAAAAAAAAGACGGATGAGTTATACCATTTATGGCTAAATTGATGCGGCTATTACGACGCGGGATTCGCTTAATTCGTCATGTTTTGCGATGTGGACATGGAGTTAATTGATAAAACCCTTTGTGCACTGAACTGTGCATTTATTATAATGGATTCGTAGCACACTGATTTAGCAAATAATTCAGTCATACAATAGGTAAAGGCAAGAGGCAACTCAATAATGGACCTTTGGACATAATTATTGAATTTTAAAACGGAAAATCTACGAAACCAGTACTCGAACTAAATTTTTCTGCTATTCGCGCTGGTCCTCTATTGTCTAATCTAAGCTGATGACTTCTCTAGTTAATGTCATAAACATTTAATATACTAACTTACAATCAAGGCGACATTCGGCTCTTTTATCGTGAGTTAATTAAACACGCATACTGGAGTTTACCAACATATATTTAATTTTTAAGAAGCCGATTTAGCATTATTTGACATACTTTGTATGGGAATTCTGTCAAATTAACCGTAAATCTATGATTATCGACTGTTTTATAGTTGGTGAACTCAGGGCTAGTTATTGCCATGTTACTTACGTCTGCTGTCAAAATTAAATTGATTGTTTGAGCTACCACTGAACCAATCACAAAAGCTACTTTTTATATTGATCAGGCTATCAAGGTGCAGTCACGATTATTAATATGAATAGAGGCGCATTCGGTTTGGGACATTATAACAATGACATAAAATCACGTTTTAGCTAGGTTTCATTACTTATGATGTGACTTACGTGAAACAGGGGAAATATCTCTTATTATACTCAGTATTAGCGCTAATGTAGATCGATGTTCTGCCGAGCCGACACTGTTCACTTTTTATGTCTTAACAAACATTTTTCATTGACCATCTGAGAGCAGACCTTCAGAAAACACATTTGTGTTTCATCTATTGAACCTACGGGGTGTTTCATTACCACGGTCTCAGGTGTGGTCGCTTGACCTCACTGATGTAATCCGAAACAACCTCTTCATGACGAAGACAGAGGCCCTATGATGTCCGTATTTTGGAATCTAACCGCTCGTTCGCGTTGTCATTCTGTCGTGAGGGAAAAGAACGCCTACATTCGAAAATACCGACCTCGTCAACCGGAGCAGGCCTGTGTATCTCCCCGCGTAGGTAGCAAAAACGTACCTACGCGCGGCGACCCCTTGGTAAGGGACTAAACAAGTTGGGTGTCGCTAGCCGGCAGAGACACGCTCGCGCGTTTTATTCACCGGCGGTGCGCGGCACTAGGTTGCTGGCTAGACGAGCATGAATAAAGTCTTAAAAAGATGCGCTAGATGGCGTAAGTAGTTTCTTGTGGCAGTCAACCCTATCGCGTTGCGTGATAGTACTTCATTGAATAGGTTTAGTGTATTTTTAATCTTATTCCAGAGCTATAAGAACGACATTATCTTGCAATGTATTTCTGTAGGTGTCTACACGAAAATGTGCTTAAGTCTGAGGCAAACAGAATCACACCATATTGTTGACAACAATGAGTAGATGTTTCTTTGAATTTCATTGCAAAGTCAAATATCTGTACGGAGTACTAGTACTTATTATGTGACCGGAGTAAGATCTCAGGTTTGTTTGGGTAAAGCCGTTGAAAATGGCTTGGTTGATTGAATTTGAATGGGTTCGTAACATCAGGCCACTGCAAACTACGGAGGTGACATCATTAAGCTAAGCATATGGATCTGCTATACAATAGTTACTACCTACAATAGTTGTAGGTTTTGTCTATAGGTTGTCAGGGGTTAGTACTTAAATAATAGTTGTAAAGTAACTTTTAGCTAGCTTTCAAAAAGCTTTAACTTTTTTTAGTATTATATTAATTAATATATTATAAAAACTTAAGCCCTTGAACTTGACTGAATCAACCACTTCTTGCGCTATCATGTCTTGCTTTATACAGTTTCTTTATACCTAGGTGCTGTTATTATATTATATTATAATAACTTGTAATAATAAAAGTTACTTCTTATACCTTTAAACGAGCTATTCTTGTTCTCGGAAACGGCTCAAACGATTTCGCTGAAATTTGGTATGTAGTTATCGGGGGTGAAAAATCTATCTAGATTACCTATTTTTAAATGTTTGAGATAATGTATTTTTCATAAGTATATCTTACATTTGCCTATATTTCAATAAAAAATGGTTACCGAGTAAAGGTCGGTCTCCCAAATACTTAATTTTAATATCACAATAAGTTATTTCTGCCACATTTGGATAGACAATACAATAGCACTGCCTCGTTGGTCTAGTGGTCAGCACGCTGGGTACTATCCACGAGGTCTCGGGTTCGAATCTCGGGTCGGGCCGCGAGTGTTGGGTTTTTCTGTCTTGAAATAACTTAGACAGAGCTCCGGAGTCAGGAAGTTGGTGGTTGTTTACTACAATATTTTAATTTGTTTGTGTACCCTATTGATACTGCGCCGCGCGCACTCGCACGCGTACTTGCCTAGTTTTTATTTGTTTAAAACGTACCGTGAGAACCCCGGAGCCCCTAGTTGTCACCGAGACGTCACCTATGACACACCTAGACCGCTTTCGCCGCGTGTGTATCCTGTGAAGCTCCTTACAGACATTTCGAGTGATTGTGGCCTGTGAAGTGTGTGAAGTTACCCCAAAAACCCTGGAGAACTTATGCAGCAGGTGCCTGGCTGTAAGTGCGAAGACTATAACAATTTTCCCCCTGTCATTGTCGCCCTCCACGTGTAATCCACTGCCTTAACTCTCAAACAATTTGGTAGCAGAGCGTAGTTTTTTATTAGGACCCCTTATTAGTAACGTAATTTGTTTAATTGAGAGTTATTTATTTGCTACCTTCCTTTGTAATTTGAAGAAAACGTCTCGTCATATACCTAACCTATTTACAGTAAATTCCTTAATACCATTCGAGTACAACCCCCTTTTACATAAGTGTCGAATAAATCGATTAGCGCGTTAATTACCTACCCTTTGAGTGCAAGTGAGGTGCGCGAGCGCTTTGTTTCCCTATTGATCACGCCATTACCGCGTGACCGCGTGCGAGCTGTTTACGAGTTACGTTTGATATACCCGGTGCATCAGTGCCGTCCCTTACTATTTGTTCCTTTACGCATCCTATTGAAATCTTTTGTGAGTTTAATTTACCTACCTTGTTTCTTGCGATTTAAAGTAAATAAAATGTCGGATACCGAAACCGGCAACGAGACCGTAAGGGCCGTACTTTACACGGATACAGCTGAATACCGTGAAGCTATTGGTGAACTCCGTTATATTAGTGACTGGGTTGATGATTCCCACCGAGTTCTTGAGACCTTTTCCTCCAATCGTATGCGAGCGCGTCTTTCCGACCTACCACTTATGTGCGACAAGTTTTCCGCCGCTTGTTCCAAGCTGTTAGGTAATCTCGATCCTACTATTTATGAACAAGAATATGTGCAAGTTAAGAACGAGATACGCGTAGTAAGGGACAAAGTAGACGACTTAAAAATTAAGTTAGACGAAATACGACCTCACCAATTTGAGACGTCCCGTACTAGCACCCCCTTCAAGGAGAATAAATCCCTGGCTATTGATAACCCGGCTAGTAAATTACCTGACCTACCTATACCTAAGTTTGATGGCCGTCCCGATAGTTGGATCAGCTTTATAGACCAGTTTGATAGCGTGGTGGACAACCAGCCTAGCCTTACCCCGACTTTGAAGCTACACTATTTAGTGGGAGACTTATCGGATGAACCTCGTCAATTGATACAACACCTCAAGATTGAGGCGGGCAATTACACCGTGGCCCGTGACCTCCTAAAACGTAGGTACCATAACCTGCGTGTTTTAGCGGATACCCACATTGCTCAAATAATGATGCTCCCTACTATAACGCCTAAACTTTCCGGGTTACGTGTGTCGTTCCTGAACCCCCTGCTTTCGACTTATCGATGCTTAGAAAGATTGGAACTTCCTGTTAAACATTGGTCGTACCTATTAGTTCACTTATGCCTTGCTAAACTGCCTTCAGAGTTAAAATCGAGATTTGAACGTCGTTATGGCGATAATCCTAATCACCTTCCTACTTTTGATCATCTTATTACCTTTCTTGAGGATGAATGTAGGCACCACGACAATGTAGGTAGTGCTTCTGTCGTTGACACTACTGTGAGCTCCCCTCGTTTGCCTAAACCTAACGCGCGTTCCCCACCTCCTGCGAGAGCCTTTGTTACCTTTGCGACGACATCTAAATGTCACCTTTGTAATAGTACTTCGCATTACTTACGCGAGTGTCCCGATTTTATTCGCCTTCCTACACGTCAACGTGTTACCTTTGTAAAAGAAGCCCGACTATGCTATCGATGCCTGGATAGACACTCCATATCCCAATGCACGCGAAATTACCGCTGTCGCACGTGCCGCCGTTCCAGTCATCACACATCACTGTGTTATAATGACTCCTCTCCTGTGATTTACGATCGCGAGCGCTCATACCGAGACGTCCCGGCCTTAGCTTCAAACCAACCGCGGCAATCCCCACAAAGTCACTTAACGGACCGTGTGTCACCCCCACGTACTGAATGGCACCGTGTTCGTACCCCGCCCCCTCGTGATTCCCTTAGAGCATCACCTCCCCGTTCGGGCGGGCGATCCCCACCTGCACCCAGCGGTAACCGTACTTATAATGCCCCTCTAGGTCAAAGAACCCAGGATGAACGTGCATTTCATCATAAGTACAATGAGGCCCCACAATTCTGACTAGATAGCAGCCCCCCTTCCATACCCGCTTTTACATCTTTACCTCGCAATTCTCTCGTTCTTTTACCTACGGCCTTGATTCATGTTAAAACCTCGTCTGGATATTATGTGGAAGCGCGTGCCTTATGTGACACTGGTGCTCAGGGCTGCCTTCTTACTACTGAGCTTGTTGTTGACTACATGAACTTACCTATCATTCCTTCTCCAGTTCCTGTTCGTGGAATAGGTAATGTTCAAGCTATTAATTCCCCGGGCATTGTATCCTTTTCATTTAAGCCAGTTAATTCTGCCTTTCCAGAAATCTCTACCAGTGCAATGGTTGTTGATGTGATTGCTGGTACCCTCCCAGAGGTAGACTTACCTAAAAGTGTAATTACCTGTACTAAGCACCTCCCTCTTGCTGACCCTTTATTTTACAAACCTGGTACTATAAGTGTACTTCTTGGAGCTGACGTCATTGGTCGCCTTTTAAGGTCCGAGTTGCTTGTGTCCCCTGATGGCCTTACTGCTATCTCGACGATATTTGGTTATGTCCTGTGTGGTCCTGTTTATGGAGGATTTACTGATTTGGAACCCCCCATGACTGGAGTCTCGCTGTCCCAAATAGTTGAAAAATTCTGGAAAATCGAAGAGGCCCCCCAATCTCCAGTTGCGAACCCCTTGGATATAGTGTGTGAAACCTTTTTTAAAGCAACTACCACTCGTGAAAGCGATGGTCGATTTATGGTTAGACTCCCTTTTCTTCATGATCGTCCACCTCTCGGTGATTCTAAAACCAATGCCTTACGGCGATTCCATAATCTTGAGAAGCGTTTGCAAGCCAATCCTAATTTTCGAGAGAAATATATTTCCTTTATGCGTGAGTACCTTGACCTAAACCATATGTCCCTTTCTTCATATGACACGTCCCAGGCTACATGAACCCTAGTGACTGTGCATCGAGAGGTATGTCAGTCACCCGACTGATCGACCACTCCCTTTGGTTTTCACCTTTGTGGTTGACGCAGTCTCCTGACAACTGGCCCGGTATTTCGGAACCTAACCCAAGTAGTGATCTCCCTGGACTGCGTTGTTTGGTAGTCTCTGCCGATGTTCCTACCCCGGATCCCTCATTCTTATTAGAGCGGTATAGTTCTTTGAACAAGCTAATAAACGTGACTTGTCACCTAAGGCGGTTTTTATTTCCTAAATCTTACTTGTCCTACCTGAGCCCTGAGGAACGGAGAGATTCCCTTTGTTTTTAGTGAAAATCGTTCAATTTACCTCCCTTTTTGATGAACTTGATCGCTTACGGCGTGGCGATCCTATCACTAACTCCCTTAGAAAGTTGAATTTATTTCTAGATGACAGAGGCCTGATTCGAGTTGGAGGTCGATTACGAAACTCTGATCTATCCTTTGATGCGCGCCATCCCCTTCTTCTGCCTAAGAATGGTAATTTCGTGAACATCCTTATTTCACATTACCATCGCGAGAATGCTCATGCTGGTGTTAATGCAATTCTTGCCATGTTAAATAGAGAGTTTTGGATCTTGTCGGCACGCAGAGCTATTTCAGCATGTGATTTTTAAATGCCTTCCCTGTTATCGTCTCAAAGCGGCTGTATCTCAACCCTTCATGGGTGACCTACCTAAAGACCGCGTCACGGCTGCTAGACCGTTTGACGGTGTAGGTACCGATTTTGCAGGACCCTTTTTTACCAAAGTCCAGGCCTATAGGAACAAAAGGTTAGTGAAAAGTTACCTGTGTGTATTTGTCTGCCTTTCTACTAAAGCCGTTCACCTTGAGGTTGTGTCGGACCTAACTACTGAAGCCTTTATTGCGGCCTTTTCCCGATTCGTGTCGCGTCGTGGTGTACCCCGCCTAATCCGATCTGATTGCGGTCGAAATTACATCGGTGCCAACAATTACCTTAAAGAGTTAGAGTGTTTCCTGTCTCAAAACCAGGCGGCTATTGGTTCTGAGCTTTCAAAGCGGAACATACCCTGGGTTTTCGATCCTCCTGTTTGCCCTCATTGGGGCGGTCTTTTTGAAGCTGCGGTTAAATCGGCGAAATCGCACCTAAAACGAGTAGTAGGCGATACCCCCCTTACATTTGAAGAGCTGACCACTGTTTTTGCTAAAATTGAAGCAGTTTTAAATTCATGCCCATTGTGCCCACTTTCTCCGGACCCTAATGATGTCGAAGTGTTAACTCCCGGCCATTGCTTAATTGGACAACCCTTAACTGCACTTCCGGAGTACCCTTATAAAGACGTAAAATTGCATCGCCTTACACGGTTTCAGCTAATCCAACAAATTACCCAGCACTTTTGGTCTCGCTGGCATTTAAAATACCTAAATACATTACAAATTAGAAATAAATGGACCTCTCCTTGTGATCCTCCTAAAGTGGGTGAGCTAGTACTCATAAAAGATGACAACCTTCCCCCTTTGCAGTGGCGTCGTGGACGCATTATTAATTTATATCCTGGCCAAGACCAAGTTGTTCGTGTGGTAGATGTTAAAACTCCTACCGGTAGCCTAAAGAGATCTTTGACGAAATTAGTTCGTCTTCCTGTCCAGTGAACTTCCTTTCCTTAGCTTCCTAACCTTCTCGTAAACACTTGACGTGTTTAGGGCGGGCGATATGTTTACTACAATATTTTGATTTGTTTGTGTACCCTATTGATACTGCGCCGCGCGCACTCGCACGCGTACTTGCCTAGTTTTTATTTGTTTAAAACGTACCGTGAGAACCCCGGAGCCCCTAGTTGTCACCGAGACGTCACCTATGACACACCTAGACCGACGAGAGCGCTTACGCCGCGTGTGTATCCTGTGAAGCTCCTTACAGACATTTCAAGTGATTGTGGCCTGTGAAGTGTGTGAAGTTACCCCAAAAACCCCGGAGAACTTATGCAGCAGGTGTCTGGCTGTAAGTGCGAAGACTATAACAATTTTTCCCCTGTCATTGTCGCCCTCCACGTGTAATCCACTGCCTAAACTCTCAAACAGTGGTGTTAACACCCCCGTGCCTCGGAAAGCACATTAAGCCGTTGGTCCTGCGCCTGATCTCTCTACGGTCATGTCGGACTGCCGTCTCACCGAAATTATGAGCGTGAAGGAATAGAGGGTGCACCTGTGTATTGCGCACACACTTGTGCACTATAATATGTCCCGCGCAGTTGGCTAATCTCTGTTGAGATAGGCCGCCGTAGTTGAAATTCGGCTAGGAGGACATTATTATTATTTTTATTTATTACAATCGTAAAGGCAAAAACAATGTGATCCTGAGCAAAAGCGCAGTTTTAATGCGCCAACTATTAGAGCAAAAAAAGAACATTTCAACTGCAAAATCAGTCAACACGCCCACAAGTGAGCACCGGACAATAGGCACGGGAAACTAGTTTGACCCCAAAGAGTTGTCGTATAGTTTCGACGATATGTGGGCCAAGGATTAACCCAGAAGTGGGACGGTTTAAAATATTATTATGTGACAGACGCATGGAAGCTTAGCTTACCTACTCATGACTGTTTAGTGACAGTTGAAATGGGTTGTTTCCTTATTTTTGTAGTACATTATAATTTAATCAATTTACAATCAAGTAGAGGAAGCTTACTGGCGCGACGAGCACTTGAATTCGTAGAGGGACTAACGGAAGTGGTGAAGGACCTATTTCCTTGTGGTCCACCTCGGGCAACGAACCTAACAGCGGTGGTAGGTTCCGATTGGTGCCGCCTGGTAGCTACCACCTTCCCACCTAAGCCCGGCGCCAAGCAGCTTGCTGTGTTTCGGCGTCGGCGAGTAGGAGTGCCAGAACCTTCTGGGTAAGCTCGTTCCACCGTCGACTCTGTCTACGCCACGTCTAGTTTAGTCTAGACTAGGGTCAAGTGGCCCATTTCAAATAAAAAAAAGTTCTCGGTAGCTCAGTAAAGTGGGACTATTTCCCCAGATAATGAAGGGTCGTGGGTTTAATATTTATACCAATATTTTTTGCAACAATTGACTATAGTAACTATGTAACAATAATAACTATTTTTTTATATACACGCTGTTACTTTGCATCCTTGCCATATTTACAGAGGTTACTATATTACGGACACTGAACTAAAATCATTAAAAAAATAGTGACCTAAAATTTTGATTTTTAATCTTGATTATTTAATTTTATCGACAATCTGTTACGCACACCAATAACGATCGTAGCACATACACATCACTGTTGGCTGTTCATCGGCACAAAAGAGCCGCGGCGATTGCGCTCTCTTTCTAACATCATAAACGCCGTCCCTTCTTCTTCTTCTTTTTTTTCCCCCCTTCTTTTATCTCTGTGAATATGGCAAGGATGCAAAGTAACACCGTGTATAATCCCAGTTCATATTTAAATTTCTGGTATGTATACAATAACGAAAAAAAACGTAGTCTGAATTGTTCAGTTTTCACGCTTCAATAAATATAAGCGCAAACTTTTCCCCTCACACTTGACTACGTCACCGCAAAAATGGCTGTCGGAAAGAAAACTCTCAAATCACGCCGGCTTAAATAATTGAGGCCTTCACGCCGTTTGGGGCCTATTGTGGGCCGGCGCGGCCCGTTGTGGGACTAGGGTTCCCAACTTTTTAAATATGATAAATGAAGTAAATGAAATATGACAGTATTAAGGTATAAAAAATAAAAAAACCAGTGGTAGAGCAGTCGGGTAAAAAACCGTATTTTATAATTATTTTCATAATTCATGTAATTTCTTTGCAACGAAAGTAAGATTTGCATACATTTTTTGTAAAAAATAAAATTTTAACTGAAAAAATATTTATGCTACTTTCTTTTATAAGAGAGTCAACTCAACCAAAACCCTTTTACTCCTACACTTAAATTCATCTGGCCAACTATACTGTACGCCTTGCGATCGTGTCTTCAAGTCGAAGTTCGGCTTTGCAAGTCACATTTGAGTCCATCATAGGGACCGATTGAATGTTTAGGAGTCGCCGTCGCCGGATATGGTTTGGACGACATGATGATGATGGATGACTATAAGAGAGTATAGCACTGCTCTTAATAGTATGGTTGGGAACCCTATGGAGGCCGTTGGCGTATCTGCATTCATGGGCCACTGCGCTGGTGGGCCTTGTTATTCAAATATTGGCCCTAGGGATGGCAGTTTTATGATGTTTTGTTTGTGAATCATGATGTCATGTTTTTATATCGCATAATTGAGAGTTTGTTAGTCATCATTAATAACTCGAGCTTTCATCCAAGTCTGATGTGTATTTTCATTTTTATGGATTATCTACGGGTTCTGTCGGGATACACAATGTAATGAATGTGTCTGTAACTGTGCTATTTAGTTTTTTAAGGCTGATGAGCCTATAATTTTATGAAATATACCTCTAATTGTAAAGTTTATAGATTTTGCTTCCCATATCAAAAATATGTATTGAACCATTAATGTAAATGTGTTTTTGTAAGAAAGATGTAACTTTGACGACCATCTTGGTGTAATGTTTCGCGCTCCGGACTACAAACTCAAATCCCGCAAAGGGCAAAAGTCTGTGTGATAAGCACGGGTATTTGTACCTAAGTCATGGTTGTATAAAAGTATGTGTATCCGTTATCATAGTCGTCATAGCACAAGCTCACGCTTAGTTTGGGGCTAGGTAATTAGTGTGTTTGTTGCAACAATTTGTTTATTATTTATTAATCTTTATTGAACAAACAAAGTAGTGAAGCAAATGGCCGATTAATACTAGAAGGCATTCTTTGCCCATTCAACTATTGAGCTTGTTCTTCCTTTGTTAGCTGATTTTCCTCCGTTCAGTTTGTTTTTTGGCTTATTTTTTTCTTGTGATTTTAATTGTTGTCAACTTGTCAACCCTGTAATACGCATTCTGCGGTTGTCGCGATCGTCTCGCATGAATGACATGCGGTGCGCCGAAATTAACGCGAAAGCGACGGAAAAAACGAAGCGAGTAATAAGGGAAGAGTTGTTTCGGGAAAAGGGTGTAAAAATCAGCTGTCAGTTGTCACTCGTGGAAGTTTAGGTTTCATGATGTCTACCTTAGGCTTCAGCCACACCGCCGGCGGGCCACACGACGTATTTGCCCTCTTAGAAGCAATCTGAATACTTACCACTAGACATTAGGCTTCGGCCACACCGGCGGGGGGCTACACACTGCTATTTGCCCGCTTAGAGGCAAGCTGAATACCTACTACTAGGCAACAGACTTCGGCCACACGGGCGCGGGGCACACATTCCAATTGGCCCGCTAAAGGCAAGCTGAATACCTATTACTGGGCACCAAGCTTCGGCCAAACGGGCACAGGCCATACACCGCAATGGGCCCACTTAGAGGCAAGCTGAATACCTACTACTAGGCACCAAGCTTCGGCCAAACGGGCACGGGCCATACACCGCAATGGGCCCGCTTAGAGGCAAACTGAATACCTACTACTGGGCACCAAGCTTCGGTCAAACGGGCACGGGACATACACTGAAATGGGCCCGCTTAGGGGCAAGTTGAATACCTACTACTAGGCAACAGGCGTCGGTCACACGGGCGGCGGGCTAAAGACTGCTATTTGGCCCGCTTAGAGGCAAGCTGAACACCTACTACTAGGCAACAGGCGTCGGCCACACGGGCGGCGAGCCACACACTACAATAGGCCCGCTAAAGGCAAACTTAATACTTACTACTAAGCAACAGCCTTCGGCCACACGGGTGGCGAGCCCGACATCGCAATTGGCCCGCTTAGAGGCAAAGACACTGCGCCAGTCACGTGCACGGCCCTCAGTCACAGATGATTTACAGTATGGCCGAAAACATAAAGGCAATCTGTAATCTACTTCAAGACAACATTTAAGGCGGTAAGTGGCCGGGCCGCACAGGCACTTGGTGTGGCCTGTGAAACAATTTGAAATCTGGAAGATATAGCAAATGTACTCGGTACAAATTGCAACAAGATGTATTAGCAATAAAAAGTATCGTCTAACTTGCTGGCGCTTATCATCACACTTCACACTATATTATTATAAATGCGAAAGTTTGTGAGTGTGTATATTTGTTACTTCTTCACGCAAAAACTACTGAACGGATATGGATGAAATTCGGCACAGAGATAGATTATAGTCTGGAATAACATAAAGGGTATACTTTTTATCCCGGAAAAAAACGCAGATCCTGTAGGATACAGAAATAGTAGTTAACGCGGGCGAAGTCGCTGGCAACAGCTAGTCTCTCTATAATCTGTGATTGAAATATTTATTTTACATTTTCACTAACATTTTCCCTTTAATAGGGTAGTTACCACCTTAAGACAAGTATACTCAAACATCTCTCGAGATATTAATGAAGTAATTAATTTTACAAAGATTCCCTTAATTAGTGTTCAAATTAATTTGCACAGTGAAATAGGGTTGTCAAACGTTGGCGTTTCTGATTTCACGGACATTGAATTATTTCGGATATTCCCTGTTAAGTTTGGCGCTTGTTAAGATTTCAGCAGGATTAAATTAAATAGGATGAAATTACAATGATAGTGGTAGCTCATGAATTAAAGATTTGTTGATGGAAGATGTTGATGGGAATTGTATAATTTGTTGATTATGTCTTAATATTAAAAGGCGCTTTGCCGCTACACCTATCTACCAACAAATGATAACAAGGTAGTTCCAGTTTTAGGTAAGGTAAAACCGAGACTGACGCCCCAGTGGTATAGATTCCCCAATTACTCTAGTTTTGCAAATACATGGCGTGTTATTTTATTTATCTATCGAGTGCCTTTCCAACTACCCCCAAATGGATCGTGTCTCGTCTCTGTGCGGTTGCATGGGATTGCACGCGTGATTGCTTTCGACGACAGAGACGGACGCTTTGATCTTGAGACCGCATCTATTCCGTCGTAATAAAAGCTCTTTTCGGAGTTCAAATGGGTAAACTAACGTGCTGCCAATTGTACAATGGCCAGCCATGAGATGCTACATATATTTTTGTTGCAAAACCGTCCCTATTACCTACATATTATAAAATGATAAGATTTGTACCTCAGTGTTTACCTGCTGTCGTCCGTGCATCTTTGTCAATGGATGAATCTATGGCGGAACGACATTCGTGTGCGAGTCCGATTCGCACTTGGCTGTTTACGTATAAATCTAATGTATTTCAAATATCCGAAAGTTATATACATATTACTTGGTATGCTTCAGATTCCGAAAATTAATTGATCTTATTCCTCCGAACACTTCAGTCTTCAGACATAAGTCGATTCTCGTGAACAACTCGTATCTTTATCGATTCTCGAGTTAGCGATAATTTAATATCTTCATTAGGCCGTCCTTAACTAGTTAATTACTTAATATTTTCCTGGTAAGTGCTACTTGAAAATTAATACCTACCTATCCTCAGTGGAAGGAGTTCTCGATAAATTATTAGGTACGTAACCTAACTCTTTCTTTGTCCTTATAATCTAATTTTCAAACTTCACGTAATGTGTAAATAAAGACCCTTTAAGAATTACCGTTTATTATACATATTTAAATAAGAATTGTTTGACACAATCAAAATAATTTTAATTTTAAACCAAGAATGGCTAGTAAATTCGTATTCGAAGGATTTTAGGCAATATTGCTTACCGACTAGGAAGAATTTAGCTTAGCACTTATTAGGGATACGTATTTTGAAAATCCGTCAGCAAAACTATTCGTGTTTTGAATATAAAAAAAAATTTTTTTTCTCTGTTCCCGAAACCTTTATCAATTTTCTTTGTGCTTTTTAACTCGCATGCATCATGACCACATTTCACAGCATTGGACTGAATTCCAATGTGTCCTGTCTAAGATTAATCTCTCTCTTTCTCTGCTAATCAAACGAAAAGAGACAGCCTTTATTAATTTAGAAACGTCAGACTAAACACAGAACATTGGAGTCAAACCCATTCTTACTTTCTGTAACACTCGTATTGTAAATAACATCATTGTAAAGCAAAACCCCTACCATCCTTTTTCTTTTCCTCAACGATCTCATCGTTCCTAACAGGCTAGCACGCAGCAAATTGCGTATCAGCAAACTGTCCCTAACAAGCTCTGGATATACCTGCAAATCCGAAACCCGTCGTAGGGCTGCCTCGAAAAACTTTTCTAATACTAAAACTACTTGTAATCATGGGAACTTCATATAGAATGCCAATATTTCCAGGTTAGATCGTTTGCCTAAAAAACCTAGTTATTTTCAAGTATTCCGTTAGCTATAAGATTTACTAACGTCATTACATAATTACGAGTATTCGGTATGTAAAGTAAATTTTAAGGTACTTATATGTTTTATATTTTTTTCTTGAAGTAAAGACTAAATAAAATTAAGAAAGTGATTTAAGTATTTTGACTTTTTATTCAGTAGTTCATCATCATCATATCAGCCTATTGCAGTCCACTGCTGGACATAGGCCTCTCCAAGACGGCGCCAACTTTCAGTAGTTATTTTGTAATTAATTATTGACAATTTATACTTGTGACGTTTATAAGCATGCCTATGACGAAATTCATATTTACAGGATTGTCTTTAAAAGCTAAAGTTTCTCGATTGCAAACTCTCACACATGCAAATAGTAACGTCATATGTCGGTTTCCGGTGTATTAAGAGGGCAAATTAAGGATTAATAATACCCCTCATTTTCGTAAAAATGAGCCTCATCTTTCAATTTATGTGGTTTAGTGATTATGGGCATAAAATCCTTAAATAGTTTTGAAATTCATAGTTTTTTTTTTTGAAACAGGAATTAAATCGTATCTTATTTACTTTAAGTTGACAACCTTATTTCCTGGATTTGCGAACAATGGCCGCCTTCCCGGCTTTCTCTACGGTAACGCCGCGCCGCACCTCAGAGCCGTCACCGCACGGTCAGTTTTACGTGCGAAGCGGACAGACTAGCACGCTTTATAGTCGCAGTAAAACCACGCAATGAATAGAGAATGATCTTGCGTCTTTGTGACTCGACTTTGAATACAAAGGGACGGACACAAACAGTTTTACGACCCTTTCTCCTGCTTTTTAGCCAGTGACAGGGATTTTTACGTGAACGAAGGGGTTTATGTCACGTTATAGTTGTAGACCTTTAAATTCAGACGGTATCTAGGCAATTAATCTGCTTGATTTCCGTAAAACCTTCGTGTTTTCTTGAAACAGCTTTTATCATATTAAATGATCGCGTTCAGGAAGCTTTTACGAAGTTCATTAGAATCATAATGAGTCTCCAGACAACTTATCCCCGGAGAAAAAAGACCTCGCAAACATAATTCTTTCGGTTGTACTTTATGGACGTGTAATAAGGACCTTTTTCGCTTGTTTTCGCATTTTAGAATGTTTGGATGGTATAATCAGTAGGACAGACGAGCTTTTTCATTAAAATGACGATACGGTCCTCGAGCCACAGTACAGAAAAAAGTGCCCTTCGATCTTATTATCAGATTTTTACCAAAATCCGAGTTCTGAGTTATTTAAACGGTGGTTTATCTATCCATGTCTGGCCATCGAATAAAAAAAGCTGTCTAAGTGCCTTAGAAACGGGGCATTAGTATTTTATTAAATGGCCAAATGAATACCAATTAGCTCCAAACTTGCGTGCGCGACCGTCCGGCGGTCGCTTGAGGTGCAGGGGGCGAGGCATACTAGATGTCAGCGGGGACTGGTAGTGTTGTGGGGAAGGGGATTTCCTATGAGCCAGTCGCGTGCGATTGGCGCTTCCTCGCCTCCCTCACGTCTTGCGGGGCGCAGGAGCGTCGCACATATAGCACACTACCTAAGTCCTGTCTCTAATGGAATGGCTGACTTTTTCCTTGCTGTGCCATGTCCCGGGTTTCGCTAATGGCTCTGGTTATGGTTATTGGCCTATTTAGAAGTTGGCCGACCCTGGGCAAATGATAAAATTTCGCGCTTCATATTTAGAGCCCGATTATATCGGAGTCGTTTCATTAGGCATGCGTAATTTTGTACTGTGGCCGCTCTTTGAATTGATATACAGTTACATGGCCAGTGTAAGGGGATATCCCTTGCCCTCATTAAAAAGGGGTAAATTCTTTATTTGGTATCAGAAAATGGTATCAGATTTTATTTGAAAATGAATATAGACCCAACAAGGGGACCCAACCAGACCCAACGTCCCAATCTTAACCCTACCACTGCTTCGGGACAATTGTGGGCTAGTGCTGAGAAGAATAACCAAGAAACTCAGTCACTGTTGTCATAGCCTTTTTACAAAGTTTTACAATTGTTTCTTTCATACAAGTCATCATCATCATCCATACATTCCTCATGAGAGATAAATTGTCCGAGAAATTCGTGCGCGACCTTCCTGCGGTCGCCAGAGGTGCGGGGGGCGAGGCACGCTAGACGTCAGCGGGTGACGGGTGATGTTGCGGGGAAGAGGACTTCCTTTGATAATCGCGTGTGATTGGCGTTTCCCCGTCCCCCGACCGTCTTGCGGGGTGCAAGGAGGGTCGCGCACGAACTTCTCGGGCTATAGTATTCATTTCATTATCATCCCGTTTGCTGTACCAGCATCTGGGTCCCGGGTATTAAACAAATTATTTGTTTAAAGTGGTGATTGGTAGAATTTTAGCACAGAAAATTTAATCAATATCCTATACAAACTAGCAATGACCACAAAGCAGATGTAAAGGTCGCACCTGGCTGTTTAGTTAAGTATTGAAGCACTTAGCTGTTAATTGCTGTGACGAAATCCGGATATGTCCTGCCATACGACATCCACAGTAGACTATTCTCCTGCCACCGTTTCTGACCCATCTTTCTCATCTTTGCAGACATCCCGTACCTGGAGTTGGCGGAACCGGAAGAGGGCTACCACGGCCTGATCCGCGAGAACGAGACCCTGGTGGAAGTCACGCCAGCGATAAGGGCGCGGGGGCCTCTGTGCTCCTTCCTCATACTGAACAACAAGCACCATGGGGAGGCGCCTTTTGAGGTACGTAGATAATGACACCATCTAGAGGTAGTCAACATCTCCATCGTTATCAGCCGCAGGGCGTAACGGTGTAAGTTCTTTAATTTTCCAAAGTGAACTATTACTAGCATACTAGCCTGTACTACTACTAGGCTAGTAGCCTGCATATACAGGGTGTCCCGTTGATGAAGGATAATCCTTTAGGTACTGATTAGTTACGTCATGCCCTATTATGACAAAAATCAAGTAAAAATATTTACCATTTTCGAGATATAAATATTTAATTATTTTATGGCTACTTCTACAATTATTGACTTTTAAAAGTCTCTTTCTATTTTAATACTTTCTTATGATTATTCCAAACACCTAATACAATAGTAACTTATCTTAGTGAGGCTTCCAAAAATAATAAAAACGCAAAATCAAAATTTCAACACTTAAAAGTGTTGAAATTTTGGTTTTGAGTTTTTAAGACTTAAAAAAATTGGCACAAATTAGAGCATGATGTAACTTATCTGTACCTAAAGGAATATCCTTCATTAACGGGGCACCCTGTATAGTGTGATCATGCAACTTTAAAAAGGCGTCTGTCTATCTTGCCGGTGGCTCCCTACGCTACTCTTTTGATCAGAGGTCTCCAATCAAGAACCTTTCTGACCCCACGGCCATCAGTTCTTCACGCTATGTGCTCTGCCCACTGCCACTTACTGATGACTTACAGACGCAAGGCTATGACCGTTACCTTAGTTCTTCTACGTATCTCATTATCTGGGGTAGGTGACCCTAAATGGTATAAAGCCAGATTTGTCTAGCTTATTTCTACCAAAGTAGCAACATCTTACTTTGTTTAATCGATGGATTCTGTAGTCCAGAGATTACCTCCTGCAAATAAACTTACAAGCCTCTCCCAACCCATTCAATAAACAGCTTCAGAATTATTTTTTTAATGTTTCTCTGAAAACTGAAGGGTAGGATTAGGTTTTATCAAAGATAAAATATTTTTTTATTTATTTTGAGTCGTCCATTGTTGTGTGTCCATCCAATTATGTGATGCGCAATATTGACAGCCTGGTGTACGTAGCAGTACGGGCAACGTAAACATGAAAATTGCCTATATCATCTAGGCAATTTTCATGTTTACGTTTAAATTAATTGAGCCTAATATTGATAACCCACCCATAATAGCCACCCAAGCACAACACCAATTAATGAGGTGAAGTTGAGGATTTGTTAAAATTTGAGTAAAGAGTGATGATACCATTTTTTTTATTTGGATTACAAAATCCACAGCTCTTAATATGATAACATGTAAGACTTACATCCAATGACAGATTTACATTTTATATACTATATTTTAAGTAACGGTCATCAGATAACATTACGTGTATTATTGTTTTCATTATTGTGTATTAATGTCTCTCACTGTGTGTGTGTGTGTGTGTGTGTGTGTGTGTGTGTGTGTGTGTGTGTGTGTGTGTGTGTGTGTGTGTGTGTGTGTGTGTGTGTGTGTGTGTGTGTGTGTGTGTGTGTGTGTGTGTGTGTGTGTGTGTGTGTGTGTGTGTGTGTGTGTGTGTGTTAGATATCACTTTCACCGATTATTCTAAGTACCTCTTTTCTTTTCTGATCCTTGATTTCTCGCCACGTCTATGCAACAAAACTACATTCATATTTATTTTATTTTTCCTTCTATCCTTGTATGTTGGGATAAACAACCGTGCTTTTGCATTTAAAGTATCTGCTGTTCTACAAAATTTAAATTTTAAATGCAAAAAGGGTCCTTTGAATCATAGACTGAAGAGCACTGAAGACTTTGCAAACTTTTAACTATCCCCAACATATATTACAGAGCAAAGGCCTCTCGAAAACCCAACATAACTCCAATTAGGTATTCTGAAGTCGGCCACTTGTGCGTTCAATTTGCAAAAGTGAACCCAAGGCTATTTTTTCTTCCTTTTACTTTACTTTAAATACATTTTTTTTTTCAAAAGTTTCCAAGATCTTCCGTCATCCATTACATCTGGGAAGTTCGGCCATTTTGCAACGAATAGTAGATTTTATTTCTGAAAACCGCATATTGATATTTCAAAAACGTTTTTTTCCTACAAGCTTGATGATGGTAACGAAAACGCAGGTTCGATTTCCGTTTTTAATAAAAATATTTTATAAATATGACAGCTAAAAACTGGCAATAAAAAGTTTATGACTTTTAAAAACGGAGCATCGGGTTTTTTATTGAAAAAAAAATGCCAAATACATTTTCTACAGCGAAAAACATATGTTACAAATATTAGTACCGGTGCTGTGATTCGTACTAAGTTTGTATTAAAATATTTTAGGGCTAAAAGCTTTTTTAGATTGCTGTTATAGTTTTTTAGTAAAATAAGTAACAGGAGCTGTTTTCAACTAACTTGTTATTGAAATAGGGATGGTTTTCAAATGGAACTTTTAGCTTATAACCTGTTTTTTCTGACTGATATTTCGGCACTTTTACAAGCATTATTAGTGAGAACGATAAGGCCGCCTTAAATTGTACATGTTTCTTGTGTAATTTTTTGTACTTTTTTTCTATTATGTTGTGCAATAACGAGTTATCTATCTACGTAACTGAGTTCTGGTTCCGTCCTGAGTCCTGTTCTATTTTACAACATATTTTGTCCTTCTCTTCGATTCGAATTTGGCAGCCCTAGCAGTACCTAGTCTATTCCTGACAAAGCGCTTGCCGTAACATGAGATCGATTGACACGTCTTTACGAAGTCGGATAAAACACAAATATCGTACTTAACGTTGCTTAACGATTAAGTTGTTAAGTTTAACTGTAAAACTCCTTAGTAACATTGTATCTGGCAACTTCGTTGTTGCATTCTTCAAGCCATTTTCCTTTGGCTCCAATCCCCGACTATAAATCACTGTAGTTTCGTACAAACCTGCACAATTTGCATGTTGCAAACCAACCGAGCTCTGTTAGGCCGACGGAAAACAAACTTTACGACTTAAGCAATAAATATCAACTTGCATTGCATGCATATTGTCGTCCCGGTGCGCTTAAGCTGCGGCTTACCTGGAGCGTGGCTTTTAGGGCACAAATAATTTAATTAAAATTTAGGTTCTTAAAAACGTTTACTTTCGACGGCTTAGAAAATAACTTGTGTGTTTTGTTCATGAATTCAATAAATTGCAGTTAATAAATTTCCGATAAGTCACATCACAAGATGTGTTTATGCTTTTGTAAGAGAGATCGTAATTAAATTACCGCATAATGACTTGTAAAACATGAATTGCGTTATTGAAACAAAAAATGGCGAAGATACTTTATTATACAGCGTAAGTGCTTATACAACCAGTAAACTTTTGTACACTCTCCGCTAATCTAAAGCCACAGCTCTAGCTTTCCCAACTATTCCAGGGTGCGTGGGTCATCTAGATTTACAGCGCAGCATTACGTGACGTTTTGAAATGCAGATGCCGCTGCAGGCGCCCCCGTGTGCGCTTTATGTGCTTCTGTCGCAATATTTTAGTTCCTCGTACACTATCTAGGTGTACTCGTACTCCATATCCGGCAGAGTCAACTAAAACAAGCTGCATGCCGCAATGATAAATAATAGATATAATAGATATAAGCCTACGAGTAACACGCACACAAGCTTAAATTCCATATACACAAAAAAACAATGATAGTAAAACTATCAGGGACCATAATTGTGTGTATAAATAATTATAGTTATTTTTAAAGACCACTAATGTCACTATTGTTTTCTAATGCCATAATTATTATTGTAATGATAGTGAAACGTGTGGCCATAGCCTTAGCGATTTCCACTAATTATTAGTTAAAATTTTCGTTAGCTAACCTAACCTACTGTATGTTGTTGTCCATTCTTATTTTATTATTTTTTTCCATCTATTTTATTTAACAAAATTCGTTCTTCTACCCTCGACGCTGCTGTCAAGCCATGGCCTTACGCCACTCAGGGTACAGGTGTCGTTTAAATTTATTGCTCTACCGCTACAGGAATACCTACGCGAATTTTTTAAAATTTTCTTTACTATCTGAAATTACATATTTCATGCCCACACAATAATAATACTTCATCAGTCGATATATAAATTATTTACTTAGGTAAAACGTTTTCCTTAATAGCTGACATATTAGTTACAACAAATATCTTATCGCACGGTAGTAAATTTTCCCTTATTTCTCTATACAAACACTCCCGCTTTTAAAGTTCTGGAGCATTTTTCACCGTGAAACAAACTCCAGTTTTAGGGCAAAATAAAAGCTAATATCTCACATGAATTATGGTGTCTGGACACTTATAATATTTGAAGCTATGTGCTGTGTATCCTTTTAATGGTTAGCGCACTTAGCCAGTGCAGTTTTGTGTTCAGTAGTTTCTGCAGTTATACAATTATGAGAGAGGTTCTCGGGTTCATTTCTTAAAATATAAATAACTAAAAATTTACTTACTTATGTCATAAGTCATATTTCCTAAATAATGACATAAGTCATATTTCCTAAATAATAAATTTTTAGTTGATAGTTTGTGAGCCCTGCTGTCAAAAATATCTGAATGGCTAAAAATACCATAGACGTTAGGGTTGTATTTGAATAATAACTACGAGTATAAGAAAATGTATCGTTTGTTTATTCTGTAAAGAGTTATAGGCACGCTCATGGATTTGATAAATTTTTACTAGAAAGCTTAACTAATTGTATTTGTTTAAAAGTTAAATATTATGCGTTACAAAAACGAAATGGTATTTATTACCATTTATTCACCAAATTCTATCTTGCTGAGATGTCTAATCAAGGTTCTTGTCAATAAACTTTAAACATCTCAAGACCTGGTTTTAGGTATCAAATCTTCCAAGAAATCTAGTAAATAGTACCATTATCAGGCCTGTGTATCTTCCCGCGTAGGTAGCAAAAACGTACCTACGCGCGGCAACCCCTAGGTAAGGGCCTAAACAAGTTGGGTGTCGCTAGCCGGCAGCGACACGCTCCCGCGTTTTATTCACCGGCGGTGCGCGACACTAGGTTGCTGGTTGGACGAGCGTGAATAAAGTCCTAGAAAGATGCGCTAGATGGCGTAAGTAGCTTCTTGTGGCAGTCAACCCTATCGCGTTGCGTTATCACGCATAATACATAATACACTAAATAATACATATATATAAATATATATATAATACACTAAACCTATTTAGTGACGTACTATCGTACGTCACTAAATAGGTTTAGTGTATTATGAATCATATTCCAGAGTTATAAGAATGAAATTATCTTGCAATGTATTTCTGTAGGTGTCTTCACAAAAATGTGCTTGAGTCTGAGGCGAACTGAATTACACCATATCGTTGACAATATTGAGTAAATATTTCTTTGAATTTCATTGCAAAGTCATACTTCTGTACGTAGTACTAGTACTTATTCTGTGCCATTATACTGTGTGTGGTGTGCAATAAAGTGTTCCAATTCAAATGTATTTAAATTTGTATACAACTAGCATAGTATAAATATAATTATATCGTAAACTGCTTTACTTCGAATCACATCAACATAAACACCAACTGGCTTTGTCGCCCAACAAGACCCAAACTGTTGGCCGTTTAGCAAGTTCGCCACTACTTCCTAGTTCACAGCACTTTATTGAGCCCCTTAGCTGCTCCGGCTTTTTTAATATTCCGCTCGTGTAGCGTTTTACGTAGCGGCCATTTAGCAGGGCCGGGTTGAGGGTTGGCAGGGCCCATGATGCAGAGTTGGCCTACAAGTCGTATTGTGACTCGGAAAATGATAGTCACACAAATTAATTTTTAAAACATCTCTCTCATTGGACATTTAGAGTGAAAGAAAGTCTATAGTCAGAACATAAAACACACTACGGGTTATGAGTATCTTACGGCTTGTGAAACCACCTTAATATTTTACATTACATTCTTAGATAGGTATAGGTATAGCGGCAACCAGGCAACGCGTCAAGGTAAACAGTTCGCGAAAACAGCTTTTATTTTATTACTTATGGAATAGAGTGTGTCTCACATGTGTGTATTGTTTAAATTTGTAACCTGATAAATACCCAATATGTAATTATTATGTAAAATTGTTGGTAGAATTCATTGCAAATATTCAGCACTTAAGTCTTTTATTTAGCGTTTGTAAGAGATGTCTTTCTAAATATTTGTTATGATGACTTAATTTAAATCTAAAGACAAATTATTTCGTTTCTTTTTTACAGTGCTTTTCATTAGTTCGGCCCTGTTTTAACTTGAAAGTTGGCAACTCCAGCGGCGGAGTTAGAGCTGCCAATAACTTGCAACTTAGCCTCCAATAGTTTTTCACAGACATTGTAGTTCGGTGAAGATATTGCGATTTTAAAGTAGGTAGATTCTTTTAAACTGATGCTCGCAAATAGTCGATAGTGTTGATGTTTTATTTACTTTTTGATTTACTAGAACCTAGTGTGACTAGCTTAAGCCTCGGGATTAGAACCCGCAGATACTGGATTTTGAAAGAAAGAAATAAAATACTTTTTGCTTTGCTTAGTGGACAGTTACTTTGTCCAAATGCACCACTCATGTACCACTCACCAAAAACGGGAGCATCAATTAATAAAAATCATGGTAGCTACCACCCTCCCACCGGAGCCCGGCGCCAAGCAGCTTGCTGTGTTCCGTCGGTGAGTACCAGAACCTGGGTGAGCTCGCTTCATCGTCGACGCTGTCTTACGCCACTTCTGGTTTAGTCTAAAGAGCAAACCTATTAATCCGAATTTAAAAAAACAGTCACACGCGTATTCTACAATGGACTTAAAAAGCAAGTGAAATGCGATCGAATCAAAGCCTCATAGGCGTTCGTTGGTTGCTAATTAAAATGGCTTACGATTGAAGCCTTTGTTCAGCTACAGCCAATCAGCCTGCATCCTTACAACAACTGATGGAAATTCAGTAGTCTCTGTAGTAGCTGTCTCACTGGCGCAGCAAGCATTTACAGATATTCGTCGACTGACTAACGTCCTCCGTATCTAAGTTGGTAGAGCATTCGCCCTGATAGCAAAGTGTCATGGGTCAAGTTTCACCGGACGACATGGTCGATCAATATTTGTGCTGAATTTCCTTTTGTGTTCGTGCAAAGAAATTGCTTAAATTATAATTAATTATAAGTAGTCTCTGTTTTAATTATAGGTTGAGGTACTTACTTAAGCTAATGTCCGCTGGTCGGGATTATCATTTAGGCCAAGCTTAGATTCTGGCTACAAAAGTAGTGGTAACTTGTGTGGGAAAGTTCCCTTCTGTTATTACTTTTTGTCCATGTCCACAAAAAAGGGATATGAAGTAACTAGTCCCTGCCTCTCCTGGCTACATTGTACACTAACACTACTCGTAGCTAAGGAGATGCAAGGCATATCTGATTAAATTCAGCTACAAATGCTTTTTTTGGTCGAAACGCCTGTATGTGTTGGTTAAAACTGAGGTTTTTAAACGGTTCTAGGTTTGGCTCAAACATTAGGTAACAGAATAATAAATGTGGTAGTCATCATCAAATTTAAGAGCTAGGCTCTTGTCGGTGGAGTTTTTTCCATTCCTCTCTGCTTTCCGCCCTTCTCTTAACCTCCTGATACGACCCGACATTTATCTTTTCTTTTATTTGCTGCATGTAGCTTATTCTTGGTCTTCCTCGCTTCCTTTTTCCTTCTATTCTTCCTTCTATTATCGTTTTAACAAAATTGTCGTGTCGAATCAGGTAGCCTAGCATTCGTCCCCTCCTACACTCTATTGTTTCCATCAATCTCCTTTTTTCCCTAACCATAGACAAAACTTCTTCATTTGTTTTCTTCTCCGTCTAACTTATACGCTCCATTCTCCTCCAGCACCACATCTCGAAGGCTTCCAGTCTCTCTCTGTCCCTCGTTGTCAATGTCCACGCTTCACATCCATAGAGGGCTATACTTCAAATGTACACTTTAACAAGTTTTTTGCGAACTTTGCTTGATATTCTGGCCTTGAGCAGGTGCTTTTTTGCATTATAAGCTTGTCTTGCCATCGCTATCCTTGCTTTTATATCTGGTGTACATCTGGAGTCACTAGTTATCAAGCTACCTAGATATTTGAAGGTTTTAACCTGTTCTATTTTTGTGTTATTTATTGAGATAGGGCTATATTTTTCCTTTTTAGAAGCAATTAGTGTTTTTGTTTTATTTATGTTAATTTTGAGACCAAATTCTTTAAAAATAGTGTCCATTTCTGTAACCAGTTCTTCCAACTCCAATCTGTTTTCTGCAATGGCTGCAATATCGTCGGCAAAACGAATGAATTTAAATACGTCCCCATTAATTTTGACGCCCCCCTTTTTTGATTCCGTTATTCTGCGTATCGCACATTCTATGAATAAATTAAAAATTTGCGGTGAAAGTGGACATCCCTGCCTAACTCCCTGTCTTATTTTTGCCTTTCCGTTTTCCTCTCCTACTTCTATTACCGTTTCTTGGTTTTTATATAATTCATAAATAATCCTTCTGTCTCTATAATCCAATCCAGCTTCTTTGAGTACTTCCATCATTATTTTCCAATTGACCTTATCGAACGCCTTTTCTAAGTCGATAAAAGCTATATGTGTGTCCATGTCAAAATCCAGTCTCCTGTCTATTACCAATCTCAAAGCTAGTATCGCTTCTCTGGTTCCCTTCTCTTGCCGAAACCCATATTGATCCGGTCCCAAAAAGCACTCTGTTAACGGTCTTATTCTGTTCTGAATTATTTTTATTAAAATTTTACTTGCCTGTGAAATAATACTTAGTTTTCTATGTTCTTCGCATTTGAGTGTGTTTGCTTTTTTCGGTAGTGTTACAGTCTTGCTTAAATTAAAATCTTGAGGTATTTTGCCTGTTTTATACATTTCTTGAATTAAATTAAAAATTTCCTCTTTCAACTGATTGCAAGCTGCATATTTAACCATCTCAATATAAATATTATCAACTCCTGCTGTTTTTCCGTTTTGAATACATTTCAAAGCTATTTCGAATTCTTCTTTCAATATCAGAGGTCCCAGTTCTAAAGTATCTACATCTTCTTCTTTTTCCATATAGCTTTCTGACATCCCTTCTCCTGAGTAAAGCTCTTCTATGTACTCTATCCATCTTTTAACAATTTTTTTAGAGTCCATCAGTATTTTCCCATCTTTATCTAATATAGCTGTACTTCGTCTCTTATGTTTCTTGTCCATTTGTTTAATTATATTGTAGGCTTTTTCCATTTTCCCCCGTTTCATCATAAACTCAATTTTATTGCATTTCTCTTCCGTATGTTCTTTTTGGTTGCTTAAACATTGTATTTGTAATAATCAAATCATTTTCTTTACAAAATTGTACTAGTCTGTCCCCTCTCTCATTTCTCTTTCCCAACCCAAAACTTCCTACTGAGTTTTCTTCCTTTCCTTCACCGACCACCGCATTGAAGTCACCCATAATAATCAAACTATCTGTATCTTTAACTGTATCTAAAATTGAATCTATGCTGTCATATATCTCTTCTATCTCTTCATCTGGGTGGCCACTCGTGGGCATATAAACTTGCAATAAAGTAATATCAAATGGTTTAGCTTTTATCTTAACTGCTGTTAATCGGTCACTAAGGTGTATGGTATTTTCTATGTTTAAACCCCATTTTTTATTTAATATTATAGCGGTGCCATTAGATCCTTGTTTCTCTCCTGTATATATAACTCTATATTCACCACTCCAAAAATCTCCACTTCCTATCTTACTTCAGCTAATCCCAGTATATCAATTTTGAGTCTGTCCATTTCCATCTTTACTTCTTCTCATGCTAGAGCCGGGGAAATTAGAAGAAGTAATTAGAAATGTGGTAGTAAGGTGAGTTAAATACTAAAAAGTGAACCTTCTGTACCTGCCGCCATTGTGCCTGGATCGCTAATAAAATTTAAAGAACTGGGCTCTCTATGGACGCCATTAGCAATGCATGTTTTTGTTCCGCTAGCGATTTATCTCCGTTTGTAGTTCCGGCGCAAAACCGGTAATGACCGCGGACGGACGGATGTTGCATTTAGAGTTTTGGTAAGAACACATTTTTTGCTTTTACTATAACCATTTTGTATAAAACTCTGAGAACTAGCCCAAGAGTGGACCGTAGCAAACCACTCCATCTATCGACTTTGAGTAGTTAGCAAAAGAACATGAAGTTTGACAGATTTTTGACATCCCAGCCGGGCAGCCTAAGTTCACATCCTCACAGCAAATGTTATGACTTAGGCTGCCCGGCTGGGATGTCAAAAATCTGTCAAACTTCATACGAAAAACAATGGTTCTTGTAACAGATCAGAGGTAGAGGCTTGCGTCAACAAGCCGCATGCGGCTCTGGTGGTATGAAATGGGCGGATGCGGCCATGACGCATCTCTTGGAAAGGGTTCCATACACTCCTATGGTTCCAAGATAGCCGCGCGGCAACCGGAGCCTACCTTAACGCTTAAATTAAGATGGTGCAACTTAGCCTCAAAGCTAGTCTGAAAAGGTTAGTCTGTCTAGGTAGAACTTCCTATCCCTTTTTAGGGTTCCGTACCCAAACGGTAAAAACGGGACCCTATTACTAAGCCTGTCTAATTACTAGCACTGTCTGTTTGTCTGCCCGTCTGTCTGTCTGTCTGTTACCCGGCTGTATCTCATGAACCGTGATAGCTAGACAATTGAAATTTTCACAGATGATGTATACCCGTTTCCATTATAACAACAAATACTAAAAACAGAATATAATAAATGGGGGGCTCCCAAACAACAAACGTGATTTTTTTGCCGTTTTTGCTCGATATTAATAATGGCAACAGGTAGATGCTTGAATAGTTCACAGAATATCAATACGCATATTCACTTTAAAAATAAATAATTAAATTAAAATAAAAAAGTAGGTATTTATGGGGGGGTCCCATACAAATTAGTTTTTTTTTCGTATTTAAAACTAAATAAAGGTCATAAAACTACTGTTGTTTTATAGATAATGGTACGGAACCCTCCGTGCGCGAGTCCGACTCTCACTTGGCTGGTTTTTTTTCCATGAAAGTATTTTTACAATTTTCCGTCTACGAAACTTATGTCGCATAGGAACGGCAGATGTGCAAACGTCTGCGAAACTACGCAATCTGTGCAACATCGATCGCTATTCAAGAATAGCCTCGCTAGGGTTGGCAACATTCAGATTTGAAATGGTTATTGAAAAGTCCTCTTATCATTATATTTTTTTTATTTATAACTAGCAACGTGCCCCGACTACGCCCAGGCGCAATTAAAAAAATATATCCTTACCCCGTGTGCATGTCACTCTGGAAAAATATAGATACGAGTTGCATTGAAATTTTAGTGGAATAAAATATTCGGCCCACTATTTTTTGAGTTAATTTTTTACAAACGTTCTTACAAAATAAGTATCTTTGGTCATTATTATATGTATAAGTATACATGTATAATTGGATTAATAATACGCCCGATAGTGATAAGCTTTTATTAAAATCAATCTAAAGATTCGATATTGCACTTGACAAAAGGTAAGGAGACATGTTCTGGCCCCATATGGGCCATAATTGATTGATATTTTGACGTTCATAAGTGGCATTTTGTGTCCTAAATTGAATTAAGAAGGCTTTGACTTTGACCGCCCAAGAACCTGCATTCATCACATAACAACACTCGACCACCCAGACGGTTGCAAAGCCTGTCCAAAAGCTAAAGAATACTATCTAAATGTTATTTATTCATTAAGTAATAATACATATGATCAGTTCTTAATTAGATCTAAACTAAATAAAATCCTACCCTAAGCGCTAGTTCAGACACAGCGGGAACGGACGTACCCGCGCGATTAACCGCGCGGGTACGTCTGAACGATTACTTAATAAGTCATACAAATAAGACCCGCGCGATTTCCATGCGATTCTGAAATCGCGCGGTTCCCGCTGTGTCTGAACTAGCGCTAATCCTAGAACCACTAGTAACCCTACCGTAGACGTCTCCCCGCGCCCGCGGCGGTATTCTCTAAATTGCACCCGTTTTATTTTTATCGGCTAGTTTCCGCCGCGTCCGGACTCTTTGCAGTTGCACTTGTTAACGTTGTTATGTTGCCGTTCTGGCAGAGAATAATGACATCTACCTGCAATGTAACGCGAAATTCGTGCTCCGAAATAACAATGTCTGGCTGTCAGACGTTACTTCGTTGTGCGGTGTTAGTAATTCACGTTCGGGATTATATTTTATTTACTAAATAATTCTTTTACGAATTTTTATTTATTTGGACATAAGGGATACCCATCTGTCCACAATGAGACTTTCAGGTACTTATTTCTGGAATTATTTTAAAGGTGTGTGTGAATTCATGGTTTTTTCAAACGGTTTCCATATCTTTTGTTAGTTCGTTTTTTAGTACAACAAAATCAGAAAACTACTTTTTCTTTTAATACGCATAATAATAATTCAAATCAATTTATTATAACTTAGTTTTTCGTTTTAGTGTAGGCATAAACCCTAAGGAACAATTTTGACCTGTTGCATTGGCGTGATAAGCTGGGTGTCTAAAAAGTCTGGGAAACCGTAAATAGGACCAAGGAAACACCCTAAATCGTGCAGAGTAAAAAAAGGGTTTGGCTTTGCTCTGCAGTGGCTTATACACACAATCATAATAGGCCTTTAGTCGATAGCAGATCATTCAAACATTGTCTTGTCTCGAAGACATGCACATATTAAAGAGAGCACGAACAAACGAATTCGTGAGGAAATCTGCACATTCAGGTAACTGAATGCGTTACCATGATCCAAACTGGTCAGGTTCCCCTTAACAGGGTCACGGAGGTCAGATGCCAGTCGCTCCACTGTAATTACCTGATCCACCAAATCCAGCGGACTCTGGGCTGTCGCGTGCGAGTGCACAACCGGGATAACGTTAGGATGATGATATGCAAGCTAATCTTCGATCGGCAGATTCTGCCACACACTCCGCAGGAAGGCTCTTATAACTGATGCTAATAGGTTTTGTCTCTCTCCAGATAATGGTGATAGACGAGAACGAAGCCAGGCTGCGCGTGCGCTTCCCGCTCAACTGCGAGAAGCGGCGTAACTACAAGTTCGACATCGCCGCGGTCGGCTGCGACGGGTCCTACTCCAACACGTGAGTATCCATACTAATATTATAAATGCGAAAGTGTGTCTGTCTGTTTGTCTGTTACCTCTTGAAGCTTAAACCACTGAACCGATTGAGATGAAATTTGGTATGGAGACAGTTCGAGACCCTGGAAAGGACATAAACTACATTTTGTCGCGATATAAAAAAATTAAGGGGGTGAAATGGAAGTTTATATGGAAAATCCAACTCTTGCGGGCGAAGTCGCGGGAAACCTAGTATATTAATAACGGCAACAGGTAGACGCTTAAAATATTCACAGAATATTAAATTGTATATTATTCTATTAAAAATAAAGAATTAACGGAACCCTTCGTTGCCACTTGGTCGGTTTTTATAAATCCTCTGTCTTAGAAGTCTGTTGGTTACTGTGATAACTTCAGGATATCTAAGAAAGATAGGTAGGTCCACCGACTTTGTGAATAGAGCTTCTTTTTCCATATATTCAAGGTAGAATTTATGGGTGTTAGAAATAAGCAAATGGTTCGGACACAGGACAAGTATCTCAGACTTCTGTATTCAGTTTCTTCGTTTTTATTCAGTCTACTGAGACTGAAAACAACTGTGTTTTGACATTATTTAACCCGTTTTAATTTAACGACCGGTTCAATTTTATGAACCTACCCTCTTTATCATTACGATATTACTGGGTACTTAGCTGGATTAAACATCTGCATCCCTATGCTTAGTCATCATCATCATCGACATTTTCCGGCTTAAAGGGACCCAACCCTATCCGAAACAAAAATTGTCCAACCTTCTGTTTAAGTATCTATATTTTTTCATATCTACCCCTTTTTTAACCGACTGCGGAAGGAGGGTTAGTTTTTCGAGAGTATGTATGTATATAGGTAATTGTTTGGTACGCCCTACAGCCCAAACGGCTGGACAGTTTTTGACTTATGAGGTGTCGTTGAATTTATCAAAATTATGATAGTGACATAGGCTATATACATTTCAAAAATGGCGCCCGCAAATGGAAATATATGGGGGAGGGGGGAATGATCTTTTCTTTACCATAGTTAGTTATCAAATGACAGCCAGTGAAAAGACCATTTCAAAAATATAATAATTTTTGCAGTATGTTTGCTTGTTGTTATACCAAATTACTTTAAAATCAGAGTTTAATTGGCTCCTTATGTCAAGCGAAGACACCGGCGTCACCGCCCTCATAACCTTCATCACCTGCGTAATATTTTACTAACCTTAACACTTCATCTCATCTCCAGGGTCCCCGTGCACATCACGGTGACCGACGTGAACGAATTCGAGCCGGTGTTCACGCAGTCCTCGTACGTGAAGGCCGTGGACGAAGGTCGCATCTACGACGAGATCGTGCGAGTGGAGGCCACCGATAGGGACTGCACCCCCCGGTATGGAGACGTCTGCAAGTACGAGATCCTGACCGACAGGAGCCAGCCGTTCACTATTGATAATGAGGGTGAGTTGAATGAGATACTGTTTCGTTAGTCTTTAATATTTTTAGGTAGGATTTGTAAGAGCTTTGGCTAAACGGGCCAAAACTCTTAAAAACTGAGCTACCGTGCAGTCCATCAACCTGTGCGAAATTCTTGGTCTCTTTTGAATACGTCATTGTGTGACGTGTGCGACATCTACCCGAGCTGTATTGCAACAGCAGTAGGCCGAGTAGTTATTCTTTACAGAATAAATTCAACTTGAAGTATTCGTTACTAGTTGACTCGGCGAACTCGATCGAGCTATTACGCTATACGCGGCGTCCGACATCAGCGTCAACATTGCAATTGGTGTTGGTACGCAGCGCGACGTCTGACGTCAGCGTGTAAAAGAAACCACAACTGAACATCTCTGGAGTAAATAAGTCAGCCTATTAAATCCCACTGCTGGGAAAAGGCCTCACCTCAACTATGAGGAGGAACATCTCTGGAGTGAACATTGTATAAAACGCAGCGTACAGCGTAAGCTATATGCGGCGTACGGCTTTTATAGCTGACCATAACCTTACCACCGCCTAAGAACGGATATTTAGTTTTTACTATTTTACTCATTTTTTTTCTATTAAATTCGAGGTGATCGATGATGCGGCCGAAGATGGGTCATGTCTGACTAACAGCCTATACTCTCTTTTTTAAAAGCATTCAGATCACATTAGAGAATACTTTTACCGGCAACTTATTACTACCCTATACTACCCTAGCCGTACGGAAGAGTCAATATTTTATTCGCATTAAAACCTAAGACGAATATTTAAAAAATCAATAGTGAATTAGTCCTGTCGCTCTCGAGTTTTGCTCTTAGTTTAGTGTGAAATGTGTTATTTCTTGTTTGTGTTTAGCATGTTTGTCGTAATATTTGTCTATCTTAGATGAATCGCACCATCTTTGTATTGTGTTGTGTAGGTACTGTGATCTACTTGTTTATTTGTATCTTGTCAAGTTGTAATTTTAGTGTTTTTATATGTGTGTGTCTTGTTACACTATGCCCGCTGAAAATCAGTGTCGTGACAAAACCTGTTTTTGTCACGACTTATACAGAGTGGGCACCTTTTTGGTACACTTTCTAGGTTTATACGTTTTTATATTTAATTTTTGTTCCGGTATTATTTTTGTCACTTGTTTTTTTTTTCTTTACTAGAGTAAAGTCTTGTGTGTTGTGCCAAATAAATGTTTTCTATTCTATTCTATTCTTAGCAACACGATTAACTTTTCTTAATAAACGTAGAACGGTGGTTATTTATTTTGTAAGTGCAAAATAAAATTCTTCTAATAAACTAGGGATATAGTGAGTGTAGATTATAAGGCGTCGTTCAATGACCCTTGAAGTACTAATTGTATAGGGTCAAGCAAGCAAGAAGCCTAATCAAACAAAACGTGTTGCGTTCGTTGAACTTCAAATAAATCGCTATACATTAACCTTCCGCAGTAAAGGGTCATTGATTCAGCCAAATCGCGTTGGTAACTGTAATAAAACCTTTTATTAGTAGTAGGGTTGAACAAATCAGAAAAATTAAACTTAGCCGATTATTGTATAAATGGTTTTGATCAAGACTTCGTCTGCGGGCACGAAACTAGCGACGGGCGAGCAATGAGCGAAGTGGGGCGATGAGCAAAGCGGGGCAATGAGCGGAGCGGGGCGATGGGCAAAGCGGTGCGATGAGCAGAGCGGGGCGATGGCGAAGCGGCGGTAATGATTTCAAAAACATGGACAGGCTCTGCCAACGCCAGGGTGGCCGAGAGGGTAGGCAATTGTCCGGTATGCGAGGAACGCGGGTTCGATTTCCGCCTCTGGTGGTCATTTTTTTAAGTGTATAATAATGTAAACTAATATTACACACACTAGTATTCTATACTAATATTATAAATCGGAAAGATTTGTTTGTTTGTATTGAATAGGCTCCGAAACTACCAGACCGATTCTTATGAAATTTAGAACCGGGATAGTTTAAGACCCTGGGAAGGACATAGTCTACTTTTTGACGCGATATAAAATCATCGGCGGGGTGAAATGGGGGATGAAAGTTTGTCCGACAAACGTCCAAAAAATCCGACTTTTGGCGCAGGCGAATTCGCGGGGAACTGCTAGTATCTAATATAAATAACTTTTATCACCCAGGCGTGATCCGCAACACGGAGCCGCTGGACTACGAGAAGTCGCACAACCACATCCTGTCGGTGGTGGCGTACGACTGCGGCATGCTGCAGTCCGCGCCCGTCATGGTCACCATCAAGGTCAACAAGCCCTGCCGAGCTGGATGGAAAGGTAATTATAAAATCCGGTGAGCATTTTTGTGAAGCGTTGTTGCGGTAAGTTTCAAGAGATGGCGCTAGGAGGATGGTAATGAGGCAACAAAATTCTATTAATACATTGATGTAAATTATAAATCCAGCCTGAACAACAACGAAGTAAAAAAAAACTCTGTGCTTAAGCAAAAGTTAAATAATAACCGTTACCCGTAAATATGCGGTTACATAGTAGAAAATAACCTTTCTTTGTACGGAACCTTCATACCTCATTAATTATCAATGCTTTGTACTGTTCCCAAAGACACCAAGTGAATCAAAAAGAAAAACCTACTGAATAAGTCTTCATTACAGACTTTGCTTGATTATATTCTTTTTTATTTGTTTTTCACTATTTGAGTTCTGTATTCCGGGTTCTCAAATGTTCTTTACTCGCATTGCGATAACGTACCCCAGCATAAATCGCGATGTATTTATTCAGCGAAGCAATCATTAATTACATGATAGTAGTATCAACAGTAGCAACCACTGATCTTAAGCTATTTTGAGTCTATATTCCACATGTCTTAACTTCATCACGTCTCCTTAGGAGTGGCAGAGCGCGTAGACTACGCGCCTGGCAGTGGTCCCCTGGCCCTGTTCCCCGCCGCGCGCCTCGAAGCCTGCTCCTCCGACGAGCGCTGCCCAGGAGTCACCCGCATCCAGGCCGCGGTCACGCTGCGGGCGTCGCGCGCGGGCAGCGGCTGCGACAGGGACACCTACTCGCTCCACTCGCAGAGGACTATATGTGGTAAGCTGCCACCATTAAATAATTGCACATATTTATTTATTAGGGCAAGCAAATTACGAACTTGACAACCACTGGAGCAAGACCCCTTGCTGTGGCCGTCGGTGAGCGGTCGTAGGTTCCTTTAGGTGCCACCGGGTAGCTACTACCTACCCACCGGAGCCCGGCGCTAAGCAGCTTGCTGTGTTACGTCGGTGAGTGGGCCAAAACCTTCTAGGTGAGCTCGCTCCACCATCGACAACCTCTGGCTTAGTCTAGAGTCAAAACCCATTTCAAATAAAACTAAATAACAAAATAGCTAAAACAAAAACTACAATGCGAGCTGGTCTGCGTTATTGGAAGATCGGAGATGAAAGCAAGATGGCGGACTGGTATGCGCACGCGCAAACCGATTATAAGAAATGTCAGGCTAAGCGGATAACCAATGACTACTGCTGCTCTACACTGGAAGGGACCTGCCATTGTAGTGCAGCAGTAGTCATTACTATCTGTGACCTCTGCCAGTGCAGTGCAGCAGTACCTGATACTACTGAGTACTTTAGATGCTGGAATTATTTTGTACGCGACTTGGCTGATTTAGGTAGATAACAGGCAAAGAGAACTAAGACCTTAATAAATTAACACAGCAATACAAAGTCACAAACACTATTAAACAAAGGAAAGTATTAATTGAGGATTTTTCGAGATTAACTTTTTATTTCGTTACAGGATTGGACCCGAAAACAATCGACCTTCTACCGAGTCCTGGCGCTGGTAACGAGTGGGTCAAGTCTTTAAAACCTGACACTGGTGAGTTACCAATCAATTTATGTCTCGCAAGTATTCAATATAAAATTTGGAATTACTTGAGCATCGTGATCAACCGACGCGACAGCATGTCCTAAGGATACCACGTGAAGTATCGTATATTTTTCATGTTTGTGTTTGGTTATAACAACGTCGAATAAATAAAATGCAAATAAATCGCGAAGTAATCCGTAAAATTATGTTTTAAAGAATAACAACTAGATTAGCTGTGCTTAGCGATGGGCAAGGGAAAGAAAAAATTGGGATGGAAAAGAAAAATACAGGAAAGTATGGGAAAAAACGGAAAGATTGGGAAATATTCCAATTCGGTGGGAAAATACTCAAAAGTGGACTTAAATTAATAAAATGCGAGAATTAAGCTACTGTAACAATGGTTTTACGCCTGTAGCACACCCTTACATAAAACCATAACAGCGGGACCACGCTAGTTTTGCCTGTTTGTCAGTTTTATTACACCAAACGTAAACTGCATGTTCTAATGCTTAGATTTATCTGAGTCTTTTTTTCGTTGAGATTCGACGATCCTGTAGTATACTTCCTATTACTGTGCCCACGATGTCGCGAATAGGGTCAGAAATGTAGACGTTTGAGAAGGATTGGAGAGATCTCGACGTAATGAAACAGGGTTATAGTAAAATCTCTACATTAGAAACGGCAGTTTGGCTTCTGTTAAGTTTGAATACCTATTTGAGACAAGTGATGATAAAGTTAAATCTTTGTTATTAAAAACAAGAAATTCAGAAAACAAAACGGGTAGGTTTGTTTTCTTCGAGGTGTCTAGGTGAACATACTTAAAGTCCCGAGTATGGTAAATGAGCTATCAACGGAATAGTAAAAAAAGGGCGCCTCTTTTGTGATCACTGAAAAATCTAAATCTTTTTTCTATCTAAATCTTTTTTTATTACGGTAGATTATATTATGATTTCTTCTTCTTTTAAGATTCTTTATTTAAAAATATACAATTAGAATAAGAAATGTAGAAGGCTTTCAGTCATAGCTTACGCTCACTCAGAAATCTGATTTTGTCAATTTTGACAGATTTTAAATATTTTTTCGCAAAAAAATGTGATTGAAAAAATGCCAAGAGGATTATCAGAACTTTTACGTAAATAGTAACTTTGAGGTAAGAAGGATACAGCACGAGAGATATAGCACGCAGACTTGCTATATCCCAATCCTGTGTCGTGACCACGTTGCAGAGGTACCACGGGATGAGTAATTTAGCTGACCGACCCCGCAGTGGTCACCCAACTGTTTTGACTGATGCCCAAAAGCGCTATATTAGATTGCTGGCAGCCCGTGACCCAACAATCAACGCTACTAAAATAAAAGCAGAAGTTCGGGCCGCCTCTGGGCTTGAAGTTAGCACTCAGACCATTCGGAATTGCTTGCACCAGGCTGGATTACGAGCACGGAGGTTTTGGCGAGCGCCTCTGAATTCCCGGCAACGTCAACGATAGAGATTGGAGTGGGCTAGGCTTCGGCAGAATGAAGAAGATGAAGAAGAAAACATTTAGCAAAACTGGCTCTTCGTTGACGAATCCGTGTCTGGAGAAGACCAGAAGACCATAAAAGGCAAAAAAACGAACAATTTAGCAAGGCGTGAAATCGGTGCCCTTTTGAGGGTGGTATTATGATTGGAGCTATAACACCTTTGATCCCGTATCGAGGCTTCATGACAGCAGACATGTATAAAGCAGTTGGTATTGATGAAATTGTCAGACCATTCCGAGTAAACCATGGGCAGGCACCAATTTGTAAATAATGCGCCCACACATCAAGCTCAACGAATCAATGCTGCTCTCCGAGAATACGACATCACAAGGTTAGACTGGCCTACCGGCTCGCCTGACTTAAACCCAATAGAGTACGCGTGGGATGCTCTTAAGCGAGCTGTTTGGAACCGTCAGCCACGTCCCCAGAAAGTGCCAGACCGCTATTCAAGAATGGGACAGGTTACCCCAAGAAATGCTGGATAACTTGATCCTCAGCATGCCCAGGAAAATCTCCGCATGTGTTCGAGCCAAGGAAGGAGTTATACTATATTGAATAAAAACATTTTATTTATAAATTGTCGTTAAGTTTGGTTAAATAGTATTTTCCTTTATATCAAATTTCTCTTACAATTACATTATGGTTAATTACAATTTTTGTTATAAAAAATTTAAATTAGTTTTTTTTCTTAATTTCAATGGGTTTTTCTATTCAAAGAAAACACAACAAAATTTTTTTCTTGATAAAGTTCAATTTAAAGAATTATATCAGTTTATGCTAGTGATCTCAAACTTTTTTTGATGTGTGTATAGCACATTTCAGCATCCGCAAATATAACTTAGTTATTCATACAAACACAAAAAAACTTACAATTCTCTTTAGTTACATCTATTACTTGTGCAAAATCGCATTTATTTAATTAATATATTTTTTTGAACTTGTTATCAAATCAGATACTTTCTAATATCTTGTTCACTTTTGTACCTATGGAAAAAAATCTAAATGAATGTGTCTTAAAATAAAACAAGCAGTTTTCGAGCTTACAAGCAAAAAAATATAAAAAAGAGGCACCTTTCTTTTACTATTCCGTTGATAGCTCACTTTCCACATTAGGGACTTTAAGTATGTTCACCTAGACACCTCGAAGAAAACAAACCTACACGTTTTGTTTTCTGAATTTCTTGTTTTTAATAACGAAGATTTAACTTTATTATCACTTGTCTCAAATATTCAAAGTTAACAGAAGCCAAACTGCCCTTTCTAATGTAGAGATTTTACTATGACCCAGTTTGTTTATGTCGAGATTTCTCCAATCCTTCTCAAACGTCTACATTTCTGCACCAATTCGCGACATCGTGGACACAGTAGTAGTAAGTATACTACAGGATCGTCGAATCTCAAAGAAAGAGAGACTCAAATAAACCTAAGCATTAGAACATGCCGTTTACGATTGGTGTAATAAAACTGACAAACAGGCGAAACTAGCGTGGTCCCGCTGTTATGGTTTTATGTGAAGGTGTGCTACAGGCGTAAAACCATTGTCAAAATAGCAAAATTCTCGCATTTTATTACTTTAAGTGCACTTCTGAGTATTTTCCCTATTTTCCCGACGAATTGGAAATATTCCGCATACTTTCCCTGAATTTGGGAATAAACCCAACAGTCGGAAATATTCCGGGGAGTAAACCCAACGCTAGCTGTGCTGCATGTGTATTGAGGGAGGGCAGGCGGTGCATTTTGCATTTGCCTGAACTAATACTCAACGCAGTAATGGTTGGGTTCCTTAGCAGAACTTAAAAACAAAATAATTTAATTGTTTTCTATTTAATAATGGATTTTCACAAAGTAACGCGTAACGAAGTACATGAGTCTTCAAGTCTATCTAAATTATTGTCAGAAATAGTATAAGTTTTAATATTTATTTATTAAAGTAAGGTTACCATTCTGACTATACTTATTACGTAAGATTTGTGATAAGTGTAGCCTCATTATTGCGTATTTTGCTTTATTTTGTATTTTCCTAGTGCCCAAAGTTTTAAAGACTTTGTTTGAGAGTTTAGGCAGTGGATTACATGTGGAGGGCGACAATGATAGGTGGAAAATTGTTATGTCTTGGCGCTTTTAGCTAGGTACTTGCCACATCAGCTTTCGGGTATAACTTCACAGGCCACAATCACTCGAAATGTCTGTAAGGAGCTTCACAGGATACACACGCGGCGAAAGCGCTCTGGTCGGTCTAGTACATGTGTCATAGGTAACGTCTCGGTGACAACTGGGGGCTCCGGGGTTCTCACGGTACGTTTTAAACAAATAAAAAACTAGGCAGGTACGCGAGCGAGCGCGCGCGGCGTAGTATCAATAGGGTACACAAACAAATCAAAATATTGTAGTAAACAGACTTACATACCTATATAATAAATTTGGTTTCTTTTACACCTTTATTTCGCTTCCCCAGGGCGCGACGGCGAGCAAATGTTCGAGTTCGACGGCGAGACCTCCGCCACCGTGCCCGAGTCGGTGTTCCCGCACTCGCTGCCCGGCACGTTCGCCGTGTCGGTGTGGATGCGGCACGCGCCCGCGCCCGACCACGACAAGCACCGCAAGGAGCACGTGCTGTGTCTAGCGGACGACCATAGTGAGTAGTTCACTTGTGGGCCGATAGATGGCTTTAAATGGAACTAATGTCCTTCTAGCCAAAATTTGACCTCGGCGGCGATAGATGGCGTTAATTACGCGGACATAGACCTCTGCCAGGCGTTTGTCGCTTCACATGTAGGTATCAAAAACGTACCCACGAGTGGTGACCTACCGCGGTGGGCTAATTCAGTAGAAGCAATAAAGCATACGCCACGGTGCGAGCAGATGTAAACGCTAATATAGTGCGCTATATATGACTAAAGTAGCTTCTTGTTGCAGTCAGCCCTAGCGCGCCGCTCACTGAATAGGTTTATGCCGTGTTGCAGAAACAGATATGTTTCCCAAAGGAAGTCATTTGCTTGACTTTTTATGAGACTGTGTATTCTTTTATCGAATTTCGCCTACGGTTGTCTGTCCCAATTGAAATCAACCAAACACACACGAGATATGAGTGTAAAGGAACAGAAATTGCACAGTTAGTAAACTCATAGTTAGGTGAGACGGCAGTCTGACATAACCGGAGAGAGATCAAGCACAACTTTTCGAGGCCCGGGGTTCGTTCAATGAATCATGGTAGTGACTGTATCTTCTGAAACACGCAGAATAAGTTCATTTAAATTTAAGGACACATGCGACACTCAACTTGGGTTCGTTCGTTGATTAATCGCATCGTTTTGTTACAGAGATGAACCGGCACCACTACGCGCTGTTCGTGCGCAACTGCCGGCTGATACTGCTGCTGCGCCGCGACTTCGGCGAGGGCGACCTCAACATCTTCCGCCCCGCCGAGTGGCGCTGGAAGATACCGGAGGTACGCCCCGCATACACGACGACCGCCTTAGCGTAATGGTTCGGGCTCCGGACTACAGAACCAGTGGTTGCGGGTTAAAACCCCGCAAGGGGCAAATATTTGTGTGATAAAATAAACACGAGCATTTGTACCTAAGTCATGGATGTTTATAAACGTATGTAAGTGGCTGTTAGTATGTCTATCCGTTATCCTAGTCGCCATAGCAGAAGCTATCATTTAGTTTGGTACTAGGTAAATGGTGTGTTTGTTGACACAATTTATTATTATGGCTGTAGCTTAAAAAGTAGCGTCTCAAACTATATCTGTACCAAATTTCTTACTTTTAAACTTTGGACCTCAATGCTGTGGGACTTAGAAATTCTTTTAGCTGTCCCTTATACTATATGCTGTTTGCTAAGTCCAAGAAGCTCCATAGGTAAATTCATACAAAAAATATTAGTTTGAGCTAATACAAATGTCATTTTTCACAGGTGTGCGACAACGAATGGCACCACTACGCGATAAACGTGCGCTTCCCGAACGTGGAACTACTGATCGACGGCGCGCCCTACCGCTCGCTTGACGGGAAAGGACCCGAAGTGATCGACGACTGGCCCCTCCACCCTGCGCACGGAGTCAATACCACCCTCGTTGTTGGAGCTTGCTGGCAAGGTAAGATATACCATATGTTATGGAGATAAGTGAGGTTATTGCTTAATGGAGTGCTCAGCTTAGCGATGGGCGATTATTACTAAATTAATCCAATGGTCCCTGTAATCGAATGTATTCGATAAGCAACCGCAGTTATTCGATCATCCTTCGATTATGCAGCGAGCAATACCGGAGCGTGCGGTGCGCAGGCCGTACTACTAACGAATGAATCGTCATTCGTCGCGTCGATTAATCATTCGTTCGCTGCCTGTCCTGTCGCGGCAATTCAATCGAATGCATCGAAGGGCCGAGTATAGATTATCATTCGATTGTCGATTATTATTTGATTTTTTTTTTCCGAATTACTAAATCGACATTCGATAGTTCGAATAGTCGATTGTCGATAAATTCGATTTTTTTTTTTCGAACAATCGCCCATCGCTAGCTCAGCTCGCTGGATGGGAAGGGACCCGAAGTGATCGACGACTGGTCCCTCCACCCTGCTTATGGAGTCAATACCTACTACTCTCGTTGTTAGAGCTTGCTGGCAAGGTAACTAGATAATATCAATAATTATATGTGACTAATTATGAAGTCGTAGGACTTTGGCCCTTGGATGCCCTTATTCATGTTACGCGCTGTCCCATAAAATCTGTCGAAACAGAGGACCTACTCCTTATTTATTTTCGAGACTAGCCATCACACTCGTTCGTGTTGGCATTCTGTCGTGAGTAAGGCTCATTATGCTCAGGCTCAATATGACTTAATATCGTCGTCTTTTAAAACTACCAAAACGCGTATGTCGCGTGTATGTCGGAAGCGCCAAAAGCGTATTTTAATAAGTTTCATAAAAACTTGTTTTATAAAGCCTCTAGCACATGATCCATTAGTTTTGCTCGCCTTACTCGCAATATGTTTATTTTACTACTTTAATCTGATATGTATGTGGTTTTCGCGTAGTAATTACTTGTTAACCTAATCTGAACCGTATTCCTATAGGCACAGAGAGCGAGATGCGTCACGGGCTCCGCGGGTGGCTGGCGGGACTGGGAGTACTGCGGGGTGCAGTTCAACCTGCACACGCGCTGGCCTGTCTCGCCAAGTGCCGCGAGGGACTTAGCCTGGCGCCCGACCTATGTAAGTGATATCCTTCAGGCCAATCTGAACCCTATCCCTATAGGTTCAGAGAGCGATTTGCGTCATGGACTCCGCGGCTGGCTAGCGGAACTCAGAGTATTGCGTGGTGCAGTTCAACCTGCGCACGCGCTGGTCTGCCTCGCCCATTGTCGCGAAGGACTTACTCGTAGCCTGGCGCCCGATCTATGTGAGTAGAGAATAATAATAAACCTCGCACGGCAACTTTGTGGCGAGCTGTGGTGGTGAGTCGCGACACCACGGGATCAGTTAATCAGAGTGCTCCTGTGGAACCTAAGGGCATCTGCAGGTCTCTAACGTCTGGCGTTTCTTAACCGGCTGGCCAGAGAGTCGCGAGAGCTTGATGCTCGAAATGTGTCTACGTAAGTGACCAGTGGGCTCTTGATGCAGGATCCTCAGGGAATGCGTCAACGTCATTGTCTGTCTGGCAATATAAGACTGCTAAGTTGAAAAGAATGACAGATATAAGACAAAGCTTAGCGGTGACAAACGTTTTGAATTACCCGTCTCATATTTATTCACATGTGATATAACGTGTGTAGTCATGAGTGTGTAGTAATGTTACACAGGCTGATTTTTTAAACACCATCTACATTATAATAATCTATTTAAAAAAAGATACGTGTTTTTTTTTATTTTGGTATCACCCAGTACAAACATGCAAAAAGAGCATCCAGTAAGTGTCTGAAAAATAGAAATAAATCTAACATGAAACGCAATTTATACTACTTTACGCGCTAGCGGCAATGGAATCCCCACTCGCCCGCCCGCGTATTTCATTGATACTCAATCGATCCGTGTTTTGTTCATTTTCACGCAAAATGAAGATAAAATTTATGAAAAATATTTTCTTATGGCAACTTGACCTACCTTTTTTTACCTGTATAGTAATGTGGTGGTAAGTTCCCTAACATCCTTAAACAATGTTATCGTCCAGACCTCCGCTCTGTGTCGGTGGAGGGCGACGGCGTGGCCGACGTGGAGACGTTGTTGCGGCGCGTGGCGTACGGCGACGCGCGGCCCTTCCCCACGCCCGGCCGGCGGAACGTGCATCTCGACACTACTATCACGTGAGTTTGCGCACTTAACATTACAGTTCGTCCGTGAAGCACTTATTACACCGCCCTTTGAGTAAATAGGATCCTAACTAGGAAACTAGGAAGGTAGCGTCCTCCTTAGGATCCTAACCTTAGATAGGAAGACTTGAATCGAAAATAAATATTCGGATAACCCGGTAAAAATTCGAATCATCATTCGAATGATTCAATTCGATATCGAAGTCAAAGAATACAACTATGCAAAATAGAAATAATAAACAAAAAACAAATTGCAAAGATTATTAAGCTGTCGAATTCACAAGAAAAAAGTTTAATCAAATTATAACCACAGATTCGATCAAAGAAATGAATTCGAATCAAATGTGATTCCCATTTCTAGTAAGAAGGAAGCAATTGGATCCTACCTAGGATTCTACTTAAGAAGGTGGGAACCTAAGTAGTGAACTGCGATTACATCTTTCTATTTCCTAAGTAGGATCCTACAAACGGGATGGTGTAATAGTTGCTTTAAATTTGTTCTTGGGATATGTTTCCTGAAGCATCTAGACCTCGAGATTAACTTTAACTTGGGTATATGTACATAAACCTTTGTAAATTAATAAGCTGGTCTTTGCCAACGTCTATCCCGCACCCAACAGATACACTTGCCACTTTTCAGTCCTCCTCCCGCCTTGTCTTTTTGGATTGTCCATAGCCGTTTACTATTTAATCGCCTTCTAATCTGGTTGAGGTACTTTCTTAGTTTAACAATTACACACTAACGGTGTTATTACAAAAAAATTAGACCAGGTTTAAAATAGGTCTAAATATTAGCCGACAACAGAGGAATGAATGACACATTCGTGACATAACCTAATAGAGAAGCGCTTTTCTAATTGGCTAGCTAATAGCTTAGTCCCGTCTTAAACCCGGTACTAAGTTTTTAGAATTACGGGGTTATAGTCTAAGGAAGTAAAAATTGGGGATAAGCTGGTATTGCCATGTACCTATTTGTCACCAATGTAGCTCGCAATAACTAACCTGTATTTTTCAGCTGCGACAACGGCCGCATAATAAAAGCACGTCCAGCCGAGTCGTACATCATGGTGCTTCAGCCGCAGACGCCGACGATCCTCATCAACGGGTCTGCGGACGCGGCGAGGGACTACGCGCACTTCCGAGCTGGCTTGGCGGTGTTCCCCGACCTGCGAGTGCATGTTATGGCGAGGGACCATGACTCGTTGAGAGGTGGGTCTGAAACTTGAACCCAATTCCTTAGATGAAAAGATCCAGTATGTCAAGGAACAAACGAATTGTCGCTGATTAACTAATAGTGAAAGTAAAGTCAACCTATAGATCCCACTGCTGGGAAAAGGCCTCACCTCAACTATGAGGAGGTACGAGCCGTACTCCCCCACGCGGGCTCAGTGCGGATTGGTGGAGGGGTGTTTGTAAGGCAAGTGACAAACCTTACAGTCAGATGTTATTAAGCCGCCCTAGGGCCTCTGTCAAGGCTTAACGACTAATACGTTAGATATTATAACTAACAGTACAGTAGTCCAAAGTAGCTTGCAGTGTTTCTTTTAACCTTTTAGTGCTGAAAGACCATTTTTAAAATTGATGGACATTTTTGTGTCTTATATTCACACATATCACTTTCATTGTACGCCGCGATTTCGGAAAACAATCAAAATGGCGGCGAGGGTCGACATGCCAGCTTCCATACAAAAAGTTTTTATCCCCTTTCGGTCTACCCATTGAACTGTTCGGTTTTCTTTTGTCTTCGCGGACTACTTTGAGTGCTTCCCGGGACCAGCATTGGTTTACGGACTACCGGTTAAGAATCACTGAGCTACAGACGGGCGAGTGGAACGGCCGGTTGCGTCTCCTAATTAGACACTAACGGCTGTGATAGGTTCAACAGTTGCTCATTAACATTGACCAGCCACAATCGTTTACAAGACCCGTGAATGCCAATCAATTTATGAGCCTAAAGGAAGAGATTCCAGGGCATATAGGGTCTGTAACATACAGATACTGGCCAGACATGGGTTCGGCTTTCTGACGTAGTTTAGAAAAAAAAACTTTATAATTACCCTCAAACTTCCCACAGAAGCGGAAAGCCAGAAACTGGACTCCTGCGTGGTGTCGGTCTACCCGGCACTGAACCCGGACCACGAGGCGCTGACGCTCCGCGACGCCGCCGACCTGCCGACGCGCTACGACATCCGCGCGGCCGTCACGCGAGATGGCGTCATACTGACTGGGGCTGACAGCGTGGCTAACTATGAGAAGGTATGTGTTGACAAGTAGCTCTTGCATAGTAGGTATGTTTTCACACAACGATGTGAAAAATCTTAAGAAAATCTTGTCAATGGTATTAAAACACTTAACGATAAAGGACCATGGATCTTCGATCACAAGTATGACGTGCAGAAGGATGCGTGATAATCTTCATGTTTTTTTTTAATTACAATACTGGCTGGTCCCGATCACTTCGTCTGCCTGGTTTCCCATAAAAACTGTGCCGAAAAATTTACTTTAAAAAGGGGTTAAATGGGGCATTGGGTTTTACATCGTTGTAACTGGCCATTTCGGTCGCAGGTGCTGCTGGACATCGAGTACAGCAACAAGAAGCCGGCGTACTACCTGAACCGCGTGTTCAAGCTCACCTGTTCCGAGCTCAACGGACGCTTCACCAGCAATGAGTACGTGCAGACGGTACGTACACTATTTCACTTGTTTTGCTATGAAACTTACACCCAAGACTTGAGCTTGGCAATTCCTGATAAGTACTATGGTACTACCAGGCCTGTTTACCTCCCCGCGTAGGTAGCATAAACGTACTTTCGCGTGGCGACCCACTGTAGTGGGCTAATCAACTTGGGTGTCGCGAGCGAGCAGCGACACGCGCGCGCGTTTTATTTACCGGCTGCGCGCGGCACTACGTTGCTGGCTGAACGAGCATAAGTAAATTGCTAGAAAGATGCGCTAGATGGCGTTAGTAGCTTCTTGTAACATTCAACCCTATCGCGTCGCATGATAGTACGTCACTGAATAGGTGTAGTGTAAATCTTATAAATCATATTCCAGAGTTATAAGAATGAAATTATCTTGCAATGTATTTCTGGAGCTGTCTAAACAAAAATGTGCTTGACTGTGAGGCGAACTAAATTACACCATATCTTTGACAACATTGAGTAAATATTTCTTTGAATTTCATTGCAAAGTCAAACTTCTGTACGTAGTACTAGTACTTATTCTGTGGTATTACTGAGCAGTGTTCTTCCCTGAAGGTATTTTAAACAAGAGTCAATAGATAGATTATGTTGCTCGTGTATTTTTTATAAATAAGCACTCACTTTTACCATGATAACTGACGAAACGAAAATGACTAATGTATGAAATGAATCTGTATTTATTTATTTATTCTTTATTGCACAAACAAAGAAGTACAAATGGCGGACTTAATGCCTTAAGGCATTCTCTACCAGTCAACCATTGGGCGAGGCAGAAATAGTCGTGGCGGCGTAAAAAGAACAACACAAGGATAGATAAACTTAAATATAAATATATGTATATTTTGAACAATAAACTTACATAGACATACATAAACATAATAGTAATAAATCCATACATACTTAAGTCAAATGTAGCTGTACCTAACGTAGCCGTACCTAAAAAGTAATGATAAGTAGTATTTTAATGTTACCTGACGCATTTTTCCTCAATTTCGGAGACTCCAAACATTATAACTCATTTACTCCAAAATATTCTGGAACGCCATCTAGGTATCGGTTGATTAGGCCTATGAATAACTGGAGCCCTCATTTCCTTTTGACTCCAAAAAATAACATATGAGTTGTAACCCATAATATAGTTGACGACTGTCTTGGTGTAGTGGTTGGTGTGTGGTGGTGATGTTTATAAACGTATATAATTATGTGTATCGGTTGTCCTACTCGCCATAGCATAAGCTCACGCTTAGTTTGAGGCTAGATAATCGTCTCTGTTGAAAGAAAATATAATTATTTAATATAATGTTTTAGCTGACGGTGGTGCACCCGCACATGTCGGGTGGCGAGGGCCTGTCGCGCGAGCTGCACCCTAGCGGAGTTGCTGATAAACTGGACAACGTCGCTCGCGATAAACAGGTAGGTGTTTAATATTTTTATTGAGTCACAGTCTATTAATTTGTTAAGTTTTATAGATTATTATCTATGTGTTGTGTTGTGTAGGTACTGTAGAAACGATTATATAATTTGTGGTACTGTGTTCTTTTATATGTGTGTGTGTTTCTTGTTAGGTAGGTATATATATATATATATTATATAAATCATTTACATTTACGAGGTAGGTGTATTATGCCCGAAGGTTCCTGCTGAAAATCAGTGTTGTGACAAAACTTGCTTTTGTCACGACTTATATTGAGTGGGGGGGACCTTTTTGGTACACAATCTTAGATTTATAAGTTTTTTTGTTTAGTTTTTGTTATTATTTTTGTCAGTTGTTTTTTTTCTTTACTATGTTTGGTGTGTTGTGCCCAATAAATGTTTTCTATTTCTAAAGTTTTGATGCATAAAAGTTACCCGAAGTAAAACTTAAGTATCACTTAATTACAAAAGCTCTATTTTTGGATTATTTATATGAAATGTTGGCGAATGCGATTAAATTTTCACTCAAACACATTAATTTTGGCGTTTATTCGATCGCTAGCCTTTTGTGACGAGTGGGTAAGGGCACTCGTCGCAGTTTCGAGAGGTCGAGTGCAGTCGATGAAGCGATTCAAAGATGCGGAGTTTTAGATGACGAACTAAAATCAGTAGAAATCTGCACGCGTGATTCCTGTTTCGGCCACATTATGTAATGAAGATTATAGAAATAAACATATTTTATTTTCGTATATACGTTATCGTTCTCTTCCCAGGCCGAGCACGCGCAGGCGCAGGCGCACGCGCATGGCGCGCACGCGCAGCCGCCGCGCGCGTACGCGGCGCACGCGCAGCGCGACGTGCACTCCGCCGACGTGCCCGCCGCGCGCCTGCGCGACCTGCGCCCCGACCACGAGCCCAACAGTCAGTGCATTGCGACCTTTGTTTATTAGCTTATTAGAATAAAAGAGAAATAATAAGAACAGTTATTAGCCTTAAGAGCTTTCACTTGTAGATTGTTGGATTAACAATATGGTACATATATACGAATTTGCATTTGAGTATGCGAAGTAAACAACAATAGTAACTAAAAAGCCAAGTCATACCGAGTCCGAAATAACAATAATTTAAAGTATTTATTTAAAAAATTGAGAGTTTTTTAGAGATTAGTCTCTAAGAATAATTAGGTCTTAGTAAACAAATCAACATCTTTAGAAAACTTTTTTGTAAAATCTGTAGCCACTCTGTTGAAGAAGAAATTTCGTCTGTAATTCAAGGTCGACGATAGGTCGGGTGGTGGAACTTTCATTTGTCTTTGAGATTCTGAATTTGTATCTTGTGCTCGTCTTCTACTATGTTACTGAAATTTAATATTGAATGTCCTGTCGTTTAATTAACATATCGAACACTCGAGTGCTTATATTTCTAAACTTCAAGATACTGTCTCTACACTCACTCTAGACTTACAGTAAAAATGTTTTTTTTTTAAATATAAACTTATTTTTTTAAACGATGTTTCTTTAATTTAAAATATATATTTCAGGCAGAGACTATAAAAATATTTTGAACTACTCTCAGTATTTATAACTAGAAGATAATTCATTTAAAAAACGGTAATGATTTAAATTAGAACCGAGGTTGTATTAATCCTACTCGTATGTACGAGTAAGTTTAGGTAAATAAGCGCAGTTCATTTTCTCAATAATCTTTCCTACGGTAATGAATTTTACTATTATTATAGTTTGACCGGCGATGACTATTTTGCTTTGCGACGGGCCCGTACTATTAGCAATTATTAAAAATCAAATTTCACTTACAAAAATTAATCGACTGTGTCATCCGGACTCGAACCCACGTCCCTTCGCTATCCAGGCGAGTGCTCTTACCAACTAAGCTACGGAGGACGTTAGTCAGTCGACGAATTATTTTTGAATTGTCAGCAATCAGAAAACCGCTCAACTTTAAGATGGCTTCAACTCATTCATCGTTCCCAAGGTGATAGGTTTACAAGACGAAAGAGCGAGATGGGGCTATATAAACATATATATCTATTTCGTTTTAATTTAATTAATTTATTTATTTCTTCTTAAGCACAATAGGTATCTTAATTATTAGGGTTTACAAATTGTTTACTTAATGCCTATGGTGCAATTTGGTGCAAAAGACTGGTGTCTGAAAGAGGTTTTTTTAAAAACCGGTGTTACAGGTCACCAGGCCCTGCCCGTAGAGGTTACAAGTACATTTATGGCCCTATTGAATACTTTTTTTTTGTATATAGCAGATCCAGACGTGTGTGTGTGCAAACGTGCGATTTATGCGAGAGTGTATGTGTGCGTGAGAAGATGTGGTGTGTGTAGGTGTGTGGGTGCGTGTGTGTGTGTGCGTGATTAGGTGTGTGTGTGTGTGTGTGTGTGTAAGCCGCAAAAAAGAAGTGTTGCTTGGACTGTAAAATGTATATGTTTTTTTTTTTGTTTATTTACTTAGGAGCAACGAGGAGTTGCTCAGTAGACTCATAGTCCTGAGTCCCGAGGTAATTTATGATGGCCACCTTACATCCAGTTTTTTCGTTGCGGAACAAAAAACGATGTTAAAAAACAGTTCGTCGTTGCAACGCCCACCCCTAATCAGCACATATTTATCCCAGACCACGTGGCGCTGCTGATCGGCGTGGTGTCGTGCGGCGTGGTGGTGGCGCTGGCGGCGGTGGGCGTGGCGCGCGCGGCGCGGTCCGCCCGCCCCCGCGCCCGCCCCCGGCCCCGCGCCCGCCCCCGCGCCGCCGCCGAGACCCGCCCCGACGCTGAGATGGCGTGGGACGACTCCGCGTTGACCATCACCGTCAACCCGATGGAGGAGGTGAGTGGTTCTACTACTTCCCCGCGTCGAGAAACGCCCTGAGAAAGGCGCGATAGCCGAGCGGAGAAAACTTCACTTAGTTTGTACTACTGAGTTTGTATAATTTTTTTGACTACCTCGGTAATAGACAGCGCGCTGGGTCCTATCGACGAGGTCCCGGGTTCGAATCCCGGGTCAGGCCGAGATTGTTGGTTTTTCTGTCTTGAAATAACTCTGACACAGCTCCGGAGTCAGGAAGTTGGTAGTGTTAACACCCCGGTGCCTCGGAAACACGTTAAGCTGTTGGTCCTGCGCCTGATCTCTCTACGGTCATGTCGGACTGCCGTCTCACCGAATTATGAGAGTGAAGGAACAGAGAGTGCACCTGTGTATTACGCACACACTTGTTCACGATAATATCTCCCGCGCAGTTGGCTAATCTCTGTTGAGATTGGCCGCTCTAGTCGGAATTCGGCTAGGAGGACATTACTATTAAAAAAATCTTAAGTACAGTCTATTTCAAAGACATCACTGCCTAAGGGCACAAACGGTGAAGGAAAACATCGTGAGAAAACCTGCACACTAGTGAGCTATGTATGTTAGCTGTGTAAAATGGAAAAGGCAATGGCAAACCACTTCGTTCAAATTGCCAAGAAAGTTGTGTGTGTTTCATTCTACATAATTATCACGACCCTCAGTCATTGAGGTATACGACTGTGAAGAAGAGACACGCCTAGATGCCGAGATGGAGTGAGACGACTTCGCGTTGACTATTACCGTCAATCCGATGGAAGAGGTGAGTTTATTCGCTCTGTAAACGATAACAGCGCCCCTAGCGACCACAATTATTTCGCCGAGCCCCGCCCAAACGCCGAGATGGCGTGGGACGACTCCGCGTTGACTATAACTGTCAATCCAATGGAAGAGGATAAGACCGCCTAGTTGTACGTACCAACATGGTTTTTCTTTAATTATATATTTGCAAGGTATTTTCTGGTTGCAATAAAGAGTATCTATCTATCTAAGAGGCGAGTTGTACAGTCTGTGAAGTTCGAAAGGGCGAGGCATGCTAGATGTCAGCTTGGATAGGTCGTTTTGCGGGGTAGGCTATTTCCTTCGCTAAGTGGACCTGTTCCTGTATCCTTGAACTTACTTTAGGCCGCGTTTCTAGGAATTTACAAAGTAGCTAAAATGAAGGATGCGTAACAAAGCCGTGAACTTCATATTCGCGCACGCACATACACACGCATCTTCTATCACATATCCCTCGGTAGCCCTTTCCACAGGAGCTGTGCTTCATTAATCACTGATGAAATTGCAGCATAAAAATGCCGAACGAATCCTATAGCTTTTCTTATTCATGATATCCAAACCAATATTCCTCTTTACAAACTTCACCATTTTGTGTCCTCCTTAAATGAGACAAAATTCGTAACTCTTTTACTGGAAGACTGAGACAGAAAGTGTTCTGTAAACCATAAAAACTCCATTAGTAACGTCTACAAAAATTATAAAATGTTTTATACATATTAGGCGTTTTCTTTACCAATAAAATATTTTGTGTTATATTTCTCGACAGTTCCTAATTATTGTTGTCAGTTTTTATCAAGTCTTTCGCAGAAAAAGATTCAGAATGAATTCAGACTGGCTTCTGAGCCATCAGAATGCAGAGATCATGTTAGTTTCCCGATGATTTCTTTCTCTTGTTTTGCTTACTAATGCTATGTAATTTTTCAACCTTAACACCACGCAATAAAGTCCACTCTTCCCCAGGCGGGCGGTTCGTGCGCGCGACACGCGGCCGTGGCCGACAGCTCGGACGGCGAGTCGTGCTCCGACTCCGAGTCCGACCACCACTCGTCATCCGACGAGGACGACGAAGAACACGGTAACTATACTTATCGAGTTTGAACCTTGTGTCTAGGGCGGTAAAGTTCGTTTTGCTTTACGAGGAGGCTTAGATAACATGCAATACGACGAAGAACATGGTAACTATACTTATCGAGTTTGAACCTTGTGTCTAGGGCGGTAAAGTTCGTTTTGCTTTATGAGAGCCTCTAGATAAAATGCTATATATTAGACAGCGAACGCTATTGTCACCGAAATGTCAGTATTTGCAAAAGTTACCCGATGGCTTATGTCCAGCGATCGTAGTAGGTAGATTGATTTGGGGTCAATGACCGCAAGCATTGGTATTATTATGGACATGCCTCCGGTATTCCGGAATCTCGAAAGTATTAAGAAGTTAATGGTATTCTTGTCGTAAAAATACAAAGAACAATGATGTGTAAAGTCCAAACCAAGTAATTTCTGGTGACATAATTTTATTTTTATTTACTCGCTGTGAAATAGATGGCATGTTGTCTAGAGGCCGAGGTTTAAGTATAATATACATACTGAAAATGTATTAACCCGATATATTAGTGAAGCTCTATGCCTTATTCACAGCAATAAATTCGTCTCACTCAAAATTTTATATTAAAATGCTGGATGCTTGCAAAATTAATAGAGCTAGTTCTAAAGTTAGGAAACTATATTAAAAAAACACAATGTGTCCCGGCACCGGTGTCGGACCCTTCATGTGGTGACTAAAAAGCAAAATTTCTACCAGTTTCACCTTCCCATACTATTTAGTAAATCGGCTAGGTACAGTCGACCAAATTGAATCATGACCCACTCTGCCGATTATTCCTTTGTATTCATAAATGTAGTAAGGTTTTCTTCGCTGTCATGCATGTTGCACATAGTACGTTTTAAATATGAATAAAAATGCGTCTTTACGGGTCAGAGATCTATGCAAGTTTACCCTTTATTATCGCTGCACTAGACATGTTTTAGATAAACCAGTCTTAATATGAATTTAAAATAAGTCCATAATCTAAACTCTTTTCACTACGAAGAAAAAAGTATCATAATTTAAAAAATATAAAACGTCGTGTGTCAGATGTCAAGTATACCTGTCTGTATGAAATTTTATAAAAATACAAACAAATCGTATAATGGCCAATTTGGCAGAACAAAGAGCTAAGAATAAGTCTGAACACAGTCAGAACCTGGATCAGACGGCACGCTGAAGAGGGTACCCTCGAAGACAGACGACGACATAATTATGGCGTTCGACGAATCACGAACCAACGAAGAGAACGGAAGTGCAACACCATTACGAAAAACATCTTTACAGACGAGAAATAATTTGCTCTTCTCAACATGGTCGCTTAACTTTGTGGCGATAACACGCGATACACAGAGGATCACGTAGTGCTCAACAAATTATCCGGATGAATTTCAGCTAAGATGTGTACCTGGATGGATGCCGGAAGTGTAGGAGAATTTGTTCAAATGTCATAACGCTATAAACTGTGTCAATATATTGGAAGAATCAATGTTACCGACTTTACGAACAGTTTACTTGCGTAAAGAAGTGCCAGTATTCTCCTTCGTTCATGATATCTGCCCAGTGCATACTGCCAGAATTGTCTCGAATTGGTTTACCCAGCATGAAGATGAATTCACTCTTATTTCATGGCCGTCTATGTCCCCAGATCTTAACCCAATAGAAAATTTGTAGGGTTTGGATTATATGAGGGGAAATGACATTTGCAGTCGTCTAATCGGGTCACTTTTCACTTTATCAATTTAATGCCACTTGTTAAATATATACCTATATTAAATTATAAAGAGGAAAGATTTGTTTGTTTATTTGCATCGAATAGGCTCCGAAACTACTGGACCGAATCAAATATAATTTGGCACAGAGATAGTTTGAGACACTGGGAAGGACATAGGCTACTTTTTGTCGCGATATAAAATCATAAGGGGGGTGAAATGGGGGATGAAAATTTGTATGGAAAATCCGACTTTTGGCGCGGGCGAAGTCGCGGGGAACTGCTAGTATATACCTAAAATAAATATTATATTCTTCATCTAAGTATACTGTTTTATTTCATCATGGCTAACACAAGTTCCAGTGGAACTTTTATAAAGAAACTGGTTCCCGATACAGACTTAGCGCCCGGCTGTGCTGAATCCCGAATATCTACCTACCTACCTGTGTGTTGCATTGCAACCCTTACCTAAGTTCTCGCCGATTTTCATACAAACTTATTCATTCAGATAGCGAGTATAGCCTAGTCACTAACTGTCATGTGTCTGTGTCTAATAAAATGATAACAGGTTCGTTTCTAGGAAATGTATGTTCAAGCGAATTTCAACCTACTTGTATAGAATGACAGTAGAAAAATGACTATAAGGTGGGTCATGATTCAATTTGGTCGACTGTACATTTGTATGGAAGGGTGATATTATTAGGTCTGTTTTCGAGGTTCTTGTAATAGAGAAAAATGTTGCAGGGGAACTCATCTATCACCTCTTGAACGCTCCGACATCGGTGACGGGACAAACTATATTATACTACTATCTTACGTTTACTTACATCAATTTACGATAACACACTGCCTTAGATAATCTATTGTTTTTATATATATATATATATATATATATATTTAACAGGTTCCTACAAACTCTTGTTGAATATAGTGTGATTACAATATCCAAGCTTATATAAGTATGGCGTAAAGATTACGACTGTAAAGTTACCCGCGTTAGCAGTTAGCACTTAATATTTTCTCTCTCACTACACACAGATTTTTACATTAGTATCTAGAAACCAATCAATGCGTGCCTTTCAAAGTGCAGGCATAATGTAAATATTTCTAGCACAGCTTTAGTGAACGATATATTATAATATTATAACATATATCGAAGTGTAGTGTGTGAGTGCGTGTGGTTGTAAAGGAATTTTGACTTATTTGTAAATACACAATTTTTTTGTGCCTATATCACCGCTTTGTTTAATCGCGGTTAGCTCTTGAGCTTAGTTGCTCTGCTTGTTTGACGTATAATTTAAAAAAAAACAGTGGACAGTTCAAAAAAAAATACCGCACCGCTACGACATGATGTAGCTTTCAAAGTGTTAATTTCAAATTAATTAATTTTGACTCGTATTTTAAAGGCATTAAGTTCAAATTGTATTGGAAAAATTTGTTCCAGTGGGTTAAAAAAAAGTTAAATTCAAAACAAACGGTGATATCAGCACATAGCCGCTTTAACATGCTTTCTTTCGCCTTCCAGTAATGGCTGGCAAACAGCACAAGTACAGAAACATCAGCCAGCTGGAGTGGGACAACAGCACGATGTAATGCCGTCGCACTCGCACGCCGCCCGTCCCGCTCGCGCGGAACCTCTCGCTCGCACAAGCCGCGTCGCAATATCACTGAGTCTTAAGCCTCGTACGTTGAACGCGATTGGCTTGTCACAGTCACTGTTATAGATTGATCAACAAGCTACTATTGAACCAATTACAACAGTTGATTTTTGTGTGACGAGGCGGTTGCGGAATCAATGTACGAAAAACTGAGTTAGATTGTAAGAAAAGTATTAGTTGTTATTTTTATTTAGAATGAACTTGTAGAGATATGCGCAAATGGTTAATTGCGTTTCAATACTAGAACACGACTAATTGGGATTTTTAGTACGCAAAACATATTTATTTTTTGATGGCTGATAGACATATTGTCTCGAAATAAAACCAGCAAAATGTCAAAACTTAATTAAAATCCTTTTTAATATGTATTGTATCTAAAAGACATCTCCCACGTTACCATTTAACAGTAGTGCCTCCTTTTCATTTTATAGAAAAAGATACCTTGCATTTTTCAAGTTCATTTGTCAATAAAAACGCTGGCCGTAACTTTTTTCTGTTTTCTAGATAAAGGCACTATAATAATAGCCCAAAAAAGTATTAATATGTAACGTGAGAAGTGGCCCTTAAATGTAAATACATTAAAAACAGTTCATATTTTTCCTACTTAATTTTAAAACTAAGTGCATATTGCATCGCGGCGTCTCTTCAGTACACAGACGACGGAATTGATTTTATATTATTGTATATTAGTTTTCGTGAGTTGGGTAGAACGCTTCAGCACAACCACGAGACACTGCTCATATCGACGGACATAGCTTTACCTACTTCTTTTCGAATTTTTCCATGTGCGGAGAATTTCCAAACAGGCATAGTATTTTTATAGGCAACGAACTAAAGTTGAGAATTTAACTAAAGAAGGAGGTTCATCCGAGCCCTGAAAAATGGTTTTCAACGCTAAACAAAGTTGTACGTATGTATTGAAGGCATTTGTAAATAAAAACGAGTACTTAATTAATTCTTAGAAGCCTTCTAATAGGATTTGAACGTTTTAAGATGTCAGTGAAAATGCACAATGTCGCAGACGCACAAATGCGTAAATTAAAAAATACTTTTTGAGGTTCCGAATTTTTAATAATAGTTATTATGTCCGTCGAAAATCAGAGCACGTTTGTTTGTAGTGAGTGTACTTCTAAGGTTCTCAAAAATGATCATATCAAAAACTTTATACGTAAAATCAACAATTAATTTGTCTTTGCTTGCTTTGTAGTACACATTCGGTATTAGAGGTCTTGAAAGTCTTTTCTATTCGTTTCTATGTGTAAGCGGTAAAAACGATAAATATTGTATGTAATAAAACCAGTAGTCGTTGTAATTTCATATGGAGTCGGTAAGGATAACTTAGGATAAGCGATCAGATACTACTATTGTATATTACTGATTAAGTAAAGAATGTATGCTTTACTGGTTATTCTAACTCGCTAACTTGCAGCTATTTTTATGGAAATCCAATATGGCGTCAGTGACAGATGTCTCGCGTTTCGTTATTTCCGTCCCCTGTTTATTTTATTTTCTTTAAAAGAAGTATTATTTAAATGCGTATAGTGTGTGGCAAAGCGAATTTTGATATTTTCGCGCCAAACAAATACGTTGGTCGCCATATTGGAATCCCATTTTTAAGTTTAGTACAAAATAGACGTTTCGTTCAAAAATGCATTTATTTTTTGAGGTACAAACTCGCTTCACTTTCGAGTAGTGTTACGTTTTGTCATTTGACGAAATGAATTAAAAATGTCCAAACACTTCTACCCCTTACGAGCTTCTCAAACAAAATCGGCTTAAATGTATATTAGGCACAGAGTTATTTGAAAAAAAAAACATAGTTTTACGATATACACATTATACAGATGGTATCTGTTTAGGATCAGCTATTATAAACTATATAATTATATATATATTTTGAATGCGTTAAGGGATTTTTACTAACAATTAGGTACTAAGTGGCTATATGTTAGTATTTGACACTACGGAGAAGTGGGGAATGGCGGACGAGTGTGCGTCAATCCCTTAGAACATTTCAAGTGAAGTTGCCAGAAGCACTATAATGCCAATATACATCGTTTTGATACTTGATAAGACAACTGAGTTTGACTTCAGGGCATATCTGTCAAAAGTAATATCAATACAAAATGGCTTACATGTCGCCACAGTTTGTACTGCAACATGTATCAACATTATTCGCGGTTCTGACAATTTCCATTGAGATTTGTAGTTAAGGTTAGTTAGGTTTTCGTTCCACCCTTCCGCTTGTGTGGTATCTCTCTGACGAGTTGCATATCATGGTCCGTTTGCCATATTAGCATAGGTGTAAGAAACACTGACTGTAAAACAATTAAGCAATCTTCGTCAACATAATCATTGGTGTCATTAGTCGGCGTATAAAATGTTGTTTGTTCCCGCCACCAACTTTTACTATTTTGACGTTTGTTTCAACTTGTCAGACTGGCATTTGTGACAGCTGTCAAGGTTATGGGTTTTTATTGTAATGACTTAAAATAAGCTATTTAGTAAATGTATTTGAGGAGATGTTTCGATGGTAAATGTTGTGAATATGATGGCAGCTGTCAAAAGTATCAAGATTGTTCGGGTAGCGTACAGTGAGTTGCGTGTTTGCTGTGTATTTTTTTTTATTCTTGTTCCTTGACTCTAAGAAACATTTTAGTGCCATTCGTTTGTTTGATTGACTTGTTGAATATTGATTGGATATTTGGGTTCATCAAATTGATACTAACAAGTTTTGCGACTGCAAGCATGTATTCGTTGAGAAGATAAGTGCCCATACTTCTTATCAGTGCTATAAAACAGCAGACACGTGGCTCGCTTTCTATTAAGTTTGTGTTACACTGTTTTTATTGAGTCGTTGTGTTTGTATTCCTTTCACTCGACAACCGTCCAATGCCCATTTCCCATATTTACATTTGTAATATGTTTAAGATCTGAACGTAACTTGCTTGTTTTAACTTCGGACTTGGCTCAAATCCCGCACAAAGGCAGCCATTTATTTTGTCAGTTTATCTTTATCGAGTATTATGTGGTAGCTATTTCGTATTTCGGTTTTTGTACTCTTATTTTTTATTTTACTTCTTTTTGTATTATCGCGGTATATTACAGTATAATTAGGGAACTTCTTTCATGTATGAATTATTATATTTTAGCTAAAAATAAAGTTGGTTTAAAAATAAATTGTTGTTGTTTAATTTTACAGTCAAATAAACAGAGACAAACTGAAAACGAATTATTCCTAAGGCGGTCTTCACACTGGCACTGCGTCACGGTATATAGAAACAAATCTGTCTATTGTGACTGCGTGATGTCTCCGTGCTAATGTCATTCTAAAACCGGACCGTGAACGTGCCGAACCGCTCTGGTTTCTTTTTAGAACCTAAAAAAAACCTGTAACCCAGCTGGCACCATCAAGTGGCCAAACGAGCTAATAAAGATCTGGATCTGCTAAAGGACAACTTTTTCTCGAAATACCCTAGTGGTTAGCGCCATCTCTGGAGGTGATATAGAACCTATTACTTTAATCTAAATCGTAGATCGCGCTAAATGGCACCGGGACACCTGCCCTCTAGCGGTATCTACTACTAGCGCCACGCAGCGGAGGCACTATGGTTCCTTTTTGAACCTGTAAAACTAGCATATAATCAGAAATACCCTAGCTGGCTAGCGTAATGGAACATAAAGTACTAGTTAGATACTAAAACGGTACTAAAACAGCTGCCCTGTGCGTGCCTGTGCTGCAGATTCTATTTATTGCGATCCGCTAAAGGCACTGACCTCCACAGTACAAGTACGCTGGAATTAACATTCTCTAAGGAATGACAGATAATTTTTGTGCCGAATCAAAGCGCCCCCACCGAGTGTTAGGGAACTAAAATAGAGTAACTTGCATATGTTTATGTCTACTCTCATTAGTTCCGTGGACGGTCACCACACGCTTACTGCAGCCGTCAGCGCCAAAATGGCGATAACCAAATGGCTTCATTTTTAGGTTGGCAGTATATCGACAGCGCTATCGATAATACTGATAAACTACCATACATTAATATCGATTTCTAAAGTATGTCAATAATTGACATATTAAAGCTATCGATAGTCTTGTGGCCAAGTCAAGGGCTCGATTCAAAGATGAGACCTTAGGTAGGAGGTAGATCCTAAGTTTGGGAATAGCACAGTCAATTTTACCAATCCGCACTGAGCCCGCGTGGTGGATTATGGCTCGTACCTCCTCATAGTTGAGGTGAGGCCTTTTTCCAGCAGTCGGATACCTATATATGGGCTAACTTTACCTATGTGTAAAATATAAATAAACTTATGTCTTTTGCACCAAACACCACCCTTCTGTGATTGTATTTCATATACCAAACGGTTATCTGGAAGAGATCGCTCTTAGCGGTAAGACTTTTATGGAGTGCCATAAAGAGATATATCTTTACCTGTTAATTGCACTAGCTTTTTTACTATACAAGTTTAGGTTTTTTCTAAGGTTCTTACAGCATTTTCAAGTAATTTTATTTAAATATAAGTAATTATAAATGGCACATACACGTTTGATACAGGAAACTCCTGTTAAGCAGGTTATGCTTGTGATAGGAGTAACCGCTCTCTCTTAGTCCATAGAATATATTTATAATTACAGCATAAACAAAAAAAATATGTTAAAAAGTCAGTCAGTCGTCATAAGAGCTGTAGACATATTAAATATAGCAGAAAGTCATCATCCTCCTAGCGTTATCCTGGTTATGCTCTCTTATGCGAGGGCCCAGGGTCCGCTGACCAATATGGCAGGGAGTAAGAACTCATAATAAGACCTTCAGCATTGGCCCGTGGGACTCTGACCGTGGACCTTCGCCCCTCCGTCCGGAGCTGAGTACTTCTGTGGGAACCTTGGACTCGGAACTCGGCCTTTGAAACCCCGACACGAGTACCCGGCACCTAGTCCAGGCTACCGGGACACCCGCTTCCAGCGCCGTAACCATTACTAGTATTTTAAAAGACTATTATTACGTAGCAGTCGGTAACTAAATGTTTTAATGATATCTATTTAAAATAAAAAAGGTTTTTAGGTGCCAAGGCCCGAGTTCACCAATTTTAAACTGCTGATGATGCTAAACCGGCTGATTAAAAATTAAACATGTGTTGGTGAACTTACGCTAAGGCACGCTTTATAACAGCACTCTTGAAAAATAAAATGTCTAAACCAAGGCGTTTTATGCAACTCCAGGGACCCTACTCTCTTATCTCTCATAATAACCAATGCGAGATCGAAGATAAGCCAATTTCGATTGTTTACGAATCCATTGAACACGACTTTTGACACTGACACCTGCGGCTACCGTATAATGTCCTTCTTGCCGAATTTCGACTACAGCGGCCAATCTCAACAGAGATTAGCCAACAGCGCCCGAGATATTATAATGCAAAAGTGCGTGCACAATACACAGGTGCACTCTCGGTTCCCTCACTCGCATAGTCCGGTGAGACGGCAATCCGACCTGATTGTAGAGAGATCAGGCGCAGGACCAACGGTTTAACTTGCTTTTCGAGGGACGGCGGTGTTAACAACATCAATTTCCTGACTTCGAGCTGTTTCTGAGCTATTTCAATGCAGAAAAACTCATAAACAAAATTCGAACCCATGATCTCGTGGATAGAAGCCAGCGTGCTAACCACTACACCAACGAGGGAATCACATAAGCTACCGTATACGGTTCAATAGGCACGCAAAAAGCCGGATGGATTTGAATCTTGGACTAAGGATTAGTTATTAATTTCGGGGGTAAGACGATATCCGTAGTTTCTTCTTTAACCACCACAGCAGCACAACTGCGTGACAGCTAAAGCCGAAGATGCGGACAACGGCCTCCAGAGCATGGTCCTAGGGTCGCACCTTGCGCAACGCCATAGTCAAGGCACTGCGCGTCAGGGACCTGGGGTCACGGAACTCGGACTGCGGAACTCGGCACATTGTAGCCCAGAACCTTCCATCCGGGGCTGGGGTCACTTGGTCTCGGAACCTTGGGCGTTGGCCTTGGGTCTTGTTCTTGGATTGGAGAAATGGAACGTACGTAATGAAGTCGTCAGTAAGTCATGTCAGGAATTGTTACAAATGGAGAGTACCTACTTATGAAGTCGTCAGTCATTCATGTCATATCAGGAATTACCCAGAACCTTAAGAAAAAACAGACCTATTTAAGTACTTAATTATTTAAAATTATTCAGCATCATCAGTTATTTCTGTTTTGTTATTATTTGGTTTAAAATAGGATCGTTTTCCTATATTTAATCAATATTATTTCAAATTTCTAAGACTGCTAGTTACTAAACGACTATATAAGAGATACATTCTACTTTCTTCTACTTCATTTGCTTAGAACAGTAGCTCAATCCAGGAGCTCGAAAATGTGCCGTGCCCGTGGCGCATTTTATGAAAATCTTTTTCTGCAACTTTGGGTTTAATTAAAATTTAAGCAAAAATGTGAGACCGCTATAACCTGTGGCAATAGTTACTCTGGAATCTTCAATGAGTCAAAATTAATAAACTGTTTTTGTTTCTGAGATCAAGAACGCCAAAGGACTTGTCCATTAATGGTTTTTTATTCGTCAATATTTCTAACCAGAATAAACTAAATATTATATGAAAGAGTTCACAAAAACTAGCCTTTCATCATAATTAATATATTTTTTAAGGCCTCCGATTTAGAGAAAATTTTAAATTATTTTTTCTCTTTGTCTGTTCATGAACCGCACTTTCGCCTATATCAATTAACGCATGAAAAAAAAAAATTGTTAGCAAAATTGACATTCCATTGACAGTAGTATAGAAAGGCAATGGTACATAGCCATACAGCCAGGAAATACAATTAAGTGATCAATGGATGATGTCTGTTACAAAACATATTTTTTCTCAAAAATGGAGGCGTTTAAAATTCTGATTTCTATGGTAACGTGTTTCGTATTTTTGTAGCTTAAAAATAAATATAGGTTATAGGTGGTTGGTGATATCTTGGAATAAAAAACCAGCCTCCATACAAAAAGAGGACAAGTCCTTTGGCTTATCACGCAAAAATCAGAGTCGCGATGTAATATGGCCAAATAACACAAACACAAGCATACAAAAAAGTAGAATGGCGATTATTCCACCGACAAGAAGAGGCGGAAGTAAATAAAATATTATATTCAGTTTAGGTATGTATGTAAACAATTTTATGTATTACCTACTTCAATACCTCTAGGATATTTTATGTGTTGTCTTAGTGTAAATGCTGGTTTTATAAGGCTATCGATTGCCACTTATTACATGGCTGGCGGAGCGGGGTAATTTTCGCCAATTTTTGATGATAAAGGAACCCTCCTTATCATCAAAAATTCAGTTGGGAGCAAAGAAATCGAGCCACCCCTGATGTTACTCGTAACATTTTATCACTTGTGAAAACTTCATATGCCGAAACATCTTCTGATTGCGACATTATGTCATAATCATAGATTAAAATACAAGGTGTTTCAAAAAAACGAGTAATGCTTGATATGTCATAGAAAGTAAATGAATCTGAAATAACTGGCGCTGTTCCTTTTTTTCCTTTTGTTGTGGTTTCGGAAAACACTTATATCGAAGTTTTATTAAAATATCGATATCAATTTCCACACTATTCTATCAGCTGCGCGAGTCATTAATCTCATAAATCATAGACTATTTTAAATTCAGAATACTACTTTATCTACATAAAGTGCCTATTTTGCACACGAAACGTATTATTACATGCAAAATTCATGTACATTATGTTATGCAAATTAACGATTAAAGGTTACTGTTTGTGTTTTATTACATTACCTTTAATCGTTTATTTACATCGTTAAAAAGATAAAACTTGCTAGAAGCTAGGATTTTAATCTTAGCGCTGTCGTGGTCTCGCAGAATAACAGAAACAAGAACAGATATTTTAATGAAAAAAGGAACTGGTTTACTGCTGTCGATTTAATGAGACTAAACATTAAATGAAAGTGATGATATTTTTCATATCTTGTACCTATTATTTGAAAGTAACTTATGATAAGTCACCACACTACATAATCCTAATAAGTAGTTACTAAACCTATGTGCCTGATGCATTATTGAAAGTTGCCAAAGACTTTTTTGTTATTCCTTACTCTTTGCGATGTAACATTTTACTGCTATCTTTTACTCCTAGTAATGATTTTTTTGTGTGTTCCGTATAATAAAAAACTTTTTAACCCTTCAGTCAAAAAAGTAAAAATATATAGTCGGGTCTTTTACTTTAATAATTTCTCAAAACAAAATTGGTAGTACGTAAGTTAGTATCTACTGTACTTGCCACTTGGATACCTTGGTGATAAATACTAAAATGAACTTTGAAACTCTGAATCCATAATATTATCACCATGAAATGCACTATAGTCATTACTAACTACCTAACTAATGTTTGTTTACGTAAAGCATTTGCGAACCAAAAAATAAACTATAGGTTAGATTAAACTTGATTATACTTTTATCAGTCATATTGAATTTTTTTTTGATGTTTACTACCCGTTCTTTAATAATAATAATAAATTGTTTCAACAAACACACCTAGGCTAGGTAATTACCTAGCCCCAAACTAAGCGTGAGCTTGTGCTATGGCGACTAAGATAACGGATATAAATACTTAAATAAATATAAACATCCATGACTTATTGCGGGATTCGAACCCGCAACCGCCTGGTTTAGAAGTCCGGTGCGCAAACGACTACACCAAGACGGCCGTTCTTATGTTATAGCGACATAAAACTTACCAAATTCAAAATAAATCACTCGAAAACTCGCCACCACAACAAAACAAACCGAACAGCAAACAAACAAGCGAGCGAATAACGACATTGGTTCTGATCGGATTCATTCACTCAATCAACGCGCCGAACATGACCGATAACAGCGCGGAAACTCCCGAAAGTCCCGAATGTACATTCGGTTTCGGTCGTAGTTTCGGCAAGTTTGCCGCCGAAAACGAAACTAAACCGAAACTCGTGTTTTTACCGAAACTCAACCGAAAACGAAACCGAAACCGAACATTCGGTCGGACACGAATTGTGTACTATCAATGGCACATGAAACTGAACACTGCAGTCTGATTTTAACTCTCGCACCGCTGATATAGAGGCGGCAAAGTGTATGCCATTATATAAGATCATATGCTGTTAATACTATACATTTTAAGTTTAAATACTACAGCCAATTTTTAAATAATTTAACGAATAATTCTAATTCAATAATATTTTTATAACTTAAGCAATTATTTTGCAAGTTTTTACGAAATTAAATCAAATTTCGCTCACAAAAATTAATCGACTGTGTCATCCGGTGGGACTCGAACCCACGTCCCTTCGCTATCCGGGCGAGTGCTCTTACCACTCAGCTACGGAGGAAGTTAGTCAGACGACGAATTTTCGACACAGTTAAATCGACTGTGTCGATTTAATTTCGTAAAAACTTGCAAAATAATTGCTTAAGTTATAAAAATATTATAAGTTAAGCTGATTTCATCTTAACTGATGGTTAAATATTTGTAAAAATATTTCCATCGGATACATGCGGTTACATTCCCCAAGTATTGATGAAATCGAACGCCGGCTCACTGGCGTAGCAAGCACTTACAAAAATTCGTCGTCTGACTAACGTCCTCCGTAGCTTAGTGGTAAGAGCACTCGCCCGGATAGCGAAGGGACGTGGGTTCGAGTCCCACCGGATGACACAGTCGATTAATTTTTGTGAGCGAAATTTGAATAAATTCTAATTCTTATTATATATTATCCTAGCGGCCGCCAGCAAATTCGTCCGCGTCGCTTCTCAGGGTGGAATTTAAAAAATCCTTACTTAGTTCTTCCTTACACTCTCAAAGAAACATGAATGCCAGATTTCACCTTTTTAACCGACTTCAAAAAAGGAGGAGGTTATTGCGTTCAGTAGTTTCGGCTGTGCTTGTCTGTCAGTCAGTCAGTTAGTATCGGAAGAGTTTTATAATGTACTCGTAGATATTTGATTAAAATTGACTTTAAATAAACGATTATTCTATACAACATGTTTTATTTTGATTCCCCTGGCATCTTATATTGATTCCTCTGGCACCAAAATTTTAAAGTCTCATATCTTTATATCTAAACATGTGACAGTGATGCCTGTTTGTGAAATATGTTTACAATGATGTGATATTTAGCCTTTTGTTAGTAAAAGTTTAAACTCTTAAGTTTTAAAAAGTTAAGAGTTAAATTTCAAGATTGACCCAAAAAATAAAGAAGAACAAGCAAGAGACATGAGAGCCTAGTGCGAATCTTTATTTGTTACTCACACGCGCTCACGATCGACTGAGTGTCGTAGAAAAAAACAGGTTTTGGCAAACGCCGCTAGGGGCGCTGACCAAATTTCTATACACATTTTCGTCACACGGACAAAGGTGAAATCATGGAAAAAACTCGCACCAAGCCCCATGATAGCAGTGACAGTGTAACTAAAAGTACATAAAATAAATGAATGGAAAATAATCTTGACGAGCTCTAGTCCGTACCTACCTGATACTCTTTAATAGCAGCGTTTTACCTGAAATAAAACGCATATTAAAATACTTACCTCACTGGAAGCTTTATATTGAGAAAGCATATCCGTATCCGTCGATTTCTACCAGTTCTAGTACCTTTTTACCCCTTCCCTTGTTTCCGGGACAGTGGCGACACCTGGCGGCCGCGCGACATTTTTAGTTTCCTTAAGTGTGTAGCGCCATTTTTGTTCATTGGCTCATTTACTGGTGTAAATGAATAATTGCTGCCTGGTGGCAGCAATTAAGTGAAAGCTTCCAGTGAGGTATTTTAATATGCGTTTTATTTCAGGTAAAACGCTGCTATTAAGCTACTTGACCGTCACTGGAAGCTTTATATTGAGACCTGTTTGTTATCGCCTGGTGTCGCCACTTGTATCTAACAGGATACAGTTACGCCAATGTGATTATAGAACTTTATAGTTTAAACTATGGTATATAATAGCCATAAATTTTATATAATATTAGGCTAGCTTATTGATTCAAACAAATTGTGTGATAGTATACAAGGTACTATTTTCTCGTCTGCAGCATTTTGGAACGTATATGATCGCCAATTTCCTTGGGCTAAGATTTTGTCTAAGGAATGATTTTCGAGTTAACCTTTAGAGGCTACGGCTACTGCTGATCTAACTCTTCCAGGATTCGGTATAACCCTTGAAAATAATTTTTATCCAACAGGCTAAAATTTGTACATGAAGCGGCTCCAAACAGACACATTACTTGTGTAATAAATACATTTAATGACTTAGCCGAGTCACGTCATTATATTCACGTCACGTTATTAATTTTAGCGGATCAATTGTTTTGTCAAACCACAGCACAGGATTTAAGTTTGAATTAAGTGTTCGAAATCAGTTTACAGACTGCCTTAAATAGGAAAAAATATTACTCTTAATATCTAATACAGTGACTAGAATCTATTGTCAGTAAGATCAAGTCATAAATAATTCCAAGTACATGTGCAAAGAACTAATAAAATAGCAATATTTGAAAATCATTTGTAACGTCAACTCTGTGAGCTTAAATTACCAGATGCTTCAGTGTTTTAACGTGTGGGACTTTTGTAAAAGTTGTATTATATGACAAGTAATTGTGCACTAGATGCAGATTTGACACAAACATTGCTGATTGCGAACCATAAGGTAATTTTGATTAAATCGTATTTATATCAGTTTAAATAAGAAACTTATATAAATAAGAAAAGAACACCGAGTGTTAAAAATATTAAAAACTATTGTGTTACTAAAAGGTCTATCGTTTCCAGGCCACCTCATCTGTTTTATGGGTAGACTTCCGCCAAGAACATCTTAGTAAGGTCAACTATTCAGGGTTTAATGTTTTTATCGCCTGGAGGACCAAACCCCACATTTCTATACCCGAGAGTTTAGTCTTCGACCCGCGATGGTATGAAGCCCATCGTCGAATCGATAAAGAGTTTTTGCAGTGCTGCCGAACCCTAGGTTCGGTTTTTGAGGTCTATTTAGGCCAATAACTTCTTCCACCGTAGTGAAAGACGTTGACTGATTTAGATGACCCAGGACTCTGGATATAAGAAATGGTGGCAGAAACACCTATGCGATGCGTTCCATGGAACACTGCTGAGAAGAAAAGGGATTTAGTATTCAAATACAATTTTTGCCGGCAGTAGATGCCATTCTAGTCCGGAGAAAGGCGACGATGCGAAAAGTGATCGGCATCGTTGTTATAGGTCGCTCTATCAGGAGTAGCGATATCGTGCCTCCCCTTTATCGTGCATGAGACACTGCTGTCTTGATGTCGCATTGGACAAAGAGATATGAGGACTGAACTGTGATGCAGTTCTTGGGCTTGGCTCTGAGGAGCATACAGTATAGTTAGCATCTATTTTTGTTTTCAGCGCAACACCCCTTCTCCTTGTGAACCATGAGAGCTAGATCGTTTGGAGGAGGTTAATGAAGTTCTAAGTAACTAAATTGGTAGCAATTTAGTTCGTAGATCTTAAGATTTGGTACCGTTATAAACTGTTGATGATTTAGCCAACTTCAAGAGGCAACAAAGCTGGCAAAAATTAGAAGCCCAATTAATTATAATCGGTAGTCCTTAGATTTATTGATCGCTGTATTTTTGCAACCGACTTTATTTTCGGCAAGGAATTTAGATAGTTCCAAGTCCTCCAAATTATTACTAAAAAAGTTATGCTTTGCGGATATAAGACAGATTTCAAACTTGATCTTTCATCCAAGAACCTGTGAATTTTCAGTCAAACCCACTCGCGAATGTGTGTGTTTGGGCTATAAAAAGTTGTTAAAAGACTCATAAACAATTATTTTTACATTCCATCTGTCACGCAGTATTTAGGCTAGCCAATTCGTGATAGTGTAAAAGGTCTCTGGAACCGTGCTAAAGCCGAATAGCGGGCACGTCAGTTCCAACAACTTTTCATTGTACATCAGGCGTAAGAAAGCGCCTGTGTGTTTGGGTAAGGCACGCACACACTTTCAAATGGCAATAGGACGGGAACTTGCACAGCCAGTCTTGAGGTTGCTATCACGTAGTCGAATATTGGACAGGCTGATCCATCTGATTTATTTGGAAATGTAATATTCAGCTTTGATACAATTCTTAGTGCTCCCATTTTCCTCCACTGTCGGTGATAGTACGTAACTTACCTGCTTGAAACGAGTCATTGTCTAAAGTTTTTCAGCTTACACTAGAGCCACTTGGAGCGTCCTCGGATGCATCCGCGAGCGGGCCGAAAGCCTCTGTTGTGAAATGAACCTCTTCCACTAGAATTCTGACTTTCGTGTTGATAATTTAAGTGCGGGGAGCTACTTTGCCTGAATCCATCCCGCGAGGGTAGGTTGCTATTATGATAAGAATGCAAGAACATAGGCAGTAAGGTTTGGTTCATGAATACAATATTATAAGTTCCACACGATGGAACTGCTGATTTTCCAAGGCATGCCACTGCGAAGGGCAGCTATCTTGAGCATTTAAGTGCTGACCCATATGCGGATACTTACCTTGGTTGAATCCACCCCGTAAGTGTGGGTTGTTATATTTTGACTAACAATTCATGTGCATAGGAATTAAGATTTGGTTCATGAAAAATGTTATGAGTTCCACGCGATGGAACTGCTAGTTTTCGCAGGTCATGCCCCTGCGAAGAGTGGCTAATGGCTATCTTGAGCATTTAAGTGCTTAGCCATATCAAGATACTTACAATGGTTGAATCCACCCCGCGAGGGTGAGTTGTTACATAAATAAGAATGCATGTGCATAAGAAGTAAACTTTGGATCATGAAAAATATTATGAGTTCCACACGATGGAACTGCTGGTTTTCGGACGCCATTCCCCCGCGCCGCGAGGGGCGGCCATTAGTTACACTAGATTTAGATTGTAACCCGACTTTGATGGAAAGAATGCTTTGTAAAACTTTTTACAAATAAATGATATTTTGATTTGATTTTTACTGACATTACATTACCCTTTTCTAAAACGGTTGTAAAAGGTGCATGCAGGCTAAAGTTACAGACATAAATTTCGATAACTTAGGTAAAATGTAGAGGAATTGTTACAAAAAGCAATTTAAAACGTAATTGGTTTCACGTAGTGGCTACCGTGCAGAATATACCGAAAGCAAAAGCATTGAATGAATATAGCAGGATAAGACCTATTAACATATTATGCCTGGTAGCGGAAGGTGTCATAAATGTTTTTACCTTCTTGTTTGTTTCTAGTTTTATGACTAGTGTGGTTGTAATTATTCTATGTATCAGCATAAATCTAACTTCTGCCCAAGAGAAACAACCCAAGCGTTGGGTAGCAACATTTTCAATATCGTAAGTAAAGATATGTCATTCGTCGCCATGACAGTCTTCAGTGACGTTGTTTTTCGCTAAGCTCTGAACAAACCGAACCCCGTATTGATAATCTATATCAACACGTACAAACTTGTAAAGAAATTGCTTAATTTATAAAAACAATTTATATTTCAACACTATTTCAATTATCAGTAGGACCAATACGATTAGAAACATGCATAGCTCACCCATTTCCTAGGTATTCGGAATGGCGGGTGTGCTTACTTCTCTTACAGGGCTGACAGCGGCGGCGTGACCGCCTCTGTCCTTGCCGGTCCCACAAATAAGAAAGCATATGGCCGGTCAGCCCTGTAAGACAAGTAAGCACACCCAGTGAACACGAGCCAGAGACAAAACGAGCTTGATATTGAACTGCTGTCATTAGAACTACTCTGAGCACGTTTGTGTCCCCGTCGCGTTCTGCTCGATGCGATGTTACTTTAGTTTTCATGCATTACAAAAAACTAGGTAGGTAGGTACTTATTTTATTTGATTTAGCGAGTGAAAATCTATAAATTACGAACTGGCAATTCTTTGAAAAACTTACCACGAGATCCGAACGGAAAAACCGTTGAATGTCATGATTGCGTGGTATTTTCACTGTAAACAACAATTCGTAAGGTAGATTTTTTTCTACTTACGTGGTTTTATATTTACTCACTTTGATTATATTTACTTCACTTAAAATTATTTTTAAGCAATTACAGTGTGGCAGAGGCAGAGCCTGCTGCGCACAAGTTGCTTCGACGGAATACAAAGCGCCAATGAACAAAAATGGCGCTACACACTTAAGGAAACTAAAAATGTCGCGCGGCCGCCAGGTGTCGCCACTGTCCCGGTAACAAGGGAAGGGGTAAAAAGGTACTAGAACTGGTCGAAATCGACAGATACGGATATGCTTTCTCAATATAAAGCTTCCAGTGACGGTCAAGTAGTTTAATAGACTGTACCTACTAGTCAATTTTTTTTCTCTGCTTCTTCTCTAGTTAGCTACCCAAAAGTACCAACAATGAAAATAACAAATAATTTAAACGTTATTGGCAGTCTCTGTTCCACCATACTCTGTATGACTGCGCAAACCTCATGAAATCCTCGCCAAACACGCTGCATAATACAAGCGGCTACATCTACCTAATGAGCGGGAAAGAGAACGCTACACACGGTCTTAACAAGTCAGAAAAAGCACGCAGATGCCGGGGCAGAAATGCGCATCACAACTGAAAGAGACAGCGCGATTTTGGGCGCGAACTATAGAGAGGGAGGGGCGAGGCAGCCCGCTGTTGGTCGCATTGGTGAATTATTGAAGCCGCACGCCCTTTGGGCTGCGAAATGCGCGGGGCGCGGGGCGCTGTTTGCCGGCCACTTGTGAGCCTTTCCGACGTCACACCAATTTTGAAATTCGAACGGCCATCTTAGACCGTTTTCGGGTTTTCGCGCCGAGTGCAATGACCGCGGTTGGATGCTCTTTTTGAGCCATAGACACCAGTGAGAGACTTCAGTGACCATAGAGAGTTCAAAAAGTTAAGTGATGGATTCGCTAGTTTGCTGATTGGAGAAGGTGCTCGTGATCGGCAGGTAGGTTGTGGTTCTTACATTTTAATTAAGACAATCCCGGAAATACGAGGTTTTATGGACTTCAGGATTCGAAATATCCATACTATTAATTATAAATGCGAAAGTGTGTCTGTCTGTCTGTTACCTCTTGACGCTTAAACCACTGAACCGATTGAAATTTGGTATGGAGACAATATTTATATTCGAGACCCTGGAAAGGACATAGGCTACATTTTGTCGCGATATAAAAAATAAGAGGGTGAAATGGGGGATGAGAGTTTATATGGAAAATCCAACTCTTGCAGGCAAAGTCGCGGGGAACCACTAGTTAGACTATAAGCAATTCAGGCGTAGCTCTATCATAGGCCAACCACAAACGACTTATTTTTAATACCTTCATTTATACTAGCCCATAATTTGTCCCGAAGCAGTAGTAAGGTCTATCTTGGAACCTACATAAGTGCCCCCTATGAGTTTACATGCATAAAAAATACCTATATTACTTTGATATGCATTCAGAACGAATTGCCATTAAAAGAATGATAGACACAAAATAAATTATCTAAGTAGGTAGCTAATAGAAATCACAAAATCTATAATGATAAGAATATTAATATATACTTAAATTTTCACCACGTTGTTCAAGTAGTAAATATTTAATTGTTGAGGTCACAAACGAAAGATTTCATGAAAATGCGCGTCAAGAAAATGTTCAAACATAGGACTTCAACGCATTAGATCTCATTAAGTATCTATATCTTATGTTAAAAAAAAATTAATCGCGTAAAGATTTTTAGTAAAGTTAATTTGTAGTTAATAAGTAAGTAGTAAGTTAATTCGAGGTACCTAGTACCTATACTAGGTACCACGAGAAGTAAGAAGAGTGTAATCCTAAACTGAAATAATTATCTTCGAGAATGGATTAAAATATATTCTCATATTTCCATCTATTATGTCGGAATTATTTACTTATTTTTATGTATCATGTATTTCTTATGGATCTACGGTTTCGGAGTAAGCAATTGTTCGAGTTTTACGAGGTTTTACTAGTTTTTACGAGTTTTACGACCTTTACAATCTACCTGACGACTACCTAATACTGTAGGTACCTACTTAATTCATCCAAGGTAGGTATTAAAGTGATATAATTTTGTAATAATAAACATGTGGTTTTGTTACTTAAGGAAAGCCTGTTATTGGCCTTATTTTATATCAAATGTTCTTTGGTTAATATTTATGTAAACGCTGTTGGTTTTCTTATGAATAAATAAATAAATAAATAAATAAATATAGGTATCTACTTTTACAAATCCCTGCTGCTCTACCAGTTAATTTTCAAGAAATTTGAGCATAAGTTATAAAACATGACTCGAATTCTGATGATATCAAACCAAACCAATCAACTAGTACCTACTTACTTACGCTTCCAATTAATTATTTTGGCGATAGATAATAAAAACTGAAGAAAAGCACTGTAAAGCATCCTAATTCTTAAATTACTTTACTAAATAGATATAATGTTAATTGTTATAAGTATTCTTATGGATTCTTTTTATTTAAAAAAACTTTTTGTATTGGTAAGATCCTTCCCAAGAGATCCGTAAATTGCTAAATGGTAAATTAGGTACTAAAATTATGTCATACTAGGTCTGTCTAACCTAGGTTAGACCTAACCAATACATCTAATACATCTGTAACTACTAATTAAACTGAAACATAAATTATAAGAAGGTAGTATCAACCATGAGTCGGGCAGGTACTAATAATTGAGGTGTTAAAATAAAAATAAAGATCAAACTAATTAGGGTTGACCGGGTACGGTTGTAGCAGGGTACAGTAGTACCATCGAGATTATCTCTGGAACTAGGACTCCCAGCCCCTCTCCTTATCCCACGGGGGAGCGCTAGAACGCATGCCGACTAAATGTCAGTTGCCTGTGCATGCGGCTCGAAGCGGTCGCTTGTACCGGTGTGATGAAATTTTAGGGCAGTCAAAGTAAGTTTTTTTTCTCTGATTTTATCGACCACCACCAAAAATCTAAGCATAATTTTTCAACTAGCTTTTTTTTATAATTTCTTGGTTTCTAATTTGTACATCAGTAATTGGACGAGTGTATTATCAGTTTATTTAGACGAGAATTTTAAGTTTTTTAAAAAAATGGCCTTGAGGGGACGATTGTACCAAATTTTCGGGGACGGTTGTAGCGGTACAACTGCACCCGTGCTACAATTGTCCCCAGTAAGACTTTAATTATTATTTCAAAGTTTGAGAAAGTCTGCAAATTATATAATTTTAAGTATCTTATCTAACTTGTATGTAAGTTTTATTTTTATTTTGAATCAAATGCAAAGAAACAGAATTAGAAACAACTAATAGAGCATCGAAATATGTACTTCTCTACGAATAAGCGTTCAATGAAATCCTTACCGATAAATCAATAAGAGCTACTGCTGAAATGTTTGGATTCCGCCACGTTTCTTTGATAAGATACAAAAAGAAAAGATACAATTTGGTATCGTTGGGTTATAATACCAGGAAAATATAATTGCAAACTATTTGCAGTGATCAGCAGATTTTTACATTAATTTAAATCCTAAGGGACGACTGCTCCTTATGGGAATAGTTGTACCACGGGGACAATTGTTATAAGCGATTTTCCATACAAAGTTTTGATTAATCATATTATTATCTCCTATTTTGTGACAATTTTAAGCGTTACATCTGAAAAAATATAACTTCTATGACTTTTAGAATAATGTTTTATAATCAGCATTTCATTTTCAATTGTCGAAAACTAGGCAAGTTAAGTTTTATGTTTGTGGATTTAATTCAGGTAATTTTGGGAATTTTGTTTTGTTTTGTTGCCAGATTAATAAAGAGCTTATCTAGTGATATATTGTGATTGACATAAATATTTTTTTTTAATTAAACCAAGGCGCCATGTTTCATAATATATCTGGTACAATTGACCCATGGCAGAGGACATTTGTACCGACTTATCTTATTTGTTTAAATGTAAAATATTTCAACTTGTATTATTTTTACACATCTAAAGCTGATGCTTACTTAATGCCAATGAAACTTAGTATCAATATGCACAGATACTGTAGCCGTGAAATTATAAATAAAACCAGAATTAAGCGTCAAAGATAAAATGCTACAATTGTACCCGGTCTACCCGTTCTTACCTAACCACTCTAACATAAAACCTCCACAAAAGCTTTAACACTTTTGCTGCCAAGCATTAAAAGTGTAAGCCACCAACTCTTCCCGCCGGAATCCGGATACACCGACAATGTTGAAAGGCGATATATTTGCAAACAGCTCCGGTTAATATCCCATTATCTATTTCTGCGCGGACACCGACCGGACGTCGCACAAAGCACACGGCGAGCCGGTTAAGTGTTAAGAATGTAATAATCTGAGGAATATTAGCTAAGTAGTTCCGGTACGCATTCAGGCGGTCGGGGTATCCGTATTTAGAAACAGAAATGAGAATCTGCTATTGAACGTTTAGCACAATTCTGTAGAGTCGTCCCAGTTTTGCATAAGAGCATAGTTGGTAGGTAAGTGTATTGTTGATATGATTGAAAAATGCAAGCAAATAATATAAGTAAATCATTTATCTCAGACTTAGTCCATACAGCCTTATAAAAGAGATAATACATATCTTTGGCTTGGTCCATTATGATGTACTGTAGAGATTTTACGCATAGCTCCAAACCTCTACAGTACTGTATACCAATTTTGGCAAAGAATAGATTCCTAGAGGTGGAACGTGCTCAACGTAATTTAATTAAAGTTATATATTTCAAAAGAATTAGATTCTGTACAAACTCTTTACGATACGACTAATCTACTGCCGTTCAGGAAACTATACATGTTTAATTTGGTACTAAAGAATCATAAAAGTTTGCCATATGATGCTAGTGTTAACAACAGAAGAAGAAAAGATATTGTTATTCAAATACCCAAAACCAATACCACATTTGCCAGTCGGCTATAACAAACGATCGGCACTCATTTACAAGCATATAAATAAAGAAATGGATATAAATGATAAGCATTATTATGAATGTAAGAGAAGAATACTAATTTGGCTACAAACAAAAAATTGTGAGCAAATAGAAGATCTATTACCTACAATCGTAAGAGTCACGAAACTTTAATTCCTTATTGAAAATGTGTTAGAATTATAATTAGAAACAATAGGCCTACCTAACCTATACCATATAGATTGACACTAGTAACTTAGTTTAACCTAATTATAAAAGTAATAATCCCTGTTTTTGAAAAGCATACATTTTTATCTTTTGTTCATTTAATATGCTATGTAAGGATGTGTGTGTATCTGAAGAGCGGTGCCTCCTGACACAGGCTTAATCAAGCTTATAAAAGAAGGCACCAGCCATTACCTTATAAGAGAAACTTTAAAGAAAATAGAGAATTTATTATTAAAGAATGTATTGTTATGTTCAACCAATAAGTTTTCTCTCCTGAGAGGTAAATAACTGAAACTCGCGGGCCTTAGCCAAGCGAGCTCCAGGTTGCTTTAAAATATGCTTAAAAACTTCCTAACTATATGACGAGTGTTTAAAATTGCCGCTTTTTGTAGAAGGATGTATGTTGCTGGATGAATGTTGAGTGTGATAAGGCTTTTATGTAAATCTCTGGGTATGACTCCGGTTGTGGATACTATAATAGGTGTAAGTTGTGTGTATTGCAAACGGCTTTGTTAGTTTTATCTAGTACCTAGTACGGTGATATCCGGTCTGTTAAAGTGTATGGTCTTGTCTGTCAGTATGTGTGTCAGATTGAACTATTGCCTGGTGTAATTCAGAATTAGTCGCGTGTTGATGAAAGAATTGTCTGAGGGTTGAGATTTGTTTGTTGTGCAAGTTTGTTATATCTATGATGCCCCTTCCGCCTTCGTGTCTAGGTAATGTCACGATGGGAAGTCATTGTAGTGTGTATTCGCCGATGTAGCTGTTGTACATTTGTTGGGGTCCACGCAATAATTCCAAAAGAGTATGTTAGAACGGGTATGACTAAATGGCTTTTACTTTGACAGGTTCTATGTTAAATGCACAGATTTACAACTTACTAGTCAGTAGTATTGGTGCTGTTTTTATACAATGTTCGTCGAATATTGGTTTATTTTGTTCTGAAATTAACATAAAATTTCAGTTTTCTAAAAATAAAACATACATTATGTAATATCTTAGTAAAAATATCCAGTAAGGCTTAATTGCTAAAGGCTACGTGTGCAATACAATAATGCTTTCAGGGTGCTTTTGGGGCTGCCTCGCTCCTGTAGCGCATCGGGGATGTTCGCCGAGGCGCGGGTGGACTGCTTCTATGCAACCATGCGCAAGCGGTGCGCATCCCTGGTGCGCAGGGTAAGGGCTAGCGGCAATAGCATCCTGAAAGCCTTCGCGGAGCGGTTTGACTGTCAGTACCTGAACCATTGTAATATGGTTCATGTACTGACTGGAATTAAAATAAAATTTTAACTAACATAGTTCCTAAGTACCTTTTGTTACTAATATTAATATAAATTATTTAACTATGTTATGGATCTATGTAATCTGCCAATAAATACATTAAAATTAAAATTAAATTAAATATTTAAATATTTTCTATACACGTTTTTTGAAATTTTCATTAGGGTATTTTTTGGATAGATCAAGATGCTTTTGATATGTCTATGGGAGAATTATTAAAACATGCTTCAAGTAACTTTGCAAAATAGCGTTGCAATTGATGTCAATTAAAAATTGTTTAAAATTATACTCAGCGAGTCGCATTAAACAGGGGTCACCCTTTTAAATGTGACAACAATTTTAACACCCCCGACAATCAAATTATTAACACCTATCACTAAAAATAGACAAACATAATGTAATCGTGTCGATTTAGCAAACATAAAGGAACAATGTGCCCTCCCCGGGCAACGAACACCTGACCCCAGGTGTTGGAACTCCGAGCTCCTACCCTCTTGGAGGGAACGAGGGATGTGAAAAATTGTCGATATACTTACTTTGTAAAAATCGTGCTGCCGTCTCACCGAATTATGAGAGTGAAGGAACAGAGAGTGCACCTGTGTATTGCGCACACACTGGTGCACTATAATATGTCCCGCGCAGTTGGCTAATCTCTGGCGAGATAGGCCGCCGTAGTCGAAATTCGGTTAGGAGGACATTATTTATAAAACTCGTGTTAACGTTATAAAAGTTTGAATATGTTTTTGTTGTAGTAATTTTAATCAGAAAAATAAAAACGTCATATTGATAGCGCAAAACGGCCACGCCCTTTACATACTTAAGTATTCTATTTGCAATCTAAAAAATCTTTAGTAAAGGTTAAATATTGCAGTCAAAAATAAAAATAGGTATATAATAAATAAAAATAATGAAAATAGGTGTATATTCGCAATAAACAGCTGCATCACATGAAAATTAAAATATTCAGAATATCAAATTTATTATACCTTTGATATAACTGAAGACAGAATCGAAGGGCACTGCGTTTTGGAGTCTTAGACCATTTGAATTTTGCAATCGTTATTAGATTCTGCTACTTCATAATAATGAAAATTCCTCACAATCACCAACACTCACTAAATGCTTTACAACCAAAAAACTTAATGAAAATGAAGAAATAGTAAGCCGTCTCTTACAAATGTTTATTCGTCTGACCGCAAAAAATAACTTTGTACCCTCCAATAAAGTCCCATCTAGAAGTGGATCATATACACGACAAGTAAGTAGAATACTAAATAAGTTAGCACACGACTAAATAAGGAGGAATGTGTCATAGTGTGAAGATTATTATTTTAGAAATTTTCATTGACTTAAAACAATAGGAGATGGTGTGATTGAAACAGTGATTTAAAAATTATTCGGGGCGATCAACAAAAATACTAGGAATAGGGTTTTTGTTATTAAATCCGAATACCTAACATAGTTGAAGGATATCGAGTTAAAAAGTGTTGTCGACACAGTCTTTTTATCGAAAAACTCTTGCGTCACTAGAGGTGTCATTTAAACCCAATATGAAATTAGCCATCAATCCGGTCGCATCACTACAGGGGACAAATTAGCCTTAACCACTGGGCTGGAGGGAATCCCTCCGCCCTCCTGGTTATTGAGCAGAACTAATTTCATATTCTAAGAAGGTAGATAGCCTAGGGGAGGGAACTATATACTCGTGAGATCGTGTCTTGAGTTTGAAAAGCCTGTCAGTACAGGCTAATGTACCTCAGTAGGTATGTACATCATATACCAATGACGTATATGGAAAGGGCTATGCTTGGCGTTTTTATACGGGATTGAATAAGAAATGAGGAGATACGTAGATGAACTAAGGTAACGGACATAGCCCTGCGTATCAGCAAGCTTAAGTGGCAGTGGGCAGGGCACATTGCGCGAAGAACTGATGGCCGTAGGAGCAGAAGGTTCTTGCAGGAGCAGAAGTAACTGGAAATTGTGATTTTCGAACTTTCGAAAATTGGCAAAAAGGAACGCCAGCACAAGTAAAGGAAAAGTATTAAGAATTAACACAGGAAATATGGGCCTTCAAACACAAAGAACATTGCCAAATTTCAACCACAAACTTTGGACGCTCGCCAAATAAAATCTACGCACATTAAGACAAAAACTAAAACATAGGAGCATAGTCCCATCCTTTGTTTAATTATTTTTGAAAACAATATTATCATTGGTAAAGTTTTCGTCAAGAAAACAGGGGACTACGAAATGTTGTTTTGGTTAGTTTTATGAAGCGAATTTCGTTCTGAGCTGCATTTGTCCCTTTCTTGCTTTAAGAGGAGAGATTTGGGGGGCGGGTAATGTCGTAACAATACGTATACGTACAGTGATGCTTTATAGTCGATAATTATATCGATATGCCATTGTTTGCCTAATCGACATCGATGCATTAGTTTATTATATTGTCTATATATTTTATATCATACACTTTGGCTTTTAAAGGTCAACTACTCCTACTCCTCAGTGGTGTTTCTATAGAAGAAAAAAGCAGTTCCGTTGCTGACTCCTAGAATTACTGTGCACATACATGTAAGCACTTACTGAGGACGTAACGTAAGTTGATTCATTTCAATTCGATAGATTGTAGCATAGCTGATTTCTAATGTCGGTGGAAGCTAATTAGAACAAATGGATTTTACTAGCGGTTGCCCACGACTTCGTCTGTGCACGTGTCGAATTTACCATACAAACTTCCACTCCCATTTTCACGCCCTTAGAGGATGAGTTTCCAAAAATCCTGTTGCCTACGTCATTCCTGATTTCTCACCAAAAAGCTAAATACAATATTTTATCGATTTAGCTCCATAACTGACGGAGTTTCATACAAACCTGCCCCTCCTTTTTTATCCCGTTAGGGAATTAATTTCCAAAAAACCTTTCTTAGTGCACCCCTAGACCTCTTATGGAACCTTTAATTTGGCGTCTCTAGACCCAGCAGTTTGGGCTGTGGGTTGATATGTCAGTCAGTCATTAAGTCAGTTTTCATTTTTATATACATATTTAGAAGATAGTGGATGAAAGGTGAGTGAAGGCTTGTTGGAATATCCACCAAGACGTCTAATAAATTACATTATTTATTGTATGGTTTATCACTAAATCTTATGAGAAAAATACCTATTTTTACTTTTTACAGGAGGGACACACTTATGCCAGCTTCGAACTAATTCAACAAATAGTTTCATAATATAGTTTTTATTGCGCCAGTTGCGAACCACTTGTTAGTAGATATTTACAATCATCTTTATAACTAAGGTACGTAACAAAGAAAGAAAAATTATTTTATTATAACATCTACGAATGTCGTTACACGAACACATTAAGACTGTAACAACAACATTCTGGTCAGACTGAGCCCGTCTTCTTGCGAATGATTGAGTAAAGATCATCAGTTCTAAATTTCGCAGACATCGCAGATGCGCTACAGTAACGAAAAAGTCCAAGCAGAGCCCTGAATCCGTTGTTATAGTATAGGTGCTACACACGCAGCATAATCCTGCACCTGATATGAAATTGTTCGAGGGTATTGTATCCACTTTTGTCGGTTCTCTTCGCCCAAGATCCATCTCCGACCACTGTTATTGAAGGAATTCCGTCGTTTTCCGTCCACGCCAACATTAAGAATAATTAGCCTTTTCTCTTGTTGCGAACGCTTCGTGTAAAGCACATGATGCTTGTGCAGGTTGACTTATTTGTGTCGGGCATATGAAACATAAGTATTCACGAATCCTGCATTTTATACGAAAATGATTTCTTCCATTTAGCTGTCATAAATAAACGACATTACTTCATTTTCTTTTAAATATAGTGGATTTCAACTTGTTATTGTTGCACAATTAGATAATGTCTTGTTGAAAGGTGTTGTCAATGTTGTCAATCAGTCTCCATAAGTAAAAAGTTCCGTTCCACGTATGCACAAAATTTAAAAAAATAATGACTCTATAATTTCATAAATATTAAGCTTTTGTAGAATCATTCTTGCTGTTAAAGTAGATTGTCGTGTCGTATCTTACTATTATGTTTGTAAAGATATAAAAATTTTATGTCAATTATTATTTTTGTAAAATATTAATTTAGTAAAGCGTAATTAACTATATATACAACTTATTAATAAAAATTAAGATAAATTACTTAATACAACACAAAAACAAAAATTATAAAAAGGGGTTACCTTGTAGTAAGGTTCCTAGGATGCTGGCAGCATTACCGCGCTGGATAGCGATGCTTATACGCTGAGCAAGGTAGCTGCCAGCTCTTAGGTCACCACTGATGTCAACTAGCCTCTTGGAAATCTCTTTGAAAAAAGAGATAGCGTTGGGACCCCACGAACCCAGTGTTTCGACTCCAAACGGTACAAAGTGGTACCGGGAGTCGATCTGCCTGTACTTGTTCTTTTTAAAGTTTTCGGCACCTCTCGCAGCCAAACCAGCATCACGGCTTGTCCCGGGCAGATGAGAGGCTGCAAGTGTGTCGACACAGGTAGCGTCCCACACAAGAGCCCGACCCATCCGCCAAGGAACAAGTGACATCCCGTCTGGTCTCTTGCCATCATCACGCGCGATACCGTTCGGCTCGAGTAAAGCCGGCACGTTGATAGAGGCAAGAGATCGACGGATGATGTCGTTGATGCTGGCATGACGCGAAAAGCGGCCTGCACTTTTAATACAGGAGAGTCCGTGATGTCCCAACGAGCCGACATCAGAACCACAAGGACATCTGTGTGGAAGGCACATTGCAGGCATCATTTAGTTACCTACTCGTAGTATGAGTGAACCGGAAAATGTCATCTGTCACCTCTCCTTGGTGTTTCTAGGTATATCTTTGATAAACTATATTAAAGGATATAATCATGAAACACAGCCACGGCACTTATTTACATTTTTTTTCTTTTAATTTATTGATGTTCAAGCTCCTATATAAATAGCAACGTATCTACATCTTGCATAATGCCCTGTTATAAAGATATAATAACGTAAATATTAGAATCAAATCACGAATTTTATTCAATATTGACTCTACAATAACCTGAATTTGAATAACTTTGTCTTCTTTGTTTTTATAGTTTTAAGAAACTTTCCACCAAAAAGAATTGTGTATACATAGGATTTTTTTTTGCGTACTGTTTCTTTGGTTATAGTTTATCAAAGAGTACATCATGTTTCTTAAAAATATTTTATTTTAACGAGTTTTGCATGAGGTCCAGTGCGCACACACACTAACTTACGCTACTCACACATGGATAAAGCAATGCGGGGTGCGGGGGCGGCCGCCAGAGTATGCATCGAGACAGCAACATTGTATTCAAAAACCCATTTTTCAAATGTCACTTAGACCGCGTTTCCTCTTAATACCTCCACGCACTCCTGAGAAAGTCAGACAGACAACGAAGTGATCCTATAAGGGTTCCTATTTTAAAAATAAGTGAGGAATTTTAATGTAGGTATGACATATGTTATAATTCTTAAATGTTTATACAAAATTAGTTATTTTAGAAACAAATAGCTGCCTAACAAATGAAAACAGTGGCGTAAGGAAACCAGTAGGTACACTGACTGATTGGTAGTTCGCTATTAGGCTGTGATAGATGGAGATATGGAGATGGCTATGGCAAACCAATTCACTAAAAATTTGGACCTCTCCCTGCTTGTACCTAAATCAGTCTTTTAAATATATCCCTCTCGAAATAATAAGTACACGGTGAAGGAAAACGAGAAGAAACCTATACATAGGCTTGTTGTTGGCTAGCGTGTAAAATGGAGCATCCAAAAACCCTGTCCATACAGATTTAAAAAATAAGTTTACTATATAACGTCAAATCAAATCGCAAGTCATGTTAAGCCGACGGTAAAAAGGAATTTCATTTCCTTCCTTAAGACGCTACTTATAGCCATTCATTTGTGTGTAGTCGCCTCCAAATATAACTGTCTATTAATTTGATGTTAAAACGGCATTTTATGAATGGCTTTCGTTGATTTTATAGCTAGCAAATACTGAGCACTAATATTATTAAGTAACTTTTTATTTTCTCGCAGTGGGTGTGAAAAGTACTAGAGTAGATATTCAACTTGTGAGAAAAAGTGTAGAAAGTATTCGTCTTGGGTGAGCTTGAATCCCTCGCTGCAAAATCTTGTAAAACTTTGAAAAGAGGCAATGACAATTATAGTGACTGAGATTCTTCGCTGCTTGTTCTCAGCACTAGCCCACAATTGTCCCGAAGCAGTGGTAGGGTTCTATTTATGTTGGGACGTGTATATAAGTGCTCCTTGCAAGCCTATGTACAGAAATAAATGAATTTTATGAATTTTATTACTCGTACATACTACTAAGCTGAGTGGTTGGAAAACTTTTTGAACATCAAGGACTCACTGCTTTGATTCTTATAAATAGTCCTTACTAACAGGCTTAGATCATTAAGGCATTCAACAGAAGTTATGATTCCACGCACCATATTTTAAAATATTGACATTACTTAATCAAAATCCTCTCAAACGATTTCTAGCTCATAATAATCGAGAGCAAACAAAACTCGGGCCCCCAGGCTCGTAGGCGCGGTGGTTGCAAATATTTGCCGGCGGTAATTGGCGCGGGTTCGACTCTCGTGTTGACTCGCGACAGATTACGTGTGCTCGCTCCAGGGAATTACGAATGTTCAAGTTGTTGAGTGATTATGGGGATTAGTATGTTTAAGTGTTGTAGGAAATTATGAGGTGCCGATGAATGATGTAACACTGCCACTGTAAAGTCGGCAGCACGTCAGGTTAAGTACAAAAACAGGTTTAATCACGTACGGAATAAAGGGGGTCTCAAGGTCAAAGTGTGGTAGTCTGACGTGCGGGTGTGCAGTCACGAGCATTATAATACTACGAGTACTAGCAGAGTCCCGCGACTTCGTCCGCGCAAATGTCGAATTTCCCGGAAACTTCCACCCCCTTTTCGCCCCTTTAGAGGTTAAATTTAATTCTTAAGAATTTCCAAAAAAAAACAAGTTTGGTATGTGCATTGATATGTCAGTCAGACATGAAGTCAGTTCTTTTCATATATTAAGGAGAAAGATTTTATTGCTCGTACCTACCTCAACATAACGTGAATCAACATCTCTGTGGATTTTGCAGAATAAACTTTGCCCTAAAGTAAGAATAGTGTAGTTAAATGCTACTAGTTACTAACGCAGTTAATAATAAATATTGTCAGAACATCTTATTATCGTCTTATGTTTTGGGCCCTACTAGCGTTTCGACACAAGACACAGACACTGATGTGCTGATAAGAAACGCATGATATTATTAACGTAACAAGATCACTACCTAAAATACGTTTTAGGTGTTATTGCCGATGTTACTTTAGTTAGTTATCTGCGTAATCTGTTGTAATTTCTTCACCTACATAGTTGCTATGCACTGGGATAGCAAGATAATAAAGCCTGAAGACAATTTTAATTTTCCACTGCAGATGGAGTTTATCTACTGTCACCTACACTTTGACATGATGTTTATTGTCAATTATAACTTCATAGTTATACAAACACTTAATTTTCATCAACCAAGGAACAGGGTAAAGTTTGTTTTAAGTAGTACACTTTACTTACATCATTTTCTAAGTTTAAATAAGAAACCAAATATTTGCACACGGGCAGGATTTGAACCCATGACCTATGGCGTAGCCAAAACAATTTTGGTTTCTTTAATAATGATATTTCCAGCGATATCTAGGACGTCCGACTGGGCGTTTGGTCTGGATGTCCCAGATATGCCTGCTTCACGGCGATCGACGTTCTTCGGATCACGATCACGTCCAGTCGGACGTCCTAGATATCGCTGGAAGGATTAGTTGGAGAAGGACCTACGTGAACTCAAAATAGCCAATTGGCAAGAGATTGTGCAGGATCGGAAAGAGTGACATCTTCTGGTGCCGGAGGCCAAGATCCACTTTGGGTCGCTGCGCCAGCGAAGTAGCGATGGGCGATTATTACTAAGTTAATCTAATTATTCGAATGGTCTCTGTAATCGAATGTATTCGATAAGCAACCGCAGTCATTCGATTATTCTTCGATTATGCAGCGAGCAATACCGGAGCGCGCGGTGCGCAGGCCGTACAACTAACTACTACCGAATGAATCGTCATTCGTCGCGTCGATTAATCATTCGGTCACTGCCTGTCCTGTGCGCACAGTCGCGGCAATTCGATCGAATGCATCGAAGGGCCCAGTATAGATTATCATTCAATTGTCGATTATTATTCGATTTTTTTTTTTTTACGAATTACTAAATCGACATTCGATAGCTCGAATGGTCGATTATCGTTTTAGCGAAGTAAGTAATTATTTTATTTATTCTTATAAAAATAAAATAACAGCTTACATCATAAATGCTAAACGGCACAAACGTCATTTGCGAACACATCAGCCGCACACCCTCCGACAATATTGGAACCGAAAATCCGCAATAAACAATCTCTACCACAATAATATTTCAATTATCGCGGACGTGTCTCGAACCTTAAACGCCATTTCCTATTCCGTATTATTTCTATTCGAAAACCATTATAACTCGACCCCTCAGACTGCGCTGAGCTAAAGACGCGTAAAGCGAAGGGAAAGCCAAGTTACGCTGGTGGGTTGTAATGACTTCTGTCAAACCAACACTCGGATAACCGGATTGAGAGAGAGACGCAAGATTAATGTGTGGCGTTGGAAAGGGATAAGGGATGTACTGTTGACGGCAGTCTGTGACAGGTCGGGCGCTCTAATGATCGGATCTGCGATTAGGGTTGACACTTTAAGTAGAAAGAAAGAAATTGGGTAATCTATCCTGAACACATCATTGGTACAAAAACCATTCCACCGTGGGAAAAAGTAAAGAAATTGTCATGTTAGTGTATCACCAAAAAATAAAACCATCCTTTTGTCAAGACACCAAATAGTAATATATTTAGTACCCAAACCAACCAGTCGCTATTTGTCTTCATACAAACGCCGAACGCTGCTTATAGATTAGCTACTAGGCAACTTACTAAGGGTGGAGTTCATCAACACAATAAATGTGAAATTTTTAAACATAATTAATAATTATTTATTTTTTTAATAATTATTTTAATTTGATATTTTTTTAACTTAAGCAATTATTTTGCAAGTTTTTACGAAATTGAAATTAATTTTGCTTACAAAAATTAATCGACTGTGTCATCCGGTGGGACTCGAACCCACGTCCCTTCGCTATACGGGCGAGTGCTCTTACCAACTGAGCTACGGAGGACGTTAGTCAGCCGACGAATGAGCGTGACCAGTGAGCCGGCGTTCGATTTCATCAATACTTGGGGAATGTACCCGCATATATCCGATGGAAATATTTTTACAAATATTTCACCATCAGTTAAGATGAAATTAGCTTACCTTGTAATTATTTTTATAACGAAATACATAAACGAAATTTAAATTAATTTCGAAAATTAGTCGACTGTGTCCCACCGGATGACACAGTCGACTAATTTTCGAAATTAATTTCAACCATCATAATATTTAATTGACATATTTTGCATGGAAATAATGTCAAATTAGGTTCACTGGCTCTTTAAAAAAAAGTTAACTCGGTAATTAAAAGTACTTATAAAGTTACCAAAATGATATTAGTATAAATAATAAAATTATCGTATTTAGTTCATATTTTTTGTGTATATGTGGCTAAATACCTGAATTGGTACACTTAGTAAGCAAATAAATAAATAAATAAAAAGTACGCTTAACTTCTAATAATAAAATAATTGATTTTCATTAACAAAATTGGTAAATTACACAGTTGATTGGGGTCTCCATTTAAGCAAACAATGCTTGTGTTGAAAACCCCTCTCTTCCTTAACTAAATATTAAATTTAGAGCCAAATAGACAAAAACATAGACTAAGCATAAATTAAATGTGTGTGTGTGTGCCATATTTTTTAGTATTTGTTATATAGTATTTTGCCATAAAAAATGGGTCTGATGATCTGAATTTAGTAATTTGGCTTAAACAGAAAAATAATTTATGAACCAGTTAAATAAGTTTGACAACCCTACGAATGATCCCTCAAATGGGACTGTAATGGGGTCTTGAGTTGACAGATGTCACCGTGGCCCGCTCCCGGTTTGATTCCCGAAATACTTCTCGCCTTATGATTCCGAATAATAATGACTCCAGAAAAACTGGACGAAAAAAATGGACCTATTGACAAGATATTTTATGGTAATCGATTTTGACAGTCTAATTGCGGTAAGTGGCTTACGATATTCAATTGAATGCAAAGTGATTTTAGCTCGTATAAAATATTCAATGGATAGCTCTTGTCACAATATTTTAAATCCATAATGCACCCTGGAGTTCATTCCGGTACATTATCTCAATCAAATGTTTTTGCACACAAAAATTCTCATCAAACTTATTCTGTTGGTGTTATAATTCATTCATTCATATATGGCACACGCATCATTACAGTTATGGCACATGGAGGGACCGGAAAAACTATAGTACCTAATTACTTTTGTTATTCAATAATGGTAAATATCATTGGTCTTATTTTCAGTAATAGACCGTACCTAAATCATTTGTTCAAGTTTGACTGTCTGTCAAATTAAGAACAGAGTTCACCAATTTTTAAACAGCCGACGCAACTGCATTGACGGTTAATTTGGCAGAATTCCCATACAAACTTTGACAAATATAATGCTAAATGCTAAACCGGGTGATAAAAAATTAAAGTGTTGGTGAACTCGACGCTTCATTTTTTTTCAAATTTAATAGGCAGACATTTGGCCGCAATCTCACCTAATGGTAAGCGACGATGCGGCCGATGATGATGGGACATGTCTGTCTAGAAGCAGCCTATTCACTCTTTTCTTAAAGGAATCCAAATCGTAGTGTTTAGGGAACACTTCAGCTGGCAACGAATTCCACTCTCTAGCCGTACGCAAGAGGAACGAAGATTTAAAAATTTATTTTGTCACTTTATAAAACTAGTGTATACCGAGAAATACTAAGGCAAGATTTTTGTGTTAGGAAAAACCGTTAAACATTTACTACTGGAGAATTTCCATTAAATTATTTTTTTGCATATGTTGGTCTACAAATAGCTTTCTCCGTTAATGTTGTGAAAAAAATTCAATTCTTTTATGGACAGACATCGATCAGTAAAGTACCTGCCTACCTACATACTTTAAGTAACAGTAAATATTTCATAATATACTCGTAATAATTAATCACTGGTCATAGGGGTTAGTGAAGTGAAAAGCATTTGATTTTAACATGCTAAGCGCTGCTTTTAATAACTTGTCTAATATCATTAATCCCATCAAATGTAGAAGAGACTCTCGACTCTATCAAATACTTACCAAACAAAAATGATCTTTATTCTGTAACATACAAGACTCAGAAAAACAACTTATCCGTCTAGAAAAGGTATATTGCCTTAAAGGGAAATGAGTTTTATTTCCAAAACAACAGAGTAGATTTTTCTTTGTAAATAAGTTGAATGGTACTCCAGTTGCTTACGGAGGAGTGGACTCGTTGGGCTTGAAATATTTTAGACTTAATCGTGGTTGTAGTTTAAACCCTGAGACGATGAAATAAGGTGTGCTTTAAATCGTAGAGGTAATAACGGTTTATCATGAGTGCTGGCTGCCACAAAATTTAGACTCTGATTGATTTAGGGTTTGTAACAATATTTTATTAAAAACTGAACTGAACTGAAGGGTTTAAAATTGAGCAGAGCAGAACTTCATTTGACTTGAAAGTCTTGAATAGGAACAATTAAGTACACTGTTTAGCATTAAGTGAGATTTTTCTGATGTAATGTTAGCAAATCACATTAACTATCAACAAACGTATACTTGTACTCAAGGCCGCAAGTCTAACTATTACTGTATTAACATTGAGATCGCCTCTATTCCTTAAGTAATAAAAGCTTTTTCGTAGTCCAATTGCTTACCCTGACGTGCCGCCGACTGTCATAACTTGAGTTTTTATTCCTCCAAATATTATTCACGCACAAAGTAAGTATCTCAGACTCATTTAAACACAATTTTACGGATTACTTCGCGATTTATTTACATTTTATTTAAAACCTGACGTTTCAAACACTTTACAGCGTTCGTGGTCACAGGGAGACTAAGGTATTATTTGACAATTACAAATTTTTGAAAAATTTAACTACCGTCACTCATTAATATTAATTTACTTTCCTATTTACGCAGAAAGAGCTAACCGTGTCTTGAGATCTTGCACTGCGAGGTGTTGTTTTGGTTTTTGCTAGAATAGGATCCCATGCCGGTGGAACTTTCCAACCATCTTCCCTATTGAAATTTGGATGTTTTCTAATTTTAATGGCTTCACGTAGCATTCAACAATTCGCGTAAACGTAAGAAACAAATATATATCAATAGTATCTCAGACTGTCTCTAACTAACAAGAAAAATTAACTAATTATGCTTGGACGGGAGCTTGTAGAAATAGATATTATTAAAGTATAATAATTTTAATTTTTCTACTTACTAACAGATTTCCGCAAAATAACGCCTGATTCCATCAAATATAAAAGAGATGCCTAGAATAAAAAAAAATTGAAGAAATCAATCTTAAAGGTCTGTAATAGGATAATAAAGTTTACAAAACCCGACATTTACTTATTAACCTTTTATTTATTACTATTTTGTATGTTCGTACAAATAATTATTAAATTAGCAATTTACTAAAGTAAAACCACACGACTTTTTTCTGCCATCCGCAAATCGCATCTCTATGACGCTTCGAATTTTTACTCTGTGCTTAATCTCTCACATCAGTGCTGAGCCGTTTCCGATGTGACGCGATAGAGACGAGACCAATTATGATATTGAGATGTGTGATAACAGTGATAAGGGTGATAACGAGGCTTTTCTCGAGATCACGGGGTGATACCGGAGTTCTTTGAGGGTGTGAGAGATGATAGGAGTGATAGGTAATCTTTGACGCTTTTCTACAAGGGTTTGAAGTTTGAAAATTGGATGATCAAAATTGTTAAAACATGAGTCCACCCAAGTATAAAAAGATTTTAAGATATTAGTACCTATCTAATTTAATAAAAATAACAATTTTTAACATAAAAATGACGATAAGAAAACATCGATTCGAGATTTCGTAGACATTCGTTTGACCCGAACAGATAAATGCGTAGATCATCTTCAAAGTGTTGTTTAATTTCGAAGCAGTGCATACTCGTAGCATTCCTTTCGTACATTTATCTTTATAATCCTTGAGTTCACCAACACAATTTTTTTTTATCAGCTGGTTTCGAAATTATTTCACATATTTTGTATGGGAATTCTGTCAATCAACGGTTACCGGCTGTTTAAGGATTGGTGAACTTGGGTCTGAGAACAATACAATTTGTAGCAAGACGAAGCGTATCTTCGTAGCGAAGCAAACGGTATTTTATGTAGCAAATTACGTAGCCGGGATCTTTTCGTAGCCCATCTTCATAATTCGTAGCAAAATTTTTCTCCGTAGCTTATTATCTTGGTAGCTCATCTTCGTTCGTAGCAATGTGTAGGCGTTATATTTGTAGGAAGTTAAATAATTTAATTCAGACTTTTTTTCTCAAAATATATACTTATACGAGTATATCAAGACAACTTTATTAAACCTACATTCTGTATTGGCCCCCGCCTATGATACAGGCTTGCCTAGTGTGGATTCCAAAGTTATTTGGATATTTTTCACTGTCTTTAATTAAATATGCATTGTTATTTTTGTATTCTACTGTACAAAAATTTTGGTCAATAAATGTTATTATTATTTAGTTTCAACTATATCGTGACCACAAATGCTTATGGTGGTAAAAAGAAAGCCAAGCGCTATCTAAACTTTTTCTTGAAATGTTTTATCGGTAGCTAGCGGCAAAGTATGTTGAGGCAATATAACATATATCATTTACTGCTTAATTAAATGATGTTGGACTCGTACGTAGGGCATTAACCTTAGCCTAGTAGAAAGCTTATCTGCTTTTATTATATTATACACTGCCGCACGTCAGACTACCTCACTTTGACCTTGAGACCGCCCTTATTCCCTATGTTATAAAAGCTAATTTAGTAGTTCACACGGCTGCTGACGTTCTGCTGAGCGTACATGGTACAGGGTTATTTAATAAACCATACACCAATAATGGTGTTCGTTAACGCCAAATACTGGCCATTTACGCGCAACCTCATTCGTCTAAGATGCGCAATTTATTATGAAGAAACACAATTTACTTTTTTTTTGTTTTATGTTTGACAATTTTTTTCACTCGATTCGACAACATTTTATTTATAATTTGTCCAATAAATATAACGAAGAAATATAAACGTAACATGGATGAACGAAGAGAACCAGCGCATATACGAATCCTTACCTTGATTTTAAATACCTAATCCTGTATATCTAGTTCTCAAAGATTTATACAATTGACGCAGTGTCATTTTTCAATCACATAATTCGATTTTTATCTCATTTCCCAAAATTAACCTCTCACTTACCGTAACCAGGGCCCCCAGCCCACAAGCGGGAGAGCTGTCAATCCTTTTAACCCTAAATCACCGCCTCCAAACAAGGAGGGTTGACAGCATTCCTCACAGCAATTACCCGGGACACAATACAACCGGGAGAGTGGGCGACACTATGCACTAGTGTTGTTCAACCACCGAGCACATAACCTTTAGAGTCGAAATGTTATTTAATATGTATTTAAAAAAAAACAAATCCAATATGTATTTTAATCAAATTAGTTACAATTACGACAACTGATGCTAAAAAATAAAATAAATTAGATTAGATTAAATAAAATAAGGTAGCTTACCTATATTACTGCCAGGTGTTTATCAAATTTCTAGAATTTTTACCCCTGTTTCGAAGCCCAAAAGTAGGGTTAATTATGTAATGTGTGTAATTACTACAGCGGCTAATACAGAGATTAGCCAACTTCACTCACTTCACGGCAGTCCGACCGAAATGACCGTGGAGAAATCGTGCAGGACCATCCGAGGCACGTGTCTTGATTCTCGCTCAGAGGATAAGCATTGCTATCCAACGCGGAAACGCAGCCACAACTTCCAAATGTGTCTGCGTGATTTCAAGACAGAAAAGCCCAACACTTTTGGATTCGGACCCGGGAGCTTGTGCACAGCGTGCTGAATACTAGATCAAGTCAAATATACCTCTAACTTATTACACTATCTAATACCTTCAAATAATTTTATTAGAAAAATATTTCTTCAGGCTTTAAGCACAGGTTTTTCACAACAATAGTAAACACTCACCCGGGGCACAATAGACCCGGGCTCGCTTTAACCCGCCGTATGCTCGTGTGGTCCCGGATCGCGTAATTGGACCGGTCTAAAAGACCCTATTGTTTTTTAAACGCTGAGTGGTTCTTTGTCTTTTTTGGGGTTGACTTCGAGTGATTAGAGAAAATATTGTTCGAATTAAAAATAGTGGATTGAGAATTATTGTGCAGTCATTTTTTTGATCTTTATCGCATTTCACAGTTAAACTTGCTAGTAAGTATTTTATCTACATCTACACTAATATTATAAAGAGGAAAGATTTGATTGTTTGTATTGAATTCAATAGACTCCGAAACAACTGGACTGATTTAAATGAAATTTAGTACAGCGATAGTTTAAGACCCTGGGAAGGACATGGCTATTTTTTTTCGCGATATAAAATCGCCACGGGGTGAAATGGGGGATGAAAGTTTGTATGGAAAAACCGACTTTTGGCGCGGGTGAAGTCGTGGGAAACTGCTAGTTTTATATAAAATGCATAAACTAAATAGTTTAATGAATCTATGAAGACATGTGTTTTTTTTTAAATATCCAAGTTTCATGATCAAAACATTCTTCTTAGCGAGTCGATGGAACACGCGAAAATTACATCGTAGCAGAATTCATCCACTTGTATTGCGGATCGACTGCCGTCCATTAAATCCGCTGGCGTGCAGGTGTTGGGGCACGCCGGGCACGATGTCAAGTGTGCCATAGTTTGCAAAACAAAAACAAAAGATTAAACATCAAAACATTAACATTACTTATTAAAACATTTGCACCCAGATATTGCAGATTTAAGCTATTTTATTTATTGCAGTTCTGTATTTTTACATTTATAAACCATATTACACTTTTTATAAGACTTCAAATACACATGAACACATAATCCTTAAACTTAAAATCAGATTCGTGCGATCATTTGTTTTCCCTATCTACAACAGTTAATTTATTCGTCCATCTTATCACCATTTTCTTGTGCTTTCTCCTTTTCTTCAATTTCTTTTTTTGCAAGCTTAAATTTTTCAGATATGTAATTCCAATATTTGCTTCTAATTTTATCATATTTAGTTGCTAATGCTTGGCAAAGCTCAATTGCTTTGTCAGGATTATGGAGGCAGCTAATTTCACCTTTCTTTATGGCTTCATCACAAATGTCAATGATAAATGCTAATAAATATGGCGATCGACACTTATTTTTATACAAGTCTTCACAGAACGAGGTCACTACAGCATTACCACTAATACCTCTCTTGTCGTGCAGCAGCACTCCAGCAGCAGATATAACATATTAAACAATTTGTTATGTACTCGTATAGGTAAGTAACTCTAAGTACACCTCATGATAAGAAACTGGTATACTGAATACCTGCCTTGCCTAACAGTCTAATCTCTGCAGCTAATATTTTTACTTCCTTTAACAAAGTTTTTGATACTTATTTCTGAACAGATTGCAAGTGTAACTATTCAATAAAAGTACTTAAATTAATACAAATGTTTTCAAAGATTTGAACCCGGGCCCTCGGCCAGGTGCGCGCTGTTGAGCCAACAATCCACTCAACACAATGCCTCGGGAACTTTTGCTTTACAAGTGTATTGTTCTTAAATTGTTTGGTACTCAGAGTTGCGATGTGTTATGAGAAATGCGAAATAATATAGCCCGTTTTTAAATCTTAGTTTTTTTTTAATTACTAGTCCTACTAAAGTAAGAGTGGTTACTAGGGTAAGCTAAATGGATAATGGTATATCAAAACCGTGAATGTAGTGGGTTATGGTTTAGAAATTGTCAAGGATACCTTGATACTTTGTAAAAAATATATTACGTATTTGTTTTTTTTATGTATAATAGCGCAGATTTTCGTAGTAAAGAAAGACCCAATACAATGACACCCGCACATCTAAATGATACTTTTTTTATAAATATTTATGGTTTATAACCCCTTTTTTGTTCTTGTCTTTTTTGACGTGGTAAATAAACGAGTTGTCAACCTGTATATCGTGCCTCTGTCCTGTTCCCTTAAAATTCCCTTTTTAAGTCTTAAGTTTCCCGTAAATCTATAGCTATCCTGCACACCCATCATCATCCTCCTAGCGTTATCAAGGTTGTGCACTCGCATACGTGGGCCCAGGGTCCGCTGACCATGATCCAGGATAACACACCCAACACAAAAAAATGACTTACCTAATAGTTAAAATGAACTAAGACCAAGAACTCATTAAACGCGACCAAAAAACAAAAGTAGGATAAACCATTTTAGGTGTGGTATTATATAGCAGTCATATTTTTAATAGATTTCAATATCTATTTGTAGCCATCAGAAACAGTAGGTATTTGAAAGTAAAGGATACAGACCACGACAAAAGTGCCGCAGTAAACGGCGTCGAAACAACTCATTTTAATTAGAACGCGTATCTCACAAACATCATTTGAATACGCCCCTGCACAAGTTTGCGGACAATGGCGACATTCCCAGCTAAAGGGAGCACCGTCAGCGGCAGAGGCGCACTCATCGCACCAATTTGCTAAAACACGCAGCTTTGTGGCGATACACAATGAACGAAATAAAACGAGATGTATTGATCTTTAAAAAAAAATAAGAGAAATATGGCGAGAACTGTAATAGGGAAAGGTAACGCCTACATTTATTGAGGTGTCAATCATTTTTGATGACGATGTAGAATGGTACCGTTAAAATCATTGATCTTTCAGACAATGCAATAACGTCAGGTTGACTGACTGTACCTATATGTCCTTTACCGTGAGTACATTCCTAACACTCATCTCTTTTTTCCAGATGTAAAAAGACCTCACGATGCAGCCGTTCCAGTCTGCCACGCGGCCCGACGGCCCCCGAGAGTCCTCCCCCGAGAGAGCCAAGTCCCCTGACACCCCCACTGCCCCAGTCCTCAACTTCTCCATCGCACGACTCATGGAGCCAGACAGAAAGAAGTCTGTATCACCAGAACCGCCTCCACCACCAGGTTTTTTGTCATACGGAGCTCAATTATTAGACTCAGCGTTTAAGCAGTACATTCCGGCTGCTAGAAGACAGTTGGTTTCGCACTACCCTCTACTCTACTACGGGCCAGACTTGGTGTCACTGACGTACGCCCATCAGCTCCATTTACCTAGGCCTCCACCGCCCACGTCCCCAGTACAAAGGCCTCCAAGTCCTAGAGCACCAGCAGCAGACCACGCCGTCTCCTCCACCACAGGCCCATCACCGTCACCGGCTAAGAACAAAAGCTTCGCTTGCGGTGACTGCGGAAAAGTCTTCAACGCACATTATAACTTGACGAGGCATATGCCAGTCCATACGGGAGCCAGGCCATTTGTTTGCAAGATCTGTGGGAAAGGATTTAGACAAGCCTCGACTCTGTGCCGGCATAAAATCATCCACACTTCCGAAAAGCCTCATAAATGTTTGACGTGTGGCAAAGCCTTCAACCGATCGTCTACGCTGAACACGCATGCGAGAATCCACGCTGGCTACAAGCCCTTCGTCTGCGAATTCTGCGGGAAAGGCTTCCATCAGAAGGGAAACTACAAGAACCATCGTCTCACGCACAGTGGAGAAAAAGCGTACAAATGCAACATTTGCAACAAGGCTTTCCATCAGATTTACAACCTGACTTTTCATATGCACACCCACAACGAAAGGAAACCGTTCACTTGCAGCATTTGCGCCAAAGGCTTTTGCAGGAACTTCGACCTTAAGAAGCACACGAGAAAGCTCCATTTGGGAGCTGGAGGGTCTAACAACGACTCTTCTCTGGACACGCAGGATGAGTCCACCCAAGAGGCGACCACTAGTCCATCAGATGACAGTGGAAGAGCTGCTTTTCGACCTTTCCTCGGGGCCTCATACCCTCGGATCATAGACCCATCAAGGATGACCGCTCCTAACACGTTTTTCTCAAAACTTTTGTGACCCAACGGGTACTTCAATAGCTTTGGAGATAGCAATGAGTGATTTGATTATCTAATATAAATTAGCAGATATTAACATATATGTTGTGTAATAGTGAATTGGTCGATGGATGTTGATCGTGAGCCGTCCTTGTTTGGATGACATGTGAATAATGTAGTGTGATTTATAATTAAATACTTGCAAGCCGAGTGCATGTTGTAAACTACTGATATAAAATTATGACATCACTTATTCATTAGTTTGGAGATCAAGCAAAGGTTTTTTTTGTGATCACAGTATAAAATTTTAGTAGTATTTTAAAGGTATCTCAATTTATTGTTAATAAGTAGTATATTATAAATTATAAGATGTAGGACAAAATAAGTCATTAGAATGTAACGTAGAAAATTAACTTTACAATTGTAAATATTGTAAATAAATAAATCAAGTATATAGGACCTTCCGATGTAATATTAACCTACTAACGATTTCAAAAAGCCTTCATGCAAGAAGGAAAGCCTTACAATGCTTTCCTTCTTGCATGAAGGCTTATATACTAGGAAATGCTGTTAATTAACAAACTTAACGTCGATACATTGATAAGAATAACACTAAATTATAAAAGTTTACTAACTGTGTAGTACATTGTTTTCTGTAAAATAACTCTAGTTTATAAAACTAAGAAAATCCACCTTAATTATTTTAAAATCAAATACATCAGATTTAAAAAAAGTGGTAGAATGACTCTTGTAACTACTTGAAAGAGTGTCTTATAAAAATAACATTGGTACCTAGTTATTACATAATTCCACTTGTAAATAAACAACTTATTGCACAAATCGTTCGATAACGTCGAAGGTTCTGTGAATTTGTGATATGTTTCATGTAAATAAGATGTTATTATTTGAAACGCAATATTGAGTGTAATTAAATATCCTATCTGAATTTGCGCTTTTAATTTTATTCTTCCCAAATGAGTCAAAAAACATTACACGAGTATAGGAGGACCTAGGAATAAATTTTCATAATATAAAACTGGCAATAATATCCATATTTTAGCAGTACCTACCTAACGACCCATATACTGTCAGCAATAAGAGTTCGATAAGATATGTATAGATGATTAAAATTATTTTTAAATTACACGATTGAGACCAATCCTTAATCATGTCGTGATACATCTGCCATTACATATTTCCAGAATTTGGTAGAAATAGATATTTCAATCCAAATGCTTTAAACATTGACGACGTCTTGGTGTAGTGGTTCGCGCTCCGGACTACAACACCAGTGGTTGCGGGTTCAAACCCCGCAAGGGGAAAATGTTTGTGTGATGAGCACGAGTATTTGTACTTAAGTCATGGATATTTATATGTGTGTCTATCCTAATGGATATGGAATGGATCCTAGTCGCCATAGTACAAGCCCACGCTTAGTTTGGGGTTAGGTAATTGGTATGTTTGTTTAAAACAAATTATTTATTTATTTATTACTTTTTTATTGCTATACTTAGGTACAGTTGCAAGGTGTGGACTCTCTGGCTCTACCCTTCTAGTGTTTTCACAATGATCATCCTCATAGAGTTATTATTCCAGTTGTGCACTCGCATGCGAGGGCACAGGGTCCGCTGACCATGATCTAGGATGTGGCAGATGAGGTAATTACAGTAAAGCGACTGTCATCTGACCTCCGTGACCCTGTTAACAGGGGATCTTAACCGAGTCGCCTGAATGTGCAGGTTTCCTCACGATGTTTTCCTTCACCGTAAGAGCATCGGTTAGTGAAACAACTAATGTACATAACTCAGAAAAAGTCATTGGTATGTACATTGCGGCATGTGGGATCGAACCGGTACCTCCCGCATGAGAGGCAACCCGCTAGCCCGCTGTGCCACAGACGCTCCGAGAATTTTCACAATAATATTTAAAATTAGAAACCATAAATCAGACAGCAAGTTATTGGAACATTGAATTCCTCAAAAATGCATCGGTCCCCAAAAGCCAGTAAGTACACACTCCTAACCCCCAATTACTGCAAGTCGCAGCGAGCACCGTGCGCCCGCGCCGCTATTATGCGCGCGTCACGTCACAGCCTTGACCCGCCCTGCGCTTTGACATGTACTGCTTCTCAAAGTTATTCAACATTTCATTAAATAAAATAAACTTCGCACACAAAAATTGATCGACCAAGTTATAATCGAACGCCGGCTCACTGACGTAGCAACTTACAATAATTCGTCGACTGACTAACGTCCTCCGTAACTCAGTTGGTAGAGCATTCGCCGGATAGCCAAGGATCATGGGTTTGAAGTTTGAATCCCACCGGATGACACAGTCGATCAATTTTGTGTACGAATTTATTTCGTAAAAACTTGCAAAATTTGCTTAAGTTTTTTAAATATTTTTATACAAATAATGCATTTTTTACATTTGATCGTAGGTAGTCCAACTAGCAAAAAAAACATGAATTTGTCAGCCATTTCTTAAAATCGTAACCGATTGCACGTATAAACTAATGAGAAGCCTTTTGGAAAAGCTCGAGTTATTAATGCAGCAAACTTAGATCATAATAATAATATCCTCCTAGCTGAATTTCGACTACGGCGGCCTATCTCAGCAGAGATTAGCCAACTGCGCGGGAGATATTATAGTGCACAAGTGTGTGCGCAATACACAGGTGCACTCTCTGTTCCTTCACTCCCATAATTCAGTGAGACGGCAGTCCGACCTGACCATAGAGAGATCAGGCGCAGGACCAACGGCTTAACGTGTTTTCCGAGGCACGGGGGTGTTAACACCACCAACTTCCTGACTCCGGAGCTGTGTCTGAGTAATTTCAAGACAGAAAAACCCAAACACTCTCGGCCCGACCCGGGATTCGAACCCGGGACCTCGTGGATAGTACCCAGCGTGCTGACCACTAGACCAACGAGGCAGGCAACTTAGATCATAGATATGATCTAACTAAGGCAGCTAAGTTACCTTAGGTATTATTTGGCTATATGGTAGATAAGAATATAGCCAGGTAACACAGACAAGTATATTGCCACAAGCTCTATTATACCTGCCAGTACCTCCTTTATTGATCAGAAGTGTCCGGTACTTATATAACATTAATGAATGTTAAGAAAATGCAAAAGGTGGTCGAACTAAATTAAGTTAATTAATAAATTAGTTTCCAAAAGTTGAGAACCACTGCAAAGTAACAGCAACTGCCAAAACGCCAGTAATTCGAGCCAAGATAATTATCGTTCGCTATTTATACCAAATAATAGTGAAAATATCGCGCTGCGCTTTTGAGACGCACGCGCATTGAGCGCCGGAAGTGCGGCCATATTGTTTCCGATACAATGGCCGCCGAGATTCGAATGACTTTTAATTAAACGGTTTTGTTTGAATCGCGACCGTTAGAACGGCTGCCTTTTGTTGGGAGTGGGTGTGAGATTTTTTTCGTAACTTAAATACTGTGTATTGAGGTCTTAATGCGTCTTGCTCGCGGTTGGCAATGTAGCGCAAATAAAGTTTATAAGTACGTATTACTTTTTAAAAATAAAAGTAGGTATGTTAAAAGTAGAAGAATAAAATACATGTTAAAGTCTTACGTACAACTAACTTATTCGTACGAAACATAACTTACGCGTACCTAAAAAACATTCGAATTACATTACAGTATCAAATAAATGTCAAAAATGATAAAAACTGTATTTCGCACTCATTCTTGCGTTAACAAAAATCGATACAGAATATAAGCTTTTTGATGTTAATTTCAACTTGATGCCTCCACGCGTTCCAGAGATAAAGGGACATACGGACAGACGGACAACAAAGTGTTGGATCACTTTGTTGTCCGTCTGTCCGTATGTCCGTAAGGGTTCCGTTTTTCTTTTTGAGAAACGGAACCGGAATAATAATAATAAATTGTTTCAACAAACACACCAATTACCTAGCTCCAAACTAAGCGTGAGCTTGTGCTTTGGTGGTATAATATATATTATACTTCAGTAGGGGAGCGGGGGGCACGTTGTTACAATTTTTAGATAGTTGTTAATATGACAAAGGCTTAATAAGTCGTCCGTGCTCAGCCGAGGCGACAACATCTCCTGAGGATGCCGCGTGGAGTGGCGAAACGCGTCGAGGTTTTATTCTTATTTTTCCCATCTAATGACAAAGGCTATCAAATAAATTATACATTTGATTACTTGTAATGTTAGTATGTCTATTTAGCTATTAAAATATGACTGAAAAATTATTAAAATTAATGTAATTTTTTCACAGTGGAGAATTTAATTAAACAAGTAGATTGTAACATCTTACCCCGGAATTGGGGCTAGTTGTTACATCTTCGGGGCACGATGTTACGGTACATAAATAAACAAAAACATCAGTGATACATATTTTTTATTAGTATTAGTAAATGATATAAACAATAGAAATCACTTTATACAGTTTTCAAACATTTATGAGTAATTGTAATATCTATTATGGTAATTTTTAAGGTTTTTTATGTAGATAATCACTTTGGCAGGAACATTTTTAAATCTTAAAAACACCGACTTAGTCTGCAAATAACAACTTGTAGTAATTAAATTATTCACTTGCACTTCTTAATTAGTTATTTTAATAAACTTTTGGCAAACTAAAATACTTTGGATTCTAACATTTTTAAGGCAATTATATTATAGAAAGATATAAAGTATTTTTTATAGAGGTAGGTTACAAAATCACATGATACAAATATTAAATCAGTCTTCATCAGAATTGCAATTGATGCAAATGAATGAGCGATCGTTTCCCATTACACATTTGACATAGGCCCAAATTTTGCCTTCTAATCATTCTACCCAAACTTCTTTTTTCGAGGTGCTATAACTTTCGCTACACACTAAAGAAAACCATTCATCAGTACGAGTATCAGAATCTGAATCGGAAACCAAAGTCTTTTTCTTTATCTTTTTTTCCTTCTTCGCTCATTTTCGAGGACATTCCTTTACCTTTTCCTTTGCCTTTTACATGTAACAACTTACCCCAAATAATTGTAACTACTTGCCCCATGGCACGTTTTTTAATATAAATTGAAGTCATTATAAATGGATATCGATAGTAGAATAAAACAATATTGTAAATTAAAGGTAGATATATTATGAACGTTCAAGGTTAACAATTTTGACAAAATAAAAAATATAGTCATCAGGAATCAAAAATTTTCCTAAAGGATTTTTTTACATACTTGGTTAATATCGGGACACACGCACACAACCTAGCAGCTCAGCGCTTGGCGGGTCACTGATTGTTTTTATCTAATGCACGATGTTATAAGAAAACGAATGAGTCCAATTCAAATCCATCAAAGAGTTTAAAACCCCGGTAAAAAACGCGTGTAACTTCTTACCCCTGTAACAACGTGCCCCCCGCTCCCCTATAATATATTTGTAATGTGCATAATTTTTTAGGTTATTCAACATATTTTATATTTTATTTAGAAACGTTACCATAAGTATATTTGGTTGCTCGGTTGTTACCTACTGTGCCTATATTAAATAAATAATTTTACGTTATTTCATATCTATTTATATATTTCCCAGCGACATCTTATATCCTATCTAAAGACACGTTGCCTATAATTGGGACACTGACGCAGACAGCTCGTAGGCGCCAGGATACTCAGAATTAATGGCTGTTCGTGACAGATGACACGGTGGGTGACAACTTGACAAATTGGGAAGCATGTCAAGATGTCATCAGAGGTGAGAGGTCTTGTAGGTAGGTGGGTATAGTATAATATAGTATCAGCCAAACAATCGCAAGGATACCAGAGATATTAATGTCTATAGGTATAGTATAGTAGTCTAAATAGTACTTTTCCGAGGAGTAGGTATACTGATTGTGTATTTATTTTTTAACCAATCTATTATTATTCATATTATCAATAATTATCATGGACGAATAAACAAGACATCTTTTGTTTATGCTTAACCTCTTGGGGTCTGATTCTAGTGCTCAAGTACAAAAACTTTTACCATGGAAATCACAAATTATAATTTCACCTTCCCACCCATACAAAATCGCCGATCAGCTGACATCAATTTGTGTAGAGTATTTTTTTTTGCGATTTCTATGTTGGTCCCATAGTAAAAGTTGTTATATTTGAGCACCAGAATCAGCTCCCAAGACGTTTAGCAAAAACAAAAAATAACATTTCATAACTCCAACATGTTTTTATGCTATCTCATAACACTTAATAACAATTTATTATTCTGCTTAATAGTTACAACCACTTTATCTATGAAGAAGAAGAAGAAGAATAGAATAGTATTTATTTGCGAAAAAAAACATGGTACATATTAAGTTCTTACAAATTATTAGGTATGAACATGCATGTTTCATCGAACTATCGATATGCAAATATTTCGTCATCGTGCAGTTATTAATATTAACAAGTAGGTACAATCACTAAAATACATATACATTCAAGATTTACAGATTGTCAATAGAGTCAGATTACAAAATCTCAGTAGATAGGTAATTACATTTTTCAACAAATTTTAATACATCAATATGTCTAAGTTAAATTAGGTTTTTACAAGTCGGTATAATATGAAATAATAAAATAAAAATGTATGGTCATAAATTCATAAGTGCAATGTCAAAAGTAATATTATTGATAAATTAAATTAACATGTCAGGAATCAATAACAATTCGCTTGAAGCGGCCGTCACGGCAGAATTTCTCGAATTCATCGATATTATAAGCCAACAAAAAAAACTTTTTAAGATACAATATCAAAAAAAGGATCATGTTGTACCTATATCAACACCACCTGTGCCTATTTTTCAGACGTTAAATAGTCAGCAGTTGAAAAGTAATCCTACAAACTGTCCCAACTGTCAGGACACCAAGACTCAAACAGACATAACTACAAACTCATCAGAAACCAAACTGACACGCAACGCAGAAGCGCCAATCCTTTTATGCCTACCTCGCGCAAACCGCTCAATCATAATATCCCTCAAAACACGAGGTCGAAACAATAAAATATCAATCAAGCCGTAAGCCTGATGCGAGCGGAGAGGTTCAGGCCTGAGGGCCACTCCGGAGCATATTGCGCGGGTTTTTTCACTCCGCCGGGCGAGGGGAGGACGACAATAAAATAAATCTGCGAACTCAACGCTCCGGGCGGGCACAGAATAAATTGTGCACAGAAATGTACAGAGAAAACAAAGAGTTGATGTCTTCAGTTGTACGAGTAAGTATAAATTAACAATAGAATTTTTTAAACGGGCTATTAGACAACACGAAGAAAAATATTAGAAAAATATTTGTTACACATTTTTGTTGCATATTATGCAGAAAAAAAATACTAAAATGGCTATGTGTGTTTTGCAACAAACAATTTGACCATGTCCATCAAAACTACGCCATTTAGTATAGATTCAACGAAAGACTGTAAGCTTTACCTAATGTTTACGAGAGATCGATCTACCTATACTTAGACGTTTCAGACCTCGCATGGATAAACAAAACCCCGATTATAAACACAAATAATATAGGTATTTTACTCAATAATTATGTTAACTCACATACATAAGTACCATAAGCTGGCTCGTTCCTCGCAAAGGATAAGTATATCTATCCAACGCGGTAACGCAGCCAGCATGCTCGCCTCCGGACCTCAAGGACACGGGTTTATTTTTGATTAAGTAGGTTTTATATTAAGATTACTTTCATAAGTACCTACTTATGTAGTAGTATATAGGTGATACTATGACTGCTTTACTACTAACATCTCAATTATCTTAATATTGACTATTGTAGGCAAAAACACTAACTCTTGACGTAACCGTCGCGTCGTAGGCAGAAGCTCGGAACACTACAATTTATTTTTTTATTCATAATCTATGTTATGTGATTATAATGATTTCCTTGGGTCGCGCTCGCGTTTTATACGATTTGTTCATTGGAGTGCAGTTAACATAATGTTTGTTGCCCCACGTTAACAACTGTTTACTGTTTATTAACCTTTATTAGTTAGTAGATTGAGGGTTATTGTTTTTGACGTGAGTTTACTAAGTATCTAGGTACTTGATAACTTATTTTAGTGCACTTGACAGGATATTGTTAGGCAAGTAGGTAGGTAGGTACTTATGTTATTAATACATTTATTAATACCCACAATGCAATTTAAAAATTAATATACATATAAGTAGCTATGTAGCTAACATTAAAAAGAAATCGGTTCAGTAGTACCAGCAATTACTTCTTACCTTACGAACATATCACACACTTACAAACGTAACCTTATTTATTATTTTTAGGTGTGCCTAATGTGATTTAAAAAATGTATACCTACCTAACATAAAATGATTTCATACAAAACGGTTTATGCAACGCTACGGCATAAAAAACTTTGTTAGGTGTTCATTAAGGCATGGGTATTAAAAAACTTATTGGTATATATAAGTTTTTTTTAATTAGAAGCCAAAGGTCGTGGGTTCAAATCCTGCGCGAATTTTTGGTTTCTTATTTAAAAAACATCTAAAAAAAGGGTCATTATGTAAAGCTCCATTGTATTTATAAGACCTGAACGTACTCATAATGGCAATAAACGCATTTGAATTTGAAACTTGTATTAATACAAATAACACAGAGTGTTAAAAAAATCTTAAAGCACGTATTTAGCCATGCAGCCAGCAGGCCATAAATGGGCTAAATCTGTGGTTATGAGAGATTCGAGGTCGCTTATTAAAACATCACTCTCACGCGAAATACCGTGTTATCGAACGTCATAAACTCCACCGAACCCGACCAACTCGCGTAATAAGGCATAACTCAAATAGCTTCCACTTCGCTGCAAAGGCGTTAACTCCGGATGACGTACCTAGTTTGTATTTTCGACTAAATACAGCCATCCCTGTTGCCCATGCCAGAATCACAGTGCGAACGAGCGATATGGCTAGACTCGTAATTTCAAAACTACGGGCATTGATAACTGGAATATCAAACGCCTCCAAATCAGAACTCCAAGAGTGTGGTATGTACCTACGTTAATAAAGCAGCTATAGGTAGGTCATAAATGTATATGGAATCTTAGGTAGCTAAGTATTTTGTGAGGTAAAGATAGTTATGTTAGAGCAGGTATGTTTAGGAGCTTCCCTTATATCAAATGTTAGTTTCCCATGGATCCTCAATCTTTTCACGTGGCTTGGTTGGGCCACGATGACCAAAAGGTAATAGAACTACTGTGTACCGCAGACAGCACTAACATATCTGCGGCTGGAGACAGTAGCTTCGTAACTATAGTAACTATACATGACTGCCTCGTTGGTCTAGTGGTCTGCACGCTGGGTACTATCCACGAGGTCCCGGGTTCGAATCCCGGTCGAGCCAAAAGTGTTGGGTTTTTCTGTATTGAAATAACTCGGACACACCTCCGGAGTCAGGAAGTTGGTGGTGTTAACACCCCCGTGCCTCGGAAAGCACGTTAAGCCGTTGGTCCTGCGCCTGATCTCTCTACGGTCATGTCGGACTGCCGTCTCACCGAATTATGAGAGTGAAGGAAAAGAGAGTGCACCTGTGTATTGTGCACAAACTTGTGCACTATAATATCTCCCGCGCAATCGACAAATCACTGTTGAGTTTGGGCCACTGTAGTCGAAATTCGGCTAGGAGGACATTATTATTATTAAATATTAACTATACATACTTCGTAATACGCCCGCGCCATGTCCCGAGTTGTCTAAAACGCGGGTTTCCACCCAAAATGTGTTTACAAGGGCTAATCCGCGGCACAATGAGGCTTTAAGCCTATTAGCGATCTCTGCGAGCTTTGTTCCGCTCAACCGTGTTTACGTTTGTTGGACAATTACTAGGGGCACAATCGTAAAATAAGGTTATTATATAAAGTGAAGGTGAAGATGAGAGATATATGTAGAAGTGTAGGCGAGACGTAAGAAGGTAGGTGTTCACTCAAGCTGTGCTAATAAAATTAAGATAGGTACTTACCTACTTATTCAATTAAAAGTCAAATAACTTTACTACTATTACCTAACTATCAAGTTTTAAAACAAGCGAATTTTAACCAAAGAAAAATACATATATTACCTAAAAACAAATTCATAAAATCATGTTCTAAATACGAATTAATTTATGGTAAATTTTGTAGCGATGTAACATAATAATGTTAATAATAATAATAATAAAATAGCTTTATTTTTCGCTCCACAATCTAAATAGGTACATATCAGTTGCAATAAGTACAATGTTGGTGCAAATAGATAAAGATTGGGAAAGACTGGCGTCTGAACTACGTGAGAAACCTGTATTACAGAGCGCCAGCACTCTCCTCTCTCGGAATTTACTCGGTTATGGGTACAAATAACATGAAAGCATGACACAAACAAAGAAAAATTAACAAAAAAAACAGATAACCAGAATTGTGTGTGTGTGTGTGTGTGTGAGTGTGAGTGAGGGGGGGTTAGTAGGTAAGTACGAGGGTCAAACTGAAAGTTCTTAGAACTGGCCACTTATAAACAATATAATAAAAAAAATATTCTAAAATTTGAAAATAGAACTCTTTGCCAATATTACTGAGTATATATTTCATTCATTTGTCATTTGTTTTACGACTTGGCGGCCAATTGAAAATTGTCTGTGTCACGTCAAAATGAATTTAACACGAGAAAATTTTCGTGCAATGATTTTTTATGACTTTCGATGTCATTTAAGTCAACAAGAAAGTTATGATAGACTACGATTGGCCTTTCACGATGAAGCCCCATCTCGTGCGACTGTTTACAACTGGTTTAATGAGTTTAAACGTGGTCGCACTAATCTCACTGATGATGTACGTGAGGGACGGCCTTCTACGGCGACGACTGAAAATAACATCTGTGTTGTGCGGCGTATGATAGAGACTGACAAAAGAGTGACCTATCAGCAGATTCGGACAAGCTTAGGCATCGGTATGAGTCAAGTGCACAAAATCCTCCACGAACATTTAGCGGTCAGGAAGCTTTGCGCCCGGTGGATACCTCATAATTTGACTAAGGCTCAAAAACTCCATCGTGTGGATTGGTGCCGTAAAATGATTGAAAGATTTAACGGAGGTGACTCAAATGCTGTGTTCGACATACTAACAGGTGACGAAAGCTGGATTTACTGTTATGATCCTGAAACCAAAAGACAATCTGCTCAGTGGGTGTTTCCTTTCGAGGAGTTGCCAACTAAAGTGAAGAGAGATCGAAGTGCGGGAAAAAAAATGGTGGCCTCGTTCTTTGGAAGGATAGGTCATTTCGCAACAATTGTGTTAGAGGATCAAAAAACAGTTTCTGCAGAATGATACACTACCAATTGTTTGCCACTTGTCTTGGAAAAAGTTCGAGAGAAACGACCTCGCAGTAGGATCCTCCTTCACCACGACAACGCCTCGTCGCACACCGCCAAGCGAACGATCGACTATTTGGCGACATCAAACGTTGAATTACTGGGTCACCCGCCGTATAGCCCCGACCTCGCGCCTTGTGATTTTTATTTATTTCCAAAAATTAAAGAAAAACTTAAAGGAAAGCGGTTTATGAATGCTGAAGAAGCGGTGGCTGCGTATCGCGACGCCATTGAAGAGACCCCTAAGGACGAGTGGGCAAAGTGCTTTTCCCAGTGGTTCCATCGCATGCAGCGGTGTATTGACGTCAATGGACAATATTTTGAAAAGATATAATAAAACTAATAACTGGCTAATGTAATCAGTTTTTGATTTTCTAAGAACTTTCAGTTTGACCCTCGTATCTGTTATCTTAGTCGCCATAGCATAAGCTCTTGCTTATATTGGGGCTAGGTAATTGATGTAATTGTTGGAATATTTTATTTAATTATTTTATTTAAGTACTAGCAGTTCTCACACAAAGGCACTGGCTAGCGTTAAGACTGTTTCTGATTTGTTTGTGTGGTTTTTTTTTGTATTGTTTTTTTTTTTTGTTATCTTTGTAATTTTGTATTTTTTTTGTAATTACGATGTACGATGTTTGTTTGTGATGTCCCAAATTAATAAATGCTTCTTTCTTTCTTTTTTTCTCCACGACTTCGCCCGCGCCAAAAGTCGGATTTTTCGTACAAACTTTCATCCCCCTGATGATTTTATATCGCGACAAAAAGTTGCCTATGTCTTCCCTTCCCATCTTATTACCGAATTTCGTCAGAATTGGTCCAGCAGTTCTTGAGTTATAAGTGTTGTTACTCACACCACTTTCTTTTATATATATAGATTATGAAGTGTAGTAAAAAAAAAGGGGCGACTTCGCTGGATTTTTAATTTATTTCATTTAATATCATTATCTGATTAATGTGGCGCTTTTGAGTTTCCTTTTGTAAAATAAAGTGCAGATTGCCACTCTCCGCATGTGCGCAGCCTTCGGAGCTTACTGCGACATCAAATTCAATTTTATTTAATATCAGCTGATTGTTGCCTGTCAACGTCATTTTTACTAAGAAGCCGCCGTTGCCAAGGAAGCCATTTCAAGCCCCCGCCGTTGCCAGGAGTTACTTCAATTTAACCAATATGCGCTTTACACAAAACTTCTTCCACCATTGGAATAGCTTCTATCGGAATGAAAATATACTGTCTTGCGTGTGTCAGCGCAACATCAAATCGTTTTGTGTCTGAACAATTTTTTGTCATTTTGTGTGTTTTGGTTTATTAGAAACGAAATTAAGTTAGTAGATAAGATTGTAAATAACGTACGGTACGAGTAATTCACACGCTTTCTATTTGCATATAATTTTTATTGATTGTTTTGGCAAGTTTTTAGTCTACAAAATTTCATTGTTTGTTTACCTAGGTTTAAATTTAATTTTATGAGTGTTTTTATAACTCCCGGTTCCCACTCACAGCCGGAGTTTTATCGCTGTCACATCTGTAACTCAAGCAGAACCTTTAAAGGTAAAAGGGGCCTAAATATCCATATATCAAGATGTCACAGCAATCCCAGGTTACAGACATCTCTTCCTCTACCCTCTCTTCCAAATTCTCCATCTACATCCAACCCTTCTTTCGAATCGCATATCTCTCACCTCCACCAATCAACTCCAGTGGTCAAAAGAATTCCTAGGGGAGCGAGAATATCTATTGCTAAATCTCTTTCATCGAACATCGAAAAATGTCTTCGGAACACTGAATCAAATTGGCAAAATCTTTTTACTTTTTCCTATACCTACCTTCATGTCAGTACTTCATCTAAGTCTCTAACTCGCGCTCTTATCGACAACACTATTCAAAATTCAACCCCTCCCACTTTAAATCCTCGTTATAATAACAAATCCTACAACTTATTCCGCACAGTAGAAAATAAAGTGATGGACGGTGATCTGAAGAATGCGGCTCGTATCCTTTTCTCTGATGATACACTCGCTCCTCATAATCAGGAAACTCTCGACAGCCTTCAAAATAAGCATCCCTCACGTCCAGACTTTCCTACTTTTCCTATTCCACCACCTCACAACATTCATCCGTTACAGGTCTTTGATGACAGCGATACGCTTGCTGCGATTATGTCTTTCCCGTCTGGTTCTGCCGGGGGCATCGACGGCATCACTCCTCAACATCTTAAGGATTTGGTTAGTGCATCCGCCGCTGACGCCGGCAGTACCTTACTTTCCAACATCACGAAGCTTTGCAACCTCCTCCTGTCAGGTACAGTCCTTGATAGCTTTCTTCCACTATTATATGGCGCAAGACTTTGTGCTTTTGTAAAAAAAGATGGCGGTGTCCGCCCAATCGCAATTGGCTCTACGTTTCGACGCCTAGCGGCGAAATTAGCTTACCGTAATATTTTTTCTCCGCTCAAGGACATTTTTCAGCCCATACAACTTGGCTTTGGCAGTAGAGGAGGCTGCGAAGCTGCAGTTCATGCAGCCCGAAATTTTCTCGCCTGTAACGAATCGGAGGTATTTCTGAAAGTTGACGTGAGGAATGCTTTTAACTCTATTGATAGATCCGCCTTGCTGAATGAAGTTTATACCCATACCTCCCAAATTTATCCTTTTGTGTTCCAATGCTACAATTGCCCATCCAAATTATTATATCTTGACCATTGCATTGATTCTGCCGTCGGCGTTCAGCAAGGTGACCCATTAGGTCCTGCACTTTTTAGTTTAGGCATTCACCCCATCATTTCGTCTTTAAATTCAAAATTTAACGTCTGGTATCTTGATGATGGGTCTCTCGGAGGCAAAGCTGATATTTTGTATCAAGACCTCGTTCGGATAATTCAAGAATTTAAAAAAATTGGTTTGGAGCTCAATCTTTCAAAGTGTGAACTTTATATTAATGACCATGTTTCTGCGGAATCCCGTCAAAATATAATTGAAAAATTTAACGTCCTTGCTCCTAACATCAAAATTCTAAATTCTGAATCACTTTGCCTTTTAGGAGCTCCTCTTCTAGATGCCAGCATCCAACCTTTTCGCGACAAAAAATTGAATCATTTCACCCTGTTAGCCCCCAGATTGGAACATCTTAACTCTCATATTGCCTACACCATTCTAAAATCCTGCCTTTTCGTTCCAAAATTTACATATTACCTTCGCGCAAGTCCAATCTGGAAAAAACTACATCTTGTAGAACTTATTGACACCACCCTTAGAACATATCTTGAAAAAATTCTGAATTTGCAGCTAAAAAACGACTCTTGGTTACAAGCAACGCTTCCTATTCGGTTTGGTGGTATCGGCGTTCGCAAAATTTCTAGTATTGCCCTCCCCGCTTTTCTCTCCTCTCTTCATAGCACTGCTGGTCTTGTAGACAAAATCTTTAAACACCCTCGCCAGCTAACTGAGTTGAGAGAGGCGAAGGAATGTTGGCAAAGTCTCTGTACTAGTGAAGACATCCCAAAGGAAACACACAACCAAAAACTCTGGGATGTCCCTCTAGCAAGAGAGACTTTCAATACCCTGCTTCAAAATTCAGTCAGTGATTGTCATCGTGCAAGGCTCTTGGCAGTTTCCTGTAAGGAATCAGGCCACTGGCTTCACGCCCTCCCATCTAAAAATATAGGTACATTTTTTGACAGCGAGACATTCCGGGTGTGTGTGGGTTTGCGAATCGGGGCCCCGGTTTGTGAACCATTTACGTGTCCCTGTGGCAAGGAGGTCGACAAATTAGGTCTTCATAGTCTTTGTTGCCAGAAAAGTGCGGGGCGTCTCGCCCGCCACGCAGCACTTGATGACGCCATCAGAAGAGCTCTTGCCAGCATTAACGTTCCTTCCACATTAGAACCTCGTGGGTTGGTCCGTGATGATGGCAAGAGACCTGATGGCCTCACGCTCATTCCCTGGGAGCGGGGACGGGCCTTGGTATGGGACGCAACTTGTGTTGATACTTTGGCCCCTTCTCATCTCAGGGAATCAGCTTTTAAAGCTGGGTCTGCCGCTGAGTCGGCAGAAAACGCCAAGCGGCGCAAATACGAGTCTCTTGCAGGTGATTATGTGTTTGCACCGTTTGGCGTTGAAACTTTTGGACCGTGGGGACCTAACGCCAAATTACTTTTTAGAAAAATAGCCCCTAAATTAAATACAATTCTGGAAAACAAAAAAGCTGGCTCGTTTCTCGCTCAGAGGCTAAGTATGGCAATCCAACGCGGAAACGCAGCCAGCATTCTCGCTTTCTTGCCTCATGGACACGGTTACATTTTTGAATAAGTAGATTTTAAAGTTTTTTTTTAAGTGTACATATTTAGTTAACTGATTATTTTTATGTGATTTAATAAATAGTATTACAATAAAAAAAAGTCAAAGTGTAGTTGGTTCAAAATTTAATTGATCGAACAAAGAGTTTACCATACTTGTTTCGTAAATAGATAATCAGTGTATCTTAATCGGAATGCCCGTGGCAAGTCCCCCGGTCCCCAAGCGATTACATCCAGCAAACATTTGAGCTAGGCGCGCCCCGCGGCTTCTCCCCATCGACACTATCGGACCGTTCGCTCGTTACCAATGTTTACGCCGAGTTAATAACTTGTCACGGAGATATTTGGTTCGTAAATATGATGGTATACTTGAACGGTGAAAATGAAGGGTTGGGTTTTAAATATATATTGGTAGCCAAAGTAACGAGTTTTTTTTTAAACATTTTTGGTAAAAACTGACGGTCTTTTGAATCTTCATTAACAAGGAAAGGTCATAAACATTTTGGTGATGGTGGCGTGATCTGCTAGACTAAAGACAACACTCTTGATCGAACACTAAAACTGCACCGTGGTCGTGGGTTTGAATATTGGCACCACGAGGTCGAGGCTAGCCTTCAGCTACTAAAAACATTTTACTTACTTACACTACAAAAACAAAAAGGAAATCGATTGAAATTTAAGAAAAAGTATCAAGAAACTATCAAGGATCACGATTAAATTGAAATTAAAGTCTGAAAGAACTATAATTGAATGGTAAAACCAATTAATTCTTGATAATACATACCTGTCTATTTATCAACTTAATATCGAAACTGTTTACAAGCCAGCGTGACCGAAACGTGTGCACAAATAATTAGTTTATATCGTTTGGCGTCACACACGCGTCGCACACGCGCCGGACACGCGCCGGACTCGTCCCGCCCCCGCCGCGCCGCTGGACAATTAAAATTGCTAAAAACTTGGCGACGATCACCATATATCACTCAGTACTTATGTTAGTAAGCTTCTACTGAATTTCAACTAACGGCGGCCAATCCTAAGTCCCAATTTATAATGACTTATTATTTTTCTTTTATTTTTTTATTTATTTAAACTTTATTGCACAAAAGAAAAAGTACAATTGGCGGACTTAATGCCTTAAAGCATTCTCTACCAGTCACCCGCGTGGGAATGCAGAAAGATAATCAGTGGCGGGACATTCAGTATTGATACACTTTTAAGGAAAAATTAACAAAATACTGTAAAAATAAACGTACATACTAGATACATACATACAAATATACTCATATACACGTGAAATAATACACATACATAAATATTAATATAATAACATACAATACAATTTGTCTATGACGACATTATTACCTACAGACGAAAAGGACAAGTAGTAAGACAAACGAAAGTGGTGGTCACTCCTGAAGAGGTCAATGTAGTATGTATTTTCGGAGAGACTTCCCGAACGCAAATTTGCTAGGAGATATTTTGATCTCGTAAGGGAGGGAATTCCAAAGTCAAATCGCAGATGAATAAGTCGGACATAAAGCCGGATTTGAAAAGAGGTGTATATATAAAGGGTCAAATTATGAGTAGAACGAAGGTTGCGTGAGGTGGTCGATCCCGGATAGAGAAAACGTTGCTTCATTTTTTTTGGAATGGGTTTGCTCTTGACTCTAGACTAAGCCAGACGTGGCGTAAACTGAGTTGACACTGGAGCGAGCTGACCTAGAAGGTTCTCCCACTCACCGACGGAACACAAGTTGCTTGGCGCCGCGCTGGGCTCCGGTGGAAGGGTGCTAGGTACCGGACGACACCTAACGGGGCCTACCACCGCTGATAGGATCATTCAGCCGCCATCACAAACTGGAGTTTGTGATGTCGTTGCCCACGGTGGACTACAAGGAGGTAGATCCTTTACCACACTAGATTTACTTAGCCTCAAAATAAACGTTAACTTGTTTTGGCGACACGATAACGGATAGAATTAGACATGTTAGTATATTTATGAACATCCATGACATAGGTACAAATGCTCGTGCTCATTACAGAACCATTTGCCCCTAGCGGAATGTGAACCCGCAACCGCTGTTTTGTAGTCCGGAGTAAGGGCGAACAACCAAGATGGTTGTCGATAATACTATTAAAGTGCTTGTGTACTTTTATACATCTAGTGTTCACTATACAGGTTTCTTCACTCTCATAGTCGGTGAGACGGCAGTAAGATGTATTTTTTCTTTAACAAGCTATGTAGTTAGAAAGCTCGTTAAATTTTCCTGTCGTTTCGTGAGGAGGTGATTAGGGACAAAAGTTTTTCTGACAGTCCCAAACAGACTAGGCAGAAATATGTGAATAGGTGGACACCACAACACAGTCTTTTGTAATGCCGCATAAAAGCTTTTTATTTAGGTACCTATATAAAATTTTTACACTGTGGTGTGCAGCCTTCTTTTATAGTAATACGAGTAATCTTGTGTTTTCCGTGATTGTAAACGTGTGTGTGTGTGTGTTTGCTGAATAAATGTATTTTCGTTCTTTCTTTCTTTCTAAATGACTGAGCTGTATTATTGTTACCACTAGTAGGTACTGGTCCCTGAGGTACCTAAGTATCGGATCGGAGTTGTTTCTATTCAAAAGTGTTTTTAAATGGAGTTCTGAAATTAGGTACTTGTAAGGCAGGACCCTATTGTGTGTTTAACAAAAAGTTCCTCCTACATTTCGTGATCGGTTTGTTAAACAAAACTAACCATAAAAGTAATAATCAGGCACTTGCCGATCGATTACCGTTTATCGAAGCAATCGGCGGCGCGCGCCGGCAAATTGTATTGTGTTTCATCACGACATGCTCCGTGGGAATGCTGTTTGTTTTTCAATTTTAATCGACTACGTAACCCTCCTTTTGGGCTTTCCCGCTGTCGGGTAAGAAATATGTAGATGCATGATAGCCCATTATTAATAGACTGCAGGGTAATCCCTATTAATCTATGTGAATATAGGCAAGATCAAATGCATGCCTTAGTGCCTTCATCAAAAGTTGATTAGAAGGGTGTAAATACTAGATTAGTATTTTAATTCAGCTTGGTAGATGAGATTGTAGTTGCGAAAATTGATAACGTAAATTTTGAGACAATAAAAGAACAACTTAATAATAATAGACCGGACATCACCCTCCTAGAAAGACTAATAAACAGGCTTACTTAATAAACATTGCAGTCCCCAACACTCACAACATTAAAAACACAATATCTAAAAAAACACATAAGTACACTGAGTTAAAAGAAGTTTTAAGAATTTGGAACCTAGAAAACGTTTTTATAGTACCACTGGTTCTCTCTCGCACAGGTGTCATACCCAAGCACGTACTAACAGTCTAAAATTAATTGATCTTCCTGAAAATACTTACATCACTATGCAAAAAGCAGCAATATTAAACACATGCCGAATAGTTAGACGTTTTCTTCAGGATGAACAGTTATTTGGCATAGCCCGTAGCTGACTCCAAATTTACCAGCTCTCAGAGCTGAGAAAAAAAATGAAAGCATAATAATAATAATAAATAAATTATTTCAACAAACACACCAATTACCTAGCCCCAAACTAAGCATGAGCTTGTGCTATGACTAGGACTAGGATAACGGATAGAAATACGTATGTACTAATAACAATAATATGTATGTACTAATAATGTATTTGACAACATCACATAACATTGCTGGTCCCAAGGTAAGTAGCTTTTTAAGCACTTGTGTTATAGAAATCTGAAACAACGGTGCTGTTATCACAACACCCGACTGACAGTATAAAAATATGAATATCTAAATTGACCCGGCCGGGGATCAAACCCGGGACCTCGAAAACACCTTGAAAACCGGTGTGCGAGCCAATTTGCTACGAAGGTCGTCCATAAAACAAAATATGTAGTATGGTAGTGTCTATCTATGTATTTGTATTCGTTCGTATTAAGTTAATTTTGACGCAGGCTCTACTATATCTACCTACCTATTATTGAGAAAGGCTCCACAGAACATAGACCTGTAAATACATACATAGCACCTACTCATACGAATGTAACTTATTCTACGAATGTGATTCGTCAATACACTTTTTTCATACTATCCCCACACAACAAGCAGAGAATATACATACAGCCTTAAAAAAGTCCGTTCTTTTTTAATTTCCGCGTTGACGGGCATACGCAACGGCACAAAGGCTATACCTCGGAAGGAACGGAGGCTTAGCGAGGATTACAGCAGATTACGATTCCGGCCGTGTGTCACCGCTCTAACTGTGGCTGTGATCTCGCCGGTACAGGCTTTGTATCATAGACTTAGATGAATTACAGTGTAATCTTAGTTACTAGGATATTCTTCGTCTTACAAAATTAAAATCTAAACAAACAAATAAAACCGGGCAACAAGTGCCATTCGGACTCGCGCTCTGAGAGTTCCATAAAAACAAAGGTTTTTTCCTACGGTGTAATCACAAATTCGCGGTTTTCGGACTTTTTCCTTTATTTGTATTGTTAGTTAGTTCTAGATCTATGGAAGTACACCATAGGTTTTGATTTCCCTGAAAAATGTTAGAAAATAGAGCAAAAATTACCGTATCTTTTGATTGCATTGACTTAAAAGCTTGATTTTTGTACAGCTTCAAGGGACCATAGACACAAGAGTAACTATTATATAATCTGTGACACAAGTATTTGATGTTAATTTCAATTTTATAGAGAAAAAGGTTCTTGACTGACAGACGGACAAACGGACAACAAAGTGATCCTATAAGGGTTCCTTTTTTCCTTTTGAGGTACGGAACCCTAAAAATACTTAACTGGTTCACCCCCGGCAACGCTGAACGATCCTAACGGTGGTAGGCTCCGTAAGGTGCCGCCTGATAGCTACCACCCTCCCAGCGGAGCAGCAGCCAAGCAGCTTGCTGTGTTCCGTCGGTGAGTGGAAGTGCCAAAACCTTCTGGATGAGCTCGCTTCAACGTCGACTCTGTCTGCACCACTTCTGACTTAGTCTCCAGTCAAGAGCAAACCTATTTCAAAAAATATTTTCTAGCTGCGCCACCAGTTTGATTGTTTGACAATCAGACTGATTTGACAGTCGAAAGGGGGATTTTATACATTGATTTTAAAAATATTTCTAGGCCTGGTCAGTGGAGTAACCTAAAAACGTGTTTTTAACATATACTACGTAAGCCTAATCGCACAGGTCCGGAGTCAGGAAGTTGGTGGTGTTAACACCCGTGCCTCGGAAAGCACGTTAAGCCGTTGGTCCCGCGCCTGATCTTTCTACGGTCATGTCGGACTGCCGTCTCACCGAATTATGAGAGTGAAGGAACAGAGAGTGCACCTGTGTATTGCGCACACACTTGTGCACAATATTTCCTGCGCAGTTGGCTAATCTCTGTTGAGATAGGCCGCCGTAGTCGAAATCGGCTGGAGGGCATTATCATCATCAAGCCTAATCACTTTCACATTAACAACAGCATTGATAATGATGATCAAAATATCTTCTTGACAATAAAGTGTTAATTTCTAAACACTTTTTCAATAGCGTCCTCCACAATACATCATACATCACAAATAGCAGCCGCCTGGTCGCCTACAAATAAAGCTCGTACACACTACAATAGCTGCGGAAGCGAAGTCTTATTATCAGTTAAGACGGCGCGGTTCCGACTCGGAACTACTTTGTGCTACTGGATTACCGACTTAGGACACGGATTTCATATTTGCACACAAGTGGTAAAGATACGGTAGGGTCTCCGCGAATTTCATCTATGCGGGCACACAAGTGGCAAAGGTAGGGTCTCTTAAAGAACGAAATGGTCAAAAGATCGCAATTAGTGAAGAGAAAATTACAGATTCCTATGTATGTAAAGGAGTACCTCCTTTATCTATGTAGGTATGGAGAACATTAAAAGAATGGCTGAAGTTCGATGGTATGTTCAAAACAACCAAGAATTGTGAGACCCACAAAAAAGTTTTTTTTTATAAGTAATGGGCTAACTCTTGATCTTCGGGTTATGCGCACTCTGAAAAACAGACGGAGGCAGGGCATTCCACTCCTTGGCAAACCACTGAGATTATCTAATATCTTCGATTTTCAATCAATTACTAAGTAGTTAAGTAAGTAATCGCATCTGTTGTGTTAGTGAAGGCGACGGTAGTTTGATGTCGCCACAAGGGTTTCAAAATCTTTATATCAAATACCCACCTTGCAATTTGCAAGATGTGTGTGTAGGTAGCCCTAACAATAATTTCAGAAACCTGTGATCTAGCTGTGTATTCAGTAGGCACTAAGCCTACTGCACATTTCCCCAACTGCTTTCTTTGTGGAGGCGACACTCTGTCTGTGAGCACCTTAATATCCGCATGAGAACTCTCATCATCTTCTACCTTAACTACTACAAAACAGAGTTCGTTTTCACTAAGCATATTTTTTCTATTATTGTGTCGGGTGGTTGCCAAAGGAATAGAGTCCATTTTAGCGTGTTTCGGTGGCAAAGATCAATTGATTATTGTGTGGAGTGGCATCATTGAGGCAATATTTGGGGGCGGCTGTCAAATCAAAATGTTAACGTCTGCCGAGAGGTGTTAGTTGTGATTTAATGTTTTTTTTACTTAAGGAGCAGACGATTTGTAGTTATGAATATTAATAGATGTCTTACGATGAAGTGAAATACGATACGGACGGAAGGTACCAGGGGCCCGATTCTCGCGCCTTCGATATTATATCACATGCGATATTTATCGAAAAAACATGGCGGATGTCACAAAAATTTGATGTTACGTATTCTTTTAGTATGAAGCTGATCGTCCACCGCCAACTAAACTAAGTTAGTTCAGCTTAGCTCGCATAGTAGAGCCAGTTTTTCATACATGTGCGTCCACGGCAATGTATGAAAAACTGGCTCAACTATGCGAGCTAAGCTAAACTAACTTAGTTTAGTTGGCGGTGGACGATCGGCTTGAAAATGTAGGATATTTATTACATTTTGCGATATCCGCCATGTGTTTTCGATAAATATCGTATGCGATATAATATCGATGGCGCGTGAATGAAGATATTATGTAAGTAAGTACATTCTTACATTTCAGTAACTGTGGGTTCGATACACACAGGACATTGGGTGCCAAGAATAAACAAAAGCGCCACGTTGGGTGCCAAATTAAACAGAATTAAATTAAAATATATCTATGTGTATAAGTATAGGTACCGTCTGTGGCTACAAGGAATCTAGCCCAATGAATGGAATTATCGTCTTTATACGTTATAACTAAGGTATACCCCTTAACACTCTTTCCACTGAATACCAATAGTATCCCGAACCACACATTGTGTAATCCGCACACCCATCCAATGCTGACCAGAGCTACCGACGCAGCTCGTCAAATTGTAAATGGTATTAACTTTTTATACCAATCTCACAACAGAACGTTTTGTGGGCGGATGTTACAAAGGATTGCGTATTACTGGTAGTTAATACTTGTTAAATACTTTATTCTTTGACGATTTCATTTCGATTTCGGGTGTCTGTGAAGAATCGATGTAAAAACCAGCTTATAGCTACCAAACGTTGGAGGATATGTGGGAATTATTAGCTTGTGCTTCCGGTTACCTATCATGTCATCGCGTGTTTAATCTTCACCAAATCGTAAAGTTTAAGGTTAGGAATTGAAAATTCAGTTCTATGAGAAGATGTAGGAAGTTGTAAATTTTAATGTAGTGTTGGTATTTACACTTGCGAGCAAAGAAATCGTACCATCTTCGGTGTACACTTAGACAAAACTACAGTGATAACCTACGTCGATAAATATTTATAAACTAAAACAATAAAAAAATAATAACTTAGACCATATTTAGATGTTAGATATCAAATCTGCATCCAAGATATTTTGTTAGCATTCCCATGTTTATCTCATCATCATCTGTTACCTACCTCCTATGTATCTATCCTACAAAATAACTTCGCCTTTTGATAGTCGGTATTGTAAACAAACATTATCAACCTAAGTACATCACATCAATGAAAACTGTGTCATTGTTTTTTTTTTCATTTATCCTTCTTACAAATAAATCGTTAGCTATGTTGAAACTAAATACCTACCTATGAGTAGGCTACCACTTTTATTATTAATTTATTAGTTAGCTAACTAGGTAACCAGCTAGAACCTAACGCACGTCACCACGGAAGTCAAGTTAACAGATAACTATGAATAAAGTTACAGAAATTCGCTCGCTAACAATAGGTAGGTACCCCTACTAAGTATCCGTAGCTTCAGCTTGCTAAATAGTGGTGTTACAAACTATTGTTTTTAAGCAATAAGCATTAATGTAACGCGGCATTACAACGTACAGAAGCACTTGAAAATTTCGACAGGCTCTGTCAACGCCAGGATGGCCGGGTGGTTAGGCAATAACCCGGTATGCCAGGAACGCGGGTTCAATCCCCGCCTCTGGTGGTCATTTCTCAAGTGTAACATCTAATCTTCAGTAAGTTAGTGGACTTACCCTAGATCTTAAAGCCACACGACGACGAGTGTAGTGGTAAATATAAACACATTTTCTTGAATAAACTACACAGACAGACATAGCAGATATAACTCAAAAGAAAAATAAGTAAATGTGATGATATGAAACATCCGAAATCATCAAAATCCTACCTTATTTTCCTTATAGGTACCACTACTTCCCCTCATCACTCTTCCACGGTCCTTGTCTTGGCAGTTTCCTAGTCTTCAAGTCCTAAAATAATTTAAATATATTATTAATAATAATTAGATAGTCGCCATGACGTAAGCACAAGAGAAAATAAGTTTGAAATTCTTACGCGTATGTACATACCTATTACTTTTAAATCTCACATGAAGGTACTTAAATATTAAATGCAAGTAGCATGTAAGCACAAAATCAAATTAAAATTGAACACGGTTTTATAATTCACTTTTAAAATTAAACACCAATACTTAAAACCAGAACCAAGAACAAACAATAAGAAAATTTTACAATGACCGTGAAAGTATTTTTATTTTCACCATTGTCATGTTGGCTGCCATGACCGACCGAGGGAAAAGTTTTTTCTTCCTTTTTGGTTCACTAGAGAAAATCACGTTCCGTTACCCATAAAAGTTGTTTTAATTGCTTATATGTTTTTATTATTTAGATTTTTTTGTGTGAAATGTTATAAGCATATGTTTTTTATGGATTAAATACTGATTAGAAAAATAACTACACATAAGCCTGTTTATGTATTAGATAAATAGGAATTGCCAGTTCTTACGATGAAATCCTACTTTCACAACTTTTAATTACTTCAAGTGACAGTTACTCTAGTATCCATTAGTATCAACAGATAATATTTTTTATAATGGAGGTTTTAGCGACAGTGTAAGTACTTATTCTACTAACATAATACTTACTGCCGCACTCAGAGACTTTAATTAATTTTAATCTTTGATTAAGTCTCGTCTTGTCACTTTCTTGGTCAATGAAATAGAAAAGGACAACATGAGAATTAATGAAGGGTTAACTTTAATTGACGTCTCTGGGTACGGCAGTTAGGTACCTAAGTTTAATGAGGGATTTTCCTAGTGTTTAAATCAGTACTTAAAAATCCGCTAGATGGCGTTGACCCATGGAGTCAGGTAGATTTTTATTTCAGAAAAAGGCTGGTTTTAGCGTTTAATATGTTATAATGTTTATGTTTAGCATTTTTTTTGTTTACGCGTACTAAGAGGTCGTTTCTTAAGAATTTAGTGCTCATCAAGACGTTTTTTCTATTAAATTTTATTTTTAGCTGCAACTTGAAACTTTCAGATTTTTAACGTAAGTACTTCCTCTACCCTACATGTCTGTAACACATAATATTACGTTTTTTTTTATGCTCAATGATTTCGACGCAATATTTGTATAACAAAGATAAATAGCTAAAACTGAAATCCCCAAATGGGGTCTTGAAAATGTATGCATAATGCATGGTTTTATGCAATGACTAATCTTAGTCTTTTTTTTATTTTATTAAAAAGACCAACTAATAGATCAACAGCTTTACAAATTTGTTGACCTCAGAATATAGTACCACCAAAAACAGGTTTCCCGTAACTAAACTTTCCTAATAAAATAAAACTATGTTACTTAACTAGGTAACTAAATCATTTACCTAGGGTTTTTGAACATAGGGCTTCTACCATTTTTGTGATGCTTAAATGCTTATTTAAGGAAGCAATAATATGGATACCTACTTACTTTACTGAGCTACAGATATGAATGTCAATTGAACGGAATATATCCTGAAATACCTACATATCTACCCATACAAATAGCTAACATACCAAAATAGCCAGTTTCTCTTGGCTCTAAAAACATAAGGTGCAGATTCGTTTGATCCTCTCTACTATTATATTGGTACAGAGATACGTACCTAAGGTCAAACATTGTTTCAGTATCGAACTTCAGAAGTTCGCGCTAAAGGGCGGTCGCACCTAAATTATTCACTAACCAAGCAACACTGAGCACCTATAGCTTTCTCGCCCTAATCTACACATTAGCCATATCTCTGTCTCAAGCCAGGTAGGTGCTGGGCGTTGCGCTTTCGCCCGCCACATACAGTTGTCTCTGTCGCGCGTACAGGGTGGAGATGAGTGCGTCTCGCTCGCTCTCATTAGGTTAGTCGGAGAGATGTGTTTGCCTGACGTTTGCCAGTCGCATTTTGTATGTAGCTGGACAGAGTAGTGGCGGAGTTTAGAGATATCATTGTTATAAAATAAATGCACAATGCTAAGTTATTGATGCACACATGATAGGGATCAAATGACCTTTTTAAAAGCAGAAAGGCTTAACAGTTCTACAATAAACATAATGATGATTCATATTTTGACTAGACATCATTACCCGTCTGCAGCAAACCCCAAAAGGAGGGTTATCTTTAGTTGTCAAACAAACTTACAGACCTACTCCTACTTATAATACTTACTTAAGTAGTAGAACAGACAATCTACGGAGTCGCTTTAGCTACTTAGCCATTTGATTTTACCTACTTAGCGTTTTCAAATATTAACTTCTATCGCTTCCCATACAATGATTTTTCATTTGGTTACCGAATAATAAATAGATAGGTACTCTTTATTGCACACTACACACAGTAGTCATTTACATAAATGTTCATAGAGAATGGCACAATTTAGGCAGTCTTATTGCTAAAAGCAATTTCTTCCAGACAAGGTAGAGGACAATAAAGACACAAAGACAAGATAATAAAGACTGCGCCGATTAGATTGTTCATATTATTCCCCCTAATGATTTGTGAGTTTTGTAAAACATCCAATATTGATTTGACATTAGAAGTCTAGCTTAGATCACAGGAGTACAGACAGAGAGCGGCACAAATCAAAGCGATTCGAGTGTACGGTTAACGAGCGCACCAGCCCTGAAACATGGCACAGGGTTGACAGCAGGTATATGTATCAAAGGCAAAACAAAGAAATGTATTAATTTTCGGCGCCACAAATAAATAAAAAGAAGAAAAAGTTGATATCAAGCCAATGAGAATTTTTCGTAGAGACACCTACCTAGGTAAATATTATAGGTTAAATATATTAATTTGGAGTAAAACACACCCAATTTAATAGAGTGGAGTCCACTGATCCACTGTTTCTATTCGTAGGTCGATATCTACATCTACCACCTAGATTTGAATACCAATTAGTAGGTACACAATTTTTTGCAGTTTTTGGTGCATTTCGTCTTGATTGTGTTCAAAACTTTTAATAATGGTTGATTGTATTTTAATTTCAGCTGTGTGTGTGGCAGCCCTGAGCAATCGAGCCGCGCAATCAAGCGTCAGGTTTTAACGACGCGCACAATAGACGCACCGCGCGCATATGTTTCTGTTACCAGGCACAACACAACTACCTTCCCAGCCCTGGTACTGGCACGATCACAATAACACCACTTGAAAATTAAAAACGTAGGGTTTGAGTCGTTAGGGCTTAGTGCCACCAATTTAACTTAGCCAGAGGCTGAAATAAAACAAAAGTGTTAGAACAATGAAATTGCACGAGCGGTTTGCATGTTTTGTCGGACGGGTTGACATTTTCATAGTCAATTATTATTTGCATCACAATAAAATTAAGTTTAATAAGAACAAACATAAGATTTTAAAGACAAAATATGATTTGGTGAATATCATGGGTCCACTTTTAATTTTGTGAATAATTTTTTTTGTGTCCAATTGCTAAGTGCGTACAACCTACCTCCTACAAAGTTTGAACTTTATCATTCTTATTAAATTTAAACAAAAATGTTGACACATTTCTAATAAATCCAAAATTAAATTAATTGAATAAAAAATATTACAAATCAATAAACTTCTACTTGCTTCTCTAACTCCTCCATCCAATCAATCACTCGCCCGCATACAGATCTAAGTACCTACAAATAAATGAAAAACCGCATTAATCAGGATGTCAGTCAGAGGCTCAAATCAATTGTTTCCCTTTCACTCGGTCCCGTCATTCAAGGGTTGGCTGTCTGGTTCAGTGATTCCTTTGCTTTCGAAAAAACTCTAGTTGACAGTTAAGATTTGCGTGTTGGCACTTACGGCGGCAATCTTTGGAAAAGTTAAGATGCATAAAAGAAATTAAATATTATTGCAAGTACCATTCTAATTTTTAAAGAAAACCTCAAGAAACTTTCAATAGCAATTTCATAACTATAATAATAATAAATAATAAATTGTTTCGACAAACACACCAATTACCTAGCCCCAAACTAAGCGTGAGCTTGTGCTATGGTGACTAGGATAACGGATAGACATACTTATATAGGTAACATTTATAAACAACCATGACTTAGGTGCAAATGCTCGTGCTCATCACACAACCATTTGCCCCTTACGGGATTCGAACCCGCAACCGCCTGGTTTAGAAGTCCGGGGTACGAACCACTACACCAAGACGGTCGTCAAAATAAATATCGCGCACGGCAAAAAACTCGTTTAAGTTTTAAATAAAAATATATGACTAGGTAGGTACTACCAATTACGATTTAACTACTACTACTTATTCGACTGCCTCGTTGGTCTACTGGTTAGCACGCTGGGTACTATCCATGAGGTCCCAGGTTCGAATCCCGGGTCGGGCCGAAAAGTGTTGGGTTTTTCTGTCCTGAAATAACTCAGACACAGTTCCGGAGGCCGGAAGTTGCTGGTGTTAACACCCCCGTGCCTCGGAAAGCACGTTAAGCCTTTGGTCCTGCGTCTGATCGCTCTACAGTCATGTCGGACTGCCGTCTCACCGAATTATGAGAGTGAAGGAACAGCGAGTGCACCTGTGTATTACGCAAACACTTGTGCACTACAATATCTCTCGCGCAGTCGGTTAATCTCTATTGAGATTGACCACTGTAGTCGAAATTCGGCTAGGAGGATTATTACGATTTAACCAATGAGCACGCACGATGATCTCGATTTATTTACTGTACTTTAAATAGGCAAACAAGACCTACTTACTTAGTTACTATTTTTGCCGGTGTGGTGAAATATTTTGACAATTACTTTCAGAAGCATTGAATGTTCTTCAAAAATGAAACTACCACCTACTTCACAATGTAATACATGTGTAATGCAGTAGCTTACCAAGATTCGTCTGCAAGCTAAAAAGAAAAAGGAAATTAACGTAAAATTTTTTATTAAACAGTGACTTCTTCAACAAATCTAAATAAATTATTCTGTGCAAGATCAAAGGAATCCAGCATTTATGCAATGAGCCCTTGTAAATTTATGCGAAGCGACGCCCTAAGAGGCGCTCGAACAAACCTGTGTTTAAAGCAGTTATTAAAATCAAAGGTACACAATCGGAAGCACCTGACTTCATTTACATTTGAAAGAGACAAAAACAAAGATTTTTCAAAGTTTTACGGAAGATAATATACTTTGACTTGACGAGCAGAAGATCGTAGAGTTGAGCGTCCTGCGTGGTTCTGCCTTTTAATCTTTTATCAGTGGACAATATTTTTTTATTAAAAAGGTTAGCTGGAATGATCAGCTAAATGGATTTAATGAAACGTAGATAACGCGGCATTTAGCAGTAGAAGTAAAAGTAGTTTCTCTCTTTTTTTCTTTTTTTTATAAATTGTTTCAACAAACACATCAATTACCTAGCCCCGAACTAAGCGTGAGCTTGTGCTATGGTGACTAGGATAACTCTAGGATAGTCTGATTCAGTAGTAGATACTTATGAGATGAGATGAGAGTCTACTTATTATTTTCTTTTCAAGTTTACAGGTGTTAGTTGGAAAAATATAAATAAAAAGAGTTCGTCGCAATTATTTTAGAAAAATATTGATCCTTCACTTCTCAAAAGCTAACAAGACACTCGACTCTCAACTCTCCATCAAAGAAGCGGCCGACAAAGACGAACGAGTCAATTCAATTACGCAAATCCTTTAATAGGCAAATAAGCAGAAGCGAGAGGCGATGATCAAAGCCCGCCCGATGGACTCTCCGCGCCCTCAGACGATAGCATGAGGGTAGGCAGGCGACTTGAGTACAATCGCTCGGGGTTGCTCGACATATAAAAAGAGTATTTAGATACCTACAAAATACTATGTCCGTGATATTTTTAAAGCGGCCTCCATAGCAGAAAAACTAACGGAGAGTTAATATTTCTTTAACACTCTCAGTATTATTTTTACAAGTTTATAAAAAAAAAAAAAATTCGCACACGAGCACGGGTGGGATTTGCGAAATTTCTGGTCTCTTTTGAATACGTCGAAAGCCTCTTTTGAAAAGAGAATGAAGTATTCAAAAAGAGAACAGAAATTTCGCACGGGTGGATTAATAACACGGTAGTTCAATTGGTAAGAGCGTTGCCGCGTTGGTCCGGTTAGCCAAAGGTGGGTTGGTGTTTGTGGGTTCAAATCCTATCCGTGTATATAAATTTTATATTTCTTATTTAAACTTATCAGAGTCATTTAAATCGTTATTTACGGGATTGCTCCATGTACCTATTTGTTAGAACAATTTAATATACATGTTTAAAACAACATAACCGTGAGTCGTCTCAGGTGGTATGGTCGTTAGTAAAAAAGGCATTACAACTGCCTGAAATCCGAATCAGAAGAGGTAGGTAGTGGACAACCTCCTACATGCTTGACGAACTATTGACAGAGAGAATATTGCCCGACCCGACAACCCAGGATACTGTCCTGGTCCTGACAGGATCTAGCACGTGGCGCCACAAAATTAGAAGAGCCGACCAATACTAATATTTAGGTTTTCTTATCGTTGAAAGCGATCTCGTTGAGACGACGTTTTAACAACTACTTAACCTACTTACATGGATCATGCATAATGTATTTTTTGAAATAACTTATTTCTGGAGGTATCAAGTTTTTACGTATTAAGTTTAAATGTCAGCTATGCTACGCACCACCTTCTTACTTGTGACATGTGTAGATACCTACCTTATGCCAAACCAATGGTAACATATTTAAGAGTTAAGAAAAGCGTTTTCATAACTCTAAGCGATCGAAATGCACCAACTGCGTTACACCACCTACGGAAGGGAGCGCATCGTTTGACATCCGTCCCCGCCACTTGAGGCGTCATCACATCACGGCGCTCATCACATCAAGATGCTATCACGAAAGCGTGATACGATCGGCTATAGGCCATAGTGTCGATACGACACGGATGCGATTGTTGATAACTAGATAGCGACACAGCTTATGATGACCGGTAGTTATAAAACAGCTTTGAGTTAATTAAATATTAAATAAAATAAAATAAATTTCATGTTGTAAAACTGGAGGTAAATAAATTGATTATTATTATTATTATTAAATAGAGGTGTTTGTGGCGCAGCGGCGGCGCGCTTTGGTAGTGATACCAAAGTTAAGCAGCCCACGGCGCGGTCGTGATTGGATGGGTGACCATTCCGACCATTTAAGCGACGTCCATGACAAGCTTCTCCATGCTTCGGAAGGCACGTTAAGCAGTTGATCCCGGCTAATAGTGGTTGATATTAGTCGTTAAGCTTGATAACATCTGACAATAAGTTTGGTCACTTGCCTTCAGACACCCCTCCACCAATCCGCACTGAGCCCGTGTGGTGAAGTATGGCTCATACCTCCTTACAGGAGGTGAGGCCTTTGTCCAGCCGTGGGATCTATGTAGGCTAACTTTTTTTTACTTATAGAGGTGGCCAAACATAAATAAGTTTTGAGCTATTGAAATTAAAAACTGGATAAAACTGTGTCTTCTTATTTATTGCCTAAAGTTAGGAGAAATGTCTACTTTAGTAGACAGGTGTTTGTATAATAATAATAATTTCGTCAAATCACATTTTCTTATAAGCAGGTAGGCACCTAGGTACTTAAATAAGTAACAGGCATCAATATGTATACATCTGCATTCGATTTGAAACCTTATTATCATGGCATAAAAACTTAAGTATGTGTATATATTTCATTGCTTGTGACTGCTTCACCTGGGCAAGGGCCCAAGGGGTGCCAAGGGGGGTGTCTAAGGAGACAAGATGCAATCTTTTGATAGCGAACTTCGCTATCGCCACACTATCGCCAACAGTATGTAGGTATGCAAATATCTCGTGATATTTCGATGGCAGTTTTATATATTTTATTAGCGATAGCGAACTTCGCTTTAGAATAGATTGCGTCTTGTCTACAGGCTCTGTATCGATTCTGTCCCTAGTGTTTGTTGAAAGAAGCAAACCTCGACGAAAAGCGTCTTCTTCTAGTTTCATTATTCTCAATCCTTTCGTTTTCAGATTTTGGTGGACCATACTCCCTGAAACCAACTCTATCCTGCTCACTCAATACATCAGATACTGGTCCTAAGCCACTACTTTCTGCAACGTTTCCTGCATCTAGATTAATTTCGGTTTCTTTAACTACGTCAACATCTTCACACTCTTCTGAGGGAGTTAAAGGCACTCGCAATGTTGCAGTATCTCCTTTAGATACTACTTCATTGTCTTGGCTGAATTCTTCATTTGAAACTGGGGGCTGATATTCCAAGCTAGTATCTTCAGTGACTTGAGCTTCGGGATTAATCGCTTTAACTGATATAGCAACATTTTCGTCAACTTTTACTGTTCTTTCTGTCACTGACTGGGATGGGGTTGATGATTCTTCAGCATTGGTTTCTTCAGACGTTGCAGTAGTTGTAGGTTCAGAAATGTCTTGAATTGATTTATCTTCTAGGCCCGATTTAGCTACAATAGTAAAATCCATTTGGACTGAAACGTCTTCTTCAGCAGATTTAGTGGTGGCTTCTGTTTCGTCTGACACTTTTTCGTTTTCAAAAACGTCACTTTTATTGTCGAGTCCAGTTACTTCAGCATCTTTCGCCAACGACACATGTTCATCTTGATTGACTTCGATAGTTTTGAAAGAGCGTGCCGTCACAATATCAGGCAGACCTTGCACAGTGACTGATTGGTTGATATCCAAGACAGCAGGCGGTCCATATTCGTGAAGGAAATCCGAGCCAGACGCTTCAGTTTCTTGAACGAAGACGTCATGTACTTGTTCCGTAGACGCGATGGCCGATGCCGTTGTCCCGACTTCTAGAGTAGTTGATTCTGCTGGCACAACTGTAGAATATAGGATCTTGACATCCGATATGGTTGGTTCTGCGGGTTGTTCAGCAGATTCAGGGATCCCTTCAAATGCTGCTCGTTCGGAAGGTGCAACAATTGATTCAGGAATTTTCGGCTCCAATGTAGTTTGAACAGGTTCAGGAGCTGTCTGAACTTCTGATGGCAGCAAAAACGCTGGTCCAGATGGCTTCCATCCACTTGGCAGATAAGGGCCAGAGCCAAGTGACGAAACAGAATTTATTGCGAATAACAATGCACAAAGAACCTCCATCTTTAAGGCAATTTCGGCGAACACTGACACGAATGATGATGCTGTGGAAACGGTACTGGCTTTTATATCGGTTAAGTTAAACAAACCCATGGATATGCAAACGTTTGCCGAAGACCAGATTATTGATTATTAGATCGATTGAGCAATAATTAATGCGAGATCTTCGTCGCGGTAAATGAATGGCAAGGTTAATTCAAAAATAAGTGCTGGTTCTATTTGCCTTAACATTGACCATTGAAATAATTCGTGTCGGATGTCAGTGCTAGAAACTGAGCTAACTTAGTTCATGCCGTCTCTTTTTCTGGTGAAGAGACGAAATGAGTTAAGACGACATTAATTTAGAATCATCAGACGAAACGGCTGGTCAGTTGCTGAGGAAATCACAGAATCCATGGGCTAGTGGATTTCATTCCATGATGACTAAAAATCGCATCACTTAATATGACTTTTCTTATTATTGTCTTGTCACTTTTATTTTGTTTAGCACAGAAAGAAATAAACTTATCTTAATAGGTAAAATAATAATTTTGGATACCTACCTAGTGATCATCAAAACGTTTTGTCAGTTCAATTTTTACCACACACCGGTTTTCAAGTGTCGCCATCTCTGAGGCCTTGGGTTCGATCCCCGGTCGGGTCAATAATAAATTCTCATTTTCTATATGTCTCGGATCTGGGTGTTGTGGTACCACCGTTGTTTCAGATTTCCGTAACAAGTGCATAAGTTATTTACTTTAAAATCTGAACAATGTATGTATGTAATTTTGTCCAATATTTATTATTTAAGTACTAGCTGTTGCCCGCACTTCGTAACTACGCGTGGACTCGATAATACAAAAAATATTTTATACTCCCGTCGCCATCCAGCTATCATGATCTCTTAGTCTACCATGTCGTAAGAAGAAGAGAGGAATAAAAAATCAAGGTCAATGGGCACTCTTTTTTAGATAGGTTACTATCACCTCGCCATCCTCCCCTGGTAATAAAATTTCGCATGGCAGTGACACCGACTCCAAAACAAAAATTGTGTTGTTCTCGTATATCTTTATAAGTGTAAGTGCCTATTTCACCACCTCTGAGTAGCTTACTTGATGAATTGTTTGGTATATTTTATATGGAAAATATGTCAATTTAGTGTTCAAGTAAGCTACTCAGAACTTATTCAGAGGTGGTGAAATAGGCCCTAAAGGTTTGTTTTTTTACTTTTTAGTTTACTTTAGGCAGTTTTACTTATTCGTTTGTAAAAAAAATAAGTACCTTTAGGTTTTAGTGTTCAGAAAAAAGTCAGACTCAAATCTATCTACCGCAATAGATGAATGTGGTTTAGCATCTATTTATTGTGCCTCTAGCCTACTCAAGGGTCGGTTTGTAAGTTGCTACGAGTAGGTACTATCATAAAGTACCTAAGTAATACTTATTTTTATTAGTTCAATTTCCGTTAGTAAGTGATATCTAATTAGTATAAAAAATAGTGCCAATTGGCTTTGATCTTTCATTAATAATACAGTAATTTATCAAAATTTCGACAAACTGTCTTCGGTGAAAGTTTCCTCGAACTACTTAGCGTTAATCTCAGCACCATAAAATTGACTCCTGAATGTAAACGCTTGAATACCTAAATTAATGCATATATGGTATACATGCCTATAAAATCTGAAGGATTCTCTCGATTTCTCCAGGTTTCCGTCACCAGATCGTAACTTGGAGACAGTAGGATTACCTTGGGAGTTTGAAAATCAGTCTAAAGTAATTTAGCATATCAGTTGCTTCAGACCTTCAATTTGTGTAAGTCATCACGCTGAACAATGTTTCCTAAGGCGATCTATTCATATCTCTTAAGTATAGTTTAGCTAAGCTGCTAGTAGGGTTTCATATCAGTTGCTTCAGACCTTCAATTTGTGTTAGTCAATAAAAATGCTCACCACGCTGTACAATGTTCCCTAAGATCCTCTATCCATATCTCTTATAGTTGAGCTGAGCTGCTAGGGTTCCATATCAGTTGCTCCAGACCTTCAATTCGTGTACGTCAATAGAATATGCTCATCACGCTGAATAACTTTTCTCTCTTAGTTTAGGTGTACTGCTAAGGTTCCACGTCAGGTACACCGATCTTCAAAATAAGTTATAGCCTAGTATTTGCCCAGGCTTAAAAGCTACACAGTAAAAAAGTTTTATTCAAATCCATTCAGTAGTTCTGGAGCTTAGCGTCTACAAACAGACAAAAAAACTAAAGTTGTAGATTCCTATTCTGTTACAACTTTAACATCACCCTCAATTAGTTTTTTTTATATTTTAGGCAATGATTACGACGCAAAATAACTATATACGAGTATAATGAATAGCGGTCCAGTTTTATTATAACCTATTAGTATTCTCTGCCTATGTATAGATTTTCCAACGCGCTGCATGGTGTTCTTTTAGACGGCATTGCACACAAAATGAAGGCTTATCAAACAATCCCATCTGGATCTTATACTTTTTGTTTATACTTCCAGGGAACACTTTGTATGGCGATTGTCAGTCCTATTATAATTCGTCCATGATATAGTGGTAGGGTTTATATGTTAAGACGTGTACGAATGCAAGTAAGTGCCCTCCAATTATACATAACTTACCTCTATAATACAAGTACGCTGGACTGGACTGCATACTGTCAACCTAAAAATGAAACATTTGATTATCGCCATTTTGGCTCTGACGGCTGCAGTGAGCGTGTGGTGACCGTCCACGGAACTAATGAGAGTTGACACAAACATATGCAGTTACGCTATTTTAGTTCCCTACACACTCGGTAGGGGCGCTTTGATTCGGCACAAAAATGATGTCATTTCTTAGAGAATGTTTAATCCTGTGTAGGTAATAATAATAATAATTTTATTCACCATAACAAAAAATATGTACACAGAGTTACCAGAAATTAGTACAATAGTATGTTTAGTAGAATATTACAGTACATGTCGATAGAATTTCAATCCCCTGTCCTCTAAACTAGGAAAGATCCTGTATCTTAGAGAACAGTGATTCCTCCAGAGACAAAGTAAATACAGTAAGTTAATGTGGTTTACAATTTGCACTGTCTGATCACTGTGTGTGTGTTTATATGAGAGAGAATGAAGGTGTGCGTGTAGGTTTATGTGTGTGAGAGAGAGAGAACGTGAGTAAGTGTGGAAGTGTGTGTGTCTGTTTATGTTTGTATGCGTGCCTAAGTGGAAATGGTTTGAGGATGTGTTAGGTACACATCCTCAAACCATTTCCACTTAAATTAATAGATTTTCAGTCTCATTGTAATTTAGGGCAAGTAAGCGTTCTTTTACTTTCCGTTTGACCTCGTGAGTGGTCAGAGAATAAATGTGTGCAGAGGTGTTTATTGCATTATACAAGGCTGTGTGCTGTCTTTTTGGCCAAGCCGTACGGCATTGGGTCAGATGGCAGGCCCTCATCGCTCCCTCACGCCGCGCTGCAATCTGGCTATTAAAGGGCAATGTTTTGTGTCTGTGCAGAACCGATCCGAGAATAGCAAGTTGACGGACTGTGAGAACTTTACATTCGGCATACAGTTCTTTTGTTAGGAACATACGCTTCTTTCGGGTCATGACCTTAAGGACAGGTACTTGTATTATGCAGGTCAGTGGTATACATCCATAATTACGAGTAAATGACTTTCATATTATCTGTCACCAAATCAATTTACCAGCATGATCTTCAATAAAATAAAACAAATAGCTTTTTTGTAGTTTCTTTATTTTTTCACCATTTATCGTAAAACTTTCCTACGGCACACCGCGCGTCGCAGTCGCGCACCTATATTCCGCCTTGTGTATGTCGAGCTACTACCCGCGCGCAGAACTCACGCCGCGCGCGGACTCGCCTACCCACAATCTCACGTCACGACGGCTCTGAACCTCGCGACACGATCATTTTTCCATATAAAACAAAAGTATCAATTAAGATGCCTATTAAAAGATAGTATGTACCTATTACACGTTGATGACTTCATGAAATTTAATATACAGAAAAATAACTCGTGCCGCGTTCACAAACAAGAGTAAGACATGAAATAAAAACTAACGCATACTGAAAATTTAGCAAACGATTTGTAGGGCTCCTAAATAAATCTTTACAGTTTTCTTGATCTAACATAAAATAAATAAGCGAAATATTTTCATCGTTTTTCCGAAGTATAGAAATAATATAACAATATGATATCCATCGTAAGTACACACAAGCACCATCTTAGCTGCAGTTTGACTGCCTTCCTTCATGATATACACTCCCTGTGCCCGAGTAATAGGGTTGAAAATTGCTTGGCAATAGTCCAACTTGCCTATGATTTTTATTGCGGGCACAGAGTTCCACACGTTCCAAAATACATAATATTATAATATTAACGTGACAGACACTAGAGCTACTACTTAGAGTAATTCCTCCTAAACCTCGTCACGCCCGGCCCTCTTCACGAGTGCCCATCACGTCATGAGTGTTCTTATCCAGATATAATACATACCTAATTTTCACATCAAAATTCGACTTGGAGATCTGCACTTTTCCAAAACTTCAATACCAACTAGTGTCAAACAATAGAAAAAATAACAAGTATGTATATAAAATACTAGTATAATAATAAACCTATAGGAAGTTATACATCACACTAATCAATCTTTGGATACAAAATCTCACTGGCGCGTCTGATCCACAATTTTCTGGCGACACCAAACCTTTATCCATTTCTTTTCTATTTGGTGTGAAACCGTAAATTGTGCAAGAGAAGCGCCTTGGGGGTTAGTGGTTGGCTGCGCTCGGCTTCATCAGCTTTTGGCAAAGTATTAAATATCCGCCATCTTAATCTATCTGCTCCGAGATCAGCGAGGCCGAGCGAGCCAGCCACTGCCCCGCACACACCGAACCAGTCTCAAAAGAAGCGTGCCGTGTTACACACGAAACATTTCACAAATCATAATACAAAAACTTTATCCTCATCACATGAGCCACATCAGTCCCACAGTTCCGTACTTTACGATATCAAAATTAACGACTACTTCTGTGCATATTGGGTGCATATTAAAAGTTAGGCAAGTTTAATAAAGCCTCGACCGTGTTATTGTAATTCGTTAGACAGAAATGTCAAAATTAAATATACGTCTCCTATGGGACTTACATTCCTTAACCCGCTAGATCCCACACCCACCTCTTCATACACAACACCCAATATGCCGTCACCTTACACCTAACAACCACAATTTATATTGCATTCTATTTTTTTTACAACTTAGCTCAGCGAACAGTGTCCGCTTTATTACATCATGCGGCCATTTTGCGATCGCGCGTTCACAAGATGGCTGCCGCCAGACGCGCGCGCTTAACGGCCGCACGGCAAGTGCAAACCTATCTAGACAACGCCCTGTCGCTCGGTACACTACAGAACACAGTTTGTATCCATCGTCCTCACCCTAAGGAAACATTTACATGACGACCGACGTGTCCAAACGTCTTTATTGACAAACCAACCATACACAAATACTATTGTTCGAAAGTTGTATGAGCTTCGAAGGCACGAATGAAACCGAACATGTACACCGGTGAGGAGACGGACGTTTGGACAGCACCGGACCGCCGCATATCGATACTATACATAAAATATGAAATATTCAGGACACAATATTTCGAAATCGTTTTATCTCTACAAATCATTATCCAATATTTAATATAAACTACAATCGATTGGCAGTATTTCTTTCTCCACCCTCACACTCATGATATTTCTCGTGACGTGACGCTCTTATCAATACAACTTATCACGACCGAGTACCGAGGTCGACCCTAGCTGGTCTCATCAGCACTCTGTACACTCCGCAGACAGATCTCGTTAAATTGAACCTGCGACACCTTACACATTTACTGTCTAAAAATTCAAACAGAAAACTGAAGCGATTTCCTTTCGACTAACTCCTGGACGTAAATACAAAGGATACCCTAATACATACACGTACATTATGAAAGTAAACTGTTCGGATGTCGAAATATCCGTCTTCTGCACATTGACGACGCCGCTATCGGTGGCGCTTGTCAGGTCACCGATAGCAGAATCACCTGTGTCTTTGATGACTCAACTCTTGCGTATGGCACGTCCTAAACATACATGATAGAACCGACCGGTTATGTAGACCCTAACTACTAATTAGATGGTATTTCGTTGCTCAGTTCTTTTAAAATCAACAAGTACTTAACTCGATCTTCATTTGTCCAGGATCTACACACTCCAGCCGGAACTAATGATTCCTATGCCTAATAACAAGTCCTATCATACGCTTATGATCCCTTCAACCGTTTACCCTAACCAGGACCTAACGTTACCACTGCACTCTTCGTTCTTAAGGAGACGCGACGTGGTCTCCCCGATCGCGATGAGGGCTCGAGCCCATCCTAGGTGTGCTCCAACCACCGACGTGGGTAATCCGACCCGTGACTACCGTATCCAGTATTAATGTAATGACCCCTCTCTCGTACAAGCTAAGGGTTAAAGATTGAAAATTTTCAGCCAGTATTTACAATCATTGGAGGACAGGGGAGCTGCCGTAGATGATGACGATGAAGCGCGTCAACCCCCCTGCCCCCGTCGAGCTACTCGTAGTACGATCAACCGTCCAAAGCAATAAACGCACAAATCAACCAAACCAACTTTACAACACAACATTTATGCAACCGTTATCCTGTTTTGTATCTGCTCATCGAACACCGCCAAGTATCTATTACATATTTGTATCCAATCAATATTTCCGAACTATTACATTTTTCTCTTTATATAATCCTTTTTCAATTTCAGGTACTGTGGTATTGCTTATATTGTATTAAAAATATTTTTGAGGTTACACTATTATAGTGGCGGGTTAATAACTATTAAGTGGGGCCGGAAGCGATGAACCCCGAGGTAGTAACATTTGTTGTAGTTAAGTTTCACATAACGTCACCAATACTTTTCAGCACGAAAAGAGCTGTGAGTGTACAAAAGTGGGAGCTGCACAATTATATTTCATCTTATTCTTTCGTAGCGCCACATCTCTCTTCGACGTGGAATAATAGGTATCGCGATTAACAAGGAGGTTCGGGGCTCTCGCTTCGGCCGCGGGTGTAACAAGATGCATTAGGATGCATTTGCATGTGAGGAACTGTAAAGTAACAATAATATTGTCTGTTCGTAAAACAATAGCCAAAGTCTGGCGCGGTGGAGGCTGCGACGGCAGAAGCTCGCTACAACCACGCGACATCAAACGTAACGTACAGATAAATTATCTTTTAGCAAAACATCAATTAATATCAGAAATATAATTAAAACTAACGTACTATTATAACTCTGATTTTTAAGTTTCAGTTTGTATTTCTTTATCTAGTGTCCTATTTATTTAATGTAAGTATAACACTCACGGGGGCGGCGCGGGGTGCGCGCCACAGACACACTCGGTTCTCGGTTTCATACCTTTGAAAACTATGGATCCAAATCAATGAAGTACAATATACATAAATCACATAATAATACAATGTATTCAGGCGATTTCATACATAACTTTCTATAAAAAAGGAATGTACATTTAAACAATGTACCTATATCATTTGGCAGTAGTAAACGACCAATTCGTTGATTTTTAGGCCAATATATAGAGTGAGAATATGAATGACATCTACAAAGTCTATTGACATACGTAGTGCAAACAAAAAGATCATCTAAATACACAAATTCTACTTGATCGATAAGTTGGCATTAAAATAACGTAATACAAAATATTACTAACTAATATTTCATTATGATAAATCCAATCCGACCAGTTATACAAGTAAAACAACCTATCTGGCATTACAAGTCACAAAATTTTGAAGACTTTTATTATATTTGAACTTGATGGAATCCTTGAACGTTATCTATCGTTAAATTAAAATACACTTTAGGTCCATAGTTAACTTCTGCCTTAGTACATTCCGACTTGTGGGTTCAAGCGACTTGCGGAGTGTGTCTGTGGCGCTGCGGGTGAATATTATAATAATTGACTATCACTTCAGACTGCACGCAAAAGATACTCTGTTTACAACTCGGAGTCAGGAGTATTATATGAATTTACACATTCGCTTTGCAAGAGATAAAGAGAGACGTCTTTGCTAAGCAAAATATTCTAAAAGTAATGTTTATTTTAAAAGATGGCAGCATGATTGAAGTTAGAACTCAGAGTTGTGAATAGAGATGAAACTTACGTATAAAAGGCACACGTTCTTAAGGTAAAAGTAAGAGAAATTTTGAATTAATTGGATTTTAGGGATTACAAAGTCACTGTAACATAGTTTAAAAGGCTTTGAATCTCTTGCGGTATATGAGCATTTATACAACAAAATAGTAAGAGTATATCACACATTTCATGTTAGTGGGTTCTTATAGGAAAGCATTTATTCACATAACTGCACCAAATATGGCATATTGGAAAGTATACACATAATTAATCGGACTATATTAATTGAGGACGAACGTGTGCCAATCCCTGTTCTCCACTCTTGTAATAATTACGTAAGTGGAATCACAGACAAAAATGAACCTTAACTAATAAGAGATAAGCGTGAAGCATGGGACGCGCGGGCGGCGGCGGGGGGCGCGCTATCACAGGGGCAGCACGAGCTTGGCCACTCCGGCGGCACGAGACTCGGGCCGGCGGTGCAATAACTATTAATACGGGAAACTTTGACACATGATCAGTATAAGACTGTGGTTTCACCGAACTTTGGGACATATTTTTATCAGACTGTGGTTTTAGTCCGTCATAAAACAGAGGGAGAGCACCGCTGACCCGATCAACCCTAGATATGGTGAAAATTGAAAATCCCTTAGCAAATCGTGCACTACGAACTATTGCTCACTTAACCCACGCGAAACTAGCTTTCCGACGTCTACTATTTAATATTAATATATATTTATCATTTAGCATTAATTTACTGTTATTGACTGTTGCTAGGCTGGCCCGATCAGCCGGAGGATATACTTTAATACCTAGATATAAACTCTGTTCTCTTAACGGTATATGGAACTAAAATTACATTTTGTACCATAAAGTTGTTAAAATTAAGCCACGCGTCGCGGGGAGGCACAATTTCGGCCACGGTCGAAAAATTAATTGTTGGGAAGTATTATCTAGCCGTATTGACAAGAGAAACTTGTATTTCTACTCAAAGACTAAAGAGACAAAGCCAAGATGTCAAGAGTACAGATCGGACCGGATGTTATCCGACCGATAACCACAAGGATCAGTAGCTTTGAACTTGGATTACATCATCATATTTCCTAAGAAGATCCTAGTGAGAATGCTACAAATAAGATGGTGTAATGAGTGATTTCGCTTGTGTACAGTCACGAGCATCAATATGTATACATTTGCATTTCGATTTGCGACCTTATTACAATGGCATAAAAGCTTATTTGTATACATTTCATTGCTTGCTTGCTGTACGCGCACCGCAATAACTGTTAGCCTCCCCGCTCCAGCTCCGCACTCGCACGCACCCCCGCACCCCGCACCCCGCCCCGCTCGCCGCGCACCGCGCACCGCCCCCGACACATATATTCTATTATAGTACTACGCAGAGTGAAATCTTTGAAAGGTGAGGAGTTTACTTAAATAATAAGTATAATAACGGGTCTAAACACGAATTGATTATGAGTATTTGATATTCACACACATTTCGGCTGGATTGCTAAAATAAAACAAAAATAAAGTCAATTTTTTTAAAGCTGAAAATCATGAAGTCCGTCACAGAACTCTGGCGTTGACAAGTTCTTTGCATTTGATGTTTGAAAGAACTTTTACGTATAATGTCATGAGAAACGTATTTATATTCAAAATATCTCAAATGTGGAATACACAGGTGTTGTGTCCAGTCCTTTAAAGGAGTGAATATGGCGATCAATACCTTCAACTTTTACTTTGGAGCCTTCGCAGAAATCGTGACAAAATAAAATTGACTCTCCATACAATTGTCATAGAATTAGCAGAATTATTTGTATGAAGGACCTGATTTGTGTTTTTTTTTAGATTTCGATCATGCCCCCTAATAAAAGTTATAAGTATTGATGGCCATATTCATGACCTTAAAGGATAAGACTTTACACTAACACCGAGTATACTTAATACTATCCCAAAATACCTACGAATGGAAAACTGAAATTTTTACTATGGACAGAAGAAGATACCTCCAAAGTTTTCATTCCACGAAGTAGAAAGTGTTTTTTTTATATTATTTTACCTTTTTTCTATATGTAACACTTAAATCGGACGTCACCAACTTATGACACTCTAAGAAATGGTCAGAGGAAAATGTACTGTAAATTAACCTACATAAGGACCATATTGAGTGCGCTCCGGAATTCAGGCCCGAAGCTTGCATTCTATCTGATCACGCTATTTCTATGATTCGTAAAGGTGAAAAATACGCTATTTTACAATTTCTGTTTCATTACACAACTGCAGATTTGTACAGCGAGCTATTCAGTTGGCGACAGAAAGAGACGGCGATATACGAGTCGGAAAAACATGGAGTCATCTCTGTCGAGATGTCAATGATAGGTCACTGTATTGATTGTCATCTGCAGATGATTGTTCACAATTAGTTATTGCAAGTCGCAGTCATTCGCAAGACCGGCAACAATCATTTTTGTAATCAGCAGTTGCGTCGAAATAACCATTCTTTGATAAAGAATGGACGCGACCATCACGGGTCGTGCGAAAGGCTGTGTGAAATGTACGTTCTAAGGTTTAACATGAAACAGTAGGTATACATATCGGTTCTGCAAAGCGGTAAATCTATTATACGTACCAAGTACGACAACCTGACTTAGAGGTAAGCACAGCGACTAACGCCTTCGGATGTCACGCCAGAAACCAGACTTCATATTATGCGAAAGTAATGTTTAATTCAATGTATTTACATTGCGGTGTGTAAGAGAAGCCTGTCTACGACGCAACATGGGAAGGCTTCAGTGTATAGCTAGGAACAAAAAACAAGTATATAATACATCCACGAACCAGGAACGCCGTGCACCATACAATACTGTATCGAACGAAGCGCAAAGCCCGAGGGAACATACTATATAGTAAAACTAATACAAAAAATATATACTACGCGTCCGTGACGCTCCTATCATAATCATAATTACATGATACAATTAAAAAAACGTTTACAAAACTTAACGCGCTCAGTTATACGTAACAACTTTTTATGTACTATTTTTATTTTGATATTTTACGATTTTTTTTTGTTTGTTTTTTTCTTTGAAAAGCACGTTACGTCGTAAAGGTTTTTTCTGTCAGCGATCGATGCGACGTCGACAGCGCATTTAAAGCTACCAATAAAGGGTGAAAACTCAGGGGTGATGTAAGTTTTACGCGTTATAATAATAGTAAAAACGAAAAATGCATAAATATATCGATAAAATCGAAGGCACGTGCTGGCCTCACGCGCGTACGCGGCTGGGGGCTCGCTCTTGGAATATGAACTTTATTTTCATGCAACGAAATCTATTTTCGTAAAATTGCCCGATTCGTCGATTAGCCATCGGTGAAAGCATTTGTTTTTTTTTTTCGATTGGATTAATTTGCGGAGATTAAAAGAGAAGATACGACACCTACTCTGATTTCATGAGCTTTTGGCCCCGAGCACAAACACAGGGTGCTTACAAACCAAACTTAACCTACCGCGCGGGGTCGCCCCCTCCCCCCCCTCAGGCGGACTTGCAGCATCAATATGGCGGTGTGACAGCTGACGTTTCCTTTCCGATAATCATTTCACAAGTGTTTTATGGACACCATCCCGTAATTAAATCACTACGTAATATCAACCATCCAATATTTCATCTAGGAAACGCCACACTACACCCGCCTACTGCTCGCTTTAGTGCCCAAACGCATATACTCACTGGTACACTGCGATCGGCAATTTGGCAAACAATTTAGACCCCACCAATTTCTTCCCCCTAAATACCGAGTTCTACTCAAAATAATTGTAAATTGTCGTTCGACGTCTAAATCCAAAATATAGCCTAAAAACTTCCAATTTTGTTAGCCAATCGTGACCGCGGTGGCCGCGGTTAACAGTTTTAAATCGCCCGGATCTACTTGAATATCACAGCAGTGCGGCACTTACCTAAAGATTCGAGATGGCCAGCGGGCCTTGACCTCAGCCGTTTGACATATATCACAGCGCTCGAGGTCACATCACACTGGCCTACTTACACGCCCTGTAAACACCCGGTGCCTTTTCAAGGAAGCCGTCTCATCCGGCCAATGAAATACCGACTTTGTTACTTCTACCGAAGATTCACAATTGGTTACCTAAGGTACATTTAATGTACTTATCGTGGTCTTCGAGACAACTCCCTCACTATACATCCGTGCCTGCCGTATGCTTCTTATAATAAACAAAAAACTATAATTAAATAATCCATGTTAAAAAAACACATACACCTACAAACTAGATAAGTGGCATTTTACAATTAACCGTTTTTTAAATTTATTATGTTGTTAGAATCGTCAGAGATGGATTTACTTAATTTAAAGTTATTAGCCAATACATCGCCGACTATGTGGTACAGCTTAACAAAGATTAAATGACTTCAAATGGAATAACGACCACTGCTGTTAATTAATCCGTCGATTTCGTGTGTCGAGTGCCAACTATTTACACAAATAAAAAAAGATGGTAAATGAAAAAAATACTAAGACGATAATTTAAAAAATAAAGCTCGAAGCCTAAAGTTAGTTTCAGAAAATTAAGGCGCCCACCGGCGATGCACAAGTAATAATTTAGAAAAGGCCACGAACATGTGAACTTCTTCTGATTTCGATAAAGCATAACGTGGCGGCCACTGATCAGACCCGACTCCCGCATCACGGCCGCGATTCTGCCGCCACTAACACTAAATCTAATCTAAAATTGAATTTCAACGTCACCTATTCTCTTTACTACCCACTGACCTCTATAATACAAGTTCGCTGGACTAAACATTATGTAAGACATGAAAGATAATTTTTGTACCGAATCAAAGCGCCGAGTGTCCAAAGAACTAAATTAGAGTAACTTGCATATGTTTATGTCAACTCTCATTAGTTTCGTGGACGGTCACGACACGCTCACTATAGCCGTCAGCGCAAAAATGGCGATAATCAAATGGCTTCATTTTTATGTTGACAGTATGCAGTCTAGCGTACTTGTATTATAGAATTCAGTGTTACTAACTAAAATATGACAGCTGTCGAAACATATACACGACACTACACTTATTCGACTGAAATATGGGTGAAATCTAAAATCCTTTTTTTTACAGGATGAATATGAGACACTGACAGTTAATAGTGGCTTCACAGAATCGGGCCGAACACCAACAAATGAAATAATACGCGTTAGTACCATGCGCCTGGGCGCGTGAAGTATGAAACATAAACGATAAAGCTCAAACATTTTATCACATCCTTATATCTACCGGAGTCGCTGTGGCGGCAACGGCATATACATAAATACTATATTGGGCGAGTCATTGAAATCGGTATCACTGTAAAGACATTGCAAACTACCGAAATTAAAAAAAAAGTTCTAAAGAACTACAATCTCAATTGTGAAGATAAACTTCTCAAGAGCGACATCTACGTTCAATAGTTTGTAACCTCATTCAAATGACCGATTACAATTGCTCACTTACTAGCTGCGTTGATAAAGAATGGGATCGAATATGGCGCCTCAAATATAAATACAAATCGATACAGTGATACAGCTTAGTTACTGTTTCATTTAAGTAAATTAAAAAATATACGTCATAACACTAGACTTACATAGATTACACACAAAATCAATGCATTAAAATGCTGAATTTTATCAATCTACAATCAAAAAGATTAGATCATTTTAATTTCTTTTTTCGTCCCATATTTGACCTTTCCAAAGCCATGATCATACCACGCCATACCATCTTTATCCGCACAGCTAGTAAGCACACATATAAAATACTATATACAGATGAGACGAACGCATCGGAGAATGCCGGCGTCCGTCGGGTCTGGGGGTCTACTCCGCGCGCCTGGCCGGCCGGCACTGTGCGTCCCTGTCTGGCGGCGTGCGTGCGAGAGGGACGCGCGGCGGCGGGCGGGGCGGGGCGCGCGGGGCGGGACCCCTGGTTCGGTGGCTGTCGGTGTCGCGATAGTCGGCAGTTCAGTAGGGGGAACGGTCGCGCTCGCATCAAATCCGGGTCGGCGCGCTACCGGTTAATGTGTCCTGAAAATAGCGAGCCCATTTTAACCTTCTGCAACTGAGGTGGAATTATTGTTTCAATTCTACTGAGGTGGTAGACTGGTAGACACTTTTTTTTAATGTTGTACCAATTACACTTTGACTTTAATGTTGGTATTTTTTGTTCTTAAATGTGTACTGTAGAAAAGTGTGAAATAACAGTTAAATAAGCAAATTACACAAATATTTCTAATGGCACATAAAATTTCATTTTTCCATAGTAATCACAAGAACATAAAATAACAAACAGTAATGCTGAGTCTCGTAGACACTTTTTTTTCAAAAACACACATGACTAGTCATCCGAAGCTGTCCACACTGTACAAGCATAGTCCGCATGGCAATCCAGGGAGGTACTCAAATCACAACAGTCGCAACGTAAACAATAACGATAATATTACATAGTTTCTGATAAGTGGTGTCTGTGGAAATACCACCTCAGTTGCAGAAGGTTAATATACCTAATTTAACTATTTATAATTTTTTCAAACAATTACCCAAACTAAGTTTAAGCTTATGCTATAGTGACTAGGATAACGGATAGACATACTTTGTCATCACACAAACATTTGCCGCTTAAGGGATTCGAACCCGCAACCATTGGTTTTGTAGTCCGGAACGCGACCGACTACACCAAGACGGTCGTTAAAATTGACTTCATACTCCACTTGTTTTATTTATTTATTTATTTTATCTTTAAGTTAGACGAAAACACTTAAAAATACGTAAGAATTCGCGTCACTTAATTTGACGTTTCTAAATTATTTAGCAGAGAAAGAGAGATTGAACTTAAATTTAACCTGTCAAACCCCATGCCCCGCGGGCGGGTTGATAACAATAAATTTTCTATTACGTGAAGGTTTAATCTCAGACAGGGCACATTGGAATCGAGTCTAGTACTGGACCGATGTTAATATTAATATAACATTATTTACTCGTAATATCATCCGAAGTCCTTGGTTTAAGTCTGGCTGGTTACTCATTTCCCACCGTGTATTGCAAGTGATACTGATAGTGTACGTCGAAGAACCGACGGGCGCTAGAGTAGGAAGGTTCTCGAATGGAGACCACGTCTCGGGAAACGTAGTGTTGGACTACTAGGTGGATTGATGACCTGAGGAAGGTGGCCGGTGGTGGCTGGATGCGAGAAGCGGAGGACCGTGAAAGTTGGCGCAGTCTTGGAGAGGCCTATGTCCAGCAGTGGACTGCAATAGGCTGATATGATGCAAGTGATAGAGGTATACTCACTATGTCGTAGTGCGCAGGCGTGGACTGCGTGGCGGTGATGCGCGCGCCACCCGCTCCCCCCGCCGCGCCGCCGCCGGCGTTACCGGACCCGCCACCACTCTGCAACCGACATCACATAACGAGGTGTTGACACGGAACTTCTTTTAAGCACTTATTACACTATCCTGACTCGTTGATCACTAGATCCGGGACCTCGTGGATAGTACCCAGCGTGCTGATTCGAATCCCTGGTCGGGCCGAGAGTGATTGGGTTTTTCTATCTTGAAATAACTCAGACACAGCTCCGGAGTCAGGATGTTGGTGGTGTTAACACACCCGGCGTGCATTAGAAAGCTCGTTAAGCCGTTAGTCCTGCGCCTGATCTCTCTACGGTCATGCCGGCTTGCCGTTTTACCGATTTATGAGATTGAAGGAACAGAGAGCGCACCTGTGTATTGCACACACACTTGTGCACTATAATATCTCCCGCGCAGTTAGCTCTATTGAGACAGGCCGCTGTGGTCGAAATTCAGTGGACATTATTATTACACTATCCTATTTGTGTAGCATTCTACTTAGGCAATAGGACGATGTAATTGCAATTCACTGCTTAGGTTCCTACCTCTCTAGTTAGGAAGCTCACTTCCAAACTAGGTAGGTGTCTAGGGCCCTACTCTGTAAGACGATATCCGTAGTTGCCGTTGCAGCCGTCGTTGTCCCTAATGCCAGCATGTCAGTGCTATAGTCCGTGCCATTTAACGGTGCATAAAAAGTCATTGACCCGTCACCCCTGCAGACCGTCACCCGTGTACCACAGCACGCCAGTATGCGAAGCGCGGCGACCCTAACTATAAGCCGTAGCGATACGAATCTGTCTAACAAATGAACCTCGGTACGGGTCGACCATGAACCCAAAAATCAAAAGTCGTAATAATCGCTAGTTAGAAAGACAAATGATATGTGTCACAAGGTTTTAGCTGTCAAGGTGAACTAACTTTTATGCACGTTTATCTGGCACGTACTATAGTGAGCGCGACGGCTAGACGCGAAAATACGGACAATGCTTTATCAGAGTACAGCACCTGCCTATCCATCATTTCTTCCTAGTTAGGATCCTAAGTAACATGCGACCTTCCTAGTTAGGGCCCTAACCAGGATCCTTAGTAGTCGAGATGGGCCGAGTACTCGGTTAATGCTCGGTACTCGGCGTACTCGGCGGGTTTTTTAATACTCGTACTCGACCGACTATAGAAAATATATTGGTTTAAGTAAAGCAATATATTTTAATAGATATTATTAAAACCTTTGAAAATTTCAATTATGATAATAAATGAGTAGTAATGAGACAAAATTAGGAAAACGATTATGAAAAAAAAAACATTTTTTTTTTAATTAGCGGTCTAACAATGGGTCTGTTGGGATCATCGCGCTCTAATAGCTGGGTGATGTAAGCTAATTCTTCAAAGCAATCCTATTGTTTGAGAGTTTAGGCAGTGGATTACACGTGGAGGGCGACAATGATAGGTGGAAAATTGGTATGTCTTCACGCTTATAGCTAGGTACTTTGCCACATCAGCTTTCGGGTATAACTTCACAGGCCACAATCACTCGAAATGTCTGTAAGGAGCTTCACAGGATACACACGCGGCGAAAGCGCTCTGGTCGGTCTAGTACATGTGTCATAGGTAACGTCTCGGTGGCAACTGGGGGGTCCGGGGTTCTCACGGTACGTTTTAAACAAAAAAAACTAGGCAGGTACGCGTGCGAGTGCGCGCGGCGCAGTATCAATAGGGTACGTAAACAAATCAAATATTGTAGTAAACATATCGCCCGCCCTAAACACGTCAAGTGTTTACGAGAAGGTTAGGAAGCTAAGGAAAAGAAGTTCACTGGACAGGAAGACGAACTAATTTCGTCAAAGATCTCTTTAGGCTACCGGTAGGAGTTTTAACATCTACCACACGAACAACTTGGTCTTGGCCAGGGTATAAATTAATAATGCGTCCACGACGCCACTGCAAAGGGGGAAGGTTGTCATCTTTTATGAGTACTAGCTCACCCACTTTAGGAGGATCACAAGGAGAGGTCCATTTATTTCTAATTTGTAATGTATTTAAGTATTCTAAATGCCAGCGAGACCAAAAGTGCTGGGTAATTTGTTGGATTAGCTGAAACCGTGTAAGGCGATGTAATTTTACGTCTTTATAAGGGTACTCCGGAAGTGCAGTTAAGGGTTGTCCAATTAAGAAATGGCCGGGAGTTCACACTTCGACATCATTAGGGTCCGGAGAAAGTGGGCACAATGGGCGTGAATTTAAAACTGCTTCAATTTTAGCAAAAACAGTGGTCAGCTCTTCAAACGTAAGGGGGGTATCGCCTACTACTCGTTTTAGGTGCGATTTCGCCGATTTAACCGCAGCTTCAAAAAGACCGCCCCAATGAGGGCAAACAGGAGGATCGAAAACCCAGGATATGTTCCGCTTTGAAAGCTCAGAACCAATAGCCGCCTGGTTTTGAGACAGGAAACACTCTAACTCTTAAAGGTAATTGTTGGCACCGATGTAATTTCGACCGCAATCGGATCGGATTAGGCGAGGTACACCACGACGCGACACGAATCGGGAAAAGGCCGCAATAAAGGCTTCAGTAGTTAGGTCCGACACAACCTCAAGGTGAACGGCTTTAGTAGAAAGGCAGACAAATACACACAGGTAACTTTTCAGTAACCTTTTGTTCCTATAGGCCTGGACTTTGGTAAAAAAGGGTCCTGCAAAATCGGTACCTACACCGTCAAACGGTCTAGCAGCCGTGACGCGGTCTTTAGGTAGGTCACCCATGAAGGGTTGAGATACAGCCGCTTTGAGACGATAACAGGGAAGGCATTTAAAAATCACATGCTGAATAGCTCTGCGTGCCGACAAGATCCAAAACTCTCTATTTAACATGGCAAGAATTGCATTAACACCAGCATGAGCATTCTCGCGATGGTAATGTGAAATAAGGATGTTCACGAAATTACCATTCTTAGGCAGAAGAAGGGGATGGCGCGCATCAAAGGATAGATCGGAGTTTCGTAATCGACCTCCAACTCGAATCAGGCCTCTGTCATCTAGAAATAAATTCAACTTTCTAAGGGAGTTAGTGATAGGATCGCCACGCCGTAAGCGACCAAGTTCATCAGAAAAGGAGGTAAATTGAACGATTTTCACTAAAAACAAAAGGGAATCTCTCCGTTCCTCAGGGCTCAGGTAGGACAAGTAAGATTTAGGAAATAAAAACCGCCTTAGGTAACAAGTCACGTTTATTAGCTTGTTCAAAGAACTATACCGCTCTAATAAGAATGAGGGATCCGGGGTAGGAACATCGGCAGAGACTACTAAACAGCGTAGTCCAGGAAGATCACTACTTGGGTTAGGTTCCGAAATACCGGGACAGTTGTCAGGAGACTGCGTCAACCACAAAGGTGAAAACCAAAGGGAGTGGTCGATCAGTCGGGTGACTGACATACCTCTCGATGCACAGTCACTAGGGTTCATGTAGCCTGGGACATGCCTCCATTCACTAGATGTAGGACTATTATTAATCTGGGAGACACGATTAGCCTCAAAAGTCTGAAGGAGGTGAGGAGTGGTTTTTAACCAACACAACACGATTTTACTATCCGTCCAACTATGGATTGAAGTCAACACAGACGACCTTTGCAGACAAAGAGCGACGTGATGAAGTAATTTAGAGAGGAGGGTAGCTCCCAACAATTCCAATTTGGGAATTGTTAAACGGGTCCGAACAGGGGCAACTTTAGATTTAGCCATAACAAGATGGACGGAGCAAACACCAGACGGAAGTTCCGCACGTAAATAAACAGCGGCAGCATATCCCAATTCAGAAGCATCACAGAACCCATGTAGGGATAAGGAGGAGGAACCTCTGGGAAGAATATGTCGCGGAATGGCCACTTCACTAACCTTCGCTAGGTCCTGAACAAATGCAGTCCACTCTAAAGACAGGGGTTCATTTAAAGGATCGTGCCTGCGGAAATTTAGGAGGATGTGAGAAATATCTCGCTGAAGCTTAGGGCCTGGATGTAAACATTGATTCAGGGACACTTTAGAGGACGTAGGACTACTACCATCGAACACAACACGTATTTTGTCACTAACAGACTTAAAAATTCCATGATGAGGGATAAAATAATGTTCCCGGGTCGAGTCATATGAAGAAAGGGACATATGGTTTAGGTCAAGGTACTCGCGCATAAAGGAAATGTATTTCTCTCGAAAATTAGGATTGGCTTGCAAACGCTTCTCAAGAGTATGGAATCGCCGTAAGGCATTGGTTTTAGAATCACCGAGAGGTGGACGATCATGAAGAAAAGGGAGTCTAACCATAAATCGACCATCGCTTTCACGAGTGGTAGTTGCTTTAAAAAAGGTTTCACACTCTATATCCAAGGGGTTCGCAACTGGAGATTGGGGGGCCTCTTCGATTTTCCAGAATTTTTCAACTATTTGAGACAGCGAGACTCCAGTCATGGGGGGTTCCAAATCAGTAAATCCTCCATAAACAGGACCACACAGGACATAACCAAATATCGTCGAGATAGCAGTAAGGCCATCAGGGGACACAAACAACTCGGACCTTAAAAGGCGACCAATGACGTCAGCTCCAAGAAGTACACTTATAGTACCAGGTTTGTAAAATAAAGGGTCAGCAAGAGGGAGGTGCTTAGTACAGGTAATTACACTTTTAGGTAAGTCTACCTCTGGGAGGGTACCAGCAATCACATCAACAACTATTGCACTGGTAGAGATTTCTGGAAAGGGAGAATTAACTGGCTTAAATGAAAAGGATACAATGCCCGGGGAATCAATTGCTTGAACATTACCTATTCCACGAACAGGAACTGGAGAAGGAATGATAGGTAAGTTCATGTGGTCAACAACAAGCTCAGTTGTAAGAAGGCAGCCCTGAGCACCAGTGTCACATAAGGCACATAATATCCAGACGAGGTTTTAACATGAATCAAGGCCGTAGGTAAAAGAACGAGTGAAGTGCGAGGTAAAGATGTAAAAGCGGGTATGGAAGGGGGGGTGCTATCTAGTCAGAATTGTGGGGCCTCATTGTACTTATGATGAAATGCACGTTCATCCTGGGTTCTATGACCTAGAGGGGCATTATAAGTACGGTTACCGCTGGGTGCAGGTGGGGATCGCCCGCCCGAACGGGGAGGTGATGCTCTACGGGAATCACGAGGGGGCGGGGTACGAACACGGTGCCATTCAGTACGTGGGGGTGACACACGGTCCGTTAAGTGACTTTGTGGAGATTGCCGCGGTTGGTTGGAAGCTAAGGCCGGGACGTCCCGGTATGAGCGCTCGCGATCGTAATTCACAGGAGAGGAGTCATTATAACACAGTAACGTGTGATGACTGGAACGACGGCACGTGCGACAGCGATAATCTCGCGTGCATTGGGATATGGAGTGTCTATCCAGGCATCGATAGCACAGCCGGGCTTCTTTTACAAAGGTAACACGTTGACGTGTAGGAAGGCGAATAAAATCGGGACACTCGCGTAAGTAATGCGAAGTACTATTACAAAGGTGACATTTAGATGTCGTTGCAAAGGTAACAAAGGCTCTCGCAGGAGGTGGGGAACGCGCGTTAGGTCTAGGCAAACAAGGGGAGCTCACAGTAGGGGGGGTAGTAGTGTCAACAACAGAAGCACTACCTACATTGTCGTGGTGCCTACATTCATCCTCAAAAAAGGTAATAAGATGATCAAAAGTAGGGAGGTGATTAGGATTATCGCCATAACGACGTTCAAATCTCGATTTTAACTCTGAAGGCAGTTTAGCAAGGCATAAGTGAACTAATAGGTACGACCAATGTTTAACAGGAAGTTCCAATCTTTCTAAGCATCGATAAGTCGAAAGCAGCGGGTTCAGGAACGACACACGTAACCCGGAAAGTTTTGGCGTTATAATAGGGAGCATCATTATTTGAGCAATGTGGGTATCCGCTAAAACACGCAGGTTATGGTACCTACGTTTTAGGAGGTCACGGGCCACGGTGTAATTGCCCGCCTCAATCTTGAGGTGTTGTATTAATCGACGAGGTTCATCCGATAAGGCTCCCACTAAATAGTGTAGCTTCAAAGTCGGGGTAAGGGTAGGCTGGTTGTCCACCACGCTATCAAACTGGTCTATAAAACTGATCCAACTATCGGGACGGCCATCAAACTTAGGTATAGGTAGGTCAGGTAATTTACTAGCCGGGTTATCAATAGCCAGGGATTTATTCTCCTTGAAGGGGGTGCTAGTACGGGACGTCTCAAATTGGTGAGGTCGTATTTCGTCTAACTTAATTTTTAAGTCGTCTACTTTGTCCCTTACTACGCGCATCTCGTTCTTAACTTGCACATATTCTTGTTCATAAATAGCAGGATCGAGATTACCTAACAGCTTGGAACAAGCGGCGGAAAACTTGTCGCACATAAGTGGCAGGTCGGAAAGACGCGCTCGCATACGATTGGAGGAAAAGGTCTCAAGAACTCGGTGGGAATCATCAACCCAGTCACTAATATAACGGAGTTCACCAATAGCTTCACGGTATTCAGCTGTATCCGTGTAAAGTACGGCCCTTACGGTCTCGTTGCCGGTTTCGGTATCCGACATTTTATTTACTTTAAATCGCAAGAAACAAGGTAGGTAAATTAAACTCACAAAAGATTTCAATACGATGCGTAAAGGAACAAATAGTAAGGGACGGCACCGGGTATGGCAAACGTAAATCGTAAACAACTTGCACGCGGTCACGCGGTAATGGTGTGATCAATAGGGAAACAAAGCGCTCGTGCACCTCACTTGCACTCAAAGGGTAGGTAATTAACGCGCTAATCGATTTAATCGACACTTATGTAAAAGGGATTGTACTCGAATGTTATTAAGGAATTTACTGTAAATAGGTTAGGTATATGACGAGACGTTTTCTTCAAATTACAAAGGAAAGTAGCAAATAAATAACTCTCAATTAAACATATTACGTTACTAATAAGGGGTCCTAATAAAAAACTACGCTCTGCTACCAAAATGTTTGAGAGTTTAGGCAGTGGATTACACGTGGAGGGCGACAATGATAGGTGGAAAATTGGTATGTCTTCACGCTTATAGCTAGGTATTTGCCACATCAGCTTTCGGGTATAACTTCACAGGCCACAATCACTCGAAATGTCTGTAAGGAGCTTCACAGGATACACACGCGGCGAAAGCGCTCTGGTCGGTCTAGTACATGTGTCATAGGTAACGTCTCGGTGGCAACTGGGGGGTCCGGGGTTCTTACGGTACGTTTTAAACAAATAAAAACTAGGCAGGTACGCGTGCGAGTGCGCGCGGCGCAGTATCAATAGGGTACACAAACAAAACAAATATTGTAGTAAACACCTATCCATTAGGATCTTGTGTCGTAATCGTTCAGTTTCGTTTTTTTTTCAGTGCAGTAAAAAAGTGAATTAGTCAGGGTTGGCTATTATAAAGAGAATTATTTTCTCAGATAATTATCCAACTATCAAATCAAATAAGGTATGTTTTTGTTGTTTTTATATTTAGATATTACTTTTACCTGTGACTACTTTTGTTAAAAAAAAACTATTAATTTTTATGTGTACGACAAAATTATTGTAATTTTTGAGTGCTATTTATTAATGTTTTAATTAAATATAATGCAATTTTAATGACAGTGAGGGGAATTCCCCAATAGATGAATGACATTTGGCGTTCGTTTGGATACACGCTTGATATTGTGACGAAAAAACATGCGTTTGGATTCACATATATATTATTTCGTTTTGTTTTGTAAAATAACAGTTACTCGTTATTATCAACGATAATTATCTTAATAACTATTAACGATAATTATCCAGGCCAACCTTGTTATTAGTTTATAGTTATCTAGATGACTGCCCTAACCTTTTTGTACTTGTTTACGCACCCGAAACAGGAATTTGACTGAACCGAGTTACTCGGCTGAGTACTCGGTTGGATTTTTTTTTTTAATGTTACACGGCGAAACTGCTACTCGGCGCATCTCTACTTAGTAGGATCCTAGTAAGGAAGCTACGAATAAGATGGTGTAATACGTGATTTATATACAAACGAGTAATGAACTAATCTTTCTACGCAAATAGTTTGTGATTATTAAAGACCTCCACAGCTGAGTGGCTCGCACACCGGTTTTCAAGGTGTCACCGTCTCTAAGGTACCGGGTTCGATCCCCGGTCGAATCAATATAAAAACTTACATCATCCCCTCCCCCGTACTTTGTGCCTTTTGAGCCACACGATTATTGTAAGACCACCCACTTCTTAAGTCCGGAGCTGTTTCTGAGTTATTTGAACAAGACAGAAAAACTCCACCACTACTAGACCAAGACAGGCCTGTCTCACTCCCAGTGTTAGTACCATGTTCTGACGTCCTTGAATAGGTTTAGTGTATTATGAATCGTTATAGAGTTATAAGAATAAAATTCGCTTGCAATGTATTTCGGTAAACGTCTAAACGAAAACGTGCTCGACACAGGGTCGAGTTAAATTCCACCATATTTTCTAGGACATAAGACGTTTCTTTGAATAGTATTGCAGAGTAATAATTCTGTAATAGTACTAGTATTTATTCTGAGACCAAGATAAATATCTCACCGAGTGCGGGTCTTGTGGCTGGTGCGTGGCGCGGCACATCTTGTCGCAGTAGTCGGCGAAGATGTCGCGGAACCGCGTCCAACACTTCTCCGGCACCGTGATCGCTGTGCGGAAGTTGCTTTTCACCTGTTCACGCAATGCGTACACGAGTCATGAGTAGGAAAAGATAATTAGTATACGTGTAAGACATGACCGGTGTTATTACAAAAAAATAGCCCAGGTTTATAATAGGTCTAAATATAATCCGACAAGAAAGGAATAAATGACACATTCGTGACATAACCTAATAGAGAAACGCTTTTCTAATTGGCTAGTAGCTACCTTCTGAAGACAGCGTAGGGACTAAAATGATGTATATTAGCTAAATCAAGAGAGATTAAGGTAGTTTTTTTCTTTTACAGATACAACTAATACCAAGAAGACTTATTCGCAGGGCTCACTATCTTTATACAACACTATACACATACTACACACTCACGCATGAACACACACACACAAATACACACACACATACATACACACACGCATACACACACACACAAGTAGTACTTGCCTTTACTTCAACTGTTTAATTTAAATTCATACTTAAAAATGTGTTTGGCATTACTGCTCATTTTTTTATAACATAAGTTATTGCAACAATATGTGGAAGAATTGACGTCTGTCACACAGTTTCTTTGTAAACTAGTATAGACGTCAATAATCCCCATCTTTATATGAGTCCTCTGTTAGAATGTAACATAAATTTCTGAAGAAAACTTGTATGCCTTTAAGAACTAATAAAGTTATTATTATTATTAATAGCTTAGTCCTGGCTTAAACCCGGTACTAAGTTTTTGTAATAACGGGGTGTGGGTCTAACACATCAATGGTCTACATTCAATGATTTCACAAAAAAAGACAAAAATAAAAAAGGGTAATATAAAGAATAATATATTAAATTCTATCACAAATCACGCCTAGCCCCCAAACTAAGCGTCAAGCTTGTGCTGTTGCGAGTAATAGATTGACACATAGTTAAATACTTTTACAAACATATATGACATACATACACGACATGTTCGTGTTCATCACATAAACTTTTGAACGGCGGGATTAGAACCCGCAACTGCTCAAGCGGTTGCGGAGCGCGCACCACTTTACAAAGATGACTAATTCAAGACATGACCGATTAACTTTATACAATGGACCTGACTGCCGGCAGACTATTAAACCTAACTAGTTTGAAATTTTCGTGCCTTTATATCTTTAAAGAAACAAAAAGAGGCATAGGCACTATAAAAATTGGAAGCGAATACAAAGATAATTCTCTCAATTTTCTATGGATTGCATAAGGGAACTGTGTTACAGAACCTCTTACAGAATCCATAGGCAATTTCAGAACGGTTTTCAAAACTATCACGGATTCACGATCCGTACTACATTTCCTTATGTCATTCAATAGTAATATAGTCCGTCAAGTTTTTGCGTGAACCTCTTGCGCCCCGCCATACATGCGAGGAAGCCATAGGAAAGCCCTTTCCCCAGAGCTCTATTCTTGCATCACTCGCTTGCAGATTTCTACTGATTTTCGTTCGTCATTTAAAACTCCAAATTTTTTAATCACTCCACTGTACTGGATCGCTCGAAACCGCAACGAGTGCCCCCACCCATTCGTCACAGAAGGCGAGCGAAAGAATAAACGTCAAAATAAAGTGTTAGTGTCACTTTTTGTGTCTGTCTTAACACGAAACACGTTCGTTCGTTTCAATGTAGTTGTGATAGTAACCGGTTTTTTTAACCTGTGTCGAACTGACATTATTCAAACAAGCTGGCAGCATCGAAGTCGAACAATTAAAAATACGAAAATGTCAGTGTCCTGCAACTTGGTAGATGAGACGAGTGAAAAGTAAGTCGCATTCGCCAACAGAATGTCATACGAGCGATTCAAAAATAGAGCCCCTGGGCCCGTAGCCAAATGGAAATCTTTCTGGAGCGAACTTCGCTATCGCCAACGAATTTTCAAAATATGTATGCCAAAGTCACGTGATGTTTCGATAGCTTTTGTCAGTTCCGTACATTTTGTTAGCGATAAGGAACTTCGCTTGAGAATAAATTGTCATTTGGCTACGGGCCTAGGTCCGACATCTGGCATGCCTCCCTGCAAGTCTGACGCTCGGCAAGAGAGTCGCGCACAAGTTTGTCGGACTATACAATTACTTGTAACGATGGTACCACCTCGCTGACTTTCATGTAGATGCCGCGGTTGTTCTGGCCGATGTCGAAGTAGAAGTTCTTGTTGTCCACGCGCAGGTGCCGGCCCTCAGGCAGCTCGCCCTTGAAACTGAACATACATGGTGGCTATTAAAACCTGTACTAATTAAAACCAGGTTCAAACCAGGACTAAGTATTATCCGACCAATTAGAAAAGCATTTCTCTTTAAGGTCACGTCACCGATGTGGTATTCATTTCTATTTTGTCAGTGAATATTTAGTCCTGGTTTAAATCTAGTCTAACTTTTTTGTGAGGTGACTTGGATATGAAACTAGAAGGTGTATACAAACTCTGCGGCATTGAAAAAAGGCTTCAGCAGGCATTGAGCCCACGTATATATTTTGCAATCAACTTTTTGCAACTTGTACTGCATTTTTTTTTCACTGTGCAATATTAGAATACTTTGTATGTATCCATCTGCTGGACTGCCCAGCCACCTCTTACTCCAGACTTTAATACTGACGTTTGTAACTGTCATTTCAAAATCTGTGAGCCTTATTGTCTAGCAACATGGTCCTCAATACATTAGGCCAAGGATTGCCCAAAGAGTTTTGTTCAAGAGTAAGGAAGCTGATTGTATGAGTGTTGCACACAAATTTGTCAGCTTTATTTGTTACTTATGCAGTCTAATCTAGACATGGGGTATATCTTCAGTGTACAGTGCCAAGACTGCCAAGGGCACTCATCAGAAGTGGAGGCTTAAGGCTCCGCGCAGATGGGCCACTGACCACAGCCACCGATGGCTAGCGACAAGCTGTTCACATTATTTGTAACATGTCGCCGCACACGTGAAGAGAGTAGCAGCCACTCGCGAATCAGTGTTCGCGACACGCCACCGGTAGCAGCCACTCGCCATTTTGATAAAACATCTGTCAACGGATCTAGCAGATGAGTGTCAATTGTAGCGGCCACCGAGCACCTTCGTTTGCGCGGGATCAAGGGGCGTGGCGCGCGACAGCCACTGGTGGCGGTGTTCGGTGGCCTATCTGCGCGGAGCCTAAGGGCCCTTCCACTACACAAGTACCTAACCAGGCCTCAGAAGACCAAACTTGGTTTGTTTACACATTGATATCGTATCTGATGAGATGATTCGATTATTCACCATAAATACTAACATATTTCACATACACAAAACAAAATCATTATAGAATTACGTCAATCAACAAAACAAAAATTTGTACAAATACATAAATAGAAAGACTTCGGGCACCATTTAGGAAAACTTAAAATTTTAATGAAGAAAATGTTCAGGTGTTTCTTATTAAAGAAATAGAAAAAAAGTTAGCAACACATTATTAACTTAATCTGCTTACCATTCGATCTAACAGAATGGATTACTGGGGATAATTTGTTTTTATTTTCGTTTATTATTTTTAGTAGGAAAATAAATTAACTGCTCATTTTCCTGAATAGGCCCCAAGCTATAGAAGAAACAGAGAGACAGTAACATCAAGACAAAACACCCAGGCGTAAATACTAATGTTAGAAATTGATTCATTAGTTTATAAAAATAATATATTATAATAACAATAACTAATTTATCTGTTCCAGTACCACAATAAGACAAATTGTAGAAAAAAAGTAACCTAGACGTTGGAGGACAAAGTTCTTACCAGCATTTTTTAAAAAATACTCTCTTGAACTTTTTTAAGAAGCTATCATATATTAGACTTCTGTATTAATATGTCAGTAATTACTTTTAGTACTCGTTTTATTAAAAACTGTATTTTTTATAAATCAACAGTAATTACTTAACATTTTTTTTTACATTGAACTGAATTAACATTTGGTAGAATGTTATCAAAATAAAATGGCTGAAAGTAAATTAATAGTGATTAACCATCAAAATCAAGAGATTCTCATTTCGCTGTAAACTAAAAGGAAGATGATTCAGTTTTCTAAGGAACTTTGGCCATCTCTTGTACATTATACCAAAAAATAGGAAAAAGGCTATGAAACCTTACCTATATATTTATTTTTACAATTTCTTCGTTGTTTTCTTGCACAAAAAAGATTAATATTCATTTAACGGTAATACTACCTCATAATGACGGAACGGCACAAATGAATGACAGATGACAGCTACTTTTTTCACGCTTGGAACCAAACGTTCTGGCCGCTGATCGTTCAGAAAACATATTTGGCTTTGCATGTAAATTAAAATTAAATATCAGTTTCATCATTCGAGTTATATTTCTTTCTTAGTGAACTAAATATTGATAACATAGTTTTCTAATTGTTAAAGTAAAACAGTAAAACTAAGTTGATTTTTGAATCATTGATAGATTACACTGCATTTTGATTTCTGAACATTCTCAAATATGGCGATTGATAGTCATCATTATTGAATGTGTAACAATGAAAAATGTTTTTGTACATTAAAAAACGGCAAAATATATATTTTTTAATATTTTTAGGGAGATAAAATTTTTAGTTTTTGTTATTCTTTTTGTTTCCTGTACAAGAGATGGCCAAAATTGTTACATCTCCTATGAGTTTGTGTTGTCAGTAAGGCAGGTTTTACTTTACGTACGTTGTACTTACGAGTACATTACCAGAATGTACGCTTGACTTTGTTGTTTATATCAAGTTGAGCAAACGGTGCATCATGTGGTACTGAAAATGGGTATCCTATAACCCGAAAAGTTCATGCGCAACCCTCAATCGGAACAAAAGACGTGTGGGGGGCGAAGAAACGCCAACCACACGCGACTGTTAATGAAAATCCCCTTCCCCGCAACACCGCCTGTCCCCGCTGACATTTAGCATACCCCGCCCCCAATACGTGTTTTGTTCCGTAGGAGGGTCGCGCACGAACTTATCGTACTATACACTATCCGCCTGGGCGTTTTGGCAACTGTGACGTAATTTCACACCTAACGTGGCCGAGTTCCGAAACACACGACGACCTTTCGTAATGGCATGTAAGAGAAAAACACTAGTTAATACCAATTCAGTTACAACTTGCATACGTCTCTTCATCTCATCGTTATGCGAAAGAAACCGAAAGAGATCCAATTATAAAGTTTTTAATAACAAAAAAATATATAATAGTTTTTAATATTTTTTAACACTCGCAGTGTTTTTTTTTCTTATTTATATAAGTTTAAATAAGAAACCAAAAATTCGCACACGTAGGATTTGAACCGACCTTTGGCTAACCGGGCCAACGCTCTTAGCAACTGAGCTACTGTGCAGTTCATCCAACCGTGTGAAATTCCTGGTCTCTTTTGTCTTACGTCATTGCGTGACGGAAGCGACATCTACCTGAGTTGCATTGCAAAAGACTTGGCCCTCTGCTGGCCCGGTTAGCCAAAGGTCGTAGATTCAGATCCTACCTGTGTGCGAGTTTTTGGTTTCTTATTTAAAAAAATATATACTTTTATCCGGCAAGTTCGTGCGCGACCGTCCTTTCGCTCCTGGCGCTAAGAGAGCGCCAATCACAAGCTACTTTCGTAGGAAATCCCCTTTCTCAGGACCCCGTTGATAACTAGCGTGCCTCGCCCCCCGCACCTCTGGCGACCGCAGGAGGGCCGCGCACAAACTTGTCGGAATACAAAGTTAAACTTTGTTTAAATATCAAATCTAAAGATGACGGATACAGGCTGTCGTTTTGGTCAGCGCCCCCCCGACTCAGGGGTGGTTGTACAAGTGATACTGATGCCAAAAAAATAAAAATAAACCTTGATTTTTCATGGGAAAATCCACAAAATCAATTTATTATTGCGATCCTAGCGAGCGAGTCAAAAAACTTACAACCTATCGGTAGCTACGGCGTATCGTTTCGTAGCAACGCGGTAGGGTGTCCCCATTTGCTGTGTAAATTTTTAGACATGTAGTGAAGAGGTTTTCATTTAAAAAACTTTAAAAAAAATTAAAGATGTTTTTGAATTAGCATAACTCATACCACCATCCCTGAGTCGGGGGGCGCTGACCAAAACAGCTCCCCGTAGAAAGGTATTTTATTTTCCAATTTTCCGTCTTATATTTAGACAAGGTTGGTATAGTCCGACAAAATAAATTATTGTTTTTAAGTGATAAGCATTCACTTTGCAATCTACCTTATTTACTATACTATACCGCCTCTGGTAGTCATTTTTTCAAGTGCAAATATCTAATATATAGTCCGAAAAGTTCGTGCGCGACCTTCCAGCGGTCGGCAGAGGTGCGGGGGGCACGCAAGTCGTCAACGGGTGACGGGTGTTGCGGGGAATGGATTTGCTTTGACAATAGCGTGTGATTGGCGCTTCCTCGCCCCCAGCACGTCTTGCGCGGTGCATGGAGGAACGCGCAAGAACTTGTCGAACTATAACTATGTAGTTTTATTTGAAGGCGGTATGTAACTGTTAAATTCAGGAAATCTACATTATAAAAGGCTGCCCACACAAAATAGCTGCCAAATTAAATCATGTCAATCATGAAATGATTACCAGAAACATTTTTTCAATTATGATTAAGTGAGCTACTCATCCCAATCACTCCAACTGGTAAAGTGATAAAGAACAGAAGGTTTTTTGTTAACTAGTTAAAAAGTTTGATCAAATATGACAGAATATAAACGTTGATAACAAAATCTGATGTAAAAAATTGTTTTGTGTTTTAGGGATTTCAGAAGCGTATGTCGTGTGTGGCTTGACGCGTAAATATCTCGTGATATGCGTATATGTCGAGTGAGAAGCGTATGTGTCAAGTGAGAAGCATATCGGGACTAGAGTCCAAAAGTACCTAAATTAAATCCACAAATTCTATGATCGATTTTTCTTAGGTTTTTGACAATTTTGTAACACTTTTGATAAGTCGGTATGTAAATTTTAAGGTATATGTTTTATACTTTTTTCTTGAAGTAAAGACTAAATTAAGTAAGTAATTTGAGTATTTTGACTTTTTATTCAATAGTTATATTGTAATTAATTATTAAAAATCTAAACTTGTGACGTCAGGAGCATGCCTATGAAGACTTTCTCTCATATTTACAGGATTGTCTTTTAAAAGCCAACTTTTTCACCATTGGAAACTAACACATGCAAACAGGGCCTCAATTCTGCTATTTTACTACAAATTGCTATGTCGCAGACATGCTATTGATATGCCAGCGCCATTGGTCTAAAAACGGTATTCTACTAATTTTAAGAAGAACGTCGTTCGGTCGTCGTTCGGTCGTCGTCGACGCCTCGCACTGGCTAGGTTTTATACCGTAGAGTATATTGTGCTAGTGGTTATTTAATCTGTGTAAAAACATCAAACAGCCAAAATTGACCGAATTTCTTTGCCAGTTTAAAAAAAACAAGCGGAATGTTGACGTTTCTCATCTGTCATAATCATCTTTTGAAACGTAAAGTTTGAAAATTATTTGCGTACTTGTTGCGTTTAAAAAGATTTTGAAAATGATTTTGATGAGGAGGGTGATGCTAAAATAGTAACAGAATAGGATTCCACAACTTTTAATTTTTTGTCTGTTTGTCTGTTTGTACACGCTATAATCTCCGAAACTACTAAACGGATTTGAATGAAACTTTTTTTAATATGTAGCTATTGAGTCTGGGCAAATACTAGGCTATAACTTATTCTGAAGATCGGAGTACCTGACGTGGAACCTTAGCAGTACACTTAAACTAAGAGAGATACGAAAGCAAGTCAATAAAGTAAACTAAAAAGTTAAAAAAACCTTAACACTGTAGCGACATCTTACCACTGTCGCCCACATTAGCAAGCAACTTCCAGACGCGACGCCCTGACTCGGCTCCTACAGGCTAGCTGGCGCTGTTAGCCCGCTCAATACAACACAAACCGCGATATGTAAGATTTAGCACGAGCTTGACTACATATAGCTAAACCAAGACGGTGACCATAGGACCTTGGTCCCCGACCATAACAACCGGTCGGTAGGAAGCGCTTCCCTTTGCCTTCCTAACCCAGTTGCGCCAAAGTGGTGACCCCGACGTGATTTGAACACGCAACCTTCTGAGCAAGCAACTTCAAGACGCGACGCCTTGACTCGGCTCCTACAGGCTAGATGGCGCTGATAGCCCGCTCCATACAACACAAACCACGATATGTAAGATTTAGCACGAGCTTGACTACATATAGATAAACCAAGACGGTGACCATTGGACCTTGGTCCCCGACCATAACAACCGGTCGGTAGGAAGCGCTCCCCTTTGCCTTCCTAACCCAGTTGCTTTGTCCCCCAGTCAAACCGGTCGGTAGGAAGCGCTTCCCTTTGCTTTCCTAACCCAGTTGCGCCAACACTTTTACTAAGAAAGATATACGTACGTACGACAAAATTTAGTTTCGGAGTCGGTGTCACTGTCATGCGAAATTTTCTTACCAGAGGAGGAAGGCGAGGTGATAGTAACGTATCTAAAAAAGAGTGCCTATTAACCTTGATTTTCCATTCCTCTCTTCTCCTTACCACATAGTAGACTGAGAGGTCATGATAGCTGGATGGTGACGGGAGTATAAAATATTTTGTATCAAAGAGTCCACGCGTACGTAGTCGCGGGCAACAGCTAGTCGGAAATAAATGGAGATAATGTCCGCCTAGCCGAATTTCGACTATGGCGGCCTATCTCAACAGAGATCAGCCAACTGCGCGGGACATATTATAGTGCACAAGTGTGTGCGCAATACACAGGTGCACTCTCTGTTCCTTCACTCTCATAATTCGGTGAGACGGCAGTCCGACATGACCGTAGAGAGATCAGGCGCAGGACCAATTAACGTGCTTTCCGAGGCACGGGGGTGTTAACACCACCAACTTCCTGACTCCGGAGCTGTGTCTGAGAAATTTCAAGACAGAAAAACTCAAACACTCTCGGCCCGACCCGGGATTCGAACCCGGGACCTCGTGGATAGTACCCAGCGTGCTGACCATTAGACCAACGAGGCAGTCAAAATGGAGATACCATGGCGGCAATATCCCTTACCACGTTTTTACTGAGGCGGAATGTTTTGATAAATTTTGTGTCCGGTAAAACAACCATAGGGTCGATATTTCGCCTCAGTAAGGCTCGCGCTACGGCGTTGTCGCCGCTGATCCCGACGCCGTTCCTCCCTGCTGGCCAATGCTAAGTACCTCCATCGCAGTATGTGATGAGGCATTGTTATTGTCGATTCGTTTCGTATGTCCTTTTGTGTCTCTTCGTCGCACACGTGAATCGGCGGAGCGTAAAAAGCGGAAGAAAACGTATGACTGCACAATTGCTTATCGCTGGCCAATTTTGACAGATGTCAACGATGCCAGCGCTATCGACTCAAACGTCAAATAAGAGTAAAATACCTATTTAAGTTGCCGTGCTGACGCTATTGTGACGCCATTGGTTAGTAGAATTCCGAAATGCGGCTAAAAAAAATAGCGACTTGGTAGCCTCTATTCAACTTTCTTAACAAGAGCAGAATACCATAAGTGTCATTTTATGCCATTGCCATGCTGGCGACGTGCAATTGAACTACATTACATTTAGCAGAATTGAGGCCCAGTAACGGTTTCTGGTGCGTTTAGAGGGTATAAGTAGGATCAGTTATACTCCGTATTTTCGTAAATATAAGCCTCATATTTCAATATTAGGTGGTTAGTAAGTAACTGTATAGTAATTATGGGCATACAATTTCAAAATGGTTTTGAATTACCATTGGTTGTTTTTTACTTTTTGGATAAGTTACGTTTTTGAGGGTTAGTGTAAGGTGTGCTGCATAATATGACAGACTCACCCGCCGTCATCTGTGCCAAAGTCGTCTAGCAAGTCGGTGAGCGCGTCGCGGAACTCGATCATGCCCTGCGCGGGCAGCGCCACCTGGCTGCGCGGGCCGCCGCGCGTGATCGTCTGCGACACGCGCAGGAAACGGCCGCGGGCATTCTCCTTTAGGTCTAGGTAGTATCGCCGGTTGTCCTGCAGGCATCAGAAATGAAATTGTTAGGCTCCGCGTAGATGGGCCACTGACCCCAGCCACCAGTGACAAGCGACAAGCTATTTACATTATTTTTTATACATCACCGCACACGTGAAGCGAGTGGCAGCCACTCGCGACTCAGAGTCCGCGACATGCCACCCGCCATTTTGATAAAACGTCTGTCAAACGATATTGGTGATAGACAACCACCACCGACCGCTGCTGACGGCCACCGACCACTGGTGGCGGCCATCGACTACCTTCTTTTACGGTGGTTTACGGTTTTCGCTGTGGTCGATGGCCCATCTGTGCAAAGCCTTGGCTTGAGCGACATCAGCTGAGCGGCACTCACTTTAAGCATCATCTCCGACTTGAGCTTGCCGTCTTCCGGCAAGTTGTCCGGATTGGGCGGCCCCAGCGACGTGTAGAAGTCGCTGAAGCTAAGTGGTGCTCACTTCGAGCGTGATCAGCTAAGCGGTACTCACTTTGAGCATCATCTCCGACTTGAGCTTCCCGTCGTCCGGCACGTTGTCCGGGTTGGGCGGCCCCAGCGACGAGTAAAAGTCGCTGAAGCTGGACAGGTGGTCGCGGAGCTCCGCCGCCGTAGACATCGCCAGGAAGATCTGACTGCGACGGCCGTCCGCACCGATCTGGGGACAAATTTTACAAAAGATTACATCATTATCTTCATCATCTTCCTAGCGTTATCCCGGTAGTGAATTCGCACGCGAGGGCCCAGGGTCCGCTGACCATGATCCAGAATTAGGCAGATCAGGTAATTACAGAAAAGCGACTGCCATCTGACCTCCGTGACCCTGTTAAGGGGAACCTTGGGGGACTGCAGGTTTCCCTCACCGTAAGAACATCGGTTATTGAAGCAACTAATGTACATAAGTCAGAAAAAAGTTATTGTTACATGGCGGAACGTGGGATCGAACCCGGCTCCTCCCGCATGAGAGGTAACCTGCTAGCCACTGCGGCACCGACGCTCATTACAAAAGATTACATCATCATCTAATTCAAAAACTTAGTCATTGGAGTCCTTTTTATTTTTAGGGTTTTGTCGAACCTCAAAAGGAAAAAAGGAACACTTATAAACTTTCAATAGGAAAAAAGTAACCCTTATAAGATCACTTTGTTGTTTGTATGCAAGTCTGTCTGTTCGTCCATCTGTTTGCAAAGACCTAAAAAGAAAAAACTTGTGTTTGTACGGAGCCTTCAGTGCACGAGTTCAACTCGCACTTGCCCAGTTTTTCTCTGCTTTCCGCTTTTCTCTTTATCCCCTGGTGTGGTATTACAATCGAAAATATCGATCACCTGAGACTGGAATTATACCCGTGTTTTTCGAATACTGCGTGACTACCTAACCACTCGGCTACCCAAGACGTTGGGTATTTTCAAGTCCTTGACTCCGCTGATCGCCCTTTCCGATTGAGAAATCAATGTCAATCACTATAAAAACAAACAAAAATTCTAGAAGATTTTTGTCAAAGTTTACATCACTAGCGTCCTGTATGTTTTAAATCCATCACATCGAGTTATCGACTTATCTGAAAAAAAAAAGAAACCTGTCTCCGAAAAATACTTTCTTAAACTTTGAAAGTTACTTTTTCTGTGTAATCAATCATTTATACTCTTACGTCTTTCAAAAAAGGGTCTTCAGGTAAATATAAAACTTAAAAGCTTTCGTTTCATTTATCTTTATTTAGGTTAGCTGAACCTTTTATACACCTGGAATATGTATATATCTTTGTGATCTTACGATAGATTTAATTCAAATTTAGCTAAAAGCAAGATAAGTAATAATAGAAGTCCTGTCTGTCGATGTGTCCTGCTAATCGACTTTTATGGCTACGTTTTAAAGTTTGAATTATTTTTCTGTCCAATTTAATTTATTGTACAAAAGTTGCCATTACTCAGAACTTAGAGTAGTTTTTTAGTAGATTCATTCCCTTAACAGCAATAAAACACAAGATAATTAAGGTTTTTAACATTTAAAAAAAATGATCTTGACGATGTTTTTCTAATAAGGACTTTTTAATGAAAATAAAAAAACAGCCCTAACTTTTTTAAAAAAAGTACCGTAAAATATTTTTTGTCGATTTTAACTCCCTTTATCTCCCTGTTTCGTTTGATCCACGATTTACAGGGCAACCCTGTATAATCTGTGCCTATAGTCCGATAAGTTCGCGACCTTCCTGCGGTCGCCAGATGTGCGGGGGACGAGGCACGCTAGACGTCAGCGGGGACGGGTGGTGTCGGGAAGAGGGGCATATCCTATGACAGTCTTGTATGAGGGTCGCGCATGAACTTACCGGAGTAAAGCACATCTCTGGTGGATGTTTAGATCGATTCACAGCTTTGTTACGCATCCTCGGGCCGCTCAGCTACTTCGCACACTGATAAAAACGTAACCTAACACTAACTCCGGGACAGAGGACGACTGCCTAAAAGGAGGATAGACGACATCAGATAGCAGATTGGAGTAAACTGGATGTAAGTGGCAGAGCAGCAGACAGACAAGAGTGGAAGATTAGAGAGGCTATGCTCGGAGACGACCGTACCAAACGCTGTGTTGGATGGATAGAATAAAAGAAGTAAAAATTAACTAGATGAAAATGAAACATTTCAGTAAAATATTAACTTGGAATTTACAGATTCTAAAGGTTTTGTTCACACAATTTGCTTACATAACCGTGACATAGCATATCATGATATAATAAACCATTATCGTTAAGTATAGATATGTCAATGAACTCACTGATACCAATCAGCACTCATTAGGTACTATCGCAATTCCAGGCTTATCGTTATGACAGTGATACAAGCCACACGTTGCGTTAAATAAACAAGTTTACTGATCTTACAGGCTATGTTTGTAACAACAGACACTAAAGAAAGAGAAAGAGTGGTTTTCCACCAACGATTAGCTAAGTTGTGTAGCGAGGGATGTGTTTGTATCATTATTTATTATTATAAGCCGCAGGACGTCCACTACTGAACATAGGCCTCCCCTATAGATTTTCAAAGTGGTCTGTTACAAGCGGCCTGCATGCAGTGCGTTTCAGCGCCCTTATTTAGGTCGTCTGACTATCTGGCCAGTGACGCCCTTCGCTACGCTTTTGATCAAATGGTCTCCAAACAAGAACCTTTCTGCTCTAACGGCCATCAGTTCTTGGCGCAATGTTCGCTGCTCACTGCCACTTCTCATTTCTGATCCCGTGGAAAAACACCGAGCATAGCCCTCTCTATAGCTCGCTGCGTGACCTTGAGCTTTCTTATAAGGCCCATGGTTAAAGACCATGTTTCGGATCCGTATGTCATCTCTGGTAACACACATTGTTTGTAGAGTTTCGTCTTTAGACACTGAGGTAGTTGTAAAATTTGCTCTTGCGTGGTTTCCCAAACGCTGTGTTTATATCCATCAGTAGAATCTCCTCTTGACCTTGCTTCGCTTCGCACAGCTCTGGCGAAAGAAAAACAAGCGAATTTGTGCGAGGAATCTGTGCAAGGAATGTGTTACGGGGAAATTGGCTGACATTAATCAGTCAGTTGTAATGGTTAGGCCTTGTTTGACAGACCTTGTTTTCCTCGCACATTTCTGCTGGAAGAGATCCCAATACTATGTAACTGAAATGGTAATGTGACGTCGATCTAACAACTCTGGTAATCAGATATTTTGCCTCGCATAGTATAGACATGCTTAACGGATAGACTGGGAGGCAGTGGCCCAAAATCGTGGAGAGTGGAGAAAGGGTAGGGAGGCCTTTGCCATGCAGTGGATCACAACAGGCTCCTAATAATAATAATAATAAAATTGTGGCGAGCTGTGGTGAGTAGCGACACCACGGGGTCAGTCGTTAATCCGAGTGCTCCTGAGAGTCGGTCTAGACCCTCGTCTTGGGTTCCACTTAGGCTTGCCGAAGTGGAACCCAAGGGGGTCGGCCAGAGTGGAGTCGCGAGAGCGTGATGCTCGAAGGGTGGATGTGGTTGCGTAAGTGGCGAGTGGGCACGTCATGCTGGACCCTCAGGAAGCGCGTGATCATCGTTTAAAGTCCAGGGCCACCTCTCCACCCTTAGCTGGCAACGCCAATGTTGCCCCTCAGTCCGGTCTATACGACCCACGACGCCAGGGGGGGGCCATTCAGTTGCACAGTATGGTATGAAATTATGTTGCATGTAGTTTTTATTTGTGAAACTGTTAGTTAACATAATTTCAAGCACTGCAGTTCAAACTCGACTTCGATACGAGTTGTAGTTTTGAAGAAAAAAAATACCAAAGTTTACTTATATCCGAATGCCTGAAAATGAAAAAAAAAACTTTAAAAATAAAGTAAAATAGTTGGTGCTGTTATACATAATTGTAATAAATGTCCCTATATTAACTCTTAGTAGAAAGCGAAATATATATTCTCGTAATTTTGGTTTTTATTTTTTTCTCTATCAGTAACATCGTATAAGGCCGCCATATTTGTCCAGGAAAATATGTATATCTTCTTTTATATACAGTATTAAAATCATGACCTAACTCTCTGTTAAACAGAAGTTGTGATCAATTTTATATTAGCGTCAGGGCTGTCAATTTCGTATACCCGATTCTTGTATCAAAAAATAATAATGTAAAAAATATTTTCAATTTAGTTGTTAAAATTCTTCCTTATTGGTAACTGTAACAGATTCATTGGAATAATCATTAATTGCTGAATATTCGTCGCCAGCAGGTTTCAGCAGAGATAATGCTTCTGATGGTAAAGGAATCTTTTGCTTTCTTTTTTCTCTCTTTCATGTTGAAATCTGACACAATAGGGTCAGACGAGACCAAAGCCCTGTGAAATAGATCCGACATGGTAGTTTCACGACACGTTTTTCGGGTATGATGTTCCCTGTCGAATCGCTAAAACTTATTACGTGACTTTGCCGCCTGTTCGAAATACATTTTTTGAAAACAAATTTAATGAATCTATTATTTTTGCCCTATGTATCAGAATTTTATGTATAGTGACCGACTTCGAGTGCCATTTGCATACGCCAACGTACTTGAATGCCAAGTTTGTGCAAAATGTGGCAAATTTGTCGAACGTACAGATCGTCTATCAACCACTGTTCAATATTTAGGATTTTCGCAAAAGTTTCGCGGTATTTATCCGAAAAAGCAGGGCGGTCTTACCGTCATTTGTCGTCTCTGAGTTGGGACGTACCACATCCACTAAAAGACCCATTTGCTCTCTAATTTGGGCTTGAATATTTTTTTTTTTGCGCTCCTCGACCAAGGCACCCACACTGGTTTGACCAAAAAGGCCCCGTCCCATCCGTATACGACGTGGTGTCATAAGCTTCACTCCAGACTAGATTGCCTGAACCTACTGGAGCTCCCACGCCACGACCAGGCTGACATCCGAGACATTAATCAACTTAAGTTTATACATAATACTTGAGAGTCTTGATAGATTCCGTAGAAAACTGCGAGATGAGCTATTGCAGCGCTGCGAGTACATATAAGGTTGCTAGCAGAGTTGCGTCGCTTATTTTACATAAAGTCTTATGTACCTATACGAGGCTCACGGCTTACTTTTCTCAACCACTTTGTTCATATCTAAAGTAATATGTGGTAAATGGTGTCCGTGTTGGTGATAATATTAGTACATAAACACATGTAATAAACATTTATTTTATTTACATATTGTCACTGTTTGTGTAAATAAATTAAAAAGTAAAATCTGTAACAAATCTATAAAAATGTTTAGTTCGCAGAGACAACCCTAAGGTCCGAAAATTTCGGATATAAGTTAATTATAACTTACTACCGTTTAACAAAGGGTTAGGTCCTGATTTTAATTCTGTGTATAGAAGAGGGTATATACATTCGCTGAGATAAATATCTCGCCCTAATACGATGTTTTTATGCGAAAAAATAAATAATACCAAAAATAGGAAAAATAATCATAGTTGGCTTTCCATTGACATTTGAGTGCCGCAAATTTGTGACATGATATGTTAATATGAGGGCATTTATTAGGATTAAGTTTAGTGGTAACAAATATTCAAATTTTTTTTTTTTTTTATTTTGAAGTGTCGTTTGTATGTTTATTTATTTATTAACTTTCTTACAACTATCATTACTAGTAATACCTAATGCGATATTGTATCTTAAGCCTACTTATACTATCTATTGTAACATATACAGTTCAATGTAACCCTTTTGAATTCACTTAACGAACAGGTAAATATATCAACTGACCCATTCACGTTATTTAAAACTTCGGTAATACGCGTAAGAGGTGCGTTTCTTAACAATTTAGTTCGGGCGTCAGGCACCGCCAGGAGACGCGGCCGTCGCCGTCTCCACAACGGCAAGTAAGAGTAAAGTTTAGTAATTTTTTTCTTAAAAACTCGTATCGCAACCGGGTTTGGACTGCAGTGCTTGAAATGATGTAAACTAACAGTTTCACAAATAAAAACTACATGCAACAAAAAAGGGTTTCATACCACACTGAGTTGCTGGCGAGTCACCGCCTGCCAATTTATTCAACATGAGGCTATGATCTAGGCAGGTGTCCCGTAGTCTCTCTCTCCATAGTCCTAATTACCCGGTCCAACTAGCACCCAAACCCATAACCCAGAATTGTTTCCATCCATATTCTGCAAGTCCTACACGAGCCGGGGATTGTCCTTGGGTGTACTTTTATAGTACATACAGGGATAGTCGCCGGCTGGTGTCACAAAGCTTTTAGATTAATGTTGTCAAACGGGCCTCTGCGTGTTGGCTTCCGCCCCATGTACTACGCCTTCCAAAGGTCCGGGACCCATGGGGTCCCAAGATAGGAAAAGACACAACATAATAATAATAACGGATAGACAACCTGGATAAGCTTTATTGTCCTCAGTCGCTTCCGCTAATTGATGGAATCCGCTAAAACAAATCATATAGGCAATTCATATTTTTTTGGTTTGGGTTTTAAGAGTCAACGGAATTAGCAGTACAAGTTGTGAAACCAAGACTTAAAAAGATTTAAAACTTTTTAACCGTCCACAAAGAAGTGAACATAAGTTCGCCTTTAATACCGTTTCCCTGCTTACCTTTTGTTTTCAGTAAAATCAAGGTTCGCCTTTGAATCAAATTCTACAGAAAAATTCAGTGACATAAAAAAGATCGTTTTATGAGTCAACCAACTAACTAATTGATGTTTTATCTTTAACCAGAAACTGTATTTTGAGAATTTAATTTAATTATTTATTACTAGTGGTTGCTCGCGACTTCGTCTGCGTGGGGCCCGATTATACAACAAATTGACTCGTACTCAGTACAGTCGGCAGCACGTCAGCTTCCTCATGTGAACTACGAAAACAGTACGTTAGGTATTTTGAAAATACGCGACATAGGTTTTAATTTTAGAGGGCGCAGTGGCTAGCGGGTTGCCTCTCATGCGGGAGGTGCCGGCTCGATCCCTCATGCCGCCACGTACCAATGAGTTTTTCCGAGTTATGTACATAAGTTGTTTCACTAATCGATGCTCTTACGGTGAGGGAACCTGCACATTCAGGCGACTGCGTGTGAAAACATGATACAAAACTGGTTAGGTTCCCCTGGTAACAGGGTCACGGAGGTCAGATGGCAGTCACTCCACTGTAATTACCTGATTTGCCACATCCTAGATCATGGTCAGCGGACCCTGGGCCCTCGCGTGCGAGTGCACAACCGGGATAACGCTAGGAGGATGATGATGAGGTTTCAATTTTTTCCAATAACTGGTAACCCTTGGCCTAGCACCCCATTTCAGACCCCATTGAATTTAGGGACACGCTGTATGACGCTGCATACAAATATCGTAGTCATAGGTATTTATTATTTAAGACATGTCATCACAGTATAGTACATTGTGTTATTTCGTTACCCTATCTCGTATTTACACCACGGAGTGCCTGTACCACTTACAGCTTTTGTATACTAGGTACGTACTAGTTACCCATCTGTACATCCCACATTTATACCATTTCCTTCCAAAGAGTTCTACAATTTTATTCGCTAAGAATACTAAAGCAATAGACGTTAATCTTATCTTTAAACGAGCAATTTTATGATATATTTATATATTTGTAATCTCGGAAACGGCTCTAACGATTTCGCTGAAATTTTGTAAATCGGATTAGTCTAATGCTTGGGATAACGCATGTTTTCAAGTTCTCGTGCGTTTTTCTTTCGCGTTGTTCGACGCAGAATATGGTCGCTAATTTCGTACCGGTAAACATGACCGTCGTAGCGGAGTGCGTAAGACGTAGGACTGAATAAGTACCGAAGACGTGGGTTCGAATCTTGTTCGGTGACGAAAGTTTTTTTCCTTCTGTTCTTTCTTTAGGGTTCCGTAGTCCGACAAGGAACCCTTATAAGATCATTCAATCCGTCCGTCCTAGTCTGTCATAGCAGAATACCTTCTACGTTTATGGACTGATTTGCATGTAACTTGGTTCGAGGATACTTCACATATAGATCTCATTTATGAAAATACAAAAAATAAAATAACCCCTTTTTAAGGGTACCTCCCCATACATGCAAAGGGGGGGGGAATTATTTTTTTGAGTGCACCCCCTTGTGTGAGGTATCGTTGAAAAGGACTATGAAAATAGGGGTTCCATCCAACACTTTTTGATCAGCTTTACCATTTGCGAGATATAGCCCGCCAAAGTCGTTTACACGGTGGGACACCGTGTAAACGACTATTTTCAACCCCCCGTAATTTCTAAAGTCTTGAACCTATAAACTTCAAATCACTCACGTAAAAAAAACAGGCGCGGAAACTGTTATTCAAAATTGTTTCGGGTATCCTGTAATGAATACTTTTGCAATTATAAATAAAATAAAAATATATACTTTTTTTGCCTAGAATGTTAATGGTACGGAACACTTCGCACGCGAGCCCGACTCTCACTTGCGGTTTTTTTACTTGTATTTATTCAAGCTTATAGCTTTTTTTGTTTTATTACCTAGATCATCGAATCATAAGCTTGTTTTACTAAATAGTAATAATATAACAAGCAAAGCTCGGTCACCAAGCAACATTTCTTGAATGAATGTGAAATTAGATCCTTTGAATGTCTTGCGTTGGTGTGAAGTAGGTCGGAAAGGTCGCGTTTGACTCCGAAACCACTAATCTTACATTCATATCGTTCTTACTCGTATCTTGCAATAACGCGAGTTATCAGCGATCAGCTGTTTATCACATCAATACCATCAGTTATCAGTTTACATAACAATCGATAGTGCTGACGCAACGGACACACGAGGCGGTCAGGAAATAAAAACTGAATGTTGCTAATAATATGTGGTACCCAGAGTGAATCGACTCCGTGGTTGAGGTATGACCCATATTGACACCTTTTACGGTAATTCAAAATCTTCTAAATACATAAGTCAAAGGAAAACTGACTTAATGACTGACTGACTGACATATTAACGCACAGCCCAAACTTCTAGGATTAGAAACTTACATTTTATAGTGTTGGTTAGAAATAAGAAAGGATTTTGGAAATTCGCCCCGTGTGTTTTTATGAAACTCCGTCAGTTTTGAAGGTAAATTGTAAAAAAAATGTATTTAGCTATTTAGTTAGATATGGCATATTTAAGGATGTGTAAACATTCAAACTTTATGTGGGTGAAAAGGGTGGTGGAAATTTGAATGGGAAACTCAAGATTTGCGAGGACGATGTCGCGAGATTCGGCTTGTCTTTTAATATAAAATGATAACACCAACTTTTTATGCTTTTTGTGTTACGAAGACAGGCCACTGTCTTATACATAATCTGCTTCAATCATTCCCCGAAATCTATTTCATCACCCAGCCTACGCCCTCAAGAGTTAACAGTACTTACGAGTACCTTTCATGCTTAAGAGCGTGTTCATTTCGTTTGACAGCTGTAATCTTTCCTTTACAAGAGAATATATCTATTTTGATAGCCAAGGATTACATTATTCTTACCTACTACCTAATACGTAGCATTAAATCCTTAATAAATAAACAAATATGATAATTAAATCAATTGATATAGTAAAATAGAACAACAAACGCGTGGGATGGTCTGCCCTTGTCGGGGAAGATTTACTCGTGTCTCGTTGGCTGGCAACAACGGAATATATCTATCTATCTACGAACTTTTGGAACAAAGTCTGAAACCGAATTTATGAAGGGACTGCCGAAGACAACCGTTGTAAAGTTAGCCTATAAAGATCCCACTGCTGGGCTAAGGCCTCATCTCAACTATGAGGAGGTACGAGCCATACTTCACCAGGCGGGCTCAGTGCGGATTGGTGTAGGGGTGTCTGTAAGCACAGAATACTAGTACTTCGTACAGAAGTATGACTTAGCAATTGTATTCAAAGAAATGTCTACTCAATGTCGTCAACAATATGGCGTAATTTAGTTCGCCTCAGAGTCAAGCACATTTTCGTGTAGACACCTACAAAAATACATTGCAAGATAATTTCATACTTATTGCTCTGGAATATGATTCATAATACACTAAACCTATTCAGTGACGTAATATCACGCGACGCGATAGGGTTGACTGCTACGAGAAGCTTCTAACGCCATCTAGCGCCTCTTTCTAGTACTTTATTCATTCTCGTCCAGCCAGTAACGTAGCCGCGCGGCCGCCGGTGAATAAAACGCGCGAGGGTGGCTCTGGCCGGTAGCGACACGCAACTTGTTTTAGCACCTACGTAGGTGCGCCGCGCGTAGGTACGTTTTTGCTACCTCCGCGGGGAGATACACAGGCCTGCTGTAAGGCAAGTGACCACCCCACCTGTCAGATATTAACAAGCCGCCCTAGAGCCTCTGACTAGGCTTAACGACTAATATATTAGCCGGAACCAACTGCTTAACGTGCCTACCGAAACCTTCTTCACTTAAATGGTCGGTATGGTCACCCATCCAATCACGACCGCGCCGTAGGTTGCTTTCCTTTAGTATCACTACCAAAGCGCTGCCACCAATGCGCCTCAAGCACCTCAGAGAGAAGACATCCGTTGATGAAAAGAAAATAGGATATTCCTTATCGATTCCCTGTGTTCGGTAGCAAGCGGCATTCAAAGCGTATTATAAATGATCCGGCATTTTACTAGTGGATGTCCCATGCTACATTTTTAATCAGAGCATCTTGATTATAGTTAAGGCCTCAACGGCCAATGTAGTAAGCTCAACGACTTGATAAAAATATGGACTCCGTACCGCGATACTAAAAAGTAAAGCAGAGTTCAAGCCGGTGTGTGTGAGATCATAGGGTTACAATGCCGGCCGATCGGCTTACTTTAGTGTGTTTGCGTAAGAAGACGTCTGTTTACGATGATGACTGGCTTACTTTGGTGCTTCAGTTTTAATGTAGGCGACACGGAGTCCATATTTTTCTTCACGTCGATGAGTAAGCTATATGCCCTGCCACACGAGCTTACTGATCAAAGAGTGTTATCCGTTACATTACTTCTATTGTGTGTGCATGTTTTTATCCCTGGTTCAATCTCGTACCCTACGGCGTAGGGTCTACAGTTTGGTCCCAAAAAACCCAACCGCCGAAGGATAAGGGTTGGGTACGTTGTCGGTTGACGCCTGTTTCAATTCGATCGTCATATTGTATTTACAAGGTTAGGTAATCAAGCCTGTTCATTTACCATAGGTACGTAGCGAGAATATGTTATATCGTATCAAATGAAATTTAAATACAATAATCCTTGTTTTTACCCGACTGTGACAGAAGGAGGGTAATGTTTTTCGAGCGTACGTATGTATCCCATAGACTTGAAAAAAATATGGACTCCGTACCGCGATACTAAAGAGTGAGTAAGGTTCAAGCCTGTGTGTGCGAGATCATAGGGTTACAATTACAATGGCGGCCGATCGGCTTACTTTGGTGTGAGTGTGTGCGTGAGAAGATCGTGCATTTACGATGATCACTGGCTTACTTCAGTGCTTCAGTTTTAATGTAAGCGACACGGAGTCCATATTTTTCTTCACGTCGATGATGTATCCCCACTTTTTGCCACGCTCTACAGCCCAAACGGTTAGCCGGATTTTGACATAAGCGGTGTCGTTGAATTTGTCAGAATTGTGGTAGTGACATAGGCTACATAAATTTTGAAAATGGCGTCCGCAAATGAAAAAAAGATTGGGAGGGTAAGGTATAATACATTTCTCAGTCAGGTATTTTTTTAAATAATTAGGCATTACTTGTTTACAGTCTGCAGATCTGCGTGGCTCGTTCCCTCAAAGGTGACCCGAGCTAGACGGGCAGTATTTCGGTAATCAATAAATCTAGAGGTGAATGTGCAATCTAACGACCTCTAAAACGAAGTAAGAGTCTGTGTCTGTATGATGGACGCTTTTGATTGGCTATTTGATTACTAAATAATGAGATACTGATAATTTGCTTCTATTTTGTGAGCAGTAAGTATATCCAGTATTTTTGTTAAAGAACTAGAAGAATTAAGTTATTTTTTTAAGGACATAGAGCACCATTTCGCATGGAGTAAAGTTGACTATGAGATAATTAATTAATTATTTGGAGGGACAGACAGACAGTCGTACACAGGAAGGTAAAATACATATTAGTTGAATACGGAAAAATAAAAACGGAAACATACCTAGAGAAAAAAATCAAAATAGCTGTCACATACGAGTATTGAATAACGTGTTGAACACTCTACACAATAGTATATAGAGGAAAAGTTTGTAGGCCTACTTGCGCACATCTGATAATACGTTTATACATAATAAGACTTTTGCAAAAAAGCTTTTAACTCAGATCATTGGCTTTGCGCTAGTCCGTGTTAGCTAATCCGGATTGGCGACTGAGGACCGACCAGATTAGCTACTCCAGACTTGCGCAAGTGAGCTTTCAACGCAGATCATAAGACTTGAACAAGTGCGCGTTAGCTAATCCGGACTTGTGCAAGTGTGCTTTCAACGCACATCATAAGCCTTGAACAAGTGCGGGTTAGCTAATCCGGACTTGCGCAAGTGTGCTTTCAACGCAGATCATAAGCCTTGAACAAGTGCGGGTTAGCTAATCCGGACTTGCGCCAGTGCGGCCTAAGTACATTCCACTAACCTCTGCAACCTTGATGAACCTGCCCCGTCGGTTTTGCTTCACGTCCAAGTAGAATCGCTTCGACTGGATCTGCAGCATCTTCGTCGCCAACTCCTGCTCCATCGGCGGCTGACCTGCGGGCAACAAGCAGCTGAGTATACGGGGTGGTGGAGGAAACACGAGATTAAACATATTTCCAAGAGGCTAATTGACATCAGTGGTGACCCAAGAGCTGGCAGCTACCTTGCACAGCGCGTAAGCGTCGCTTTTCAGCGGTGTAATGCTGCCAGCATCCTAGGAACCTTACCAAAAGGACCCTTAATTTTTAAGTTTAAATACGAAACCAAAAATTCGCACACAGGTAGGATTTGAACCCACGTCCTTTGGCTAGCCGGGCCAACGCTCTTACCAACTGAGCTATTGTGCACTCTATTCAGCCGTGTGAAATTCTTGGTCTCTTTTGAATACGTCATTGCGTGACGTCAGTGACATCTACCCGAGCTGTATTACAACAGCAGTAAACTTATATAAATGAGAAAGAACACTGTAAGCGTTAAAAATATTAAAATCACTTAATTTTTAACTTTGTACTTAATCATGTATTATAATAATTAATAATTGTTCTTATAATAATCTATATTTGTTTTTTTTATAATGATAATAGGTTTTCAGACAAGAAGTACCTAACTTTAGATATAACAATCGTTTTACAATTATGTTTGTTCCAAATAGAAATCGTTTAAGAGTAATTTAGGATAATAAGTAACGAGAAACGCGAGTAATTCTAAGGAAAGCTTAGATACTGGCATAATGAAGTATTCCAGTATTATTAAGTGGTTTATGGTGAAATTGCTTTAGAGATCCGTGAATAGGTAACAAGAACCCAATATGACGCGGCTAGCGGTAGCGGGAGAGGCCCAAGCTCAAGGTTAGCGTTAACCTGGGCACGGAGACCTCTATCTTCCAAGCTGAAGTATTTGCTATTAACAAATAAATTATTAACAAACTGTAAATATTATTGTGGAAAGCAATAAATTATTATTATTATTATGTTGTGTCGTTTCCTATCTCGGGACCGTGGGGCCCCGGATCTATGGTAGGCGCACATGAGGCCCGTTTGACAACATTATTAGCTTTGTGACACCAGCCGGCGATTATCCCTGTATGAACTATAAAAGTACACCCAAGGACAATCCCCGGCTCGTGCTGGACTATGCAGAATATGGATGGAAACAACTCTGGGTTATGGTTTGGGTGCTAGGTGGACCGGGTAATTGGAACTATGGAGGGAGAATCTACGGGACACCTGCCTAGATCATAGCCTCGTGCTGAATAAATTGACAGGCGGTGACTCGCTAGCAACTGAATGGGCCCCCCTGGCGTCATGGGTCGTATAGACCGGACTGAGGGGCAACATTGGCGTTACCGGCTAAGGGTGGAGAGGTGGCCCTGTACTTTAAACGACGATTACGCGCTCCCTGAGGGTCCAGCATCACGTGCCTACTCGCCTCTTACGCAGCCACTTCGACCCTTCGAGCATCACGCTCTAGCGACTCCACTATGACCGGCCGGTGAAGGCAAGCCAGAGGTGAGAGTCTTGCAGGCACCCTTGAGTTCCACTTCGGCAAGCCGAAGATGAGGGCCTAGACCGACTCTCAGGAGCACTCGAATTAACGATTGACCCCGTGGTGTCGCTACTCACCACAGCTCGCCACAAAGCTGCCCTGCGGGGTTATTATTATTATTATTTAAAAAATGCGCGGAGAACCAAATGAAATAAAATGAAATGAAATATTGTTTATTTGCGTTTGTATAGGGTGTACAGAAGATGCCAGTGTAGTGAATGAGCGCCTATCCAGCCATTGTCAATAGCATGCAAATACTAAACCTATTTATTATTGTCTACAATCAACAATTTATTGAAAAATGTCAATTTTATTTATTATTATTAAAAGATTAATTATACATTATGATAAATTATTTAAATATCATTGATTTTCAATCTTTGTGATTTAAAAATTCTTGAACCGAATAGAATTCACGAATTATTAACCATTCATGTAATATTTTCTTAAATTGATTAAACGACTGATCCTTTATAAACTGAGGTATCTTATTATAAATTATTACACATATACAAAAACAGTTTTTTTGCATTCGAGCACTTTTTGGTATCAAGTGGTCCGTGTATATAAATCCTTAGCCTGTTTAAACTGGTTTGGGTTTTTTTTACGAATTTTGCCACCTCGAATATATATAGGCAGGGTAATGGCAGGATGTTCAGTAACTTGAATAACGGTCTACAGGATTTATCCGGCGCTACGCCGCAGATTGCTCTAACGCATTTTTTTTGGGCTACAAATGCTTTGTGCGAATTGGTACTATTTCCCCAGATCACAAGTCCATATCGAAGTACTGATTCGACATACGCAAAGTAGGCAGTGAGGGCTGTTGCCTTATTTGCTACTTTGGTCAATTTATATAGCGCAAATGAGACATCGCGCACAAAACATCTACATCAATCGCGTGCGAGTGCACATGTTCTTGCAGTCGAAAATCCATCAGCCGTCTTCAGTTCTCAAACGAATCGAACCCACTACAAAATTACGAATTATCTCCTAACTGAATTACCGTGGACTTTTTGAATTGTTGTAAGTGTTTACTTACGTACTCGTAGTTGCTTAGTATTTGTTTATTGTTTGTTTACCTCTTGCTCGATTTGTTTCGATAACATCAACAGTTTAGTTTATTTTCCTCGGGAGCTTTGTGTTACTTTCTTACGTAAACAAAAACATCTCCTCTTTAAAAGTTATACATAGATATGCAAATTGCTGTATTTTTTCTGTTATGGTGTGCAATAAAGAGTTATTTATTTCGTTTCTTTTTCTTGTAACAAAGAATATACAGAAGCATAAAGTGCCCTACTTTATTTCCAAGCAAGTAAAATTATAAAGGAAATTTAAAATTATTTTTATTTATTATTATAGACATAAAATAATGAGCTATTAAAAGTAAATGAAGCTATAAAAAAGGCAGGAACTAGGATCTCAAATTTACTATCCAAATAATAAATGTTAGCGCCAAAACATTATTTTCCTGGTAAATACATTTTTAATTCGACAAGGACGCGGAAAAGGCGAAAGAGCTAAGGAAGTTAGGTAGATTGAACGTTAATACATTTAATTCATTACAAGGAAAATAATAAATGTAAACATTACTAATTGGGCTTGGAATAAAACCCTTGAACTTGATACGCCGGATACACGTGGTAGTAAGGCAGTTGTCCCACCGCATAAAGTCAAGGTGCTTTCCCGAAAATATTCGTCCTTCTCGATTTGACCAACGGGTCACTGAAAGATCTTGGCGTAGGTATGATTCGCATTCTGACCGTTTATGAAGACAGAATACTGTTGATACCTTTACCGTTCTTCTTCTTGTCGTGTCGACACTGGCGTTATATTTTTGAGGACCAATACTCGGCGACTAACAAAGCATTGCCGTGACAATAGTCTTTCACTGAAAGCCAGCGCGCCAGGGACAAAGAGGGCCTGGCTTATGCTGGCTGAGTAAGGTCTTCTTGACTTGGACATCATAGACACACAAAGGCACCGTGTACCTAAAAAGGATGCCATATGTAATTATAACATTACCGTGGTGTTTTTATTTATTTTTGAATTGTATTAATATTAAGAAGTTGGCCTAGCAACGACGTCATTCATACTGCAACAGAGAGATCTGTTGATGATGATGATGTAAAGATGAATGAGAATTCAGATCTTATTTTTAAATTTGGCACACCGTTACAATGTAGAGAAAGGGCCTAAAGCTAGTAATACATTATTAAAAACTCTACATTATTTAAATCTGCAATTAACTTCATTACCTCAACATAGGATTTCCATTGATCCGACACGAGTGTAGACAACATGGAAGCATTATTAGACGTAATTACATTATTTGGTAAGCGTTAATTCAGATCGTGGTTCTGATTCAGCTGTACCGTTGTCCCCTTCTAAACTAGAATAATTTAAATCATCTCTTTGCTCACAAGGAAGTGTTATTAAAAGAAATTTGCACTTTTTACCCGACGGCGGAAGGAGGGTTATGTTGTTCGAGAGTATGTATGTATGTATAATTGTTTGGCACGCCCTACAGCCCAAACGGCTGGACAGTTTTTAAAATATGAGGTGTCGTTGAATTCGTCAAAATTGTGAGAATGACATAGGCTTTATACATTTAAAAAATGGCGCCCGCAAATGGAAATAAAGGAGGGAGGGGGGATTGATTTTTTCCTTACCATAGCAATATGGGTATCAAATGAAAGCCAGTAAAAAGACCATTTAAAAAATATAGTATATTGCAGTCAGGTGTTTTGTTTTTTCAATTATTATGTTTACTTGTTTAATAAACGCGTGTCAGTCAGTCAGGGTCAGCAAAGTGAAGAAATCTTCACTTCTCATGTCGTGAGTTGGATCCTCGGCAAGTACCACTGACTTTGAGTAGGACTGTCTTTGTACATAACTTAAGAACCTTTAATATCGGTTCCGTAGTTCCACAGACAAAAACTTCCTACAAAAATATTCCCGAATTTACAAAGTTCAAGGGAACCCGCGCGAACGAAGAACTTTGAGTTCGAGTAAGTCTCAATAAACTTCAAACAAAATCGATCTTATTAATAAAGATAGTAATAAGATTCATTTAGCTTTAAAGTAACATGCTAAGTAACTTAATAAGAACAATGGTTATATTCTGCGCAATGCGCTCAACCATCAGGCGTTTGTGTTAACAATTGAAAAGTGTTAATATTTTTAAATTTATATTTTTTTTATTGAATATTTAGAAGGTACCCACCTGCGGAATATCAATACGAGGGTCAAACTGAAAGTTCTTAGAACTGGCCACTTATAAACAATATAATAAAAAAAATATTCTAAAATTTGAAAATAGAACTCTTTGCCAATATTACTGAGTATATATTTCATTCATTTGTCATTTGTTTTACGACTTGGCGGCAAATTGAAAATTGTCTGTGTCACGTCAAAATGAATTTAACACGAGAAAATTTTCGTGCAATGATTTTTTATGACTTTCGATGTCATTTAAGTCAACAAGAAAGTTATGATAGACTACGATTGGCCTTTCACGATGAAGCCCCATCTCGTGCGACTGTTTACAACTGGTTTAATGAGTTTAAACGTGGTCGCACTAATCTCACTGATGATGTACGTGAGGGACGGCCTTCTACGGCGACGACTGAAAATAACATCTGTGTTGTGCGGCGTATGATAGAGACTGACAAAAGAGTGACCTATCAGCAGATTCGGACAAGCTTAGGCATCGGTATGAGTCAAGTGCACAAAATCCTCCACGAACATTTAGCGGTCAGGAAGCTTTGCGCCCGGTGGATACCTCATAATTTGACTAAGGCTCAAAAACTCCATCGTGTGGATTGGTGCCGTAAAATGATTGAAAGATTTAACGGAGGTGACTCAAATGCTGTGTTCGACATACTAACAGGTGACGAAAGCTGGATTTACTGTTATGATCCTGAAACCAAAAGACAATCTGCTCAGTGGGTGTTTCCTTTCGAGGAGTTGCCAACTAAAGTGAAGAGAGATCGAAGTGCGGGAAAAAAAATGGTGGCCTCGTTCTTTGGAAGGATAGGTCATTTCGCAACAATTGTGTTAGAGGATCAAAAAACAGTTTCTGCAGAATGGTACACTACCAATTGTTTGCCACTTGTCTTGGAAAAAGTTCGAGAGAAACGACCTCGCAGTAGGATCCTCCTTCACCACGACAACGCCTCGTCGCACACCGCCAAGCGAACGATCGACTATTTGGCGACATCAAACGTTGAAGTACTGGGTCACCCGCCGTATAGCCCCGACCTCGCGCCTTGTGATTTTTATTTATTTTCAAAAATTAAAGAAAAACTTAAAGGAAAGCGGTTTATGAATGCTGAAGAAGCGGTGGCTGCGTATCGCGATGCCATTGAAGAGACCCCTAAGGACGAGTGGGCAAAGTGCTTTTCCCAGTGGTTCCATCGCATGCAGCGGTGTATTGACGTCAATGGACAATATTTTGAAAAGATATAATAAAACTAATAACTGGCTAATGTAATCAGTTTTTGATTTTCTAAGAACTTTCAGTTTGACCCTCGTACAATATTATTCACGTAAGAATTGTTGTTAGGTATTTATTTTATTTGGGATAAAAACAGTTGTACAATATATCTTAAGCACAAAGTATTTAAACTAAATTATTCTTATATAATTGTTCATCCAACAACATTTTTCACAATTGTGTACTAAGTACCTAAATCTATATGTATATACAAATAAAGTGCGTCTCGCGTAAAAGTGTTATATTTTTATAATACCTATACTCTGTTTTGTAAATAATAATAAGTCAGCCTATTAGATCCCACTGCTGGGAAAAGGCCTCACCTCAACTATGAGGAGGAACGAGCCATACTTCACCACGCGGGCTCAGTGCGGATTGGTGGAGGGGTGTATGTATGTGACAAACCTTACTGTCAGAAGTTATCAAGCCGCCCTAGGGCCTCTGACTAGGCTTAACGACTAATACCACAGATATTAGCCGGGACCAACTGCTTAACGTGCCTTCCGAAGCACGGAGATGCTTGTCATGGACGTCACTTAAATGGTCGGAATGGTCACCCATCCAATCACGACCGCGACGTGGGTTGCTTAACTTTTGGTATCACTACCAAAGCGCTGCCGCCACTGCGCCACAAGCACCTCCGCACTCTGTTTTGTAAACAATTGAAATATGCAGTGGATTCATACATATCTCCAATTTTGTAGGTTACTATAATTAGTATAAATGGCCCACCCCACCACAAACCACGGCTCTAAAGACTGATCATATGAATACGTAATTAGAAACAGACAAGTAACAACCATCGATTGAGAAATAGTTCAATACGAATGCATACATCGATGGCTGATAGATAATAATACTATTGCACCAGAGTCGATACTAAATAAATTAGAAATAGGTAAGTTCAGGTGTTAAAAAATTTAATTTATAAAAATAGACCTACGTCTTACATCCTTTTCTATGAAAACGTCTGATAAGAAAAGATGCGACAATGTGTGCTTTCAATTTGAGCTGTTGCATTTTTATAGAAAAACTGCTTTAGGAATATTGGAAAATTCAGAATTGGAAAATTTCAAAATAATTCAATGGTTAAAAATTAAAAAAAAAACTGTATTTTTTTCTTTCTTGGAAAATAATAAAAAACTTTCTTTGGATATTTATCCACATGACGAGGTGGTAAGTAGGTATCTGTGTTTGTCCTTCTACAGATAGATAGCAGATTAGGTAGTAGTAATAGGTAATATAATACGAGGGTCAAACTGAAAGTTCTTAGAACTGGCCACTTATAAACAATATAATAAAAAAAATATTCTAAAATTTGAAAATAGAACTCTTTGCCAATATTACTGAGTATATATTTCATTCATTTGTCATTTGTTTTACGACTTGGCGGCAAATTGAAAATTGTCTGTGTCACGTCAAAATGAATTTAACACGAGAAAATTTTCGTGCAATGATTTTTTATGACTTTCGATGTCATTTAAGTCAACAAGAAAGTTATGATAGACTACGATTGGCCTTTCACGATGAAGCCCCATCTCGTGCGACTGTTTACAACTGGTTTAATGAGTTTAAACGTGGTCGCACTAATCTCACTGATGATGTACGTGAGGGACGGCCTTCTACGGCGACGACTGAAAATAACATCTGTGTTGTGCGGCGTATGATAGAGACTAACAAAAAAGTGACCTATCAGCAGATTCGGACAAGCTTAGGCATCGGTATGAGTCAAGTGCACAAAATCCTCCACGAACATTTAGCGGTCAGGAAGCTTTGCGCCCGGTGGATACCTCATAATTTGACTAAGGCTCAAAAACTCCATCGTGTGGATTGGTGCCGTAAAATGATTGAAAGATTTAACGGAGGTGACTCAAATGCTGTGTTCGACATACTAACAGGTGACGAAAGCTGGATTTACTGTTATGATCCTGAAACCAAAAGACAATCTGCTCAGTGGGTGTTTCCTTTCGAGGAGTTGCCAACTAAAGTGAAGAGAGATCGAAGTGCGGGAAAAAAAATGGTGGCCTCGTTCTTTGGAAGGATAGGTCATTTCGCAACAATTGTGTTAGAGGATCAAAAAACAGTTTCTGCAGAATGGTACACTACCAATTGTTTGCCACTTGTCTTGGAAAAAGTTCGAGAGAAACGACCTCGCAGTAGGATCCTCCTTCACCACGACAACGCCTCGTCGCACACCGCCAAGCGAACGATTGACTATTTGGCGACATCAAACGTTGAATTACTGGGTCACCCGCCGTATAGCCCCGACCTCGCGCCTTGTGATTTTTATTTATTTCCAAAAATTAAAGAAAAACTTAAAGGAAAGCGGTTTATGAATGCTGAAGAAGCGGTGGCTGCGTATCGCGATGCCATTGAAGAGACCCCTAAGGACGAGTGGGCAAAGTGCTTTTCCCAGTGGTTCCATCGCATGCAGCGGTGTATTGACGTCAATGGACAATATTTTGAAAAGATATAATAAAACTAATAACTGGCTAATGTAATCAGTTTTTGATTTTCTAAGAACTTTCAGTTTGACCCTCGTAATAATACATTTAACATATTTTCTTGACGTAACACGTTTCTATTAATTCAGTTGGTTCACGAACCATCCAGTGCATACTTATTGTACCTGGCCGTACAATATCCTAATTTACCGACCGAATATTTCGCACCGCGCCACCCGATATTCATTAATCGATTCATGCACTCGATAGTTGCAAAATCTCCAATTTGCATTGTAATACGCAGCGCTCGTCCGGCACTACATTCATTATATTCGTATCTGTTCCTTATTAGCCCATTAAAGGTGATTAATTTGCATATCAACGTATTTCGTTATTGTCCTTTCCATCGTTATTGGAATCGGACTGTTTGTTTTGTGGATTCCCACAAGTGATTTTTTTAATGCAAAATATAGGGAATCTGTGTCCCTAACTAACATAGATTTGACAGTTCTGGCTTAGGTTTGGAACAGGGTTGTTGCGGATGCATATTTTTTTCAAAAAGTTTAAAGAACCTCAAAAGGGTAGGTAATTAAAATGAGAGAACAAATTGAAACCCATACTTTTAGACAATTTAAAATTGTCTAAGCCCATACTAATATTTAAAATGCGTAAGTTGCCGTAGGGAAAAACGGAAACGCCATAAAAAGTATAATGGATAGCAGACTGTAAAGGAAAATATTGGCAAGTGCTTTGGATACTTGTGTTCCTGTGTAGCCAATATCAACAAAGACGATCTATTATGATGAATTGGATGGATTCTATTGAATATTTACTTTCAACAAGACAGGATACTCCTGTGGTGTAGAGCTATGGAGTTATTTACTAACTCTACTCAAATATTATTTTTTGTTAAGACAATAAAATACATATAGATCAATCCGTAAAACAGACTTTTCTACTTTTACTTGTTGCGAGGTGACACCTCAAAGTTAAAATAAGTGAGGCCTGTCTGTGGCCAGCCCAGCAGTCGGATGGACGATACTTAGGCGCAACCATTTCTATTTCATTAATACCCGGATGTCATTGAAATCTGATATACCACGGTTTATTAATTATTAGCAGTTCCCCGTGATTTCACCCGCGCTAGAAGTCAGATTTTCCATACCAACTCTCATCCCCCATTTCACCCCCCTATGTCCTTCCCAGGGTCTCAAACTATCTCTGTATCAAATTTCATTTGAATCAGTCCAGTAATTTCGGAGCCTATTCAATACAAACAAACAATCAAATCTTTCCTGTATATAATTTTAGTGTAGATTCATTTTTGATTACTAGTACCAAGTAGTAATTTATTTGCCACTGACAACCGCATAAGAACACGTTTCAGCGTAGAGTTAAATAAAAACAACATAACGCTTACATTCGTTAGTTTTATTTCCTAATACTTATTTTAAGGAAGAAAATCGTGTGGGAAAGCAAAATTAAAAAAATTTATTTTCACCTTTCTTTAACCTTGTAAACTAGTTAGTTTAGTTTACTCAATGTTTTCCATCGCAAAATTATTATTTTATTTTTAATATAAACATTTTTGCTTTTGAGCAGCTCAGATAGTAGAAAGTAGGTAGAAACCTATTACCAATGTATGGCATGTTCGAGTCGGATTCGCAAACTAGGGATCCGCACAAAGGTTTTTTCAGCGATGTAACCAAAAATTTGCTAATAATTATTTTTAACTTAAGCAATTATTTTGCAAGTTTTTACGAAATTGAATTTAATTTCGCTCACAAAAATTAATCGACTGTGTCATCCGGTGGGACTCGAAATGAAATCGAACGCCGGCTCACTGGCGTAGCAAGCACTTACAAAAATTCGTCGGCTGACTAACGTCCTCCGTAGCTCAGTTGGTAAGAGCACTCGCCCGGATAGCGAAGGGACGTGGGTTCGAGTCCCACCGGATGACACAGTCTAATAATTTTTGTGAGCGAAATTAAATTCAATTTCAAAAATTTGCTGTTTTAGGATTTTTTCCTTGACTTGTGCTGTAAGGTCTAAGTCTACTATTTGTCTGTATTTTAAAATATCAACGAAAGTGAGCTTGTGTTTAAAAAACGAAACAATTTTAATTACTTAGAACAACTTTTGTTTGCTTTAACTATTTCAGTTTAATACTAACTGTACTAAAGTCTCTACTTTCACTACACTTTAATACTTTTGTCACTGTTCAAAATTTCAGGTAGTCGGCAACCCAAACAGAGACTTATAATTTTTCTTATAAACTTATAAACTTTCTTGTTGCGTTGTTTATCACTAAACATTATACGGATATTCAAGCAACGTACCTATCAAGTATTTTGTTATTGCTCCCCGTCATCAGTCTTCCAATGACCACGTCGAAAGTAATAAATAAATTGTTTCAACAAACACACCAATTACCTAGCCCCAAACTAAGCGTGATCTTGTGCTATGGTGACAGGATAACGGATAGAAATACTTAAATACATATAAACATCCATGACTTAGGTACAAATGCTCGTGCTCATCACACAAACATTTGCCCCTTGCGGGATTCGAACCCGCAACCGCCTGGTTTAGAAGTCCAGTGCGCGAACGACTACACCAAGACGGTCGTCTAATAACAAAATATTTGATAGGTACGATGCATGAATTCCCGTATTAATATACTACTCCAAACAAAATAAGGGTCACGAGGTATTTTGTCTGTACCATTAAAATAATAATACCAATATATATATTTTTGTCTCCATAACGAAAACTAATGTTGTTTTTAACGTGTAGACCAATAAATTTATTCCAATAATAATGATTAAAAAGTTTATTTGCTTTTGAAAGAAAAAAACTAATTTAAGGTTAAAAATAAAAAGAATGTAAAGTTACTGAAAACAAAAGAAAATACTCCATGCTCATCTTTTAGTAACGGGTATGCCCCCCTCGTTTCGCTACGCACTCCTGAAGCCTGGAGTGCATGCTCTCAATCAAATGCCTGACATTTTCCATTGGAATCTCTTCCCAGGCCCTTTTAACAGCGTTGATGAGTTGCTGTTGGTTGTGGATTTCCTGATCACCGTCTCTAACTCTTCGTTTCAACTGATCCCACATGTGCTCTATTGGATTTAAGTCCGGACTGTTCGCCGGCCACGGCAAGACTTGAATTTGAGAGGCTTCCAGTACAAACCGATTCGCTAGAGCCGTGTGTGCACGAGCATTGTCTTGCATCAAGATGAATCCAGGACCCGCTCGCTGGGCAAATGGGATCACATATGGTCTGACAACTTCCTCAATATACCGCTGAGCAGTAACAGTACCCTCATTTAAAATATCGAGCTCAGTTTTGCCGTGTAAGCTTATCCCGCCCCAAATCATTACATTTGGACCACCAAAACAATCGACTTCATGAATGCAGGCTTCTGAAAATCTCTCGCCGCGTCTTCTCCATACTCTAATACGCCGATCGTCGTTAAAAAAATAACTTTGCATTCGTCTGTGAAGAGCACCATGCCCCATTGGTTTATGTCCCAGTCCAAATGTTGACGGGAAAATCTTAAACGATTTGCACGATGATTTCTGGTTAATGCTGGTCTTCATGCAATCGATAACGAATAGTTTGGTCACTGACACGAGTACCCGTTGTGAGCCGTAAACGATTTTGCAGCTTGCGGGCCGTCGTTGTGCGACCTCGGCGCGCACTTAATCGAATGTAACGATCCTCTTGAGCTGTTGTAATGCGAACTCTGCCCGAACCAGGTCTTCTTCTAACACTGCCGGTCTCTTGGAAACGATTCCATAGATTTTAAATAGCTCTTCGAGAAAATCCCAATTGCAAACCCACAGATCGCTGCGAATGACCTTCTTCAATCATTGTAACGGCTCTGGTTGCTGTCAGCGAGTCCATATGACGCCTGCGTGCTTGTGGCATATTGCAAAAGATGTTTCTGACTCGAGATATCAATTAACTCTGATAATTTATAATAAACCAAGAAGCTAAGGAAAGCAAAACGTGAAAGAAAATGGAAACAAAATTTTCAAAAAGAATTTTAAATCAAATTTTATTTAAAACTGTTGCCAGCATTAGATGAATACTACAATATTAAAAAGTTTAGGTATCAAAGAGTTTGTATACTCAATATTTTACTACTTTCGATATGAAAATGTTTAATAATTTACACCAAAATGAAAAAATACCTCGTGGCCCTTATTTTGTTTTGACAAGTATACAATATGTAACAAAAACCCTGTCCGAGCCGAAAGGGTCATAAAGTTGCTTTAATAACATTACCAAAATAAGTATCAAAATTACGTAATTCATTAATACTTTTTTTTTTGCGATTTTTAAAGTTAACAAGTTTAGCACCTATTTACACTAAAACGGGGTAATTTTCATAATACGTTAACACTCCCGGCGGGCGCGCGGCTTTATTGACGCCGCCTACTCGCTTTGTCGGTAATACAATACACGTAGCCGCGGCCTTTGATATCGCCGCGGCACGTGCCGGCGGCTATCCCGATATTATTACAGGTCAGTTTCGCGATGACATTACTTCCGAGTGGTCGTTCCGTTCCGTTGATCCGCAAAATGTCGTATACGAATCAAGAATACTTTAATATGCTCATGTGTCTGGATAGGAGTGACTGTGATTATTGTGAAGCTCGCAGAGACTATGAAGTGCGTTTTGCTATTCCGCTGGTTATCACAGTGCCGTCAGAGCGTGCGTTCTAGCGTTTGCACAAACGCGTGTTCACTACGGGCAAAGCAGGGTCGGAAAAGGTTTGCCGCAGGCAGGCCACGAGTCCACCATTCACTAATCACCACCGCCAAAAAAAGCTCTTTTTAGAGCTACCAAAAAGTGTCTTCTTACGATTGACACATTATTATCTGGCTAATAATAAGAGCCGGGGCTATCTGGGGTCATGACTACGCTACCTGCGAGTGCCGGCGCTATGCCGCGCCCCCGCGCGCCCCGTCATTCACCGCACTTCACGTTGCCATGTAAGTTTTTTAAGTGTAGTATTTTTTATCTTTTTTTTCATGGGGTAATTTTTTTCTAATATTTTATGAAAATAATTACACAAATAGAACCTTGACTCTATACCTGATAACACCTTAACGGGTCGGACAGGGTTTTTTTTACATATTGTATAATACAAACAGATTTTTTTTTTATACTCTTGGCTAAAGAGTTTGGCTTTAAATTCTACATAATAACCACTTTTAAGTCTAGTTCTAGTTGGCAAAAGGGATGAATTTTGCTTTAACACCTAAGAGAACACCTTATGAAAACATAATCTGTGGAGGAGACTATCATACGCAACAAAATTCCGCCGTCAGACGCAGATATTCTGAGGCAGGATGTAGCAGTGATTTTAAGGAAGTCTAGGCTGCCTAAAAGTAATGTTACTACGGAAGAGCGGGATGCGCTGAGAAACCTACGTCGAAACCAAGAATTATTGGTTCTGAAAGCTGATAGGGGAAACGCAACCTTAGTTATGAATACTGAAGATTATGACAATAAAATAAGGAATATGCTCGCTGACACAACTGTTTACAAGCCTGTGTCTTTTGACCCTACTGCCAGAGTGACGAGACGAGTTCGTGCTTTAATCCAGGAGCACCAAGAGCTTTTTACTGAAGATGTATACACAAGCCTATATAAGCCCAAAACCGTACAGCCACCGAAACTATATGGTTTGCCAAAAATACACAAAAGCAATGTTCCACTTAGACCGATAGTAAGCCAAGTAGATTCACCTACCTATAGCTTAGCAAAACACGTTGCTGGAGTGTTGCAACCATTGGTTGGAAAATCATCATCTTATGTGAAGGACTCTATGCACTTTATAGACCTGGTTAAGAATATCACAATTGAACCTGGTGATATTATGGTAAGTTTCGATGTCGAATCACTTTTCACAAATGTGCCATTAAAGGATTGCTTGGAGGTTATCAAGGATAAACTGTTTGATAATGACTTGCCTGATGAATATATTGTCCTATTACAAAACTGCTTGGACGGTAATTATCTTTTATATCGTGACCAATATTACCTCCAGATCGATGGTGTAGCTATGGGGAGTCCAGTAGCACCAGTAATTGCCAATATCTGGATGGAACATTTTGAACAAAGAGCTTTATCAACTGGTCCCGATGTTATAAAGTTATGGAAGAGATATGTCGATGATATATTCTGCATCATTAACGGAAACCAATCAGTAGTGGAACAATATTTAGAACACCTTAATTCAATTCATCCAAAGATAAAGTTTACCTATGAAATGGAACATAATAGATCTATGGCTTTTCTTGATGTGCATGTGACAGTGAGACCGAATGGAACTTTGGCTCACTCTGTTTACCGAAAACCAACTCATACAGACAGATATCTGCATGCCTCTTCACATCACCATCCTAGTCATCTGCAATCTGTGGTATCTTCATTGGTTAATAGAGCTCATAACTTATGTGACCCTGAACATCTGGAAGGAGAACTTAACCATGTAATGGGGGTATTAGAAAGGAACGGTTACAATTTGAACAAAAGACAAATGGAAAAGAGGCCCAAGAGAGAAAAACAAGCAATGGTGAACAGAGAACCTGCTTTTCTCCCATACGTGAAAGGGATAACGGATAAAATTGGAACATTACTCCACAAATACTCCATTAAGACTGTATATAGTCCGTTGTCAAAAGTAACGAAATACCTACGTTCACCAAAGGATGTGATACCTCTGCAGAAGCCGGGTGTTTATAAGATAGATTGCAGCTGTGGTAGTTCCTATATTGGGCAGACGAAGCGATCAATCGCTGAAAGAGTCAAAGAACACATTGCAGCTGTAAAAAATCTACAGACGGGCAAATCTGCGATAGCTGAACATCTGCTCAACTCAGGCGCTAATCACTGGATGGAGCTACATGACCCAAAGATCCTCTCCACTGAACGTTATTATCATTCAAGAATAATACGTGAAGCAATTGAAATTAAGAAATATAAAAATTTCAATCGGGATGATGGTTTTCATTTGTCATCAACATGGAATCCAGTGATAACAAAATGCAAATCGCGTATTATGCCGTCAACAAGAAACCTAGATACTGTTAGTGTAGTTTGTCGAGCTGACTGTACAAGTTCAACAAATAATCAAAGTGTGCGGGTAGAAGAAAATATTTCAACGCGCACGAGCAGACGACGCCGAGCTACTACAGTCAACCCGCGACCATGATTCGTGCAACCGAATCGAAACGTCGGGAAGGTAAATACAAATTTGCCTTTTAAAAAGTATTAATTAGTTGCAATAAATCCCGTTTGTGTAGTGAAGTGTATGTTTTGTATGGGAATTCTGTCATATTCATCATCATCAATTGAGATTTACCGGCTGTTTAAAAATTGGTGAACTCGGGTCTTAGGGCCTTATCGTCCTGGCGGGTTGCGAGCGTTTTCAAAGCGGAGCGGATGCGTAGCGAAGACGTTCCACGACCGCGCAGCGATCATGTTGCGTTGAATTGAATGCATTTTCATGCATTTTATTTAGATTTTTAAATGATTTTTGTTAATATACAGTTCTAGTGTTAACTGTCGCTTCGATCACTTAGGAAGGTATCGAAGGGACTGAAACCTTCATTTATCTTCATCCAGGGCTCCGAAATGTATGAACAATGCGATGTGACCCGTTATTTTTAGTCGCCATAGCACAAGCTCACGCTTAGTTTGGGGCTAAGTTATTGATGTGCTTGTTGAAACAATTTATTTATTATTATTCATTTATTTTTGGGGCACACACTGGTTATTTGGACTAAAAAGACTCAAGCCGTTCCCAGCACTAGCGGCAATAAAACAACCTAGCCGGTGCAGCCCGCACACGGCCTCGCATATCGGTTTCTGATTAGTGCGAGATCGATATCTATCCAACCGAATAAAAAATAAAAGGGCTGCGCTGCATTTTAGAACCGATAATGAAATTACAATACCCACGAGAGCTACAATTAGTTTCTAATTAAAGTATGTCAAATAGATTATGATTACCATGATGATCAGTACAAAATCATGGCTTTGCTCGTTGGACTACCATTTCACTGAAAATATATTAAAAATATTAATATAAATAAACATTACACTTCATAATAACATTTACTACATATGATATGAGCAGAGATACCTGATCCAAAGCAACATCATCATAATCAACCAAGTTTTTCACAATAAACTTAATTTACTTACATTTGCCACATTTACTCAAATTCCGTTCTAACTCTTAAGAAAACATTTTTGCTTATAATATGTACAAGTTTTACTATGTTGTAATCTTACTCACAACCAAGCAGTTATTTTTGTTATTTTTGTCTTTGTTATAAATTATTTCTCTTAATGTAGTACCTAACTACTGACGAAAACTTCAATTGGCCCCCACGATACAGGCCTGCCTAGTGCCCACACTTCCCAGTTCAAGGTTAAATTTATCTCCACTTATGTTAAAAAATTGTGTTAAACTCAAAACGTATAATGTAAGTGTAAGCACTTTTGATTAATAAAGATTTTTTTTTTTTTTTTTTTATTTACAGTTTTCTGTTCTCAAAGGCAGGTTCTGCAACCTGTCGGTTATTATAGTGTCAGATTCAGATTTATTATATTACGAAAGTAAATTCACACAAAAATTTGGATTCATTATCCTAACCATGAAAAACATGTACCTGCCGAATATCAATTAATGAAAATACAACAATTTGACAGGTGACCACAACGTTTTTTTTTCGGAATCTAGAAGGTCCTTTTCTCTCACTCTAAGTCATCCTTTAACAAACTCTGCTATTGACAGTTTTTTTTAATGCTTTTTCTCAGCAATAGCTCACAATTGTCTCGAAGCTATCTTAGGTATACAGTGTAGACCCCACATATTTACATTTAGTCGTGAATAGTGGTGTGTAGTAGGCCTCGCATCAACCTTCCCAAATATGACATGGCACTCTATGTGATCAACATAAGGTTGATAAATGGTTGCAAAAATTTGTCAGATCAGGGTAGGTTGATGTGGAGTCCACAGTACCCACCCCCTTTGGTTTGGGCCTACATGATTTTTTTATCAATATTTAGTGCCTACTGTAGTGTTGTGTATGGCAATAGTAAACAATCGATAGATCTTGGAAAGTAGGTTACACAGGTATGTTCTGGTAAATAACTATATTAGTAACATCTTCTTTACATAGTATGAAACAAAGTCGCACTGTTGTCTGAACGCTTAGATCTTTTAAACGCAACGGATGAAATGCAGTTTTTAGCAATAGACAAAGTGATTCAATAAATATAGTTTATATTAGATGCATAATTATAGCACTTGTACCAAGTCGGAGCGGGTCGCTATTAGTTGAACATAAACACACACACACATCATTTATTTATTGTATCATCAAAATTAAAACTCGGTAAGTATCTAAAAAAAAAACGACGGAATTAACGCGGCTGATAGTAGGTAAAACATTATTTACCTTTTTTGCACGGTCGTTGCAACCCAGTCGAATGGTCATATAAAAGGTAAATAATGTTTTACCTACTATACATCGCGTTAGTTCCCGTTTTAATGTGTTTTACAATGCAACGCGAAAGTTTAAAAGTAGGTAATCAATAGGATTATAAAACATTGTCGATGTGTCATGTAGCTGGATGCGTCTATCGATATTTTTCAAAACGTTTAACTTACACTAATCAAAAAAAGTTTTTTTTTATTAAGTCCGAGCCTTATGCAGTATCAGCACGATGCCGGTTCAACCAAACCGAATCGCAATGTGAAGGGCTGAATCCCAATGGCATTCAGTTCCACGTAGATACTCCATTGGCATTTTTATTGCTGCGTGGGTTACGAGAGCCAGTTCTTTGCTGTGTTATGCTAAACGATACTTTCGTACTATGAATTTAAAACGATTTTGGCCAGATCTAATCTGTTTTATTATCACATGCGTATTAAATGTGTGAAATAAAATAGTATTTAATTAAACGATTTAGTATTCAAGATACTTTACAATAAGAACATTCATTTAAGATCTCTTCTTTGTTTCTTATATAAAATAAGAATAAAAGGATTTTACTTGTTATCTTCTAAAAAAATGACATTTTAACTGCAAGTGAAAGCGAGTTTGAATTTTATTGTTACGACGCTAGAATAGCTATTTGGTTTTATTTCGAAAACTATGATGCAATGTGCAAACAATTTTTTGGCCCTAAGACTGGTAAAGCGCACTTTTCATAAAAAAATAACAGATTTTTTCATCTGCGACAAATTAGTTAGACTACAAAACAACAAAATCTAAATATAATACTAATCGATATTGTGTGGTGTCACAGCACTACAATTAGTTAATTTGTCGTAAATTAATAGCGAAGTATACGAATAGGAGTAAGTAATTAAGTCCGCCAATTATACTTTCTATTTTTGGTGCAATTAAGTTTAAATAAATAAATAGATATTAGAGAGAAGTAAATCACTTACCGGAGTCAAAATTGGTTCCTCCCGCGTCCATTCCTTGACCATTATATTCTGCAAGTTCAAACAAAACATTTTAATTAGAAACCTGTTTTAACAATAAGAACATCATAAGTAATCAGCGAGTTTCAAAGTTTTTAATTAATTACTTTAAAAAATCAATAAAATTGTTTTACTTCTAAGGAGATATAATAATGACACAAAAAAAGGAGACATGTTCTGGCTACATCCATAAAGGTCGATATTTAATTGTATTATGGACGTTCATGAGTGGTATTTTATGTACACAATTGAATAAATGATTTCATCTTTGACTATGAAGTTTTCTTGGGTTTCGGGCTGATCTTTCTATTGACAGAAACTACTTTCTGATGCTTAAAAATACAGCAACTAATTTAGAGTAAATTTCAAGGATTCTTTGGCATAATAAATTTAAAAAAAATCTCATTAGAACACAATTTTACGGAATTCGAATATTCGGGTAAACGTAAGAAATAAATATTTAAAAAAATACGTTAATTTTTAGACAACTTCGCCTAAAGAGTGTTAACAACAATGTACGCTTAGAAACTATGTTAGTAACAATAGTTAAAAGAAAAGAAAAATACAATTTAAATTATAATACCGCTGTTATTTCTTAATTTTCTTATTTAACTGTAGAAAAATCAACCCTAAACTATACAATAATCAATGAAATAAAACACAATAAATCTAGGATAATTTTTGTAATCCAATATTGCTAAAATCTATTTTACAGTATTAAAGTAATTACTGAATTCTAGATAACGAAAATATGCGGCGTCAAGTTAATCGTCTCCTCATTTAATCCTAATAAGACTAAGTATATAACTCAATAGTCCCTTCCGATTTTGTGCACAATCTTGTCCCTCGTCTTTCCCCAATTATTTTCCGGGCCGAGGAGCAGGGAAGCGACACAGATTTGCCGATTTAATGATGACAGCTTATCGCCTGCCTGAGGATCCCTAAAGGTCAGCGGATCCAAACAGGTGGTTGAGGATATGTCACAAAGGTATCCCAATAATTTATCATTTCTTTCCATCGGCTGTTATATTCAAGTTTCGTTCTGCACCGCTACACGTCTTTACATAATAAGGATTGTTTCTTTAAGTGATTGAGCATTCACTTTGCAATACTTTCTGTTTCTAGTGCAGTATCTAATACTTCAATATTAACCGGCAAACAACATACTGTTCGGGTGCTTTCAGACAATCTTTTCGTTTACCGTGTCGTTTGGCTTCCTATGATAGTGTATCTTACCCAGAGGGTGCCTTGCCTTAGCTTCACTAGTAGAGGTCGCCGCTAAGCTATGTATGTGTCCCTTAAATGTCTCCGAGCAATTCTCCGGCTAAAGTGGCAGGACCGTGTTCCAAACTCGGAGGTTCTACAACGAACCAACCTTACAGGAATGGAGTGCCTCCTAATGAAAGGCCAACTCCGCTGGTGCGGACACGTCATGCGCATGGAGCCTACCAGGTTGCCAAACAAATATTTTACTCTGAGCTTAGTTCAGGTAAACGCAAACCAGGCGGGCAGTACCCGCGTTACAAAGACGTGTTAAAGCGCCACCTGACTGCTGCCAATATACCGTATGACTCGTGGGAGAGGCTGGCGACACAGAGGATTGAATGGCGAACTGCTGTCAAGTCGGGTTTGAAAGATTATGAGCGAGCCCGGCTCGAATATCTCGACGCCAAACGCCAAATCCGCAAGAGTCGGCCTAAGCCCTCCTATGAGTACAAGTACAATGAATCTGGGACTCTTTGCTGTACCTCTTGCAACCGGACTTTCAAAACAAAGTTTGGCTATGCAAGTCACGCTCGCGCCCATGCAAGAGCCCAGGCTAACAACAGTTAAGGGTGTCGCCGTCGACGGATACGTCTGGGAGGACATCATCATGTGTCCCAGCTTCTCAGGAGATGTAGTGTCATTGTCGAAAGTTAAAATTGCTAAGGTAAGGACAAGGACAATAATGGTGATATATCGTAATAATGGTAAGACATAATTGGCGCGTAAATTACTGCTGTGTACATAGGAAATACAGGTATTCAGTACAAGGTCCGTTTGGTTATGTTATGGAATCCCAAGATATTTGGTTTTCAACAGGTGAAGCTGAACGTCGCGTGTACGAATCTGAAATTTCTTTCAATAAATTTGCAATATATTGCTCGAGAAAAAATTTAATATTATGTTGTTTAACATTCTTGTGAGGTACAACAATTCTACACGCTTGTCCGGAATTTGTACGACGGTTTTATCAATCCCGTTTATCAGCACTCAATTTCAAAACTAAGGTATAGCTGCTCTTGAGATTGCAATTATAAATATTTCGCATCGTAAAGAACCTACTCCTGAAAAAAAAGTTATAATAACACAATAAATAGAAAAGAGCTTTCACGCAAGAAGTCCTCTAGCTGACCGAGACACGATTTTACGTTAGTTTCAATGTATGCAAATTATTACCGCTAGTCTCTTTACAAGTGCAAAGTCGACGGGACTTCTTTCAATGAAAGGGAACTTTCAGCAAAAGCAGTAAGCAAAATTAAAAAGAGACAAAGAATCTGAAGACAAGCAAATATAAATATTTCACGTCTTTCTGGCTATCTTCTAGAATCTAGGTTTTGAAACAATTAGTTGTGCAAAACGGATCGATTCTAAAAGAGCCATTTTAACTTTTCCAGCCAAGACCTGGCGCGGGAACATTGCTGATTTACGTAACTGAATTTTCGCAACACGCCACGTAACCTGAACTAGCCTGAAGCACATAACTGGGGCATCGTTCAGCCAGCCCGTGCAATCACACGCAATATTCGCTGCATTTAATTGCATCCACCTCGCTCCATTACACCATGTAATGTGCCCAGGTGTTGTGCGTTTGCTTCTTTCCTTTGGCATAATCACACCCGATTAGGTGTTAATACGCTATCATTCATTCTGATGGGTGTAATTGTTGATAATGACAGCTACTTCTCAATGTGTGCGAACACATTTCATGGACGATTTTATTCTTTTTCTGTTCCAATGGCTGTGGAGGTTCCGGCATTTTTAGGCGTCTCAAAACATTTTGAAGATAATCTACCAGATGTTTCCGCACGATGAATTACTTTCAGATAGCAGGGTCTATTCATCCCAGAACGGATCAATCAATTTGTCAGTCCTGACGGTGGCAATTTCATTTTCTTGTAGCCTTTCATTATCAATTGACGCTAATTACTGTTGCTGCTGTTTTATACAGCTGTTGTTTTCTATATTTTTACTAATCGAGAAGGGAACCATCTCAGTGTGTAATCTAGACAGATAGAATAATATCATTCAAGCCGACTGCAGCGGCTTATCTCAACAGAGTTTACCCGACTGCGCGGAAGATATTATAGTGCACAAGTGTGTGCGCAATACACAGATGCACTCTCTGTGAAGGAGCAGATCTAATAAAAAGAACCTGAATAGTAAGAACTGTTAGTATTTCATGAAAAAATATTTGACCGTTTCCGAACTTACAACCCTTCGCCATCCGAGCGAATGTTCTCCCAACTTAGCTACCGTGGACGTCAATCACTCTACGAATTTTTGTAAGTCAGTGAGTCCCAACCGAAAACGGTCGATGAATTGTGGCATGCAAAATTTAGGTAGATACTTTCGAAAAAACTTGGATATATTATAAAAATATAATAAGAACTGTTTCACCCAGAGGGAAAAATGTTACTATAGTCCGACAAGTTCACGCGCGCTGCTGCGCCCCCGCTAAAGGCGTGCGGGGTGCGAAGAAGCGCCATCGTAGATGACTATCCTGGGAAATCTCCTTCCCTGCCACAACCGACCCCGCTGACATCTAGGTTGCCGCCCGCACCTCTCGCGACCGCAGGAAGGTCGCGTACGTCCTTGTCGGCCTATATCATCTTTTCCTAATAAATATGGTACATACACTCTAGTCTACGATTTCTACTGGTAGACCAGAGTGCCCTTGACAAACAGTAGATAAAAAAGGCTCGCAATGACGATGATCCTAATTTCTCGATTCGGCTAACCAAATTTTATTTAGGCAAAAGCAGTTTGAAGCTTGTTAAATCTGAATTTTGAATTTTCAAGAAGTCAATTATACCTAATATGTAGTCATGTGATTAAAAATTGTTTGTTTGATTACAGAGTACCAGGAGCTTCTGGCTGATTAATGTATCTTATTTATAAATGCAAAAAATTACACCACACCAAACCATCAAGACAAAATTTAAATACATTAGGAAGGAAATAAATTGAGCCATCTACGTTGTCTTTGTAGCTTCATTACTATTTTTGGGAGGACCAACGAGTCAGTCAACTAAATAATAGTGTTTCAAAATAACATAAATGTCTCAAATAGATCATTCTCAATGGTCCTACCTAGTCTAGCTAGTTGAACCGCAAACAGTCAGTACACTAGGCGGTCCGGTCACAGGTGATCGGGTCGCGCGGTCGCATCGCTGGGTGCGCACGCGCAACCACCACGCACTGATTAGCAACTCGCTTTGAGACATGCTCGTGAATACTCGCATGTTCATTGATTTTTTTGGATTCAATTATACAATAATCGTAACGAAATAACATAAATCAACGGCTTTGTAAACATACAGGTACTGGATATCAACAGGTTTTATTTAAGCTATATGGGCCATAATTGATTGAATTAATTATAGACGTTCATAAGTGGCATTTTGTGTCCTAAATTGAATAAATAATAACTTTTGACTTTGACTTTTGCTATGGAAGGCTAGCCCAATTGAAAAATATTTAATGACGTTGCGCAATTCAAAGGAAACACTAATACGTGTATTGTAACATCTATTGATTGAGGAGGTTGTACCTTTGGCAGATAAAATGAATAATTTTGATAAACCATACTAATCATCTAGTCAAGTAGTAAGCAAATTAATTATAACATCAACGCACCGTAGCCGCGGGTTGCTCTTGGTGGTGTTTGCGAAATAACTTACGAAAGAGACCTTGGGATCGCCAAAATCATCGACATCGATTTGACCTTCTAGCAAATTGCAGAACATAGCAACAAACTAAAAAAGAGCGAAATACAGAGATTTCACGCCAGCGTTCGATTGTCCTTTGTGCCCCATAGGTTATTGACCCAGAATATCCCGAATTAACATACCCAATAGTATACGATGACATACAACGAAATCTACGTGCGTACACATTAACGTCAGCAGATTTCCACAATGCAAACATTATGTGGACAAACACTATCAGGCGATTCAAGAACACATCGATTGCCTTAATAACAACGGCGATAGCGCTTCTCTGCCACACCCAGAAAACTGCCCGTTTTATTTTAGCAAACATTTGCAATAACGACATTAAAGAAATTTAAAAATTGCGTCCCATATGCCCGTCTTGTGGTGTTCCAAATATAGAACCGGTATCAATGAACGAATTCGAAATAGGTCTTCATCATAAAATTAAAAATGTTACAGCTGCGAAAATCCTCAGGAGCGGATTTAAAGAGTTTTACAATTTGAATGCGTACATTAATTCGATAGCGAAGAAGAAGCGTGGTGTTAGAATAATATAGGAGTAACAAAATGTTGTTCGACAGACTTGTACGTTTTCTATGCAAGTGACCTTAAAGTTTTGGCGAATGGTAAGGACGATTGTATGACTTTGGCGAATCGGACATTCTAAGTGGCCATAACTCGGCTAAGGACGGGGGTCACAAAATGAGAGGCCGGCGATATCCGAAGCATCCAACGAGGCAGGAGGCGAGACACTTTAGCGTCGTTATGTAAGTGGTTCAAGGAAGTTCATTGGCAGCAGACTGAATATCGTAAGCGTAAAACAGACGCGAGCCAGACGCGCAAAAAAGTGAAACCTGCGTTTTTTTCGCAACCGACCACGGGTTGAATACTTATTGGTCGGTTGACAGTGAACCGCGCGCAGCCGAGACTCGCCAAGCGGGGTTTTCCCACAAGAAGTTAACGGGTTTATGATTTTCATATCGCACTCATTCTATTTCAGCATAAAGTCATCGTCCAAGATATCTCATCGTCTTAAGAAAAGATTGCACGACCTCGATTAATCTTTAAATTAAATGATATGGATTGTTTATAAACTCGCATTTCTTATCTGGAACTTAAACGTGAAGTATTTTTATGGTTCCAACCACTTTTCGATGTTTCTGTGACAAGCACGATTGAATACTTTCAAGGATTCCGATTCGAAGCACGCAAGAGTTTTGGGGCTATTAAAATGGTCGTTAAACGCAACAAAGAGGATGTGATGGTTCGAGTGTGATCCTTTGACCTCCAAATCACGTGACGCACCATGATCGTCAATGTCGTCTGGCTTGCGAATGTTGGTCAATGCGTTCTTTAGGGCACGGCCTCAACTTTTAGCGAAATATTTGGGAAGTTATGTTAGTTTCTAGAGAGGTAGGTGAAGCAAAATGCCTTTGGCCTCCAACAGCTGGAAAAAATGCCTGCTACGAAACAATTTGAGCTGGTGGGAGTATTGTACAGACCTACGAAGCATGAAGATACTTGAAACGTCAATAAATATGTCTGGGACGGTCACCTACTCATTCCCGGCGCGCGTGGGTTCAAACCTGATGCCCGGTCTCTAAGGTAGGTACTCTGACAGCGGTTTATTGAATTTTGAATGGCTATTGAATTCAATTCAATCATTTACCTATTTATGGTTTCAGTAATAGGATGACATATAAGCAGATCTTAGGCTTAAAATAATCAGAACGAACATAATAACTTGCGGATGAGGCGACAATAAGTATTACATCTCTACACACACTTTTAAGCAAGTTCCAAGTAGCTTAGCTTACTTGTATTTTGTTCATATGGAAAATAATACCCAAGTAAGCTAGCTCAGAACTTATCCAGAGATGGTGAAACAGGCCCTTATGTATCCTGAACGTATAAACATTATACTAAATATTTACAAACCGCTGTCAGAAATCGGGCATAAGACTGGGTTGCGTGCGAATACGTTTCCCAATACGTTATGGGTCCTGATTAGCACTGAATAAATTGACAATTTAGCATGAACAATGTCTATTGCCAAACCGAGCGTAAACGCAAAAAGTGGAGTAGGGAAACGTGTTGCGATTATGCAATTCTGTTGCGGTCGACGGCAATCATGCAGGAAACCTATGAAAGGATTTTTTCGGAGTTTGTAATGGAAGACTATGCGACATAGACCATCGACTAGTCGTCGTTATAACTTTATGATGCAAATAGGTATGAGGGCGAAATTGTGGGTCAGACAGATTACTCAGTAGACAAGGATTGAACCTTGTTATAGGCTTAAGTTTTTTTATGGTTACCTAGTAGGTAAGTACTACTTCCCTACGTTATAGATGTTTATTTCATTTAAATTCATTGATATGTTCAGTAGACCCACAGGTAGCTTCATTTTGCATTCTACAGAACAGACATTTTGACCTTGAATGAGCAATCCAGTGTAGTCATCACAAGAATTGATACAAAGAAAAGAACATAACTGTATTTACAACATTGCACATATGAAACACATGCTTTTTTATTAGGCCAAGGTGCAAGTTTGACGTTTTATCTCTATAATTGAATTAAAAAAACTACAAAAAAAGTCAAACGATCAAACCTAAGTCAGAAATTCGTATTACTATTAAAATGGTCAAGAATTTGGATTTTGTTTCAAAGAACTTGTTTTATTACATTGTAAATTGTAATACTAAATTAAAACCGGCCAAGTGCGTGTCGGGCCACGCGCATTGCAGGGTTCCAAAGTAGCCCATTACATTATCACAATATAGAATGATTCTGTTGTTTTTATTCTAAAAATATTGTAACATGGCAAAGATATTGGAGTAATGTAGTTAATGGTTCTAATAACAAACAGCAACTTCATTTTGGTCACTTTAAAAAGTTTATTCTAAGAATTTTGTTTTGGTACAAAATTATTCAACACCCAATGGCTTTTAGAGTGGGGGAAAAAATTGCAGATTAAATAAACAAATATAAAATAAATTTAAAAAAATATGCTTGTATACATATAATATTTCGTAAATAGAGCATTACATCGAAAAATAGTATTGAGTAGAAACCCACAAGTCATTTTAACAGACCAACTCAATGATATCCGATGAAATGGGGAATGAAATGAAATGGGATGAAAAGAATCATACCTACTTCACATTAGGCAACTAATATATAATCTGTGATGAGTGGGAGCTACCTTAAAAAAATATTTTAAATAATAGAGAATTAGTATACATACACACCCCAACAAAATTACAGCTTTACAAAACAACAACCAAGTGCGAGTCGGACTCGCGCGCAAAGGGTTCCGTACCATTAACTTATTAGACAATATAGGCAAAAAAGTATATATTTTTATTTTATTTATAATTTCAAAAGTATTCATCACAGGATACCCGAAACAATTTTAAATAAGAGTTTCCGCGTCTGTTTTTTTATGTTAGTGATTTGAAGCTTATAGGTCCAAGACTTTAGAAATTACAGGGGGGGAGACACCGTGTAAACTACTATGGCGGGCTAGGTATATCTTGCAAATGGTAAAGCTGATAAAAAAGTGTTGTATGAAAACCCAACGTCCTTTTCAACGATACCCCACACAAGGGGGTGCACTCAAAAAAATAATAATTCACCCCCCCCCCCTTGACATGTATGGGGAGGTACCCTTAAAAAGGGGTGATTAAATTTTTTTGTATTTTTAAAAATGAGATCTATATGGGAAGTATCCTTGAACCAAGTTACATGCAAATCAGTCTATAAACATTGAAGATTTTCTGCTGTGACAGACTAGAACGGACGGACTGAACGATCTTATAAGGGTTCCTTGTCGGACTATGGAACCCTAAAAATGGGTAAAAGAAAGCTAGGAAATAGAGAAAGAGAAGCCTTTCTCTAGCCAGATTGCCTATGTTTTGTCTTAAAGAACTAGTAGAGCACAAAAAATAAAACCTACCCACAAAAAATAATACCTACATGTTCTGGCCCCATTCGGCAATGTTATTGTTATTTATTATTGACATTCATAATTGGCATTTTCTGTCGTAAATTAAATAAATGGTTTTTGACTTTTATCAGCCTATTAGCAGACAGTTACAATTAGCATAATTTTATTTAAATATGTGAATTTTAATGAAGCTATTTTATATACTTTTTTATTGAATTCGATGTAAACATGAAATGTATGGGTGTAAATTTGCCTGAATAAAAATGATTTTATTTTATTTATAAAAAGTCTGAAGTGGAGGTGGGCCGGACTCCATTGTGATATCATAGAGGCTTCAAGAGAAGCAGAGATAAGTAAGACAATTCAGACAATTGGGGGATAAGATAGTTGAGACAGCCGGCAGAACCTGGACTAGATTGAGACACAACAAAAAAGGGTGGACAAAATTGGGGGAGGCCATCGCCCTAAGGCACACAGTTGCAATGAATCAAACTTTATTTATTTACACTGTTGCTTGATTGATTGTAATATTTATCATCTGAACTGAATAATGTCCATAAAAATGATAACATAAAATCTTTTTAGGGGAAAAAGAACAGATAAAACATTGCTGAAGTGCTCTTGTAAGTCAAAACTAGGTACCTAGTAAAAAAATTACACTATGGCCTATAGTCTTACAGTCTTACCGAATTATGAGAGTGAAGGAACAGAAAGTGCACCTGTGTATTGTGCACACACTTGTGCACTATATCTCCCATACAGTTGGCTAATCTCTGTAGAGATAGGCCACTGTAGCCGAAATTCAGCTTTATTATTATGGACATTATTATTATTATTGCCTCCTAATAATAATAATGTCCATAATGTCGTAGTCCTACAGACAAAGCAACATTTTGGTCCAAGCAGATGAAATATGTAAATATTATAATATTTAAATGATATGAGTTTATGAAATTAAGTGTGTTTTAGATATAATATTTCTTTGTGAAGTGACTAACAAACTACCAAAATGATGATCAAATATAAACATTTAATTTTATTTTTATGTATTTGGTAGCAAGGTCAAGGGCTTCTGACAGCCTATGAATAGGCTTATTATTGCTTTTCAATGTTGAAAAACATGGTGCCTTAGATAAGGTAAATGACCTTATACAATAGACAGATCATCAAACCCATCAGTTGATCAGTCCCAGAGAAAAATTATAATACATTACTATTTCAGTTTTGTCATAATGGTTTCCATAATTTGTCTAAAATACCAACTCTAAGGAGAGCATGCCTTCTGATAGGTACACGCTCACTCACTGACACTTATAGAGTGTGAATTAAATCTCCGTCTGGATCTTTGGCACTTATTCATCAGTCTGACAGGACTATAAATTCAATCAGAACTTTACTAAAACGAAAAGTTCTAGTAAGAATCTTGTTAAATTGTAGAATTCATATTAATTTCAAACAAATTGTGTCAGTTAAAGCAATAATTTTTTACTATATACTTGAAAAGTAAACTTAGTTGAAGTTTAATGCTTACTACTCTTACTAAAAACATACATACATTAGGTAAAAAAATGCTTCATATCATTGTAAATAAATAAAAATCTTTCAATTTAGTTGCATGTTTTGGTTACAGAGCTTGGCACACTTCATAAAGTTTTGACACAAGTTACAACTTACAATAATATCAGTCTACTCTTGCTTTTACAACAAACTAAGTTACTTATCAGCCATCAGATCTTTGTCTCTTCACTAATAAAATTAACAAGCAAATAAATTCAAAAATGGGTTACCAAACCTTGTAGTTAGATTTTACAAACTCACAAAGGTGTAAGGTATGGTCTCCAGCCCTGGACAATCACCAAATTACTAATAATAGAAAAAAAACTTACCTTATTTTAGTGTAAACAATTCCACTACTGCATGTAAATAACTTACTCTTCAATGACTTCCAACTGAACTTCTATTGTTCTTACATCATTCTGTTGTTTTTACGTGTACCCAAATCATTGATTATTGCTTACTAATGATTTAGTTCACAAATATTCCTATGTAAGCTTGGAGGGCCTCACAATCTCCTTTTGACTTTTGACACTAGATGTTTCTTTGTGTGCAGCAGTCTCAGCTGATCCTTTGTTTCAATAATGAAGTTTCAATCCATCCAACACTTGAACACTTCACAAAACACTGAAACACTGCTCTAAACACTTCCAACACTTCAGGAGACACTCACAGATGGAACAAAGGAACATAACACATTGGCAGGTTAACTGACTTGCTCATGGCTGTGGAGCTTCAAGGGAGGCTAGACGTAGCAGATATTGGTGTGTAATGAAATAAGGGAGGTCAGTAGGCGAGGCCAGAGCCCCGAAGGCCGGGAGCGGGTGCAGGCGCAGCCACTGACCTGCCATCGCGAGCGCTCAGCTGACGCGGCGGCGGCGGCCGCAGCGGACGAGTGTGCGACACGGACGCTGGCGCCGGCTAGCGCTCCGCAGCGGGCCAGCAGCGCTCCCGCTGCCCCAGCCGACGACGAGAGGTCGCAGACAAAAAAATCGATAGGTCGTCAACCTCCGCCGGCGGTCGGTCGCAGCCGGTCCCGGGCGGGCTGTCGCGCCGCCGCCCGCTCTCCGGAGGCTTGGCCCACGCGAGGACTACTCGGAGGCCTCACTCTCTACCATATAGCGGAGTCCGCTTCGCCATTTTGAAACGGGAACAATGAGATATTTACTTTTGAACGTTAGGACTGCACGGGACGACTTTCGAAACGTCGCACGGCCACGGGGCAAAACGAGGCGCTTCTCGGACGCTCTCAAGACATTAATAAATACGTACTCTGACTAGTTCTTCCCTCGTCTCCGCTGCCGTTATCCGACATCTCAATCCACACCGAATTCTAACAGGCGATCCGCCGATCTTTTTGGAGACTCTCGTCAACTCAAATTGTCTCTGGTAATCAAAGCCATCAAACTTAGGTTTTTTATAGTGGGCGCACTAATCAAACGAAATTTTTGAATATTTTGATCAAACGATTCACATTGAAACTGAAATGTGCACAATTAATAAGATTAATTTAAAAATTACTTTGGGTCGGTATATTTTTGTACACTTTAAACGTAACTGTATGAATGAAAAAAAGAACTAAAAGAGTTTTCGGTAAATTTTGGCAACCATAAATGACTCTTTAACTTTTTTAGGTACTCTATTTTGGTTTTGACATCCTTTGTCAGACGCGGTACTATGATATCTCACAATAAACTAGAACAAGCGGTATTATTAGGCTGGTGGCTTTTTGAAGTTTATCATGAAAAGGTGACACATATTGCTCTTTAATCGGAAGTTAAATGCACAGCAAAGGCTTTTGTTATGTTTTTAAGTGCATATTCGGAGAGTCTGAGACAGCACTGTAAATATTTATAATAACGTTATCAATAAAACGTTATTTCATCGGTATTTTTATAATGTCCTCTACTTGTCTATGGCATGATGGCAGCCACTGACATGTAATTTATTACCACTAGACAGGCTGTCTCATACAAATGACAGCTAATTTTGTGTGCTATTTCAAAGGCCATCTGCTAGTGTCTCTGCGGAATACGAGCACTAAATTTGACGTATACAAGGGGATTACAGCTTGGCAAAAAAAGATTATGGAAAAAAAGAGGGTGGTTTTATAGCTCATATGGCCACCCCATATAGTCCGACGAGAAAAGTTTTGATACTTTACCATTTTTTTTCATGAAACAAATATTTGACATTTAATAAACTACCAACTTTTAATTCATTTTGAATGAGACAAGGAATAATAAAGGAAATATTATTGTGACTCTAAATACAACTGATTTAAAAGCTCTGCATGGTAGTTTAAGCGTGTCATCTATTGTGTAGATAATAAATGGCAAAGAATCAGATTGGTGCCAAAAAAGCTCGATGAAATAATATATTTAAATAAAAATATGGGAATCTTACGTAATATGAGAATATGGGCATTCGATCGTATTGCCGCGACTGTGCGCAAAGGTCCGGCAGCGAACGAATGATTAATCGTCGCGACGAATGACGATTCATTCGTTAGTAGTTAATAATATGGCCGCTCCGGTATTACTCGCCGCGTCATCGTAGGACAATTGAATGACTGCGGTTGCTTATCGAACACATTCGATTACAGAGACCATTCAAATATTGCGATTAATTTAGTAATAATGGGCGATTGCCCCTCGCTACCCCCCTCTCGTGCTCTTTTATAATTTTCAATACATACCTATAAGAATTGCTCCACATTTAAGCAGTATGTAGTCTGGGATACTTGTTCCGCGACCACCTCAAAGAATGTTATTGTCACTTACCTATGTTAAAAGTCTTGCAGCAAAGGAAAAAAATATTCGTAAAAGATCAAACAGATCCAGTATGCGATAGTCAGAATAATTTAATAGGTTCATTTTGACAGTTGACATAGAGGGTCGGGTGTTTACGAATCAGTAGAAAGAATAAACGATTCCGAAATCAAATCGATTTATAATTGATCCAAAACATTGTTATTTATTACAAAATATTTTTCGTTTTAGTGACTATTTATTTCATGAGTATGTTTTCGAAGTTCTATAAACTACAAATAAAATTAAGTATTCAAACTCAAAATTGCGTAAATGTTATTTATTCAATACCAACCGATGGATCGATTAATCTGTTCCTCCGCAACTAATGTGTTTTCTATGAAATCTCCCGCATAGACTGCTACGTTCTGTGATAAAATAAAAATATAATAAATAAATCATTTATTAATTTCATAATTGCAGAAATAACATTAATGCTTAATGTAACACAGGTGCATTCTCTTCTACCTGAACTAGGTTAATTAAACCTGTATCTCAGGCTAAAATGAGCTTACACAAAATTGCTTAGCCTAATATAATTTAACAATAAATTGAAATAATAAATTAAAAGGTTAGATAACTAAAAATAACTAAGAAGGTAATTATTAATGTCTAAATCAGCATTCGGTCACACACGAATTCGTTATTAGCGTCATCAGCATAATATTAACTAGGGCAAAATGAATGCTGTTGCTACAATATTATTATTTTTTAGTTGAGTGGCTCAACACTTTGCCACGTCAGTAATATTAAGGGTTAGTAGGTCTAGGTGCAATGTTATTTATAAATATCTTACATCATATTACTTCTTAAAATACAAATTATTACTACGATACTGGAAATACTTATTACAACACTAATCACTTAAAAAAAAAGAAATTACAATAAATTAGCTATTTTATGTGCCTTCATAGTCCACAGAGTCGATGTACCTAGCTTCGGCCGCTTTTTTGGCTGGACTGTGGCTGGAGTCGACATCTCCCGTCTTGTGCGCGTTTGGCTTATTAAAGCGCAAGCATGTGGCACATTTTGATGGCTCGGTCTTCTTCGTGCAGTCCTTCAGAGCGTGACCCACTTCGCCGCAGTGCCCGCACGTGCTGGTCTCCTCCCGACAGGTCTTGGCTGCATGACCGTACTGTTGGCGCTTGTAGCACCTCGTGACCAAAGTAAAGGGCACCTCTTTTACAGGGCACGAAGACCAGTTCACAAATACTCTCTCATTAGATACAAGGGCTTTGCGTATTTGTGCGGGGACTTGTATGACGTAGTTGCAGGTTGCAGCATCCTTCTTTCCCGATTTATGACTGAGCTTAACAGCGGATAAAAAGGACTCGAGTGTAATGTCTTGAAGCTTGTCAGCTAGGTTCTGTTGGTATAGACAATTAAAAACTACTGTCTCCTGCAAGGAAGTAGGCACACCGATGACTATTATTCTGGGCTGGCGTTTATGTGGCTCATCTACAGTGAGCCCTGAGGTCGTCAATTGCGGCAACTGCTTCAATTTCTCTACATCGTCCTTGGTGTCTGTGCTAATTATCACGCCGCCGTTTTTCGTCTTGCGCAACCCTCTTACATGCAGCTTCATTTGCTCTGGCCGTATGATGTTTTGGACAAGGCTTTTGGTGTCCTCACTGGACTTCATTATATCGGTCGGATAAATTGCGACGGACCTGATATTACTCGGCTGAACTAAACTATTGGTGGTTTTCTTGACCATGTCGGCGAAGGAAATTGTTCCCGGGGCAAGTTTTGAGCATTCTTCAACGCTCTGTTTGAGGTCTTGGATTCGCTGCGAGAGGTCGTGATTTTCTTTGAGGGCTTGCATGTTAATATGGCTTGGATCGTTTTTCGTTTTACTGACTGATATTGCACGGCTAGTTGAGATGTTCCATGACTTACTTTTCTGCACAGGTTATGTATCCTGACTTTCTGGTCCGAGTTCAATTTTCCTTCTGCTGTGATACTGCAAACTTCATTCAGGCACTGCTCGATGCTAATCATCCAGTTCTGGATCTCCGACGAAGGAACAACTCCGAGCTGGTCGTCCTCTTGCTGGGCGGGCGGCGGGTGCGTGGGCGTGGGCGGTGGGCTGCGGTGCGTTAGCGCACTTTTGTTGAAGGGACTCTCAGACATTTTGTTAAGGAATCACTCTGCACATCATTACAAAGTACAATATAAGTGTCACAGATACGACGTGCGTAATGTAGAACTGGGTCAAAAAATTTTGCAACTTATTGTTAATTTATAAAATTAATACTCAAGTCAACACGTCTGATCGCATTGTCGGCTAAATACGAATTTCAACTCTGAAATATCTAGTGTTAGTGATAACTCTGAGCTGTCAAATTGAATCTATTAGATTACTTAGACTAGACAAGATAAAGTCATATTTATGATAGCCTAGTCTTTCTTTTCGAGTTTGTTCGTAGTTTAGTGTTAGTGTCATTGATTTAGGATACTACTACTATACTACTACGCTACGCCATACAAAATCAAAGCCCAAACATGGCACATGTTATAATTCACCTTATGAAGCTTCAACTGGCTAAGTTCATACATTGCCGCCTAAGCTTCAGCTATTTAAGTTGTCATGTGTAATTACGCAGCAATGGATGACGAACATGTCAAGTATCAATTATTGAAGATTCATAAGCCAATAATACGAACAAAGAAGTAATGGAGTATATTGTTTGTTCATGTTTTGTATGACATAAAGTAACTGATGAAAGTCATGATTTATATTTTATTTACTTCTCCATCACACAGTATACGAGTATTTTTTTAGTGGAGACACTTTCATAATAATCATATTTTCTACATTTCTACTACACAGGTCCAAACTTGTCATACTACAACCAATAAAATAATATGTTGACAACACTCCAATTCTGGGTAGGCAAAGGATCAAGTCTACACAGCAACGTCTTCAGTATTTTCGACCAAGTGCAATTTTTATGTGATAAAAATACCGAGAACTATTCGTTTTCGGAAAAGAAAAAGTGGTTTAACATGTGTTGTAGTATTATTCTATTAGAAAGTCTATGTGATCATCACGGTTTCTTTAAACTAATTACTGATATAGTTGTCATCACGAATTTTTGGTACGTCATATAGTGCGAATAGTGAAAATTGGTTACTGGTAGCTACGGAGAATATTTTAATAACGATTTTGAAAAACGATTATAATAAATAGTTGTATTGAGTTTTATATTCTTTATTTCAACTCTACTTGGATATTACAACAAAAATAGTTCGTAGAGTTGTCCAAGATTTTCTATACACTATATAAAATTATGATAACATTATAAATAATATCATTGAGAGAAACATTGGATTAATGTTTCTTTTATCCGTTAGAAGTTTTGCAAAAAAAAATTGTGTTTTGGTCCAAAATTCAAGGCCAATATTACAAAGAGTTACTGAATTTAATAAGTACTCAATTTGCGAGTGTTCTGTCATGTTATTTTATCGTAGAATCTGATATCATTAAGCAGCAGGCTTAAAAAAATACAGGAATGTAAACATATAAAAATATGTTTTATTGTTCAGTTGCCAATCTACGCTGGTATGATTATACTGAGTGTTGTCATATTAAGTGGATTCGAAGCGACCTTAATTCAGGTCCCATATATATTACTGGTCAGGCTATACTATAGTACACACCAACAACATGTTCCACAGATTTATAAGAAGGCTACTGCCACAGGCATTAATTTAGTTAATTAATGAGTGTAATAGAATTATTGCGATTACAAAATCGGATTACTAAATTATTCTATTAAAAATGTACCTTATGCTTTGAACATTACGTTATAAAATCCTGAACCGTTATTTGAAACTTTTCGTTTGAGAGAGGCCCTCACTGTTTTCTGCTCATCTTGCCTACCTTTTCTACCCCAATATTGCCATCTCGCTCGCACATCTCCCCACTTCCCCGACCAGGCAGCTGCTTCGGGCTGTGAGCCCGATCTTTGCCACATTGGCGTCCTGTTTTCTGCAGCGGACGGGTGAGTACTTCATCAAGTACCACATACCTACCTATACATTATTATAGGTCTATAGCTGACCTACTTTTTACATTCCCGTACTAACATAATTAATTTCTATTTGTGATACGGCACTTGTGCAACGTATTTACTTAAATCTAAACGGAGTTACTGTTCGTTAATGTTTTGTACATACTTAATTATTTTTGTAAGAAATAATATCATTACGTTGTTGGTTTAAATCTACCCACTCTTTATTTCTAACGTGTTAATGTGTATTGATCTAGGTATTTTAGTGACAAGTAAGTTATCTAAAGTAAAATATGGACAGCGAAGATCCGCGTAGCGGTAATCTCAATAGAAATGTAGCTTCTATGTCGGGAGTTGTGCATACTAATGGCAATTGCGGGTCTCAAGAAAAAGATATGCGTCGCAAAAAGGCGCCGTAGTCCCTCTAGTACTAGTTCGTCAAGCTGTTCAAGTAGTACTTCCTCCTCATCTTCGAGTTCCGACTCTCGTCAGAATAGTAAATCGCATAGTCATAAAAAAGGGGGCGGCAAACGGAAGCGACAACGGGAGCGTTGCCGTTTCTACAAGTTGTCTCGTGAAGTAGAGGAACTTCGTAAGTAGGTTACCTTTCGCAATGAATGATTCCTACCCTCACTCAAATTTAAATATTTTGAACTCTGAAGAAATCATAGATGATAAAATTAGTGGTGATTTATTCAAAAATTCAGACGACGATCGTTCTAAAAAATCCGATGCACCACCAGAGTCCCTTGTTTTTGGAATCGAAACTAAATTAAAGGAACCTCCTGTTCCGAAAACTCCCCAAAATTATTTAATGACTTTAAATAATATTCAACATTTTGAGAGAAATAATTGGTGCGAAACTTTTTCCCATAACAACCAATCCTCCCAGGGTTGTGGCCAACCTTGTCGCTCGCAGGGATAATGGAACAATAATGCGGCCTACTACCATGTGCCTTCTTGTCACAACTACAGAGGATCCTCTCGACCAAGAGGAGGTCGCCAAGGTCGTCAATGTCATGGAAAATCAAAGGAATTTAACAACAAAGGCAATCAGACGCGAACAAGGTCGTCTTCGGAAGGCAATCCAAGAGGAGGAAAACGTAAGTTTTGACACAGTATTCAAGGCGGGCCGGTTACGTCATTTTTCCCGACGTTGGCGTCAACTGGGAGCCCAAAAGTTTATACTTAAAACAATTCAAGGATATCGCATTCCGTTTTAAAAGAGACCACCTCTACGGTTTCCAAGTCAATTCAGCAACCAGCTCCAAACGACTGTATCAGACAGTAAGACAGTGGTTATAAATCAAATGCTCGAACAAGAAATTTTGGAAGTAGCCAAGCTCACTCCAAGCTTCATATCAAGCATGTTTATCGTACCAAAAAGCGACGGGTCTCTTCGAACCATATTCAATCTATCTGCTCTAAACGATTACGTGATCACAGAACGGTTCCGACTCAAAAATGTTTATCGAGTTCCTGAGTCCCTACAGCCCAAAGATTGGATGTGCAAAATCGACTTGTCCCAAGCATACTTTCATTTGCCAATCCAACCATCTCAAAGACGCTTCCTGCGGCTTGTCTACAAGGGAGAGTTGTTACAAATGACTTGCCTTCGGACTCAGCACAGCACCCAAAGTTTTTGCTTTACTGACCAACTGGGTTGCCCAAATTTGACAGGGAAATGGAATCCGTATAATAGTTTATTTAGATGACTTTCTCCTGCCCATCAGAGTCGTCAGGTCTTAGAAACCCAAGTTCAGTCAGTCCTCCACACCCTGCAGTTTCCTGGCTGGCAAATAAACTTCGAGAAATCAATAACAGACCCCCAACAGAGGCTTATTTTCCTCGGAGTCCAATGGGATACCTGAAAAAAACGAGAAGTCTTTGCCAATCGAAAAACGTCACGCCTTGTCCCATAAAATAGAAACCCTCCTAAAGTACAGATGGGTAAATCTAACAGAATTACAGAGTCTGATCGGCCTTCTAAATTTCTCAAGCTTTATGGTGCCCAGGGGCAGACTTCACTATCGGTCTCTTCTGGACCTTCTCAACTCAATGTCCAAAACGCCAGTAGCCAAACGAGCCCTATCGGCGAACATCTCCCAAGACTTACAGTGGTGGCTAGACAACCTCCAACTCCCGTCTCGGATTCATCTGCCATCTCCGTTGCATTTCCTCGCAACAGACTCGTCGAGCCTAGCTTGGGGGGCACAGTTGGACAGTCTGGCATTCTCAGGACAGTGGTCCGAACAAGAACAATTTCTGCACAGCAACCAGAAAGAGCTCTTAGCCTTGTTGAAAGTTTTACTAGTTCGACATCCGATGCTGAAGCAATCATGTGTTCTGTGGCAATGCGACAACAGGACAGCAGTCGCGTACATCCGAAAAGAAGGTGAAACAAAGTCAGTCGCCCTGATGAAAATAACTTCCCAAATTTTTTTCATGTTAGACCTGCACCAAATTCGCATAATCACTCACCACATTCCAGGCAAATACAACGGCCATGCACATCATCTATCTCGTTACCGATCTCCAACAGAGTGGCACCTTTTACCTGCTTGCACGGAAAAGATTTAAAAAAAAATCGGGTCATAAGTGGCATTTTGTGTCCTAGATTTAATAAAGAATTTTTGACTTTGACTTCCGATAATAGACATATTTGCCTCGAAAAATGCCCAAGTCGTTGCCAATTATGACTCCTTGGAACAAAACGACCATCAGGCAATGTTTCACGATGCGTTTTCGCATCATTGGAACTATTACCTGGCGTGAATATTTCTTCCACCTTATTTGATTTCCAAAGTGCTAGCACACCTCAAAACCGCACAAGGAACATTTTTGATACTAGTCCCCCGCTGGGAACGCGTCTTTTGGAGAGCGGATCTCAAATCTGAAGCACTAGCCGCTCCATGCACAATACAGAACCTAGATCATCACTTGATAGACACATCGACGGACCTTCCTCCACACAGAGTACAAGAGATGTCGCTAGACTTTGTCGCGTTCCTCTATAGTTCTGCAGCCAATTATCACTTTCTTGTCCTTGACCTTTCGGACCTTCTTATAAAAATATAAAGTTGACGAAACCAATATCTTTTCAGTATCTAGACATACAGCAGTCCTAAAATAGAATAGAATAGAATATAATTTATTTGCTTACTCCTGCTATATTCAGGTCCTAGGGTTCATGACCTTACATTGCTCGTTGTAGACGATTAACATTTCGTGGAAAGAGACGATCACATCATCCTTTGGCCGAACTTCGGTTCTAAAACTGATAATTCTGATTTCAGGCAATCGGTCTGGAAATTTAAATCGAATAACATGAAAAACCTCGATCCCGTTTTTTGGCTAAAATGTTGTGCAAACCTTTTGAATAACAGACGTATTTCTGCTCAGTGCATCAATGTATTTATGAATTTGAGAGAATAACCCAAAGCTGCGAGTCGCACCATGATTTCATCCCCAGGGAATATGCGCTCAGCAGTAGCATCGAAAAATTGGGCAGACAATTTGCCTATTGATGAGATTTTGTCTAGAGGCAATTGGAGATCTGGAGATACTTTTAGGAAGTTTCATAGACGAGAAATCAGACCAGGCCCAATACCTAAAAATGTTAATGTAAGAAATTTTTTGATCCATTTAACTAAATTGTAAATTGTTGCAATGACCTTAGGAAGCAGTTATGTTATTATTACGAAAGTATATTTTTGTTCAATTAAATTGTGTATTTAACAGTTACGAAATAAATAATTATTTCGTCGCACTTCTCTCATTTTATTGTACTGATTGATTTCTTCAAATCATCATGTTTTTTATTACGCTCAGTGTATATTATCTGAGGCTCCGCTATACCTAAGCGTTAGGTAGGTATTTGGTGTCACATTGGCATCCATTTAATTTCCTTTCTTCCACCAGGCGATAACAAACACGTATCAAACGAAAAGTTTCAAGTAACGGTCTAGGATTTAATATCAGCGTTTTACCTGAAATAAAACGCTTATTAAACACTTTTTTTAGTATTTTCTTTAGCTACAGTTATTTATTTTAATTTGATGTTATGAAAATACTTTGATTTACTGCTAAGGTAGCTAGTAGGTTTTCTACTAAACAGTTGTCTAACTTAATTTAAAAATGAGGTAAATAAGGTAACCTAGTTAAGTACAGTCGGAAGTACGTCAAGGCATACATTTGAACTACAAAAACAATTTTATCATGTAGGGAATAGAAGCAGTATCAAGGTCAACACGTGTAGACTCACGTCACACTACCCCACTTTGACTTTAAGTTGTAAACCCACTTTGACTTTAAGCTAAAATAAAAGCTGTTTTATAGCTCACATATAACCTGAGGTACTGCTGACTGTACTAAAACTAAAAACGTTTCTTTAGTCTAGGTACTCGTTATACCTAACTACTACAATGGATTTTACCGATGGCTAAGATATTTGACAGTTGAACACAAAGCAAGTGAAATAAAACATAAAAATATAATAGGTACATAGGCTGGGTGCCCCGAATACTAGCCTAATTGCAGCCTTTTTGCATCTACATCCCTTTACGTGTAGTGTAATACCTACATATCAGATTCAGAAAAAATATACGAACACACAACACTATATGGTTTATTGCGATAAATTTTGTTCATTTTCTTTACAAACATAATTTTTTGGAAACCTAAAAAAAATTATTTTGTTTAACAAAAAAAATTACTGGCAACTCCATCCTTAAAATTGACTTTGTTCTGATGACGTCACGTATTTTGGTTCATTTTTGCTTTGGGTGTGAAAGTGATAGAAGATTGGCAATGTTTTACGAAAATTAATTAGAAAATATAATATTAAAGACAGGTTTCAAGTATTATTTCGGTTTCAAACCTTATCAATAATATTTACCTACCAATGAAAAGCCATTCCATATTTTTTACGATTCATTGAGTGACTTTTGCAATTTTTGACGACACACTTCGACGTGTTCATTGTTTGACGGACCACGCGTCATTAGATACCTATTTAACCGGTCTAAAATGACGATCCAACCGATTAGAGCATGCACCATAGCTGTCAGTGTGAGGAGATATCCCTGTATATAATAAATCAATGGTTAGTGTAGTTGTGTAAGTATAAGAACAAGTACACTGAAGAAAATAATGAAAAATTACTGAAGACGTGGCTGTATGGACTTGATCCTTTGCCTACCCAGAATGGTCGAATTGAACAAAAAATATCTGTCTCTCCGTTTGTTCGGCAGAGCAGAGAGAGAGAGAACTTCAAGAAACATTGGAATCTAGCATGTTGACCAACAAAGTTATTCTGATAACCCTTCAAATTCCTTTCCCAACGTCAATGATATCCCTACTACATACAAACAGACTTGATGTATATAAATGTATAGTTTCCTATTTGATGACCAATAATATAAAAATATGATATGTATAAACATGTATGTAAATACTATTTAAGATTTATTTATTTTATTAATATCTTCTCCTTTCCTGATCCTTTTTCTTATCTCTCGTATTTTTCCGTTGTATATAATTTTATTCCTTTTCCAGTTTCCCCGTTTTTAACTCGACACTGGCAAGGCGAAACACGCAGATTGCCATGTAAAAAGAAAAACAAAGTTTTTTTTTTAAGACGAAAGAATAGCACCATTTCTCCATACAAACGTAGTCCCCTGTTTCCTCCCTGGATATAGACTTAGGTTGAAAACTTTTTTTGCTATAATATCTACATTTACTAGGGCTATGCTCCTATGTTTCGTTTTTTCCAATATTCGAATTAACACAGGAAATATGAGCCTTCAAACATTAAGAAAATTGCCAAATTTCAACCTCAAACTTTGGACACTCGTCAAAAAAAATCTACACAGCTTAACACAAAAACGAAAACATAGAACCATAGTCCCATCCATTTATTAATTATTTTTTTAAACAATATTATCATTGGTCAAGGTTTCGTCGAGAAAACAGGGGACTACGAAGTGCTGTTTTGGTCAGTTTTATGAAGCGAATTTTGGTCCGAGCTGCATTTGTCCCTTTCTTGCTTTAAGAGGAGTGGTTTGGGGGGTGGGGAATGTCGTAACAAATACGTACACGTATAGTGATGCTTCATAGTCGACAATTATATCGATACGCTATTGTTGGCCTAATCGACATCGATGTATTACGTTTTTATTGTCTTGATAATTAGTCTTAATATTTTATATCATTAGCTTTCTTCACTTTAACTTTTAAAAGTCTACTACTCCTCAGTGGTGTTTCTATGGAAGAAAAAAGCTGGTAGATGTTCCGTTGCTGACTCCTAGAATTACTGTGCACATACATGTAAGCACTTACTCAGGACGTAACGTAAGTAGATTCATTTCAATTCGATAGATTTCTGACGTCGGTGGAAGCTAATGGAATTTACTAGCAGTTGCCCACGACTTCGTCCGCGCACATGTCGAATTTACCATACAAACTTCCACTCCCATTTTCACTCCCTTAGGGGATGAATTTCCAAAAAAACCTTTCTTAGTGCACCCCTAGACCTCTTATGGAACCTTTGATTTGGAGTCTCTAGACCCAGCAGTTTGGGCTGTGGGTTTATATGTCAGTTAGCCATTAAGTCATTTTATTATTTTAGTAAGTTTTCATTTTTATATACATATTTCGAAGATAAGGTGAGTGAGGGCTTGTTGTAATATCCACTAAGACGTGTAATAAATTACATTATATATTGTATAACCATACAATGTAATTTATTACACGGCTTATAAACCATAAGCACACTGTAGACAATCTGCAGATGCAGATCACTAAATCTCATAAGAAAAATACCTACTTTTACTTTCTACAGGAGAAACACACACATGCCAGGTAGGTACTTAAACCAATTAAACATATTGTCACATAATATTGTTTTTATTAGTATAATATACAATTATCTTCAAAACTAGGGTTAGTAACAAAGAAAGAAAAACAATTTTATTGTTACAATTATGAATGTCGTTACACGAACACATTAAGACTGTAACAACATTCTGGTTAGATTGAGCTTGTCTTCTTGCGAATGATTGAGTAAAGATCATCAGTCCTATGCTTTGCAAACATCGCGGATGCGCTACTGTGACTAAGAAGTTCAAGCAGAGCCCTGAACCCGTTGCTATAGGTGGCTACACACGCAGCATTATCCTGCACCTGATATGAAATTGTCCGAAGGTATTGTATCCACTTTTGTCGGTGCTCTTCGCCCAAGATCCATCTCCGACCACTGTTATAAAAGGAATTTCGTCGTTAAACCAACATAAAGAATAATTAGCCTCTTCTCTTGCTGCGATCGTTTCGTGTAAAGCACATGATGTTTGTGCAGGTTGACCATTTGTATCGGGCATATGAAACAAAAGTATTCATGAATCCTGCATTTTATACAAAAACGATGTTCTTCCGTTTAGCGATCATAAATAAACGACATTTACTTCATTTTCTTTAAAAGATAGTGAATTTCAACTTTGTACTTCTTCTTCTTTTCTTTTATGGCGAGTGAACATAGGTCTACCAGGTCGGGTATACAGTTCCGCCAAGGTCACGTGTGAAACATTGACACGTCAAGGGATTTTACAAAAAGTTTTGAATGTTTATATTAAACTAAGACTGACAATTTAAGCAAAATTAACCGCCTAAAATAAAAAAGACAACACAATTAAGTAAACACAACACAGTTAAAAGCTAAAATACAACATGCAGTTGGAGAAGGAATGAGGTAAGGAAAGGTGGAAGAAAGGGTATGGTGACAAACAAAGATGAAGTAGGTTCATTTTTTTTTGTCACAGGGAGAGAACTGCTCTACATTATGTTATGATAGATTATTTATAGGTTAATATTTTTGGATGTTATAAAATTAGAAGGGATTTTAGAAGCGAGGGAGTTAAATTCTGTAAAACACATTTAATATAAGTTGGAAAAGGGAAGCTTTTAGGAAGGTAGTCATAGAAAGAAGCACCAGTAACAGGACAATTGAAGAAAATGTGATTAGTCGATCCTTCGTCCAAGCCACACTCAGAGATAGAATTATCCCTAATTCGAAGCTTCGCTAAGTGTACACGAGTACACGAATGGCCGATTCGAAGCCTGCAAATAATTGAAACAGCTTTTTTGGGAATATTAGTGTGATGGAAGAACCATGGTCTCGGAGGAATTGTCTGCTGTATATCGGCATAGTACTTTCCAACAGATCTTTTCGTGTTGTTCCAATGAGTGTTCCACGATTCATATAAGTGCATTCGGGGTAACGTTGAGGCATCATGAGAATATAATTTATAATGGTCTAACGAGCCGGATGAGACAGCAAACTTAGCGAAGGAGTCAACAGTTTCATTTCCAGGGATTCCCCTGTGACTGGGGATCCAGGTCAATACAATATTAATACCCATTGTTTTACATTCAAAAAGAGCTACTCTGATCTTAAGGATGGTAGGGAACTTAGTTTTAGATTTGAAAGGGTTGGCCAAAATTGCTTGAAGACAGCTTAGAGAATCTGTGAAGATTATGGATTTGTTTAAAGAATGGGATCTTACATATAGGATCGCTTCTAACATGGCGATAGATTCACCCATAAAGACTGTAGAGACTGGAGGGCATTTAAAATTTAAGGCTATTTTGTACGCTGGAAGCCACACAGCAGCTCCTACACAACCAGCATCTGAGAATTTGGACGCATACGTGAAAATAGGTGACTATCCTTGCCAATGTTCAGACATAATTGACCGATCTTTTCATCATCTCTGTCATTCTCATCATCTCTGTCATCTCGGAGACACGAATAGCCCGTCACACGAAAACGTGATTCAGGGATGTTCAGGGACCAACCATGACTCCGAGATGGAGCACAATTAGATAGTCTTGTTGAAAGGTGTTGTCAATGTCATTGTTTGTTGTCAATCAATCTTCATAAGTAAAATGTTCCGTACCACGTAAGAACAACATTAAAAAAAAAAATGATTCTTCAATTTCATAAACAATTAGCTTTTGCCAAATCATTCTTGTTGTTAGACTGTCGTGTCGTGTCTTAATAGTATGTTTGTAGAGATATAAAAAAATATATAAATTATAATTGTTGTAAAATATTTATTTAGTAACCTAATCGTAGTATGAGTGAACCGGAAAATGTCATCTGTCACCTCGCCTTTGTATTTCTAGGTATATCTTTGATAAAGTATATTAAAGGATATAATCATGAAACAGACAGCCACGGCACATATTTACATTATTATTTTTCTTTTAATTTAATGATGTATCATGCTCGAGCTCCTATATAAATAGCAAGGTATTTATATCTTGCATAATGCCCTGCTATAAAAATATAATAACGTAAATATAGAAATCAAAACACGAATTTTATTCAATATTGACTCTACCATAACCTGTTTTAAGAAACTTTCCACTAAAAGGAATATTGTGTACACATAGACTTTATTTTGTTTTGCGTACTGTATCTTCGGTTATAGTTTATCAAAGAGTACATCATGTTTCTTGAAAATACTATATTTTAGCGAGTTTTGTGCGAGGTCCAGTGCGCACACACACTAACTTACGCTACTCACACAAGGATAGAGCAGTGCGGGGTGCGGGGGCGGCCGCCAGAGCATGCATCGAGACAGCAACATTTTATTCAAAAACCTATTTTTCAAATGTCACTTAGACCGCGTTTCCTCTTAAAGCTCGCTGACAACGCCTTGACTAGTAGTTATCTCCTGGAAAACTGCTCAAGTCCGAGTTGGGAAGATGCGGTACAGTGAAGCCTTAGTGGCACTAACCTCCATAATACAAGTACGCTGGACTAAACATTCTCTAACAAATGACAGATAATTTTTGTGCCGAATCAAGGCGCCCCCACCGAGTGTCTAGGGAACTAAAATAGAGTAACTTGCTTAGTTTTATGCCAACTCTCATTAGTTCCGTGGACCACCAAGTAATCACTACGTTAGACGTGGACGGTCACCACCAAACCACCACAGCCGTCAGCGCCAAAATGGCGATAATCAAATGGCTTCATTGGTAACATTTACGATCAAACGCCGACCGGTCGATCCGCGCATGTTTTAAGCTAAATTGCGGAGTGCACCAGGCCTGAGTTTACGCTAATAGTCCAATTCATTAAAACAATTTTGTGGATTACATTTTATTTATAACCTGACATTAGAACACTTTACAGCGTTGGTAGCTAAGGTAACTTATCTAAATAAGGTTTGTAAAGAATAAAACAACACTTTAATATTACAAATGACTATAATTTTGTCACAATTTTTCCATACAATGTTAATAACTTTTTACCTTACCACTATTTATAATACATTACTTAACCGTTATGTTGTATTTCATTATTTAAAATTCTTCCTGTTTAAGTTCTAATTACATTCCTTGGAGTCAGTTTCAGATGAGACATTAATTATTATTTAATTTAAATTAAAACTCACGAAAGTTCTCATACAAAGTTAAAAGTAATTTTGAAAAACGACCTCGAGTACTTTATGATACACTATGATGTAATTCGATTAGATCTTATTATACTAAAAATATTTTTTTTTGCTTAGTCCACTACGAGAAGTATCGTTAAAAACTGTACAAACATATCAACTTTAGTGTTATAGCTAGCGTAAATATAGTAAACGGACACGAATCGGTCTCGGCCGAGTGAGAACATGCGACATCGCTCAACAGTGACAATAATGTATAATCATTCATTAATTAATAATAGAGATTAAGGTATTTAATAAATTGTACTTTAAAACGCACGCGCGGGGACGCGGCGGGCGCGGGCGGCCGTCTTCACTGGGGCTCGAGTATGTACAAGCAAGCGGGTAGGGGCCCAAGTCACACGCCTGCGATATTATGTCACATGCGATATTTATCGAAAAAATATGGCGGATACCACAAAATATAGATAATCCGTATTCCCGAAGTGTGAAAATGATTGATATTTATCTCATTTTGTGATGCCCGCCATGTTTTTCCAATAAATATCGTATGCGACAGAACATCGAAGGCGTGAGAATTGGGCCCCAGGAGCGGTACGCCGGCTCCGGGGTAAACATTAGGATACACTATGAATGAGTTATGATATGAGAGTCCCGCCGCGCCCCGCTTAGAAACAAGCACCGTAATCCAAATGCGAGACTTGTGAGTTGTCCGCGGCGAACAACAAGCGAGTACAAATATAATAAACACTAATAATTAAGTATCAATAAAATTGAGCTAGGACCGAACTCCGTCGCCTGCGAGTCGATACAAGTATCACGATTCGGCACTCGTACATCGCGGACGCTAGACACGTTCGTGTTCGAATCGTTATAGATAAATACTTTATTACTAAACTATCGAAGAGATTACTTAACAATGATGTGAAACGTCGCTAAAACGATTGGCTCCGGATAGAGAGGCGAAGTTTTAGGCAACGCGGCGTTCGTAGTTTATTGCTTCGATTAGACTACATGTAACGTTATTGCTCGTAGTTCCTGCATCGGTGTTTGGCACGACAATACTGTGATATCGAACACTACGGAGTGAGCCGACGGAGGGAGGGGCAGAAGCGACACTAATTCACAACCAAGCGGCGCGCGGCGCCAGTACTGCCCCCCCGCACCCCGCGGTCGTCGCGGCGATGCGGGGGCGGGGGAGGCTTCTCGCTTCGGCTTCAGTGCGAGCTCGTGAGTCGTGCAACTATATCTCGACTAGTAAACCGAACCTCGATCTACAGGGTGTTACTGTGAACAGTCTTATCCTTTAAGGGGGTGAATATGGTCATCAATACCTACAACTTTTACTACGAAATCAACACTAAAATCGTGATAAGTTTGCTCTCCATACATTGTCGCCAAGGTAGCAAAATTATCTGTATGGAGCATCAGTATTTTTTAAAGATTTCAACCATGGTCCCATAGTAAAAGTTGTAGATATAGATGGATGGTCATATTCAGCCTCTTTTTGTCTGTCGAACATTAATACGGATAGTACTCAGCGAGCAATAACAGAATCAAAGCTGCACTTAACCGAGGCTTCAGTGTCGATTCGTTCGTCTATCGGTGAGTGTGAACTCAAAAACAGAATTGATGACGCATAACAATAATTGTACTAAGTTTTAATATTAGAGGTAAATTTTAAAATTTCATAATATTGCCACCGGTTAGAATGAATTTTACAAAAATATACATACTGTACAAATAGTTGAGCGACTCAATGCATACACTGGTCAACCCTAACGACTTGCGGGGCGGGGGAGGGTCCGCGGGGTTAAGCACTTATTACACCATCCTATTTGTGGCATCCCAACTACCACCAATGGGAATCAGGCGGATCTTGTATCGTAGCCTACTTAGGATCCGATTGATACCTACCTACCTAGTTAGGATTCGATTAGTTTCTACCTTCCTACTTAGAAGCCTTAGGGCCACTTGCGCACTTGCGGATTAGCTAATCTGGATTTATTCAAGGCCTATTATTTAAGTTAAAGTCCCATTTGCGCAAGTCTGAATTAGCTAATCCAGACTTGCAGAAGTGGACTTTCAACTTAGATAATGGGCCTTGAACAAGTCCGAATCAGCCAATCCGGACAGACAACTGGGCCTTAAGGATCCTACTAAAGGTGTTAGTAAGAATGCCACAAACAGCACCCGCGGTCCCCACCCCCTCCCCTCACTAACACTAACTCGTTGATAGAGACTTACGCTACACTACGGGTGAGTCCAGCGACCTGAAGCCCTACTCCTGTTAACGTTGTCAGAATTTTCGAATCTAGCCATCACGCTCGTTCGCGTTGTCACTCTGTCGTGCGTGAAAGGGACGGCTACATTCGAAAATATGGGTATCGTCAACCGGAGTAAGGTCTCTGACTCCACGCTACACTACGCACCTGATAGGAACGCTCCTGTCCGCCGCGATAGGCGACGACCGTATCGCAGAACGCTGCGATTCGCTATACCGACATTGCGCTCCTTCGCCGAAGGAATATAAGAAACTATTATAACGACTTATTATAAGCACTACCACACCGACGCGACCGCGTTTTCAATTCCGTTTCACGCATTGTGCGTTCTTACCACCCGACTATGTCAACTAGACGACTGTCAAAATACTTTCGACGACGAACACAACGAAAAACCGATGGAAATTGAAATGATGTTAAAATAAAATTAGGTTATTCATCTAAATTGCAACAACATTGCTTTATAATTACCTTTAATAATTTCGTTGTATTCGTCGTCGTAAGTCGTTTGACAGTTGCCTAGTTGGCTTAGTCGAGTAGTACTTGTACTTAGCACGTTCCGACTAGACTATCGTTCCGCACGCGGTCGTGTCGGTGTGAGAGTGAGACAACTACGTCACACTACACTATTAAATTAGTCGATTTCAATAACAACGTGTCTCTTCTGTAAACAATATTCTGGCACGTTTGTAAATTATTGTACCCCGGTTTTTTGGAGCCTACTCTCCTTTTACAACAGGAGATATGATAATCAAACTGCATGATCTTTATTTAGGGCTAGTTACACCACCTGGAGCCCAAGTCTGCTAAATAACACTAGCAAAATGTAAAAGAATCGTAATTGAATAGCATGATTTTGACATTAGATTCATACAAGAACTGTCAAAATCTTGCGATTAAAGTACAATTTTGTTAGTGTAATTTCACTGTTGCGGGCCTCTGCTTTTTGACGGCAGATTTACTAACCGTCAGTTTAATAGTAAGTCTTTCAAAGACCGGGGTAGATCGACTAACAGAGAGTAATGTGCGGTAGAAAGAATAAGTATTCGAGAAGGGCAGGCGCAGCGCGCGTAGGCCTGTTTACAACTGAGATTACTTGCCGAAAACTACTTTAGTGATGTTGCCTGTGACCTCATAGCTTTAGAAACCTGTCTAGCCCCATGTCGCTACCTCAATTTGAACTTTGTGCCGTTACAATACGGTTGAACCAATGAATTTCATAAGTAGTATTGTTTTGCGTTATGGTTGGTACGCTTAAGAACTAGTTCCTGGCCTCTAACTGACAATAGGTTCGTATGAGATCATTTCTTTTATCAAGCGGCGTGTCGGCTACAATGAATCAATGTTTCCTAACAGGCATTATGAACGCGAACTCAACGATAAAATCACAGACAACATCACCAACAACAAAAAACAATTCCCAAAACAACAGCATCACACATCAGACGGTCGCGGAGCGTCGTTCAATACACGTTCGTGATCAACTGGCCATTCCAACTAAAAATAATGAAAGTATACAATCGATGAAACTCCTCTCGAGAAATATGAAAGTCATTGTAAAAATAACTTTTAAGTTTAAATATCACAGACTAAAATTATTGTAAGTACACAATTATTGCCTATGCGGTGTGATAATGGCGCCGAGGCCTGAACGATGCCGCGCGATCGTCCGCGTTAAAATCAAAACGATACTCGATCACACGCACTCGATAATGTACAAAAGCGAAAATATAGAAATGTAAATGTTGATTTCAATAAAAATATAATATCAAAAGCGTAATAAAGCACTCGTTATGTACAACACACTGACCGCGCTCCACTCTCGCGGCGGCTGCGACGCTCACGCGGCATTTTTAGTATAGAAACCCAAGCATATTTTTTTCTACAAACATTGTCTGGGGTAAACCCAAAATAAATAAATGAAGTTGTCCAGCCATCATTTAGTTCCAGTGTAAATCTAGCCTTTCATTTTTAGGGCGCGACAAGAATAAATAAATGATGGTATACATTATTTTGAGATAAGATTTTTTAGTTTTACTCGGTAAATGCAATAATTAGTAAATCTTCTTGTAACCGCTCGTGGTTTAATTAATTGATCAGGTGACCGATTACATATTTTGTTGTCCCTGAATAAATTAATAATGTTGCAAGCCTGTAAGCGGCGCGCCAGCGTCACGTGATCCGTTGCGATCGGTCGCGGACGGCAGCGATGCGATGCGAACGACACACATACTCTCATTATGCAAAGGTAGAAATTGCAGCTACCCACTGTTTTAGAACACCCACACCATTTTGTAACTATTTGATGAATTTTTACACCGATTGTGTATCTTTTCCTATTGAATTTATTAAGTACAAGATAATTAAGTTTATAAGGGAGTTCATGCATCGCTGCCGCCCACGAGCTTTCGTCGCCTCCCCTCAAAAAATATCAGCACAATAACACTAAACACAACTGCGCGAGGCACACAAAAAAATCATATAATAAATATAAAATAATAAATCTTAAGCAATCTTAAATACCCTGTTGATTTCATTTTCTTTAAACTTATAATTTTTCCGTTCTGAAAGACGAAGAAACATAACGTCGTCTGCGCAGCGGCGCGCGGCCACCTCGGGCACCTCCAGTGACGTAGCTTGATACCTTCTTCAAAACAGCCTTGACTTGTATTTAACATCGAGTCAGACTTACTATTTTACTACACTAATCCTTCAAGTATAATGTTTGCAGACACAATAGGCAATCAATTGCTATCGGGACGCCGGCGTCATTAAGATATTCGGAGTGCTAGTAAAAGTTTTTGTGAAATAGATATATTAGGTATAAGGTGTTTGGATAGGATCTCAATTTTACTGTTGTGGTTCAAGCTACAGATCCCGTTTAATGTGTCTGACAAATTGTTGGTCATTTCGTTAGCAAATACGACGATTTCTGAATTACAATCTGACTTTTTATGTAAAATCACAGGTATGTTTCGTAGGAGATGGCAAGCTTCGTCGGCTCTAAAAGTACAGTCAGCGTCAAATCGACCTACCCTAATTTGTCAAGTATCCGCAACGAAATTTCGACCTAACGTCGATCACATAGAGTTCAAAATCGTTTGGGATATTTTGACAGATCTGTATAGGTCGGTGAGACGCCATGTACAGATGAGAGTAGCGCCCACGGCGGACAACAAGACACTCGTCTATTGAGCACTAACACCGCGCCCGCTGTGATACTACCCGCTACTTTATTTATTTGCAAAATATTTTTCTTTCTTTCTAACCGCGCGGTAACTAAACGTTCCACATTCTGGCCTAGATTCTTCAAGTTCCACACTTTACTAAATTGACGTCATTTCTCTCTGATCAGTCGGGACTTTGTGTCTTAAGCGAACGGGATCGAGGGTCTTCTCTGTCACTCTCTTAAACTAAGTTTAAATTCACAAGTCTCTTTCTTCATAATAAAAAAGGCCTTCTGAAAACTGATCAACATTTTACTTAAACTTGACATTTCATATTTTTTCTTCTTTTGTTTATGGCGACTTATTAGTGCATAGCTAAGCTACAATGGGCCGCCGTCACTTATGAACCAAATTATCGTCTGACGACTCATTTTCATATTCCATACAGAGTCTAACTGCCGTACTCAATTAAAGTTAATCTTTTATTAAGTCGTCCTTTTCTATTTCATTGACAAAGAAAGTGTCAGTACGAGTGCGGCAGTTTAGAACTTAAAATTAGTTTAGGAGAATGTCGTTCCCGAATCAGTCGCACAGCGGGCGCGGCGCGGGTCGACCTCTGAGTCGGCGACACACCCACTACAATATAAATTCTTTCCAGTAAACCTAGCATTAACGTATATGTCTTTATTACGTATGTTATTTCGTTTCTTAGCCTATATTTAAGATTTTTTATTCACCGTTTGTGCAAAGTAAGGATTCGATTTCACTAATTTAAGAATTTTTGTACAAGATTGTTTTAAAACTCTAAATGATTTACACGTAAATACCTCCGCAGAGACGGGTCGGACCCGCCCGTGAACCCACGACCCGAGCTGTCGAACCGGAAATGAAACTTCAACAACATACTAAAGACCACTGACCTCTATTATACAAGTACGCTGGACTAAATGTTCTCTAAGAAATGACACATAATTTTTGCCTAATCAAATCGCCCCGAGTGTTCAGGGAACTAAAATAGAGTAACTTACTTTATGTCAACTCTAATATAGTTCCGTGGACGCTCACTACAGCCGTCAGCGCCAAAATGGCGATATTCTAATGGCTTCATTTTTAGGTTAACAGTATGCAGTCCAGCGTACTTGTATTATAGAGGTCAGTGCTAAAGACCCACAAACATAACTTAGTGAGAAGCGACATGGCTAACGTACGATTAGCCATTGTAATATTGTAAACAACGGTGTCATCAACATTGCGCTAAATGATTAGACAGCTTGTTGACATTTAACAAAATATAAAGCCGGTCTTAAACGAACGAACAATGAACCCATGAGCACCTGTAAAAGTCATTATGCATAGTTACACAACTAAACCTAGGCGCGGGCCGTGCGTCGCGAAGCTGGGTCTGTATCACAAGAAACTGTCTCAGATTCGCGACGAACGACTCGCAGTAAAATTGGCGCGTGTATAGTAAAATATAGGTTATAAATCTTATGTAAAATTATGCTATCACTAGCGATCCGAAGCTATGTAACTGATCGGGTAACATTTAGTCAAATGCAAGGTGTCCATGGCTTAGCGGCGCGGACGGTGACCCCGCCGGGACCTTTCGGTTCCCGGTCCGAGCGTCAACGACGGGGTCATCGGCCGCGGTGACAAAATGGCCGCCTCGTAGCGACAGTAAAAATATAGTTAATATGTATAAAAAATGCTAAAATTGAATTATAAATAGTGTCACACTCGCGACGTACAACTAAACCTAAATAAAAAAGTATACATCGTACATCTCATAGGCCATTCTTGTGACTTAGATCAAAAAATATGTTTTTATTCGAGCGTTCCGCGTGGGAGGGGGCGGCGGCGCGATCGATACGAGACTTTTGACTAGCCGACACGAATTAGTAAGTGACTAGAACGAAACACTTAACTGGCAAGACTTTTTAAACAGATTTCGGGCATCACGGCCCGCCGCCCTCCCAACGGACCTGCCTGTGATGTATCCAGCGATCGGCTGAACGAAACGCGCGATGGATCGAAAACAAAATACATACAATATTTACAAATAAACCCTACAAATTAAGCTCATCAGTTTGAAAAAGATTAAATTACATCACTAACGATCGCTTTACAAAAAGTTGCAATGACTATATCGAAACCGCCATTCGAGTAACATCAGTCCAATTTCGCTACTTACACTACCGCGGCGGCGCTCGCCGGCCAGTGGCCGCAAGGCTCCACAGGAACCACTCCATTGCGACGTACATACTGATTTTACAAAACTAGGTACCCTCCTTGGCGTATGGCGTTTAGTGTTTTCTAAAATATTTATTGTAACCTCAAATAAAATATTTCATCCGGCAGTCACAGATTCACATTCTTAAATTCATATGTTAAAATAACGAAATATCGAAGCAAATATCAGATTGGATTACATTTCGCTATCAGATAGCCGGGTTTCCCAAATCCTGTTTCATTTTCGTCGAAATAATGTGTAATTTTTGTTAACTACAGTCGCAAACCCTTTTTCTTATTTGAACCAAAACAAATACGCTATAATTTTTTTCTCTGGTAGAATCATCACTACCGATTTCTACGTCCCTACAATCACAATTCTTTATCAAATTCTACATCTCACTTTATAATCCCAATTGTTATCAAAATCTTATTTTGGAAAAGATAACTCTGTCTAGATAAAAATCTGGTTCTGAATAAAGCATATTTTGTTGTTGTTGTTATCTAGATAGCGAAATAATAGACCTTAGATAGAAATAATAGACATTACACCAGACAACACTTTACTTGACAAATAAAAGTTTCCATTGTGATCGCCAACTGAAATTGCCGGCGAAGTGTTTTCTCATCAACCATATCATAGTGTTTAAAATAGGTCGTCACTTGTCAGACATGACCCAACTCGGGCCGCATCGTCGTTTACCATCAGACCTAATAAATATTTTTTAATATCGTTAATCCATCAACGCCCGGAGGGTACGTACATGTCTCTGCAGTCTGTCACCTACAGCTGCTGGAGCGTGTAGTGCTTGGGCCGGGTCGCGAGGCGCTAACAGAACCCGCTGAAGCCGACGGAGGGCACGGAGGGGACCGCGGGCACGGGGGGGACGCCCCCCGCGTGCTCGCCGTTCTTGTGCAGGTCGATCAGCGGCGGCGCGGGTAGGTAGTGCGGCTGGAATGCGAGAAGACTGATTACTACTGTGTAGTAAAAACTAATAGTAGATTATTCACCAAGGGGGTAAAGTGATGTCTTACGTCACGGGCGTCATATTGAATCTCGAGCGAAACGAAGGAGACGAGAGTTAACTCCCGAGCGCAGCGAGGGAGTTTAGTTTTTACTCCCGAGCACAGCGAGGGAGTTAAAAGTAGAATCCTGAGTGAAGCGAGGGATTTAAGCTCGCCCAAGACGAAGACATCTTTATCCCCGAGAAGAATACTCTGCTTTTCACACTTCCTATGAGGCAATAAAAATGTACTACAAAAAACTTATTTTATCTATATACCTTAGATATCCTTAGAGTTTTCTGGCAGTAAATTATTATCATTAACAATACCAGCGGCTTTACATATGATGGACTCTGGTGTCAAATAAATTTCGTCACTCGACAGTTTTACGAAAACATTGTTTGTAATTTCCTAAAATACATACGAGTAGGTATGTAGGTTTTTTTCTATATTTATTTCTTTTTTAGAAGCGCGCGCTTTCTTTTTTCATTCCATTCGTACTAAAATTCTTAGCTGCCAGGTGATGGCGATCACCGACCTTTAGTAGCGGCTACTGACCACCACCAGCAGTCACCGTTCGTTTGCGCTGGACCGAACGTTATGGGAGACGGGCGTATATCCGTACTGCCGCTCGGCAGGTAGCTACTGGAGCCACTGTACCTGCTGGTGGTGCGGCACGGAGACGGCGGGCGAGTAGCCGCTGTAGTAGGGCGCGTTGTAGGGCGCGTAGGGCGTGGCGGGGACGGCGGAGACGGGCGTGTACCCGTACTGCCGCTCGGCAGGTAGCTACTGGAGCCACTGTACCTGCTGGTGGTGCGGCACGGAGACGGCGGGCGAGTAGCCGCTGTAGTAGGGCGCGTTGTAGGGCGCGTAGGGCGTGGCGGGGACGGCGGAGACGGGCGTGTACCCGTACTGCCGCTCGGCAGGTAGCTACTGGAGCCACTGTACCTGCTGGTGGTGCGGCACGGAGACGGCGGGCGAGTAGCCGCTGTAGTAGGGCGCGTTGTAGGGCGCGTAGGGCGTGGCGGGGACGGCGGAGACGGGCGTGTACCCGTACTGCCGCTCGGCAGGTAGCTACTGGAGCCACTGTACCTGCTGGTGGTGCGGCACGGAGACGGCGGGCGAGTAGCCGCTGTAGTAGGGCGCGTTGTAGGGCGCGTAGGGCGTGGCGGGGACGGCGGAGACGGGCGTGTACCCGTACTGCCGCTCGGCAGGTAGCTACTGGAGCCACTGTACCTGCTGGTGGTGCGGCACGGAGACGGCGGGCGAGTAGCCGCTGTAGTAGGGCGCGTTGTAGGGCGCGTAGGGCGTGGCGGGGACGGCGGAGACGGGCGTGTACCCGTACTGCCGCTCGGCAGGTAGCTACTGGAGCCACTGTACCTGCTGGTGGTGCGGCACGGAGACGGCGGGCGAGTAGCCGCTGTAGTAGGGCGCGTTGTAGGGCGCGTAGGGCGTGGCGGGGACGGCGGAGACGGGCGTGTACCCGTACTGCCGCTCGGCAGGTAGCTACTGGAGCCACTGTACCTGCTGGTGGTGCGGCACGGAGACGGCGGGCGAGTAGCCGCTGTAGTAGGGCGCGTTGTAGGGCGCGTAGGGCGTGGCGGGGACGGCGGAGACGGGCGTGTACCCGTACTGCCGCTCGGCAGGTAGCTACTGGAGCCACTGTACCTGCTGGTGGTGCGGCACGGAGACGGCGGGCGAGTAGCCGCTGTAGTAGGGCGCGTTGTAGGGCGCGTAGGGCGTGGCGGGGACGGCGGAGACGGGCGTGTACCCGTACTGCCACTCGGACAGGTACCCGGGCGTCGGCCGCATTACCGCCGCCGCGCCCCACCCACCGCCGTAGCCCACGAACGGAGCGCCGTAGCTGTCGAGAAGGATTTAAACATAAGTAACGCCAAGAGGCACTAAAGCCTTGGTTGCGTAGGAAAGTACCTGAATAAATATAAGTAAATATAACTAATACAGCGATGAATCACGTCACTAGAACGTTGTCCATGTAAACAAAATGGCACGGTTTTCTAGAAAGCGGTATTTGATACCGTAACGATAAAAAGCGGTGCCGCCATCTGCATGTCGGCCGGCCGACTTACGGCGTTCGATGGTTCGTGAATGTTTGTCTCGATAGCGATGAAACTATTTTTATAATATATTGTATTGTTTTGACCGGACGAACAAAATGAGTTCTAACTCTAACTGGAGCAGCGAAGACGACGAAATATTAATTGATTTCGCAAGTAGATAACCATGAAGCTATTTATAATATGAAAGTTTGTTTAAAAAGACGGTGTTTTAATACGGCCGTGAAACTTTCCACATTTCGTCACCGTAAAGACGGCCGTCTTATTTGCGTCCGTAATTTACGTCCTAGAAAACCAAAGACTAAAACACCTTACAGTAAAGACCCTACTGCCACGGTATATAGATGTACAGTATTTTATCTACATACTTGAGCACCCGTATCGACACACATGCATACACGTCAGTTACACGGCCCGTTGAGCAGAATTGGGCAAACAAACCCACGAAGTGACACGCGAGGCGCGAGCCGGTCCGCTGTCAAAGACTGACTTTCGATATGCAGATAGATATCATTGAACAAAGTAGGTTATATGAAACATGTATAAAATCATCGTTATTTCGGATGACACCTTTTAAATTTGAAACTGCCATATCTCGGTAACTACCCACCCTAGACTACTGGTGTGTAGACATCGTAGGGCTCGACGACATCTTCATTTTGGATGACAGCTGTCAAAATTGAGACGGCCATATCTCGGAATCGGAAACTACCCACCTCAGACTACTGGTGTGTTGGCACAAATTTTAGGGCTCGACGAGATATTTAAACGGCAATATCTCGGAAACTATCCACACAAGACTACTGGTGTGTAGGGACAAATTTTAGGGCTCGACGAGATCTTCATTTCGGGTGACAGCTGTCAAAATTGAAACGGCCATAACTCGGAAACTACCCACCCCAGACTAATGGTGTGTAGGAACAAAGAACAATGGCAAACGTCCATACTAAAAATTTACTAGATGAGCGTACCTAAACAAAAAATATGTAATAATTACGTTTTGCGTGATTTAGTGATCCGAATATCTGTCCGTGCTGTATTTATTGTTTTACACTTATACACATTATATATACAGGGTTAATTTAAATTAGCTGGACACCTCTTGCAGGCAGCTTCTCCACAACAATCTCAACAACATTTGTTGTACGACTTTTCAAAATGAATAGTTTTTAAAATTTTAGTTTTTTCCCATACAAAAATTATTTATTGACTCTAAACTTGCGTTACTCTAGTTACGCACCTTGCGTAGACAAAATAATCGCCACGTGCAGCGGGGCGCGGGGTGGCGGGGTGACGCAGCGGCGCGGCGACCAACGTGTTAGTACCGAAACGTTAAATGAATGCAGGAGGGGCGAGGTAGGGGCGCTTCGGAGATGTTATTTTAGGTACATCATGCAGAGTAGTAAATAACAGAAGGAACAAAATTTTTTTTTTCTTTTTTTGTGTTATTTATCAAGATTTGCAAAAAGTCGTAGAACAAATGTTATTGGGATTGATGTTGAGAGGCTGCCTGCAATAGGTGTCCAGCTAATTACAATTAACCTTGTATATATATATATATTTACGATACGATACGATACGAGGTGCTACTCAGCCAGGATCAAAGCCTGATCCGGTAAAACCGGCACACCGAGTAGCACAATTTTTGGGGAAAGACACGCTCTGGGATGGGAAAGGAAGACCGACTAGCCGAAGCCCGTCGGCCACGACCAACTAGATATGCATCTTAAGCTTGGTATAGGAATATAGGTAAAGACGGGTATCAGTATTAGGAATGAGCGTTGGTGAGATGGGCGTCTGGCCTTAGGTGTTTAGTGTAGGAGCTTTCCGGGCTTCTTTTTTCATGTTGTATGTTTCGGACCGGGCTTGATTATTTCTTTGTTTATGACGTGACGCTGAAATCAGATTCGCTGTCGGTATCTGCTAAGTCAAATATTTCTTGTGCTGCTTTTCTTGGTCCTGATTTGTTTTTTGCCGCTTCAGTCCAGTCCACTCTTCGCTAGTTCTGTTGTAGTAATTGAGGTCTTGCGCCAAGGAATCTTGCCATGTATATATTGGTCTACCAACTTTTAATCGCCGTGCCTTAAATTTTCTTGCACTGTGAAGAATGTGATGGAAGTGTTCGCCGTAAGATGCGCTCATGAATTTGATTCGCTTTGTGATGGTCATGCCCTTTAGAAGTTGACTTACCTTTTTGTTTTTTGGTGGATTTTTACCGTGGCCCAGCATGTCTTTGAGTATTGTCTTGTCTGAGCATGGATCTATTTGCTTTTGTTATTGCGGCTGGCTTCAGCCCGTATCTCATTGTAGGCCCTATTATCATTTTGTAGTCTGGCTAGCTGCCACTGAATTCCTGTCTTCTTTACAAACGGAATAAATATTTTGGAATTTTTGACACCCTGCTTGTATCTAGTTTTTATTGTGTTTTTTCTGCTGTAATGTAAGTGCCGAGGTACTTGATTTCATTTACTGGTTTGATGTTTATACAAATTGCCACTGTGAAGAACTGGGCTTGTCTTGATTCAATCGATGGATCACGAACAGGAATTTTCGTTTTGGTTTCGTTAATTTTGAGGCCTACTGTTTGACAAAAGTTCTTTCATCCGAAATAAAATAGTTTTCAATTTGTTAAACTCAGTTCCTATGATGATTAAGTTATCGGCGAACGATAGAAATAGTGGAAGGGTAATTTTTGCATCCTGATTGAGATGAAAAAACGAGGTTTATTCTTCCAGTGTTTTCAGAACGTCGTCGAGGAGTGGTGATAGCGGACATCCTTGTTTTACGCCTTTACCTTTGGTAATAAAGCTGGTTTGCTGACCGTTCCACCTGATGCATCTCGATTCATTCATACACGCTTTGATAATCCTATTGGTAAATGTCTTATTGGTTCTTTTTTTTTTTGGTATCGGAACTTGAATTGTTTGTGTCCATGTATTGGGTATTATATTATTTTCCCACGCTTTCCGAATATGTTCCGTGATTTCCGCGAAGATTGTATAAGGCACTCCTTTGAATAGTTCGGCTACCACTTGGTCTACTCCTGGAGCCGAGCCATTACGCATGCTGTTTATAATTGTTTAATATTTCTTCAATAGTAGGTGCGGGCTCTTCTAGGTTTTCATTCTTGTTTAGTTCAATTGCCGGTCCCTCTGATAATTTCAATTCTTTTTCCATTTTTGGTATATACTTATTTTTTCTTCTGTATTTTTCTGCCATTTTATATCTCCTGTAGTAATGGTATGTAATCCTCATTCGCTGAGATGGATGCTGGCTGTTGAGGTCCTTAAAAAGAGCCTGGTTTGTCTTCATTTTCTTTTTCAATCGTGTGTAACCTGTTACGACATTTTTTTGAGGTAAGCTTGTGTTGAGGAGTCAGGAAAAAATTGGTGTTTAAATTTTTGCAAGTCCGCTAAGACAAGTCTGAGATCTCGTGATAATTTCTTTCTAGTTTTATGACGGCGGTTGCTGATGTTATTAAGGTTTCTATGATGTTATCCTATGTTATAGGCCTATTAAGCTGATGAGCATTCTTAATATTTTGTTGTATCGTTCTGTAATAGCTCATAGTTTAGCTGCCTATAGTTGAACAGATGTTTGGCTTGATTCTTATTGGATTCAAACTTGCTAGTTGGACTTTTACTGTTATTGGTTATACGAGTATTGTATGCTCCGCTATGATTAGTTTATGGTCGGATGTTTAACTTCTCCTTTGATGTAGTTAAACATGTTATTGTCATTAGCTTTTGTCAAAATATGATCTATTTGTAATATTTTGGTTCTGGATTTCCAGGTTTTCTGACAGCTCGGTCTGCCGAATGAAGTGTCAAGCCGGAGCCTCTCCGAGTATTATATCGGTGACGATTACGCCCGTGGTATTAGATTCCTTGTTTAATAAGTTTTTACCAACTTGATTTAACTATTTGAGGTCCTCTACATTCTTGTACCCTATGTGAGCGTTAAAATCGCCCAAAATTAACAGTGTGGCGTCAGTAGGTTTTGCTCGCAAAATCCGAAGGAGCTTTGATATTGTTGCAGTGGCCTCCAATGTTTTGTTGGGGAGATGTAGAGCTACTGTGAATAGTTTTCTACTGTCGTTTGTTAAAGTAGCGGTCATAACGTTAGTTTGACTTATGATATTTATATTATACGACTATATCTGCCTCACCCACTGGTTGACTGGTAGAGAATGCCTTAAGGCATTAAGTCCGCCATTTGTACTACTCTGTTTGTGCAATAAATAATAAATAAATAAATAAAAATATCTGTATTATCCTGTGTTTTTTAAGGCGAATGCAAGGCCCCGGTTTTTATTTTTTCCTGAAAGAAACCATTGATAATTTCTGAATTTATACGCCCCGGTGCGCATGTGTGTTTCTTGCAGGCATGCAATATCGATATAATGCTTGGTAAGGAATTTGTCTATGTCAGATTGTTTTCTGAAGACTGCGACGCCCCTGACATTCTATGTGCCGATTCTTAGATTGTGAAGCAGTGTTTTTTTGTCCTTAATAATTTGCCGTGGCGCCTAACAGGCGGTACCCGGTGTCATCTGCAGTCTGCACACTCTTCTAAGCGTGCAGGGGCTGGCTAACTCGTTGATGGTTTCCCCTGTTAACGGTTGGACATTGTTGCTGTGGTGTTTTCTTCATGTGTCTTGTCGTTGTGGTGGTCCGCTGAATGTAGGTATTAGACTATTGTAGTGGGAGCCGTTATAAATGAGATTATTAGTCCCAACCTTATCATTTGGGTTCTTTGGCCTGAAGACTATTGTAGAATCGTTAACTTCTTGATGAACAATAATTTCCACAAGGTAGAGGTTCGTTGCAGCTAATATTATGTCTGACACACCCCATTCACCCTCTTTGTATTAGTTAACTTTCATAGTTTCGTCATTTTGATTTTCTTCGACGTACCGTGCGAGATCCTATCTTCCGCACTATGGTCTAGGGTAAAGTAAAATAAATCATTTATTTGGTGAGCAATTGCCCTAAATAGGCAGCTTCCATGTATGCAGGCATTATGATCTAAAAAGGAGAGCTTACGATCTTAACTGTTAATATTAGTATTGACCTACCTATGGCTTGAGTGAGAGTTAGTCAATTGTTTTTATTATTATGCTCTCGAACAACCCGCGCCCGAGTTTTTTTTTAAATCGAAACTATGAGTTGTAATAAAAGAAACCGTGGGCTAAGATAGACAATAACACCTACTATTGTTTCTGTCTTGGTTTTGTAAGTTAGCCTGTTTGGCTAAATTTATGGTAGCCACATGTTCTTGTTGCACTGGGCGATATTTTTTGTTTTAAAGGGCAAGCCAAGTGGTTGGTTGGCGCCAATGCAATGTTGTGCAAGGCGTGTTTTTACTTTTTTCTCAGAATATTTGCTCAGGGATAGTTTTATGATCAACATACGTGGCTATTCTGGGTTTCGGGCTGTTGATTGCGTTTTAACGCGTACTTAAAGATTGGTGCTGTTTTATTTGGTCCTAGCTAGATTTTTCAAGATTAGTTTTACCTTGTGAATAGGTAATAGTACCATGTGAAGGCTAGCAAAAATACGGTTCGGGAAGGTAACTAATTGAATCGCTTTTTAGAGAGGTACCTACTTTAGAAGACTTGAATAAATATAATTTTTTGATGACACGTTAAATGGACGAGTTAGTAAATATTCTATGACTTACGGTTTTGAATTTAAGACTTAATGCTTGTACGTTTTACTTATATCTAAATTTGTAGATGATACAAGTTAGTATAATGTTCTTTTAGTTAATGTTTTAATTTTTAGAACTAATGCTTTTACGTTTACTTATATCTTTTTTATCATGCAGTTGTTTTAAATGGTTTTTTTAGATAAGATCGGGACGACTTTTGATATGAGTTCGGTAGGTTTAAGCAAGGACAGATCTCACACACTCACGCGATTCAAGATTTAACATGCATTTGCCGGAATTAGTTTTAATTTTGGTTCCTTGTTGAGTAATAATTAGCACTTAGCACTTTATCTTCAAAACCGCGGTGATTTAATTACAATTTATTAATTTTCGTTTTAATATTTAAACTAACGATTCACTGTTATGTTCCCCTTGTGCGCTCGTTGGGTTTGACCGAGCTTCTGATTTAAGCCCTATTACTATTAGGGTTTTATTATCCTAGATGCTATTTTGCGTAATTTCAGACTGATGTTATATTATTGTACGCCGGTAATATTTTCCTTATGAGCTAGACTGGTATGTCCTATATAGTCCAGGGGCTCAGTTTATTGCGAGTTTTGATTATCTATTTGCTATGGTTCTGCTATTGTGCTGCTAGTAGAGGAGGAAGTTTTCATCTAGATAACATTCCGGTCGTCTTCTTGGTGGTTTAGACTTATTTATATTAAGCCAGGAAAGCAAGGAACGATCTCACCAAAATCTCGTTCGTTCTTGTCTTTGTTGCGTTGGACAGCGTGCTGTATGGATGTCGCCGGGCTGTCGGCGATGTTACGGTGGTTGCGGCTGGTGTCCAGAAGTTGTTGTGTACCTACTGCCTAATAGCACTTAACATTACACATAAACACTATCACACACGAGCTTTATCGAATAAACTACGAACTTAATGCGTAAGGCGTCCGGTAGGCGTAAGAACTCGCGGGTGTATTAGGAGAAAACGCTTGTGGTACTTTGCTATTTTTACGAGAACAAACTTTTATATTAGACTATTTGCACCTTACACCAAACACTTTTTGAAAAGAAAACAAAGCACGCTATGGTTTGATTTGATCACTTTTAGGAATTCAATTAATTCTTATTTTACACCGATAACGCTAAAAGAGTTTTGCTATTTGACTACGTTCTTTTATTTGCCAATTTTATTTTGATAATGAGGTTATTTTGTTTAATTTTTACTCGAAATTGCAAGTTATTTACGAGGTTTGCGGAGAAATTCACAGTATAGTTGCCTTTGCGCGCACGTGTTAGGCTTAGAGACAATAGATCTTTTTGGGGTGCGGCCGTTTGCAGAACACGTGTTGAACACGACCACTTGCTACGGCTGCCCGAAAAGAATCCTATATATATATACAGGGTGTGGCGTAAATAGTGGTCCAAAGCAAAGGTGTGGATACACTGTACACTGAAGCACCACATACCAGTATTTAAAAAAAAATTATGTACAGGGTTTTCAAAAAAAAAATTTTTTTTTATTTTTTTTAGAAATCGTTACCTTGCCTTACAAATTTGGTTATAATTTCCAAAAATGACGGTTTTTTTTAATCCATTTTTTTTATTATTATTGCTGATGTACTGTACTTAGTACTCCATTCGTTTTTTTTTTTACAAACTGAATTTAATAAAAAAAACCCTGAAAACCCTGAAAACCCTGTACATATTTTTTTTTTAAATACTGGTATGTGGTGCTTCAGTGTACAGTGTATCCACACCTTTGCTTTGGACCACACAGAAAAAAATTACAACCCTTGTAAACCCTTGAACTTCAAATAAATTGTTTTTCTGAATTGGGCTCCTTTTTGTTTCGAAAAGCAATAACTTTTTTCCTGTAAGTCGTAACACTTATTGTTGCACCATTTTAGAATCTGCAAAAGATGGGCATTTTTTTTAAACAATGGGCACTGACAGTGTGGTACATTTTTTTTGCACCAAAAGCATTGAAAGTCAAACGATTTGCTAGCAGTAAGTATTGAATTTTGAAAGAAACTTAATTTTTTTTATTAAATTCAGTTTGTAAAAAAAAAAAACGAATGGAGTACTAAGTACAAGTGATCAGCAATAATAATAAAAAAATGGATAAAAAAAACCGTCATTTTTGGAAATTATAACCAAATTTGTAAGGCAAGGTAACGATTTCTAAAAAAAATTAAAAATTTTTTTTTTTTTGAAAACCCTGTACATAATTTTTTTTTAAATACTGGTATGTGGTGCTTCAGTGTACAGTGTATCCACACCTTTGCTTTGGACCACTATTTACGCCACACCCTGTATATATATATATTTGACTATAATTTAGTTGACGACTATTAATTTTATTTAGGTATTAATATGTATTGTTATTTTTAATAATGTTTGGCGTATCAGTCCGTGACCTCACTCGGCTAGGGTCTACTGAAAACCAGCGTCGGGGCCCCTAGCGGGTCACGACTTAAGCTGAGTGGGGCCCTTTTAATATGGACATCACAGACGCACAACTGCACAGTCCGACTGGCTTACCCACATTAATTGTAATTTTGTTGTGTTCCTTGTTTTATAACCGTGCCCGTTACGTTGTTTGTTTTCGTGTGTTATGTTATGTCCATTCATTAATAAATGTATTTTGTTTCTTTCTTTCTTTATGTGAAGTCATTTTTATTTGAGAAAGCCGGAAAAAATAGATATTTTGTTTTTTTTTTATTTTAGGTTATATCGTAAGTACGTCGATGGCGCCTTTAATGTGCTAGGGCCGTGGTGGCAATAGTCACACGAGAAAGTAAATCAGAGTCCGTAAAGCAGTCCAGGTAAATAATTATTAACGAAAACCGAAAAACACAAAACAACAACCGATGAGAAAAAGCGCAGAGTATTATGTGATCTGTCAAAGTGACAATCCTCTCTAGTCTGTGGTGAAAAGAATTTTTTTTTCCTCGGCACGATTTTATTCGATACTTATTATAGTATTGATATATTATTAGGCAGTACTTGGTTATTTTAACTCGATACAAAAACGGTAGATGCTTCAATGGTATGAAAGCTGTGACCGTAAATTCTATCATCTTAAAAACTACTAAAAACTGTTTTGTGGAAACCTATGTCGATTAATCGATATCATTAATACGATTATTCAAAGCGATAAAAAAAAGATGGAAAACACTGACATAATTAGATATTCTTTTAAAAAACTCAATTTAACGCCGGCTTTTAAGTCAATTAGTAGATATTTATAAAATCTTAGAAAAAAAAAACGTTTGGTATAAATTATATTTATGGGCGTTTTAAAAAACTCAGACAATTTTTTGCCATTATTCTTTTAGGGCTCGACGAGATCTTTATTTCGGATGACAGCTGTCAAAATTGAAACAGCCGTAACTCTTAAACTACCCACCCTAGACAACTGGTGTGCATGTTAAAAAAAAAATCTTTTTGCAAAATTTACAATGCGGGAACTGTAGGGTCTGTGGATATTTTTCATACACATAGGATTTAAATATATTTTTTAAGGCACAATGATGTGTAGGAGCAAACTCGTAAATTGTACCTCGTCTCATCGAACTGACAATGTAAAAACGGGCCCGTTTTACCAGGAGACCACTGTCCGTCTATCTGTCACCAGGCTGTATCTCATGACCCGCAATAGCTAGACAGTTTTCACATTACGTATTTGAACTATGAAAACAGCTTATATTACGTAGGATATAAAGGTGGTCTTAAGGTCAAAGTAGGGTAGTCTGACATACTGTGCTGTTTATCTATACTTCTATACTAATATTATAAAGAGGAAAGATTTGTTTGTTTGTTTATTTGCATCGAATAGGCTCCGAAACTACTTGACGATTTGAAAAATTCTTTCACCATAAGAATCCTGCTTTATCTGCGATGGACATAGGCTATATTACACAAAAAAAAGTAAAGGATCCGTATGAAAATTTCGATTATGTAACCGAAGGTGTGAAAGAAAAATAATTAGATTGCGAACGCTGCGAAAACTATTGACAATAGAGCAAAATAAAAAAAGAGTTATAGTGGCGTATCTGTTATAGTTAGACATATAGTATCGCGGACTTTATTGTAGATAATGATGTCCTCTACAAAACTGTAGTACATTATCCTTATCCAAATAAACAACTTCATATTCAAGGTTATATCAATACCTGTAAATAACTTTTTGAAATATTCAAATCGGACATACTATTCAAAAGATATCATTAGTTTAATATTTATCAAAATCATCAGTTGATTCCGATAAACCGAACCAGAGTCACTAAGAGCAGTAGCTCTTATATATATATAGACGGCCATAGATGGCGCTGTACCTTTTTAACTCGCGGTAAAACTTGATTTTTCCCAAATAGCTAAATTGGTAAACCTGATATGTAGGGTTGTACATAATGAGGGAAGAAATTTACTTTTTTTAAAATCAAAATATAAACATCATATGATCTCAAAAGCTATCTAAAAAAAGGTATAAGTTTTAATAAAAACTTCGCGCCAAAATAATGCTCGCAGGAAATCCAAAATTTACGCGGACGAAGTCGCGGGGGACCGCTAGTAGACAATAAACTTATTATTATATTTCATATGATAAATAATCTTTTATAAAAATATGACACATTCCTAAACCTAAAACAATACACATATGAAGAATAAAAATCTAAGACATTTTTTACTTTTTGTGTAACCTAGCGCTCCGCCCATCCGTAGGTTCTAATTTCAAAAATACGGCTGAGTCACACTACTGTTCTGAAAAAAAAATCTTTCTATTGTGCTACTGCTGCTTCGTGAAAAGTAGATAGGGCTAGAGTTGAAATTGAAATTATACTGACTGGAAGCTGCAGAGAAGGATAAAGTAAGTTATGATGGCACATAAAGAAACTGCAGCAGCTTATAGGCTATAGTCTTATAGTCTCTTATTTTAATCTTGAGTCTGGCTAATGAAAGTTGGCTGAACCCAGCCATTTTTGGAATGGCAGCATATATTATTATTACTTAAGTGATAAGCATTCACTTTGCAATCTGAATACGACTATTACAGCGTTAAAAAGCACTTCAAAATTTCGACAGGTTCTGCCAACGCCAGGGTGACCGAGAGGTTAGGCAATCGCCCGGTATGCGAGGGACGTGGGTTCGATTCTGGTGGTATTTTTTTCAAATGCAATAATATCTAATGGCAGCCCTAAGGCCTCTAGTACACACACGTTTTTTCGCTATGAAAAAGTAAGTTTAATTCGCCGTATTTAGACACGGTTGCCAGTGTTGTATGGAGCTTGTTGACTGCCTCGTTGGTCTAGTGGTCAGCACGCTGGGTACTATCCACGAAGTCCCGCGTTCGAATCCTGGGTCGGACCGAGAGTGTTGCGTTTTTCTATCTAGAAATAACTCAGACACAGCTCCGGAGTCAGGAAGTTGGTGAAGCTAACACCCCCGTGCCTCGGAAAGCACGTTAAGTCGTTGGTTCAGCGCCTGATCTCTGTACGGTCATGTCGAGATTGGTCGCTATAGTCGAAATTCGGCTAGGAGGAGGATTTCTGATATTATAGTAACCTAACACTCACCCGTTGTTCCCATAAGGCGGTGTGGAGTACGCTCCTCACGGCTTGTAGAGAGTAGGGGTGTACTCAGTACGCCTTGGCCCTCCGCTGTCGACGGGATCCTGTCCAGTAACCTAAGACTCACCCGTTGTTCCCATAAGGCGGTGTAGAGTACGCGCCATACGGCCCGTACAAGGCAGGCGCGTACTCCGGCAGCGAGGGCGCCACGGCCGCCGCGGGTTCCGCCCCCCCCGCGCCCGCGCCCGCGCCCGCGCCCGCCCCGCTCTGCCCCTCCGCTATCGACGGGATCTGGTCCACGAGCGACTCCAGCCCGGAGAGGGATTTGGACGCTACGTCTTGCGATTTGGGCTTGGGTGTGCCCGGACCGCCGTATTCGCCGGGAGATTCTGTGGGGGATTGTGTGTAATGTTAATATAAGTTTTAAATAAGAAACCGAAAATTCTATGTTAGATCGAACTATTTAATATCATGTATGTACCATGTTTAAGCAAATAAATTATTTCATTTCGCACACGGGTAGGATTTGAATCCACGACCTTTGGCTAACCAAGCCGTCGCTCTTACCAACTAAACTACCGTGCAGTCTATCAACCCGTGCGGGATTCTCGGTCTCTTTTGAATGCGTCACTGCTTGATGTCAGCGACGTCTGCCCGAGCTGTATTGCAACAGCAGGGGGCCAAGTTAAGTTGAGATTGAATTGGTAACGCTAAATTACTGCAGCGTATAAGCATTGCATAAAGACGTTGCTATCCTTTAGGATCCGCAAGGTAAAACTTGCATCTGTATTCTGACAAATAAATGATTGATTATGATTTACGTTAAATATATTGAATTTCCAAGTTCATTTTATAAATACGATCTTTCGTATGAATACAATCGATGTCACAGGAGTCTGTCTGATTGGCATGAGATTATGATGCCTAGAACTGTACAATATCAGTCTTAGATGAATTAATCACTGAATATGAGACGCTAGAGTTAAGGTATGGTAACATCATCGACACAGGTACTTTTGAGGGGCGAAGGAAGAGTCTCGTCAATTTCGTGACATTGACATTTAGTGGAGGGTCTATAAAGAACACGTATTTATAATGCGTGTTCTTTATGACTCGGAATCGGTTGAATTTATTTTCTAGTACCCGGTGTACAGGATAAGTACATACATAGTATACTAGTGGTTCCCCGCTACTTCGCCCGCAAGAGTGGGATTTTCCATATAAACTTTCATCCCCCATTCACTCCCTTAGTGGTTTTATATCGTGACAAAATGTAGCTTATGTCCTTTCGAGGGTCTCGAACTATCTTCTTACCAAATTTCATCTCAATTGCTTTAGTGGTTTATGCGTCAAGAGGTAACAGACAGACACACACTTTTGCATTTATAATATTAGTATGGATATGGATACAGGTCGACCTCTCTTCTCCATACAAGGTTGAAAAAGGTTACAATTATTGGAGTAATTTTGTAACAAGACTATACAGTCAGGGTCAGCCTAGCTTTTTATTGATTTATTTGGAATGGGTTTGCTCTTTACTCTAAGATTGAGTCAGAGGTGGCGTAGACAGAGTCGACGGTGGAGCGAGTTCATCCAAAAGAAGCCTGTTCACTCTGATTTTTAACCCTTAAATGCACAGTGTATTAAAAACGATAATGTATAGTGTACGAAAACCTTTAATCATAAATTATGTACATGTATTTTTTGAAATAAGTATTATGCTTGCCATTTTTATTATCCATAGGGATTTTTTTACTAGAACCTGTTTATTTCCGGGAATGAAACCGTTAAAAATTACTTCTATAATGATGAATGAATAAAAAAATTATTCAAAAGGGGATTTTTTTTCCAATCATTTTGATTATTTACGTTTTCACCTAGTAAAGACAGCCAATTTTTTTTTCTGGTAGTATTTATGAGTAATGTTTCGATTAATTTACATTTTATTAAGATATGAAAGATCATGCATCCCTTATGCTTATCAAAACTAGTTGCCCACCAGTACGTACCTGGCGCGTGGTGGTGGTGTGGCGTGTGCGGCTGGTCGGGCGGGCGGAAGGCGGGCGCCGGCGAGAACGGGCCCGCCCCGCCCCCGCCGCCCCCACCGCCCCCGCCGACCGACGGGGGCGTTGACCTGCGGGACGAGAAATGTGTGAGCGATCAGGGCCCAAGTCTCGCGACTTCAATATTATATCACATGCGATATTCATCGAAAACACATGGCGGACATTTATTTATTTATGTAAGTACATCAACAGCACAATGTACACAGTTTTTACTTAAGATAGGACATAGTTTTGTTCTTGTACATTTGCTAATTATAGACATACATAGCACTTGCCATAAAATTAAATCAGTGAAAAGGAAGTGTCACAATACATTAAATAGGATTAACTAAGATTTACTAAATATAATAATAAATACAAAAATTATACCTACAAGATACACAATAATCATACACAAACAAACCCCCTCGCTATTGTACCCCTAATACAACGCAACGAGTCACCAAAAATGTCCAGGTCATAGTTCTTATTTAGCTCGTTATACTCTGTTATCATACGGACGAGGAATAGGTTCCCAGGCTGGTGCGGAAACAGGGGCGGCAGAACGTTTTAGTGATGGGGTGCCGGGGGAGCGAGTAAGGAACCGTCAAGGGCACCTCAGCCAGAAGTTAGGGACAGTCTACCTGAGAGTTCACAATTTTAAAGAGGGGAAACTATGTCCGATAGGCGTCGGCGATCACTCAACAGATTTATATTTAAAAAGTTCAGACATCACAAAATTTAGATGTTACGTATTCTCGAAGTATGAAAATGTCGAATATCGATCACATTTTGTGATATCCGCCATGTTTTTTGATAAATTTATCGTATGTGATATAATATCGAACGCGCGAGAATTGGACCACTGGCGTCGACTACAGCAGGAACGCGTAGATTCGAAGCAAGTCGCATTTCAAGTCTGTACGCACTACTACACCGTACCATTGACCCTGACAGTGCTAGCCGACAAAATGAAAGAAAGAAAGAAAAATACTTTATTTATTATGCCCATTGAAACAGACGACACTGTTCTGTGCCCGTATACAACCCGTATGATGCCCGTATACGACCCGTATATAACCCGTATGAGGCCCGTATCTACCAAAACCAATAGGTAACCGTTTCATTTTGGTCACACGCGGTTAGAATATCATTGACTTGTCGCTGTCGCGCAACGGTTTGACAACGTCGCGTGTCACGCACAGAGCGTATCAGCACCGGCAAAATATTCTCGCCGATAATAACCTTAGACCTCTTCCACCATAGTGTCTAAACAATTAGTAAGGCTTTGAGCGATGTGTTCTTTGGATGTAGGTAATTTAATATTGTGCACAGTAGTGATGTAACATAATTAATAACACATTAACTATAAGTGGAAACTTGTAAATGACCTTATTATTCTACTGTATTAAATATGCAATTTCTAGCCGTAAGATTCCCGAAAACTATGAAATAAAATAAAATAAATTGTAAACGCTCCATGCATGGTACAAGATGGTGTTGGTCGGTGACGAAACGGTCTAGTAGGAACAGTGTCATACTTTTCAACACAAAGAAAAATATTTTACACAACACGCCCCTAGCACGATCATGGTATGTAATGGGCAAACACCTTTTTTCCTAGTGCCTCTGAAGAATCGAATTGTTCATTCATCGCAACTCTACATCAAAGTAAGTCGTTTTTGCGTCATAGACAGCTCGCAGGAAGACGCATTTTCATATCAAATCTTTGTAGTTTATTTCCATCAAAATCGTGTTATTTTTCTTTACAAAAAAATTAAATTAAGATTGACTGGTATTTTTTTGCTGTTTGGCTACATTAATATTACAAATCGCAACTGCTTTATTTGATTCTGAACGATTTTGTCACCGATCAATGATTCACAATAATCCAATAATATTTTTTTTCGCAAATTATAACAAACTTACCTATTATAATTGCTAGGATACATGGAGGGATGCTGATGTAGCTGGTCTAACCGTGGACTTTCGTCGAGGCCGTTACCTAAAGCAAAAAATATATACCGTTAGAAGACTTGTTTATAAAAATTGCTAGATAGTACTGTATGCAGACTGCTTATAACCGGCCATTTTGAATTTCAATTATCTAGCTAATTGAATAGCTAATTGACCGACCGGTCGAACTCGCCATGTACTCTTAGCTTCATACCTGCACCCTGATTCACAAACACTCGGAAAGTTTCCGTGTCTGATCCTTTCCGAATTCGAATGTCAAATCGTATCGGATCCCACCGACAACCATTGTGAAAAGGGTTTTCGAATCCGTTCGGAAAGATTTTGACATTCGAATACGGGAACGATCCGACACTGAAACTTTCCGAGTGTTTGTGAATAAGGGTCCAGAACTGCGGAGTGCGCCAGGCCTAATATTACACACGTGTGCACTTTAATAGCTCCTGCATAACTATGCAGAGATGCTTTGTATTTCTCTACGGAATCCTTAGTCCTGATTTCATTTCATTTTATCCTCCTCAGTGAGAAGACGCATAGAAAAACTAAGGTAACGATCATACGACAATCTGTAAGCTTAACGATCATACGACATAATCGTGCGGACGATGACCGAAGTCGCAAATAGCACTGGGTCGCGTCCGCAGGGAGTGGTACTTAAATACATGGTACAGTAACAAAAATAAAATAAAATATAATAAATAAATGTATGCGTACTAATCCCTATTTCTTAAGATGTTTCTGTTACTAACACCTGGCCCTTAGTAGTCCGAAATAAAAAGATTTGAATTTGAATTTAAGTGGCGGACTTATGGTCGTTGTGGCAGAAAGGATCTCGATTAGAGCGTAATCTCATCAAAAGCGTAACGTAGGGTGTCCACTGGGATTCCAAGATGGATGATTGGATATAAGGTTAGTAAGATCGCACTGAATGCAGGCCGCTTGTAGCAGGTTACTTAGGAAATCTGGGGGAAGCCTAGGCTTAGCAGTAGGCGTCCTACGACTGATAATGATGATACAGCTTGAAGGATACTAGTATCACCAGGGTCCGGCTAGTTTTGTCTGTACGTACCTCTCGCGGGCCCGTCCCGCTGGTAGTGGTAGTCCTTGTGGGGGGGACTCAGCGAATGGTGGTACTGCAGACGCTCGCCCCCCTCGTACATGGAGGGCGCGAACTGGTTCGCCGGCGACATTTCGCTGGGGCCCGATTGATTCTGCAAAATGAGTTTGGTGTTAGATTATAATGCAATAGTTGTGATTCACTGTGAGCGTATTGAGGACGAAATAAACAGTTTGGTAACTAGATATCCAAATAATTTACAATATATAACGAAATTCAGATAGTTGAGGAACGCATTTTAATGCTAATTTACAACAACTTTTATTAATGGACAAACGACTTATATTAATAGTGAGAATTGCGTCTTTTAAGGATAGCAAAATTTTGGTCAGGTTTATTAATAAAATTTGTTGTAAGAATGTTCCTAGAATAATCTAAAAGGTTTAAAGTTGCCAAAATAATAATTTCATTCAGGTGTATTATACTTTACCTTATCTTCACAGTGGAATCATACGTAATACTTGTAAAAATGAGTTTTCAAATCCTTGCAGCGATCTTCATGCTAAATGAGATGGTTGTGAGTTCTCGTTTACAAATTTTTTGGCAATGGCTGGGCTCTGTCTATTCGCCTTTGCCATGATTAAAATATTCAGATTTACTTCACGCCGCTCATTAAAGTCTCCGAGTTCACTGACCTCTGTATGTAGCACGCACTCACCTTGTACTCGGTCGTCGCTACTAATCTAGGCCTCCAAGTTCACGGACCTAATTCCCTAACCCTTGCATTTGTCGACACTCACACGCATCTTGTACTCGTCGTCGTCGGAGGGCAGGTCGGCGCTGAGCGGGTCGGCAGTGAGACGACGATGTCGGACGAGAGTGAGACGCCGCTCGCACGTGACTTGAGCTCTATTGAATCACTCGTATGACGTTTTGTTGGCGAATGCGACTTAATATTCACTCGTCTACCAAGTCGCATGACACAAATTTCTTTTTTTTTAAATGTTTCGTCTTTGATGCTGCCAGTTTCTTAAAATAATGCCTATTCACCAGAGATTAACAAAAAGGATACTACCGTTACTAAAATGAAACGAACGAATGTATGTGGCTTTACGACAGACACAAACAGTGTAACAACAATACTTTAATTTTGACGTTAATTTTATCACTCGTCTTCTTGTAAGAGTCACTTGTTGCGTTTCGAGCAATCGAGTACAGTTGAGTGAATTAAAATGCGAAGTTTTAAATGACAAACGAAAATCAGTTAAAATCAGCACGCGAATTATTTAAAAAAAGCCCTGGTCGCTTTTGCTATCATCAAAATATTAAGATTAACATGACTCTTTCATCAAAGTCTCGATGCAGGTTCACTAACCCCTAACCTTTCCAGCTACTAGTCGCTGCTTTTCTCAGTCAGGGTTCACTGACTCAACCCTTGCATTCGCACGCACCATGTACTCATTGTCGACGCTGCGCATCAGTCTCCAGGTTTACTGACCGGGCTCGCGCGTACCTTGTACTCGTCGTCGTCGGAGGGCGGGTCGGCGCTGAGCGGGTCGGGGGTGGCGGGCGCGGGCGGGTCGAAGTCGAGCGCGGGGGCGGGCGAGGGCGCGGGGGAGGAGATGGCGGCGCCGATGTCGGACGACAGCTCGGCCGCGAACGCGCCGCCGACGGAGCTGCCGCCGCTGGCTGACGTGTTGCTGGCGCTGCCACCCTGGGGACGAAAACATTGCTTGTTTATTATTGTCATCAAGATAGCGTGACCTGTGACAAACGAATGCCTATTAAGCTTAAGGGTTTGGTTTATAAGAGCATGATCAGGCCAGATAATAAATGGCAGTGAAACGTGGGCTGTAACAAAGTCCACTACATTTAAGTGGCCGAAATGAAGATGCTTCGGTGGATGTGTGGGGTGATGAGAGTCGACAGAATTCGCAATGAATACATTCGCGGCAGCCATCGAGCTCCAAAAGAGTAGGCTGCGCTAGTTTGGACACGTAACGAAAAACCTTATTTATTTATTCACATTTGCGTAAACCTCCTGAGTACGTGGGCCCAGATCCAGAGGGCGAGCTAAACACGATGGGCAAATGTGTTCAAGAAAATTAAGAAGGCAGACCCCACCATCATCATCATCATTCGCTTGCCCTGTTCCCATTATATTTGGGGTCGGCGCAGTATGTTTTTTTGAAGACCCCACCATCAGGTGAGATTAATAATGCCCAGGAGAAAGAGAGAGGAGAGATTATTGTTTTCAAAATAAGCGCGACAAACTTCACTTTTCATCCCAGAAGCTGTGAGTTCAATCCACGCTTGTACCACTGAGTTTGAAAACTGAAGAGAAAATATGCTCGACGCTTTGCAAATGTATGAGAAACTTAGACAGGAAGGAGCGTGTTTCTAACCTATAGTCTCAGAGCATTGTTAAGATAATTTTCGATTTCGAAATATCGGTGATCAGAGGAAATTAGTTCTATAGAAAATTCTCTATTTATTTCTAACTTTGCTCTTTTTGCATTTGAGGTAAAATTTCGGAGCCTTTTAATTTATTGTTCCTTAGTATAGAAAGACGAAAACTATGGAATAACATTTTTGATTCGGTAAAATGTACAGTCATGAAATTGCTTGCCTTACAGGGACCCCTCCACCAATCCGCACTGAGCCCACGTGGTGGAGTATGGCTCGTACATCCCAATAGTTGAGGTGAGGCCTTTGCCCAGCAGTGGGATCTACATAGGCTAACATTACTTATAGATCACAATACCTGTGCGAAGTGCGCGTCGGTGTAGGTGGGCGTGCGCGAGGCAGGCGCCGGCGACGAGTGCTGGCTGTAGGGCGTGTGCGCGGGCGACGGCGTGTAGCTGTGCAGCGCGCCGGCGCCGGCGGGCGACGCGGCCGGGAACGGCGTCGTCGCGCCGCCCACGCCGACGACACCCACGCCACCCACGCCACCCACGCCTGGCGCAGGAGACCGCGAGTACGGGCGGGAGTTCGCCTGCTGGAATAGAACCCGGTGTTCGTTTATTCAAGTCGAAGTTAAAGAAAAAATAATTTAATCAATTTAAGACAGAAAAAAGACGAAAGTCATAGATATCGTTCAGAGGTGCAGTGAGCTGAAGTGGCAGTGGGCTGGTCATGTCTATCGTAGAACCGACGAGGGTTGGAGTAGAATGATTCTCGAACGGACCCCATGTCTCGGAAAACATAATGTTGGACGCCCCCCTGCTTAGTGGACCGATGACCTGAGGAAGGTGACCAATGGTGGCTGGATGCGAGAAGCGGAGGACCGTGAAAGTTAGCGCAGTCTTGGAGAGGCCTATGTCTAGCAGTGAAAAACAATACGCAGATAAAATGATCAGGACAGAAAATGCCACTTATGAACGTCAAAATTAGCTCTTAGGGCGGCCCGAACATGTCTCCTTATATATTTCCAGCCCTACAAATGCTTCGAGACAAAATTAGACTTCACTTCTTAATTTAAGAGCAGACAGTACTTACAGGCAAATGATGGTGGATCTGTTACATTATAATATCCTCCTAGCCGAATTTCGACATATTATAGTGCACGAGTGTGTGCGCTATACACAGGTGAACTCTGTTCCTTTACTCTCATAATTCGGTGAGACGGCAGTCTGACATGACCGTAGAGAGATCAGGCGCAGGACCAACGGCTTAAAGTGCTTTCCGAGGCACGGGGGTGTTAACACCACCAACTTACTGACTTCCGGAGCTATGTCTGAGTTATTTCAAGACAGAAAAACCCAACACTCTCGGCCCGACCCACGATTCGAACCCGGGAACTCGTGGGTAGTACCTATAATAAGTAATCTCAAAATGCAATAAATCGAGCCATGTGCGCTTTAGTTTGCTAGTAAACAGCTGTGAGTTGCAAGGAAATTAAAGAATCTATACACAATTTAGTAGGGATGTCTTCTGATGACGACTAAAGTTAGACGAAAACACGCAAAAACTTGAAGGGCACATTGGAATCCACTGCAGGCACTCGGGGACCCGCTCCGCCCCCACCACTAGCAAGTTCCTTCCATTGTAGTATGATTCACCCATTCTGGAACACATGTATAGACACAAACTCACCTGTTGCTGCCGAGGCTCGCTCAGCGGCTGTTTCAGGAAGGGTACAAGTCTTGTATTATGAATGTGAATCCATAGCTACTATGTTGATTGATAGAACATTATTTCTGTTACAGACTTCATGCAAAAATTTTTTTTTTGAGATTTCGATATTGGTCCCATAGCAGAAGCTGTTGTATTAGAGCAGCAAAATCACCTCCTAAAAGGAATACAGTTGATAAAATTAGACTTTATAAACACAGACACTCACCTGTTGCTGCTGCGGCTCGCGGTAGAGCGGCGAGTGCGAATATCTCGGCGTGTGCGCCGGACTCGGCGTGTTGTACGCGGCTGGGCTGGAGTAGAGGGGGGAGCGCGCCGCGAACTGGCCCCGCGCTGCCGGCGACCCGTACCCCCCCGTCCCGCCACCGCCCCCGCCACCCGGGCCCCCGCGAGGGGGGGATGGGGCGGAGAACGCTGCTGGACTTGACGGGTACTGGAATGAGCACGGATGCAACTTGTTAGCAATAATTTAGGGCGTAGACCAAACTACAGGACCAAACAACATAAATAAATGACATTTATGACTTTTAAGTGTGACATAGAAGGCACGTGTGATAACGTGTGATTGTGAAAACGCTGTATAGCGGAGGTGGCCGGCCCCGGAGAGGAGGGCCCAGGAAGAGTGTGTGTTTTTCTTCGTCCATTCATACAGGGTGTTTGCACGTGTTTTCTGTGGAACAAAATACAGTCCACTTCTATTTTGCACTAACCTGTGGCTGCGGCGTGCCCGGCGGTCGCTGCGGTCCGGGCGAGTAGCCCTGCGAGCGCGGCGAGGCGTAGACGGCGCGCGGCGACGACGCGTAGCCCACGCCCACGCCGCCCACCACGCCGCCCACGCCACCCACGCCCGGCGACGCGTACCCGCGCGACATGCCCATGCCGTCCATGCTGTCCATGCCGCCGCCTGGGAATTACTTAAACGTAAATGTGGGACTATGGCAACACACTTTCCCAACCCCTTAAGATATGTATTCATTTTTAGGGTACCCTAAGGGTAAAAACGGGACCCTATTACTAAGACTCCGCTGTCTGTCTGCCTGTGTCTTGTCAAATTTAAAAAAAAAAAAAAAAAAGTATTTAAGGGGGGCTCTCATATAACAAACGTGTTTGCCGTTTTTCGCCGTTTTTTGCTCAATATTAATAAGGGCAACAGACAGACGCTTGAAATTATTCACAGAATAATAAGTTGTATATAAACTTTAAAAATAAATAGAAATTTTAGGGGAGCTTCAATACAAACGTGATTTTTTTCCGTTTTAAAACTAAAAATATATCACAATATAGTGTCTAATGTAGTATAGGTACGGAACCCTTCGTGCGCAAGTCCGACTCGCACTTGGCCGGTTTGTTGTAGTCATAACATTTGTCCCGACACGTGTCATACTACACGGGACATGTCGCGTGTCGATGCTCGGGATGCATCGACTTTGTTCGGACCTTGTGTCCCTCGACAGTCGCCCGATGCCATTTGAATAGTGAAGATGCTCTGTGTTCCTCGTTATTCACAAAACTATCTTCTTGAGTGACATGGCGTCCACAACTTCGGTGTGTGGATGAGCGAAATGTCGACTGAAATTGTCAGACAGCACACGTATGTCCCGCGACTACTCGCGACTTGTCTATCGAAGGTACATATATCAATCATCTGTGGACATGTCGAGCGACTTTATCATCTAATGAATACGAGGCTAAAAACAATTAACACATATTTTTGCATGTGTAACGCAATTCAGTGACGTATGACTGCATCGTGTCTACTACTTGAGTCTAATATTGTTTAACAATACGGTCGAGTCATAGAACCCGAGCTTACTTGGCTAATTTCGATTAGTAATAGACTCTGCGGTGTGGTTTACTTAGAGCGCTTTCACATTTAGGCGACTAGCACTACTATCAGCGCGTCAAACGCGTTGCTGACAATGTCATACTATAAACAGTAGCAGCTGCGCGACATTCACATGCACTCACTGCATTCAGTCAAGGCGCCAATGTAGTATCATTATAGGACGATAACCATATTTTGGAGGTACTTTTAAAAAGCTTCGACAGTGCCAGGTCTGTGTATCTTCCCGCGTAGGTAGCAAATACGTACCTACGCGCGGCGACCCCTAGGTAAGGGGCTAAACAAGTTGGGTTTCGCTAGCCGGCAGCGACACGCTCGCGCGTTTTATTCACCGGCGGTGCACGACACTAGGTTGCTGGTTGGACGAGCATTGATAAAGTCATAGAAAGATGCGGTAGATGGCGTAAGTAGCTTCTTGTGGCAGTCAACCCTATCGCGTTGCGTAATAGTACGTCACTGAATAGGTTTAGTGTATTATGAATCATATTCCAGAGTTATAAGAATGTAATTATCTTGCAATGTATTCTGTAGGTGTCTACACAAAGATGTGCTTGAGTTCGAGGCGAACTGAATTACACCATATCGTTGACAACATTGAGTAGATATTTCTTTGAATTTCATTGCAAAGTCATGTACGGAGTACTAGTACTCATACTGTGACAGTGCGACTGTAATATAATGGTGATGTCTCACCCATACTGTGGTCGGGCTGCGGTGCGTTGGCGGGCGTCGGCGCGGGCGCTTGCGGCTGGTAGTACGGCGAGTCCTGCATGTGCTGCGGATACATCATGCCCTGCGCCGGCAGCTGCTGGAACTCGCCGTGGCCGTGCTGCGACATGTACTGCTCGTGCGGCAGCGGCTGCAGCGACGACAGCTGGCCTTGCATCATGTTCGCCTGCTGGGAGCACGCGCAAGCACTTATAACACTGTCATATTTGTATCATCATTAGGAAATAGGAAGATGTGATCGCAATTAGGATACTATTTGCACAACTTAGGTTCCTAGGAAGTTAGGAAATATGATTTCGGTTGCCTGCATAATGTTCGCCTGTTGAGGACACGCGCGCACGCGCACACATAACAAAGTGATTGGTTGCTTGCGTCATGTTCGTCTGCTAGTGACACACGATAAGAAAGAGGTCAGCGGCAACGAAACTTTTACACTTGGGTACACATATGCTCAAAATGTTTTTAAATTAAGAAATTATGAGAGATGATCATTAAAAGTGTACGTTTACGATTGGTGGTATCAAATACCCAATTTTTAAACAGCCAGTAAACCTTGATTGACGGTTAATTTGATAGAGTTCCCATACAAAATATGTCGAATAATGCTTAACCAGCTGATTTAAAATAAAAACATGTGTTGGTGAATTCCAGGCTTTAAAGATGATGATGACAACAAAAGTACTTTTGTTATTACCATAGTGGAACTTTTTGATTGGTAAATAAAACATAAAAAACCTTATCAGTAAAATGCTTGAATGAATGAAAATAAAAATATCAAGTGAACTTCAAATAATTTACCTATCATTCGAATTCTGCATAAGATCTAAGATAAATCAAGCCAACCATTAAGACATTTTGCCAACATAACTTCCCTGTGCAGGTAATCCGCGCTTGTATTTATTTCAAAGGGGGTAAGAACAGCAAAAAAGTGTAGAACACAAAACCAACTTACCTGTTGTTGTTGCTGCTGCTGCTGCTGTTGTTGTTGTTGCTGCTGCTGCTGTTGTTGTTGTTGCTGTTGCTGCTGCTGTAGCAGAAACTGTTGTTCCTCGGGCCTGATCTTCTTGGGCCGTCCGCGCTTCTTCTTGGGTGGTTGTTCCCCGTTGGGGTCCAGCACGGGCGGGGGCCGCGGGGCGCGAGGCGCGCGCGGGGCGGGCGGGGCGGTCTCGCCGTTCTCAAGCTTCACCTTCTTGGGACGACCCCGCTTCTTCTTTAGCGGGACCTCGGTCCCGTCTTCGAGGATGATCGTGTCGCCCGGCTCCGGCTCCATTGTCAGTCTGTTGACGTTTGCGAGGTCACGACTGGACTCGTTGAGAGTACGGTCAGCATCAAGAGTGAACAGTTCGATACTTTAAGTATTTTTAGCGGTACGATGTAGCCATGACACTTTCACGAAAGTAAATATTTGCACACAAAAATTGCCTTTGTTCGCATAAGGACAGATTCTCAAAACGACAGATTCGCATAAGGACAGATTCTCAAAAAGACAGATTCGCAAAAAGACAGATTTACGTGAATATCGATACTTTCAAGTGTGATTATGAGCTTGCTATTATTAAAGCCACAAAGACGATAAATACTGACATAGTAGTCAAAGGCTGATATTATCATTTTTAAAAGCTGTCTGGAAGAAGTCAAAATCAATTGGATTCAGTTCTGCAAAAGAGGGCTGTAAATGCACCCAGCTATTTTCCTAGTTAACCACTGTTGCCTCCGATACTTAGCCAATTTACATAACGATAGGTATGCCTCGGGTGGCATACCTATCGTTATGTGAATTGGCTCCTTACAATGAGGAAAGCACATCGTTTTAAAATTATTTTGTCAAGCAGTGAATTAAGAGCGGGTATAAAGGTAAAGTGGCTAGTCGTAAATTAGACTTTTGCACTCTTAAACAAGCCAACAACTACCGGAAAAGAATAAGATAGATACTACAGTATATATGGAGTGGTGGTGATTGATTGAAAACACAAAATAATGAAATTGTATCGATAGAAAAACATCACGAAGTTAAGTCTGATTTTCAACCAATATCAACGTATTTCAATTACTATGTATACTATAAGGGTAATATTTGTATACATAATATCTAATCATATTATCTAGGGTTCGTATTCGTGACTTTAGGAAAGAAGTTATATTTTACGAGATATTACGTAAAAACCTTTTCGGCGCTTACTACCTTCCTATTTCGCGCAAAATGCTCTCATTCTGTCACACCTGACACGCGGCTACGCGCATGTTTTCTTTCATGCGTCACTCATCAATCAGTCGTGGTGGCGTGGTGGACATTACAGCGAGGCGCGCCCTTTTAAACTCATCACAACAGAAGTCTTCAGTTGTTACGGTGAAAAATTCCGCACAACAAATGCAATCGAGGGTTGGCATAAACAGACCATACGAAAATTCCGAAAACACCACCATTATTTTTATTCATCGAGCTTTTAAAAAAAAGAAGCAAAACTAGCTGACATAAAAATACAGCGTAGTTTGTATTTTTGTAAAGATAAAAGGAGACGACACTCGGATAATGTCATTGATGATCAAATAAATAAAATTGTGTCTGAATGTACATCAGATAAAATATCGATAATAGACTGCTTGCAACGTCTTGCGGTACTAAGGCGACTTAATAATATAGGGAAATAAATATTTTTCATTTCATTCACTCCATTTGTTTCGACCACTTTAAAATACTGGCAAAAGAACGGCGTATTATTCCACGAATGCTACGTGAAGCTATTGAAATTAGAAAACATCCAAATTTCAAAAGAGAAGATAGTTGGAAAGTTCCACCGGCGTGGGATCCTAGCAAAAACCCAACCAACACCTTGCACTGCAAGATCTCAAGACATGGTTATTATTATTATTATTGTTTTTTTTGGGCCAAATGCAAGCCAACTCGACCAGTGATTGATGTATTGTGGCCTTTTGATTATAGCTCACTAATTATGCCCGTTGAATCCAAGAACCGCCAGATTTTTCGGGGAGTGTTATCTCATCCGGGTGCATTATATACTGCCCTAATAGGTACCTAATTCTTTTGCTCATAAGCGGTCCGCATGAGTAGGGTAGGTATGTGCATAGCCGTTACTTCTGTCGAGTGGCAGAATCTTTCTGCGTAAATAGGAAGGTAGTAGTAATAGTAGATTATTTACCAAGGGGGTAAGGTGATGTTTTTACAGACAGAATTACTAATATTAATATTAATAATAACGTGTAGGCAGAGATAGTACCCGTTAGGTGTACATATCCCAACACATTACATACAAGTATCTCAAAGGGGCCTCTTCCTGTTGGATCCGTATCCCCAGGTAACCCTTTCAAAAGGACTGGCTTCGGCCGTGATATGCCGCAGGAGAGATACAATAATAATAATAATAAAATTCTTTAATCAAGTGACCAGGACTCATTTTGTTAGTAACAATAATTAAACTTATACAACTAAGGTTAGTGTAAGATATATTTTTTATACTAAGACATTCTATGGCCCATCTCGCTCTTTTATCATGTGAAAGAGCGAAATGGGACATATGTCTCAGTAAGACTGTTTGAATACCGCGTATTGTGTATGTAATATAGTGTTTGAAACTTGCAAACAAATTGCTTTATTGATAAAAATAATTAATTATCAATGTTGGGTGTCAAAGAAAAGGTCGTTTTGAATTTTTAGTAGGCGTTTTATTCCACCCGCTGTTCAAATCAAGAAAACACTACTAACCGAGCATGAGAATAATAAAAAAAAACAGGAATACTTATCAATATTTTCAAATGCAATTGTTTTTCTTAATAAAAGTGTTAGTAGACAAAATGTATGACTAAGTCGTACGATGAGAAAATATAATTAAATTTTGTACATAACTATACTTTGTCTTTTTGCGAATCTGTCTTTTTGAGAATCTGTCTTTATGCGAATCTGTCTTTTTGAGAATCTGTCTTTATGCGAATTTGTCGTTTTGAGAATCTGTCCTTATGCGAACAAAGGAAAATGATCGAATGCTCTTTCCAACTGTTTCTCAAGTATTGATGTAATCGAACGTCGGCTCACTGGCGCAGCAAGCACAAACATTATTCAACTGACTAACGTTCTCCGTAGCTCAGCTGAAAAGAGCATTCGCCAGGTTAGTGAAGGGTCGCGGGTTCAAAACCGGACGACACGGTCGAACGGTTTCGTTAAAGCTTGCAAACAAATTGCTTAAATCATAAAAATAATTATGACATTTTTAAATATAAATTAAATGTGACAAAGTACTAAAATGTTCAGTTACTTTTGATGCTGGCCGTACGCGGTACTTCTAATAATGGCACAAGAACCGTGCGTGAGCTATTGTAAAAACAATGCAATGCAATTTCACCCCCTTAATGTTTTTATATCGCGACAAAATGTAGCCTATGTCCTTTCCGGGGTCTCGAACTGTCTCCATACCAAATTTCATCTCAATCGGTTCAGTGGTTTAAGCGTCAAGAGGTAACAGACAGACAGACACACTTTCGCATTTATAATATTAGTATGGCTTATAATGTTACAAGTACTCAACTTACCGCTGAAGTCTAACGAGGGCATGGGTGATAATCAACTTTCCTCATTTATGAAACCTCAACCTCAAAACCTCATTAACTTTTCACACTCAAGAGTTAAGGACTACGTAAACTCTCGTTTAATGTACAAAAATAAACATTTTTTGTTTAATATGTACAGTTCATTCTTTCAGATCTCAATTTTAATCATTCTTATTCTGTTGTTTCTTATTTCGATAACACAAGTGCTTTTGCAACTTACTTTGGGATCACTGCATTGTATGAAGAATTTATGTGATGCTGTCCAATTTTACAAGTAAAAAAACAAGTAGTACTTTATAATAGGACAAGATACGTATATTTGATTAGTCTATTTTTTCAAACTATAATAATATTATGTACAATTAAAAGTTACATTCACCTAACAAACATTTCATTTACGCTCAATATTAAAAGACAAAAATATAACGACAAAAAATATGAGTATAACGATTTGATCAATCTAAAATGTGTAAAGGACTCGGATTAAAAACGTCAACAAACGGGTTCCAGCCGCGGTAGCAGTCGCACACTTCAATGACAAGATGGGTCCTGTCAAGTTTCTGAGCGGTGTCTCTCAGGGGGGACATTAGCATCGTCAAGTTTTCCGGGGACATATCGGCTTCGATAAACAAGCTGTAGAGATTGCAACATCTCTCGATCAGCAACACCATGCTATTCACGTCGACGTCGTGGTCGCCCAACGCTCTCTCATACTCGCAAATGTGAATATTCTCCAACGTGGAACACCTGCTCAGAGCGTCAAATAATATCTCGTAATCTATGTCTTCCGAAGTAATTTTGACGTTTTTTAAGCTTTTAGCTGAGTCTATAGATTTGGAGAGAGACATTGTGTATCCGCGAAACGCACCTAGGCGACCTCGCTTCTCGACGTAGACGTCTAACGTTTCCAGCTTAGAGCATTGCAAGAAAAGGACAATGAAAAAGTCGTCTCTGATACAAATGTTGCTTAGACGAAGAAAGGTCAGATTATTCAGCGTTTTGGAATTATTTGTCAGGCGTATGGGACGGTGGCATCTGATCACCGCGCCATCTTTCCTGCAGAAATCAGTCAAAGTGACTTTACTGGGTAAATCGTCTATCAGCTTTTCGAAGCCCTCACAAGCGTCAATGCAGTACCAGTTGCTCGGAGCATTTGTTATCTTCATTTTCACTCCGCCATGCATGCAGATGTATGATGGAAAGTAATCTTGCAACTCCAATAGCAATTTCTTCATAAATTGGCCGTCAAACTTTGTAGTCGCCTTATTCCAAGCTTTGAAAATGATATTTCCATCCAACATGAAATCTAAAGGCAGATACCGGCTGACTTCAACCTGCAAGTCGCTGCAATTGACCGTGAATATTGATTTGAATATAGGAGATACGTATACGACTATCTTTTCCATATACATAATGTAGATGTATTCCACTTGATTATAATCTAAGTTGGATATGTCTCGAAGGCATTTCGCGGTTTTGTGCGTGACGCGGCAGTCGCGGAATAGGTACGAAAGCTTCGAAAAGTTCACCGTGTAGTGATCAGTGTTGCTTAAAGGTAAATCATCGTATTCGATGTCCCAAAACTCCTTGTAATTGTCAGCGACTGTCACTTGCAGGTCTTGGATCATCGGCACTCCGTCCAGGAACATCAGAGGAGTGTCCGAGTCGAGAAATTCGAAAACGACAAAGTGCACTTTGACGAACTCTTTCAATTTGAACAACTCTTTGCATTTATCCCATATGGCGTCCCGTATACTTCGCCGAGGGCACTTGAAGAAATTGACGCTGATGTTTTTCAAGTTTCGGGGGCATATTTCTATGAGATCGGAAAGGTACACTTCAGTGAAGGTAATGTCCAATGTGTTCAAATGTGTGAAGTTATGGATGTGTGGTTTTAGTGTACTAGCAGTAACGTCAGGGACCCCACTTAAGTTTAGTTCCTTGATATGATGTCCGAGGTCCACAAATATCTCGTGGCTAAGAGTCCTGATGGTGGCTACCACGGTGCGCGACAAAACAATCTTCTTCACGTGGCACGGCGCAAAAAACTCGCGGATGTCATTGCAGCTGTTATAAGCATTTATTTTTGAATTGGTGTCTAAATATTTAAATATCAATATTCCTACTTCAATCGGTAGATCTAAGAAATTCATTGTACAAATTTAATAAAAGTAATGTTTATAGAATTTTTCTGTACATGTTTACAAATGTTGTGAAATTGTTAATGTCAGTGTTGTTACACTGACGTACGTCAGGGACTTTTTTTTCTAGCTTTCCTGCATTGAGATCATAATCAGTACTTAGTTAAAGTTTCTATTTGAATTTTCAAACTATTTTAAAATGTTTAGCCAGTGCTTTTACCTTGTGAAGACAATGTAACAATGATTTACTAATAACTAGGAATTTCTTAATTATAATATGCATCACACACACACTGCTACAGCGATAGGGGATGAACACAGTAGGCACACTCCACGCGGTTGATACAAAACAGTTTATTTTCAAATTAGCAATTTTATTCATAAGTGTAGTGGGCCGCAACTATATTTTAACCTTATGTTGATCACAGAGAGTTCCATATCATTTGAGATATTTTGACAGATTTGGAAAGGTTGGTTGGGCTCATTGTACGTGATGACTGATGGTTAATCAAGGCTAAATAGTAGAGGAGATTCGTTGCGAACGCGGTAAGGATATGTTATGGTATTCCTGTGTCTGATCGTAAAACTAACGCGGTAAGTTTATTAATTTATACTACCCCTTACCACAGCCTCTAACGCCGACGGTCTTAGAACGGGTGAATGTAATTTCGAAATCTTTGTGCTATGCTCTTCTCTTTAATATTTTTGACATTAAGTTAAGTTGGCACTAATTACAAAAATCACACTTTTGTAATACCATTTTACCATTGGAATATACCATTTTATTTTCATCAACGTAGTTTAGTAGGCAGAAGTGTCTGTATAAGAAATTTCCCATTCCTAAGTATATTATGTTATTATACAAGAGTGTGCCTTCCGTGCCCCCTACCGCTCTACACACGCTACACACACACACGACGGCCGGGCTCGCGCGCGCACGGTGCCAACATAAAAACAACGCCAATTCTGCTGTTACTAGACTTTCTAGTATTCATGAAATTAGCCAAATTATACAGGGTGCCAGAAACCTAAATCTTTGTTTTTTAATTGTGTCATTGGGGAGAAAATAATTCATTGCTGATATAGCAGTTTAGTGGTTGAGAAATCGATTTATTCTTAATTTTTCAGCCTCAAAAAATAGTTATAGTGTTTTCTGTTGAAACTGTAACTATACGTTCGCAGTACAATTATGAGTAAAATGATTTTTCTTTTATACGGCTGCCAACCACCCGGCAAAACAATTTTTTACGCCATATACCAATCAGAATTAGCTGCACCTCAAAATTTACCAGATACACTTTAAGGCAAAAATGTCGTATTAAATTTAATCCGAGAATCGTGTTAAGAATTCAGAGCACAAGTATCGCCCAGAAAATAGCATGCTACGGAAAAACATGGACCGAAATAGTTTTTTTTTATATTGACCTTCAAAAGCATTTTCTTTCCTAAATCGATTAATGATTTGTGATTTTGTTTAAGTTTTCTTTTAAGTACTTCCCTTGACACTGCTCAGTTTATGGACACCCTGTATTTATTGCAGTTGATCATTACAATGTTTTGATAGTGGCATGTATGCGGGCGCGACGACCCGCCCGCCAGCCCCGCGCGGTCGCGGTCGGTCCACCAGCTGTGATACTACTGCTTATATATTTATATCAAATAATGTTATTAGTATGTCTAGTGTTTGCCAATGGAAAATAACTAAACAAAAAAGTCGAATTGTATTGCGATTTCATCGTAGTCATTTTAATAAAAAAAAGGTTTTTGTTTTTGAAGAAGATTTGCTTTTACTATGTCTAAAATATCAGCTTATTTCAATATAGACCTTTGCCATTGTGTGTGTTTTTAAGAGAGGCTGTAAAAGCATAATGTGCTTTGTCCAGTCATCAAAATAAGATATAATATTTAACTGAGTAATTTGCCCATAGTAATTGGCCTTTTCACCATTGCATAGGATGCGCTTATTTTCATTTACTGTTCCTATGTTGCGATGTTACTGTTAAGTGAAGTGAGTTACATGTTCAACATATAGTTTTATATCGAGAACATTGAGTAAATAGGAATTAAGAGCAAACCTTGAAAGTATTAACTTTTACTACTCGTTGTTCGCAAAAACAATCATGTCATCATATCCGACCATGTAAGCTTTATTCAAACTTAATATTTATGTATGTAACTTTTAGACACTATAAGGTCTATTTATACAACACGATTCTTACTATTACCTGTTTATGTAGATGGCTGTTTGATGCCAAAATAAAAAGTAAAGTTAGCCTATATAGATCCCACAGCTGGCCTCACCTCAAATATGAGGAGGTACGAGCCATAGGTACTCCACTAGACATGCGCAAAATCGTTCACTGAAGTGAAATGAGTGATATAGTTCAGTGGGAGCTTAAGATATGTATCTAGTTCAATTAGTTCATTTAGCTCAGCAGATCTACTATCAAAATCTCACTCACTACGTTATTCGAATTTAAATGTATCGTGTACTACAGACCATTCTAATGACTAAAAATTAACATTTATAATATTTAGGCAGTTTACGAATTAAAAACATTTTCATTAATTTCAAAGATATTGTTACACGCATTACACACGTTTACAAAGGATGTACAAAGTATTAATTGTGTACGTAAACGTTATGTACGTACGTTACGTATTAAAAAACGTATTAATTAATTAATTCCGAAAATTTTACATAGAAAACTGCAGTGCAGTAGCAGAATACTGCAGTCTCGCTCTTGCAGTGTTTAACAAATATATCCGTACGTTTTACTCTCAGTTACTGAATTAAATGATCTACTTTGGACTATAGTGAGTGATACATATGAACTAGACAGGTGAAGTACTTCAATTGTGTCATTCATTCAGGAACTACCCATGTCTATACTCCACTACGCCAAAAAAAATGAAAATGTCAGTATTTTCCATCGACAATCACGCACAGCCAGCGGGCCACCGCCGCCTCGCTCGCCCGCACCATAGAGTCACCTGTTGCTGGAGTACCTGCGTATCTCCATCTCCTCCTGCGGGCGGCGCGACGTGTTGTCGGGGAACACCAGCTCCGCCTCCTCGATGTGCGGGATCAGCCCGTTCAGGTAGTCGCGGAACTTCTTCAGCGCCGCGTAGAAGGGGACCTTGTCCGCCGCTCGCGGGAGTTGCGCGCATCGCGCCGACGATGATGGCATCACCCACATGTACTGTTGGAGTTGGGATACCGGGTGTTAGAACCTTTAAGGCAATTAAAGCATTACACCATCCTATTTGTAGCTTCCTAACTAGCGCAGAAAATGCAAGTAAATGTTGGATATAGCATGAAGACCCTTATCTATTCCTAGAATAGCCAAAGTGGCGCCAAGAAATGTTAATAATAATAATGTCCTCCTAGCCGAACTTCGACTACGGCGGCATATTTCAACAGAGATTAGCCAACTGCGCGGGACATAATTATAGTGCACAAGTGTGTGCGCAATACACAGGTGCACTCTTTATTCCTTCACTCTCATAATTGCGGTGAGACGGCAGTCCGACATGACCGTAGAGAGATCAGGCGCAGGACCAACGGCTTAACGTGCTTTTCGAGGCACGGGGGTGTTAACACCACCAACTTAACTTCCTGACTCCGGAGCTGTGTCTGAGTAATTTCAAGACAGAAAAACCAAACACTCTCGGCCCGACCCGGGATTCGAACCGGGACCTCGTGGATAGTACCCAGCGTGCTGACCACTAGACCAACGAGGCAGTCAAGAAATGTTACTGTCCCGGCGTCTAGCCCCAAATGGGCAGTTTCTTTTATGGATTTCGTCTTAACAGACAAGTAAAAATATAAGGCTAGCTATGAATTTGTATAGCTGAACTTGTAAAGGTCGCAGAAGGCACTGAATGTAGGCCACTTTTAACTTTGTAAATCTATGAAGCCTCAGATCATAGGAAACAGAATATGAAATGGGGGCAAGGCCCGCCTAAACGGACATGGCCAAAGTGAACTATCGATCTCCGCCGGATTGGTAACATTTCATTCATTTGTGTGCGTGCACTGCGGTTTGAATTACTGTGTTCCATATGCTTACAATAATGATGTACCTAGTTGTAACACACACACACAAATAAGTGAATTCAACTACTGTGTTCCATATGCTTACAAGAATGAACTAGCAGTAACGTAGAAACGCACAAGTACATTTTAGCGACACAGGTTCGCTAAGGATTACCGAGTTACTACATATCTTTTTCTACTATCTGAGGGCTCCCCTCTTCCTACCAGACCTAGACCACAATTGGCTACATGACACCACCAATCGTTGACGAACTTTTATTGAACTGTCAAAACGCTCTTCATCCATAATTTTGTATGGGAATTGTAAACTATGACGTCACATTTCACTACACTTAACTAACTTCATTTTCATTGAGTTTAGCTTAATTAAAACACAAATACTGCATATAGTTAAAAAATATCAATGAAAGTGTATTTAGAATATGATATTATTTTCAAGATAAAGGTTCTCGGAATCGTTTGAGGATAGTGTCAAGTACCCAATTTAGTTATCCTTATATATAGCTTATTATTAATATATATATTGCTTAGTAAATGAATCATCAGCTGACCGTGTTAGTCCCAGCTATGGTGTCCGGCTGCTTTCCGAAGCAAAAGTCCTTCTTGCCAGAGAAGACTTCGTAGATGAGCTTCCCGTTGAAGACGGCGACCTTGGGCCGGAAGGTCTGCAACTTCTCGAGCAGCACCGCGGACCCCTCCTTGATCTCGCGCCGCGTCAGGTCGGCCGAGCCCTTGGTCGCGCGCGGGACCATGTTCGTGAAGCCAATGCCGAAGTTTAGTAGCTGGAAAGGTGCGATGGTAACAATAATAATTTATTTTAAAGTGAATACACATAAGATAATTATTGTTTTTAAGTGATAAGCATTCACTATGCAATCTAAATATATTATTGCACTTGAAAAAAACGACCACCAGAGGCGGGAAATGTTCCACCATATTAATATTCTGTGAACATTTCAAGCGTCTACCTGTTGCCATTATTAATATCGAGCAAAAAAACAGCAAAAAAAAACATGTTTGTTGTATGGGAGCCCCACTTAAATATTTATTATATTCTGTTTTTAGTGTTTGTTGTTATAGCGGCAAAAGAAATACATAATCTGTGAAAATTTCAACCGTCTAGCTATCAAGGTTCATGAGATACAGCCTGGTGACAGACAGACAGACAGCGGAGGCTTAGTAATAGGGTCCCGTTTTACCTTTACCGGTACGGAACCCTAAAAATGATGTGATTGTTCGTGCTAAGTACACAGAAATTACACTGACAATACAGGGTGACTTTTGTTTCAGTATCTAATTTGTTTCCAGACATTAGGTATAGTTTATAGATGCTATTTTTTTAAAAAAATTGGTAGGTCAAGTTTCATTAAAATAATTCTCATCCAATTATCTAAAAACGTGGTTACCCGTACCTACGCATGAATGAGATGAATGCGCCACGTGCGGGAGGGAACGGCCATGAGCTGTGTCCAACGTTTTAGCAATTATTCGGCCGGTTTCTGAGTGCTTTATCTCAATATTTTTGTACTGGGCGACCAAAATAAAAAAAACGTGTTTGGTTTTTCGCGTCAAAGATTATTATATTCAAAGAATACTGGTACAAAAGTCAGCCGGTATGATTGAGATTATTATTTTAATTAGAAACATTTTGCAAGCACTCTGCTGGTACAGCTTCCTGACTTCTTTTAGTGGTCAGAATTTTCATTGAAGCCTAAGCGATAGAAACTGCAGCGTACATCTTAGCTAAGCAGAATTACAATAACGGAAGATAATACCAGTGTTCGTAAATTAATATTTTAACTGTCAGTCTCTTGATAGAGACTCATTACTACAAGCTTGATAGAAAGCCCAAATCAAGTGAACCGTACATATTTCCATTTCCGAAAAAAATAATCCACCCACCTTTTCACTGTGATAATAAAGAAAATAGTACTTCTACAGTGACCTTGAATAAATTAACTAGTTATGCCAAAAAATGTTTCAGGAAGGAAAGTCACAGAGAGGAAATTACCAACATAGTGCCACTGGATGGGGTAAGGAAAACCTAATTAAGAAATTAATAATGATGTTAAGTGTTCACTTTCATTGCGTCATGAGAGAGGTAGGTAGTTACTGCGAGGTCAGATTGCAATCAGTCTGTCATTTTTGTGTCTGATGACTTAAATCCAATCTCAAAGAAACCAAATTAAAATAGCGACTAAGAAGACCTGTTACATATTTTTTTTATGTTTAAAGTTTATACAGCAATCCGCACTGAGCCCGCGTGGTGGAGTATGGCTCATAGCTCCTCATAGTTGAGGTGAGGCCTTTTCCCAGCAGCGGGTAGACTAACTTTACCTTTTTTACATCATAGTTTATAAGAATTTCAACATATCATTCCTTCAAAACAAGAATAGACGATCAATTTTTAACTTTATAAGGGTCCGGTTTGTTCCCTTTAGGCCCAGAATCTTAAGATACATAGAAATCTTACAAAGTTCATAACATCCAGTTGTAAACAAGCACATCGGAGATAAACGCCGCCATTTTCCAGACAAAACCTAGAGATTATTATCTGGTTATCTGGCCACAATTAAACAATTATATTAATTAAGCAAAAATGTGATTCACAACAATTAATTAGCGGTACGTGGGTTAATTGCGCGGCAATGGGAGTTCATTTAGCGCGTTTTTATCGGCGCTAATGGCAATATCTATACTCTAGATAATTGCAGGGCACAAGAAGTACGCTCCCATGCCCCATATTGCGGTCTACCGGTGTCCCAATCAAGTGAGAGTTTAATTTGCATGGTAACAGAATGTCTGCGTCGTGAGAGGATTGCTTAAGTTTCACAGAAGGAGTGACATGATCAACCTATGCCAATGGACTAATGCCGAATTTGTAAAACTCATCCCGATAAATCATCATCCTAGGATTGTATATTTAATTGCAAATTTACACCCTTTATATAGCAATATCAACGCAAGAGAACGCTGGATGCTGGCCTCTTTGGACCGGGCAAGCTACGTTTAGCGATGGTTACGATGATGGCGTACGTCACAGGATTGTTTAAAGCGCTGGACGTTTGCAACCGATCACTTTGGAAATCAATGAAGGAGTCAGGCTGTGGCTATGATGATGATGCTCATATGATATGTAAAGAGCGCCGTATCTTGCTGTGCCGACACACATATAACAACCGGCCACTTTGGAAATCGACGAGAGTCGCCTGTGTTCAGCAGTGGATGTGCTGTGTCTGAATGATGATGAGGTATATGTTTTATCAAGAGTATGTATAAATATTTGGCACGCCCTACAGCCCAAACGGCTGGACAGTTTTTGACATACGTTGAATTCGTCAGAATTGTAGTAGTGACATAGGCTATACAAATTTTTAAAGGGCGCGCGCCCGCAAATAAAATCAAAGGGGTCGGGGGTTCGATTTTTTCCTTACCATAGCAATATAGGTATCAAATAAAAGCCTGTGAAAATACTTTGTTTTGTTTTTAGACACGACATGCTAGTTTACTATTTGTCTCACTCAACACCTATATCCCTGGCTCGGCAAGCAAATAAATCACTCATTCATCACTGAGTTAAAAGAGCCGAAGATATAAAAGAGTGATATACATATCAGAAGCTCACAATGATATGAATCACTCTTTTCTTTTCATTGATATATTTTGCGCATCTCTATATCAGAGTCCTTACTCCTCAGTACACACCTTGTAGTCTTCGTCGGCGCTCATCTGCTCGCGCGTGAGGCCAGACAGGTAGAGGCACTTCCAGAAGTGGTTTCCTGGGCCCGCGTAGTGGTGCCCCTTGTACGCCGCGAACAGGCCCGGGTTGATGCCGATCTGGGGAGAAGCATCGCATGATCAGTCATTAGGTTACATGGTTATGCGGTTAGGTACACAAGGCATACGTCAAACTATTTCACTTTGACCGGTCTAAAGGTCAATCCCTACGCATCTATTCCCTACGTAAAGGAATTTGTTTTCATAGTTCAAATGGGTAACTTGACGTGCTTCCGACTGTACTTTGTGCTGCCACACACACACGCACACACACAGTACGTTTAGTATCAAAAATAACGGATCAATGAAGTACTTTGTCTCAGTAAGCATTTCTAGCGTTACGATTTAGCCTTGACACGTTCAGATATAAAAAGGCATTTTTGATGCGGACAGTTCACAAAAATCTGTTAAAATACATAACTATTTTATGCTGAAGCGAGCTCCACCTCTTCATATTTGTTCGCCATCAGGTAAGATTTATAACAAGCGGCCACTTAGCCGAAATAGTCAAATATGTATGTTTGAAGCTGGGTATATCATCGGTTTAGGTATTAACTAACGGATAGTCACACAGCCAAGGCCGAAATTAGCTTATCCGGATAAGCGCAAGGCCTATGATCTAAGTTGAAAGCCCATTTGCGCAATTCCGGATTAGCTAACCCGGACTTGCGCAAGTGGGCCTTAAAAATCGAGCTTTGAAAAAAAATCACTAAATTATTGTGTTTGTGATGTGTAAGTCAGAGCCTCAGAATTTAGAATTTTCTGTCAAGATCGAGTGATAAATGCATGCGACCATGGACGAATCCATACTAATATTATAAATGCGAAAGTGTGTCTGTCTGTCTGTCTGTTACCTCTTGACGCTTAAACCACTGAACCGAGAGACAGTTCGAGACTCTGGGGGGTGCATAGGTTACATTTTGTCGCGATATAAAAAAGAGGGTGAAATGGGGGATGAAAGTTTATATGGAAAATCCAACTCTTGCGGGCGAAGTCGCGGGGAACCACTATTATATTATACGTCTATGATGTGATAAGACAGACTGTCAAGGCCCTACCTCACTAGGATACAATAATGGTATACATCTCTTGCGATTTATTGGTACCGGTGGCCTGCTGTATACGGCCACACAGTGGTAAAGGTTGCAGGAAGTCCGGACAAATGTCCGATAAATTGATGGAGAGTACATAGATTGATTCAGAAAAATTACATGATTTAATTACAATTGTTATTATTACATAATTATTTTAATTTGACAGCTATTACAATGAATTCGTATGATATAAAATTTACGATTACCGCCATATTTCACGTACGACATTTATCACGGCCATAAAATCATGTAAACGTAATGTATGGTTCGTATTATTATAATTTATTTATTTCAAATTACATAATTGCTTTGAATTACTACTATTTGAATGCACATGAATAATATTGCATTTTAATAAACGATTATACATTTAAATTGCATAAAATTAAACATAAATACAGTTACTATAGAATTAAACGTGCATAGTCTATCACGGGATAATATAATTTTCATAACGTGAAAGTTCACAATTGTTAACCTATATTTATCAATGACTCATGCTAGACAATTATGAAAGCATGATCGCCGATGCTAATCATGTAATTTACCCATTAATTTGTTAATCGCTCGCCGCTGAAGTCGGCAGCCGACGTGAAGTTAATTAAAATTATGCTGCAGTCGTCACGAAATCAATACAATAGGGTTATTGAGGAAAAAGCCGATTAGTTTTTCCTTTTAATCTATTATCGTTTTAATAACGACATCATTATGTTCAGACTAAAATCAAAAACTGATTTAAATCTTTATTTTCTGTGACATACCGAGCGATAGGCTAACAGGACAGAGACCTCCGAAGCGTGTCTTATAAAACAATCAATACACTAACACTCGTTCATTTTTTTTTCTCACTGAAACCACTCCCTGTTGACGAATACTTTTACATTATTTTATCTGCTTTTCCTATCATAGGCTTGAAGAGGAATCTTTAATATACAACTTTCAGTTTTAACGTATGCATCAAATAGGAAAAAGAAGAAGGGAAACATGCTAACTAAATGTATACCCACGGATCCCAATTACATTATTTAATTAAACGTCGGTAATGGTTAAAGTAAGGAGGCTTTTGCCGAAAGATCTGTCGCCTACAGCTTTTTGATGGTCCTCCATTGGAATTGAAAGAAAATTATTTTTTTGATTGCGATGACATTATGCATGCAACTCCTAGACTATGCCCCTACAGGAAAACATTTCCGCGATAATACTCACAATGATGATGCGGACGCTATGGCTACGACACTAAGGCGGTAAGTATCATGTGGTGCGACCATACTCCGCATCATTAAGCTTCATTCAATTCTGGACACTATGGCTACGGTACTAAGTATTAGTATCATGTGGCGCGATCATACTCACAATGATGATGTCGAGGTTCTCGGCGAGGTGGTCCGGCAGCGTGCGCCGCGCCACTTCCTCCTCGCTCATGCCGTTGAACCGGTCGTGCTTCTTGCGCTCCTTCACCGGCCGCACTATGCCGTCCATCACGCCGTCGGCTTTTATCTCCATGCTGTAACAATAAGTTGCATTTTCATATTTTGCCTGGTTTCCTTACTTATTTATTTTAGGAAAACTAGAGTTTATATATGGATAATAATATCCTCCTAGCCGAATTTCGACTACAGCGGCCAATCTCAATCGAGATTGAACCAACTACGCGGGAGATATTATAGTGCACAAGTGTGTGCGCAATACACAGGTGCACTCTCTGTTCCTTCACTCTCATAATTCGGTAAGACGGCAGTTCGACATGACCGTAGAGAGATCAGGCGCAGGACCAACGGCTTAACGTGCTTTCCAAGGCACGGGGGTGTTAACACCACCAAGTTCCTGACTCCGGAGCTGTGTCTGAGTTATTTCAAGACAGAAAAACCCAAAAACTTTTGGGCCGACCCGGGATTGGAACTCGGGACCTCGTGGATAGTACCCAGCGTACTGACCACTAGACCAAAGAGGCAGTCAAATATACAGGATGATAATAATACAAAATCAATTAAACCACTTATAAGTCTTACGTTTGACATAAATAAGGTTTAAATACTGGACGGCTTTGATGATCACCGATTTTATTTTCATACATACTGATCATGGCTACAAAATCGCTTTAAAAACTAACAGACTTCAAATAAGCATTGATGCAGTTTACAAGTTTGTTCGTAGTTCCTGCTATATCTGATTTTGTTGATTAAATTATTTTTAGTATCTATTCATATCCGCAAACACTATTATTATGTTAAGCCACATTTTTATTGTTTTTTGACGCATTTTCAATTTTTTGAATAACTACAAGATCAAATGTATCGTGGAAGCAATTTAATATCGTTATTATTTAGCTTGAATATCCTTTCCTACAAAAAGACTGTATTTTGAGCTACAAGCATCAAATGTTCCAGATATCACTGGCTGAATGAATGTAGAATTTGGCCGATTTTTGTTTGTGGAACTGTAACCGTTGGGCACGTGGGCGGCAAGGAACTCGCGGACCCGTATTACCGAACGCTACCCGAATCCAGTTTTAAGCGTAGATTAGCCCAAGCCTGATTAACTTCCAGATACTAAACTGGTCTTTGGTGAGAAACGACTTTCAGATAGAGGGAGGCACTAAGTTATAATTAACTTGAAAATAGTAGATAAAATCCACAATCATTTTATATTTTGTTGGACAATTTAATGGGAACCAGAACGGGAATGAGAACCAGAACCAGGAGTTTAGCAATCTGTGCTCGCTAGCGATGACGCAAAAACTTTATATACATATTATTTTTGGAGAACCCCTATTATTTTGTCATAGTATCGATAGTAGTACACTTTTTTATTAATAGCACGGGATCAAAAAGATAGGCCCAACATCAAAGCTAGACACAGACTCCGAGTCAAGCCAACATAATTTAAAAAAACGAATTTCAAAGGACATAATTGGTATAGAGTAGCAATACGGGCGCTATTATCTGGCACAGTTCTTTCTCTTGCGAAGCGACTTATCGCCCGCATGCGGCCAGCGGTACGGGTACAAGGAAACGCTACGAGGAAGAGGAAAGATGTGGCAAATTAATTATAATATAATCAGTAGGTACCAACACAGCCGACTAACAACCGGCGGCTCCATAAAACGCGCCCGCTGTAAAACTTTATTGAATAAATCTAGCTTAATACCTGCATTTAAATGATCTGATAGTCCGCAATTGCAGATTATGAACCGAGATAGAGCACGGTTATGAAGATGATACCTAAGCTATTTAGCGGTTAATTATAACCGTTGTTCTGTTATTAGAGATGGCGCAAAATACTGCATGTTGCCAACTTATAGGACGACCGTCTTAGTGTAGTCGTTCGCGCACCGGACTTCTAAACCAGGCGGTTGCGGGTTCGAATCCCGCAAAGGGCAAATGTTTGTGCGATGAGCACGAGCATTGGAGCCTAAGTCATGGATGTTTATATGTATGTGTTTCTATCCGTTATCCTAGTCACCATGGCGCAGGTTCACGCTTATTTTGGGGCTAGGTAATTGGTGTGTTTGTTGAAACAATTTATTTATTTATTATTTATAAGGTCAATTAATACAACTGCCAACTACAAAAAAATTAACGGTACCTCAATACATATAAAACTAGATAGGGCCCATGAATGTATGATTTTTTAATCCAGTCACACAGGTTGAAAGAATTTGAGTCATTACAAGTATCAGACGACGGTAGATCTTTAATAAAGTTATCTTGATAAATAATCATTAGTCACTCGTACTATACATAATAATAATAATGTCCTCCTAGCCGAATTTCGACTACGGCGGTCTATCTCAACAGAGATTGGCCAACTGCGCAGGACATATTATAGTGTACAAGTGTGTGCGCAATACACAGGTGCACTCTCTGTTCCTTCACTCTCATAATTCGGTGAGACGGCAGTCCGACATGACCGTAGAGATCAGGCGCGGGACCAACTCGTTAGTCTAGTGATCAGCACGCCGGGTACTATCCACGAGGTCCCGGGTTCGAATCCCGGGTCGGGCCGAGAGTGTTTCGGTTTTTCTGTCTTGAAATCACTCAGACACAGCTCCGGAGTCGGGAAGTTGGTGGTGTTAACACCCCCGTGCCTCGGGAAGCACGTAAACGACATAATAAACAGGTGATTTAAAATCATATTTCTTAAATGTGTGATAGACGACATTAGCAATTTAGATGTATAAGTTTACACGTGACGTCTCGAGAGGCATGGGTATACTAGATGGATATATTCATGACTTTGCTTTCTCAGACCGCCATCCAACCAAGTGATGACTGGGGCAACAGCTAGTCTAGTCACAAATAGTCTTTACAAAAGGCTACCTGGCTTCAAACGTGAGTTGTGACCTGCGCAAAGGTGGCAAAGGTGTGCTAACACAACAAGAGCCCGTAAGTAGTGACGCTCCCGATCGATATGCTATCGATAGAGCCGCCAGTATTACATTTATCGATTTCTGACTAACAGAATAACGAACTACAAATTACAACCATATGTACTTCATATGCCGTGTATGGTGATGGCAACTTCAAAATTCTAGATAAGTTTATTTTAGGCTGTAAGGTGCCAATAATGATATGATAGTTGCTGAGAAATTTTTAAATTTTAACGCCAGAGTCAATACAAAAAGAGGAAGAAAGTGCCAATACCAAATTTAGTGGTATGTCGCATTTTATACAACTAATAACGATATTATCTTTCGCAATCTATGATGATGAGGATACAGTTAAACTCTATAAACCAATGAGTTTCAGTCTAATATAAATTGTTACAAATTGTCCATTAAAATTTGCGACCATATTTGCTTGTAAGCCATTCCTACTATACTAGGAAAAAAATCATATTGATGGAATGACCAACAGTCCTGACGTCTTCGGTGTCGACTATCGATATCGAGCCTCGACAGTCGGGCACCCCTAGTCGCAAGGCTGCGTTGCTTTCACGTCGAGCAGTGCACCTGTGCCTATACTACATACATCTATCTACATCTACGCCACACTACACTATACTTGCGTTAATGCAAAATATTTCGCCTTATTAATTCAAGGCTGCTATTTAGTACGGTTCGTACACCTTCATTTTGTTTCATATTTTATTGCATATTTTGAAGAGTAGAGTGAGTATATAATTTTATTACTTGATGTTTTCGAGATCAATTTTAAGATTAATCATATTCGTCCATGGATTAATGTACCATTTAGTTAGAAAAAACAATCGCTACAGATGAAAATACATTAAATGTATTAAGATACATTTTATCTAATCTAAAAACCTGTTAACCATTATTTAAGCTAATAAATTAATTAATGCTAATTACCTGGCATGGACTTCCTAAAGATGTATTGAGATATTTTATTGATCCGTCAGTATAAAATGCGAATGCATATTTATATTTAGCAAAAGCGGGTTCATCTGATGAATTTCTCACATAGATCAACGAACAGGACAATGGCTTTCGTATCAGTTTGGTCGTGAGACCATCATTAGATTTTCGGTAGGATGCACCACGTGGAAATTAAAGTTCGTCCAGTATAGGCCCCTGGCCCGTAGACAAGATAAAATCTTTTCAAAAGCAAAGCTCGCTAACAAAATGTATTAAACTGATAAAAGTCTTCAAAACATCACGTGACTTATAATTATAAGTTTAAGGAACCAAAAATTCGCACACGGGCAGGATCACGTGACTTTTGCATACCCACATATTTTGGTTATCGATAGCTGAAAAAGAAAGATTGCATCTTATCTGGCTCTATTGTCAGACATTCTGAACTTAACAAGTGAGAGTAGTAACACAGAAGTAAGCGAGATTGCTGGATGGCTGGATGTATTTATTTATCTGTGTCTATTCCATTTCCACCTTGATCCGATTATTTCGCTGGGATTTTTGGCTAGCGATAGTGCGGCATCGGTTCCGGTACCGAAATACTCCGTCGACGTAAACAGAACGATGCGCGCGCAGCATTTTCTGCTGACCAATTTACGCGTTCAGCGTCGCGTTGCTGGACTTCGGCGTGAGTGGACTGAGGCACTTAGGCACGGGTGGGATAAATATTACTTTGGGCTATTTCTATGTAATGAAGGTTTCATGCATGTAGCGTGTTCTGTCCTAAATCGAATAAATAGATTTTTTATTTGGTCTGAATATCCTCCTTCTGAGGTTCTGAGGCAACGGTGGTCAATGTTAACAGAGATAAAATCATATTGAAGCCATATTGATATCATTGTAATGCCTCATTTTATTTCTTATTCACCTTGTCGATAGATATATACTCTTTATTGCACACCACACACAGTATTTTACATAAATGCTCAAAGAGAATGGTATAATTTTGGCGGTAATAAAGAGATTTCGGCGTTCCCCAAAAAACCACAGCTTGAAAGTGGTTTTACATACGGCTGCACGTCAGACTACCTTACTTTGACCTTGACACCGCCTTCATTCCCTACTAAATAAAAGCTGTTTTCGTAGTTTATAACCTGGTGCAGCCGCCGACTGTACCTGTCAGTTCATACCAGAAGAGTGTCATCAACAAGGACATCTTTCAAGCGTCAGTAATCATCATGTCCACTACAGAGGGCTTATTCTATAAGATAGTATCCGTATTTCCGAGTCTAGCTGACTCTGTTACTCATGCCAGCATGAGCGTAAGAGCGAGCGTGATGGCTACAGCTGAATTACGAAAGTGAGACTCTGTAAGGGTAGGGCACCAGCGTCCAAGAAAAGCTATTGCATAAGTTTCGACACTCACTTTCCATTCGCGGTATTGTGGCGGGACCGCACGCTGCGCGCGCGCAGCCAATTCACACCGCTCATTAACTTAATAAGTACTTAATGAGCCCTTAAATTAACTATGGAGGAACAATATTAAGATACGGAATAGAAGTGAAAAATTCCGAGGCAGTCCTTTTATCTGAACAGAAAAACCTAGACCCTTGTCTGACGGGCCTGACGGGCCTGACGGGGAGGTGTCCAGAGTTTAGCTTTAAATTAAGAGACTTGTTGGTAAAAACAATTGCTATGCTGCCTGAAAACACTAATCTAGTTCTAATTCTTCAGCTTAAGGAACTATTAATTTCAATTGAATAAGCCCAGAATACTACATATTTTAAAATGGGCTAACATGTGCTGATGCATCGCGAAGTAAACTGGCTAATTTTCTCGCCACTAGGTACATATTTTTGGCACTACTACAAAAGAAAAAAGCTGCATATTTTTAGATTTACTCTGACTAACATGCAAGTCTTGCAATTCAGCGGTTATCACCGTCGATTTGTTATCATTATCATTAGGCATACTCGTAGTTCATCCTAAACCTAAGTAAGGCTTCAGATAAACCGCAGGTGGCGCGCTTATAGAACAGTGGTAGCTAAGAGATATGCTGAATACTACTTGTTCATAACTAGGTTACTATGATCGGCACCTCAATCGCTAAACAAGTCGCATTTTTTACAGCTTTAGAAATATTCAAAGCTTGTGAAGATGGATTGTTTCCTATAGACTATCATCTGGATTCCTTCAAGAAAAAAGTGAATAATGAATGTCCTCCTAGCCGAATTTCGACTACGGCGGCCTATCTCAACAGAGTTAGCCAAATGCGCAGGACATATTATAATGCACAAATGTGTGCGCAATACACAGGTGCACTCTCTGTTCCTTCACTCTCATAATTCGGTGAGACGGCAGTCCGACATGACCGTAGAGAGATCAGGCGCAGGACCAACGGCTTAACGTGCTTTCCGAGGCACGGGGGTGTTAACACCACCAACTTCCTGACTCCGGAGCTGTGTCTGAGTAATTTCAAGACAGAAAATCCCAAACACTCTCGGCCCGACCCGGGAAGAGTGAATAGGCTGTTTCTAGTCAGATATGACCCATCCTCGGCCGCATCGTCGCTTAGCACTAGGTGAGATTGCGGTCAAATGTCTGCCTATGAAAAAAAATTGCTACGCATCTACGCGACAACGCTGATTTAATTTCGATGTACAATACTACATAGTAGACAGTATTACGAGTGGCAAATCTACTGCAAAAACGCGCTCATTCACCAATCGGTGGCGACTCTTCGAGCCAACGTGCACAATCGTTGGGTTATTAAGCGATGCACGGGCCGCGTAAATTTATTACACCTAACAGGGCAACAACCCGCCGAAGGCCGTCCGTTCGCGGTGACAGCGCGGCCGCGGCCGGCACTCACCCTCCGGCCAACGGGAAATCACGAATCGCGAGGTATCGCCAGCGCCAGGTAGATATTCGTAGCTAAAGCGGTTGGTACTCCATAACTCTGTATGGGGTTATTTATAATTGATTAATTACAAGGAAAGAGAGGCAGTGGGACTCTGGTCTAAACCACACAGAAATTGCATTATCGTGTGGTTTTGTGCTCACATGTTTTAGCAAATCAACAGTATTGTTTAAGACTATATTTTGCTTACGGCTTCGTTCGGTTACGGCCTACGGAGGTAGGCATGTTCTATCTACTCGTACTGTAATAAAGCATCTGTTGAAGATATCACTTTGAAGATATCATCAAAATCCATCTAGATTTTTTATTCGATTTCGATATAGGTTCAGCGCTGACTCATATTTAGTCAATTCATATTCAATTGTTTTTCTAAATCATTTCAATCACAATTTCATTTCTTCTAAGATCTTTTATAAATCAAACTATGAAACCTAACTTGCTACCTACTCGCATCTACCTAGTGAGTGATATGAAAAAACGATATTCTCCTTATTACTCTCATTAGACCCGTCAATTCGTACACCAATGCACCTAATGATAAAATCATTACGCAATACACCTGTAATCAAACTTTCGAAAGTTCTAAAGCAAGAGAACTGTGATGCATTGTAGACCGCTAGAATTAGGCCGTTTTACAGAACACAAAATAAACTATATTTCATATCTCAGGTTTTCTTTTGGAAAATTCAAAACCTCATAAAAATATAGAAGTAAAATTATTTCTCAAAAAAAGCCCTCCATTAAAACAGACATAGGTGGTATGGTACATCTACAAAAAGTCTGCTACTAAATTGTAAACAGAAGCGTAATCAAATAGCAAGATTTTGACAGTTCTAGTATAAATAAATAAATAAATTGTTTCAACAAACACACCAATTACCTAGCTCCAAACTAAGCGTGAGCTTGTGCTATGGTGACTAGGATAACGGATTGACATACTTATATACATTTATAAGCATCCATGACTTAGGTACAAATGCTCGTGCTCATCACACAAACATTTGCCCCTTTCGGGATTCGAACCCGCAACCGCTTGGTAAGTCCGGGGTGCTAACCACTTCACCAAGACGGTTATCGAAGTATCGGCCTTTCAAAATCATGTAATTCAATTTACTTCACACACGATGTATCTTTCGTATTGTCGATTCTATTGGTACAGACAGATCCCTTCAATACGGCGATAAAGATCTGCTAGCGTTATATGTTTAACGACTTCTTTGTTTTCTTCGAAGAGGTAGAAAATATTGATGATCACCAACGAAAAGGCCATGCCATGGCTAAGTCTCAGTGCCTATATTGGCCCCAGGACAAGAACACTAATTATAAGGCACACCGAGGGGCGATGGCTGCAAACTAACGACAGAACGCATGCCCAGTGTTGTGTGTAATGCACAAATTGCACCTATTATTTATGGAGACCTAATTATAGGGTATGAGCTGCCTATCCATGCATGCAAATCCGACTAAGTTCAATGATAACTATCAGTATGAATTATGTATTAGTTGCCTAGTTTTTTTACCCTAAATTAATTTACGATTACTACGCTTGGTTAATAAAAGCATTTCCTTCGCACGTAAAAGCTTATTACTAAGACCGTTGCTAAGCTGAATAACTTGACAAGTGTGATAATATCACAATATTACCCTAAAACTAAAACATTGAATGATTAATTTGCTCTTGAACGCATCTTTACTTGAAATCAACAGTGATAAATTTTCGTGTAACAAGACACTTTCGAGTTTTACTGCACAAGTGTAGACTTTCATCAAACAGGTAAATGGGCGCGGGAGAGTGACGCAACTGATGACGTCATCGTGCGCAGATCCGAAAATACAAATGATTCGTACACTTCATTGTGGAAAACTAAGAGTTGCACAACTCTTTAGGGTTGAGCGTCGAAAATTCTAAGAACTGAAACCCTACAGGCAACTCAAAGTAAAAGTTCACAACAAACTTTTCTGTCGGTTTTTAAGGGTTTCTCTACTAACGCCTAAGTTTCCACTCAAGCATTTGAGTGTCGCAATGAATGCTGGTTGTGATGTAATTAGTGAATGTGATGTCTACCTACAATATGATCAGCTGGCTAGACCAGTAGGTCTAGCCAGGCATAGAAATAGAAATAGTTAGATTTCTAAATAAATCTGACCTAGAATTTGGAATCTTGCTTCCGCACTCCTAATATTTACGGCACCATGCCATCACGGCCTTTCTATGGTTCAATAAGGATGGCGAATATGTCTAGCTAATATTATAAAGAGGTAAATAAAAAAAATTAAAAAATAAATTAATGTGGACAACATCACATACATTGTTCTGATCCCAAAGTAAGTAGCTAAAGCACTTGTGTTATGGGAATCCGAAACAACGAAGGTACCACAAACACCCAGACCCAAGACAATATAGAAAAATATTTTTCTACATTGACCTGACCGGGAATCGAACCCGGGACCTCAGAGCTGGCGACACCATGAAAACCGGTGTGTACACCACTCGACCACGGAGGTCGTCGAGGTAAAGTTAGCGAGTTTGTTCGTAGGAGCTAATCTATGGACTACGGAACCGACATTGAAAATTCTTTCACTAGTAGAAAGTTAAATTATTCCCGAGTTATTGATATAGGCTATGCGTAAAAAATTGCACCCGTGCGATTCCGAGACGCGATCTTTATAGGATAAAAATGACAATCAGTGATTTTCTGTATGGTTAGGACATTGATGATATTAGATAGATAGATAGATACTCTTTATTGCACACCACACACAGTATCAATTTACATAAATGTTCATAGAGAATGGTACAATTTAGGCGGTTCTTCCAGACAACCTTCGGGTAGAGGACAGTCCAAGATTATTGATATTTTTATTATAATAATCGAGTTGATTGTATTGATACCTAGTTTATAAATAAATTCGGTTCCCCTGCAACCACTGACAAGTATGACATCCGTCCATGCGATGTTTTGATTATCCTAATGATGTACGAGTACTATTTTATGTAATTGTACGGTTTTCCATGCAACTTTCAGGACCGTCCCTGAGCGGATATGCTTGACGTAATGACTTTACGGTCATATCGATGACGTAGCCAGATGATCCAGGAGGTGGCAGTGACGTAACACGACGGGCGGGTGGTCGGCGGCAAGTGGGTCGGGCGTTTAATTCGGGCGGGGTCGCCGGCCGCACGCACTAATTGTGTCGCACTGCACCGCGGCACACACCGCCATAGCCATAGCCACCCTAGCCTGTGAAAAGTGGGCAACAGTACCCTAGCATACCTACGCACAACACTAGCCTAGCATAGGTACACATACATAGCTATGCCAGCGATGAGACTTTTTCCACCACTTCAAGTCCTTTTTAAGCTAGATCTTAACTAAGTCACCCTGCTCGGCGGAGAATGGACAACACTAGCCTAGCAGGTGTCAAGTAAAGTTAGCCTACATAGATTCCACTGCTGGGCAAAGGCCTGACCTTAACTATGAGGAGGTACGAGCCATACTCCACCACGCGGGCTTAGTGCGGATTGGTGGAGGAGTGCCTGTAAGGCAAGTGACCAACCTTACTATCAGAAGTAATCAAGCCGCCCCAAGGCCTCTGACTAAGCTTAACGACTAGTTTCAACAGATATTAGCCGGGGACCAACTGCTTAACGTGGCTCGCGAAGCACGGAGTAGCTAGTTATGGACGTCACTTAAGTGGTTGGAATGATCACCCATCCAATCACGAACGCGCTGTAGGTTGCTTAACTTTGATATCACCACCAAAGCGGTGCCGCCACTGCGCCGCAAGCTCCTCTATCACCTAGCAGGTGTGGTTGAGTAAAATCCCATGATAGCAACCTATCAACACCTAAGACAGAATTAAGAAAGTACTAGCACGAGTCAAGCAGAATCGTCTGGATGAGACGCTAAATGAGTTGATAGTAAATCATTCCCAGGGAGTGCCAGGGAAAACTTGGCAACACATGAATAGTGAAATGCTTTGCAATCTCAAGAAATTATCCCATCTATAGTAGAAAGCTATCGTCTTCGCAGCTTTACACAGCAAGTTGTATGACACCTTGAGAATATCTAATCAGGACCTTGTGATCTAATGGTTTATCTGATCATACGTGGTCAGTCAATCTGATAGTGCATTGTGAATCTAGAACTCTAGTTAGATAATCATGTGTGTTTAAAAAAAGAATTTCAATTGAAGCATTTGCTTGATTCCGCAAATGCTTCAAATTAAATTATTTGAACACTTGACAAAAGAATGCGTGTTATAAAATTTTATTACGATAGCAAAAAATAACGCAATTAAAATTCGTTGTATCGTAGAGTAGCAGTGTAAAAACACATGTCGCTTAAAATTGTATCGAGATAAAAAATACTACAGACACTTTTTAATATTTACGAGCAATGAGATGATAACAAAATAAAAATTAATATCGTTGCCAGGTTATCGACTACGCTTCACGTCCACACGTTGATATTATGTAGTTCGCGAAACAACTTTTGTTACAAGCTTACTTCATAGTATGAATGAAAAATAGTTTTTTATTATTACGATAATATTTACTCTGTCAGGTACTCCATGAATGAACGAGTTGAAAGACGGCCAATCGCCTTCTCTCGTTATATTTGTTTACTTTCGGCATTCGCGTTGAAGCGGTTATAACAAAAAACATTTAAAAAAATATTAATATGAAAGTGTCAAAACTTAGCAACAAGATTCTCTCATCCATTGTAGTCTTGTTAACACTGAACTTTTTGTTATCTTTACGAACAACTATGCCAAAAATAGTGCAGCAGCATCGTAGCAACGTAGCGTCCTCGGATATTGATTATTATTTTAGATACTGCGCTAAAAATATCAGAATGAACAGGTGTAACATACTAGGTGCGTTGGAAGCAATTCACAGACAAGTCGCCGAAACTCTTGCAACCGTTTCGGTTATGGAACAATATTTTAACTAAGGAAAGTCATTTTGTGAATCGTATTTTGATTACACATCAAAATAAATTTAATGGCAATTAGGATATGATAGTAACAACTGTAGGGTAGCGGCATACGGCCAGATATCCGAATCAAGAACCTCAGCTCATGTTTTCGCAGATTAAATTTGGAGGTCACGTATTTGCGTTTTTTACACAAAACTGGCAGAAAATATTTCGTCTTTTCGGCCAAAAGTGCCGAAGCGAGTGTGCCTGTGTATCTCGCCTAAGAGCTGCGTGCTGCGCTGGACGGCAGACACTTTTTACTGTCACCGAGATCGATAAATCTCGAGTTAGAACGCTGTCACGGTCGACTTGCGCGAACGTTGACTTTCCACTCTATTCGTTAACGAAACAATTAGCTCAACAGTTATTCTGAAGCCGTGTGTGGACGGCGAAACTGTGGCAAACTCCAATTTTTGTTGCATGTTGCCCAACTAGCCGACTGCGCTCTTCAAAACCCACTCGACGTAAAGGCCGCGTGTATTTCTAATAGAGTTCAATGCACTCTGGAACGAGATCTAGGCATTTAGTGTTATTATTATTTTCAAATTCTGCAACCGCGACTATTAAAGTTTACTATTTTCAACAGATAACCTAACAGATTTGCAAGGTCGGTCAAAAAACTTGTTTCTTTTGTTTCGCTATAACAGCACCGTGCGTGTTTTACCACAAGCTTGCGTTGAAATAAATACAGATTCACAAACTCGAAAGTTAGGTATTTTCATTTATCTGCGGGCGTAGGCTAGTTGGATGCAGGCCGCATGTAACAGGTCACTTTGGGAATCTATGGAAGAGGCCTTTGTTTAGCAGTGGACGTCCTGCGGCTGATTGAGTTAGCCTAATTATGTATATAAAAAACCGGCCAAGTTCGAGTAGGACTCGCGCACGAAGGGTTCCGTACCATTATCTACTTCATCTTCATCTTATCAACACCCTAGTTCTCCGAATATTACTGCTAATCTAATAAAGTTATCCTAACTGCTACAGTTTTTCTTTAAAGTGTATGAAATGCACTATTATCATATTTTTTTTACATTTTAGAGGGGGAGGGGGGGGGCAACAGACGGACATGACGAACCTATAAGTCTTTAGTCTTTGTCAGGACTACGGAACCATAAAAATGTTAAATTACCTACTAGGATTCGAAACTTGAAATTTTGCACCGTGCTTACTTTCATAGTGTAGGTGAGCACTAAGAAAAGATTTTTAGAAATTTATCTCTTAAAGGGGTTTAAAAGGCAGGCATTTATGAAGCTCCGTCAATTTTTAACAGACTTCAAAAAAGGAGGAGGTTATCAATTCGACTGTATGTTTTTTCTTTTTTTTGTGGCTATGTTACCTCATATCTCAGTCATTTGTGGACCGATTTGAAAAAAAAAATGTTTACCTAGAGATTATACCTTCTAGTTGTGGCCCAGTCGAGATCTGATGATGGGATCTTGGTGTAATCGAGGGAAACCCTCAAATTTTAAAGGCACGTATAGTGTTTTCGTACTAGTATCTTAATGTTGACATGTTATTACGTCTGGTAGTCAACATTGTGTGGAGCTGAGCTGATGGTGGATGGTGGTGCTCCTTAAAAATTAGGAGTTTAGTAATTAAAACACCAGATCTTTTGTCAGGTACTGTATAGGATGCTAACAAAATAAAGTCCAAAGGCGCAGCTTCCTCCTCTCCCCCCCCCCCCCTAACCCCTCCCCCCAACAATAAAAATATAAAAATTACTTCAAGAAATATATAATTACTGCACGAAATCAATTAACTCCTACAGCTGAAACGATGGATTTAATAGTTTGAGTACCGTGAAAGGACATAGAACAGTTTTTGTCCCCGAAATCATTTTTATAGGGAATCCGATGATACGATTACAACAAACTACATTTAAAATGCTATTGGCAAATCTTTCCCTGTTCTTATTTAAACGGTCTTCCTTCTCGTTACTACTTTCTTCCAAACGACGCTGTCGCATTTGAACAGCGCGTTTAGTAGGTCTACCCATGTTGCACCTTGCACTAACTTTCAACTAAAAATAGAAAAATAAATTATTTTTGTAAAAAAAAACAAAACCGACTTCAAAACTGCCTACAGCGCTAATGAAAACTAAAAATTATAAACAAATTTAAACTAAAAAGTACAAAATAATAATTAAATTACCTAACTGTTCTACGAAATTATAATTTTTAGTTTTCATTAGCGCTGTAGGCAGTTTTGAAGTCGGTTTTGTTTTTTTTACAAAAATAATTTTAAAGTTCACTTGGTTAGAAATTAAGAATGACGTATTTCAGGATTTTTAAAAATTTTACCTCTAAGGGAGTAAAAAGGGGAATGGAAGTTTGTATGGTAAATTTGACACGCGGACGAAATCGCGGGCAACCAGCAGTTAAACACAATCAGACTCACCCATTCTCGTCTTTAATCTTCTTCTTCCGTCCCCGCTTCTTCGGCTGGCTGAGCATCATCTGCTGCGGATGCATCATGTGCGGGTGCGGCTCGTGGTGCAGGTGCGGGTGGTGCTGCTGGCCGAGCATCGCGCACATCGCCTCCTCCTCCACGAAGGAGTACGGGTCCTCGCACTCGCGCTTCACGCCGTTGTACATGTCCTCGTCTCGTTTGGCGTAGTGTTGCTGTGGGGGATGGGGATGTTAGTTACATGTTCATATTTTTACAAAATATTCATTCATTCATTTACAAAAAACTATTAAGGCAACAGAGCCTAAATGAGCAACAAGATATCAACTGCTGAACATAGACATTATATTTCCACAGTGACCTATCTCCAGCGCGATCCTTGGGCCCTAGACCAATATGTAATGTCACGAAGTGATATTTTACCACTATGGAAGCGTCTATCTCTCAAACGTCTTTTAGAGAAAATGGTTTTAAGAACCTCGATATCATTTTAAAAGACCTATCCATAGACAGACGCTCCATACGCATAGGATTGACAAAAAAAAATTTTTGTTTTAGTTTCATGTAATAATTATTTTTTATTTTTTGTATGAGTTTCGTTAAGCGGTTAACAGGATACATCTACCTACCAAGTTTCAACTGTGTAATGCTAATAGTTTCAGAATAAAGTGGCTGTGACATACGGACGGACGGACAGACAGACAGACACTTCGAATCTATAAGGGTTCCGTTTTTTGCCATTCGGCTACGGAACCCTAAAAATCTACTATACACGAGAACTAACCTGATGATGCTGACTCATGTCATAATACGTCGCTTCGGGTTCGCGATTAAACACGTACGGTTCGGAATCTCCGCGAAAGAGAATTGGTGGTACGGCTGTGGATTTGGGTGTTGCTGGTGTACTGGGGTCACGTTTCTGTACTATCAATGAATACCTGATAATGCTGACTCATGTCATTTCGCGAACGAGAAGAAGTGATACGGGCGGGGGTCTGAATGCTGCTGGTGTACTAAGTGCTCGCCGTTTCTATACTATAAATAAAGTCTGCTGACTACACACGAGGACTAACCTGATGATGCTGACTCATGTCATACGGCGCTTCAGGTTCGCGCTTAAACGCGTACGGTTCGGAATACTTCGCGAACGGGAAGTGGTGGTACGGCTGTGGGTCTGGGTGTTGCTGGTGCGCTGGGTGTTGCACGTGGGGCGGGAGCGCCTGGTGGTGGGCGGGGTGCGCGGGGGGCGGCTCGAAGTGCCTATAGTCCGGCTCGGGCTCCGGGTACGGACGCATTAGCGGCTCGTAGGGGGGTTCGGGTACGTCCGGCGTGTGAGGCACCTCGGGCTGGAGATGAAAAACTTTTTTAAAATATCTTTTTTTACGAAATTAAATTAAATTTCGAAAACAAAAATTGATCGACCGTGACACCCGGTGGGACTCGAACCAACGTCCCTTCGGTATACCAACTGAGCTACGGAGGACGTTAGTCAGTCGATGAATTTTTGTAAGTGAGCCGGCGTTCGATTTCATCAATACTCTGGGAACACACCCATATGTATCCGACGGAAATATTTTTACAAATATTTGATCATCAGTTAGACCCTAAAAAACCTAGACAAAACCCTAAAAATGGCGCCCAACGTATGACCCATGGTTTTACTTAGAAGATTTGAGCCGTTAACTTTCCAATATATTAAAGTCAAAAATCATTTATTCAACTTCGGAGAAAAACCGCCACTTACAAGTCTAGAGTAACAATAAATACTGGCCCATATGTGGTCAGGATATGCCTCCTTAGGCCCACTTGCGCACATCAGGATAAGCTACTCCGTGCAGGTTCAAGGCCTATTATCTGAGTTGAAAGCCCACTTCCGAAAGTCTGAGTTAGCTAATCCCTAATCCAGAAGGTCCACTAGCGCCAGTCTGGATTAGATTATCCGGACTAGCGCAAGGCCCATTGACGCAAGTGGGCCTATGTTAATCTTTGCTAGCCTACCTCAGAAACAACGGGCAGATATTCTTAACTCCACGGCAACATTTCCGGAGGCCTGCAGTAACCTGGGCAGGTTGGTAGCCTTCTGGGAAAACCTGATGCACAGGGGTGTTAACACCACCAACTTCCTGACTCCGGAGCTGTGTCTGAGTAGTGTCAAGACAGAAAAACACAAACACGGGATTCGAACCCGGGACCTCGTGGATAGTACCCAACGTGCTGACCACTAGACCAACGAGGCAGTCTGGTTGAAATAAAATAGGGACATACGCACAATGGCCCAATCACGAGGCTAAGTGCGGAAAACACCGAGCCACTACTAACTAACTAGGCTACCTCAGGCGCGTCGGGCGGGTCCGGCGCGGGAGGCGTGGGCGGCGCGGGCGGCGCGGGCGAGCCCTCCGTGCTGGAGGGCTTGCGGCGCGCCGCCTCGCCGCTGTTGCTCGTCTCGTAGCCGTCGTCCTGGTTCTCCGTCGGCTTCGGCTTCTCGTCGCCCTCCTCCCTGTTACACAGACGACTGTTCAGTACAGGGTACGTACAGAGGGAGAAGTGATATCATAGTGGGACGGATATAAAATTTTTAGGGAGCATCAAGAAACTAAAGATAAAAGAGCCCTGAGCAAGTACCGGGCGCGTGTTTTAAGATTCGGTCTGTATGCCGCAAGGCGGGTAAGTGGGACGGATATAAAATTTTAGGGAGCATCAAGAAACTAAAGAAGAAAGAGCCCTGAGCAAGTACCGGGCGCGTGTTTTAAGATTAGGTCTGTATGCCGCAAGGCGGGTAACACCATGAGGAGGTGGTGGGATTGTGAAGTACAGGGTCTAACAAGAGCAGTTGTATTCCTTTCAGTTGACTCAATAACTTATAGAACGGGACCAACATCGCAATCACAAAAAAAAATTGATCAGCTGATCACTACTTCACTGTTGACCCAAAATAGAAGTTATTTCATTTGATGAAGACAAGCACCAACAAACACAAAATCAGCGAAAAATACACCTTTTTTTATTTTAGACCACTGATCAGCTATTATTAGTTTCCAATTTTTAAACAGCCAGTAAACGGGAATTGACTGTTTATTTGACACAATTTACATACAAAATGTATCAAGTCATTATAAAACGGCTAAGTATTTAAGAATTAAGCGTGTGTTGGTGAACTCGAGCCTAACTCTCATATTTCTGTGAGACGGCAATCCGACATCACCGGAGAGAGATTAGCATTACCCCACCAATACTACCAACTTCCTAAGCTGTTTCAGAGTTATTTCAAGACAGTAAAACAAAGAATCTTACGGTCCGACCATTTACTTTGGGGTATTAGGACGGGCAGTAGTGACTGAAAAATATTTAAACTATCTTTGGTGTATGCCTACAATTAGTCTCAGTAGGTGCTTTTGGGAACCAAGCCAATGCTAGGTCTGTAAATGTTACAGATTTTCAATTTAGGTACTTTTAAACATAAGATAGAACGAAACGAGTGATGTCAGTAGTAGATGGTAGTAGCTTAATCGTATTTAAATTAATTGAATGAAGCTTACGACTGTTTTATTGCAAGACTTACAGGACAGCAAAAACCGACAAAGAAATAACTACTTATATTTCTTTACTGCATTGATTTAACTTGTGGTTCTCAAAACTACATACAATATTTTAAGAACCTAAACTTTTAATCAAAATCGTTCTAAATCTTGACGTATATTTCAAATGTAAGATACATTTGCCAATAGTGATAATATCTTGTAGTACTGTATCAATAATTCATATTTTAGCGGGAAAAGAATGAATAATAAACCACATGGTCATTTCAATAATATTTATTTACTTTTAACGATACTACGGAACGTACCTACGATAAGATAATAAATGTAAATAAATAAATCCAAGCCATGAGGCGGTCGACATTTTAAAAGCTGCTTAAATCAAATTCACATTGGAACTATATTTATTTAAGGTTTTAAATGTATATTTTATTTTGCAGTTGATTGATGACTTCTAGCTCGCATGGTGATTAACGATGAGATGCGAATGGGAGCAAATATCCGGGACTTCTACTAATTCAACCCAGAATATGTAAATCACAGAATGTTAGGGCCTAATTACAACATTTCAAGGTCTCATCTCATCAAGCTACAACAGGTGGAAAACGAAACGCTTTATCTTTCAGCCGAAGTTTAAAGTTATGCCGCCGCGTGCGTCACTCATAAAAGTTTCGAAGGGGTATTCCCGAGTCGGATGCTCCCGCATCGGGGACGGGTTTAGAGGCCGGCGTCAGCAGTCACCCGGGTGTTGCCATGAATAATTGATTTGACCAAACGCGGCCGATCGGCGATCGCGAGCGCCGCGTCAGCTGATCGCCGGCCCGTATCTATTTTAAGTATTCAACTGGCACATTATGCTACATGTAATAAACATAAACGGCGCATTCAACGACTCCATTCATAAAACTGCTCACTTGAATTATTGCCGACTATTATTGGACCCGATATAGTAAACAAGACGTAGTGTGTATGAAACTATGTAAATAATGTCGCTAACCATTGCACGTTATGGCAGTAATTACATATGATGTTTGTTTTTATAATTCGCCGGTTAATTCTGCGGGATCGTTAGCCTAATGAACTCGAGGCGGTAATCGTTTATTGTGTGTGATGCTTCGATTTCACATACGTGTATTGTAATAACAATAAAATTGCCCGAGTAATGGTGTGATTAATGTCAGATACCTTTTTATGTTTGTTTTATTTGGCGGTTTCGGTTGAGTGGCGAATAAATTCAAAAACAAGGCCGACATTGAACTTGAACTTTCGAGTATTCCGTTTTAACTTTAATGCCGAAGATATTCTAATATGAACTCGCTAATGAGGTGACGATGCTTGTAATAATGCGGTTTTGTTTTTTTACGAAAAACCTTATTTCATGGTGTCTGTTCCATCTTTCTTAGCCATACCCTATGTGATATAATATTAATACGGTTGCGGGTTTGAATCCCGCAACGCCCGTAAGGGGCGAATGTTTGTGTGATGAGCACGAACATTTGTACCTGTCATGGATGGTTATAAACATATTATAAGTATGTCTATCCGTTATCCTAGTCGCCATAGCACAAGCTCACGCTTAGTTTTGGTCGGTGTGATTGTTGGAACAATTTAATTTAATTGTCAAAGACAAAGATAAAGCTCAAGTTATACCAACTTTACACAACTCCCTCGAACTAACGTGTAAGGAGTTGGATGAACTTTCGCTGCAGCGGCTCTACACTAGATAATATGCAGATAGACGGTAGAAGGGCAGTGCAGTGGGATCAACAAATAAATGATAATTAATTATTAATGAATAATGATGATGATGACAAACCGAACTTAAAGAAGGGTAAAGAAAACATTATTTTTAAAATCTTTGAAATCAGGAGCTTATCCAGTAACTAAAAATTTAACTTCCACTTCAAAAATAGGTAAGGACGGACCTCATTGATGGTGATATGACAAGTAAGGGAGATATTGCCGTTAAAACTGGGTTCCGTATTAAGTTGTAATTTTCAGGTATTTCAGCCAACGTTTCAACGTTTTTCATTTTCTGTGCCCAAAAGAAAAGACACGCCATAGAAGAGGAACATTAGCCCAGAATACCCTTTCTGTGCACAATGCCCTAATTGCTGGGCTGGCTACAGAGTACAGAACGTGTCCCGTATGACCTATACCAAAATTATCGATCTGGTTAGACGCTAACCGTGTTCCCCGGGGAGAGGCGTCCATGACCTGAACTATGCAGCATTCGTGCGTCCTTCTGTAGGGCCGCGGCTGGCGGCGAGCGGATGCCAGCACGCAACGCAACCAACATAAAGGCTAACTATTTCGTATTACTACCTAGGCGACCGACAGTTACTACTATTTAAGAAAAAACTTTATAATTCGTGTTTAAAAAAATAGAGTGACAAAAAAAAAGTAAAAAATTGTTCGTTATCGAGCGAGATTTGAACCCCAGACACATATAGACTACAGGCCCATGTCCAAAACGAATGGGTCATATGAACTACCAGGTGACGTATATAGGACGATATAAAAGCATAAAATAATAAGATTCAGCACTATGCTGTCACTTGTAAGCTGTCCAACTAAGTGCTGGTATTTTTTTTTGAGAAATTTTGATTTTCTCAAAAAAAATACTGACTTTGTGGCGCACCATTTTTTTACCGCACTGCGCGCTTTCTTATTATTTTTCATGGATCTATCGATGGTAAAAATTCCGTACAAAAATATATGATCAAAATGTACTTACTCTTCTCCTGCACTTTTGAATTCTCACCAGCACTCAGTTGGACAGCTTACAATTGACAGCAGTGTTGAATCTTATTATTTTATGCTCTTATATCGTCCTATATACGTCACCTGGTGGTTCATATGACCCATCCAGTTTGGACATGGGCCTGTAGTCTAATAGTACTATCAGTCCTACGTCTTATGAACTCGGCCATGACGCTCATGCTTAAAGGTGCGAAATTAGCGACCATATTCAAACAATGCGAAAGAAAAACGCATGAAAACACGATAACAAGAGTTATCCCAAACATAAGACTAATCTAGATCGATTTTTCACCCACATACCAAATTTCGAAGAAATCGTTAGAGCCCATTCCGATAATAATAAATATACAAGAATTGCTCTTTAAAAGGTTAAGATCGTGTCCCTATACTTTGGGTCCTGGTTTCGCGGAGACAAAAGAGTCGTGAGATTAGACCTAATAAAACATCTACATCTACTTCTCGAGTCTCATAAGAACGCCGGCGTCCCGATAACAATTGATTGCCTATTGAGAGTGGAAACATGATACTTGATGGATTGCAAAGGGACTCGTCATATCAGCGGTTCCCATTAAGCTGATTAAAAGAACATGGGGCAGCACACGCAACACAAATGTAATGTCCTACTAAGATAGTGATACTGATTTAGTCGGTACAAAAGATTTGTGAGGTATGTCACGACGTCGCGACGATCTATATTGATTTTACTTAAAGGGCTTTAATCGCGATGTGCGAATGTTTCAGCCCCATATTATTACAAAAAAACAAATTAAGAATATTTTTGGCAAAAGTGATGATCCAATCTACATGCCACCTCGAGTCCCAAGAAAGACATTGGTTTTAACCTAGCCATCAATTTTTACTTCAATGTACCTATACTTTGGGGGTCGTAATCTCTTCAAAAGGTTTGTTCAGTGGAATACACTCATCCATCATAGATCACACCTGCATCCATTCAAAACGAGTCTACTGGGACTGGAAAAGGGGCAGACACCCAATGCCAGTCTATTCCAAAGATTCGTATCGGACAGTAGTAAGCTGACAGACTACCTGCTTTTGTTGAACAATTACAAGTAACTGAATCTGCTGTACGTGTTATTAAAGCATCTAGTAGTTTCCAAAATTCAGTAGGTTTCCTAAATGACGTAATCATTTACACCAAAACCACAACACCGCAGATAACATTAGTAGGCCGTGAATATTTTATTACCCGCTAACTGAAACATCCTTTCAAGGCACTCGGGGACTGGCGATGCGCCTGCTATGTTTAACCTTGAGAGGTGTGCCTTATTACAGATGCAAATGATATTTATTTAGTAAATGGTGACTTTGTTTGTGGCCCGTAAGACAAAGATACTATCCAAGGTCCCCAATCGGTCATGTTGTTCATAAAATGGAGTGCGTCGCTATCGGAGGTGAGATGGGTGGAATGCGTCAAAAGTTAAGGTTGTTGATACAAATTTTGGCAGAAAAACGGAAAATACTAAGTTATTATATCAATAAACGCAATTTGTCGGTCGCTACTAGCTATTTGTCGTAGAAACTGACGAATTCTAGGTCTAGTTCGAAGCTTAGCTAGGACATAGCGGCCTCTGAATTCTGAACTGTTTATGTAACAAGAATTTACAAAAAAACATCTTTCTAAAAAAATGCCCTCTTAAGCGACTGAATATTAATTTTGTAAAATTGTAAAAACGCGTTAAACAGTTAGGTGATTATGAGACCTCTGAAACCACCCTGTCCAGAACGTGAGCGGACCGCTATAGGACCCGTTATTTGCTTGCCGCTGCTTGAGATTTGAGAAACTGTTTTAACAGCATACATGGATGATCTCTTAGCCCATACAACGTTATAATAACTTTAGATATTCGTCAGCAAAACAAAAAAGCAAAGACTTGGGTTTGATATTTGACGGTTTGAGTATCTGTCGTGTGTGTGGTATTCTGAAAATATCAATATTTTTATCTGAAAAGCTAAAAATCCGCTCAATCATCTATTGCGTTCCACGCTAAGGTAAAAACGCGGCTTTACAGGCTATGTAGGTACGGTGTACGGTAACACGATCCGGCGATCATGTAGGTCGTGAAAAAGTCCGCGCTGACGCCTCGGGCGGGACATTCGGTGCCGACGAGCTCTGTGTCTGCTCAACGCGATTTTCTTCCAACACCTCAAATTTCATAGCGACATAAAACAAGTTTTAAGGTGCAACGATAAAAATATACGATAGAACAACGTTTTCTGTAATGAAAAGCGATCCTATCCATGAATAATCAACTCTCGTCTGCAGCTGTACGGCGGACGCCACGTGCGTTTAAATAAGTCGTCTGCGTAAAGTTACACTTAGCCACACACAGTCAATCTACACATGTCCACTATAAACTGAACCCTCATCAATGAAGACTCCGCGTAAATTACAGTTCAGCATATAATGGAAGAGTGTCGCTTACTTTGTATCGTACAACGAACGTCGCGAAAACAAAAGAGCCACCTAACAGATGCAATTGGAAATTTAGTGCACAAAAACTGAACAAAGTAGGTAGCTACCAGAAGAAAACTTAGCAAAGGTTAGAATGTGAACTGTGAGTGCAAAGTTTAGCTGTTTATTAATTATGTATGAGCTAGTTCGCTTTCGAAGGCTAGAGACTCGAGGCGCAATTATCGCGTCTGTATTACACGACAAATACACAATAATACAGTACACAAATAAAATCTTTGAGATAGATATCATCAGACCTTAACTCTTAATCATATTGTAATTAAAAAATTGCAACTGCAGAAAATTTCACTTTTTCATGATGGTGAAAATAGGAGATGCATGATATCAGACATTTAAGTTACCTAGCTAAGCTCTCTGTAGTTACAACTCGTGGTCCTCGACATAACTTTTGTTCTCTAGCCCTATTAATTATTCACTATATCTTAAACAGGCCAATGTGACGCCGTTGCTACCCGCAGCATGCCCCTAAGTACCTAGAAGCGCGTGTAGTGGATTTCTGTAAATTAGAAGGTCTTGCGGTTGCGACGTCTGATTCTAATTCTACTATTTTGTTAAAAATTTACCGAAGTAGATCACTAAATTAGGTGCAATAGGTTAAAGCCAAAGGTTCGGTCGTCCAGTAGAAGGCTGACTCACATAAGCAGTTGAACCTTTGTAAACAAGATTGCTGTTGAGGTTGACGCTTCTCTTTCGTTCAAAATACTCCTAAAACCTTTCAGATTAAGAACAGTCAGTAGTTAAGAGCGGCAGTTAGAAACGGTAACAAAAAACACAAGCACTATATTAAATTACAGCCTAAGTTTCTGAAACAATATGTGAATGCTTGTGGCACCGAAAATTAAACCACGAATTCGATATGAGGTATCACTCGGAGACGTTTACCCTCAAAGGGTTCGAGTCCCGTTTAAGTGTGTTTGACGTGCCTGTGAACTAGATACCAGTATCTACGCGGTTAGTTTTTGTTAGTGGCAAGGTTCTGAAGGTCGTTCCTATCGAATCGCGTACTGCGCCGTTTCCTGCGATAGCAGATGACGCGCGTTCGATCTGGAATGGTGCAAGAGCGCAGCAAGACGCGAGTCGTCGACCCAGTTGCTGAGATAACACGCGTGATATTGACTCGCCGATTAGCGGCGCGTTAGTCACGCCGCTTATCACGCCTTATCACGGCGGGCAGCTGCCTGACACGGTCCAGTGCGAGAGCCAACGTTTCTAAACGATACAATGTTTAACCAAGACTGGCCACATACATTTTTTTAGCGAGCAAACCGGGGCTTCTTATCCGATGCCCCTGTGTCAATGTAAAGGTGACGCCTGTGTGAAGACGAGGACAGAACAACCATTAAACAAAGATAACGATGAAAATTACTAACGAAACAACGTGACAGCAAGTGACGATTTCAAGCAGTTTCATATAGCCAAATGTTTGCCAATAGAAAAATATTCGATTTATAAACTTTAACATTTATGAGTTTTAAGAGCACAGCATCAGCAATAAAATACAAATCCATAAGTACTAATATTATTTATGCAAAAGTGTGCCTGTCTGACTGTCACCTCTCCACGCTTAAACTGGAAAACCGATTTAGATGAAATATGGTACAGTGCCGGGGTAAATATTGCACATCGGCAATGGTCACATTTTCGAATACAAACTATGGGAATTTTTATATCCATCAATTATTAGATTTATCGTTTATTAGAATATTATTTCAGAACTAAGTACCTACTTTACTGTTGTTTTGAACAAATCAGACGTCATGGTGGCACGTTCGACAAAGTCACAGATAACGCTCTACGAAGCCGAAATTAGCCGATTTCTCTTTCCAGACGTTCATTTGCAATATTTTCAGCCGAGTACTGTATACATAGTATAATTCGATATTAGAATTATAGTCCTGGGAACCACGGCGCGGTCGTGATTGGATGGGTGACCATTCCGACCATTTAAGTGACGTCCATGACAAGCATCTCCGTGCTTCGGAAGGCACGTTAAGCAGTTGGTCCCGGCTAATATCTGTGGTATTAGTCGTTAAGCCTAGTCAGAGGCCCTAGGGCGGCTTGATAACTTCTGACAGTAAGGTTTGTCACTTGCCTTACATACACCCCTCCACCAATCCGCACTGAGCCCGCGTGGTGAAGTATGGCTCGTTCCTCCTCATAGTTGAGGTGAGGCCTTTTCCCAGCAGTGGGATCTAATAGGCTGACTTATAGTCCTGGGAAAGAGCATCTACACTGAAAAAAGAGATTGGTTTCAGTAACCAAAATTTGGCTACTTGTAGGCCGTAATCTGGTGACTTGCAAACTTTAACAAAAATTGACTTCCCTACAACGAAACCTTCAACAAACAAAACTAATTTGGTTGATCCTTTTTTTCAGTGTAGGATAGTTTTTATAACAGAAATCAATATTTAGGATGGTGGAAAGTATGGGAAATTCGACAATTGCGTAGACAAAGTCGCGGGGAACCGATAGTCTTTCTATACTCATCGTAGTCATCGTACACACACGTACGGCCGGCCGCACGTCAGACTACCCCACATTGACCTTGAGACCGCCTCTATTTACTACGAAATAAAAGTTGTTTTCGTAGTTCGAATGGGTAACTTGACGTGCTGCTGACTGCACGTACCTAGTACAAAGCAGTACAACCGTAACAAGCTAAATAGACACTGCAGTATGCCACACAAAATTGATAGCCAAAAGTATGCTCTTAAACTATGAAAATGTGTCACATCTTGGACTTCCGAGCAGAATATAGCGTTGACCGGTTTATTTATGTACACGTCTCCTGCTGCCCTTTGGGGACATGAAAATTCATGAAGCCTTCATTACTGGCTCCTTTAGGCCCGTCGGCCGCTTTGATAGGCTTTTGCAAGAGCACTATCGTATGGTTTCATCATAGCCTCGTACATCCTTCAACGCAACCGACGACAGACGACCAAACTGGATTTAAGAGGGCTGTTACAAATTCTCAATAGGTGATTTTTTTGCAAATAATCAACAAAAACAAAAGAAGTTTCTTAAATAATTTAACTAAAATAAAAAAAATGGTGGCCAATAAAACGAGTGTTTTTTTGCCGTTCTTAAAACTAAAAAGTTTATAATATAATGCATAGATAATGGTAGAGCTCATTTACACGAGGACGATTCGTGATTTTCGACGATTCGTCTTTTTTCACGATTCGTTCTTTTTTTTTGACAGCTGCAATGCTTTTTGAATGCCCATGTTCACATAGATCACGAATCGTGAAAAAAGACTATACGTCTTAAATCTAGTATCGTGTTTGTAAAAATCACGAACTGTCAAAATACTTAATATTTTTGACTAAATTCAATTAGGATATTTTGACGAATCGTGAAAAAACACGATTCCGTATACAATGTCCATCCGTCATCATGACGTATCCTGTATTTTGACGAATCGTCAATGACGGATCCCGTGTGAATGAGCCCGTATGAAACACTTCGTGCGCGAGCCCGTCTCGCAATTGGTCAGTTTTTGAAAAATTGCACCACTCTTTTCTAGATATGGGCAAGTACGTCATATTTTTGAAGTAAAGACTCTACTTAGTCGATCGTTGTGTTTTCACACGACTTCTACACGAACACACACGACATGTTTATTCTGTCAAAAATTTGTACCTGCCCTATTAAGGATCCACGTTCCGTCCGATTGGTGAACCGAAACTAAAAGCTTGCGGGGAGATGATTATATGCTAATTTCGCTTACTCGTACGAAATAGATTTGCATTCTAATTCGAGTAATTGCGCCTAATTGCCTCGCTTATCGTCGTAAACTAATCCATTAGCTAGGTGCATAGGCTTAATTTAACTAAAGAGAAATACTGATGATTAGGAAACCAGACCTGTGAGTAATGTCGCTTGAATTGTAATTGAACGAAATAGGTCTTACTTTACTATTATAATTAAATGATACGCTCTACACATTAAGAATAGTCATCAGAAGCTATTTCTATGCTGGAAAACCTTGCTCGCCTGCGGCATGATATGTGACCCCTGCGACTTCGTTCGATTCTAATTTAATTTCCATCCTCATGATCAGCCGAGAGACGTTCACTTCTGAACATAGGCCACCTCCATAGAACCATGAATCAACATTTTAGGGATGGGGATCAGCCAGTACACGCCACGATTAGAAGGTGAAGGGCGCATCTCCTTGTGCCTGTGACATAGTGATTCAATCTAATTTTTATTGCTGTAAAGTTTTATCTAATCCTTTCTGTCGTTTAAATTCAAACGAACAACAACCTCTCTTCGTCCATCTTCAAACATTTTGTTGTATAAGTTTCCAGAGTATTGCACGCATATCGAGTATTTCTCTCTATTGTATGATGTGATTAGATTAGTCTTATGCATAGCAGTAAGTACTGCTTATTCGGAGGAATTGCGTTTATCAAACATGGCGGAATTTAGTCTCATTAAAGGCATTCTGAGTACCGCATATCACCTTCAAACAATTAGCTACATATCAAACTAAGTAGGTATAGGTAAATAAGGCATAATAGGTATGATAGGGTTGCTATAATGAGGAAGTTTATTAGATTATTATTTAATGTTCATTATTTTACAACCATTTAGCTAGGTCCTATTACTATATTACCAAATATATAATTAATAGCGACTTATAATAGTAATGTATCGATAATGAGTAAAAACAGGGCACGTGTTGGGAAATTAGGGAAGGACGAAAAATATCCATACTAATATTATAAATGCGAAAGTGTGTCTGTTTGTCTGTCTGTTACCTCTTGACGCTTAAACCACTGAACCGATTGAGATGAATTTTGGTATGGAGACAGTTTGAGAACCTGGAAAGGACATAGGCTACTTTTTGTCGCGATATAAAAATATTAAGGGGGTGAAATGGGGGCTGAAAGTTTATATGGAAAATCTAACTCTTGCAGGCGGAGTTGTGGGGAACCACTTGTACCTAATATATTATCCCCATTCAGTTTTTTTTCTTGTGTCAATTATAGATGGATATTATTCTTACCTTATACCTACTATAGGTACTAAGGACACGAACGGCTATCATACATAATTTCTCAGCCAAGCCACGTCCTAAAATACGTGAAGCATTGATCTAATTCAGGAAAACTCAGAGCGTGCTCGTCGTCAGAAAACATCAACCACACTAGAATTAGGTAGTACTGGCCTGTATAACCGATATAGACTAGCTACGCATATAGCACGGCAACAATCGAATCGACCTTATGCGCCGGGCACACGGGCGAGAGTCGTATGAACGAGGAAAACCGAGCCGAGCCGAACGAAGCACCCTGCGGAACGCCTCGTCCTGAAACCGACTGAATGTACGGATATAAGGCCTTGTATACTCAAACTAATCGGCACAGCACCTAACAGACGTATACTATACCTATGTACAGGCTAGCTGGTGGGGTAGGTATATCGACCGTGCCAGTGAGGTCTATTCATTAGCGTAGAAAGGTTTAGAGAAAGAACGAACTTCAAAGATTTTGTGCGGAACTCTACACAGAACTAGTGCTTTGACGATCCTCTTTTAGCGAAGTTATTTTAATCTAAATATTAAATAGCAACGAACCGCGGCAGCCCTATGACAAAAAATCGTAAGATGCAGCTACATGTAAAGGTACATTCCCATTATAATAACAGAACTTTTATATCAATTGTCATTTCTTTCATGATTTCTTTCAAACAGTGAATTCAAGCTTGGTTGTTTTGTTTATATTTAAATGAACAGACGACCTTTGTGGCCGATGGCTCGCACACAGGTTCTTAAGGGAGGTCCCGGGTTCGGTCCCCGTTGGGGTCAATATAAAAATCTATATTTTTTAATTATCTCGGGTCTGGGTGTTGTGATACCGCCGTTGTATCCGAATTCCATAACACAAGTGCTTCAGCTACGAACTTTGGGATCAGAGAGAGAGTCAAATATTTATTTATTTCTTGAACATTATAAATTACGTCCAAGCGTAATTCAAGAGTAGTAATCCTACACAGAGTTAGTGCGAGCGTGATACGAGTATGTCAAATGTCAAGGGTAGGGTTGGCAGCGTCTGCGGCGATCGTTTAGAACAGAGATTCTCAATCTTATTTCATCCAACGCCCACTTTGAAAATCAGTTATTTCAAATATATTTTTGCACTTGAAAAAATGATTACCAGAGGCGGGAATCAAACCCGCGTTCCTCGCATACCGGGCGATTGCATAGTAAATGCTTATCACTTAAAAACAATAATTTATCGTATTTGCAAGCTTCATCTTTCGATTGTTTAATACTTGCAATGGTATTTCTTTCGAGTGTTGAGGGTGTAATCCCAATAAAATTGATGAAAGCAACGCGGCATTACAGCGTTAAGAAGCACTTGAAAATTTCTACAGGCTCTGCCAACGCCAGCGTGGCCGAGAGGTAAGGCAATCGCCCGGTATGCGAGGAACGCGGGTTCGATTTCCGCCTCTGGTAGTCATTTTTCAAGTGCAAAAATATATTTAGATTGCATAGTGAATGCTTATCACTTAAAAACAATAATTTATCGTATTTGCAAGCTTCATCTTTCGATTGTTTAATACTTGCAATAGTATTTTTTTCGAGTGTTGAGGGTGTAATCCCAATAACATTGATGAAAGCAACGCGGCATTACAGCGTTAAGAAGCACTTGAAAATTTCGACAGGCTCTGCCAACGCCAGGGTGGCCGAGAGGTTAGGCAATCGCCCGGTATGCGAGGAACGCGGGTTCGATTCCCGCCTCTGGTAGTCATTTTTTCAAGTGCAAAAATATATTTAAATTGCATAGTGAATGCTTATCACTTAAAAACAATAATTTATCAGTTAATAGCGCCCCCCATTTCGTTTATATCTTAAAACCTCAATGACTGTACGGTACAGCCGTACATTTTTGTACAATAACATATTATTCATACCTAGAGTTAAATTAAACCTTTATTCTAATCCAGACTTTTCTTACTAGAGAAAGCAATAAAATGCAACTTTACAATATTAACTGCCGTACTCAGAGACATCAATTAAATTGAATCCATCATTAAGTCTCTTGCAGTCCTTTTCTATTCTATTGACAAAGAAAGTAACAAAACGAAAATTATAGATTAAATTTAATTGTTGTCTCTGAAAACCCCATCTAAACCTTCAGAGCCCACAAGGGCGCGTTATCGCTCACTTTGGGAGACTGGTTTAGAAGGTACTATTCATTGTATTCATTCATGTTTTTGTTCTGATTGTTATTTCATGGTGTACAAACTGTACACCTACTAGCTTATCGCAGAAAATATAATAAGTAATTATAAACAGTTACGCTTAGACCGTTTGTATACAGGCCAAGATGATCCACGACTTCACGGGCTACCTAATCGCAGACGAAATGAAAATCGACGATATCGCAAGCGTAACGAACATAGATCGGAGTAGGTGGATTGATTTGATGTACTTTAACAGCGCTGGAATAATATGGATATGCCTTTTTTTAAAACCGATCGTAATAATATCTAACTTATTTTATGACCTGAAATAACTTCGTTTGGCACTTTACACAACTTTGTTCTTTTTATTTTTTACGATAAGAATACAATTTACGTTTTACTTTTAAGAAATACCGGAGGGGGACATCCCTCCGGTATTTCTTTCGATATTAATATCAATGTCATAATGAAATATACCATAACAAGCCGATTCCTGCGACTTCGTCCACGCATTTCCCATACAAAATTCTAACCCCCTTAGAGAATTGAATTTTTAAAAAGACTAAGGAACCTATTTTAGAGTCTCTAGACCCAGTTTGGGCTGGTCATTGTTTTGCCAATCAGTCAGTCTAGACCCAGTTTGGGCTGGTCATTGTTTTGCCAATCAGTCAGTCATAAGTCATTCATTTTCATATAAAATATTTAAAAGATATACCTACTCTGAGTAGATACGGCTATGTAGAAGTTCATCATACTTACGATAAAATTAGTTTACATCGAATTATAATACTATAAATTCTATAATAAACAAATTACCCAGCAAGAAGGTGAAATTTTCTAATTGAAAGCCGCTACCGTTACCGACATAGAGAAACTTACTGATGCGTTAAGTTTATTATTAATTAAAGATCCGCTGACATAGCAATTGTTAGAATAACATTTAGAATTCACATTTTCAGAAATCTTATGTAATCTATCTACGCCTGTTTAAATTCTTGTATTGTATGTAAAAAGAAACATTTTTAATGTGGTTATATCCTATCTAATAACTTAGTTCATTGTAACGCTGATTTGGTAACACATAGAGTATGAGGAATAAATAAGGCATTCAGTCTGAGAATAAGAAATCTTTTGCACACAGGTAAGAAGAATACACATCGTTGCACCTATGCACGATTCAAGAACAGGTATCGTAATTTAGACAAGAAGATAGGTCAAAATCAGAGTCCACGCTCTCTAAGAGCTGAAAATACGGCCAAACGCCTTAAAGGCTATTATGCATCGAAAAACCAGTACTGGCAGATGATATAAAACTGATGAGCATTTAATGTGATGAAGTATACGCAGAGGGTAGGATTCGAACGCAAGATATCTTGGTGTAAACCTGCTTAGGCCAGCGTTACCGAACCAATTTTGGGAAGACACAGTTACACGTAAAAGTAATACAGAAACACGAGATAGCGTGGCTGTAACTATAGCTGTGGGTCGTGTGTGGAATCCAGTCAGTGCAAAACTGCAAATTCCCCTGTCTAATAAAATAAGTCATTTGTGTTTAGTGCCCAGAAGCCGCCCCGGCGACATATTTTATTGCCCTGTTTGCCTCCAAATTGTGCAACGAAAACAAAACAGTTCCTATTTTACTGCCCGATTGTGTTGGTTTTGGATATTTTTAACCCGTCCGAGGGGGTAACACCGATCGGAGTCTTTGAGTTTGATAAGCAAGTTTTGTCAAGTTTATAAATAAGTGACAGTCAGACAGGCACTCTCGATTTCCCTTTAAAACCAGCTGAAGCCGGTAAAGTATGATATGAACCTTCACAGTTCACCCCCTTGTAACGCTTAATCTGTTTTGTGCTGATTCCATTCAGTTATAATGCCAGTTCATTTCTAAGCATTTAATTTGAAACTCCATAAGTGTTTATACCTTATACTTAATTTGTTTGTAAATAATTCAACGACACCAACAGCTGATATGCGGTACTTCAATACTTCATTCATGGGTAGATTCTAGTGAAACGTAGGTCTTCACCGATTCTAGTGAAACTGTTAGAGTTTTGAATATCGTTTTATTTTGTTCTGAATATTATGACATCAAAAACAATTTCAGCCAGTGCGACAAGAAACTGACATCAGTTTTTTTGCACACTTGCTGACTTCGTGTCAGAATAACGATACATCAACGTGATATTGGCGGAATTCAATTAAGAGGTGTTCAACCGATGATCCGTGGTCATTCAGCCATAAATTGAAAGAAGAAGAGAAGAAGTGGTACTATCAATATCTTGACAATTTATTAAACAGGCATTTTAATGTCTCCAAAGTAAACATGCCACGGGGCGAGGGTCACAGTAAAAAGAAAATACAAACAGGAGCATTCGGTTTTGGCAAACACGAAACGGCCGGCGTGCGTCTGCCGCGCGGCTGTGGCTGTGGGTATTGCAGGCGTTAATTTTGAAAGATGGCGGCAGAACGCACTCTCGCATGGCGCAATACTGTGCACGAGTGCACTATAGGTAGGTACCTACTACACTTCAGCTCGGCAAGGACCATGAGTATGCAAGTTTTAGTTTATGTAGGTATTTGGGGCCAATTAGAAACCAACTTTCTCATGAGAATGAGATTATGAAGTCCATAAGATGAGAATACGAACATAAAATAAAAAAATACATTAAGTTGGAAAAACGACAAAACGTAAATAATTAACAAACTTTTATAAATAGTAGAATATACAATTTTTGAAATGATAAAGACCATTAAAGAAATCAAAAATCGATAGGAATAATCATTTTATCAGTACAAGCCCTATCAAGCAATTAAAATCATAGCAATACATAAAAGTAGGTAACTACAGCAATCAGTTCTAAACTATTTAACAGCAAGACAAATAAAAGATTACTACTATTCTCATTAGCTTTCCCCAAGAAAAAAGTAGGATAACATTTTCCTTGTATTTCCCCCTGGGGTGCAAAGAAACATGGCACCCTACCCCTAACAGCAAGTGTGTTGCGGCTCACAGTGATCAATTATGTATTTGTAGCTTGTAATGTAGGGCTTGTTCTTAAAATAGTAGTAGAAATTTCCATACCACAAAATATTTTACTAAAAAAAATTAAGGTATTAGGATTGCAGCCCAACACAAAACAATGAGGAGGTAGGTGGGTGTTTTTTAGATATGAAAGTTATATGCATATTGCTATTACAAGAACTATCACACTAGTATGTGATTTAAAAAATATACGATGTCAAGCCATTGCATTGTAATAGGTGACCACCATACCTATCAATTGAACCCCCATGTATGTTCAGCGATCTTAGTGCAATATACCTCGTTTCTTAAAATGTACATAGGAAAAGTTTAGAATGTTAATGAAATCATGCATTTTTTGATTTTACATATTATTACCTAGATTTCAGTGCCAACTGAATAGTATGTACAGTCAAAATAATGCGACTAATTTCCATTAGCATTTCTTTCATACAATTTATTTTTGCAATAGATAGATAGATATTCTTTAACAACAATAGAAAACAAAGGTACAATGAATTTTAAAAATAAATCAACTTAAAGTACAATTTAGGCGATAAACCAATATCGCGATAACTATTAAAAATCGCTAAACAAACATGGGGGTTTTATTGATAGTTATTGTTGTCACTTATCAGTCACCATGCATAGGCATGATACCTAGAAGAAACACCCTGTATACAATGTCATATGGGCGGTACTTTTATCCCGTTACGGCTAAATAAGATTATTAAATGTTATCTACAAAAAATATTATTTTGGGGGTAATGTTCAGATTTCGTGGTAGCAGCGAATACTACAAACTAGAGATGCGCCGAGTAGCACTTTTGCCGAGTAACGAGTACCAAGTTTTACTCAGTTAAGTACTAGCAGCAGTGAAAAAACGGAATGATTACGACACAAGATCCTCATGGATCTTTCTGGGATCGCTTAAAGAATTATCTTACTTACACCCAGTCATTGGAGTGTGATGATCCTAAAGTTTGTTAGACCACTATTTAAAAGATTTTTTTCATAACCGTTTCCTAATTTTGTCTACTACTGCGTGCTCATTCATTATCCTTTGAGATTTTCAAAGATTTCTTAAATTAATAATAGATACTTTTTACCCGACTGTGTCAGAAAGAGGGTAATGTTTTTAGATTAACACTTTTGTTTTAATAATATCTGTCAAAATTGCTTTACTTAAACCGGGTATACTCGGCATGAAAACCGAGTTATTTGGCTGAGTACAAGTATTAAAAAACCTGCCGAGTACGCTGAGTACCGAGTATTAACTGAGTACTCGGCCCATCTCTACTACAAACCAATTAAAAACAGACTTGACAAACATATACAGGAAAGAAAGGCTAAGCTATGATAGCGAGATGCAGACTGTATCAGTTGTTTCAACTGCCTGTTTGCGTAAAATAATAAATATAAAAAAATAAATATCATTTATATGGGTCGATTGGTCAATTAAAACAATTCTTCTTTTCCAGCAATGAAGCAATTGCGAACAGTTGAATTATGGAATTAATGTAACAGTTTGATTTTAACTATTAAACTGTTACATTAACCAAGCTATCGGCAATAAAAACAAAAACTCAAGGACACATAGGATACAGAGTTGGACGAACCGTGAAGCCTGTGAGCAGACGATAAGGACAAATTATAATTCAAACTCCTTACACTACAACAACATCAAAACGTGAAAGAGTGTTTAATAATTGGAGTAGGTTTTAACATCAAACAAAAACTGTCTCAATAAGGCTGCCTAAATTGTACTATTTTCTATGAACATTTATGTAAATGTCTACTATGTGTAGTGTGCAAAAAAGGATCTATCTAATTATCAATCTGTTCTATGGGGTCCATTCTCAGGTGAGAGATACTATGAGACAGAAAACCAGACTGATACAAAAACAACATAATAAGTGAAAATCAACAAAGAAATACTAAATCCACTGAGGACCAAAATAGTTTAGTTTTGAATAGGTATGGTAATCACCTAGGCTATCATCATTCATTAGCTTGACGCCTTACAAGAAACACCCTGTATAAATAATAATAAGACCAACGTCCAGGTTCAGTAGCCCAATGGTCAAGTACAATACATAAGTATGTACTTGACCAATAGTAATAAGTATGTACATAATTAGGTTAGGCAGTAGTCAAAACCTTAGTTATATAGTCAGTTGTCTTGTGCGTACATACGGATATTGGCTTGGCACTATGCCTACAATCACCTATCAACCTTTATGCCTATGAATCATTTCTATGTTTACATTAATGATTAGAATTCAGGCAAAATCTCTACAGCAAGTTCATAAATAATACGAAAACAGGTCAATGTTCTCAGTTCATAAGACATTCTACTTTAAATGTGGTTGAGATAAAAAGAGGATTATTTCTATAGCATTTATGCATAGTGACAAATAAAAGCTGAGGAAATGTATTTGTGTTATAAAGTAAATGATTGCATTGCAGTTGCGCTGATGCCCTGGAAAAAGAATCACTTTAGAAGCCGCAGAGTACTTGAAGGCTATTATAAGCCTTGGACAGTGGGAGACAAATAGGTTAATTAAAAATTCACAAACCCACTACAAAAAACTTCAGAAAATAAAGAAAGTTATCTAATGGAATTTATATCAAGTAGGTATCTATCATTTATAAGAGTTGAAAAATATACTATGACCATTGTTATTCATCAGAATACACTAAAAAGCATTAGTTAGGAAACTGTGAAACAGGATTTGGCATTTTTGGTGTCAATCTTGGAAAAGTTTGGTCTTATGCATTATTAGGAATACCTACATTATTAATTTGTTGTAAATTAATTATAGCAGAAATAATATCCTGTGTTCAAAGCATGACACAATCCAATAAGCCTTGGATATAGCACAAACTTTTTCCCTATAGGCACACTTCTGTGCTACTATGGGGAGATAGCCAACTAATATAAAAATAGTTTATTACTTCATTAAAACAAACAATGAAATATTTTTCCACAGGTAACACAACCATTTAATTGTTTAACATGTGATTACATTCCTCTAATTTTGCCTGCTTTATTAACATTTACCTACAACATTCATTTAACTTGTCACAAATTCATTATTCAGTTGTTTGAAAAACAATGGAACTTTACTAACTCCAAATTAGCATAGTATTTAAATCTCTCAAACTATGCATGTTACACAACAGATACTTTATTAAATCCTGCGTAACCCAATGTCTGTGACTTTTTATGTGCTAGCAAATCCACATTGCAATGCTGATGTTAAGAATAATCATGCTATAATAAACAGTGTTAATGTGAGAAGATCACCTGATCATGAGGCCGTCTCTGTTCACATGAGTCTCAGCCACCTCCACGGACCCACCTCCACTCCGAGGGACACAATCACATCCAATGCTAATGGACACTGTTTAAAGACCAATAAACTTGTGATTGCAGCCGAGACAACAAACCTCACACACACACTATCCTGCCTATCAGCCACTCTCACTGTGTCCAACAGTTATTTACACACTGAACACTGAAAAACAGCACACAATCCTAATGAAATGCTTCTTTTTCACTATTATAACCTCCTGTGCACTTGCAAGCCAGTCCTGTTCCTCAAATCACAACCTAACCTCAAAATGAACACACTAAAATTAACAATTGACAATCACAGATGTTTTGAATCCACTATTTACTACATGACATCACCCCAGCACGAATGTCATACGAAATTTCACAAAGAACGCGAGAGCTGGCCGTGTGAGGCCAACAGTATGGATTTGTGGGCAAAATGCTTTGTTTGAGTAGGTAGGTACTCGCAGCCTTCACTGCACGTAACTATACATAGGTAGGCGCGTATGTTAGGTATGTGTAGTGCATGGCGTATATGCACTAGCCATAATTCACTCGGGCGTTTCGTGAGCGCCACGGCGAGCCCGAGGACGGAGCCCGCGCCTCGCGCCGCCCCCGAACAAAGGGCAGCGCGACAGGTTTCATGCGCTACGCAAAAACTGTAAACACGATTCTGATTTACGACCCCGGCTGTGCCGTGCAGGCCGAGCCATTCATACAGACAGGGTCGGGAGGCACCGCGGTGCGGCTAGTGCGGGCTGCGAGCGGAGGCGGTCACGCTCGGCCGCCGCGCCGCGAGATCGCTATCGACGGCGGCGCCCTGCCTGACGGTGGCGCGACGTCGCCGTGTCCTCGCCTCGCTCGGGCTCGCGGACGATGCGATCGTTTCGAAATGGCGCAACGCGACGGGACCGTGACGCTGCACGAGCGAGAGAATGTCCGCCTGAGCGAAAACCGAGCGGACGGGACGTTTCGCAACAACCTCGGACGGCTCACGGGGACCGAAATATCCTGCGACGTAAGACCGCGGGCGGAGCGCCGCTCGAGAGCGGGAGTTGAGGACGCGATACTCACGGCCTGGCCGCTCGCAGCGGGTCAGCAGCGCCGGCGTCCATGGCGCGCCCAGGCCCTGGCCGCGGCCGGGCTCCGGGCCGTCGGCCGAGCGACGCAACACTCTCTCCGATCTCACTCAAAACGCGACGAGGAACACCGTCGCACCATCTCGACGACACTACACATCGACCGCGGCGCTTCTATACGCGTATAAACACTTCGCGAACGGTGTTTTGTTACATCGGTTGACTTTTCTTTGAAAAATCAATATACATTTTCCCAGAGTTTAGAGATACGGACGAGTCGATGTCCAGCGCAGGTTAGGTGCGTGAAGTTTGCAAGCTTTTTTAGCGCACCGGTGTTACCAACATTTTTTTGCCCATTTTTTGTTTTGGGTGTTGTGATTTTTTTTAGTGATTTGTGATGCACTTCGGACCGGTCTGCGCTGGGTTGGGTCTCTCACAATACTCCCATGCGCGCACAGTGGCGGCAAAGTTTAACTCGCTAGCGTTCGTGCTCGCGTTATCGAGTTGACTACCTACTGATTAGTCGTTGTTCATGTGTTTTAATTATTTTAAAGTGAGTTTTAAACTCTATTTTCACACTTCAAGTATTTGTATGCAGGGTTTGTTAATAAAACAAATAAGACCAATTGAAGAAATTTTGTATGTTCATATTTTTATTGAAAGTAAAATTGCACTTGGTATTAGTAGTAAATCAAAATAAATTTGCTGTGTGAATCGCCTCGTCTGCGTTGACTGTGCGTTTCAGGGTTAAGTTGGAGGAGTTGAATCTCACTTTAAGCATAAAAAGTGAAGAGATCACACCTCCACTTAATCCTTTACGCATTATACTTCTTCATGTATCTGCTTGATAGTTGAATTTGAATGTGGAATGAAGCAGAGCGGCTCCACGCGTGAGCTGGAAAGATAGATCTGGCAGCATTCGACATCAAACTGTCAAGATCCCCTGTCCAACTCAGACGTGAAGCCTCGAGTGTTGAAGCTCAGCCAAACTCTGAAATTTAAAATAATATTAATTAATATAATGGAATATGATCAATGTATTTGTTCTGTGTGACAATCTAAGTGCGCGCGCTCGAAGTGGAGTCACGCAGCTTGCTATCACCGCTCAAAAAGGTGCGGCTAACGTTCTCTGATAAGAACACCGCTTTTCCCTGTCGCGTCAACGATCCTACATAGCTCTGTACCGAATGTACTAGCAATTTAATATGGCATATTATGAGGATAATTTAACAAACATAACCGAGTCGTGCGACCTACGGATCACATGAAATGAACAAACACATGTGCCATTGGATCACCATATGTTATTACGTAATCATTATCGTTCTGTTTTACAGGGACACTCGCATTTGGGCTATTATATTAATTTGTATACGAGTTCGAATTAGCATCGACCCAAGTAGTCTCCCCAAATCTCAATGCCACGTCAGCAACAGTACACTGACTGCAAATGGCCGCTTATTCAAATAAAAAAACCATAAAATTGAAATGAGTAATAAGTATTAAAGGAACGACACACTGAAACCAGTGGATATACCGTAACCTGTTCCAATGTTGCCCGGAGGATCACTCGGAAGGTAAGGATAAAGTAAAAAATCACAAGAACACGCGTTCAGACGCAACAGTCAATCGTAATCACAGTTCACAGTTCGATAGAGGCCCGATCGATTGATGGGCCCATATTTATACTTTCGATGATATCTTCAGATACCATATCAGAGAGGCGCACGAGGTACGAATGTCCACCATAATCGTGATAAGATTCGACGGAACGGGAAATCGATTGGTCCCCACGGTGCGTATCAGTCGCGCAAACACTCCAGTCCACCAATCGGCAGGGCATCGGCGATAAGGTGCTGACGAGGCGACAGGCGACACGACGCTGGTGCGGAGCCGCTAGCTGGGAGCCGCCGACCGGGGCCGCTGCCACCACGCATCCATCTGCTGACTGTGGCTACACCACAATCACTGCTTGCATTGTTTACAGTTGAGATACACCTTTATTACGTTATATCTAGCGTGACAGATAACTCCACTACTCTTGTAACTGGATACATTAGAAATTATTCAAATTAGAAAACATGTGGGCTATGACTTTTGAGTAATAACTAAACGCGTTGGTTGCAGCTTACAGTTACAATGTTGCTCTATTTATAAATATTTTTAGTAAGAGAGGAAGTCTAGGACTGTCTATTTCCATATTATTAAATTTACACCTACACCAAATCACACAAAAATACATTTAGTTTTTAAAATGTAATATTGGTAGGTATGGTAACTCAACTAGGATACGTGATACGTGGAAGAATTTCGACATGATAGATAAGGTGACAAAGACGCATAATCAAATGGTGTCATTTGATAAGAAGCGAGGTGTGCGCTTACTGGAACACTTATAGACAGGTGTAATACAAGCACTCGAAAACTTCAAAGATTATTGGATGAATAAAATTATACACTTTGCTTGTTTCTCTTCTGCCGACTGACTCAGCGTCACATTATTACAGACATAATAATATTCAATCACACCTCCTGCTCATTAGTACCTGCTACTTTTCTTTTGAAATTATAAATTAATTGATTTTCTTTATAAAAGAAAACAAAAATACAAAAAAAACCGGCCAAGTGTAGTGTAGTTTCATTATCTATACAACATTAGACACTATATTATGACTTAAAAAAAACACGTTTGTATGGAAGTCCCCTTAATTTTATACAACTTAATATTAATAATATCAAGCAAAAAACCGGCCAAGTGCGAGTCAGACTCGCGCACTGAGGGTTCCGTGCCAACTTTAACTGAATTAGGATCCACTTACTTCCACTTAGCCAAAATACCACAATATTTTGTCGACAGCAATAACTTTGTTTTTCATAGTGTTTGTATGAAGAACAAAGTTATGTTTGCGGTTGTTGAAAATGTGCTATTATCTCAAAAACTACTAGCTCGATCTCGTTCAAACTAATTTTAGTTAAAAGAATTTGTTACGACCAACATCATGTTTTTGTTTTTCAAAATTAAGACTTGCTTAGTTCAAAAGTTAGATGCTCCCCCTCCCCCCCATTTTACCACTTTGGAAGCGTCTATCACTCAAACTTTAGACTTTTAGAGGAAATAGTTCTAGGAATCTCTATGTCATTTTAAAAAACCTATCCATAGACGCATAGGTTTGACAAAAAAAATATCATTATTTTTTATTTTTGTACGAGTTTCGTAAAGCGGTTAACAGGATACATCTACCTACCAAGTTTCAACTGTGTAGGTGATGCTAATAGTTTCAGAATAAAGTGGCTGTTTCATACGGACGGACGGACGGACAGACAGACAGAAATGACGAATCTATAAGGGTTTCGTTTTTTGCCATTCAGCTACGGAACCCTAAAACACGTCTGTTGTATGGGAGCCCCTCTTACACTATTTTAATTTTATGATTTTGATTTAATATAGCTTTATATTCTGTGAATATTTCAACCTGTCTGCCTGTTGCCATTATTAATATAGAGCAAAGAACGCCAAAAATATCACGTTTGTTGTATGGGAGTCCCCTTCAAATATTTATTTAAATCTGTTTTTGTTAATTTATGTTCTGTTGTTTATTTATGCTAAATGGATTATGCAGCGTTTTTTATTTAAGCTCCCAGACGTCATACTTTTTATATAATATAATTATATTCATATACAGTGTATCTTACGATAAATCCCGAAAGGAGTTCAAACTGGACCTAAAATTACTAAAAAAAAAACTTTCAATTATGAAATGATGCTCACAAAAAATAACGCAATGCGCAGCTTTAAAGCAGTCGTAGATATAATGTTTCTTTTAGTATATAGTACAAGTATTTATTAGTATATTAATTATCAATAAAATCTAGTTTTTTTTTATCTAACTTTTAAGTGATACCTATAAATATTTAATTAAAATTAAGATAAAGTATTTATACAAAAGTATTAAATTGTTTTTTGTATATTTTTGGTCGTTAATTTTAGCTCTACTTTCACGTCACATAGGGATTGCTCTTTATCGCGGCACGCACTGAATGTAGGTATACCTTTGGGTATATTTTCATCTAAAAGACTGATCCTCATTTTCGCAATCCTTTTAGTATTTTTGAGATAAGCACACAGCTAGCATATTACATGCATTACATATCTACAGACAGATGCGCCGTGTGGGACTTGAATTTATTGTATTCAGTAGCGATAGTGATGAATGATCTAAACAGATAAAAAACTCAAACAAATCTGTTTTAAAACCTGAATAATTAGGTAGTAAGTAAGTAAATCACAAAAAAATAATAAATCAAGACCAAATCCAAAAAGAAAAATCGTCTGCAAAAGTTTCAGTTTTTTTGCTATCTGGATTAAGGAGCTGTACAAACGAAAGCGTCGTCCGTCATTGCTGGCAGAAGTTTTGGAGAATTAGCGGAGGAGTAGCAGTCTACCCCAGCCCTGCCGAGACCCCTGCCAGCCAAGGAGGGTGCAAGTTTGGAGGGGGCCGGGAGACGAGCGCGGGCCGGTGGGCGGCGGCGGCTCGCCCGGCGGCGGCCCGGTCGCGGCCGTGAACCGAAACTTCGGGAACTTCTGCCGTATTGTGTTTACATTGAACTTTGTTATGTGGGTTAAAGTTAAGCCAGAGTTCAACGGCGTATGTGCCGCTCGTTTTACTCAATTGCAAAGTTGACTCTCAAGTTTGTAGTATCGATTTTCATCTCATGTTTATGAAATGTTTCAAGGTTGTTTCTTGCGATTGAACTTCTGTATGTGTGGGGTCTGCTACGTCTATGGCTCTATACTATGTTCTGCAATGATATTGTTGACTTCAGATCCATGCATCTAAGCAACAAACCCTATAATAAAGTCAAAAGGTTTCAGTAAGGCTTATCATTTGGCCTGGAGCCTGGGCTATTCATAACTGAAGAACTGCGCTCTTGTCGGTCTGGCCATCGGAAGTAATTACAGCCAGCTTTATAAAAATCGTGTCTGTTATTTGTAGGTCACATACAGATTACACAAAGAAATACCGTAGCGGTTAAACATTTTTCAGATATTTCCTTACAAATGCTTTCGTAATGTGAAGGACAATATTTTGAAGTTGGAGATGATTAAAAAAACCGACCAAGTGCGAGTCGGACTCGCGCGCGAAGGGTTCCGTACCATTAACTTAAAACATTAGACAGTGTATGTAGGCAAAAAAAGTATATATATTTATTTTATTTATAATTTCTAAGGTATTTATCACAGGACACCTGAAACAATTTTAAATAAGAGTTTCCGCGCCTGTTTCTTTACGTGTGATTTAAAGTTTATAGATCCAAGACTTTAGAAATTACAGGGGGGGGGGGCACACCATGTGAACGACTTTGGCGGGCTATATCTCGGAAATGGTAAAGCTGATAAAAAGTGTTGTATGGAAACCCTACCTTATTTTCATAGTCCTTTTCAACGATACCCCACACAAGGGGGTGCACTCAAAAAATAATTCACCCCCCCATTACATGTATGGGGAGGTACTCTTAAAAAGGGGTAATTTTAATATTTTGTATTTTTGAAAATGAGATCTATATGTGAAGTATCCTCGAACCAAGTAACATGCAAATCAGTACATAAACGTAGAAGATATTCTGCTGTGACAGACTAGGACGGACGGACTGAACGATCTTATAAGGGTTTCTTGTCGGACTACGGAACCCTAATAAAGACGTATATCCTCTGTTGTACATTATAACAATCAGCCTAAAACAATCAGCTCTTAGAGACAAAATAATTAATAAGATGTGCTGAAAATAAACTCGATCACTTGTTACTACTAGCATGAGATGAATGATTTAGCCTACTGTTAAACTCATGACTTAATAATAATAACAACAAACAACCCTAGGCTCGTAATCATAATTAACAAGTTTCGCAAGAAACGCCTGCGCGTGGGCAGACGACCGGTGCCCTCCGCCCTCTCTTCTGCGCAAGAAGTCCTTCGTTCAACCAAGGGCTGTATTCCAATGTGCCATGTCTAAGATTAAATTTCAGTTGAGTCTCTCTCTCTCTGGCAAACAACCGCAAGAGACAGACTTTATTGAGCTGAATTTAAATGTAATCTCAGCCACGTCGGAATCGAGTCCTAACTCTTCCTTTAATTGCGGCCAAACATTCATAAACTATCTAGGTGCAGTGGTAGGAGGTAGGTACAATCTAGGGAAGGATTGAGGAAGAAGTTATATGGTTTGCGAAACTGCAATATATTTTTGTGAATTTTGTCTTTGATCTAATTCTGTTGCTATTATTTCATGGCGAAACGAAAAATTATAGACAAGGTTTTTTTTTAACAAACGCACCAATTACCTAGACCCAAACTAAGCGTGCGCTTGTCCTATGGTGACTAGGATAACGGATAGACATACTTATATACATTTATAAACATCCATGACTTAGGTACAAAAACAAATACTCGTGCTCATTGCTCATCACACAAACATTTGCCCCTTGCGGGATTCGAACCCGCAACCGCCTGGTTTAGAAGTCCGTGGCGCGAACCAATACACCAAGACGGTCGTCAGGTGCTAGAATGCTTGGAGGTGCCATTAGTGGCGTTCATTTCTTGCGACTTCTTACTTTAAGAACGACTTTAAGGTACCTAACCTACGGAATTACGAATAGATATTGAAATAAAAAAGCCCCTCAAATAATTAAAATTCTCTTTTTATTAGGTAAAGTAGGTAACCTTGATTGCGATGGTGACCTATGTTGTGCTTATGTAGTTCGTGACTTTGAGTTCTCACATGGTGTGAATATAATGTAAGAGTGTACAAAAATCTTGATGGTTAGTATGGTACGGTATGGCAGTAACATATACTCTGACACGACTGATAGGAATGAGTAGGTAGTAGTGTAGTAGGTATTGTGAATCTAGATTAATATTTTACTGAACTGAGTTTCCAATGTTTAGAGTGTGCAATGGCATACTTACATTAGTACAGCGGATGTACATGATTCCCTACGTAATAAAACAGCTTTTATTACGTAGGGAATAGAGGCGGTCTCAAAGTCAACGTGGGGCAGTCTCGCGTTCGGCCGTGTATACATTCAACCACAACCGTTCAAGATTTGTATAATAATTGAATATTTTTTTGATAGTTCCTATAATACCTAACAAGAATATTAAGTATACTAGGTACTCGAAAATATCGATGGCAAATAGGATAAGGAAATAAATATGGTAATTATGAGAAACTCGCCTTTTATTGGAAGTACTCTTTACTTCCAATAAAGGGCGAGTTTCAGTCAGAGGATTTTTGAAAATTTAACTTCTAAGGGAGTAAAAAGGGGTGTCAAAGTTTGTATGGTAAATCCGATATTTGCGCGGGTGAAGTCACAGGTATTATTTAGTATAATTATTTTGGTACTAGTGGTTCACTAACGTTAGTAATTTTACCAAATAATACTACTACAACCAACTTCGTCGTGTTATTAAAACGGGCCACACCTGAACCTATTTTGTTATCAAAAACTTGTTCCCGATAAGTTTTCACACGACAAGTATTTTTCTTCCATTTTTGTAACTGGGTGCGGAATGACCTTATTTTTTAGTTATCTATAAACTGTTTTAATAACTTATATCTGCAAAACAATATCCATATCTTAATCACTCGCTGATATGAACTAGGAACAATGTTACTCATAAGTTTTCTAACTTAACAGGTATGTACAGTCGAGTTCATTTATACTCGTATATGAGCATTTCCAAGGTATGAAAAAATATATAAACATGATCGGAGCACATCCATCAATAAAACACATAAAAATCTGCTCAGTAGTGCTGAGTAACAAATGTAGTAATGTAACCTACATTTGTATTTGAAGCCTTGAATTGATCATATATCAATGAACTTGGCTGTACCTCTTGATTAATCCATACTATATACTATACCCATACTAATATTATAAATGCGAAAGTGTGTCTGTCTGTCTGTCTCTTGACGCTTAAACCACTGAACCGATTGAGATGAAATTTGGTGTGAAGACAGTTCGAGCCCCTGGAAAGGACATAGGCTACATTTTGTCGCGATATAAAAACATTAAAGAGGGGAAATTGGGGACGAAAGTTCATATGGAAAATCCAACTCTTGCAGGTGAAGTCGTGGGGAACCACTTGTAAATAATGCTTCAGTTATCAGACAACTAAAAGAATGCTATACTACAACTCCTTAAATTTTGTCTAGCTAGAGTTACTAGAATGAGATTTCAAATATTTAAAATTATGCTGTGCTACAAAAAATGTGCTAATAAAAACTAGATTAAGAAATCGCAAGTTAAGAAATCTTATTAATCGCTTTAACATAAAAACACAAGTAAAGTATGATCTTTATTATAAAAACCAGTCAAGTGCGAGTTGGATTCGCGCACGAAGGGTTCCGTACCGTTAAAATACGAAAAAAAAAATTGTATAGGAACCCTTAAATATTATTATTCTTATACTTAAATATTTATTTTTAAAGTAAATATACATATTATTATTCTGTGAACATTTCAAACGTCTACATGTTGCCAATATTAATATCGAGCAAAAATCGGCAAAAAAACATGTTTGTTGTACGGGAGCCCCGTTAAATATTTATTATTTTCTGTTTTTAGTATTTGCTATTATAGCGGTAACAGTAATATTCATCTGTAAAATTTTTAACTGTCTAGCAATCACGGTTCATAAGATAATGCCTGGTGACAGACACACAGACAGCGGAGGCTTAGTAATGGGGTCCCGTTTTTATCCTTTGGGTATGGAACCCTAAAAAGTAAAAATGGTATTATTTAAGTGGGAGAAATGAACGTTAGCGTTAGTTCAGCAGTTACAATAGTACTTGCTTTTATCTCGTTTTTTACACTTTATTTGCTGAAGCACGATAAAGATAAAGATAACTGCCAGTCGACACTTTTATCGCGACTATCGCGCGAAAACTACTCGCTGTTTCTTATGGCCTGCTGAAATCATGACAAAAATTACCTAAAATAACTAGTGAGAATTTCATATAACCGAATTTGTTTCACTGTGCCCATAGGCCATGAAAACATTATTGACGTCTTTTGGTAATCCGATTTCCATTTGTTATTTTTCAAATTCCATATTATGTTTAGAATTATAACTCATCGTTTGAACAAAACTATTATTGCTCGATAACTCAGTTTCCAGAAAAATGTTTTCAATATTATATTATAGCAAACAAACATGCATGCGGCATATGCATGCAGGGCATGCAGGCAGTCATGCAGAATGCATGTAGGCATGGAACAAAGCTCGTAGCACCCAAGCAGACATGCACCATGGAAGCAAGCATACAGCATGCAAGCAGGCATGCACTATGCAAGCAAGCTCGTATCATCCAAGCTGGAATGCCACATGCAGTTAGACATGTAGCATGCATATGATTCGCTCTTCTCCAGCGCTGTGGGAAGTGCAGTCTTTCCACCATTTCGTTACAAATATTAGGCACCCATGAATACTTGCTTTCCGCAGCTTCGGCGACCAGTCTCAGCCGGTCCACCTCGCACGAGTGTCAGATCTTTGTTGCAGGAGGCGAGGACTGAAATCCCTCCGCGCCTTCGGCTCCTAATTTACACTTCACAATTACCTACTCTAGTATTGGGAAAACTAGTACCAAAATCTTGGTACCCTTATAAACTTCAATATGATATGATTGCAATTTCAGCTGTAACGGTTTTAATGAAATTGCATAATAATAAAATATATTTTTATGAAGATAATAACATCACACGGTACCATGGTACTTGACATAATGACATAGGCTTGTTTTAGGATAGAAATGTACTTAAGTAATTACTCAGTTTCATAAAGAAAAGTATTGGCTTTTATTATTATCTGGAAGTAGATGAAAATTATTCATCTTCCTCGAACTTTTATCAAATGCTATGAATTTTAAGATTTTTCTTTAATTTGTTCATTAAATCCGGAAAGTAAACGAAGCAAGCAGCAAAAGTATCCTAAAAATAAAAAGCAATGCTTTTCTTTATTTTATTAAGCCTTTGGTGGTATAGAGCACATTAATGTACCTAACAAATTTTCGCATAAACATGGTATCATGTACCTATTTTGATGTTCTGTTATCCATACATAATATACGTAGTACTAGTAACTGTTATATAATTTGTGATATTACTATGGATAAATATTAGGTAATACATACATACATAATGATGGATAAGCGCCTATGAGAATATTATGTGGACGTTGAACGAATGTTTTAATAACCAAAAGTGGAGAAAAAGAATAAACCGTGAAGGTCTTTGCCTAGTTTTAACACACGTCATTTGGAAACATATCAATTATTTGGACTACTTAGATATTCCTACTTCATGTGTACTCTTGTACCAAGTCAGCTTCTTATCAATCCGTTTATAAAGTTTCAATGTTTTTAATATCTGCAATTCAGTGAAGTAAGTTAACTTCACAAACATGGCGTGTTCATTAATCAAAAGTTTAGCGCAGCGCCTCTCCGCCTCATCTCCTCGTCCGCCCACCCGCTGCCCTTTTGTCGATATAAATCTACGTATCCAAATAACATAAAATACTTTTTGGGTCTCAAATCAGACTCCAACAACGATTCCTGGCAACACCGGTACTTAGGTCAATATTTGACAAATGGCTGCTGGAGCTATATCTGTCACTTTCTTTCTCAAGGCGTAAACACCGAGGCAACCAAATCATTTTTATCCCATTTATTAAAAATGATGGAATCAATTTGTAGATTGTGTTGTTCTACAAAATTCGTAAATAACTACTTGTTTGATGAGGAAAATGCCCTGTACCTGAAAATGGAATTATACTTGCCGTTTAAAGTAAATAATAGGTTGTTGGTTAATGGCTTTTTGTATTGTTATTTTAACCTGATAACTGAGTGTTGTGGTGGTTTCGGCAGGTAAAGAAGATGGACCGGCTGCCGCAGAAGGTGTGCGACCGCTGTAGCTGCAAAGTAAATGATCTTTACCAGTTTTGTAACGAAGCTATTGAGGCCCAGGACAGGTTAGTTTCCTACACTTAATTATTTACTCCTCCACGATTTTAATTATTTGTGAAAAGACAGGCCGCGGACAGAAAGTTTCCTTCAGGCCGCTTACTGATTATTGATGTGTCTTCATGTTGTAAGCTTTTCATGGAGTCATCTTAAGTAATTTTATTGAAGCATGCGTAGATCATAATATAAAATATCATTTTGAATAATACCAAAGTCAATTTATGTTAAAGCAAAATCATAAAATGATAGTGTTATGTTAGTCATTTTATATTTTATTAGAGCACTGAATATCCTATTAACCTGCATTTGACATATTCAAGATGGGACACAATATAAAAATTATAATAATAATATAATAACCCGTCATTAAAAATGATTTCCTATTGAATAATAAAACAAAAATTACACAATTTCAGATTGCATAAGATGTTGCAGCACATGGAGATCAGTTTAAAAGATTCTGTAGACCTGACTCCTACAAAACAAGAAATTGTTTCTTCCCCGTCTACTCCCAGTAAACGAGACCAGAGTACACAGACAGAGCTGACTGTTGAAGTCAATGAACCTGCTGCCCAAACCAGGGAGTTTGTTACAAAAGACCCCAATGTTGAAATAAAAGTTAAAGTCGAACCTACTTCATACTCTCCAACCACGGTGAAGATTGAGGGCCAAGAAGATATCAATGATCATGGCCCTGACCACTTAGATACCCCTGCTGATCTACCTACCGATAATAGTGATGATAATTTATCCCTTGTTTCACTGAAGAAAAAGAAACGAGGTCGCAAGCCGGACACAAATGGTGAGGTGAAACGTGGTAGAAAAAAGAAAGCAAAAGATTGGGAGGTTTTAATAAACACTTTGCCCAGTGATACTGCTGTTACGATTGTTGAGAAGCCCACAGTCCCTGTACACTTGGGTATGCTGAAGGATGCGGTGCCAGATTTAGCTTTCAATGATGAACCTGAAGCATTAGTAAAAAAAGAACCAACTGATGACACATTCCAGTGTTGTATTTGCTTCACCCAGTGCTTCAATAGAAGTGACATGCTAAGGCACTATAAGTATGTTTCATTTCATTTACTAAAGTTACTATTAACGCCAAATCTATTTAAATCATAAAATATGTAGTTTTGGTTGATTATTATTTGATTTACTCTCTAATTAAGTTTAGTTAAAATTGATCTGTTTGTTTTGTTTAGCTCACATACCTACGAGCTAAACAAAGCCATCAATTTTAACAAAAATTGGGGGGCACTTTACTAACTACATACATAAAATCCATAAAATCCTGTCCTCATGAATGAAAAAGACCATCATTATTAAATGCTATATAGTCTAATAAATTCGTGGGCAACCCTTGTGCGCTCCGCCAGACTTGCGAAGGGCAAAGAAGCGCCAATCGCACGCGAGTTTCATAGAAGATCCGCTCACAGCAACACAACCCCTTCCCGCTGACATCTATAATCCGACAAGTTCGTGTGCGACCTTTCTGCTGTCACCAGAAGTGCTTGCTGACAGCGGGGACAAGTGGAGTTGCGGGGAAGGAGATTTCCTTTGACAGTCGCCTGTGATTGGTGCTTCCTCACCCACTGCATGTCTTGCAGGGCTGCAGGAGTGTCTGTCACAAACTTGTCTGACAATGAAGCCATTTATTGATGTATGTAGGCCCACAGGGGGGCACTTCTACACGTCCCAACATATATTTTTAAGCCCTAATAGTAATAATGTCCTCCTAGCCGAATTTCGACTACAGTGGCCAATCCTAACAGAGACTAGCATTGTGCACAATTGTCTGCACAATACACAGGTGCACTCTCTGTTCTTGCACTTTTGTAATTCTGTGAGACAGTGGTCTGACATGATTGTAGAAACCCGTAGACCGTAAATAAATATAGGTATTTAATAAGTTTGAATTAGAAACCAAAAATTCGCATACGGGCAGGACTGAACCCACGACCTTTGGCAAACCGAGCTTGCGTTCTTACCAACTGAGCTACCGTGCGGTCTATACGCTCGTGCGAAATTCCTGGTCTCCTTTAAATATTGTGTGACATTTATAAGTGTTTAAAAATCTTAAAGCTAATAAATATTTGAGTGAAATTCTGACTTGTTAGGGCTGTTGACAATTGGTCAGTCTCAGAGTGTTTCACATGGTCTTTCGCAGGGAGCACGTAAACTCCGCGCAGGCGCGGCAGGAGGCGCCGCCCGCCCCGCCGCCCCCCGACACGCAGCCGCCGCGCTGCCCCAGGTGTACGAAGGTATAACATACCAAACACATACACCTATAGACGAAATCTCATTAAGGAGGTTATTAGACTACGCGGTATTAAGACAGTCTTAGTAAGACTCCGTGTAGTGTAATAAGAATTATCCTGTAAGTCTGCCTCAAAATACTGTCTCAGTCAGTCTGCCTGAATATCGCGTAGTCTGATAACCTCCTAATGTTGTTTAAGAAACATTCCGTCAAAATTCCTTTGCACTGAATGCCTCCGTTTTGTCTTGAACGCATTTTGACAAAATAATTCACTTATTTCGTTACAACAACAATAAACAATAAGTTTACACGATTGTAACTTACGATCAAAACCAAAATATCTCATATTTAATAATATTTATAAAAAATGTACACATTACATGACACTTCGTATCAGTACCAATCACTGATAAGTTTCGGAGAATAAGCCCTTACTTCGCCTCTATAGGTTATGTGCTTGACATAGACTTATATGTATTTTATACTAGACACGCTGTTCAGAACAAATTCTTCTTCTTCTCTTTTATGGCTAATCTGTGCTGTCACATTCGCCAATGTCACGTGAGTATAGTTTTATACACTGTTTGTGGGGAATGAATTCTGTATTACTTGTTAGTTTCTAAAACAAACACAAAAAATATACGACGTCACAATGAATACATGTAAAAAATATATGAGTATATATTATAAAATAAAATATAGGAATGCACAAATAAGCAGTAAGTATAAAGGCTGAAAGAATGTAGGTTGGGAAACAAGATAAAGTGGAAGAATGAGTAATTAAAGTTTAATTTTGTTGGTCAAGATAAATTTAGCTAGAATTTCGACAAAAGAAGAGTTAACTTGACTCAACAGAGAGTCAAAGTTACAGGGGCGGGGAATGTAGTTAGGTAGAAGAAGTGAGGATCCGATATTGGTAAAATTAAAAAATATGTGGTCTGTGGAACCTTCGTCTAGGCCACATTCGCAAAGAGAGCTGTCTTTGACTCTTATCTTAGCAAGGTGGACTGGAGTGCAACAGTGTCCTAGACGCAACCTGCATATCGTAGAGACAACAGGTTTGGGGAGGGTGGGATATCTAAAGAACCAAGGTTTTTGAGGGATTTCCTTCTGGTGGTTGAAATAGAATTTGCCTGCCAGTAACCTAGTGTTTCGCCAATCAGTGTTCCACGAGATATAAAGGTGAGTGCGAGCCAAGCTAGAAAGGTCATGTGAAAAATGTTTATAATGTTCTAGAGTGCCGTTGGAGATGGCGTTCTTAGCGTAAGAGTCTCCCTGAATACCACTATGACTAGGAATCCAGGCCAAAACAATATTGAGGTTTTTTTTTTTGCAACTGAAGAGGGTTTCACGAATTTTGAGGATACACGGGAATTTTGTTTTTGATTTAAACTTATTGGATAATAAAGATTGAAGGCAACATAATAAGTCGGAAAAGACAATTGAATTATTAAGGTTGTGAGATTCTATGTAGGTTACGGCTTGGAGGATCGCTAGAGATTCGTCAGTGAAAATAGAGGTTGAAGGGAGACATTTAGATAATAAAGCAATTTTGAATTTCGGGAACCAGACGGCGGAGCCTACGCACCCACCATCCGAGAGTTTCGAAGAATCGGTGTAGAAGTGGTTCCAGTCTGGCCAGTGCTTTGAGAGTAAGTCCAAGAAAATTTGAGGGGCTGAAGGAGAGTTTTTTGGAATACCCAAATTCAGAATTACGTTGAGTTTGAAAATTAGTGAGTCAAAGTTTGTAGAGAAGAAGGGGTTAAGGGCGATTTTTTGATACGAGTGCAGGATACACGGAAGTTTATTAGCAGGAAAAGCAGCAACAGAAAGGGATTGAAGTTTCTCTAAGAGGGGATGCGACGAGTTTTGGAGAATCCTAGCAGAACAAATTTTGTATCACATTTTCTATAGTGACAGAATTATGAAGTGTTGCCATTTTTTTTATTTCTCTTATTTGATGTAAATTATTGCCGTGTTTTAAGAACAATCAATATTAAGCTGCTATAGCAAATAAATTATTCCATCATGATATTTTGTTAAATAATTTTCAAGCATTAGAGAAAACTAATCACTCAAAAAACAAACACTTCCCAAAAAGAAACTCATCAATATTTTTTCCCATTCCTAACAAGACAATCGCCATTAAACGGTAGCACTGAGCTGTCAAAGGAAGCAAAGAGTAATCGAACAGATATGACACGTTGCTGGTTTTTAGTTTTTGCCTATAGGTACTTCGATACGTCTATTTTTTTAATTTTGAGTTATGATGTTCGATTCATGAAAAATATGATATTGTATCAACAAGTAGTATTATAACAACATAATTAGACAGTAACATAACCTATCTTACAATATTAATCCGTTAACGTATTTTTGAACCTCATTTTGACTACTTCGTGACAAAGTCCGTTGAAATAAAACACATGATTCGTAATAACAATATACTAAAATTACATATACTTTTATAGATAATATACCTAGGCCCTTTAGATCTAAAAGAAAGAACATATTATTTCTACCTATAAGACTTGGCATGTCTGTTTTGAATTTTCACATTAATCTTTAGTTTTCTATGCAAGTTGTAAGAAAACTAAAATTAATACTTTACGCCTCAAATTAAACTTTGAATCACTTAGATTTACGAAATACAATTAAACAAAAATATCACTTTCAAACTATGTGATAATATGGGCTCAATAACGCATATTTAAGTACAGTTAATTAATTTTGTCTATTGACGTAGGCGACGTTTTGACATGGTAGTTTCTGGCAACAGACTAAACGCGGATGCTTCATCTGGCCTCAACTTACTGTACCTCAAAGTTTGTTCTGAACAACCTGTCTAGTGTAACATAGAGGTCGTTGGTGCTCGATGGTATGACATTACAATGCCATATCAGACGCCTAACAGTGACTAATATGACGACCGTCTTGACGTTGTCGTTCGCGCTCCGGACTGCAAAACCAGAGGTTGCGAGTTCAAATCCCGCTAGGAGCAAATGTTTGTGTGATAAGCACAAGCTTTGCGTCATTTTTAAATATACAGGTTGTCCCAAAAAAAATGTGCCAGGATGACACATTAGATAGCTTAGCTATAGACCTTTCAGATTAACTTTTTAAAAAGTCTTTTATTTTGGTAGATAATACAATTTTTTGTCCAAAATGGCTTTCCAGTCTGACATTGTAGATAGCTTAGCTATGTAACTCTACTAAAAGTAACATATTTTGGGAAAGAATGCTACTTTTTTGTATTCTTCATACTTGAAGAGTACAAATAAGTGGCATTATCTTCCACACAATGAGACTTAAAAGAGTTATGTTATTTTTATTTAAAAGGTCTTTTGGCTAAGCTATCTTCAGTGTCAGTCGGCCTCTTCTCGTTTCTTTTTGAGACACCATTTATAAAAAAAACTGACTACATTATGGCTTCGCGCTGATGGACCACCGGCCACAGCCACCGGTGGCTAGCGACAAGCTAGTGGCGACGACTCGCCATTTTGACAAAACATCTGTCTGACCAAAGGCGTGGCGCGACACACCCACATGCGTGGTGCCTGAGAGCCTTATCATACTGGCGGGTTGCAAGCGTTTTCAAAGCGCAACATAATTGATTCTGACGAGGAACCACTTTGTTAGCTTTATTAAATACATCGTCGAATTCGAAAGGATCCGTTATTAATCAAGCAATCGACTAAAAAAAGGCGACTACGACTCGTACTATGTGCTGTTTTGCTAAAGAATCAAAAATAACAAAAATCCAAAATAAAACCTACATTTTATGAGTTGATACACCTTATACAAACTGACATAGCGTAATATCCTGAATATTGTGCAGGATAGTTTTTTCAAAATGCCCATAACCTCCATTTTAGCACCCATCCTTATGATCAGGGTAAATTGCGCTTGAATTGTGACGAAACAAAGTTGGTAAGAATATTTGGTAAGACTACAAAATGGCGTCTATGAAGCTATAAGCACCCGCTCCGCTTTGAAAACGCTCTCAACCCGCCAGTATGATAGGCCCTTAGTATCTGTACCGACTGACTGACATATCAACGCACGTGTTCCCCAGGTGGTGCAGGCCAGCGAGTGGGGCCCGCACTGGACGCGGCACTGGGAGCGCGACCGCCGGCCCTACACGTGCGCGCTCTGCGAGAAGACCTTCCGCGAGCCGCAGCAGATACTCAAGCACGGTACTCGCTCCATACAGACATACAGGGTGTACCAGGCGGTGCAGGCCGGCGGGGGTCGCACTGAAGATACTCAAGCACGGTACTCGCTCCATACAGAAATACAGGGTGTACCAGGCGGTGCAGGCCGGCGGCGGTCGCACTGGAGATACTCAAGCACGGTACTCGCTCCATACAGACATACAGGGGGTATCAGGCGAAGCAGGCCGGCGGGGGTCGCACTGGAGATACTCAAGCACGGTACTCGCTCCATACAGACATACAGGGGGTATCAGGCGGTGCAGGCCGGCGGGGTTCGCACTGGAGATACTTAAGCACGGTACTCCCTCCATACAGACATACAGGGTGTATCAGGCGGTGCAGGCCGGCGAGTGGGGGTCGCACTGGAGATGCTCTAAGTAAAATAAAGTGGGTAAAGTAGTCCGACATCACAAAGTATTATTTACGTGTCAAGTAACCTATTGACGAATTTAAATTATATGGCATGTCCTCGTATAATGGCTTGAGATTATACGAGGACATGCCATATAATTTAGGGTCTAAAGTTATAGACTCAAATAGTAAAATATAAATAATGTTTACTAAAAGTTTAATGTTAGTTTTAATAAGGGGATGATGGGACTTTTCACAAATTAAATATTTTTTGCGATATTTAAGGTTTTTTAAAAATACTTTCTGTATGTCGCAGGACGTCCACCCCAGTACAAAGGCTTTCCTCTTAAACCGAAGTGACCTTTTGTTAGCGGCTTGAATCCAGAATAGTTTTTTTTTTATTTTCTTTTGAACGGGAGGGTGTACAGAGGATTAAAAAATAATAAATGAGCGTCTATCCAGCCAGTAGCAATTAAGCTGATTCAAATATTTCATAAGTGAATCATTCAATACATTGATCTTGTTGCTAACCTACGTAAAAATACACTCTAATTACGGTTTCAAAAGTCGAAAGATGAAATAAATATTATTTCCGTTCAGAATGTCAACAAACTGCTATGACATACATTTTTGAGTGAAATAATTGGAAATAAGACAATAGAACCGCTGACCTTTACAACAAGGTTGTATGTCTGTCCATCATGGTGGGTAACGCCCAAAAGTTCCATACAAATGTTGTATTTTAGTAAAAGTATCACACCATAAGAAGTTTTGAACTGAATCCATAGCAACTTGTATTGAGAGTTACTTGATAAGGTATTTTATTAATCGCCTTCAAAAAATTAAGAGGCTGTGAATAGCCCCAACAAAATTGTAAAATATATTGTATATTTGACGAAATTCAACCGCCTTCGAAAAAACACGCTAAAAAGTTGGAAATAACGTTTTTTATCGCCAAGTAAAGGAAATGTGGAAGGAAGTCTGTGACAATTAGGAGTATTTACATGTGTGACCCATGTACGTGTACGTCTCCGCTGGCACCATCGAGGACATATCCTACTAGAGGGGAATGGCATTAATTTTGTTCCAGAAAAATTCCGCCAAATCCAAAAGATTCCGAATGAACCGACTGAATGTCAAACACCGTATTAGTGATGGTCAATAAGAAATTAGTATCGATAGTCGATGTTATTGTTTAATTTAATGGGAACAATATTGTATTACACCTAAGGTTAAACTTTTCACTAATGTGCAATATCCTAAATATAATATCTGATTCTTGTTCCTAAGAAATTTAAGTTAGTCATCAAATTAACCATTTAAAGTATCATCATCATCAAATTTAAGAGCTAGGCTCTTGTCGGTGGAGTTTTTTCCATTCCTCTCTGCTTTCAGCCCTTCTCTTAACCTCCTGATACGACCCGACATTTATCTTTTCTTTTATTTGCTGCATGTAGCTTATTCTTGGTCTTCCTCGCTTCCTTTTTCCTTCTATTCTTCCTTCTATTATCGTTTTAATAAAATTGTCTTGTCGAATCAGGTGGCCTAACATTCGTCCCCTTCTACACTCTATTGTTTCCATCAATCTCCTTTTTTCCCTAACCATAGCCAAAACTTCTTCATTTGTTTTCTTCTCCGTCTAACTTATACGCTCCATTCTCCTCCAGCACCACATCTCGAAGGCTTCCAGTCTCTCTCTGTCCCTCTTTGTCAATGTCCACGCTTCACATCCATAGAGTGCTATACTCCAAATGTACACTTTAACAAGTTTTTTGCGAACTTTGCTTGATATTCTGGCCTTGAGCAGGTGCTTTTTTGCATTATAAGCTTGTCTCGCCATCGCTATCCTTGCTTTTATATCTGGTGTACATCTGGAGTCACTAGTTATCAAGCTTCCTAGATATTTGAAGGTTTTAACCTGTTCTATTTTTGTGTTATTTATTGAGATAGGGCTATATTTTTCCTTTTTAGAAGCAATTAGTGTTTTTGTTTTATTTATGTTAATTTTGAGAACAAATTCTTTAAAAATAGTGTCCATTTCTGTAACCAGTTCTTTCAACTCCAATCTGTTTTCATACATACAAGAAGGGCTTTTGACTGGATATTAAGATGCGGGATAAACCGGTTCTTAAACTGCGGTGTGGAAGGCAAGAGGGAAACCACCACACTATCTTTCCTAATTTGGAGTTTTATGAATATGGACAACATTTAAAGTAGGAATCATCAAAATTGTTATCAATCTATCCCTATTTCCCTTGGTCACGCCATCACGCGTGAACGGCTGGACCGATTTCACTAATTCTTTTTTTGTTGTTTGTTATTGTCAGAAGAAGGTGAAAGAAAAAAATAAGAAAATTGCGCGGAAAATTATAATATTCAAAAATACTTAACCACCATATAAAATTATTTCTAATCAAACCTTAGCGCTTTGGACGTTAAAACATTTTAAATGTAACCTTATGACGTTCGACCACTGACCTCTATAATACAAATACGCTGGACTGCATACTGTCAACCTAACAATGAAGTCATTTAATTATCGCAATTTTGGCACTGACGGCTATAGTGAGCGTGTGGTGACCATCCACGGAACTAATTTGACATAAACATATGGTAGTTACTCTATCTTAGTTTCCTGTACACTCGGTGGGGAAGCTTTGATTTGGCACAAAATTATGTGTTATTTCTTAGAGAATGTTTAGTCCAGCGTGCTTGTACTATAGAGGTCAGTGCGTTCGACATAGAATTGACAGATATCGTCAAAGAGGATTTAAAAAAAAACTAAATAACAGGACAAAGTCTGTCGGGTCAGCTAGTATATAATAAAAAATAAACTTTTGTTTGTAAAACAAATTAACTTCCATAATAACTTGCAAATAAATTGCTTAAATTATAAAAACATGAATTTAAAAGCCAAGCACAGAGAAATTATATTGAAATCTAAATACAGTAAGTATTTTTATTAAAATGCGTTTATTGTTTTCTAATTTCTATAAATTAAGAATAAGGCTCATACTTTATATACGACAGGAAACAAGTTTCTTAAAATCATGTTTTCCGATATATATCTACCTATTTACCTAAGAACAGAGGCATCATTTTCAAAGTTTTAAAGTCCGGACAAGGTTTTTTTTTTAAAAAACAGGCTGAGTGCGAACTCGCACACGAAATTATACCATTATCTACTTCATAGTCACTTAGTCACTTCAGGTTTTTCAGTGAATGAGAATGTAGGTAAATACAGTAGGTATTTTGTCTGGAAGGGACTGTTTTAATAATAAATCCACCTACATTATACATCTTTCTGTGTAAATTGCCTTATTTAGTTTATTGGTATGGTTTGCCATAAAGATTTTCTATCTATTTGAAGGCTCCAATTACTCATTCGCTTCTCATTACATCCATTTATCACCTTTATTATCGTCACACACCTTACAGTAATAGAATCGATACACATATATATTTACTTACGCAAACATCCATACTCTTTGCTTTCACTACGCATCTCATTGTTCATAATCCATTAAACCAAGAAAACAATCAAACGTCATGTCAAGTGTCAGCGTTTTGTTATTCGCAAGAAAATCAATAATTCTAACAAAACCTTCCTCGGTATAGGTAGGTTGATGTCATTTTTGCATAGGTATTGATTCTAGTGCGCGAGTGTAAATATTTGTGTTATCGATTATATCACTATACCTCCGTGCTGCCAAAGTACTAAAATAATTATTGTGTAATGTAAACTGTGCACATAAATGTCGATAAGTCGTATAACCAATTCAGCGCAACACTAGTAACGAGTGTTAACGAATAGAATGAGATGACATTATGTGCTAACCACTTAGTGGGAGCAAGATGAGACTTAAACGTCAGTACGCTTGACCGATTTATCTTGAGCCGTAGGAAAATTTTATGAACTTTTTAAAATTGCATAATTACTATTACTTACCGATGAAATGACATCACATCCGTTTTAAAATTCGATGTTTTGCTTTTTTTCTTACAACACAGTATAGAACAATACGACATTATGTTAATTATTTTTCAAATCTCATTTTTTCGTAACAATGCAAGTATTTACGTTGACATACCACACAGATCAATTGGTTTTTGACATACGGTTTTGACAGAACTGACACCTTCTATTGCGGTTGTCAGAGCAGATAAAGTTTCGGAGTAAAATCGTTTTTACTTCGCCTCTAGTAGGATATGTCCTCGATGGCTGGCACCGACTTTCTTCACTTTGCGATAAATAAGTTTTTTTTCAACTTCTAAGTAACTTCTAACAATTTTAGTGAATAGAACCTCTTCCTATATTGAAATCGATTAATAAATGGCTTATCAAGTAAGTAACTCAATACAAGCTGCTATAGATTCAGTTCGATACTTCTAATGGTGTGATTTTTTTGGCGTTTGTTTGTAGAAGGCAGTTTTTCTTGTTATTTTATTAATGGTGTTGTGTTGCAGGTCAGACGCACAAGATGGGCGAGGCGAACTCGGACCCGCAGGAGATCGCCAAGCGGTTCGTGTGTGACCTCTGTCCAGAGAGCTTCGTCTACATGAGGTCAGTGACTTTTGAACTTGCTATTTAAAGAAGTTGTTTGAGATTTTAAATTTTCGTGTTACATATAATTTACAATAAATATCAAATGCTGATATTATAGTGTTAAGACACAAATTTATGTCTCTATTTTGAGTTAGTTTTTGTGGCAGGAAGCAGTTGCATATAATTAGAATGTATCCATAACCGTGCTCGGCAACCTTCTTTCTTAAAAGAATAAGAAAGAAGGATAGAAAATTCTTAAGCCAAAAAATGTTCTAGACTTACTAAATCAGAAAATTATACAAATAACCCTGCATAAGTTCGCCATACGAGTATGACGAGCCAAGCTGAGGACCGTAATAAGGACGATTGTTTTTTTTATATATTAAGGATAAGTTTGCTCTTGATTCTAGGCTAAACTAGACGTGGCGTAGACAGAGTAAACGGTGAAGCGAGGTCACCCAGGAGGTTCTAGCACTTTCACTAGTCGACGTAACACGACGTAACAACGCTTAGAAGAGGCGACAACGATAAAGCCTCTTCTAAGCTTTATATCTCATAGTCGCAACCACTGAGAGCAGGCCGACCGTCATATTTCACATCGCGGGACTGCTCTACAACCCATAGAAACAAAACTTACCGTTATCATGATAGTTACGAAAAAGATTGCTACCTCTTATAGTATAACCATCTCCAGGTTTCTACTAGCGCACCGCTCCCGCGCCCACCCAGAAGCCGCGGCGCGTGCGCTTACTTTACGTTGTGCGGTTTGCGAGCGATCTTTCGCGCACCTCAACTCCTTGCGAAGACATCTTCGCGCGCACTCCGGCGAGCGGAACTACCTGTGCAACGTGTGCGGGAAGGCGCTCACCAGCCGCGAGCACCTCAAGTTCCACATACGGATACACACTGGATACAAGCCTAATGTCTGCAAGTGAGTATCATGTTTTCCTGTACCGCTAATTAAGTCTCGCCTGCGGGTCAGTCCCTCCCTATAGCCCTTTCACTCCCCATTCTCGTCCTACCTCAAAGCCCCAGTACTCTGAAGGCAAGGACTTAATTAAGTTGTTTACCATTAGACGAATTTTAACTACCAATATCTAGAGAGATAAACCAACTACGTAAGAAATGTTTTAGTGCACAACTACACAGGTACAAATTCGCATTACAGAACACATATGAAATTTCTGTCCTTTAACTCTCACTGTCCGTGAGACGGCAATACGACACCACTGAAGATATAACAATTACACCCTGAACAGCTTAACGTGCTTTCCGAGGAACGAAGGTGTCAACACCACTTTGGAACTCCAAGCTGTTTCGGAGTTGTTTCAAGAAAGATAACCATTGAGGGATTGGAACCCGGGTTGTCTTGGACGAAAGCCAGCGTACTGACTATTACACCAAAAAGGCAGTCGAGGCAATGGTGCCTCTACTTACTGTTTATGGAAAAGCATAGTCTGATTCCTAATCTTGTTGTTCCAGAGTATGCGGCAAAGGGTTCGTGAAGAAGTGCAACCTGACGTTGCACGAGCGCGTGCACTCGGGCGAGAAGCCGCACGTGTGCTCGCACTGCGGGAAGGCGTTCAGCCAGCGCTCCACCCTCGTCATACACGAACGGTCAGTGGATGAGATACTCCTACCGAGTTAGGTTCCGCCACCGAGCACATAACCTATAGACACGAAATGTCATTAATTTTGTTTTAGAAAAATTCCGTGAAAGGCACTGAATGCCTCATTTTTTTTTCAACTCATTTTGTTAACCAAAATCACTTATTTCTTTACATATTTTAATATAAAGGTGCTGTTTAGAAGATTGATATATATATTTGATGGTCAATCAAAACCGACATATCTTATATTTTATAATATCGATTAAAAAATATACGTTTAATTTGAAATTTTTCGTATCAGTACTGAAAATGATAGCGTCTTGTGGGGGAGCGGCAAGTCGGTTAGTCCGGTGCGGTCCCCGGTAGTGGACTGTATTTGCCTAACTGGATGTACTGGGCACTAACTATAGGGTCCTGATTAAAACACTATTGCACTATGCACTTGCAGACTTTATTCACTCACTATTGCACTTACAAAGCTGTTATTTACTATTATGGTACTTATTGTTACTACTGATGCACTTATTGTCACTACTATTGCACTGGTATTCACTAGAAGATATGTGGTATGATAAACTAAAAACCAAATATTTACCTAGCTTACCAATAAGTATTAATTATTAAACGCAGTAAACAAATTAGGTAGGTACCAAGCAATGTTTAAGCTTAATTTGTTAACTTATAAAAGCAAGATTTTTAATTATGTTTTTCCTTTGATTTTAAATCAACAAACAAACATCACTGTCAGATAGATGACAGACAATAGTCTACCACCAATTTATTTTTAAAATTGGTTTAAGGTTTTGACTACAGGTTTTTCAGCCATCAAAGTAATTCTCAATGAAAAAGCTTTCTTTTAAATATTGATTTAGTTTGTATAATAGTTGTCATCACACTTAAAGATAAAGATGTAACGCTTGTTTTAAGTATTTAAACAAGAAAGTACACATTTATTGTTCATTTTATTATTATTTACGGTTTTCCGAGAAAAGAGCGGTAAATAACATCCATATCATTCATTCACGAAAGTCATCCGAAATAATGTCTATGGATCCGATTGAAGCAACCAAATCCGAAACCGTTTCATAGTAAGTCTATCGCTTACGTATCGTCAGTGTGTCGTATCGTCCGCAACATCGTATTTCGTTTTTCCTAGTAGACATCCAGTTAGTTGATAGTTGGTGTAATAAGCAGCCTGACGTAAGTTGTAGGATTCGACGACTGACCCATTTTTTAGGGGCCTAGACATTTTCTTTTTTAAATGTCATTAGCTTTTTTTCTTTATTTATGCATCGCCAGTTTCAATATGATTAACACGTGTCATAAAAGAACGAATATTTCAACAGGTCTGCCTGACAGCCCATAGTCGAATGTCAGAATGTCAATAAAAAGTGACATTAATTTAAAATTGTAATAAAATTTATTAGTTTTCTACATTAAGTAAGAACGAAACAATGTTTTTTTAGCGTTTTGTGCGATTGCATTAGTAACAGGAACATTTGCTTTATAAATAATTGCATGAGAATTGGCTATGTCAGTGGACTGAGACGCCTTGTGAAGCCTGGAAAGGAAATCTTGCCTGCTTCTGCTAAACTTAAATGTGCCGCCAGGAAGATTTCCTGGTTTTCTCTCATTCATCCTCTTGTTTCACATTATCACGGTAAGTACTGAAATTTCAATCTAAAAACTGCTTTCGTGATGTGCGTGTCTCTAGCTTCCTCATAGACAAGCAATGAGAAATCCTACGCATGTCATTCGGAGTACATAAAACCAGCAAAATGTTTCATGAAGGAGTTTTGGCCGAAGGGCGTCGTGTTCCGTCGTTTTCGCGGAAGGCTACGCGACACCACGAACAGAAAGACGTCATCGACCTGACGTGTGAATTAATTAATTGTGTTTTTTTCTATAATATTTTGTATGTATGTTAGTCTTTAAGGTATCTATGCTATGGGCCTGTGTTACGTCCGTAATCTGCAGCCTGATATAAATAAATAAATAAATAAATATTTTCGAGCTTTCTGGTGCAATTCGACTGAGAATTTTGATTCGTACTTAATACACAATAAAGTTAATTCCTCCAATTATGCTTAAAGATATAGCATGCTTTGAATTTATAAGAGGAAGCTTGAAACACACACACGTTCTTTCGTGTGGAGCTGAGCAATTGGTTTGTGCAGTCAATGTAGAATTGAAACAACTAAACTGAGTATGTTGCATTGCAGGTTACCAGCAGGGGATCGGATCTGCTGTATGCCTGTAGAGCTGAGAAAAGCCTCTGTGTATCGAATATTAGCCCGCATAGGGCCCCAACATCTCTTTCATTTTTTTCCTTATATAGAGCTGCAACATGTAAACATACAATTTCCGTAAGGTCACAGTACTTTAGGCCTAGAGGGCCCGCCCATATTATAGCTTTGCCAGAGCACCAAGATATGAATTAGGTACGCGGGCAATGATTGGGTGATTAGACAGGCTTGCATCATTTAATACATAGATCGTTTGAACTGTATCTTGCTTGGCGCTATGGAACGGCTAAATATGAGTGCGCAATATTACTCCTTACTAGGGACATACTATATTATATTACGGAGTAGGTACCCTACGGTATTTTAGTAATAGGTATGGATCTTTTATGTTACTAGTATATATTATATATAAGTTTATACTTTTACGTAAAGCAGTATAATAAAGTATTATTGCAATAAACAGCAATCTTTTATTTATTTACCAACAATAAAATACAATCTATACCGGATAGTGAATATCGATTAACTGGTATCGATTAAATAGTATTGATTGTGCGGAACCGATCAAAAATGACTCTATAAAAGGATTGGTTATATTCGTTCCGACATCAGATACACGTACACCACTAGAGTTTGCTCACTCTTTATTTTAAAAAAAAGTCGAGCACTTTAGTTTTTGACGCATAATGACAGTATTTTTTTGCCGATTCTTAGTCTATGGGAGTTAATAATCTTAACAAGATTTCATGATAAGTGGTAATAAGTCCTTAAATGTGAGCCCTAACGCAGTTAGAATATCAAATGTTACGCGATAGAAAGAGATGCAGCGTCTAGGCACTTAGCGCTGCCGCGAGCTGAATTGCGTTTTATTGTGTCGCCAAAAGAGTCGCTATTTATTAATATGACTGCAGAGTGATCCTTCTGTACTTGTACTATTATTTATTCTATGCCAAAATCGATAAGGTAAAATAAATTTACTATTAGGTCTATGTATTCATTTAAATATTCGAGTTGATTTGAATCATCGTATCGATTCATTCAAAACATAGTAACAAATATTCATTTCGATTAAGTCACATCACTACTTCCTACCTTCCTAGTTAGGATCCTAAGTAGGATGCTGCCTTTCCTAACTAGGATCTTTACTATGTAGGATCTTAGTTAGGTCGCTACAAATAGAATGGTGTAATAAGCACTTTAGTTAGTATCCTAAGTAGGATCCTAGTTAGGTCGCTACAAATAGGATGGTGTAATAAGCACTTTAGTTAGTATCCTAAGTAGGATCCTAGTTAGGTCGCTACAAATAGGATGGTGTAATAAGCACTTTAGTTAGTATCCTAAGTAGGATCCTAGTTAGGTCGCTACAAATAGGATGGTGTAATAAGCACTTTAGTTAGGATCCTAAGTAGGATCCTAGTTAAGAAGCTACAAATAGGACGGTGTTATAAGTGCTTGAATGTGTGTGTACTGTGCACTGTGCAGGTACCACAGCGGCGCGCGGCCGTACGTGTGCGCGCTGTGCGGCCGCGGGTTCGTGGCCAAGGGGCTGCTGTCCATGCACCTCAAGACCACCTGCATATAGCGTCCTGACCACCACACACGCGGTATGTAGCATACACTTGTTTATCTATATTTTTTTAAATAAAAATCTGAAGTTTGAATGGGATATGTGAGGTAGATAGATATAAAACTAAGAAGTACGTGCACAGTACTATAAAAAAATATATTAATATTAAAAAACATTGGTCAACAATACAACATAATTAATAATGTAAATAACATAAAAACAAATGTTTAAAAAGAAAAAAAGAAAAAAAATGTCAACAGCTAATATACGTCTAGAAAAAACTCAAAGTAGAAAAAGCTTGCACGGTTTAGTGTTCAAACTAGCGCTGCAGTTGTAAATTACGCTAGAAAAAAATGATTGACAAAGATTTTATTGTATTTTTCCAGATATCATCACAAATATTCCAACCAGCGTTGGACAGCGTGGATCGTTTAGACTGAGTTTAAGGATAAGTAAATTAGACACGCTTACATTTTGCTCACTTTTTAAAAGTTAAACCAATTAATAATACCCAATATTGGATGACCTAATGAAAAATACATAACAAAGTTTGAATCAGAAGTAATCTACGAGCTACGAATAGGTATGACAGGAGTAAATTTGCACACCATAAAAATCTAAACAGTTTAAATCGACATTTACTGGACAGTTTACATGCATATTATACAGGTGCCCCAAAAAGAGCGTGCCAGACTGATACTGGAGATATCTTAGCCATAGACCTTTTAAATAAAAATAACATATTTTTAATATATTAAGAATACAAGAACGTGGCATTATATCCCAAACTATTAGACTTTTGCCAGAGTCAAGTTATTTAGTATTAAGGGGGTGCAGCACGAAGTTAGTCAAGTAGGTCTAAACGATCTTCAAACAGAAACGAACTTATAAATATTAGTAATTAGATCCATTTGCTTTAAAGTTTTAGACTTGATGATTTAATTAGAACAATAGTTTTATTCTGCGCAATGCGCAAAACCATCAAAAATTTGTGTTAAAAACTAAAAAGTGATCATATTTTCTTATTTATATTTAATTCGTGTATATTAAAAGGAGGGGACCTGCGGAATATCAGTACAATAATTTTCATGTACAAATTATTGGTTCATGCGTAAAAATCACCAAGTTGTCGAAAAAAATGCTCTTAGATATCATTAGCTACAAGTCATGTTTATTATATAATAGATAATTTGTTTTAAATTTCAACAGAACTATGACCTTGTGCAATGATTAGGCTAACGTAAATAAGTTGTTTTAATGTATTTAACTAATTCAGCTCATCGTACAAGTGACTTAGAAATACGGTAATTTTCTCATTTTCGTGTAGGACCGCCTATAGCTAAGCTAGCTCCAGTGTCAGTTGTCACGCTCTTTTTGGGACACGCTAAATACAAAAAGTCTTTTAATTTTGTCTCTTCGAAGGGTAGTATAAATGCAAGGATTCCTCCTGCGCAAACCTACTGTTTGAGAGTTTAGGCAGTGGATTACACGTGGAGGGCGACAATGATAGGTGGAAAATCAGTCAGGTCTGAGCACTTACAGCTAGGTACTTGCCGAAACATGCTTTTGAGGGTTCAGGTATCACTTCACAGGCCACAATCACTCGAAATGTCTGTAAGGAGCTTCACAGGATACACACGCGGCGAAAGCACTCTGGTCAGCCTAGTACATGTGTCATAGGGAACGTCTCGATGTCGACTCGATCTTCGGGGTTCTCACGGTACGTTTTAAACAAATAAAAATAAGGCAGGTATGCGTGTGAGTGTGCGCGGCGTAGTATCAATAGGGTACACAAACAAATCAAAATATTGTAGTAAACACCTACCATATTTTATAATGTTAAGTAATGTTTTTGACAAATAAAAGTGAGCAAATGTTAGTGTGTCGTTAGATAGCGTATACGACACGAGCCCTCACAATGTGTTGAATGTGATACTTATAATTAAATACCCTACAGACGTAAAGGGAAGATTCCTGGTAATTTAAAAATTAAATATTATGTAAATATCATAAATTTAATTCATGTTGGCAAGCGACACCCTGTATAAGTGATGGACTTTATTTTATTAATTTTGGTGCAAAATTTTTTCAGTAACAAATTACGTATAACTAGTATTTTTTTACTACTATTTTTTTGTACTAATTGGTAGTTTGATTTCATTTGATCTAAACTTCTTTACTCTTTTTCTTTTAAAATGTCAAAACATTTACAATTGACATTTAAAAAAAGCCAGAGACTATTATGTCTGGTTCTCGCCACGCATGTTAATTTTTACCCGACTGCGGAAGGACGGTTATGTTTTTCGAGAGTATGTATGTATGTATAATTGTTTGGCACGCCCTACAGCCCAAACGGCTGGACAGTTTTTAACATATGAGGTTTCGTTGAATTTGTCAAAATTGTGGGAGTGACATAGGCTATACATATACATTTTAAAAATGGCGCCCGCAAATAGAAATAAAGGGGGGAGGGGGGATTGATTTTTTCCCTTCCATAGCAATATGGGTATCAAATGAAAGCTAGTAAAAATAACATTTCAAAAATATAATAATTTTTGCAGTTGGGTTTTTTGTTTTTTCAATAATTATGTTTGCTTATTAATCAGCTAGCTTAGCATTATTTGACATATTTTGTATAGGAATTCTGACAAATTATAGCCTGACCAGAAATATATGGGACCTGAATTAAGGGCGCTTCGAATGCACTTTATATGACAACACTTGTTATAATCATACCAGCGTAGATTGGCAACTGAACATAAAAAACATATTTTTTATATGTTTACATTTTTTATTTTTTTAAGCCTGATGCCTAATGATAACAGATTCTACGATAAAATAACATGACAGAACACTCGCAAATTGAGTACTTATTAAATTTAGTAACTCTTTGTAATATTGGTCTTGAATTTTGGACTATTATTTTTTCAAAACCACTTATGGGTACAAGAAACATTAATCCATTGTTTTTGTAAATGATATTATTTATAATGTTAACCATAATTTTATAATTTATAAGAAATCTTGTTAAACCCCACAACCTATTTAAGTTGTTATATCTAAGTAGGATTGAAATAAAGAAAATAAAACTCAAACCAAGTATTTATTATAATAGTTTTTCAAAATCGTTACTAAAAGATTCTCCGTAGCCATTAGTAGCCATTTTCGCCATTCGCACTATATGACGGACCAAAATTCATGATGATAACTATCACTAATTAAATTAAAGAAACTGTGGTGATCACATAGACTTTCCAGTCGAAAAATACTACAACACCTGTTAAACCACTTTTCTTTTACGAAAACAAATAGTTCTTGGTATTTTTATCACATAAAAATTGCACTTGGTGGAAAATTAGATTACGCGTCCACTTTGACACTAATCATTACATCGAGGACATATCCCACTAGAGGGGAAATGGCATTAATTTTGTTCTAGAAAAATTCCGCCAAATCCGAAAGATTCCGAATGAACCGACTGAATGTCAAACACCGTATTAGTGATGGTCAATAAGAAATTAGTATCGATAATATTTTTTCATTAATGTGCAATATCCTAAATATAATATCTGATTCTTGTTCCTAAGAAATTTAAGTTAGTCATCAAATTAACCATTTAAAGTATGAATCATAAAAATTGTTATCAATCTATCCCTATTTCCCTTGGTCACGCCATCACGCGTGAACGGCTGGACCGATTTCACTAATTCTTTTTTTGTTGTTTGTTATTGTCAGAAGAAGGTTCTTATGAAAGAAAAAAATAAGAAAATTGCGCGGAAAATTATTAAATTCAGGAATACTTAACCACCATATAAAATTATTTCTATTCAAACCTTAGCGCTTTGGACGTTAAAACATTTTGAATGTAACCTTATGACGTGCGACCACTGACCTCTATAATACAAATACGCTGGACTGCATACTGTCAACCTAACAATGAAGCCATTTAATTATCGCAATTTTGGCGCTGACGGCTGTAGTGAGCGTGTGGTGACCATCCACGGAACTAATTTGACATAAACATATGGTAGTTACTCTATCTTATTTTCCTGTACACTCGGTGGGGACGCTTTGATTTGGCACAAAATTATGTGTTATTTCTTAGAGAATGTTTAGTCCAGCGTGCTTGTACTATAGAGGTCAGTGCGTTCGACATAGAATTGACAGATATCGTCAAAGAGGATTTAAAAAAAAACTAAATAACAGGACAAAGTCTGTCGGGTCAGCTAGTATATAATAAAAAATAAACTTTTGTTTGTAAAACAAATGAACTTCCATAATAACTTGCAAATAAATTGCTTAAATTATAAAAACATGAATTTAAAAGCCAAGCACAGAGAAATTACATTGAAATCTAAATACAGTAAGTATTTTTATTAAAATGCGATTATTGTTTTCTAATTTCTATAAATTAAGAATAAGACTCATACTTTATATACGACAGGAAACAAGTTTCTTAAAATCATGTTTTCCGATATATATCTACCTATTTACCTAAGAACAGAGGCATCACTTTCAAAGTTTTAAAGCCCGGACAAGGTTTTTTTTTGAAAAAACAGACTGAGTGCGAACTCGCACACGAAATTATACCATTATCTACTTCATAGTCACTTAGTCACTTCAGGTTTTTCAGTGAATGAGAATGTAGGTAAATACAGTAGGTATTTTGTCTAGAAGGGATTGTTTTAATAATAAATCCACCTACATTATACATATTTCTGTGTAAATTGCCTTATTTCTTTTATTGGTATGGTTTGCCATAAAGATTTTCTATCAATTTGAAGGCTCCAATTACTCATTCGCTTCTCATTACATCCATTCATCACCTGTATTATCGTCACACACCTTACAGTAATAGAATCGATACACATATATATTTACACACGCATACATCCATACTCTTTGCTTTCACTACGCATCTCATTGTTCATAATCCATTAAACCAAGAAAACTATCAAACGTCATGTCAAGTGTCAGCGTTTTGTTAATTGCAAGAAAATCAATAATTCTAACAAAACCTTCCTCGGTATAGGTAGGTTAATGTCATTTTTGCATAGGTATTGATTCTAGTGCGCGAGTGTAAATATTTGTGTTATCGATTATATCACTATACCTCCGTGCTGCCAAAGTACTAAAATAATTATTGTGTAATGTAAACTGTGCACATTAATGTCGATAAGTCGTATAACCAATTCAGCGCAACACTAGTAACGAGTGTTAACGAATAGAATGAGATGACATTATGTGCTAACCACTTAGTGGGAGCAAGATGAGACTTAAACGTCAGTACGCTTGACCGATTTATCTTGAGCCGTAGGAAAATTTTATGAAATTTTTAAAATTGCGTAATTACCATTACTTACCGATGAAATGACATCACATCCGTTTCAAAATTCGATGTTTTGTTTTTGTTCTTACAACACAGTATAGAACAATACGACATTATGTTAATTATTCCTCAAATCTCATTTTTTCGTAACAATTCAAGTATTCACGTTGACATACCGCACAGATCAATTGGTTTTTGACATACGGTTTTGACAGAACTGACACCTTCTATTGCGGTTGTCAGAGCAGATAAAGTTTCGGAGCAAAATAGTTTTTACTTCGCCTCTAGTAGGATATGTCCTCGATGAATCATTATGACAATTGATGACGTGTCAGTGGCGATTTGAGGTTTCTGTTGCCAGTAAAAGAAATTAGTTCCAGTTGTTTTCCGCAATATGGCAAGGTCCCATATATTTCTGGTCAGGCTATAACATATAACTTAAGGGCTATCGCGCACGGGTTACTTTTGCCACCTTGACATTAAAGCTGGTCTCTTTTCTACTCCTTTAAGGGTTCCGTAGTCCTGACAAGGAACTGTCTAATAACACCATACAGGTGTGATAGCGGTCTTGTAGAATAAGAAAAAATCGGCCAAGTGCGAGTCGGACTCGCGCACGAAAGGTTCCGTACCTGTACAACATAAGAAAGTATATATTGTCATTTTTTAGTTTTAAAACGGTAATTAAATCACGTTTGTATGAGAGCCCTCTTTAAATATTCATATATTTCTAATTTAATAATTTATTTGTAATGTTTATATATAACTTAATATTCTGTAAATATTTCAAGCATCTGCGTGTTGCCGTTTATTAATATCGAGCAAAAAACGTTTGTTGTATGGGAGCCCCCCTAAAATATATTTTTTTCAGACAGACAGACAGACAGACCGACAGCGGAGGCTTAGTAATAAGGTCCCGTTTTTACCCTTTGGGTACAGAACCCTAAAAACTACTTACTGAGTTCACGAATTTTTAAACAGCCGGCAAAACTAAATCGACGGTTAACTGACACATTTCTTATACAAATATGTCATACAAATTCATACATTATTATGAAATTAAACACGTGTTGGTGAACTTTACCCTTAAAAATCTCACATTAATGGTGGCCTTTAACCTTTTGTATGCTTAGTAGCAGATCAGAGCCCGTAGCCAAATGGCAATCGTTCTGGAGCGAACTTCGCTATCGCCAATGTAATGTCAAAATATGTATGCAAAAGTCACGTGATGTTTCGATGGCTTATGTCAGTTTCATACATTTTGTTAGCTATAACGAACTTCGCTTGAGAATAAATTGCCACTTGGCTACGGGCCCTGCTCCATGCACGCTAAACGCTGCCAGGGAGCAGATCCGCACCAACGGGATTTGTTCGAGAAATATTAAAATTTAGATCCAAATACATGGTATGGTAGAGTGTCAAGTTGTATTTATTTGTACACTTAAACCGGTTTTTTGCCAACACACCATTCGATGTCCATATTATTGTATAAACGTTTGTTTTATTTTATTATTACATCACATTTTTAATTTGTAGCAAATCAATGAGTTGTACAATCGAATTTGTATATATCTTAAGTCTGTTTTATGTACGAGTACGTATTACGTATCCAATTTATGTTAGTTATTATGTGTTTAAAGTGTGCTGTGTTCGATGTAGCAGGATTTTTACAATACGTAGGCAAATGCAAAAATGCAAAGCTTTTTTTGGATCAGACAATCATTGTGATTGGTTTGTGAGATTCCGCTCTGGACCAATCACATCAATTAATTGTATATTTTGTCTGGCTAGTACTTAATTTACATTCAAAACTGGGGTTACAGCAAGTTCGCACTTATACAGTTTTTTCCTATTTGGTATTTCTTTTACGATTTTACCGTATACAATATTATTATTCACTTCAGTATTCACATTCATAAGTTAAATTTTATACGGTAAAATTGTCTGGTGAGCATCTGTTTTGTGTTGTTTGTAAAAAGACGGACGGACATCTTGGCAATCGTTTTCAAAGAATTTTCTACTCAATGTCGTCAACGATATGGTGTAATTTAGTTCGCCTCTGAGTCAAGCACATTTTCGTTTAGACACCTACAGAAATCCATTGCAAGTTAACACTAAACCTATTCAGTGAAGTCCTATCATGCGGCACGCCTGGGTTGGCTGCTACTGCTAAGAAGCCACTACCGCCATCTAGCGCACCTTTCTAGCGCTTTATTCATGTTCGTCCAGCCGGCAACGTAGTGCCGAGCGCCGCCGCTACTTAATTAGCCCCGATATTATTGGCCACGGTGGGTCGCCGCGCGTAGATACCATTTTGCTGCCTATGCAGGGAGTTACACAGGCTTGACGACGTTGAATAGCCACATATGTTTTGGTGATTTTTGCCGTACGCAGCTCACGGTTACAGTGTTTGCAAAACTGCTTCGAAAGAGCTTTCGGGCTTACCGAATAGTGTGAATACCTACGTCCATATGTTACATTTGCCATTTACACCCCCGTGCCTCGGAAAGCACGTTATGCCGTTGGTCCTGCGCCTGATCTCCCTACGGTCATGTCGGACTGCCGTCTCACCGAATAATGAGAGTGAAGGAACAGAGAGTGCACCTGTGTATTCCGCACACACTTGTGCACTATAATATGTCCCGCGCAGTTGGCTAATGTCTGTTGAGATAGGCCGCTGCGTAGTCGGAATTCGGCAAGGAGGACTTTATTATTACATTTGCCATCGAAAACCGCATACAAAAAATGTATAGGAAAACTAGCTTGCTGTGAACTTGCTGTAATGCTGGTCGCCCAGTAATCTCCGTTATTATAATATCACAATTTTTATAGTGTGAGTATTGTTGGTGTTACACGAACACACTACACAGGGTGTTCACAAGTGCCTCAGGATGTGATACGTGTAGTTAAGTGTGTAACTCTTATCGGTTAATAAATCTTTCAAAAGTGGTAATTTTATTTTAATTGATTCTCGCTTCTTCGATATTATATCATATACGATATTGATCGAAAAAACATCGCTGATATAACCAGAAATAGATGTTGCGATATTTATCACATTTTGTGACATCTGCCATGTTTTTTCGATAAATATCGTATGTGACATAATATCAAAGGCGCGAGAATTGGGCCCCAGGCCTGGTTCACTTCGCAATAAAGCTGCAAGTACACGCATGGATCGACCTGTCGGCTTTTGGTCGTAAAGGATGTCGCAAGCCGGCCGCATCGCATGTAAGATCTACAACTTACGAGCGCGTTTGGTGTTGCGTGTCGGTCGACCCTACGCTCTCAGGTGAAATGAGGTTACGCGAGAGAAAGAGAAGCAAATATGTAGGTGCTTATAGATCTCAATTTGCACCTGTGTCGTAGCAAGAGTCGCTATTTACCTTAATAACTGCGGTGTGGTCCTTTTTTACTTGTACTATTACTTATCCTGTGGTCCTAATACCTAATACAATTGTTATAAAAAGATATTTTTGTTAGACATTTTGCGCACATAATTCGACCGCTTATCAGAGTCCTCGCGTGCGGGGTACAGGGGTGCGGGGTTAGACGAGAACGGGGTCCTGAGCGGTGTGGGAGGCGGGCGCTTGTGATTTAATTGGGTAATTTCAATTTCGAACTTTGAAATTAGCATTCTTTCCAAATTCAAAGCACCCAATCAAATTCCTGTTCTCGTGTACCTCGACTCGAACATACCGCAATCGAATAGCGGCCTTATAATTTATTTATTGATAAGTAAGTTTCATATATATTTTTTTAGGTATTGCACGCATTGTTTATTTTAGGTAGGTATAATATGGATCCTTAAATTATAAATAAATAATAATAAATAAATTGTTTCAACAAACACACCAATTACCTAGCCCCAAACTAAGTGTGAGCTTGTGCTATGGTGACTAGGATAACGAATAGAAATACTTAAATACATATAAACATCCATGACTTAGGTACAAATGCTCGTGCTCATCACACAAACATTTGCCCCTTGCGGGATTCGAACCCGCAACCGCCTGGTTTAAAAGTCCGGTCCGCGAACCACTACACTAAGACGGTGTCTATATATCGTCATTATAATATGGATCCTTAAATTAAATGCATGTTATTTTTATTTTATTTAAACGTAAATACAGCCTTCGTTTGCCGTTGATTCTACCTCTAACAATACACCAATTCCTTGTTTCTTGCGTCAAATAGCTAGATGTTAGTTAGATCGTGTGCGTGGGTAGTTCGATCTTACTACCCGTACTATCTTTTTCTTCCCAGGAATCCAGTTCCACCTGTTATAGCGTTGTCCTAGTTCGAGTCTTCAAGACTCGGCCATACGGAGAGAGCGGTTTGCTTGAATGCAATATTTATGATGTAGGGTAGAGTAGAAACCCTTAGTGGTATGGAACTTTTCATTCTGCAGATGTTTTTTTCACTTTTTAGGTTTCCGTAGTCCTGAGAAGGACCCCTTATAGGTTCGTTATGTCCGTCTGTCTGTCTTTCTGACGTTTTGCTAAGAGAGCGTTAGTACTAGAAAGCTGTAATTTTGTAGGTGTATACCAATTACGCCGACCAATTCATTCATTCATATCAGCCTATTGCAGTCCACTGCTGGCCATAGGCCTCTCCGAGACGGCGCCAACTTTCACGGTCCTCCGCTTCTCGCATCCAGCCACCACCGGCCACCTTCCTCAGGTCATCGGTCCATCCAGCAGGGGGGCGTCCAACACTACGTTTCCCGAGACGTGGTCTCCATTCGAGAACCGCCGACCAGTACCAATAACCATTTTTTTAGGGTAGCTCCCCTAATATGTAAACTTTTTTTCGTCGTCCATAGTGTGGGTTTTGGTCCAGTAGGGACCCTCCCTCCAAAAGCTTAACTGCTAGCCTGAAAAATAGTGAACGATCTAAACTTTAAAGGAAAACTATAGCGGTAAAGATAACTTTATTAATTTAGCAGTAAATTCTTACACCCTTGATGGATTATTTTGTACTAAATACAAAATCCTTAGAATATATTCTCTAAAGTGACTAAGATCAAGTAGATAATGGTACGGAACCCTTCGTGCGCGAGTCTGACTCGCACTTGGGCGGTTTTTTTTTCTTTTAGTGTTAATTGAAGTGATCTTAGCAGTAGGTACACGCAGTGAATTGCATAAACGGTAAGATATTTAATATTATTCCACAACTATGTATTGTTATTATAATTATCTCAATTAAAACAAAAACCGGTTTCGTCGTGGTTGTTTACTTCTAGACAAAACAGGTTAGGTGAATTTGTGTCGCGCTAAAGATCTTGACCAAATAACTAATATACAGAACCCTCGACCGACGCAAACCTGGGGTTGATTGAGTTACCAGGATATCTCTTAACTTCGTATAGTAAGTAAACCATCCTATTTATTTATTTAAACTATTCCACCTACAAAGAAAGTACAATTGGCGCACTTACTGCCTTTAGGCATTCTCTACCAGTCAACCGCATGGGAATGCAGAAAGTTAACAATAGTTCATTTGTAAGAACCTATAGCTAGGAAAAAGGAAGATGTAATCGAAGGTTTACCATCATCATCATCATCGAAGGTCAACCATCCTTTTTTGGATCCTAATTAGTAATTTTGGGACCTAAGTATTGTAAATAAATAAGATCCAATCTGTTTCTAACTTTGATTACTTACAGCTTCATAATTCCTAATTTGGTTCATAGTCAGGAATGCAGGATGCTACAAATTAAAATGAAAATAATTTGGGTACAATGTAAGCAGTTACATTTGCATTTGATCCACTAAGATTCCTAACTTCCTATTTTTTTCCTAATTTAAAAGGATCCTTACAGATAGGATAGTGTAATACGCGCTTAAGGATGCGCGCGGGTGTGTCCTTGCCGAGCCCCCGGGCCTTCGAGATAACGCGTCAGGGGCGCCTATACCGGCATAGTCTTGTGTATATCCAGCTATCAGTCTATTCCGACCGCGCCGATCGCCACACGTTAGTTCCCAATCGGCCTCTGACTCGAGAACCCGCGCCGCGAACGATCTAACCTTGACGCTATTTCGAAGCGGTTGTGCGTACACGCATCTGGATTCAAAAGAATGTAAGTATTCTGTATGATAGAACATCCCCATGCGGATGCAGTTTAGATTGTAAGCCCAGTCACGGATTTATTTGAGAATTAGAAGATTGCGCAGATGACGACAACTTAACTTATTTTTATAAACAAGTGCCTGTTAAAAGACAGTATTACCTATTTATTTTGTAGCAAGACTAGAAACCTGGAATTTCTATGAATCACAGCAAGAAACTACTTTAATTATCGCTTTTGCTTTTATTATTAATTAAGTATAACGTGCAGAAACAAATACGATACGATTATAATTATATTCGTTTCTAGTTATATGGGTAGTAGATAACTAATTAAAATATTGATGAGACTTTAATATTACATGCCAAAACATTCCAATCCGCATTTCAAGTCGAGGATTCGGCGTCTGTGCGGTAACACGATCACAATATTTAAGCAAATGTTTTTAATTGCTGCTAGGACGTATTTATTTACATAGAAAGTCCATAGGTCAAAAACTTGTTCCTTGCGGTACTCCTGCTCCTAAAGTCTTATATCAGAAAGTCAAATAGTCGTTAGCTGTGTTAACTACGTCTTATCTAAACGCTAAATCAAAACATTGACCATACGAAAAAACAAATGACGGATGTTTAGTAGGTATTCACAGAGCATTTGTGGCGTGAATTTATGATGTCGAATACTTATGTTAATTCAATACATTAGCAAATTTTCTGCTTAATCTTCAATTATATGGGCCTTCGTAAATTCTTGTTATCGTTATCCGATAGAAATTCGGTAGCGTCAACAGATAGGAGCGAAACATTTGTGCGTAAATAGATTCTGTAATAATTAGGCGCGTGGGGCCGCGGCGCCTGTCGCCGCCATGATCAATCATACAATCCGAGATCGTTTTAGAACATTTCAAATGTTCACTGGTGTCACAACTATGTTCGATCTAAGTATTTTCGCATTAGTCTATACTTCTTTTGTTAGTAGGAAGTAAACTTTGTAACTGCTGAACCAATTTTGATAATTCTTTCACTACTTATTATTTTTAATTTTGCATCCATGCGAAACCTGGGCGGGACTGGATAAGCATAAATATCCGGGTAGTCATTGTCATTAGGTACCTATCATAAGTAGGTGCCTAGTTCTTGCCAAAGGCGTTTAGTTTGTTTAGAAACAAATATGTGACGTTTTGTATAAATTATCGCCCACTAGTTTTATTCTTGTGACATTACTTTGATATTTTTAACATACGATTCTCGACGATCGCCTAATTCCGACGTCAATTGAATGATGGCTGCGTTCAATTTTACGAGATGCAAAAGGAATCGGTTATATCACGTCAGCTACTATTGAAGAGCTATAAATACAGCGAGGGACAGTCCTGAATGAGAGGCGCATCGCATCCCGCTGTCTGCAGTAAATATTCATCAGCCGAGCTCCAGGGGAGTAGCTTCTTATATCAGAGGTTTCGCCATAAACCGGTTTAAACCTGGAGCCCAATTCTGCTAAATTCCGCTAGCAAAATTTTAAGTATAAGAATTGTAATTTTATATGTTTATGTTGATATTTGGTTCATAGGTAGGTAGGTACAAGAACTATCAAAAGCTTGCTTCTGTTACAATTTTCGAATCTGTAGTCTGCCTGACTGCAAGCAATCTTGGGCCCCTGGTTGATGATGTGTCACTGTCTCTGCATCTTTCACGAGCCAAAATAAGTTCACAGCACATCCAAGAATAGCAATTTATTTAAACGATGGCTATTTCTGTGCCTGTGTTACATATATTGAGGGTGCTTGACTTCAGTTGTGGTCGCTCATACGTCATAATCGCGACCAGTTTCAAATTGTCAATTGAATACACATTTCTATTAATGTGCAGCTGCTTTGGCGGAGACTCTTTGATTTTTGGATATTTCTGCGTGTTTGTTTTTTAAAACTTTTAATGGACTTAAGAAGTTATGCATTATTTTGTGAAATTCGCAAACTATTCCACTCCATCTTAATCGATCGACCAAGTCAATCTAACTTCGTCTTGCTTGGGATGAAGTTTCTACAGGGCTCACCTTTGGAACTCTTTTACTAATACTTTTAGTATCATTGATCTTACTACGACGTTGCATCGATATGTACTTACTTGCAATAGAAAATCCTTGAGCAGTCCCCCGACTGGATGATTAGACGGATCCATTAGCTTTTCCTCTTTCATGGGGAGAGGGACGTCGTGAATTGCGTCTTGTGCATGATTAGAGTAATTTCATTTAATCTCTGCTCTGCCACTGACATTGATCACTTGCAACTCTGACGCACTTGATTCCATGATATGAACTACAATTTCTACCTCTGCGAAAAGAGCAAGTCCATCTAGTATTTACTGAAATTATGTCTTCACAATACTCCCATTAGGTGGAACTGTCGCAGGAATCATTGTCGGAGGCCTTTCGGCTGCAACGAATAAACGAAATGTCTTTGTCAACCTCATTTGAACAATTCACTTAATGGAAAGTAGATAGGCCAGTGCTTTTACATTCACCGAAATTGTACATAACTCTGTGGTTCACCGGTAAATGAAACGATTCGATGGATTTCCGATTGATTTAGTGTTTTCGATCAGCAGCTGCAAGGTCACGAGGTCAAGTCCACCGGGTCGCTGCGATGCGACATCGCAGTTCTGCTAGCTTTGTTTCATTAGGTAATGCTCCTGCGTCACTCGCGGTGCTGGTAAACATACTTTTTATGTCTAGGTTTACAACTTCGACAACGCTAAAAGTAGATATTGGTGTGAACATTTTTTTTCTGGTGACTTTTATAAGAAATGACCTCAGTAAATCAGTATCTATGTAGTAGATGTCTTCTTCTTAACGCAATAATATCGACTTAGTATTGATGAAATCGAACGCCGGCTCACTGGCGTAGCAAGCATTTAAAAAAAATCTTGACTGACAAACGTCCTCCGTAGCTCAGTTGTAAGGAGTATTCGCCCGGATAGCGATGGGATGTGGGTTCGAGTTTCGCCGCATCACACGGTCGATAAATTTTTGTGAGCGAAATTTTATTTAATTTTGTGAAAACTTGCAAGGAAATTGCTTAAATATTAAAAAAATATATGAATAAGTTGGACTTGAAGAACAATGCACATTTTTACGAACAACGTTTTATTTGGCGCCCCCTGTGTTCCGTGTATTACAGGGAACACGGAAGTCCATGGTTCCGCGGGTAACTATTTGGGAATGACTGCACTATTAACTTCCTTATTTTCTATCTGGTTTGTCACGGAACAATTTTATTTAGCAGAAGCAGTTCTTCCTGTGTAGATTTTGGTTTAAGATAATGCCCCCTGATTTCCACAACCTTGGGTCAAGAGATAAAATCATTTGGATAGGGGCTTTCATGAATAATCATATTGACTTTCAATAAATTGGTACTCGTCGAGGGCTCGAGCTCATTAGCCGAGTTATAAAAATTTCGCTATCGGTTCAACACAACGCGTCGTGTGTGACGTCACGCACGTGTTTGTGCCTCGGTTAGCGCGGGAGGCGTGTTTGGCTATCAAATAATAAATCATAATGGCACTCGTGATTACTTGTTTAGAAGGAATTTGGATAATACTGCTCAAACGGAGGATCACCTACTGGTGTTTAGATATTTGGTTTTCAACATGTTTACTCGTAACAGACATCATGTAGCGAAAATTGAATTCTTTTGGTTATTTATTTGATAGCATGTTAGTAAGCCTTAATTTTTCCGTGTGACTGAACTCGAGGACTAATTCATTTAGGCATGGCCGAATTTCGCTACGCAGGAGATACTTTAGTGCACAAGTTTGTACGCAGCACACAGGAGTGGTTGTGGCGCAGTGGCGGCATTGCTTTGGTAGTGATACCAAAAGTTAAGCAACCCACGGCGCGGTCGTGATTGGATGGGTAACCATTCCGACCATTAAAGTGACGACCATGACAAGCATCTCCGTGCTTCGGAAGGCACGTTAAGCAGTTGGTCCCGGCTAATATCTGTTGGTATTAGTCGTTAAGCCTAGTCAGAGGCCCTAGAGCGGCTTGATAACATCTGACAGTAAGGTTTGTCACTTGCCTTACAGACACCCCTCCACCAATCCGCACTGAGCCATGCACGCGTGGTGGAGTATTATGGCTCGTTCCTCCTCATAGTTGAGGTGAGGCCTTTTCCCAGCAGTGGGATCTAATAGGCTGACTTTACACAGGAGTCACAAATGCACTCTATGTTCCTGATTTTCATAGTTGATTGAGACGGCAATCAGATATGATGATCGGAGAGGGATAAGCACAGGACCACTGACTTGCCCTCTTACTAATGCTAATATTGAATTTGCCACTGCTGTAACACTTTATTAGTATGAGACGAATTAATTTGGAATTAATGATAGATAGGTGACATGACATAGTGGAGGAAAACATTTCAAATTAGCCGTCTCATATTAAGGGGGTCCTGCACGAAATCGAGAAAATTTACGTATTTCTAAATCACTTGTACGATGAGCTGAATTAGTTAAATACATTAAAACAACTTGTTTACGTTAGCCTAATCATTGCACTAGGTCCTGATCTTGTTGAAATTTGAAACAAATTCTTTATGATATAATAAACATGACTTGTAGCTAAAGATATCTAAGAGCATTTTTTTCGAAAACTTGGTGATTTTCACGCATGAAACAATAATTTGTACATGAAAATGATTGTATTGATATTCCGCAGGTCCCTATCTTTTTAACATAAGTACACGAATAAAATATAAATAAGAATATATGAACACTTTTCAGTTTTAACACAAATTTCTGATGTTTTTGCGCATTGCGCAGAATAAAACTATTGTTCTAATTAAATCATCAAGTCTAAAACTTTAAAGCAAATGGATCTATTTACTAATATTAATAAGTTCGATTCTGTTTGAAGATCGTTTAGACTTACTCGACTTGCTTCGCGCTGCACCCCCTTAACTCAAGTGTTATAGAAATTATGGCATAGGTAATCTTATTAAGTAGTTAACATGCTATACTATAACTCCTCTGATATGAATAACCCAACAAAATTAAATATTTAAAATACTTTTGCAGAATATCATAAGCTCAATAAAATAAAATCGCATGGCAAGTAAAAAAATAAAAACATTTTCGCTATAACCTTACCATTTTCATCATGTCATCGTCTCGTCCCGCATTGATGAGACCGAATCAAAATAGTTACACAAATCAATATGACATTGAGTCTGCTGCTGGCTGTGGGTTTGAAAAATTTGAATTGAGTTCTATTAGAGCGACTCTTACTTGTTTCTGCGAGTATTTTTTTCGGTAGTTTCTGCAAAACATACCAAACGTAGAATACAGCTTTTTATTTTCAAATTATTGTTTTACGTAAAGTAGGTACTCAGGTGAACTTACATACATGCTTGATCTCTTAAAAATCCGCTGTGTGACGCTTTACTTTACTAAAACTAATATATGACTATAGTGTTTATTTCCATAGAAGTTACAAAAGTGCAATTACGACGGTCTCTGCCTGCACTAAGTAGGTACTTATTTATACAATATGTAACAAAAACCCTGTCCGAGCCGAAAGGGTCATAAAGTTGCTTTAATAAAGTTACCAAAATAAGTATCAAAATTACGTAATTCATTAATACTTTTTTTGGCGATTTTTAAAGTTAACAAGTTTAGCACCTCAATTTTCAAAATACGTTAACACTCCCGGCGGGCGCGCGGCTCCATTGACGCCGCCTACTCGCTTTGTCGGTACTACAATAAACGTAGCCGCGGCCTTTGATATCGCCGCGGCACGTGCCGGCGGCTATCCCGATATTATTACAGGTCAGTTTCGCGATGACATTACTTCCGAGTGGTCGTTCCGTTCCGTTGATCCGCGAAATGTCGTAAACGAATCAAGAATACTTTAATATGCTTATGTGTCTGGATAGGAGTGACTGTGATTATTGTGAAGCTCGCAGAGACTATGAAGTGCGTTTTGCTATTCCGCTGGGTATCACAGTGCCGTCAGAGCGTGCGTTCCAGCGTTTGCACAATCGCGTGTTCACTACGGGCAACGCAGCGTTGGGAAAGCCATCGGTTTGACGCAGGCAGGCCACGAGTCCACCAAACACTAATCACCACCACAAAAAAAAAAGCTCTTTTCAGGACTACCAAAAAGTCTCTGTTTCTTACGATTGACACATTATTATCTGGCTAATAATAAGAGCCGGGGTTATCTGGGGTCATGACTGCGCTACCTGCGAGTGCCGGCGCTACGCCGCGCCCCCGCGCGCCCCGTTACCGCCCTTCGCGTTGCCATGTAAGTTTTTTAAGTGTAGTATTTTTTATCTTTTTTTTTCATGGGGTATTTTTTTCTAATATTTTATAAAAATAATAACACAAATATAACCTTGACTCTATACCTGATAACACCTTAACGGGTCGGACAGGGTTTTTTTAACATATTGTATACATACTTACCTACTTGAATCGCAGCGACCAGAGAAGTATAACATTGACACTATAGGATGCGGTATCTTCTAATTATTATAAATCTAAACTAGTTTATATTGTACTATATTATCATAATAATGAATATTAAATTAGCAAAATGTGACTAAACATATGACTAAAAGTTCTAAAAGCGTTAATCAATATTAATGATCATGAACCCTGATTTTGGTAGGTCATCTCAAAATATATTAACCTGTCAAACCCCATAAGACTCGCGGGTTGATAACAATTAATTTTCTATTGTGTCTGGAAACATGATACCTATTGGAAGGTTTAATCTCTGGTTAAAATTAAACTCGTTCCAAGTACTTTCGTCATTAATCCTTTCGGTATTTTTTTCTTAATCCTTTCGGGTTTTTTATAGCCCGGGCTGTGGCGGTCCCAACTCCCGGTCTATAATATTCCGAGAGTGGGCGGGCGGGTGTGTGCCCTGAAGGTGTGTGGCCGAGCAAACACGATCGCGCTATTGCGTTACTTACCCGCAGAGCCTTCGAGCTGTGGCTAGTATAAGTCATACTTTCATACATATTCATACGTAAGCGCTTCGTATGTCAGACATACTTAGATACTGTCATTGACTGGCTGATATTTGAAAATAACATTAGATTTACCAAACGTTTTATATCTATCTACGACGTAGATTCTACGTTTCAAATTTACGTTCCTCTTGCGTACGTACGGCGTTAGAGTGGAATTCGTTGCCGGCTGAAGCACAGAATAGGTACTAGTACTGCTAAAGTGTTTCCTAGTCTGGATTCCTCGAAAAGATCGAATAGTCTGTTACTAGTCAGACATGAATGACCCATCTTCGGCTGCAGCATCACTAACCATCAGGATATAATCTGTGCATCAGGTGAGATTTAATGAGGGATTTTCTGATAGCTAAAAAGTTTAGTTTTATTATTTTAACATTAACATGCTTTTATTAGCTTTACTTGTATGTAACTATGTATGTAAGAAAATCTTGGAATCTTAATTTGACCCACTTCCCGGTCTTCGATTAGGATAAAATTTTGCACACGCTCTGAGTTCTGATGACAATATATGACTAGCTAAGAAACGTGTTTGTAATGATACAAATCCAATATGGCGGCCTCCCCAAGATGGCGGACAGGCTATTTGAAATGCACCCCCATGATATGGGTATCAAATGAAAGGGTTTGCTGTCAGGAATACGAAAAAAATAGTCACGTGACCTTAACCTAACATGGCGGCCGTTCCAAGGTTGCGGATTGGCTATTTGAAATGCAGCCCTATGATTGTATAATATGAAAGGGTTTGCTAAAACTAATGCGAAATGATATTTTCTTACCTTACCTTACAAACATTTTAATATGAAAAACGCTAAAACCAGCCTTTTTCTTAAATAAAAATCTGAAAGATAGATTTTAGGTAGCTCAACTCCATCTAGCGGATTTTTAAGTATTGATTTTTGACACGAGGAAAATTGCTTATTGGTTTGAACATGCATTACCCAATAACTTTTTCTAACCAAAGCACTTATTACCCTATCCGATTTGTAGGAAACCTAATTAGAAAATCGGCAGATGTAATCAAAGTTACCTACGAAATCAAACTGGATCCGATTTAGTTATAGTCTTTTTCGGCCGGTCTTTTAAAATAGATAAACAACAGTTAAAGTACTCGCAGACTATAGAAAGAAAAGATGTAATTACTCGGTAATTCTTCGCGAATCTGTGTCGCCTAAATTATTTATGTTTTTACAACTACATGAAGACTCTTGTAAACATAAGGGGCACAGTAATAGCGATGGGCGATTATAACTAAATTAATCGAATTATTCGAATGGTTTCTATAATCGAATGTATTCAATAAGCAACCGCAGTCATCCGATTATTCTTCGATTATGCGGCGAGCAATACCGCAGCGCGCGGTGCGCAGGCCGTACTGCTAACTACTACCGAATGAAGCGTCAATTGTCGCGTCGATTAATCATTCGGTCGCTGCCTGTCCTGTGCGCACAGTCGCGGCAATTCGATCGAATGCATCCAGCCCAGTACAGATTATCATTCGATTGTCGATTATTTTTTTTACGAATTACTAAATCGACATTCGATAGCTAGAATGGTCGATTATCGATTCATTCGATTTATTTTTTTCGTACAATCGCCCATCGCTACACAGTAATACAATTCTCGACGCTCATTGGCGCACAGTGCACGCACAAAAATGGCTGTGAAATGTGACCAATCCACCGGGAAAATAGTTAGGTAGTTCCTTTTGCCCATGTCGCGTCGCGCGGGTCACAGCCCATTTCATAAACTTCTTCTTTCTATGATCTGTGTAAAGTAGGAACAGCCAGCTTAGGGGGCAGTGGGCAGGGCACATTTCGCAAAGAACTGATGGCCGTTGGGGCAGAAAGGTTCTTGATGCAAGACCATTTGATCAAAAGCGTAGCGTAGGGCGTCCACCGTCAAGATGGACAGACGACTGCGTATGCAATCTAATTTAAATATTTTGTAAGTTTTCAGATTTTTATTTTAATTATTTGTATGAAAAGACATTTATTATTTTATTTGTAATCTGTAACGAGTGGCAACATTGATTTTCTATAATGTCTATGGACATGGTTTTTAAAAAAACATGACAACGGACGTTCGTTGAATGGTGATAAATTATCGAAATTAATCCAAATTTCATCGTTAATTTGTGGTCGGGATTATAATTATTGATATTGAAGTCAGTGTTTCATTCGAAGTGTGTGTGCGCCAACACGACCTAATAAAGGTCGCAAAAACGCACTGGACGCTGGGTTTTCCTTAATGACTATTCTAGATCTTGAACAGTAAATGAATCAGACACGTTAACAATATATTGTTATCGTGCACGAGACCGATAAGTTGACCTCTCCCGCCTCGTGGGAAGGCGTTCCATCTCGAAACCTCTCGATGACATTCGTCAACGAACAGAATATAGGCCATTAAGATTGCGGCGAAATTAATTGTCGCAAACGGCTCCGACCAAACACGTGACGAGTGTAATCTAGTAGTAGATGTTGCATTCGGAAGTTGGTTGATGCGAGTTGATCAAATGGAACTTTTAATCAAATGTCAAAGTTTGACACACACCTTCAAGTAAACATTTTTTATAATATTACATTTCGTCGTTTTCATTATTATTAGATACAGAAATGCCTTAATGTATGGAGTTCACTGAAAATTTATTTGTTTAAAAAAAAGGTAGACCTGTCATCTCGTACTGAGCGGCGATTCGAATTTGATGCTCTAAGCTGCACGTTCTTTTTCGTGTCAAATGTCATATTTGAATTGCAAAATTGAGCAAATCACACAATTTGAGACAGTCAATTTCCGCGCGCTAATGACTGTTGGTGGAGTGCTTCATAGCAGAGTACAAATTAATTAATACATTACCTACTTACATCGAATTGAGATGAAGCCAAAGAAAGTGTGCAAGTTTGGGGCTGCTCGTTGCTCGTGACTTGTATTGTGCCTATTTACTAATTCTTTCTTTTGTTTTATTTAACCATGCTTACCCATTTTTTTATTTATTTAAGCAGTTCCTTTGAATGTTTTTGCAAAATACACTGTTGGTAATTTTCAAAAATAGTATTTGTAAAGATGTTTCCATCGGATACCCGAGCATTGATGAAATCGAATATTGCTTGGCGCAGCAAGCAATTATATAAATTCGTCGACTGACTAACGTCCTCCGTAGCGCAGTAGGAAGAGCATTCGCCCAGGTAGCGAAGGGTCGTGGGCTCACCGGACGACACGTTCGATCGATTTTTGTGAGAAAAAACTTACCCAGTTAACCCAGTCAGTAATAATCGCAACAGCCCGAATTTTGGCAACAATTTTTTTTTTGATAATTCGTTTATTGAGGTCATTATTTAAAACTAAGCCTATCATGTAATATTAATTAATAACAAATATTTAAGTTGAAGGGGTCGTCGCTATTGGTCTACGACCGGTCCCTCCATTACAGATTGGGTTTAAACTAAAAAAAAATAGCAACTATTGATACAATATGCACGTTTGCTGTGAAGGAACTCTGTCATTCTTGCCCTAAAGCTTGACGTTTTTAACTAAGTACCTAAACGTGTTTGCTTGAGTGAGGCATATTGACACTAACACTATACAACGCCGGTTTTACTTATGGTAATTCTGTCGGAGGCGTTCCAATATGCAAAACGTTGAATTTAAATCATGATTGAGGTGTACAACTTGGTCTTTACGAACATGTACGTTTATATCTATCTGAATAGGGTGTTACAAAACTACCCATTAGAACTGAAGGGAGCTACTCAGAATCAGTAACTAAACAACTGTTTTCTAGAAACATTAATCGAAAAGCGACAAAAAGTTTTTGACTTCCCATACTAAATCGATCGTACTTAGTCAGTTGATTTTTTCAGATGATGTATTAGTACTATTGCTACAAGTACAATACATACTAAAAACAGAATAAAATAAATTTGTTTTTTTTACAGATGATGTAGGTATTATTACCATTGCTACAATATATACCTACTAAAAACAGAATAAAATAAATATTATATAAGTTTTTATATTAACTAATAACGTGATAAGATAACGACGAAGACTGCAAATGTTATCGTTTGTCAGTAACAAACAAAATATTGTTAGAACTGAGAACCTTTCCGTTATTATTATCGTTACTTGCTACAAAATTCTAGATGAACTTTGTATCATAGAATAATGTAAGAAACTAATAACGTGATAGATAATTACTAAGAACGCAAATATTTTTGTTTGTTAGACATACTTACAAAATATTATACTTTTACTTTAAGTATTATAATTCATTATTTCTAGCTACAAAATCCAAGTTAGGTAGTTGAACTTTGTATTATAGAATAATGTAAGCAGTAGATTTTTTTTCCACATCTTACCTACACTTACTGTTACTGCTCACAATCATCACATTTTTTGTGTGATTGGTAGATAATGTTTTATGAGAAAACATATATTACATATTTTTTCGAAATATCCATTGCATTCATCAGATTCTTTGTTGGTTGTAATTTGACCTGTAGACTGTATAATTTTGTTATACAGGGTGCTACATTCAGATCTTCGTTACGTACTTATGTTTATTTTTTAATCTGCTGTTTTATAATTATTTTACATATTTTGTACCGTACCGTAAACTGCTATTTAAAACTAGGTGAACTTGGGCCTTAGAGAGTGATTGGACGATTAGACAGAAGACGACATTAAAGACTTAGCCCGACTTGCACAAACACGGGTTAATCCCTAACCCGAGAATAGTTCATACAAAAATGACAGGGTTAACGGGTTAAACCGGGGTTAGCGACATGGCGCAAGTGGGCCTAAATGTACCTAACTCAAACTAAAGCAAAAGTGAATTAAAAACGAGGAATGTCAAAATCCTCGGCAGACAGATCCAATATTTGCCAGCCTCGAGTCTGATGCTGATAGGGGTGTATAGCGGGTCAGAGGTCACGCGATAAGTGATAAGTAGGTACCTAGCGCTTGTATCTCACGGATAACCCACCGTGATGGCACTATTTTTATTGTTTCTGCCTACTCTTTAGGCTTTACGTAACATTTTCATTAATTATTTACTTCTACAATACTTATATCCATTACATTAGGGAATTTCCAGGATATATCACTCCACATTTAGGGGATCCAGTAAACAAGGATCTTAGCTGAGCACATTATAGGTTCACTTTATGCATGTTACTTTTGATTTCTTGCTTTGTTGTTTGTAGGTACTCTTAATATATATAGATCAATGTATTGTTATTTTATTATGAGAAATAGTTTTACAAAAAAAAAACTTTGAGGAAAAACACTTAAAAACACACATGAGCAAAGTAATATCTTCAGCAAAAAATTTGGTAGGTACTTTGCTGAAAGACTCACGCGAAGGATATAGAGTAGGATTAGGGGAGGTCAGCTCAAAGCGGCCACCTTTTCTTTGAGGTGTAAAAAACCTACTGAATAAAATGATTTTCGAAAAGATTTTTATACTGATAGGTAGAAAAAACATTTGTTTTTCATTGTACGCAATCCAAATCTGCAAAAAATTGAAAATACATTTATGACACGTTAATTACGAAAAGGTGGCAAAAAGCCGCTTTGCCCAAGGTGCCGCCCAAAGCGGCCATGGGGGTAAGGGCAAAGCGGCCAGTTCAGTAATGTATGAGAAATATACATTTTTTGACAAAAGATATAGGTAGTGTTCGAAAAAAGAAGATTGCCAATATAGTTTAAAATCAACATGTATTTTTTATAAAACCTTTAGTGTCAATTACACATTTAAACTCTTAAAGTGAATGGCACTTTTAATCAACTGTGTTATTAATAACTAAAATAAATATGTTTTCAAACGTTATAAAAAAGCAAAAATTGCTTAAAATTTTATTGATATACATTAAATTGAGCCTTGTTGTTCCTTCACGTTTTTGATTGCTTGCGTCATTGTACTTTCGCCCCATAACCCTTTGGTAGTTTTTTATTTATAATTGTTAACCATCTTAACAAAATAATCAAGTATTATAATTCGAAGTATTACACATTTATTTAAGAGAAAAGCGGTCAGTTGGCCGCTTTGCCCGAGCCGCTTTGCCTTTTTCGTGCACTTTATTTCAAAAATGAACTGCTGTCATATTTGACATTAACTTTGTAAGCAAATAATACACAAACATAGTCTAATAAATGAGTTTTAAGGCGCATTAGATAAAAGTAATGGTTTAGATCAAATCAGGCTGGACTTACCTCGCATTTTTTTAAGGAAATCACAAAATATTTAAAAATCGTCACTGCACGCACGCGCTTGCAGTGACCGGTGCCGAATGACTGATCGGGGCGGGGCGGAAGGTTAGCTGTAAGACAAACTGGTAAAGTTCGTTATGACATTTAATTGAACCGCGGCAAAGCGGCCATGGCTCCGAATAGGAGCCATGGCCGCTTTGCCTTCTGTGGCCGCTTTGAGCTGACTTCCCCTACGCGTGATTATGATTTCGATAAAGTTTGGAATGTGAGTCTACTTACAGTAAAATGACAGATAGCGGTCATATCATTCCAGACTCGAATAATAAATAAGTACCTAGAGCTAGGTGTTATTAATTGATGCCCCCTTGCAAGATGTTTTACATTGCGTAACTTTTCTGATTCATATCAGTAAATAAATCATCATGATTTGTCGTGCATTCATACATTTTAGCTTCTGTCAAAATATGAGCGATGTGAGTGTCAAAAAAGCAGACAGTCTTAAAAATAATTTCGTTAGTAGTACTTAGCTATGTAGGTAATATAATAATAATAATTTTATTTCAGACATTACATCCATATGGGTTAGTATTACAAAAATAACTTAATAACTAATGTTAGTAATTATAAATATGTTTAGATCATATAATCATTATGCTAACAACTTAATACTTCGGTCTTTTATCGAGTATCGTTTTATAAGTACTAAGTAAGTTTTTGATAAAATTGCTTTCAAAAACCTAACAAGTACCTCATTCAGTAACATTAGATGTCGAGATTGAAAATGATTTTGCATTGGATCTAAAGATAACATAATTATGAGGTAATAAGCACTTAAGTAAGTAATTAAATTAAATTTCGTTAAAACTTGCAAACAAATTACTTAAGTTATAAAAATAATCATCACTTTTGGAGATATTCGTATTAAATGGAACGACTAAATATTTAACAATTAGTTAGCTGAAATACTGTGTATTACCTTATGTGTAGTCATTCTACTATTTATTATCAACTCAACGACAACGACAGACTGGTCTAATCTCTTAATTTGAAGAATTTCGTTTTTATCGTCACAAGCGTCGCGATTGTCAATAATTAGAATAAGCCATAATACCTAATCTCTTTTATAAGAATCGAAAGCTTACCTATACCTAAGTATATAGCAACATCTGTGTGTACATGCAAATTAGATTTTATCTAAGACGAGCGTCTGTCTGTCTGTCACCAGGCTGTATCTTATGTGCCGTGATAGCTAGACTGTTGAAATTTTCACAGTAGATGTATTTCAGTTGCCGCTATAAAACATAATATATTTAAATGGAGCTCCCAAACAACAAACGTGTCATTTTTGCCGTTTTAAGAACTAAATTACAATTTTATAATAACGTGTCTAAAGTAATGGTACGGAACCCTTCGTGCGCGTGTGCGGCTTACACTAGGCCGGATTATTAATAATTAATTCTTAATTTTGGTAAAAGTTTGAATATGCATATCTACAAAAAATACGTACTAGGTACTCGTATGCTTTACCTCTATAAAACTTTAATTCAACGCGAACTATTTCTAGTCACAATAATAATAACTCCGCTCGTTAAGAAGATTGTATTCCGCCATTTTTATGCGCGCGCGCAGGCGGGCGGTGGGCGCGCCGCCACGTCAGCGCCGCGCCTGCGCGCATGCGCAATGCACTTGACTACACAATGCAGTGCGAGTCAGCAATGCCGTACTACTCGACCAAGCCGACTAGACAAATGTCAAACGACATACGACGACGAATACAACGAAATTAACCAAAGACGTAGGGAGAGGAGAATAACCCCGCATACCGGTTTTAACTCAGGTACCATACTGCATTACCTAAGCTCAGGGTTTCCCTAACCATAGGTCGCGATCCACTGGTGGGTCGTGAGCGAATATTGCGTGGGCCCTGCATGTACAACTTTGTTTGTTATTTGAAAAGTATTTTTTATTTACCTCTTCAGAAATAAAACAACTAGAACCAAAAGAGAAGGTACTAAAGTAATTAAACGGAAACGCAGTCGTTTATAGTCCGACCGCTTATCTGAGACCTTGCCTGCGGGGTCCAGAGGTGCATGCGTAGACGACAACGGGGGTCTGCGAGTAGTGCGAGCGGCGCACGGTACAACCGGTCAAATACCTGTCTGTGTGTCAACTCTTTTAGTAAATCACAATTTTTTAGTTCCGCGTCGTTCCCTGAAAAATCGTATAACTTTGTTCAGCAGGGGGCGATAGGTAGTAAAAAATAACATATCTGAAAGCCAAATGTCTATAGCATCTAGCTATACTAATTTTATCTTGTGTCTAATTGTTTCTTGATACTTATGTTAGTTCAAAGAAAAAAAAACGAGTAAAATATTTACTTTTACGATTTTTTAACGGTATATTAAAACATAAAAACTTAAAATAAACACACCAAAATATTGAACTTACCTTGTACTATAAGCAGGCCTGTGTATCTTCCCGCGTAGGTAGCAAAAACGTACCTACGCGCGGCGACCCCTTGGTAAGGGACTAAACAAGTTGGGTGTCGCTAGCCGGCAGCGACACGCTCGCGCGTTTTATTCACCGGCGGTGCGCGGCACTAGGTTGCTGGTTGGACGAGCGTCAATAAAGTCCTAGAAAGATGCGCTAGATGGCGTAAGTAGCTTGTTGTGTATGAATGCTGTAGCATATATGGTACACATGCTTATAAAATCTGAAGGATTCTCTCGATTTCTCCAGGTTTCCGTTACCAGATCGTAACTTGGAGACAGTAAGATTACCTTGGGAGTTTGAAAATCAGTCTAAAGTAATTAAGCATATCAGTTGCTTCAGACCTTCAATTTGTGTATGTCAATAGAAAATGCTCATCACGCTGAACAATGTTCCCTAAGGCGCTCTATTTATATATAGTTAAGCTCTTATAGTTAAGCTAAACTGCTTGGGTTCTATATCAGTTGCTCCAGACCTTCAATTTGTGAACGTCAATAGAAAATGCTCATCACGCCAACTAACTTTTCTAACTGTGTACTGCTAAGGTTCCACGTCAGGTACTCCGATCTTCAAAATAAGTTATAGTCTAGTATTTGCCCCGACTCAATAGCTACACAATAAAAAAAGTTTCATTCAAATCCGTTCAGTAGTTCCGGAGATTAGCGTGTACAAACAGACAAAAAAATTAAAAGTTTTAGATTAGTTTTTGGTAAAAATACTCAATGTACAGACGCATCGGTTTTACAGTTTTATTATTTGTATCGATAATATGCAGGAGGTATTAAGCAAAATATTGGGTATGTTTGATTTAACTACCCTGATATTGAAGATGTTGATTTTTCTACACCTTAAAGTCGGAAATTGATCACTGTGCGGCGGGAGCATGTGATTATAATTGGCTGATTTGATTTTTTTTTAATTGTTTTTTAGTATCTTTGGCCTGTCTACTAAAATTTATAACTGTTTGCCAAAGCAAATTAGAAAAGATAATAATATTTTGACATTCAAGAAAATACTTTTCGAATATCTGACGGAAAGGGCTTTCTACGAGGGTCAAACTGAAAGTTCTTAGAACTGGCCACTTATAAACAATATAATAAAAAAAATATTCTAAAATTTGAAAATAGAACTCTTTGCCAATATTACTGAGTATATATTTCATTCATTTGTCATTTGTTTTACGACTTGGCGGCAAATTGAAAATTGTCTGTGTCACGTCAAAATGAATTTAACACGAGAAAATTTTCGTGCAATGATTTTTTATGACTTTCGATGTCATTTAAGTCAACAAGAAAGTTATGATAGACTACGATTGGCCTTTCACGATGAAGCCCCATCTCGTGCGACTGTTTACAACTGGTTTAATGAGTTTAAACGTGGTCGCACTAATCTCACTGATGATGTACGTGAGGGACGGCCTTCTACGGCGACGACTGAAAATAACATCTGTGTTGTGCGGCGTATGATAGAGACTGACAAAAGAGTGACCTATCAGCAGATTCGGACAAGCTTAGGCATCGGTATGAGTCAAGTGCACAAAATCCTCCACGAACATTTAGCGGTCAGGAAGCTTTGCACCCGGTGGATACCTCATAATTTGACTAAGGCTCAAAAACTCCATCGTGTGGATTGGTGCCGTAAAATGATTGAAAGATTTAACGGAGGTGACTCAAATGCTGTGTTCGACATACTAACAGGTGACGAAAGCTGGATTTACTGTTATGATCCTGAAACCAAAAGACAATCTGCTCAGTGGGTGTTTCCTTTCGAGGAGTTGCCAACTAAAGTGAAGAGAGATCGAAGTGCGGGAAAAAAAATGGTGGCCTCGTTCTTTGGAAGGATAGGTCATTTCGCAACAATTGTGTTAGAGGATCAAAAAACAGTTTCTGCAGAATGGTACACTACCAATTGTTTGCCACTTGTCTTGGAAAAAGTTCGAGAGAAACGACCTCGCAGTAGGATCCTCCTTCACCACGACAACGCCTCGTCGCACACCGCCAAGCGAACGATCGACTATTTGGCGACATCAAACGTTGAATTACTGGGTCACCCGCCGTATAGCCCCGACCTCGCGCCTTGTGATTTTTATTTATTTCCAAAAATTAAAGAAAAACTTAAAGGAAAGCGGTTTATGAATGCTGAAGAAGCGGTGGCTGCGTATCGCGATGCCATTGAAGAGACCCCTAAGGACGAGTGGGCAAAGTGCTTTTCCCAGTGGTTCCATCGCATGCAGCGGTGTATTGACGTCAATGGACAATATTTTGAAAAGATATAATAAAACTAATAACTGGCTAATGTAATCAGTTTTTGATTTTCTAAGAACTTTCAGTTTGACCCTCGTATTCGGTTCAAGAATTTTTTGACACTACTAATAATTGACTTATCACCACACACACCAGACATCACATAGCCACCTATTTTATTGCTGTTATTGTTATATTATTTTATTTCATAAATTTTAACTACAACGAAATGACTATAAATTAATAATAAATAATAGTAATTTATGTAGGTTGCATTATAATGTGTGTAATTTATTAAAGGAACCAATTGCTTAGGATTAAGATATTTGTACGCCAAATGGCAGATCGCAGAGCGCTACCATAATATATGTTTTAACATCTGTACATACCTGTGAATCACAAATAAACAATTTTGATTTGATTTGATTTTAATTTCGAAAGAATCGCATTCTTTTCAAAATTCAAATCATCCAATCAAATCCCTGTTCTCGTTTACCAACGCACCCCCGCGCCCCGCAGGCGAGGTCTCAGACAAGCGGTCAAACTATAGCATACTTATCTCCCTGCCAACTAAGCAGTAAATTTTACGGTAGTAAAAGTATTTGTCTTATCGCGAGCCAAACATAAGAAAGATATAGATAGATAGATTAGATGTCTGAAAAATCGTGTATATTATGTAATTTTGCCGTGTGCAATATCTCGTGTGCAATATCTCGGTTATTAAAGATGAAATTAGCATTGTTTTGAAATCATACGGTGGTACTTCTGATGTTGTAGGATCTGTCAAAATATCTCAAATGATCGTTTAATAAAGTAAGGTAAGCAGTTTTTTATTTACTTGCAACACAAGAAACCAATTCTTGGATTCTTATTAATTTCTCAGATAAAATAAATTGTTATCCAGCACAGAAACTGCCTAACTCAGAGTCGTTACTTAAATTAAATCTTTAATTAAATTACATTCTGTCACTTTTTTGTCAATTGAAATAGAAATGACTGCACATGAGACCTAATACTTATACCTAAGCGTTTATTTTTGGGCCATATGAAAGCCAACTCGTCCAATGATTGGTCTATTGTGGTAGCCTTATGATTAAAGCTATATTTTTCGGGTATGGTGCCCTAGATGCCCGCCTTCTAAACTAGGACAAATCCGGGGAAACCCGGACGGATGGCAACCCTACCCTATAGATGGATATAGTCCTTTTGCTTATAAACCGTCCGCATGAGCAGTGTGTGTGCAATGTGCAGAGCCGTTTCTCCTGCCAAATGGGAAAATTGGCACATTGCGTCCTCGGTCAACTTCATGGTTGCCATGGTTAGTTGAGTTTGCAGTGACCTGTCTGCATGAGACCTAATGAAAGATTAACTTTGAGTGACGTCTCTGTGTAGGTACGCAGTTTAACTTCCTTTTCTCATAGAAGTGTTTAATGAATTGCTTAATTAGTTCGCCATGGTCACGTCAAACAGTAGGTTAAGATAAGTGAATGTCGTCGGAAACTTCATCGGGTCAGCCGAGCTATCGAAGCCATGTGACCAGCTACGCCGGGTTATCAGCTAGTTGATACGGTGTAAAAAAGTACATTGTTTTTTACAAACAGATTGTTTTTGTAGGCAAATTTTAGCATCGATAGATCTGCGACAACATTCGGTAATGTGACTTAAGGGAACGTTTACAGCTATTGATGTTGACGTCAAGGACACATGATTTAAAGTACAGACACCGCCATCTTTGAGTAGCACAGGGAACCTAAATGCAACAATTACTTACTACATTCGTCGTAGAGTCGTAGACGTAGTACATACGTACTAGCAAAGATAAATGAGTAAGTAGGTACAAAAACATTGATTACTTCTAGTAAGTAGAATAACAAAAACAACATGTTATTCTTTCTAAGAGGAAAATGAAGCTTTGTGATGAAGTCTTTCTAAGATTTTCAATTGTATATAGTATATGTAACTGATATTTGTGTCTTAAATTTACGCGAATAGTAGAACTCATTCGAATGTAAATAAAATGTAAATTAATCGAAAAGTAATCCGTAAAAATTGTGTATTAATGAGTTGTAAAACTGATGTTTGTTTGTTTTCGTTCCAGATAAAACCACACATCAAAAATGTCAACAGTAGTGGAGAACGGCGTCAGTAATGGCGTCAGCAACGGCGTCAGTAACGGCGTCAGTAACGGCGTCAGCAACGGCGTCAGTAACGGCCTGCTGGAGGCGCGGCTGAAAGGTCACACCGCTGCGCCGGCGCACGACCGGTGGGAGGAGCAATTCCTGCCTCCACCCCTCAGGATAGATGACCAGCTCCGCGCTCAGAAGGTGAGAGATCTTTCGACTAATTTCATTACTCGTGACGTATGTTTGGTATGTATGTTTGTCCCCAATTATCTCGCGTTTGACTAAACCGATTTTGATCTGGTCTTCAGAAAAGCATTTATTACATTCTGGAAAACGTTTTAGTAAACACAGGAACGGCCTTTAAGGTTAAAGCGGCCTTTTTTTCTTTAAGGCGCTTTGTCATAATTGACTATGTCGCGCCGTAATTGACAAACTTTGAATGATACAAAGCTAATATCTGTGCTATAATAAACATTAATTAATTTCTACCCTTATAAAATAATGTATACAGGGCCAATGCCATATCCAACATGGGCTCTGCTAAAATGTTGTTACATTTACCTACTTCTCTTAAACTGCAGCGAAATGCTTGCTTTCTAAATTGGTCGTTCCGAACACATTCCACCAGAATGTGGTAGACATCATCTAGGATCCCACAGTCTTTGCAGAGAGGTGTTGTGATATTCCCATCAGAAAATCGAATTTTCTGGATGGAATGTGCCCGGATCGAAGTCTAATGGCTGTTACTATAGTTTTCCTATTTATCAAACAGTTGTCAATCCAAGGAATCGTCATGGGTTTTTGCTGTATGGTCTTATACTAGATGCCTTTTAAAGGCGGCCTTAAAATTGGTAACACAGTAAAGTTATTAAGCGTAGAACAAAGTAACAAGGCGGTAATCACGTTGTGAGTTGGCGGCTGCTGGTGCAAAATCTTGTGTCTCTTGTCTTGTCTCTTATTTACAGATTTAGGTTAACTTGGACGTTAAGATGTTGGTCGATAAAATACCTTATCCGAAGTTTGAAAAGCAACTTTGAAATAATGACTTCTTGCAACCGTTGGGCTTGTAAATACCAAAATGCTTACGTGTTAGATCTTATTTTGACCTTTTTGTTTTCGTAAAAACTTAAAAAACTCTAGTTATAAGCACAGATAGAAATACGGAGAGACTTAGTCTACCTAGACCTACTTCTAACGGAAGTACTCGTACCTACAAGAAATAATCAAATGTGTGTGTATGTAAATATTATGACCATACTTTCAGCCCGGAACAACATATAGTCCTACGACACTATGTTGAACTAAACATACTTATTAAAAGGCCATTAGGAAGGTACTGGCTACATGCCACGTGCCATATATGTCCCACAGCTAAGGACAACTCGCAAAATAATCGATTTCCGTTTTCCTTACAAACATTAATTTATCTGTATCGCACAGGTATCGCATTACACAAAAGTATTGATTGATTCAATCGTACTAATTTTATTAAAATATTCTAAGTTTTTGTCGTATGCACCTCGCTATATGCATATATTTTTTATTTATACCTGTCTTTAGATAATATTTTTTGTAATAGCAAAGAAAACGATAAATCTATTTTACTTTGTCTTAGGTCTGATCACAGAGGACAAAGGGTTTCATTTGAATACACCCCTGTCTCGAGTATAGTGGATATTGTTTATAGGCCAGTTACTGCAAATATGAACGATAGATTCAAAGATAAAATTTTTCGTGGTGTAAATGCACTATCTACCTGCAGTAGTAATGTTGACAAATTATATGAAGAACTTTTTAACTTAATAAAAATCGAATTCAACCAAATTTTTACTCAGAAAAAGGTTAAATCCAATCAGTTTATAAGTAAATTTAATGAGAGGGCTACACCAGGTATTCACAAAAGTAGAAATAAGTTATATGATCTGTATAGTATCAGGGAATATTCTCAGGACTCACGTTTTATACAATATGTTAGAAATTATTCGAGAATATTTAAAAAAGTTTGTGCCCAGGCTAAGTCAAACCATCTCCGCAGGATAGTAGCAGGTTCCAAAAACAAAGCAAAGGCTACATGGAACATCATAAACAGAGCAACATGTAAAAGTAAATCAAAAGATCGTACATATTCATTGCACGATGGGAGTAGGCTAGTAAAATCAAACTCAGAAGTTGCAAATGTTTTCGAAAAATTCTTTTCTAATATTGCACCCAGCACAACTAAAGAACTTGCCTCCTCTCCAGAGCTAGCTGAGTCCATTATTAAATCAAATATTGATGAGTGTGATTTTCCACTGCACTGCACTTCAGACACGTGAGCCCTGATGTTATCATTAAAACATTTAACGAATTAAATATGAAAAAAAACTGAAGACCTATGGGGACTTTCCGTATTATTAACACAATTATTAATTTAGTAGCACCTCAATTAGCAACTATTTTCAATACATGTATTGATGAGGGCAAATTCCCAAGTTTAATGAAATTTAGCAAAATTGTCCCACTATTTAAATCTGGTGAGAAAAGTGACCCTTCCAATTTTAGACCAGTATCTATTTTACCAGTCCTAAGTAAGATTTTCGAAAAAAATATATTTAACCAGCTTTTATACCATTTTACATTAAACAAGTTATTGCATAATAAACAATTTTGTTTTACGAAAAGTCGAAATACTGCTGATGCTGGAGTCGCTCTCTTGAAACATGTGTTTGACGCATATGATACTAAGCATGATGCTATAGGTGTCTTTTGTGATCTCTCAAAGGCTTTTGATTGTGTAGATCACAAGACACTATTAAATAAGCTTCGACATTATGGGGTCTCCGCTGGGGCATTGAGTCTATTTAATTCTTATCTTACTGGAAGAACCCAAAAAGTATATATTAATGAAACTGAGTCTTTAGGAGCACCTTTGACTATGGGAGTGCCCCAAGGATCGATATTAGGACCGTTTTTGTTTTTGATATACACAAATCACTTTCCGTACTTTGTGGATAGTGTTTGTGAGATTGTACTATTTGCTGATGATACGTCACTAATTTTTAAAACCCCCAGGGGTAAAGATACTTTTGACGATGTAAATGGTGCTCTTTCACAGATATTACATTGGTAAATAATAATCTATTGCTTAACGCTACCAAAACCAAATGCGTTAAGTTCACAATGCCTAATGTCCGACAAGTCACTACACAGGTCGTTGTAAAGGACGAGCCACTAGATTCTACAAAAACTGCTACATTTTTGGGAATTACTCTAGATCACATGCTTCCATGGGGTCCTCATGTCGAGACCTTGCCTGAGAGACTCAGTTCGGCTGCTTATGCTGTGAGAAAGATAAGGCTTTTGACTGACGTTGAAACGGCAAGACTAGTTTATTTTAGTTATTTTCATAGTCTCATGTTATACGGCATTTTGCTATGGGGCTCGGCCGCAGATATAGAAACAATATTTATACTGCAAAATCGAGCCGTGTGGTCTATTTACAATCTTAAATCTGACGAGTCACTAAAACAAGTGTTTAAAGATGTAAAAATACTTAAAGTATATTCACAATTTATTTATGAAAATCTGATGTATGTTCGAAGAAATTTGCACTCGTTCTCCAAAAAGAGTGATTTACATAATTTTAATACAAGACATAAAGAAAAGCTTGCCGTTCCAAACTTTAGGCTTCAAAAGATTGGTCATTCATTTATAGGAAGATGTATCACATTTTTTAATAAATTACCTGAAAATATTGTAGAATTACCTATAGATAAATTTAAATCAGTTGTTAAGAATACTTTAATGTCGAAAGGTTATTATAAAATAGATGACTATATAAAAGATATAAATGTATGGAATGACTTGTATGTACGAAACAATTGTAAAACTTTGAAAAGAGGCTTTGACAATAGTGACTGAGTTTCTTGCTGCTTCTTCTCAGCACTGTCCCGAAGCAGTGGTAGGGTTAAGATTGGGACGTGTATAAGTGCCCCTAGTTGGGTCTATATGCAGAAATAAATGAATTTTATTTATTAGTTTATAGTAGTGTCACAGAATAAGTACTGGTACTCCGTACAGAAGTATGACTTTGCAATGAAATTCAAAGAAATATCTACTCAATGTTGTCAACGATATGGTGTAATTCAGTTCGCCTCAGACTCAAGCACATTTTCGCGTAGACACCTACAAAAATACATTGCAAGATAATTTCATTCTTATAACTCTGAAATATGATTCATAATACACTAAACCTATTCAGTGACGTACTATAACGCAACGCGATAGGGTTGACTGCCACAAGAAGCTACTTACGCCATCTAGCGCATCTTTCTAGGACTTTATTCACGCTCGTCCAACCAGCAACCCAGTGTCGCGCACCGCCGGTGAATAAAACGCAGGAGCGTTTCGCTGCCGGCTAGCGACTTCCAACTTGTTTAGTCCCTTATCAAGGGGTCGCCGCGCGTAGGTACGTTTTTGCTACCTACGCGGGAAGATACACAGGCCTGGTAGTGTAAAGATAAATGCGTAGGGACGGCAGAAATATAATTTATTTAAAAAATGCACCTGTGCGAGCTCGGGGTGGGGCGCTAGAATGGAATAATCTTCACAGAATTCTAAATTGGAAATCATGATGGTAGAAAAAAATATTTCTAAAAGGTTATTTTTCAGAGCAAAAGAAAATGATCTAAAAATAAACAGGAAAAATTAAATTTCGGACAAAACACAAACTGTTGAACTTGTTTTCTCTCCGCGGGCGTTGTCTTGTCATATAAATAGCTCTGCAGTGGAATTAGACGCATCGCCACAAGCAATCCAGATTCTATAGATATATTTCGACCGAACAGCTGATCAAAATTAACTTTTCACGCTTACATGAATTGGATATTACTACGCTCTACAAAATCCAAAACTAAATAAGGCACAATTTTAAAAGAAGACTTCAAGGGACAGATAGTTATTCATTTCTGGTTACAATAGATGCCGTAGGGTTGGGGTAGTTTAGCCTTAGGACTATTGTCCACCTATATTCTAGGTGTACCAGGGCACCAAGAGACAGTTCAAAATTCCAAGTAAACCTACAGTACCTTTAGGGGAAAAGTACCCTGACCCAACGAGATGAAATTGACATCAAATACTAATGGCTACTTTCCCTTGACGTCGTGAAAAAAATCAAACTATAATCCAATTATACGACGATTCCATACGTATTTTTTAAAATACTTTCCATAAACCTAGAATCATTAAAATGCCAACCAACAAAAAAAACCTTTGTTTAAATTGAACCCTCTGTGCGCGAATCAGACTCGCTCTTGCCTAGATTTTTTAAGGTATACTTTGAAATAAATAATTTCTTGCCACATATTGTAACAGGTGTCGAATAATTTTGTAAATACAAGAAGGCATGTGAGTACGAATGTATTTTAATAAACGTTGGTAGTAACTACTTACGTAACTGCAATTAAAATTATCAATTGAGTAATTGACTAAAATCAAAACTTAATTAATTACCTAGGTAGTCTCCTTATCTTCCGAATCGACCTGAATTTGCTATGTTTTGAGTGGTCGTAATTAGACATAATTGCTTTTCAGTAATTCCATTAATTCATCTGTTTACTTACACTTCGATGTTTAATGGCCTATAACCTTTGCTCTAGATTATCATTTTTATAGCAATGTTGTCATTGCTCATTTGATTTGATTTACTACTTCAAGAATAAGATATGTAATTAATGAGAACAGTTATACAGCATAGCTGGTACCCGCGACTTTGTCGGTGAATTTTTGAATTCCCATGAACTTGACTATTTTTTTTAAAGATTGTTAGTTTATGGTTTAGCTTTGAGTTTGAGAACATTGGCCCGCAAAAGAAAGTATTACTTATACTTATTTTAAAATAACGTTTTCCTAAACTAACAGTGTTATTACAAAAAAATTAGACCAGGTTTAAAATGGGTCTAAATATAAGCCGACAACAGAGGAATGAATGACACATTCGTGAGATAACCTAATAGCGAAGCGCTTTTCTAATTGGCTAGCTAATAGCTTAGTCCTTTCTTAAAAACCCGGTAGGCTAAGTTTTTGGAATAACGCGGCAAAGGTTAGAGAATCGAAATAACAAAGCATTTTACAGATAATTTTATCTGCGGCTTTAAAACGATTTGGTATATTTCGACAGCATTTCGGAAAGCTCGTGCTCATATTTTGTTTATTTACTAATCCCCAGCATAATTTAAAAGTTCTTGCAGTTTTAAAAGTGTAAAAGGTACTTCCATATGCAGGCAAGTGTATTTTTGAATTGTAGTACATTTTATTTGCCAGTAACTATGTATTAAAATAGTAGAGGGAGTCAGTACAGTAACGTCTCAAATAATTACTTGATGAAAATCATGCCACCATTAGCTGCAACAACTATCATGTTACGTGAAGAAGCAAGTAATAAAAACTAATAGTCGCGTGGATAAATAAAATGACAATAACAAGCGTTACTCATGGACGCATCTTTCAAAACAGAACAATAGATTGTACTTAGCTAGATTTAGTTTTAAAGGATTTTTATCTAAAACCTAAAAAAGAAGCTATACAAAAACAATTATGAATGGAAAACAAGCGGTGTCCAAACACGAAAAAGACGCAATAGTAGATAAACTTTTATTGTAAGTATAATTTTTATATTATTATTAATGAATTGCATCAGAATCTCGCACACGTTGCAATTGGATAAGGACAGGTGAGAAGCAATTAAACTTTACCAAACACAAGACAATATTTAATTAATTGATTTGTAATTGAGGAGTATTACTAAGTGGGAACTTAATTAAGACATTGTGTGGCTAATATCTGTAAGTTGCCTTTAATAAAATGAATGCAACAATTTATATAAGTAGGTAGATAGGTGATATTAATCGAAAATGTTTAATAAGGTAGGTACTTTCGTTTATACGTTTATCTAAGTACAATTAAAATGTTTTTATTTCGTACTACTAAGGTGTATTTATATTGTTGTATTATGTAGGCAAGAATTTGGCGTTTTCTTACTTTGACTTGTCTATACTATGGTTATAGTAATTTAAATATACCAAACTAACTTTTTAATAGAATTCTTGTATAAAATAGATTTCAATCAGACTTGTCGTTAAAATAAAATGAGAAATAATAAAATAAATTAAATTATAAATTAAAATAAAAGAAATAAATTTTGAATAGATTAATGATAATCGTAGAGGAACAAACCTATTAAAAAGTACTTACTTAGATTTCAATTTGCAAAAAAATATTATCTCTTAAAATTGAGGGCATACATATTGTTCAAACCATATTTATCTCTGCACGTATATGGAGCGTGGGAAACTTCCCATTAAAAAAAACCTTGGATTGGTACCTTTTGGTATCTACAAGCTTTTTTTCTGGTTCAATTTTAGTTTTTTGTACAATCTTAGTTAATGTAGTAAACATTCATTGTGTTTTTATGCGATGGCCAAGTCAATCTTTACAGAAGGACCCTTAATGAGGGACTGAATAAATTATCTGACTTAGTATTACGTGGATCTCATCTCACAACTTTTTACGGTAGAAGAATTGAGTTGCGAGACTTGGGTTTTTTAACAAGTTATGTTTTGATGGCATTTTATTTTCTACAGAGGATAGCCTGTATGTAATGTAAGTAGATCACAGAACAGGATCAAGGAGGATGCCAAAAGGAGTTTCAACTTCGCAAATCACTTTCAAAGTAATTTACGACATTGCAACTCCTTTGGGCGTATGGTCAAGTTACATGGTTTTTCTTCTGCAGCAAAGTAGAACCAGCAAATTCTACAAGGATAGTTGTTTAGGTGGTCGATATAGCTTTTTGTAGTTATTTTTTTAGGGTTCCGTAGCCGAATGGCAAAAAACGGAACGCATCCAACTTTCGAACTAAGCAATCAAGTGTAAATTTTGAAAAAAATACATGATGTTGATCGTAACAAATTCTTACAACGAAAATTGGTTTGAACTAGATTGCACTAGTAGTTTTTGAGATATAGCACATTTTCAACAACCGCAAACATAACTTTGTTCTTCATACAAACACTATGAAAAACAAAGTTATATTAGCTGTCAACAAAATATTGTGGTATTTTGGCTAAGTGAAAGTAAGTGGATCCTAATTCAGTTGGCACGGAACCCTTATAGTGCGCGAGTCCGACTCGCACTTGGCCGGTTTTTTTTATCACGAGCGTTATGTAAGGAGTGCAAGCTTCGTGCCTGGCTAATTGTGCCAATCGCGGCGGGCGGGCTCAATTGGTACAGATGGCGCTATGATTGAAGCGCGCGCGCATCGTCGCTGGACCTCATTAATGAAGATATTGAATTGTAGTTGTAGTATGTCTAAGATACATAATTTTCAAATTTCAGTGCAAATAAATATATACAAAAATTAATCGACTGTGTCATCCGGTGGGATATTTTTTGTTATTTGTGGTCAAAGTGTATTAATAATAAAATAATTTATCTACCTTAAAAAAAATTGATTTACATCAATGTACATTAGTAATATATACTACTCAAAACAAAATAAGGGACACGAGGTATTTTGTCTGTACCATTAAAATAATAATACCAATATATTTTTTTTTTGTCTCCATAACGAAAACTAATGTTGTTTTTAACGTGTAGACCAATAAATTTATTCCAATAATAATGATTAAAAATTTTATTTGCTTTTGAAAGAAAAAACTCATTTAAGGTTAAAAATAAAAAGAATGTAAAGTTACTGAAAACAAAAGAAAATACTCCATGCTCATCTTTTAGTAACGGGTATTTCGCTACGCACTCCTGAAGCCTGGAGTGCATGCTCTCAATCAAATGCCTGACATTTTCTATTGGAATCTCTTCCCAGGCCCTTTTAACAGCGTTGATGAGTTGCTGTTGGTTGTGGATTTCCTGATCACCGTCTCTAACTTTTCGTTTCAACTGATCCCACATGTGCTCTATTGGATTTAAGTCCGGACTGTTCGCCGGCCACGGCAAGACTTGAATTTGAGAGGCTTCCAGTACAAACCGAGTCGCTTGAGCCGTGTGTGCACGAGCATTGTCTTGCATCAAGATGAATCCAGGACCCGCTCGCTGGGCAAATGGAATCACATGTGGTGTGACAACTTCCTCAATATACCGCTGAGCAATAACAGTACCCTCATTTAAAATAGCGAGCTCAGTTTTGCCGTGTAAGCTTATCCCGCCCCAAATCATTACATTTGGACCACCAAAACGATCGACTTCATGGATGCAGGCTTCTGAAAATCTCTCGCCGCGTCTTCTCCATACTCTAATACGCCGATCGTCGTTAAAAAAATTAACTTTGCATTCGTCTGTGAAGAGCACCATGCCCCATTGGTTTATGTCCTAGTCCAAATGTTGACGGGAAAATCTTAAACGATTTGCACGATGATTTCTGGTTAATGGAACACGGACAACTCGCCTTCTTGATGCCTGCTGGTCTTCATGCAATCGATTACGAATAGTTTGGTCACTGACACGAGTACCCGTTGTGAGCCTTAAACGATTTTGCAGCTTGCACAACGACGGCCCGTCGTTGTGCGATCTCGGCGCGCACTCAATCGAATGTAACGATCCTCTTGAGCTGTTGTAATGCGAAGTCTGCCCGAACTAGGTCTTCTTCTAACACTGCCGGTCTCTTGGAAACGATTCCATAGATTTTGAATAGCTCTTCGAGAAAATCCCAATTGCAAACCCACAGATCGCTGCGATCTTCTTCAATCATTGTAACGGCTCTGGTTGCTGTCAGCGAGTCCATATGACGCCTGCGTGCTTGTGGCATATTGCAAAAGATGTTTCTGACTCGAGATATTAATGAACTCTGATAATTTCTAATAAACCAAGAAGCTAAGGAAAGCAAAACGTCAAAGAAAATGGAAACAAAATTTTCAAAAAGAATTTTAAATCAAATTTTATTTAAAATTGTTGCCAGCATTAGATGAATACTACAATATTAAAAAGTTTCGGTATCAAAGATTTTGTATACTCAATATTTTACTACTTTCAATATGAAAATGTTTAATAATTTACACCAAAATGAAAAAATACCTCGTGGCCCTTATTTTGTTTTGAAAAGTATATTTCATTTCATTTTTATACGGTTATAATTTTTTTTTTTATAATAAAGCAAATATTGCAGGTCAATCACACAATGTACAATGTACAATGACTTAAGATAATAGTTATTGGAAAATCAAAATGCCAGACCGCAAAAATGATTATATTTTTGCAATGGTTTTTCACTGGCTTTTATTTGATAACTAGCTGTTGCCCACGACTTCGTACGCGTGGACTCGATGATACAAAATATTTTATACTCCCGGCGCCATCCAGCTATCATGTTCTCTTAGTCTACAATGTCGTAAGGTGAAGAGAGGAATGAAAAATCAAGGTCAATAGGCGCTCTTGTTTAGATAGGTTACTATCACCTCGCCTCCTCCTCTGGTAAGAAAATTTCGCATGGCAGTGACACCGACTCTAAAACTAAATTTGTCGTATATTTTTCTTAGTAAAAGTGTAAATTAGTGATTTTTTTAACTTTTTAGTTTACTTTATTAAAGGCAGTTTTAATCGTTGGTAAAAAAATATAAGTAGGTAACTTTAGTTTTAGTGTTCAGAAAAAAGTTAGACTCAAACCTCCCTACCGCAATAGATGAATGCGGTTTAGCATTTATTTATTGTGTCCCTAGCCTACTCAAAGGTCGGTTTGAAAGTTTCTACTATCGTAAAGTTATTATTATTATTATTAGGAGCCTGTCTCCCAAAACGTAAAGTAAGTAGGACTATTCTTATACTCGTAGTTCAATTTCCGTTAGTTAGTGATAAGTAGTATAAAAAATAGTGCCAATTTACTTTGATCTTTCATTAATAATACAGTAATTCAACAAAATTTCGACAAACTATCTGTGATGAAAGTATTCACGAACTACTTAGCGTTAAGGTCAGCACCTTTAAATTTTGACTCCTAAATGTAAACGCTTAAATACCTAAATGAATGCTGTAGCATATATGGTACACATGCTTATAAAATCTGAAGGATTTTCTCGATTTCTTCAGGTTTCCGTCACCAGATCGTAACTTGGAGACAGTAAGATTACCTTAGGAGTTTGAAAATCAGTCTAAAGTAGGGTAGTAAGTAATTAAGCATATCAGTTGCTTCAGACCTTCAATTTGTGTACGTCAATAGAAAATGCTCATCACGCTGAACAATGTTCCCTAAGGCGCTCTATTTATATCTCTTATAGTTAAGCCAAGCTGCTAGGGTTCTATATCAATTGCTCCAGACCTTCAATTAGTGTACGTCAATAGAAAATGCTTATCACGCTGAACAATGTTACCTAAGGCGCTCTATTTATATCTCTTATAGTTGAGCTGAGCTGCTAGGGTTCTGTATCAGTTGCTCAATTTCTTCAATTTGTGTACGTCAATGCTCATCACGCTGAACAATGTTCCCTAAAGCGCTCTATTTATATCTCTTATAGTTAAGCCAAACTGCTTGGGTTCTATATCAGTTGCTCCAGACCTTCAATTAGTGTACGTCAATAGAAAATGCTTATCACGCTGAACAATGCTACCTAAGGCGCTCTATTTATATCTCTTATAGTTGAGCTGAGCTGCTAGGGTTCTGTATCAGTTGCTCAATTTCTTCAATTTGTGTACGTCAATAGAAAATGCTCATCACGCTGAACAATGTTCCCTAAGGCGCTCTATTTATATCTCTTATAGTTAAGCTAAACTGCTTGGGTTCTATATCAGTTGCTCCAAACCTTCAATTTGTGTACGTCAATAGAAAGTGCTCCTCACGCTGAATAATGTTCCCTAAGGCGTTATATTCATATCTCTTATAGTTAAGCTGAGCTGCTAGGGTTCCATATCAGTTGCTCCAGACCATCAATTTGTGAACGTCAATAGAAAATGCTCATCACGCCAACTAACTTTTCTTAAGGCGCTGCTTTCATATCTCTCTTAGTTTAACTGCTAAGGTTCCACGTCAGGTACTGCGATCATCAAAATAAGTTATAGCCTAGTATTTGCCAAGACTCAATAGCTACACAATAAAAAAAGTTTTATTCAAATCCGTTCAGTAGTTCCGGAGATTAGCGTGTACAAACAGACAAACAAACAGACAAAAAAATTAAAAGTTGTAGATTCCTATTCTGTTACCATTTTAACATCACCCTCAATTAGTTTTTGGTAAAAATACTCAATGTACAGACGCATCGGTTTTACAGTTTTATTATATGTATAGATGGGTATCAATTGCTTTATAAAAAAATAAAAAAACCGGCCAAGTGCGAGTCGGACTCAAGCACGAAGGGTTCCGTACATTGATTTAAGATATATAGGGATATCTCATCACACTGACAGCTATGGCACATGCTCTAATCGGCCGGATCGCCATTTTAAGCCGATTAAGTATCTAATGACGCGTGGTCCGTCAAACAATGAACATGCCGAAGTGTGTCGTCAAAAATTGCAAAAATCACAGCTCAATGATCCGTAAAAAATATGGAATGACGTTTCATCGGTAGGTAAATATTATTGATAAGGTTTGAAACCGAAATAATACTTGAAACCTGCTCTAATATTTTATTTTCTAATTTATTTACGTAAAACATTGCCAATCTTCTATCACTTTCTCACTCAAAGTTAAAATGAAACAAAATACGTGACGTCATCAGAACAAAGTCAACTTTAAGGATGGAGTCGCCAGTGATTTTTTTTGTTAAACAAAATACTTGAGTTTTTAGGTTTCCACAAAATTATGTTTGTAAAGAAAATGAAGCAAATTTATCGCAATAAACCAGGACGATGAGTTTTATGAGAAGGAAAAATATAGCGTTGTGTGTTCGTATATTTTTTCTGAATCTGATATGTAGGTATTACACTACACGTAAAGGGATGTGGATGCAAAAAGGCTGCATTTAGGCTAGTATTCGGGGCACCCTGCCTATGTTTTTATGTTGTATTTCACTTGCTTGTTGTTTAACTGTCATATATCTTAGCCATCGGTAAAATCCAATGTAGAAGTTAGCGTATAACGAGTATCCAGACTAAAGAAACGGTTTTTAATTTTAGTACAGCCAGCAGTACGTCAGGTTACATGTGAGCTATAAAACAGCTTTTATTACGTAGTTAATAGGGGTGGTCTTAAAGTGAAAATGGGGTAGTCTGACGTGAGCCAAGTATACTTACACACCGCAAGTCAGACTACACGTGTTGACCTTAATACCGCTTCTACTCCTTACATGATAAGCGCTGTTTTTGTAGTTCAAATGTATTGCCTTGACGTACTTCCGACTGAATTTAACTACCTTAGCAGTAAATCAAAGTATTTTCATAAAACCACACTATAATAAATAACTGTAGCTAAAATAAAGATGAAAAAAAGTGTTTTATAAATAGTAATTATTGTTGGAACTCTTGTCTTTTAAACCGTGCTAACAACAAAAACAGCTGTAGATAAATAATAACGTAATGTTCAAAGCATAAGATACATTTTCAATAGAATAATTTAGTAATCCGATTATAATACTATTACACTCATTAATTAACTAAATTAATACTTGTGGCCGTAGCCTTATGCTTCTTATAAATCTGTGGAACATGTTGTTGGTGTGTGTGTAGGTACTTTAGTACCTATAGAATATTTTGCCTCAAAATCAATTTTGTACATTATCGTTTGTTTCATTGTCGAGCATCGAAATGTGAACCATCCCCGCATTTCAATGAGTTAGGTTAGGTTAGTTTGTAGTTTAGTGTAGTTGTAGTGTACCTACCCAGAATTGGTGAATTGTGTCAATATAATTATTATTGGTTGTATTATGACAAGTTTGGACCTGTATAGTAGAAATGTAGAAATATGTATGTATATGTATATTTGTATTATTTTGTAACTTATGTAATAAATCTTATATCAAAAAAAAAACTTAAAAAAAAAATATGATTATTATGAAAGTGTCTTCACTAAAAAAATACTCGTATTCTCATACACATAATATAGGTACCTAATTTTATGAAAAGTAGTAAATAAAATATAAATCATGACTTTCATCAGTTACTTAATTTCATACAAAACATGAACAAACAATCTACTCCATTACTTCTTTGTTCGTATTATTGGCTTATGAATCTTCAAGTAAATGATATTTGACATATGACGTAGTGTTGTCATCCATTGCTGCGTAATTACACATGACAATTTAAATAGCTGAAGCTTAAGCGGCGATCTATGAACTTAGCCAGTTGAAGCTTCATAAGGTGAATAATAACATGTGTCATGTTTGGGCTTTGATTTTGTATGGCGTAGTGCATTCTTATATATAATAAATCAATGGTTCCGTACCATTAACTTACAGCATTAGGCAGTATAGGCAAAAAAAAACTTTTTAAGTTTATACTGTTCTTTTGGAAAAAAGTATATATTTTTATTTTATTTATAATTTCAAAAGTATTCATCAAATAAGTTAGTTTCCGCGCCTGTTTCTTTACGTGAGTGATTTGAAGTTTACAGGTCCAAGACTTTAGAAATTACAGGGGGGGAGGGACACCGTGTGAATGACTTTGGCGGGCTATATCTCGTAAATGGTAAAGCTGATAAAAAAGTGTTGTATGGAAACCCTACCTTATTTTTATAATCCTTTTCAACGATATCCCACACAATGGGGTGCACCCAAAAAATAACTCACACAAGGGGGGGGGGGCCTTTACATGTATGGGGAGGTACCCTTAAAAAGGGGTAATTTGATTTTTTTGTATTTTTAAAAATGAGATCTATATGTGAAGTATCCTCGAACCAAGTTACATGCATACAACGTAGAAGATATTCTGCTGTGACAGACTAGGACGGGCGGAACGGACGGACTGAACGATCTTAAAAGGGTTCCTTGTCAGACTACGGAACCCTAACAACAAAACACCCGACTACGTAAATTATTATATTCTTGAAATGGTATTTTTAGTGGCTTTCATTTGATACCCTTCTATGGTCAAAATCAATCAATCAAAGACCCAATTGAAAGGGGCTGTTGGTTCTTGTACGTAGATAAATGATAACGCACCCTTTAAAAATGAATTAAAACTGTATTTCCATAGGTAAATATTACAATAAATGAGAACACTTTGTTGTTGTACCCTTGTATGAGCGCTTTATAGTGTTCTTGTCCTGGTGCGGACTTCCACGACTCAATAACCACAGTTAATCAAACTATGAACACAATAATAGGTACACTTTCGGTACTGAAGAGAAGCAAGTGCCAGAAACCCCAGAAACATAATCAAATTGAATTTCGCTTACAAAAATTAATCAACTATATCATCCGGTGGGACTCGAACCCACGTCCCCTTGCTATCCGGGCGAATGCTCTTACCAACTGAGCTACGGAGGACGTTAGTCAGCCAACGAATTTCTGTAAGTGCTTGCTACGCCAGTGAGCCGGCGTTCTATTTCATCAATACTTGGGGAATGTACCCGCATGTATCCAATGGAAATATTTTTACAAATATTTAACCATCAGTTAAGACGAAATTAGCTTAACTTATAATTATTTTTATAACTTAAGCCCTCCTTCCGCAGTCGGGTAATAACCTTCCATCCGCAGTTCGGAAAAAGTATTACAAGACGTTGTTTTAATAAAAAGAATTGCCATCAACACCAACTTACTTGGTTTCTTACTTGCCTATGTAATTGTATATGCACCGGCGTACAGGGTAATAATAACTGCTGTCATAATAAACTAGCTAGCAATTGAACTGCTATATTTTATGTTCCTAAGTTGTGTTTTAGCAAATCGATTCGTTTGATCTAGTGGTCGTATAAAATTGGGGCTAAATGGCTTCACCTCTCTTCCAGGAGGTCTGTCTGTGGAAATATTCGAAATATTTCCACAGACCTAGCCTTTTTGTTAGTTCTTAATGCATATTTAATCATTATCATTGTGGAACTACTTACCTTTGACTATCAGACAGAGTCCATCGCTATTTTCGAAAATAGACTTAAAGATCATTTTCTCCAATAATAAATACTTTTATTTACTGACGTTGGTCAAGTACTTCTCATATTGGTATATTATGTATTTATTTGTATGTGTGCATGAATATTTATGATTTATATGTAGGTATATTTACTGATTTTTATGTATTTTATTTATTATTTATTTATCATTATTTATTTGTTCATTACACCTATTCTATGATTTTGCACCAAACTCCCCCTTCCTGTGAACGAGTATGTTCCTTTACCTAAAGGTTGTCTGGAAGAGATCGCTCATAGCGATAAGACCGCCTACATTGTACATTTTTCTGTGTAAATCGCTGTACTTACTGTATTTTCTGTTATGGTGTACAATAAAGAGTTATCTATCTATCTATCTATTTTACATAAGGCTTCTTAGATTACATTGCGGTTAATTGGGTCGGTGTAGCTTGCGTTTTACTTTTTCGCATCAGCTAGTAAAATTCCAATAAACAGCGAGTTGTTTCGCGCCTCGCGCGTAAGGGTAAATACAAATTCTTTCTGTCAGAACTTTGGTAATCTGATGACGTATATGGACTACTATAGGAATTTGACTGCCTCGTTGGTCTAGTGGTCAGCACGCTGGGTACTATCCACGAGGTCCCGGGTTCGAATTCCGGGTCGGGCCGAAAAGTTTCGGGTTTTCTGTCTTGAAATAACTCAGACACAGCTCCGGAGTCAGGAAGTTGATTGGTCCTGCGCCTGATCTCTCTATGGTCATGTCGGACTGTAGAATTATGAGAGTGAAGGATCAGAGAGTGCACCTGTGTATTGCGGACAAACTTGTGCACTTTAATATCTCCCGCGCAGTTGGCTAATCTCTGTTGAGATTGGCCACTGTATTCGAAATTATAGGAATGAATATGTGTAAGGTAATATTTTGCTTTAATACTTTGTGAAGATATGAGTAGGTGTAAGTGTACGTATGTCGAAAGAAGTAAGTAGAGGATTAGCGTACACAGGGTGAGTAGGGCTTACCGCCCACAGCGTGAAATTAGTGGTAAATAATAAATAAATTAATGAATAAATAATAAATAAATTAATGTGGACAACATCACATACATTGTTCTGATCCCAAAGTAAGTAGCTAAAGCACTTGTGTTATGGGAATCCGAAACAACGAAGGTACCACAAACACCCAGACCCAAGACAATATAGAAAAATATTTTTCTACATTGACCTGACCGGGAATCGAACCCGGGACCTCAGAGCTGGCGACACCATGAAAACCGGTGTGTACACCACTCGACCACGGAGGTCGTCGAGTGGTGTTGTGATAACAAACAGAAGTGAATTCTTTAATTTGGAACCATGACAATAAGTGTTGTCATGTCTCGCTCATTTATTTTTTTAATAAGTACATTGTGATAAAGATATGTAGTTGTTAGTAATGGTACATTATACACCTCGTGGCTTGCGGCCTCCTGTCTCACGCTGAAGGTCACTGTTGTAGTAACAAGCTCATATCATTTAAAAATACATCAGTGTGTTATGTTTGTAAAAAACAACGTATTTTACTCGGCTGTTGTTTTTTTGTCAATATTAAATGAAGTCAAAGAAAAAAACAACCGTCTTACCGAACGGATATAGGTACAGCGTTTTAAAATTTTCATATAAAAATGCCTTTTATAATTCTATAATCAATTACCTACCTACCTACCTAATATTTTTTATAACTTTTATTGTTCAATTTATTTTAAACACCTTATTGTGAATTCTGCTCCTTTTTACAGCTCCATAAAGATAATTTTGAACCAATAATGTTTAGAGATCATTAAATATTTTAGGCTCTACGTTCAAAAGAATAGAGTTGTTATTGCTTAATGACAGTGTTTCATGTTTCATGTAACTACCTCCCCTGTAAACTGTTATAATCCTATAATAATATTTATTGACACTTATCTTTGTGACAATCACGCTTTCTTCAACCATTGTCTCATGTGGAAAATTTATTTGATATAGTAAGTAGGAGTACCTAACTTTACAATGATATTAAATTATTTACATTACACTTTAATTCAATGCAAATAACACACATATAACTCTTATTATATTCTGCCCGTTGCAGCTTTTTGAAGAAGATAATTGAACGGTGACAAACATAGATGGCGCTGATTAGGTACTTCCTATCTAGTATTTGAGGTCTTTTACAGCAGCCCCTTTGCTGAGTTGCTTAACTCTTGTTGATGCCGGTGCCAATTAGGAGGGTTCTTCAATAAAACGTTAGATACTTTACGTAGGTGTTTACTAGCTCTAACAATGTAGTCAAATCGATAATACAATGCAGTTTCAGAGGGTTTTCACATAAAATATTGCAGAAGAAAAACCGTTGTTGAAAAGATTTTCTCGGAAGTAGTTTGACAGCTCTACTTAAGTGGCCGGAATTACAAAATTAGGCCTTTCATCGTAGACTCGCAAACAATAGGTCTTTTATAATCGTAGTGCAGAAAACGCCACACGTAACGTTAAATATTCCATCCTGTTTATCCTATGCATTTTGGCCTACTTTAGTTACTTAATTGATAATTTTGTCCCTTAATGATAAAAAGGATAATGATAAGAAAGGCGCGATAGCAGAGCGGACAATAACTTTACTTCTCATCTGTGAGGTCGTGAGTTCGATCCCCGCCTGTACCACAGAGTTTTTAAAAACACAAGTAAAGACCCATTAACAGCCAACGCGAAACTAATAACAATGCACTGAGACTCGAACTTAAAATGAAAACAGAGAGCTTAATTATAAAACAAAAAGATGTTTTATGAAGTACTATATTTTTACACAAATCAGTATTTTATTAAAATTCTGGCAATCGAAGGGTGGAAAACAGTAATTACCCTTTATTTAGCTCTTGATATTCACATTTTTACCAAATTACAAGATAATCAATCTACATTTATTAAGAAATTTACAAAAAAATATGATTTTCAACACTGTACTCGCTTGGGTACAGCGGCTGCAAATGGGTTAAGTAGGTACAATTTTTTTTCAAAGATATCGCTGCCTAATGATGAAGGAAAACATCGTGAGGAAACCTGCACACTAGCTGGCTAGTGTGTAAAATGGAGAAGGCAATGGTAAACCACTACATTAAAATGCCAGGAAAGTCATTGTGTGTGTTTCATTTCACATACTGATCACGACCTTCAGTCATAAGGTATACGACTATGAAGAAGAAGAATGATAAAAAATAAGTAGTCCCATTTCGTTCACGTTGACACACCCATCACAAGAACATACATTAACGAACAAACTGGTATAATTTTATATACGTGGCTCGTGTAAACAGTAGCGTACGGCTGCGCGTGCGACGCCGCGTGACGCCAGTGACCTCAGCGCGTCACTGCAAATATGTTCTTACTATACGAATAAATATGGTACAAACTCATGTGAGCAGTCACATCAGATGCCTCATGCCTTACTCCAGATGACGTATTTTCCAGACTATAGTCCGAGCGACAAGTCGTGCGCGATTTTCCTGCGGAAAGAAACACTTACGGGGGGCGAGGCATGCTAGATAAATATATTAATAAATTAATAGATAATAAATTCTTTAGTATTGCGGGGCGCAAGAAAGGTCGCACATGAACTTGACGGACTATACAATATCCATCATAGGTACTCGTTGTTCCTGTCAAAAGTGACAGGGTCGCCTACAGTATATAAAATCTATACTATAATAAAACTGTAAAACTGGTGCGTCTGTACATTGAGTATTTTTACCAAAAACTAATTGAGGGTGATGTTAAAATAGTAACAGAATAGGAATCTACAACTTTTAATTTTTTTGTCTGTTTGTCTGTTTGTCCGTTTGTCTGTTTGTCTGTTTGTACACGCTTATCTCTGAAACTACTGAACGGATTTTAATGAAACTTTTTTTATTATGTAGCTATTGAGTCTGGGCAAATACTAGGCTATAATTTATTTTGAAGATCGAAGTACCTGACGTGGAACCTTAGCAGTACACTAAAACTAAGAGAGATATGAAAGCAGCGCCTTAAGAAAAGTTAGTTAGCGTGATGAACTCTTTCTATTGACGTACCCAAATTGAAGGTCTGTAGCAACTGATATGGAATCCTAGCAGTTCAGCTCAACTATAAGAGATGTGAACAGAGCGCCTAAAGGAACATTGTTCAGCGTGATGAGCACTTTCTATTGACGTACATAAATTGAAGGTCTGGAGCAACTGACATAGAACCCTAGCAGCTCAGCTCAACTTTAAGAGATATGAATAGAGCGCCGTAGGGAACATTGTTCAGTGTGATAAGCACTTTCTATTGACGTACACAAATTAAAGGTCTGGAGCAATTGATATAGAACCCTAGCAGCTCGGCTCAACTATAAGAGATATAAATAGAGCGCCTTAGGGAACATTGTTAAGCGTGATGAGCATTTTCTATTGACGTACACAAATTGAAGTTCTTGAGCAACTGGGATAGAACCCTAGCAGCTCAGCTCAACTTAAGATATATGAATAGAGCGCCGTAGGGAACATTGTTCAGCATGATGAGCATTTTCTATTGACTTACACAAATTGCAGGTCTGGAGCAATTAAATTAAATTAAAAATCTTTTATTTTGTACCATATATCCTACAGCATTAATTTAGGTATTTGAGCGTTCACATTCAGGAGTGATAATTTGATGGTGATGACCTTAACGCTAAGTAGTTCCTTGGACACTTTCACTACAGACAATTTGTCGAAATCTAAATAGTCTTACCTACTTACTTTACGATAGTAGTAACTTACAAACCGACCCTTGAGTAGGCTAGGGACACCACAGGATCACAAAAAATAGATGCTAAACCACATTCATCTATTGTGGTAGGGAAGTTTGAGTCTGACTTTTTCTGAACACTAAAACCTAAACTTACATATATTTTATTACAAACGAATAAAACTGCCTTCAACAAAGTAAACTAAAAAGTAAAAAACAATCCTTTCCACTTTTACTAAGATAGATATCCGACAAAAATTCGTTTTGGAATCAGTGACACAGCCATGCGAAATTTTCTTACCAGAGGAGGATAGGTGATAGTACCTATCAAAAAGAAAGTGCCCATTGACCTTGATTTTTAATTCCTCTCATCTCCTTACGACATGGTAGACTAAGAGATCATGATAGCTGGATGGCGGAGTATAAAATATTTTGTATCATGGAGTCCACGCGTACGAAGTCGCGGGTAACAGCTAGTAAAAAATAAAATAAAATAATACGGTACAATACGGTACGGTACGGAACAATACGGATATCGTCTCCAGAATAGGACCTCGGACTGAAAGATAATAATAGACAACAACATTCCAAAAGAAAGACCAATACTTACGACAACTAGACCCCAAAATACGGACGTCGCGTCGACCTATAGTTCGTGCATGACCCTCCTTGCGCCAAGCAAACTTGTCGAACTTAGTAAATTAGGGCACTAAATCAGGACGACCCGAACCATCAGCCAGTCCACGTTATAGACTACAGGCCCATGTTCAAAATGGATGGGTCATATGAACGACCAGGTGACGTATATAGGACGATATAAAAGCATAAAATAATAAGATTCAGCACTATAATATGCTGTCACTTGTAAGCTGTCCAACTGAGTGCTGGTGAGAATTCAAAAGTGCAGGAGTAGAGTAACTACATTTTGGGCATATAATTTTGTACGGCATTTTTACCATCGATAGATTCATGAAAAATAATAAGAAAGCGCGCAGTGCCGTAAAAAAATGGTGCGCCACAAAGTCGGTATTTTTTTTTGAGAAAATCAAAATTTACCGACATTGTGGCGCACCCTTAGAGTAGATATTTTTTATGGTTCATATGACCCATCCATTTTGGACATGGGCCTGTAGTCTATTACTGCAGTGGGCCAGGCATGGTAGATGTCAGCGAGGACGGGTGATATTGCGGGGAAGGGGTTTCCTATGCCAGTCGCGTCTAACTGACGTTTCGCTTCTTCGCCACGCACGTCTTTCGGGGCGCAAAGAGGTTCACGCTTAAACCTGTCGGACTATAAATATAAGTTTCTATCTTTGCACGATCTTGACCCTCTAGCACCGAGGAGACGATGATGCCTAAAATAGTTTCTCTTACCCGTGTCTTGTAAATAGTTTAAAGATCTCCGTGGTTGAGTGGCTCACACGCAGGAATTCATGGTGTCGCCATCTCTGAGGTTCCGGGTTCGATTTCCTGTTTGGGTCAATATAGAAAAGTATATTTTTTTCTATATTATCTCGTGTCTCGAAAAACTACCTGCCATATCCTGGATCATTGCACAGACTAGGATAACGCTAGGATGACGTGATGATGATTGTCGCGAGTCTGGGTGTTGTGGTACCACCGGTCTTTCTGATTTCCATTTAAGACAAGTGCTGTAGCAACGTAATTTGGGATAAGATGTGTATTTGTTTATTTATTTACTTTTAGTGATGCCTGTATATCTACTGCTCGTACTCGTACTAAAGTCTGTCTAGTACTTGGAAAAATAATATTCGCTCTGCAAAATTATTTTCTAATAAGCTGGTTCGTTAGAACTTTCCCCATCGAATATCTTGTACATATAGCTATTTATAACCAGCACCTGCACACGACACAAACTCGATTAACAACTGTGAAGTAATGATGGATGACGAGCCATGTTGCTCACATGAGTATTTCAAAACTATTCAAGTTATTAGTACTCGTAACATAGTTACTTCTTACTACTGACTGCCTCATTGGTCTAGTGGCCAGCACACTGGGTATTATCCACGAGGTCCCTGGTTCGAATCCCGGGTCGGGCCGAGAGTGTTTGGGTTTTTCTGTCTTGAAATTACTCAGACACAGCTCCGGAGTCAGGAAATTGGTGGTGTTAACACCCCCATGCCTCGGAAAGCACGTTAAGCCTTTGGTCCTGGGCCTGATCCCTCTACGGTCATGTCGGACAACCGTCTCACCGAATTATGAGAGTGAAGGAACAGAGAGTGCACCTGTGTATTGCGCACACACTTGTGCACTATAATATGTCCCGCGCAGTTGGCTAATCACTGTTGAGATAGTTCGCCGTAGTCGAAATCGGCTAGGAGGACATTAATTATGTTTGTTAACAATATTTTGACCGCACCATTGATTCTTAAAGCGCCCTATGTTGTTGTTACAGATCGATGCTCGCCTCTCTGGTCTAATCCTCTCAGGGTCCACCCTCCGGAGGGTAGGAGAAGTATTTGAGAGGGAGATTGAGCGCGGTCTCAGGGAACAGCCCTCCAGTCTACAGATGGAAAACACTTACATACCAGAGCTACCTGATGGCACAGGTAAGATATTGATTTACAAGTAGTTGTGTACTTTTTATTATCCGCCTGATCTCTCTACGGTCATGTCGGACTGCCGTCTCACCGAATTATGGGAGTGAAGGAACAGAGAGTGCATCTGTGTATTGCGCACACACGTGCACTATAATATGTTCTGCGCAGTTGGCTAATCTCTGTTGAGTGAGGCCGCCGTAGTCGAAATTGGCTAGGAGGACATCATCATCATCATTATCCGCATAAAAGATGTAGGCAGGGTCCTCCACCCTTATGTCGTTGACATACCACCAATACGCACTAAATATTTTGGATCGACGTTTCTCGTGCGTACCGCTAGAGAATGGAATTAGTTGCCCTATGGATACTTTTAAGAAAAGAGTGATTAGGCTAGCTTATTACTAGTCAGTCATGATCCATCCTCTGCCGTATCGTCGCTTACCACTAGGTGAGATTGCAGTCAAATGTCTGCCTATCTGCCTTTAAAAAAAAGTATCGGCTACATTAACTTTCTCCCGAAGCCCAGTACTACTTACTACTCTGATCTTTGATCCTGTAAACTCTTAATCAAATATTTTATACAACATTTCAGAGGAAGGTCTCTTCCTTGCCCTGGATCTTGGCGGCACAAACTTTCGGGTGTTGCTCTTAGAGCTGAGAGGAGGCCAGCTCATAAGAGAAGACGTCAAGCAATATCACATCAGGTAACGTCAGAACTCTCGTAGTTCCCTACTACAACGTACCACATCCTGACCATGTTAGGACCGTATTTAAAAAGTACAAAAATTATCGTCCTTAGCGTGAAAAGTTGAAGTTCAAAATGTTTCGATGTTCGTCGATGCACAGTTCTGGCACTGTCAAAACGATCACCGTGCTCATATACTTTGCACTTTAACTCCTCTATTGAGGGTTGAAAATAAAAATATGTATTTTATGCGTTCCTAGCATCAACGACCAATCATGGTATGGTACGGTGCAGTGGGCAGAAAGATTTAGGCTTAAATTCCTCTTAAAGCTGCTGCTTAAAAATGTCTAAATATAGCGTAATGTTATTGTTTTTATCTAAAGCTTTGTAATTTGCAGTGATGCGTTGCGGTTGGGCCCCGGAGAAGACCTATTCAACTTCCTCGCTGACTGCGTTTTGGACTTCGTTCGGTCAGAAGGGATGGAGAAGGAACAACTTTCTCTAGGTAGGTATACTATTTAAAGTATTCGCCTATACAGTAATTCGTAAAAACTTATAATTTCTTAAGGGCCGATTCTGGTGTTCAAATATAGGACACAGTCATTCTTTTTGAGACCAACATCAAATTTCAAAAAAAACATTATTAATCTTTCCAAACTAAATTTACAATCACCCTGCTCGGTTCTACGGTTAATAATTTTTTTGCGGTTTCGATTTTGGTGCAGAGAAAATTGTTGTATTTAGACACCAGAATCTTGATGTTTTACAAATAACCTTGTATACACACTCTTATATCCATCTCACTGAGTAGTCGAAAGGTTCACTAACTTTACAAGACATCTATCACCGTCTTAAGTGCATCCATCTTCAGATCAGATCTCCTCACTTCTCAGGAGTTGTACTCTTGTACTTCCTTCCTGTATGGTTCTTTCCTGTATTGTATTTCTGACCTAAATTGAATAAATGATTTACTCATCCGAGCGTCGGTGGCGCTTGAGTGTCTGTGAAGAAACCTGCATATTCAGGCAGCTGAATGTATAACCATGATCCAAAACCGGTCAGGTTCCCCTTAATAGGGTCACGGACGTCAGATTGCAGTCGCTTCACTGTAATTACCTGATCTGCCAAGTCCTGGATCAAGGCCAGCGGACCCTAGGCCCTCATGTGGGAGTGCACCACCGGGATAACGCTAGGATGATGATGACTCCTGTATTTTTCTAAAACGACTTCTTACTTCCAGGCTTCACCTTCTCGTTCCCAATGAAGCAGCACTCCATCCTGTCGGGCGAGCTGATAACCTGGACCAAAAGCTTCAAGTGCGGCGGCATGGAGGGCGTAGACGTGGCTGCGTTGCTGCAGAAGTGCCTGCGCGCGCGAGATCTGGATATCACTGTGAGGGTGTTGCTGAATGATACGACTGGCACGTTGGTCGCCGGCGCTCACATTGATCCTGCTGTTGGGGTGAGTTTTGTTTGCTGCTCTTAGATCAACCATACTTGGTCATATTGCATCAAACTGACAGTTCTGAAACATTTTCAAGTCCCCCGGCCTTGAAACTTGACTAGAAGCCCAAAGAAGTTGTAACTGCAAATTTATTATATAGATCTACCACACCTGTAGTGAGTGAAGTTGGTGGTGTTAACACCTCCGTGCCTCGGAAAGCACGTTAAGCCGTTGGTCCTCCGCCAGCTCTCTCCGGTCATGTCGGATTGCCGTTTCACCGAAATCAAGTCGAGTCTAGGAACAGAGAGTGCACCTGTGTATTCTGCATACACTTATTGTACATTGCCCGCGCAGTTGGCTAATCTGTAGAGATTGGCCGCTGTAGTCGAAATTCGGCCAGGCGAAACATTATTATTATTAGTCACTGCATGAAAATTCATCACATTTTCAAGTAACTCTTTGATTTTGAAGGAAATTAAATCAAGTTATGTGTACCTAAACTAAAATATATACATTGTCGCTTAAACTTCAATGTAATAAATTATTAATTAGCTGTTTTCAAATTTTGTGACTTTGTCTTTAATGTCCTCATCTTTAATTTAAAAGCTCAAGAGTGAAAATTCACATTTTGTATTATCTTCGCGTTTACCCGAAACTTAAATCTGTTTTTCCCAGATCGGCGTGATCCTCGGCACGGGCTCCAACGGCTGCTACATGGAGCGCGCGTCGCGCGTGCAGCACTGGGAGGCGGCGCACGAGCGCGTGCACGACGTGTGCGTCGACGTCGAGTGGGGCGCGTTCGGCGACAACGGCTGCCTCGACTTCATCCGCACCGACGTCGACAGGGAGGTCGACGCCGGCTCGCTGCTCGTCGCCTCCTTCACGTGAGTGAGATCTCTAAGAGCCGGCGTACATTGAACCACTGGACGCACCCAATTTAGTCCGATAAGTTTGTGCGCGATCTTCCTGTGGTCGCCAGAGGTGCGGGAGGCAAGGCGTGCTAGATCAGCGGGACGGGTGGTGTTGCGGAGAAGATAAAATTCGATGACAGTCGCCTGCGATAGGCGCTTTCTCGCCCTTTACACGTCTTGTGGGAATCACCCGCTCGCTTGTTTAGTGACTAGTGGTAATGTGCGTCTACTGTTATAGCCTTTCCACACTAACGACAGTCTGTCGATGACGTAATGTAACCGCGGCCGACGATAGGAGGCGACGAACGTGGACGTGTTCGCGACTGCCGCTGGCTGATATCGGCGCTTGCAATTTAGCCACGACACGACACGTTGGCGACAGGTGACGGTGACTGCAGCCATCTCTGCTGTCGACAACTTACATTCAAATCGGTATGATCCTCGGTGCGAGATACAACAACCGTTATAGTCCGACCACCGGCGTTGTATCGTTCGTTTTTAGTGGCAGAAGTGACAGCTAGCGTAAAGGTACACTTCCAAGCAATGCGGCTTGCGGCTCAGCACGCCGCATGCGGCTCTATGGGAGTGTATGAAACCTTTTCCGAGTACCTATAAGACCAGTCTATTGTCAGCGTCTTTCCTATAAGAGCTAGCAGATTTTAAATTTCTAGAAGACAAAATTCTGATTTAAGGGAAAAGTTTTTATAACTATGCTCATTTTAACCTTTGTTTAACGACATATTGCTTTTAATTATTCAGTTTCGAGAAGTACATCGGCGGCAAGTACCTGGGCGACGTGCTCCGCGCTGCGCTGGCGGCGCTGGCCAAGGAGGAGCTGTTCCCCGCCGCCCCCGCGCCCGGCGCGCTCGCCACCGCCGACCTCAGTATGTTTGAGGAGTGAGTATCACGGATTTCGTAAAATTACCTATTATAACTATTTTGCTATGGGCAGGCCTGTGTATCTCCCCGCGTAGGTAGCAAAAACGTACCTACGCGCGGCGACCCTTACTTAGGGGCTAAAACAAGTTGCGTGTCGCTACCGGCTGCTAATATCTAATTCAATCTCTCTCTTCCTCTGCCAAACAAAAACAGATTATATCATTTGAGAAACGTCACTAAACTTTTGCAGTTGCTAAGGAAATAAAAGAATCCACAGACAATTAAGTAGGGATGTCATTCGACGACAACTAAAGTTAGACGAAAACACGTAAAAACTTGTAAAAATACGAAAGAAATCACATCTCTTAATTTGTCGTTAGATGATTAGAAATCATTGTTGTCTGTCTCTTGTCGGGCTATGAGACAGAGATTTTTTTTGTTGAATGGGTACCTACTTATATATTATGAGAGCATTTTTTTCTTATGGATCTTAAATATGCTGTATCAATTTTGATTCGCATTCTATGGAAACTGGCCTCATTTTAACCACAGTGTAAATACTAATACACAACTCGACTATCAGGTGGTGTGGTGTGACCTGAACTCCACTACGCTCGGATACTCTTTGCTATATTTTGTTTTGGTTCAATCTCAACCTAAATTTAAATATCTGTTGACCTATTTAATTTTCCTTTGCTCTATGAAAATTCAAATATCCGTCTATAGTGGTCCATTTTTATTACCAAAAGACTGGTCGGTGGTGGTTCTTTGTCTGACCAAAAGCACTTATGTTCCAGAGAGAGCCTGCGCGGTTCGTGGGAGCGCACTGCGTCGTGCCTGTCGGTGGCGTGCGGCGCGACGGTGACGGTGAGCGACGCGCTCGTGGCGCAGCACGTCGCGCGCGTCGTGTCCAACCGCGCCGCGCAGCTCGTGTCCGTCTGTAAGTGTATACTTACATTGGTTCCTGACAAATCAGAGGATACCTTTTGTCTGTGACCACAGAATAAGTACTAGTACTCTGTACAGAAGTTTGACTTTACAATACAATTCAAAGAAATATCTACTCAATGTTGTCAACGCTATGGTGTAATTCAGTTCGCCTCAGACTCAAGCACATTTTCGTGTAGACACCTACAGAAATACATTTCAAGATAATTTCATTCTTATAACTGTGGAATATGATTCATAATACACTAAACCTATTCAGTGACGTACTATCACGCAACGCGAGAGGGTTGACTGCCAGTGCCACGAGAAGCTACTTACGCCATCTAGCGCATCTTTCTAGGACTTTATTCACGCTCGTCCAATCAGCAACTTTGTGTCGCCCACCGCCGGTGAATAAAACGCGGCAAAAACTTTTTTTTTTCTATAGAAATTTCCGACATGCGGTCGATCGTGAGCGTGACAAATGAAAACTTGCACTTAACTCTCAAATATGTGAATACACGCCGTGAAAGTGAGCGGGGCCTAGGGTTGCAACTCTCGAAAGGATAAACTTGGGACAATTTTAGGAAATGGAGTAGAAAATCTTAATCATCATATAAGAATTGTTTTTTATGTTTACTGTGCTTTCGAGCAACACCGAACGCAAAGCGAGCGAACAGCTGCGAGCTACAGGTGCGTAAAAAAAAACAAAAATTGGAGCCCAAATTAGGCTCAGAAGCCTTACTGACAATGTATCTTAGACATTTACTTAGTGAAGCGTCTTATTTCTGATCTTATTCTTTTTCATAGTCATATACCTACCTCATGACTGAGGGTCGTGATCATTATGTGAAATGAAACTTACACAACGACTTTCTTGACAATTTTTAATGGAGTGGTTTTCCATTGCCTTCTTCATTTCACACACTAGCCAACTAGTGTGCAGGTTTTCTCACGATGTTTTCCTTCACCGTTACATAGCGTTATCTTTGAAAAAAGACCTACAGGTACTTATATTTGTATACAAATTCAGTGGTACAGGCGGGATCACGACCTCACGGATGAAAAGTGAAGTTTTTATTTTGATCTAACTGACTTAAATTTCTTGGATCAGGTATAGCGACGCTGCTTCGGCGCATGGACCGGCCATACGTGTCGGTGGCGGTGGACGGGTCCGTGTACAAGCGGCACCCACGCATCGCGCGCCTCATGCACAAGTACGTCGCGCTGCTGGCCCCCAAGCACAAGGTAGATGGGAATGTTTACAACAGATCTTGTGAAATATCCAAGTTTTTCATAGAAATGGCAACGGTATCTGTGGTATCCTAGTTGAATATTAATGTCACAATTAGTACACTGCAGTATCAAAACCTATACCTAGGGCACTTCAGGCGTCCCTAAGCCGAATGTCTAATACTTCAATAGTTAAGTCAGTCCCTGTAAAACAAACATAGCTTAGTGCAGCAACTGCCTTATTATGATGTACTTAGACATTTTGTTTTAAGAAGATACTTACGTACTTACTGAATACCAATAGATTTTGAACAAATAAATTAAAAAAACCGAAAACCGTCAGTTACATCACAAGCACATCATATTTTATGTAAGAAACCTTTGAACGAACAATTTTTGTACATTTATCTATTTGTTAATTTGTTTATTTGTGATTTTGGAAACGGCTCTAACGATTTCGCTGAATGTTTGGGAAAACGCGTGTTTTCGAGTTTTCATACATTTTTCTATCGGATTGTTTGACGCAGAATATGGTCGCTAATTTTGCACCGGTATGCATGAACGCCGTGGCAAGGTTATGGTCGGTCGATTCCTGTAATGGACAAGTTTATACACATATACAAGTTTATACCCCTATTTAAAATACCTTGCTCTGTGGAGTCAAACATAGTATTTTCGGTTATAGGAATTAGAATAATTATACTTATTGCTTGATTTTTTAACAGTTCTCATTACTTGCTGCGGAAGACGGCAGCGGCAAAGGATCGGCGCTGACGGCCGCCATCGCGGCGCGCATGGCCGCGCGGCAATAGTGACCAATCACAGCCGAGGACCGGCGACCACGTGACCGCGCCGGCCAATCAGCGCTCGACGGTACGATGTGACGCACAAATGTGGACACGCGTGATGTGATGGGAAAATGTAAAGCTGGCAACACCACTATTTGTATAGTGGTCGTTTTGGTGTTTGAATTTATAATCAAATTCAGGATACAGTACAGTGAGTTCATCAAATTCAGGATACACGTGCAGGTCAATGATGGAAGAATTTTCTTCTGTATTGATGGATTCAAACAGAAACGGTTTTGAAGACGCATGAAAGACAAACTATTCATCTATAGTCAGACCGGATGAGTTCTTGCCTGCGCCTGCGCCTAGAAAAGATTGCGAATTTTGAATCCCAGAATTTTAAAATTCAAATCTCCCAATGATACCCCCGTAGACCATGAGAGGTGCACACCTGTAGGCAAAGACTCAGTTAGACAGTCGGGCTACAAGTATCTTTTAATTACAGCAATCCGTATCAGAAATGAAGGGTGTACTTTTTTTTAGTAAATGAATAACTTTATACCCTTTAGAAGCATTCTTATTTGACAATCAGGTCAATATAAGGTACAAAACGCTCATTTGATATTATTTGTGTAAGAAAGTGTGATCGGTTGTAGATATTCTCAGAACTTAGAAAGAAGAGATATGCCATAACACGGTAATTATTCGCGAACCTGTGTACGCCAAATTTACAACTTCCAGAACATTCCTGAAAGCATAAGAGCACCGTTAATTAAATTCACAACGCTCATTGGCGCGCAGTGCATGCACACCACTAAGTGTGAAATATGACCAATCCGCTGCGACAATCGGTACAAATAGTTTCTTTTGCCCATCTTGTTTGCACGGGTATGGCCCCCATTTCATATCTCTTCTTTCTATGATCTGTGGTTGTATTGTACCTAAAGTGCTTATTACACCATCCTATTTGTGTACTTAGGAAATAGGAGGATGTAATCGCAGTTCACTACTTAGGTTCCTACCTTCCTAGTAAGGACGCTCGCGTCCTAACTAGGAAGGTGTCTGGGCCCCACTCTGTAAGACGATATATCCGTAGTTTCGGCTGTAGCCGTCCCTGTCACTAATGTCAGCATGTCAATGCAAGCGAGCGCCACGGCTAGACGCAAAAATACGGACAATGCGTTACCAGATTAGAGCACCTGCCTATCCATCCTATATATACTTTTCTAGTTAGGATCTAGAATACTAACTAGGATGGTACCTTCCTTGTTAAGATCATAACTAGGATGGTACCTTCCTTGTTGGGATCCTAACTAGAATGGTACCTTCCTATTTAGGAAGCTATAAATGGGATGGTGTAATAAGTGCTTAATGTTGTAGCCAAGTGTAGTGTAGTACATATCGAATTTCCATATTAGTAAATACGTAGCGTACCTCGCTGGACGAGAGTGAATGTGTGATATTTTCCATTTGATTTCAAACTAAGATAGATTATTATAGTTCTGTAAAGTAGTTGTACACACGGCTTCACATCGCCCTACCCTGATCTGTCAAATTTAAACCTTATGTTGATCACATAGAGTTCAATATCATTTAGGATATTTTGACAGAATTGGGAAGGTTGATGCGGGGCCCCTGTATATTGTATGTGATCACATACTCATATCAATATGAGTTTTATTATTTTTATAATGTAAGTATAAAATACAATTTATTATTTTTTAGTAACTTGAAGACTATTCTTATCCGTAAAAGGCATTTCTGTTAGCTTGTAATAGCATAGTATATTTGTTACTAGTGATGCAACGAAACGAATATTTTTATTCGGCGTATACGAATACGAAAATAACGAATATTTATACGAACAATTTTATTATTACAAATTCGTGTTAAGAACACTTTTAGCACATATTCTCGTGTTACTGAACTGACAATTTATTTGCAAAAGTAATTTGTACAATTTTGTATTAATATACAAAATTATAGTCCGACAAGTTTGTGCGCGACCCTTCTATGCCCCCGCAATACGTGCGGGGGGCGAGGAAGGGCCAATGGCACGCGACTGTCATAGAAAGAAAGAAAGAAAGATAGAAAGAAAAAGCATTTATTCGGAGATCGGTGAACAAGAAACAATTTACAAATTTATAAAAATAAGATCTACCGAAAAGGCATCCGACTCAGCATTAGTCGTGGTAGCCGTAGGCAAACCACGACACTGATTTTCAGCGGATGCCTGGGGTAAACTCTTTACTTTAAAATAAAAAGCATAATATGACATTACAAACAATAATAAAAAGAAAAAAAAGAAAAGCAAGCAAGAGACATGATAGCAGGGACCTATAACAATTATATAATCTGTGGTTAGAGTATACCAAAAAACTAAACAGAACAGTGCAGAAAACATAAGCAAATGGAAAAACAAATAGAGGCGCCACTGTTAATAATAAGTATCAAGACTAGTTATTTGGTCAACTATGCTACGAGTGTGTTAACGACAGTGGCGCTTCCATTCACCCTCCACTATACCACCAAGTGCACATCTATTATCTATGGTCGACCTCGCCCACCACATCCTACTACCACACCCTAAAAATTCACATTTTTAAATGCCACGTAAAAATGGCAGCCACGCCTATGTATTGTTTTATAGGTGTATAGTGTCATAGGAAATCCTATTCCCTAAAACGCCATCCGTCCCCGGTGGCATCTAGCAAGCCTCGTCCCCCGCCCCTCTGGTGACAGCAGGAAGGTCGCGCACAAACTTGTCGAACTATATTAACTTTGTTTACTGATTTACAGTGTTTATGGAGTATACATACCTACTTTTGTTACTATGTCTATTCGTATAGTGTTATACCTACGTTGCATCACTGTTGGTTACTTGGTAATTTTTGTTGGCATTGTAATTCTGTCTAATGATGTTTGTAGGTACATAGTTTAGTTTAAGATTATATAAATCGTGCCATACTTACTTTTATGATTCCACAAAAGAGTTGGACAGTTGCATTAAATTAATTTACCTAGGTAACTGTTTGACTTTGAATAGAAATATACTCCTAATATTTATACATATTTTTCTTTGTGAATATTTGGATTTGATATTTAATTAAAATTTAATTTTGATAAAAAAGATTTGGCACTATATTGACTCATAGCACTTTCCTTTATTTTATTTATGATAATTTATAATAATATTCTAGTTATCTACATTCATAAATGTGTCTTTCACACCTATTTAATATGATAAGGTTTGTAGGAAGTGTCGGATTGTGCAATTTAGACTCCATAGTGGAATCAAGCCCGAATCGGATAGTAGGTGCAAAATTGCAAAATAAAATCTGGAAGAACTTTTATTATACACGGACAATAGATACAGTCAATGGACGGATAAATACTCTGCCTTATGCTGTCTTCAATCGGTAATTACCAATAAATTGATGATTTTAATAAATAAATAACTACATTTAATTTTTAGCAAGTAACTAAACATAATAATATATATGAATGAATATATTTTTATAATTGCGCAGCTATATTTTTCTACTCGTTTCCGTTTGTATAGTATAAATAAATATACAATGTTATTATTCCTTTGTAATAGCAGATTTTTTTTAAATAAAAACTTATGATAAATTATGTCGTTTTCTATCTTATACAACAACGACAGTAGATGTATGTTTTATTTATTATTATTTCGTAGATGTAATACACAACTAACATTTTAATTCTTATGGTGAAGGGTATAAATACTAAAACGCCGTTGATAGTATAAAATAATTTAATCTAAATACACATTAAGATAAGTGAGGTGGCGTTATCTAAATCTTTAAAATAATAACACGTCATTATTGCGCTTTTCCGTGGAGATAAAATCTGATAAAATATAACATAGGAACATTATTTTGCAAGTAACATTCCTCGAACACTTGGTCATACATTTACACTGTACCTTAAAAATAAATCTGATAAACTTGTAAATTGCAAATAAGTTATTTATTGCACGCGTTTCTATAAATATTTAAAAAATACATTTGATTTGGGTCCGGTGGAGATCGTAATCTGAAAAACATTGATTTCGTATTTTTGCAACTATTCAAAGGTATTCTTTGTAACTGTGGTCTTTCACATTAGTTGGAACACAAACAAAACAAAATGATCAACCACCATGGTCAATGTAATGCAAAGCAGCGATATGTGGGTGATGACATGAATTCCTATGGTACAACTATACAAAAACCCTCTATTCTCATAAGACAAATGTTCTTGCTGAATCTTGCTGCCTTCATCACAAGTTGGGATGCTGGCTTGACTGGCACGACAAGAGTCGAATCAAAATGGACTTACATAAAGTTCTACAAGTTCATGCGCGACCTTCCTGCGCTCGCCAGAAGCGCGGGGTAAGTATGGTGCGGGGGGCGAGGCATGCTAGATGTCAGCGGGGACAGGTGGTGTTGTGGGTTGTGGGTAGGATTGCCATACGTCAGTATTAGTCCTGACATATCAGGATTTTTTGGTCCCAGTCAGGATTCCGACCGGATTTTGAAAATGCCAGGATTTCTGGATGTTAGAATTTAAACAAATCGTAGGTAACAATCAACTAGGTTTAGGTAACATTGGCAGTAAACAATAATCACACCACTAAAACAAAAAAAAACGAAACGAACTTTCATTTTCTACTAAAACACAATTTTACGGAAGACTTCGCGATTTATTTACATTTTATTAAAAACCTGTCGTTTCGAACACTTTACAGCGTTCGTGGTCACAGGGAGACTCCATTTTAATTTTTAAAAAGTCCTGACATTTTACTAAAGCGCCCGTCATGCGCTTTAGTAAAATGTCAGGACTTTTAACTAGAAATCAGCCTTTTAATCAGGATTTCATTGGTATACCATATGACAACCATAGTTGTGGGAAAGGGGATTTTCTATGACAGTCGCGCGCGATTAGTGCTTCCTCGCCTCCCGCACGTCTTGGCTGCAGGGGGATGTCTTATGAACTTGTCAGACTATAGTAGGTCCCGTAACGTCAACAAACAGACGAGTCTTCGTCATAGTCGTCGCCGGCGCGCGCGTCGCTTCCTTTGACATTCGGTGACAGCGGCTCACTAGCGCCGCGGCGGCCGATCACGACACCTCCACCTTTTCTCGCACCTTGCGCAGGATGCTCTGAAGCTCGGAGGCTGACGTAGTTTTGTACTGGAATTGTGAATGGTGTTTTTTAAGTGTTATTGGAAGTTTACGGTCTTATTGCTGTTAGAAAGTACTTGCAATATGCAATGTATGTCTTTAAATTCGGCGGCTCATAAAGTTTGACACTTGGGATTTTAGTCAATACTCATACACTAGGAAGAAGAGGTTTTGCATATAACAAAGGGGTAGTGGAAAAATCCTTTCGGGGTGTGATAACCAAGACGCTTTAATGTCCATGGTGGTAAAGTGCAAAGATTACCAAAGTGCTAAAATTACCATGTCAAAAATTTATAATTTTAATTAGGTTTTTCGAACTTCTTTTAATTTAGAAGGTTGGTCGGCGAAAATGGTGGTCGACCTTTTATTGAACGAGCGAAAAAAATCATTTTTTGATCATTCAGCGTTTTGGTTTAGGTGCTACTGGTCATTCTTACATTCTGTATGCATCTAAATATTAACTAAGATGGATGACTGAATCCTAAGAAGTCTGAGCCTATCACGAATCACGATGCTGTCATTGTCCTAGACCTCACCGTACGAGTGAACGTGGAGGGAGTTGTGGGCGGTTCCACTCACCCCGGAGACGTTCCTCTGCACCAGCACCTGCGAGTACAGCCGCTTGCCCTCGTCCGTGCCCAGTACTCGCTCCAGCTGCTGCCGGCTCAGCGAGAACAGCTGGTGGCCTGGCACCCGCAGCTGCTTCTTTGCCGTCTCTGAGAAGCCTTTTGCTTCCAGCCAGTTTACCACCTCGTCTGGGTTGGATTTCTGAAATGTTTGATAACAGAGAGACAACCTATATAAAAATCCCAATGCGATTTATTTATCATTCCCTATCCTACCGTAATGGAAAACATATGTATCGAAATACCTAATAGGTGAGAGAAGAAGAAACGACTATGCACATACTCTTGCTCATGCGGACTGCTTACCTATGAGCAAAAGAAGTATCCATCCAGCATGAAATTTACCCGGATGAGATAACTACACTTACTCCACCCCAGAAAAATCTGGCGATTGCTGGATTCAACGGGCATAAGTAGTGAGCCTTAATCAAAAGGGCTGCCACAAAGATCAGGCATTGGTCGAAATAGCTATCATATCAGTCAAAACAAATATATGTAATAAATGTAATAATCCGAACACAGATCAACAAGGAACGCCAAAGATATTTTATAGTGCACAGATTAAAAAAAATGTATATTGGTCCCTTTCGGTTATGACGGATTACCGTCTTCTCGCCGAATTTTGAGAGTGAAGGAACAGAGATTGCGCCTTTATACCGGGATGTACCTGGTCAATGAATATATCCGGTGTCTTCTTGAAGTCGAGTTTGTTCTTCCGATTCTGTATGGCCGGCAGCACCATCTTCAACTCTTCATGCAGGTCGCTGTTGGTGCTCACTGCAGATTTTGTTGCTGAAAACCATACAGATACTAAATCTTTCTGGTATAAACGACAACGTGTTGCAGTGTATCACTAAATGTCACAATTCGCAGTAGGTTCATGTTTTTTTACATTTTAGTGTTCCTAATTTAATTGCCTGCAGGCGTAATGCATTGTCGATCTGGGCTAGCGTTGCCGCATTATATATCAATTGTGATCTCATTAAAACACAATTTTACGGATTAATTCGCGATTTATTTACATTTTATTTTAAACCTAACGTTTCGAACACTTTTCATCCAAACTTCAATAGAGAAGATGGTTGGAAAGTTCCACCGGCATGGGATCCTATTCTAGCAAAAACCAAAGCAACACCTAGCACTGCAAGATCTCAAGACACGGTTAGCTCTTTCTGCGTAAATAGGAACGTAAATTAATATTATTGAGTGACGGTAGTTAAAATTTTTTCAAAACTTTGTAATGACAAATAATACCTTAGTCTCCCTGTGACCACGATCGCTGTAAAGTGTTCGAAACGTCAGGTTTAAAATAAAATGTAAATAAATTGCGAAGTAATCCGTAAAATTGTGTTTTAATGAGTTCAACAATTCGCGTAAACGTAAGAAACAAATATATCAATAGTGATTTCAATACTGAACTTCGACTTGATAGTATTGCTTTGTGTCTATAGTATTTATATTAATGGAGCTATCGATACTATTACTTTTGCCTCAACTTTGGATAGTCTATCAAAAAACTATCGATAGTGGACTACCGAGCGGCAACGCTAGTCTGGAACGAACTTAGCTATCTCCAACGAAATGTCAAAATATGTATGTAAAAGTCACATGATGTTTTGATGGCTTAAGTCGGTTTCATACATTTCGTTAGCGACAGCGAACTTCGCCGTAGAATGGATAGCATCGTGTCTAGGGGTTGTTGAAGGTTCTCTGTAAATGTTGAGGTACGTACATTTCATGGTGTCAGACTTGGCTGGTGGTCTGACCACTGCGACCGGCGGGGGAGGCGGAGGCGGCGGCGGTGGCGGAGGGGGAGGTGCTGCTGCCGCCTGCTTCTCTGTAAGGTGCCGGAGGAGGCTAAGTCGTTTGTCCAAGTTCCTGCTACAAGTTTCTTAAGTGATAGCTCTGGGCCCGTAGCCAAATGGTTATCTTTATGGAGCGAACATCGTTATCACCAACTAAATGTCAAAATATGAATGCAAAAGTCACGTGATGTTTCGATGGCTTTTGTCAGTTTCATACATTGTGTTAGCGAACTTCGCTTGGGAAATTGCCACTTGGCTACGGACCCCGGTTTTGTTTTTAGCCATGATATCCTAATGATAATATGAAGTGATGGTAAATTATTTGTAAAAATATTTTCATCGGATACTTGTGGGTACATTTCCCAAGTATTGATGAAACCGAACGCCGGCTCACTGGCGCAGCAAGCGCTTACTGGCGCGGCAAGCGCTTACTAGCGCGGCAAGCGCTTACTGGCGCAGCAAGCGCTTACAAAAATTCGTCGCTTGACTAACGTCGGCCGTGGCTTAGTTAGATGAGCATTCGCCTGAACAGCGAAGGGTCGTGGTCAACACCACCAGACCACACGGTCGATATATTTTGTGTGCAAAAATTTACTTGATATACATACTTATGATACTAAAAAGTATGCATTCCAAAAATATCTTTATTGTTAAGATTATTAGATAGCATATCTAAAGTAGGTAAATAAAAATGACATGTAGATTACTAGGTGCAATAAAACCCAATATAAAACGTTAGCAAGGGACTTACCACAAGTTGTCAGCACATACAAATACACACAACAACACGTTGAAAAGCGAAGCGCAGCACATAAAATAACATTAACTACATTTACATCGCGATTATCAAAATATTCTCAGTATTGACTAACGTATTGTAATGATTTTAAAATTTTCATTTACGAAAGAGGAAGAGGTTATATCGAAAAACAAAAGAATTAATTTGATAAAAAATTTAATGTATAAAAATGTAGGTACCTACTTAAATACAAACGGAGCGATTTATTTATCTAGTTTGTTTGCGAGTGGGTGTTCTGCGGAATACTATCTGTCCTACGAAGTTACACATCCATCAAGGAATTTAAATATATTCTAGAAGCAACATCTGTGCCGCAACACACCCACTCTATACATTATTTTTATTAAAGTTACACATTAACTGAATCAAACCACTCATTTACATTAAATCATTCTCTCATTAAATATCTGACTCATTTCACTTGAGTAGCTCGATCTAAGAATAGACTCTTTATAATAAAACACAATAAGAATACTTTGTTCCAAGGATCTAGCGGATGAATACATTTATGCCATTTTTACATCGTTATGTTATAGTTAAGTAAGTACAAATAAAGTTCAATTTTATCTGTTTTATAAACATTAAATCAGACTTGAGCGCGGACATCATCATGACGTAGTTATGAAGAAAATATTTATAAAATATATTATTGTTATAAGTAAGTAGGTTTCATTATATTAGATATTTTTATCTCGAATATTAATTAATTTGTATCCAAATATTCCAAGAGACTAAATAATAATTACGATTTGTTAATTATGTTTTCCGATGACATAATTGACTAGCGTTCGATAAAAAATATTTTTATTGCACATTAATTACATTTAATTTCTTAGCTTTTTAAAATCTTTTACAATTTTAATAATAATTTCATTTCAAATGCAATTAGTAACATACGTATATTGTTTGAGTGTATTTATTATTTAGTCTGTTGACTGCGACAGTGACACACACACACGTAAGCGACAGACACACACACACGGGTCCAACACAAAGGCCGAGTCACGTCGCGAGCGCTTGACACGTAGGAGGTATTTTCGAGTCTAGCCATCACGCTCGTTCGCGTGTGTCATTCTGTCGTGAATGAAAAGGACGGCTACATTCGAAAATACGGACATCGTCAACCGGAGTAAGGCCTCCGTTTGGCCGATACACGTCCCTTCTGTGACATGGCTTGCTTGTTCCGATACAGACCGCCGCATTGGAGTTACGCGTAATATCAGATTTTGTTATAGCCCGACCGCCTAAATGAGTCCTTGCCTGCGGGATACAGGCAACCCCAAGGGGGTAGACGGGGACAGTGAGCGGCTCGGGTGGCGGGCGCTTGTATGTCTAAAACACACTATGCCGAAGGTACGCGACAGAAGTTTGGCATGATTACGCCTGCAATGCTATTTGAATTACTGACGACTCATTATGCCGAAATTACGTTGCGTTATAGCCTAACTTCGGTCGGGCGTGAGTTCGACGGCAACTTATTATGTAGAGCACACATTATACGCGACCGAAATTCGGTTCGATTGCCGACGAAGATCCAGGGGCGGGGAGCAGCGGGTTGGCACTGAATACACACAAAAAGTTGCGCGACTGAATTTCTGCCGCAAGTTCGGCACTTATGGTGTGTCATATCAGCTGAATACGTCGGAACGTAAAATCAGCCGCGAAACTTCGGTCGCGTATGAATTTCGCAATTCTTTTCAAAATTCAAATCACCTAATCAAATCACAAGCCCGCGCCGCCCGCACCGCTCACTGTCCCCGTTCTCGTCTACCCCCGCACCCCTGTACCCCGCAGGCGAGGACTCAGTTAGTCGGTCGGACTATAGGTTTTATTTAGTTCTTACTAGTTTATATTTTTGCTTTTTTTAGACGTATACGTAATAGATAACTGGGTATTAATAAATGAGGTGCACTTGAGAAATATTTTCTTAAATATTTCTTACGTTATTAGAATGGGTATGTAAAATTGATCTGAATGATCTGACAATTCGCGTATAGTGGTAGCTACTTTTGTATAGAAATAAATATCTACCTATAATACAGTGTACATACATTATGACTAACGACGTCGAGTTCGTCTTTAAGCGCGATAAAGCACTTTGGTAAAGGATGCTGATTAATTGGGGGTGGTCATAGGTAAAAGAAAATTGGAAACCTATGGCTGTCATTTGGTTTTGTGCTCATGAATTGGTGGATCTGCTAAAGTGTTGCAGTTGATTAGGTTATAAACCTGATATGTTTTGCTCTTTGGTTGTACTTTCTGAAGTTTCTAGTCCTTGCTTGGAATTCAGATTGTAGAAAACTGAGGTGAATAACCTCTGAAAGCTATTATGTTATGAACATCGACAAGGCATACAGAATGATAGTTTCAAGAGTGTCATGCATGACTGATAAATTAAATCGAGTTAACTATTTTATGGGACTGTACTGACAATAGGGAAAGTTTTACATCCAACGTGACATCAAATGTTTTTACTCTCAATATCAGGATGAATAAAGCATCGGCAACATTGAAACCGAAGCGATGGGAAAAGTTAATCTTTATGCTTTCCTCAGTGTGTCCTGCTCAAGAGAGCTGACAGAAAACTCGGCATCATTCAATAAATTACTAGTTATGCTTTCCTCTAAGTGTGTCCAGGGCTCTTAGACAAGATGGAATCTTTCCACAGCAAACCTCGCTATCACCAACGAAATGTCAAAATATGTATGCAAAAGTTACGTGATGTTTCGATGGCTTATGTCAGTTTCATCCATTTTGTAAGCGATAGCGAACTTCGCTTTAGCATAGATTGCATCCGGTCTACGGGCCCAGCTCCCTGAGCAGGGCCCGCTTGGCAATAAATTGCCACTTGGCTACGGAGCCAAGTGGCAATTTATTGTCATGCGAAGTTCGTTATCGCTAACAAAATGTATGAAACTGTCATAAGCCATCGAAACATCACGTGACTTTTGGATACATATATTGACATTTCGTTGGTAATAGCGAAGTTCGCTCCAGAACGATTGCCATTTGGCTTTGGGCCCTGGTCGTAGAGCTGTATACAGAATACGGAATCGTTAAATAAAGTTCTTATGCGGCGGTTAAAAGTATCGGAACTCGCCCTTCTTGCCGATGCGCTCGCGGCGGATCCAGTCGGCGGGGGCCCCCCCGCCCCCCGCGCCGCCCGCCCTACCCGCCGCGCCCGTGGGGCTGCTGCCGCCCGACCCTCGCCCGCTGCCCTCCTGGGTACAAAGAAAACATTATTTAACATGCGTAAGAAGTTCATCATCATCTTCCTAGCGTTATCCCGGTTGTGCACTTGCACGCGAGTGCCCAGGGTCCGCTGACCATGATCCAGGATGTACCAGATCAGGTAATTACAGTGAAGCGACTGCCATCTGACCTCCGTGACCCTGTTAACAGGGGAACCTGACCAGGTTTTGATCATGGTTACACATTCAGGCGCCTGAATGTGCAGGTTCCCTCACGATGTTTTCCCTCACCGGAATAGCATCGGTTAGTGAAACAACCTGCGCCACCGACGCTCTTACATTGCTTAGTACGTACCTGCGGCTGCAGCTCGCCGTATGCAGCCCCTCGGAGCCGCACGGCTATCATGGAACTATGGGAGTATATGAAACCCTTTCCGAGCGATGCGTCATAGCCACATGCGGCCATTCCATACAATCCCAGTTCCGTGATAGCCGCGCGGCCACCATAGCCGCATGCGGCTTGACGCAAGCCGCAGGCCGCTTTCATTAGCAACTATTGCACCATTGGTCTAATGGAGGCATTAAAGCCTAAGTAATTGTTCCTGCAAATGTGCGTTACGGCCTTGACTTGATTAGGAACTTTAGGAATTCATCATCATCATCATCTTAGCGCTATCTCGGTTATGCCCTCGCACGCGCCCAGGGTTCGCTTTGGACCATGATCCAGGATATGGCAGATCAGGTAATTACGGTAGAGCGACTGCCGTCGGACTTACGTGACCCTGTTAACAGGTTTGGATTATGCGGTAACACATTCATTCGCCTGAATGGGCATGTTCCGTCACGATGTTTTCCCTCACCGTAAGTAGTAGTAGCATTATTTATAAAGTGACTTCTATTTTCAGCAGGTAAGTGAGTGTACCTGGTAGTGTGTGTAGATAGGGTTGGGGTAGAGGTGTGGCGAGGCGGGCGGCGAGAACGCGGGCGCCACGATGGTGTGCGGCACGTGTGCCGTCACGCCGCGCCGGTTGCGCGCCTTCCACCACTTGCGCGAGTCGTCCAGCACCTGGGATTAATAAATTGTAAAAAGTCATCACAGTGTTATCCGTTGCCCACGGTATCCGCTGAAAACCAGCTTCGTGGCATGCCACTTGCTCGGTTGCCACGAATAATGCTGAGCATGTGTTTTCCGTGATTGTAAACTTTCGTGTGTGTGTGTATGATGATGTTGAATAAATGTATTTTCTTTCTTTCTTTCATAACTATGTTGGGCTTTTCTTATATGTGGTGTCTGGTGTAGGTATGGGCTGTCAATATAGTCATACTTGGAAGTCACAGCATGGATAACTTGGTGTCGACTCCAAAGCCTTTGATATGACCGCATAAGTACCTAACTTATTGTAAGTGATGTGGTATCAGTATGTTGGTGTACATACTGTATAGGCTGGGAACGCTGGCAGCTGCAGGGATATTTACGCAACACGTACCTCTAAGTACTCCCCGCGTACCACGCTGAGTTCCTTGTCGTTGTTGGCGGTGCGCGGGTAGGTGACGCGCACCACGCGCCCGCCGCGCGCGGCCACGCCTCGTGCCCACGATTCACCCAGCTCGTCTGCGAATACAAAACAGTTTGTTTCTAAATTCCAGGTCTGTTGTCATGGTCTTTACCAGAATTTACTATGATAAAAGATCATTTTTACACAGAGCACACAGTAAGAGCTCATTCACACGAGGACGATTCTTATTTTACGATTCGTTCTTTTTAATAATTACGAATCGTCAAAATACACGGATATTTGACCTAATTCAATCAGGATATTCTGACGAATCGTGAAAAAACACGATTCCGTATGCAATGTGAACGTCCATCCTATATTTTGACGTATCGTCAATGACGGATCCCGTGTGAATGAGCCCTAAGGGGGCAATTAGAAAACACGTTATTCAAACAGTCTTACTAAGACAGTCTATGCCCCATCCCGCTTTTTCAACCAGTAAAAGAGCGAGGTGGGGCAGACAGACTTACAGGCTTTTGGCGCAACTGTGTTAGGAAGGCAAAGGGGAGCGCTTCCTACCGACCGGGTCGGGGACCAAGGTCCGATGGTCACCGTCTTGGTTTAGCTATATGTAGTCAAGCTCGTGCTAAATCTTACATATCACGGTTTGTGTTGTATGGAACGAGCTAACAGCGCCATCTAGCCTGTAGGAGCCGAGTCAGGGCGTCGCATCTTGAAGTTCCTTGCTAGTGTGGGCGACAGTGGTAAGATGTCGCCACAGGCTAACTCTTATTACACTACGCTGACTCTTAGTTAGACTGTCTGAATATCGCGTAGACTAATAACCTCCTTACTTCGACAGTAAAAAAAAACGGTAATTTAAAAAACTAAAAAACCCGACTGCGATTATGTGTAATTGGAAATTAAAAAACCCTAAAACAAGAAAGAGGTCATACCCGGGTTAAATTGGTACACATATTAAAAATTGTAGCAGTCGGGACCCATGTAGGACCCTGGTAGATATGTGCTCTTCACTAAGCCTCCATTTCTAGAATAGGTCCAGACAAATTCATCGACACCTCATATGTCAAAAACTGTCCAGCCGTTTGGGCTAGAGGGGGGACCAAACAATTATACATACATACATACTTTCGAAAATTATAACCCTCCTTTCGCAGTCGGGTAAAAAGAGTGATGACCCTTGAATTTAGGTAGTAGGAATCAGGAAAGGATACGAGTAAAGCTACCATTCCGTCATTTTCCTAAACAATTTATAGAATCAAACAATCGATAGGTGTCAATAAGAACCGATTTTTGGCACCAGTTGGTCTAATATGTACCACCTAACATTCATTATAAAATTATCTGAGTGCCAAATAAATGATTAATTTGAATTTTATCGAAAGGCTTAGAAGTACTTACCGTCATCTCGTTCAGGAGGGCGGTACGGTGGCTCCCGCTCTGGAGACGACGCCGCAGAGCCGGAGTCTTCTCGAGTCAGGGTGCGCCCGCTGAGGAAAACAATCAAGTGGTTTCATTTTATGATGGTACATCCAAGTAGTCTTTCCAAAAGCTAACGCTTCTGCACTTTCCTAACACCAACTTAGATCACCAACAACCGGCGCCATGGTGGTGTGTTGCTGTTTCCAGTTGCTAAAAAAATTCAAGAGGACTAGCAGACTTTAATAGGAATCTTTCTAGTTTACTCAGTGGCATTACAAAGTATATAGAATAAATACTAAGCCGACTGTGCTAGCGTTATGGTATATAACGGGTGTAAAAAAAGGCTTAACGAAGCCGAATACTACATATTCTATCCATTATTACGATCATTTTTTTCTTCTATACCATACCTGGGAAGTGACTGGTTAGCGAGATATTGAAGGTCAAAGTTGAAATAAAAAATTCAATATTTTTATTAAATCAACTTCAATTCGTTATAACATAACTTTTTTCCAAAGAAACATTATTTAAATTTTCTGTAATTAATTTTTTAAAAGGCTAAAAAGGGCACAGCGCGCAATCGACGCGTACTTGCACACAACTACATGTCTTACACGTAAGTGCGTGTGCGCTTGCTGACTAGCGCTCCCGACAAGTGTACGCGATCAGCTGTTCGCTTCCTCTACGAGTTCAACAAACGCCAAATGCGAGGGTGGACGCCTTGTAGGTACTTACTCGCTAGGTCATAAAATTTTACTTTGATTGTGACTTGGTTACCTACCTACATTAACCGTTTTAAAACATCTAATTTTTAATTTTAGAAGAAGTCTGATTCTTATCGATTCTGACATTGCTACTACAACAGCTGTTACCAGAAAAAGAACCAGTAGCTGTTATTCGTGAACCAACCTAATCATTTCTTATCAGTGAGTTAATCTGGTTTTATTCAATCCTTTATTAATAGCCTAATCAAACTAGGAACCCACCTGACCGTAGCAAAGTTATTTTTTTTGTATGACAACCTGGGAATCAAACGCAGGACATCCAAATCAAGAGCCAACAACCCATTCGAAGGCAGTCGTCGCAAGTTGCTAACATGTCGTCTTTTCCTAAACGCCTAAAAATTGAACGCTTTATGCGTTTATCTTTACAATTAAAAGGACCGTAAACAGTCAATTTCGTACTTAAGTTCTGTATCAGAAATAAACCTAAAGTCTGATTAAATATGATAAGTAGGTACCAAAAAGGGATTAAAAGTTCCAAAATCTGTTGATAAAAATCCTGGCAAAAAAGGAATAGCAATTCTGTGACACGTTTACATCACCGATCGATTTGATTCAGGTTCGTACTTTCACTTAATGAGCTCTAATCACAGAATAAAGTGAAGATTTATAACATTTTCCATTGGCTAATAACTCAATACACGCTTTACAATTTCTAAAAATCTTAACTTTATTTTCTCATACATTTTGTGAACAACGAAGTGTTTTTTAAAATCTCAACACACAGGGTGCGGGGGAGCGGGGCGTGGGAAAGGGGAGGGACGATTTCTCGAGCGCGCGCGACGCGAGAGGCGGCCGGCGGCGCGCTTTGGCGGCGCGCGGCGAAATAATAATAAATGCTTAGTTCGGTTACATAAATCATCGAATGCGTTTGTTTTTTCCCGGTTTTCGTAGGTTCGGTTTGTGTTGTGTGTGATAGTGTGCTTGCGTGAAGTTTTATTATTTGGAAAGATGCCTTGGCATCAGTACAGTGCTCGTGAGTACGTGAACATGGTGTACTGCTATGGGATAGATTTTTTTTGACGTATTTGACGAACTAAAACAGCGGTCAGCGCGTGAGGGTATCCTGGAGCGAGTGCATCAAAACACGCTGTACCGAGCGCGTGTTTGTTTGGCGATGGAAGGTCGTCAGTTTGAGCCGCATCTCATTAGTTTGGAGAGGCCCGATCTGGACGACACTGATGGAGAGTAGGTAAGTAGTAGACAGTCACAATTTACAACCATAAGTTTTTTTATTTTATTTAAAAACACGTGTTGTTTGTTTTATTGTGTTTAGGTAAAACTAATTCTCGATTTGAAATTAACTCGCGCGGCCCACCTCCCCCCTGCTCGCCAACCCCTTACACACAATAAACGCACACACGCATACAGGCATACCTAGTCTGTTGCGTGCGCGCCATCCATTGCGGACTCTGTTTTTTATTTTTTTTCTGATACCCCCAAAAATATAAATCATTTCCCAGATATTATTTATTTTGCATACAACTTGGTTTGATGTACAGAATACGTGGTTTATGGCTTCGTTAAGCTTTTTTTTAAATAGCGTTGCCACCTCGAAAATCATCTACAAATTCAAAAGGCCTATCCATAGCGAATCGATACTATAAACTATCGATATGACAAAACTATCGATAGTTTCGATACTATCTATCGTTGTTGCAATAGACAGCAGCAATAGTATCTTTACAATCCATAGTATCGATAGTGCATATAATAGTAAACTTCGATACAATCGATAGTATTACTGTGTGTCGATAGTATTTATACTAACGGAGCTATCGATACTATCGATAGATTATCGGTACTATTGCTTTAGCCTCAACTATTGATGGTCTATCGAGCGACAATGCTATATTTATGAAAGTGACAGTGATACAGAAAAGCGTACAAACAACACAATGCCTTACCTGGAGTACGGTGCGTACTGCTCTCCGTATATGTCGTCTCTCTCATCCCGGTCATACGGATACGCGGCGCCCTCCCCGCGCTCCGCACCGCCCGCGGGACTCGCCCCCGCGCCTGCGCCGCCGTCGCTGCGCCGCGGAGACGTCCTACCCACACATACGGTAAGCGACACTCACACACATGTGCAGTACAAATGGACAGACAGAATATATAAAAAACAGACACTGTGTTACCCAGATGACATAGACGTCTATAGTTAAGATACATGCTACAGACAAAAGGGATAGGACAGATTTAGAATATAATTTAACGCCTCGAGTATCATAACGACGACGCCGGTGTCCCGATAACAATTGATTGCAGTTATTACATCCTATCTAGAATTCTACTAAGGATCCTAACTAGAAAGGTAGGAATCAATTGGATCTTATGTAGGCTACGATACGAGATCATACCTCATTGATTGGTTCCTACCAGGAAGGTAGGAACCAATCAATGAGGTCGTATGAGTTATAATTTTAGTTAGGATGCTACGAACAGGATGGTGTAATAAGTGCTTATTGTGTCTGGAAACATGATACTTGAAGGATTAAGATCGTGACTTCTAAGTAAAATTCACAATGTATAATGTCATAATTACATTGATAAAAGCTCACATATTAGTACACTTTTGTTATGCGCACCCACAGGGCTGTAAACTATCACAAGTAACACACAATTTTTCTGACACATTTTATGACAATTTGAGCCAAACGATGCTTGTGCTTACCTACGCAGGGGCTGGTCATCGACTTGATAGTCCGGCGACCATCCGTCCATGAACACGGGGTGGTACGGGGGAATCGCCGTTTTCCATTGTTCCCTGTAATACACACCAATAAAAATGGTGATAATAATAGCTGAAGTGGCAGTGGGCTGGTCGTGTCTATCGCAGAACCGACGGGCGTTGGAGTAGGAAGGTTCTCAAATGGAGACCACGTCTAAACGTAGTGTTGGACGCCCCCCTGCTAGGTGGACCGATGACCTAAGGAAGGTGGCCGGTGGTGGCTGGATACGAGACCGTGAAAGTTGGCGCAGTCTTGGGGAAGCCTATGTTAAGCAGTGGACCGCAATAGGCTGATATGAATAATAATGCCCCCCTAGCCGAATTTCGACTACAGAGCGGCCTATCTCAACAGAGATGACCCAAATGCGCGGGAGATATTATAGTGCACAAGTGTGTATTGCGCACACACTTGTGCACTCTCCGTTCCTTCACTCTTATAATTCGGTAAGACAGCAGTCCGATATAGAGAAATCAGGCGCAGGACTTTCGGCTAAATGTGCTTTCTGAGGCACGGGGATATTATAGCCACCAACTTTCTGACTCCGGAGCTGTATCTGAGTTATTTGAAGACAGAAAAACCCAACACTCTCGTGAATCCCGACCCGGAATTTGAACCCGGGACCTCGTAGAAAGTACCCAGCGTGCTGACCACTAGACCACTAAATATGGAAGCCATGTGATTCCTTATTGCTACCGCTTCTATCACTAAATATTTGCCAATAAACTTTTATTATCACAATTGAATAACAACCCAATATCTACAAATATACTTAGATGACGGTCGCAATAGCTCTGCTATCAATCAAGTCTTACGAGTAAAACGTCAGTGAGTTCTATTATTTCATGGTTGTTACCTATACTTAGAAGCAGAATTATTTATATTGAATTTGTGCTCTTTTTTATTTTTTAAAAAAATATATTTTTTAAGAATGTTCGAATCCATACCTAGGTATAAGCCAGGCATCTCCCAGCGAATGCCACAGCTCCGTCTCTTTGCTGGTGACGCAGTTAGCCAGCAGGTTGAGTGCGTCTCGTGTCAGCAGCGGCTGCACCACCCTCGAGGGTAGCCTTCCGTCTGCCACATCCTGCGCCGCGTCCACGATCAGCGCCAGAGGCGTGAACAAAAAGTGGACCAGCTCCGGAGCGTTGGGATCATGAATGTGCGCTCTCAGCCTCGCCAACAAATTGAACGACAGCTTGAACTTCTGCAGAACATCCACGAAATCCCTTTCCGGGGGTGGGCGCGTTCTCAACGCGAGCATGCCTTCTCCTGTGCCAGCTGCTCTTCTCCCGCGTGATTTTCTTCGCCGTTCCAGTTCCCTGGACGCAGCAGCGGCATGCTGAAGCCTCGCAATGAACTTCTCGATGTCATCGAAGCACCGGTTGAGGATCGCGATGTCTTGCTCGTAAAGGCGCTCGGATCCTGTGGACGAGGCGTCGTCGCGCTCACCGCCCGAGCCGCCGCGCTCCGTGCGCTCGCGACCGAGCTGCGCGGACATTTGCTGGGAAAGAAGGGTCTTGTTAGCTGTGATTCGTTGTGTTATTCGCCGAATTTAGCTTGATTTCCGCCTACGCTGATGTCGGTCGCGCGTGTGATTTGTATGGAGGCACGACCAGCTGTCGTCAGCGTAGTAGTGAAGGGTTGCATCTTATCTTATCTTCATAGGGGCCATTGGCATTGACCCACGGAGCACCTCTACCCACTAGGGCCTTTTGTGACTCCCCATAGCTTTACTCTTAAGGGTTGCATAGAACATTGTGTTGTAGTAGGAAATCAAGCCCAAGATTGGGTAATCAACCGCTGATAATACTATCAATAATATAACTAAAATTGTCAAGGGTTTACGAAGCCTTGAACACATTCTTTATTAGGAAAATTTTAATTGGCGGTTAGTCATATTATGGAAACTGTATAAGTTAAGGAAAACACGTAATTAAAATGATGATGGGGTCATCAGAGACGGGACAAGTTAGCAGCAGTTAACTACATATTTTTCTCAAGTAACTTTAAGGTATGTTTCTAGGGTGTCTGGCACTTGCTTCTTTTCAGTACCGTAAGTGTACTTATTATTGTGTTCATCGTTTGATTAACTGTGGGTATTGAGTCGTGGAAGTCCGCACCAGGACAAGAACACTATAAAGCGCTTATACAAGGGTACAACAACAAAGCATCTAAAGAACTGCTAAAACTTAAAAGATACTAAACATGTGCTGTGACCAGAATATTGACGGGTCACTGCAAACTCAACAAACACATGGCAACCATGAAGTTGACTGAGGACGCAATATGCCAATTCTGCCACTCAACAGAAGAAACGGCTATGCACATACTCTGCTCATGCGGACCGTTAATGAGCAAAATAAGTATCCAGGCAGCATACTCGTATAATGCACCGGGGAGAGATAAAACTCCCGCATAAGCAATGAATGAGCTATAATCAAAAGGGCTGCCACAATAGGCCAATCACAGGTCGAGTTGGCCTGTATAGGTTCCAAATTTCAATAATATTAACTGTGTCTTTTTGCACGTGTGTGTACTCACGAGGAGCACGGCTTCCCACTGCTGCCGCGTGTACGTGTGGTACATGCGCGCCATCGTTGCGCGCGCGCCGACGACTGCCGCTTCAGCCCTAGCCGGCGTCAGGCGTCGACCATTATCGACGAGATAACGCCGATTACGATAATCCAAAGAGATTATCCGCGAGTTTATATTTCGTATTTTTAATTAAGTAGCTAATGACTGTACTAAAGCTAGTTACATGAAGTGTCAGCCTGACTATTTAGGAATTTGACATGCACAAAGTTTTTAGGCACGGAACAACAACATAGTGAGACTAAACATTACCTATATAAGTAAGTAATTATGATGTGACGAATAAAACTGCAAATAAATTGTTGAAATGTTATTGATTATGCTTTCGTTTCAGTCCTCCAAAAAATTGCGCTTGTCCCAATTTGCGTTACTGTTGCGTTTTTTAAGGCAAATAAATATTGAAGAACATGCGAGGTATCCCTGCAATCATCCTAACTCGCATTTCTTATATTTTTGTTAAGAAATGAAAGCTTAATCTCTAAAGTTTCATTAGTAAATTATGTAAGCCAGTGTTTTATTCATTTAGGCATTTACTTGATAAACAAATGAGCCTGTAGATAGATCGGACGGATCATTATCTGCAGATAACATCACTATCGCAGCTCACCAAATAATCGATACCTTCTGCATGAGTCACAGAATAACCAGGTAAAGTACCTACTCAGTTGGATAAATTAATTTAAAATTATTAAATGAATGATAAATGACATCACAAAATAGGTACGTGTATGACCGATTATAGTCCAACGGCTTATCTGAGACCTCACCTGCGGGGTAGAAGGGTGCAGGGGTAGACGAGAACCCCCGTTCTCGTCTACCCCTGCCCCCTAGGCCCCAGGGCCCCCGTCCTGAGTCGCAAATTAAGCTACCAGCTTCTACAAACATAAATTATTATGGCTAATGCTTATGGTGCACGCGCATTTATCCGCGCCGCACTACCCGATGGAATCCCAGTAACGCTCTGAAGTCATGACATTTTATTCTTTATTATATGATATTTAAAAAAAACTGTTATTAGACCAATTTTAATGTATGGATGCGAAGCCTGGACACTGACCTTGAAAGAAGAGAATAAGCTGTTAGTGGCGGAAAGGAAAATTCTGCGAAAGATTATGGGACCGAAGAAACTGGGAGATGGGAGGTTGAGAGTCAGAAAGAACACGGAAATTGAAGACCTAGTGTCCGAACCCAACATTATCGGAGAGACCAAAGCAGCTAAGCTTCGATGGCTCGGACATTTAGAGAGAATGGAAGAGGATCGTGCCGTGACGAGAGCGTACCTGAGACGACCAAATGGGAGACGCCCGATTGGACGCCCAAGGTACCGCTGGAAAGACGTCGTAGCTCAAGACCTGCTCAACCTCGGCCATAGCGACTGGCAAGAACTCTCGCCGAGATGCATGGCGTGATCTGGTGTCGGAGGCCAAGACTCACTTTGGGTCGCTGCGTCACCCCAGCTAGCTAGCTAGCTATATGAATTTGTATGGAACGTCGTGCCGCACTTGCCGCATTAGTTACATGTACATGCTGCAAACAGCCGCTATAGTCCGACAACTTATCTGAGACCTCGCCAGCGGGCTACAGGGGTGCGGGGGTAAACGAGAACGGGGGTCCTGAGTCGTACGGGCGACGGACGCTTGTGATTTAAATTTTGAAATTCGAAATTAGCATTCTTTTCAAAATTCATATCACCCAATCAAATCTCTGTTCTCGTCTACCCCTGCTTCTGTATCCAGCAGGCGAGGACTTAGATAAGCGGTCGAACTATAGCGACTGTTTACAACATGTACATGTAGATATTAACTGACTACTCGTACTACAAAATGAAATGAAAATGTCACTCAGATCGCGTTTCCTTCTAAAGGAGAACGCGCATTTGTGCATTTGAAGAGGTCATCCGCATTTTTAAACGGCATGTCACACGTATTGACTGAATGCGGCAAATGCGATACGAAGTTCCATACAATTTAATATTAAAGATTTATAAAATGTGGTAACTTAAGAGCGTACGGCGATTTCGGCAATTTAGCGCGCGGATAAATGCGCGTTCGACATAAGCCATAATCATTTATGTTTGTAGGAGTTGGTAGCTTAATTTGCGACCGCGGTTGGCGCGAGAGAAAAGAGGGTAGATTTAGCAAGCACAGACACTACAGGACACACGGTAATGTCGCGGGGACCTGCTAGTTAATAATTTAAAAGACTTAAAAACCCGACTGCGTTTCTGTGTAAATAGAAATATAAAAACCCTAAAACAAGGAAGTGGTCATACCCGGGTTAAATTGGTACCCATTTTAAAAATAGTAGCAGTCGGGACCCATTCTAGAAATGGAGGCTTAGTGAATTTAGAGCACATACCTACTTCTATATTACATTGCAGATTACTCTTATCTACTGACGAGACGGCTGACTTTCTAATATGGGTCCCGAGTCCGACTGCTACAATTTTTAATATGGGTACTAATTTAACCCGGGTATGAACTCTTTCTTGTTTTAGGGTTTTTTATTTCCATTTACACAGAAACGCAGACGGGTTTTTTTAGTTTTTTAAATTACCGTTTTTTTTATTTTTAGTTTTACTATTCAAAACAAAACACCAGACTGCAAAAATATTGTATTTTTGAAATGGTCTCTTTAGTGGCTTTCATTTTATACCCATATTTATATGCGAAAGAAAAAAACAATCCCCCCTCCCCCTTTATTTTAATTTGCGAGCACCATTTTAAAAAATTATATAGCCTATGTCACTCTCACTATTTTGACAAATTCAACGACACCTCATATGTCAAAAACTGTCTAGCCGTTTGGGCTGTAGGGCATGCAAACAATTATACATACAAAGATACATACATACATTCATACTCTCGAAAAACATAACGTTCCTTCCGCAGTCGGGTAACAATATAGCATAAAGTGTTACCTGCCGCCTCGGGCGCTCTATCTCTGTCTCCCGCTCGCGCTCTCGCTCCCTCTCGATGATGAAGTCGCGCGCGCCCTCCCCGGAACCTCCACTCCCCACACCCCTAGGACAATAAAAATTGTTAGTAAAAATATATTTCAGATGTCACTATGCAACATTTTTTACCTGATGCTTGGGCGTAATTAGTCCAACCCAAACTTATATTGGGAAAAAACTAAAAACAGTACTAATAGTATTATTGGGTGAGACTTATTACGGTCTGAATTTGGAATCATTTCAATTTAATTTCATTGTGGAATGTTTACGAAACACTGTAAAATATTTTATTTGTTTTTTTTTTCTGAAAGCAAATAATATTTAAGTAACTAAAGTCGACGTTACAAATAGGCACTAGCTAGACTTAAACTACTGTAGATTAATTGTGTAAAAAGAGCTATCATTTTAAAACATTGTTGTTTTGCAATCTTAATTGTTCAAGCAATTCATTATGCTAATTGGAAATACGAGAAATCCCTTCCAATAAATATTTCGACAACCAATCAAAAAATTGGGAAAAACACAATAAAAATACATGCTCTGATAATGTTGTTTTAAAACTCGCACAATTTTACGAATAGACACAATCCATTTAGATTTAGAACTATGAAAGTAGGTAACAATCCTATCTGTGCACAAAACACACACTTTAATACTTTAAACCACTATACCATGTATAGGCGGAGACCGGCAGACCAAACTTATACTTGAAATAGATCATCTCCCGCCATGTTTTGATCTGAACTGTGGAGTAGATGCGCGCGCGCAGGCTCAGCGCCTGAAGTTGAACTGATAATGCCAGTAAAGTTGCCAGCACGTCAGACCACACATTTTCTTACCAAAATCACCCCTATTTCAATCGCATAAGATTCAAAACTAAAGACTAAACACAGCAGTTTAGTTTGATGTCTTATCGTACCAAGATTAGCTATTTGATCTTTCTTTTTTATCTCCGAGACGATTATTATAAATCCCCTACAATATGGGACAAACAGCATCGCTGTTTTTGAAGTTGGAATTTTACCTACTTGATAATATGCAAAAACAATGCTGATTCAGTTAAAGTTGTTTTTTGTCAGTTTAGTATTTGAAGTGCCCGTTGTTTATGTAACCGTGCATCCTAAAAAGGTGCGGTTTTAATCAAACCTAAGTAAACCGACTTTTCAAACCTTCCCATAAAGAGCGTATTAGGTACCTAGGTTAGATTAGGTAGAAAGGATTTTCTAAAAGTAAATCATCGGTTGTGCAGTCGCACGCGAGGACCCAGGGTCTGCTTAGGACCATGGTCTAGGATATGGCAGGTCAGGTAATTACAGTGGAGCGACTGCGAGTCTGACCAGTTTGGATTATGGAACGATGTTTTCTCTCACCATAAGAGCGTCGGTTAGTGAGACAACTAATTTACATAACTCAGAAATAAGTCATTGGTACATGGTGGCACGTAGGATCCCGCATAAAAGACAATCCTCTAGCCACTACGCCATCGACGCTCTCTAAGTAAATACTCTCTAAAGAAATATTGCGGCATGAAAGAAACAAGTAAATCCTTACGAGTATGTAGGATAAAATATTGTAAGCATGAGATGAGGATTGATTTTCACAGATATATTTACGTGTTTTTTCTTTGCAGTTAGAAGTATTACGGCACAAACATGATTCACTTATTCGTATACTATTTTTGTATGTAAGTTCTCTGTGAACGATTTATCACTGACTAAGATACTTCACGAAAATGCGGAGTGAATACCAAGAGTAAGTACTTGACTCGATAAGAGATTCCATGGGAGTGTCGCAATCGAACACGATATGGGTAAGATGTTAGATATTTACAAATACAAGGTCAGTATCAATCTTGATTGATGGCTAATTGCATTCCTTCTAGTCATTGTCTTTGTCAAAAATAAATATATATTTCTCAACTCATACTCCTAATAGAATCATAGTTTCATCAGCTAATGATTACTGAAACTGCAGTGCTGCACTGCAGTAACAGACGATGAGTGGGTTTTTATGAAATAAGGTGGTCGTTTCACCTGGCAGCAAAACGAGGACAGTTTTGAATAAGGTGTTCGAAGGATTGTACTGACATGTCATCGCAGGGACATGTGTCCACTGCGGAGATTTTAAATCGTAGCAGGTCCTGTCTTTTGTTTCCGTGACCAGTTAAGAACTGTGTCACAGCGAATGTGGATGTTACTACTTTTAAGTAATTTTAAATTTCCAGGTACGTTGGGTGTAGCATTTTGGTGTATGAGCATTTGGTAGGTTCCATATACAGGTTTTTGCTGGCTTCATTTATTCGTTCATTCGTTTGGTGAAATTGAGTATTTGGCGTTGGAGTCTAATGCGTCTTGCAGGCCAAAAGCTAAGCTAAGTTAGTTTAGCTATTTTTCAAACTATACAACATAGTTTGTAATCTGCACACAAGTATGAGGTGCTTGTGGCGCAGTAGCGGCAGCGCTTTAGTAGTAATACCAAAGTTAACCAACCCACGGCGCGGTCGTCGTGAAGTCTCTGTGCTTCGGAAGGCACGTTAAGTAGTTTGGATCCGGCTAATATCTTATAATTATTTTTATAACTTAAGCAATTATTTTGCAAGTTTTTTACATATTCAAATTGAATTTCGCTCACAAAAATTAATCGACTGTGTCTTTCGGTGGGATTCGAACCCACGTCCCTTTGCTATCAGGGCGAGTGTTCTTACCAACTAAGCTACGGAGGACGTTAGTCAGCCGACGAATTTTCGTAAGTGCTTGCTACGCCAGTGAGCCGGCGTTCGATTTCATCAATACTTGGGGAATGTACCCGCATGTATCCGATGGAAATATTTTTACAAATATTTTACCATCAGTTAAGATGAAATCAGCTTAACTTATAATTATTTTTATAACTTAAGCAATAATTTTGCAAGTTTTTTACAAATTCAAATTGAATTTCGCTCACAAAAATTAATCGACTGTGTCTTCCGGTGGGACTTGAACCCACGTCCCTTCGCTATCCGGGCGAGTGCTCTTACCAACTAAGCTACGGAGGACGTTAGTCAGCCGACGAATTTTCGTAAGTGCTTGCTACGCCAGTGAGCCGGTGTTCGATTTCATCAATACTTGGGGAATGTACCCGCATGTCTGACTAACGTGACATGGCTGACTCGTTAGTCAGCCATGTCACGTTAAAATGGACGAGGACGTTTCCTCCGTAGCTTAGTTGGTAAGAGCACTCGCCCGGATAGCGAAGGGACGTGGGTTCGAGTCCCAAAATTCGATTTGAATCGGCTAATATCTGTTGGTATTAGTCGTTAAGCCTAGTCCGAGGCTCTAGAGCAGCTTGATAACATCTGACAGTAAGTTTTTTCTTGTCTTACAGACACCCCTCCACCAATCCGCACTGAGCCCGCGAGGTGGAGTATGGCTCGTACCTCCTCATAGTTGAGGTGAGGCCTTTTCTCAGCACTGGGATCTATATAGGCTGACTTAACACAAGTATAAAAAACTGCATCAGCTATGCGAGCTAAGCTAAACTAACTTAACTAAACTCTTGGTCTGCATCTCGCCCAACAGAATGTTCGTCTCTCAGAAGCATGTACAGGCGGCTATCTTTAATAATACTAGTGTGGCGACATCTTACCACTGTCGCCCACACTAGCAAGCAACTTTCAGACGCGACGCCCTGACTTGGCTCCTACAGGCTAGATGGCGCTTTTAGCCCGCTTCATACAACACAAACCGCGATATGTAAGATTTAGCATGAGCTTAACTACATATAGTTAAACCAAGACGGTGACCGATGCATTGCATTTGATTAGTGTTAAAACCAACAAATCCTCACTTAAGCGCATTGAGTTCTTCCACCAGCGTCTGAGCGGCCACGTCATGACACTGGAAGATGTGGAGCTCCCTCCTCGGCAGGGGGGTGTCGGCCCCCGGCGCGGGTGGTGGGACCCCGGCGCCCCCAGCTGGGGCCCCCACCACAAACGCCAGCACGTTGTTGTATAGCTCAGCGGGTTCCGGTGACGTGAATGCCGTGGGGGAGTGCACCCACGAAGCTGGGAACCGCTCCATTATTGACTGAAATTAAAATAGAATGTTAGTTTCCATTCAGAGGTAGGATAGGTAGGCGAACAGTTATGTGGTGTGGAGAGATCAGAAACAGATGATAAGATGAGAATTATTGGAAACAAAATGCAAGTCTGTCAATGCTTTCTTTCTTAATGACTCATTTCATTCTAGCGCATAATATCTCTGTCTCGGTCAAACTGTTACGATTTTGGGGTTACCATTTTGGTCAAAGTTAGGATGATTATAATAAAGTTATTATCAACAATTCGGTATGTAAAGTACATTTTAAGGTATATGTTTAATATTTTTTCTTGAAGTAAAGACTTTAAGAAAGTACTTTAAGTATTTTGACTTTTAATTCAGTAGTTATTTTGTAATTAATGATTGAAAATTTAAACTTGTGTCGTCATAAGTATGCCTATTACAACTTTCTCTCATATTCACAAGATTGTCTTTACATGAAGCAAACTTTTTTTGATTGAAAACTTTCAAACATGCAAATAGTTTAAGTTAGGCCTTTTCCCAGCAGTGGGATCTATATAGGCAGACTTTACACATGCAAATATTAACGTCATTCATGTCAGTTTCCGGTCCATTTAGAAGAGGGCATATGAAGGATAAATCATACTTCGTATTTTCGTAAAAATAAAGCTTATCTTTTAATTTTAGGTGGGTTAAGTGATTATGGGCATAAAATCTATAAATGGTTTTGAAATTACCATAGGTTGTTTTTTACTTTACATAGTACGAGACTATTTAGAAATAAATGCTCATACCAAGTCAGGGTTATTTAATCCGATAAGAACTAGATTCTGCTTAATCAGTCACGAAAAATGTTGTGGATAAAGCATTTCATTTCATTATTTTTCTCTAACAACCCGAATCGATTACCATTATTTAGCACTAGTGCACACAATCATGTGTTTGGGTGCGCCTGCGCATGCTCAAACTTTCAATTCAAACATTCCTAAACGTTTGAGGCGAAAGTAACGAAAGTGAAATGTCGTCTCTAGTACGAAACAATATTTTGTATGTTAAGCTTGTAAACTTGCATCATCAATAAACAGGCTTGGCATTTAATGCTTGATGGTGCTAATGATTCTAATGGTTGTTTGATTTTGATGAATTCTGAACATACAAGTAAGGCTACTTAATATAGTTCAAACATGGTATCTGTCTGTTCCGCTGTATCCTATTAAGGGTTGATTTTTAGGATTCCGTACCCAAAGGGTAAAAACGAGACCCTATAACTAAGACTCCACTGTCCGTCTGTCTGTATTTTTCTAGAACCAAGATAGCTAGTCTGCTGATTTTTTTACAGATATTGTATTTTTGTTGCCGCTAAAACAACAAACACAAAAAACAAAATGGAATAAAGCGAGCGTGGTCCCCATATTACAAATGTGTTTTTTTCCGTTATAATATAGTGTTTAATGCTGTAAAGATAATGGTACGAACTCTTTCGTGAGCAAGTCCGATTCGCACTGGCCGGTTTTTAACATTTATTTGTCGGCGACATTCAAGGTGGTTGTTAGTGTTCATTGGTTGTTATCTTAGAATGAACTAATATCATGTTTACTGTCATCATTCCAATGTAGATGATTTATGGTATTTAGAAGAATACACACCCCGGTCTCGTAGTCCATTACGAGTACCCATTGTCCTTCCAAACTAAGCTGCATTTTTTGGCTCCATATTCCTGGAAAAAAGAAACGGTAGCTTGTTAATTTTGACTGAACATAATTAAACAGAACAACATCAAAGAAGGTGACATTCCGGTCAAACTGTCTATTATTTAAAAAAAGCTTGGTGGTAGCAGAGAGGAAAGAAGAGGAAGAGGATGGCCTAGAAGAAAATATACGCGGCAGTTAAAGAAAAAAGCTGATATTATGGCCTGTAGGGAGTTGAAGGAGCTGGCAGAGTCCAGTGAAAATTGCTCTACCGACAAGAGCACAGCTCTCACGTTTTGAATAAATAGTAGCAGAGTCGTCTACTAACCATTCGTCTTCTCCAGCTGCAGCAGCCTCCGCATCCCGTCAGCCGGATACACTATCCCCGTCTCACGCGTCACTGTGAACGTGGCCAGGTGTTCCAGCACGTAGACCGTGCGGTCGCCGTCCTGCGCCGGCGCGGGCGCGCGCAGCCCCGCCAGCTCGTCGAACTCCTCCAGCGCCCGCTGCGTGTCGCCGCGGGACCGCTGCGTCTCGTGCGACCGCGCGCCGCGCAGCGCCATCTTGTGTGGTCAGGCGGAGCTGGTCATGGTTTAGACGGATGATATCTGGAATAGATGATTGTGTTGTTATAACATGTTCCAGAAAAGGTCTTTTGAACATATCGAGCTTTATTTTAAATGACTGACGTTGCATAATATGTCTACTGATTATCGTTCGTCATCTAAAACTCCGCATATTTGAATCACTCGATCGACTGCACTCGACCGCTCGAAACCGCAACGAGTGCCCCTACCCACTCGTCACAGAATGCGAGCGATAAAATACACGTCAAAATTAATGTATCAAAATGAGTGAAAATTAAGTCGCATTTGCCAACAGAATGATTCAAAAATAGAGCTCCTGACAGTAAAAGTAAAGCGACCGCATTGAAAAGAAGCCCAAATGTGTCGTTAGACTATGTATTTTTGAATCTCTAAGTGATTGATGATTATTTCCTGACATGGTTAATAGCCTAGTGAAAACTTTCAAAGTTTGAAGAGCAATCATATTTCTGGCCCTGAATGTAAGGACACAATGACAAAAAAATTACATGACGAAGGCTCATTGATCAACACAATACCAGATGTCTAAAATACGCAGTCAGAATAGCTTATTTGTCATTTTGTACCTTTATACATAATCGCAAGTTCGTTTTTGTAGTATTTCAGTATTGGTATTCCAGGTAGGACCAAATTGCATTTAATTTTATTTTTAACTGCCCAAAAATTTAATCCTCGCTAAGTCATTTGTTTGAAAACATAAATAGTCAGTATACCGAAGTGGGGGCTATCTATTGAGTAGCGATTGGTGTTAACGTTTTCACTCGGTGAAAATAATGTCCTTGGCGGATGCGAGTGAAATGTGTGCGTTTGCCGCGTGCCTAAGTGATTGCTGCGTTTCTACTTCTATTGAAAGTCATGGATGGCCACAAACTAGTAGTAAGAAGATTTAAAATATATAATTGTTAATTGCCACACAAAACTTGATAATTACCAGTCACTTGGTCAAGGAACTTTTGCATCAAACATCAATGACACCAATCATATCCATACATTCACAAAACAATTTTGTCCAATGTTACTATATTTTTTTTTTAATTATTGTAATCAAAAAGAAAGATGATTAAGAAACTCAGCTGATTAAGATATGGTGATTCATATACAATATTTACTTATACATAAACCATTTCGGTATAATTTTATAAATCTTAAATTAATCGTCAAAATCAAAAACCCAACCATGATGAATGAAATAAAAGGCTATTAAAACTTAATCATAATTTATGTCTCAATCGATCACTTCGTATTGGTGTAAGCCTGTATGGGCAGATGTGTGAGAGGCATTATGTATGATCAATGTTCGGTATCGCATCATCTTCGTGGCTGGCACAACTCGTATGAGTAGGCGCGTCTGCGCAAGGCGAAAACTATACAGCAGCAACCAGATAAGCTTTACTTAGCCGCCTGTAATACCTGCTCTTCGTCATTGGTCAGAGTGGTAATCATATGATAAACAAACCGGCCAAGTGCGAGTCGGCCTCACGCATGAAGGGTTCCGTACCATTATCTGTAATGCAACATTAGCCTCATGACCTTTATTTAGTTTTAAATACAAAAATAATACAATTTTGTATAGGAGCCCCCCTTAATTTGCTTTTATTTTAATTTAATTATTGTTTTAAAGTTCATATAAATATTATTATTCTCTGAACATTTCAAGCGTCTACCTGTTGCCATTATTAATATCGAGCAAAAAACAGCAAAAACATCATGTTTGTTGTATGGGAGCCCCACTTAAATATTTATATTTATTATATTCTGTTTTTAGTATTTATTGTTATAGCGGCAACAGTAATGCATCATCTTTGAAAATTTCAACTGTCTAGCTATTACGGTTCGTGAGATACAGCCTGGTGACAGACAGACAGCGGAAGCTTAGTAAGAGGGTCCCGTTTTTACCCTTTGGGTACGGAACCCTAAAAATGTGTGGAATAGTTTCAACGAACACAAATGTTGTAAAACTTTGAATAGAGGTTATGACAATGGAGTTTCTAGCGCTGCTCTTCTTCTCAGCACTAGCCCACTAGGGTCCCGAAGCAGTGGTAGGGAGAACCCTAGATTTATATCTATGTTGGCATGTATTTAAGTGCTCCTTGCGAGTCTATGTACGGCAATAAATGAATTTTATTTCATGCATCAAACGTTGCTATTTCTCCATTTATGACTATGATTTATTCAATTAAGCTTTTTCCTTAGGTCGTCTACCAGTGCCAAAACCTTTTCTCAAACCTACAGAGCACTTTTTTAACCGAAACTTTAAAAACAAAAGAGAGGAAAGGCATCCCGTTCCTAGTGATTGCCTCCTAAGTATAACCCAAACTCTTTAAGGTGCGTGTAAATAAGCTTCTAATGGTCAAGCTCGCTGCACCGCAGACCTTATCTTTGCTCTCTGGCTAAGATGAAGAACAAGAGTTAGCCCATTACTTTTTAAAAAAGCCGTAATTTTCTTCTTGTGATGCTTTTCTGAGATTTCGTTTTTAGGGTTCCGTACCCAAAGGGTAAAAACGGGACCCTATTACTAAGCCTCCGCTGTCTGTCTGTCTGTCTGTCACCAGGCTGTATCTCATGAACCGTGATAGGTAGACAGTTAAATTTTTCACAGATGATGTATTTCTGTTGCCGCTATAACAACAAATACTAAAAACAGAATAAAATAAATATTTAAGGAGAGCTGCCATACAAGAAACGTGATTTTGTTTGGCGTTTCTTGCTCGCTATCAATAACGGCAACTGGTAGACTCTTGAAATATTCACAGATATCATATTGTATATTCACTTTGAAAATAAATAATTAAATAAAAAAACATATTAATATTTAAGGGGGGCTCCCATACAACAAACGTAAATTTTTTGCTCGATAGTTATAATGGAAATAGGTAGACACTTAAAATATTCACAAAATATTATGTTGTGTTACATTTTGAAAATAAATAATTAAATGAAAAAAAGATATTAAAGGGGGGCACCCATACATATGTGTTTTTTTTGCGTATACTGTTTAATGTTGTAAGTTAATGGTACGAAACCCTTCATGCGCGAGTCCGACTCGCACTTTGCCGGTTTTTTGTATGAATGATTAATTGTCTATGAATTATAATGAAACCCATTCGAAATAAGTATGCTGGCTATTCAGTAGTCACCATCTGTGCTGGCTGCGTTTGTCGAGCTACCCCCGACGCGCACAGAGATGCACACACGCCGTGAGTCACGCGTGCGAAAAGCCTCGCGCACAATGGCGGAGGCGGACAGCGCTTATTAAAATTTATTGCCACAATGGCCGGCGTGAAGATCAAATAAAATTAGCGCTTTATCTTTACGTGCCACTTCTTCTAAGCTCTGTTTACATACCGTTAAAGTTTTACTACACATGTTAGTCGAGACGACTGGAGGATGACGGAATAGATACTGAAATAGAATTATATAGCTAGATTTATTATAGAATTGACTGCCTCGTTGGTCTAGTGGTCAGCACGCTGGGTACTATCCACGAGGTCCCGGGTTCGAATCCTGGGTCGGGCCGAGAGTGTTTGCGTTTTTCTGTCTTGAAATTACTCAGACACAGCTCCGGAGTCAGGAAGTTGGTGGTGTTAACACCCCCGTGCCTCGGAAAGCACGTTAAGCCGTTGGTCCTGCGCCTGATCTCTCTACGGTCATGTCGGACTGCCGTCTCACCGAATTATGGGAGTGAAGGAACAGAGAGTGCACCTGTGTATTGCGCACACACTTGTGCACTATAATATGTCCTGCGCAGTTGGCTAATCTCTGTTGAGATAGGCCGCCGTAGTCGAAATCGGCTAGGAGGACATCATCATCATATAGCTAAAAGTGGCTGCGGTGGTTTGTTTTAGACTTGTGTAACTCCTGCCTGAGTGATAGACAAAAATGATATATATCTTTTTTTAAAAAAAGCATATCACTCACTCACTCACTTGCATTTTAAATATATCTTTATATCCTTTGATATATGACTCCTTTTCAAGCGACTGAACGAAATGAATGAATTACAGGACTGAGTGAGACGGTGTTACTGCTCGCTAGTATGTGAAAGAGAGAGAAATTTTTGCCGTTTTTTTTAAGAAATTTGATTAAGCCGTTTTATTTTTAGAAGCTAAAATGCACTGTATGTAATTGCAATAAAGTTTATTATATTAACTTATGGCAAATTGTAAAATAAAGCATTTGTGTTAATAAACATGTTGGCGCATACTGTTTTTACCCGACTGCGGAAGGAGGGTTATTGCGTTGAGTATAGTCAACAGTCAATTGAACCGCAAATCGATAATTTCACTTTTAACTTGGTAACTTATTAAAGACACGACAAGCTGGCTTGCTATTTCTCTCACTCAACACCTACAAACCTAGCTCAGCAAGCAAATAAATCATTCATTCATCGATGATTTCCTGTATCACTGAGTTAAAAGAGCCATAAAAGAGTGATATATATCAGAAGCTCACAATGATATAAATTACTCTTTTCATTGATATATTTTACGCATCTCTAGTTTGTTTACGGTATCTAAGAAGAGATAGTGTAGGTCTATAAGAGGGAGTAGCTAAGTGCTTAGGTATGAAATGTACACACGGCCCCACTACCCCACCTTGCCCGTGAGACTTTATTCTTTACGTAATAAAAGCTGTTTTTGTAGTAAGGGTAACCTGACGCGCTGGCGACTGTACATTTTAAATATTAATTTTATACACCGTAGGAGGCAAAAGTAAGTAGTAATTTACATAAGCATTCTTGAGTGCTGCACTAGCCGTAAATAAGCCGAATTTCACATAACCATGAAACACGCTGTGATATTGATTACTTCAATTTGAAGGGAGTTGGATGGAAATAAAACTACAAATAGAATGAATAATCGATTTGTCCACGCGAGTGAGTTTTTTCATCGATATTAATTATACAGTCGTCGCTTTCAGTTTTTGCTGGTGGTATCGATAGCCGCTTACACAACGCGTCAGTTGAGAGGGAATCAAATACTTAATATTTATGTACTTATTACAGAAGTTGATAACTTCAATTCTTCTACAGTGAGATGTCAGTTTATTGTTACATTTAACAAGCAAAAAACCTTAATCCTGAGTCTGATCATCACGACGACCATAGGTTTTGTAAATTAATTTCTGCTAAAGGCCAACGTTTTATAGTTATTATCCAACTGCGGAAGGAGGGTTATGTTTTTCGAGAGTATGTATGTATGTATGTATTATTGTTTGGCACGCCCTACAGCCCAAACGGCTTGACAGTTTTTGACATATGAGGTGTCGTTGAATTTGTCAAAATTGTGAGAGTGACATAGGCTGTATAAATTTTAAAGATGGCGCCCGCAAATTGAAATAAAGGGGGGAGGGGGGATTATTTTTTTCCATAGTATAGCAATATGGATATCAAATGAAAGCCAGTAAAGAGACCATTTCAAAAATACATACAAAATTACAAAATTTTTGCAGTCTGGTGTTTAGTTTTGAATAATAAGACTAAAAATAATAAAATAAAAAACGGTAATTTAAAAAACTAAAAAACCAGACTGCTTTTCTGTGTAATTGGAAATTAAAAAAACCCTAAAACAAGAAAGAGGTCATACCTTGGTTAAATTGGTACCCATATTAAAAATTGTATAGCAGTCGGGACCCATGTTAGAGTCAGCCGTCTCGTCAGTAGATTGAAGTAATCTGCAATGTAATATAGAGGTAGGTATGTGCTCTAAATTCACTAAGCCTCCATTTCTAGAATGGGTCCCGACTGCTATACAGTTTTTAATATGGGTACCAATTTAACCAAGGTATGACCTCTTTCTTGTTTTAGGATTTTTTAATTTCCAATTACACAGAAAAGCAGTCGGGTTTTTTAGTTTTTTAAATTACCGTTTTTTTATTTGAATTGAGGTTACATTAAGCCTGTACTGTAACTAAAAGAATATAATCCTGAGAGTAATTCTTAAACAGTTATAGCTTGCCTTGTAGCGTAGTGGCGATAGATACCAAAAGTTAAGCAACCCGCGCGGTCGTGATTGGATGGGTTACCATCCGACCATTTTATTATGACGTGTTTGCTATCACAAGCATCTCCGTGCTTTGTAAGGCACGTTAAGCGGTTGGTCCCGGCTAATATCAATTGATATATGTTTGTATTTATTCTCATCAATAAGAATTTACATAATTCACTTAACACGAATGTTTATGATAACAATTTTGTACCTTAAAATTACCTATTTATTATGCGTCGAAGAGGGTAATCGCGAAAACTAAGTCACTGCGTTCAGGCACAGATGTACAATAAATAAGTCACGTAATGTAAGATGCAGAAGTTGCAAGAGCAAACTGTCGTTCTTATGCCGTAGCAATAAGGTTCGAGTTTGTTATTTCTTTTGTCAACCGAGGCAAGGGAGCAACTAGTCGTCAGACTACTACTAGTACTAGTAGGATTTTAGTCGTTAAGCTTAGACAGAGACCCTAGGGCGCGGTTTGATAACATCTGACAGTAAGGTTGGTCACTCGTCTTACAGACACCTTCCACAAATCCGCACTGAACCTGCGTGGTGGGGTATGGCTCATACCTCACAGTTGAGGTGAGACTTAGAAGGTAAGGTTTTTTAAAGCTGTAAAATACAGTAGTGGCCATCAGACTACATTTTTGTTGCAAAATCACTCCTATGTCAAAGTCTTCCGTACTCTGAAATCATAAAAATGAATACAAAATTCTTATGAAATGATAGAAGTACAATATAACTCATCATCTTACGATAACACACGAAGTATTCAAATAAATGAATATGAATATTCGTTTCCAAAAAAGTGAACAATTTTAAATTAACTTGTACGATACACAAAATTATCAAAATCTAGTCCGTTATCTAAAATTGACATTTATCGCACATAATCTCACAACATTCCTCGGCTGACCACGATATAGATATAGCGTATCTTTCTAGTTGATTAACATTTACGATGTCCTATAAAATAAGCAAGGCCAATCTTGTAATAAATAATTAATTATAATTTGATTGATAAGGCAATTTCCTCTGATTAAGACATAAACGTTCCTACATACGTACTTTAATATTAAATAACTGAACTTTTATTTTTTGGTTAAATGTGTACCAACCTAAGTATAGTGCCCCGTATCAAGTTACCCAAATCTGTCAAAATGTCTCAAATGATATTGAACTCTATGTTATTAACATAAGGTTGAAATATGGTTGTAATTTGACAGATCAGGGTAGGTTGATGTGGGGCCCACTCTACCTAAAGTTCATTTTTACTTGGCGAATATTATGAGGAATTGTTTTACGACTATTAATATAATATCAGGAAAGATTTTTTTTTTTTAATAAATACGTGTGTTATATGATAATAATGATAAATTATTATAGTGGGTTTTATCTTTTTTTAAGAATAATATCAATAAAAAGGAATGTCAAGATTCCTTAAAACACAAGAACCGATTCTAAAAATTATTTACATTTTATTTAAAACTTGAATTTTCGAACACTTTTTCAGCGTCCGTCTACTTATGACCACGGACGCTGTAAACTTGACTATTCACATAAACATAAGAAACAATAAAAATGACAATGTTCTTTACATTTTTTTAAAATGTTTTGTATTTTTATAATATTCGCCATGCAACTAAAAAACGGACTTTAAAAATTACTTTAATATTTGTAAAAGTTTTAAAAATATGAATGCCTACAAACTTAGTTTCTTACATAGGTAAATAATTTGAGGTGATGCGTTGATGTCTTCCGGCGCCCGAAGAAAAGACATCAACGCACGCACGAGTATACTGATTACTGAACTATGGTGTCAATCAAGGGCCACAAGTAACCCAACAAAAAAAAAAACAAATAAGGGGTATGTACTTTTCTTGTTTATATTTAAAAGTTGAAGGAGTTAGGCATGAAGGCATCCACTGCATTCCATTTTTTTCCTTTTTTTGTATTTATTTAAGTTTATAGCTTTTTTTGTTTTTTAAACAAGACTTACTTTTTAAAATTGTGTTCAAACGCTCGATTTTAATGATGTGGTAGCTCAAATACCCTTTTTAGGGTTCCGTAGTCCGACAAGGACCCTTATAAGATCGTTCAGTCCGTCCGTTCCGTCCTTCCTAGTCTATCACAGCAGAATATCTTCTACGTTTATGGACTGTTTTGCATGTAACTTGGTTCGAATATACTTCACATATAGATCTCATTTTTAAAAATACATACCCGGTCCCCATACATGTAAATGGGAGGGGGGGTGAATTATTTTTCTGAGTGCACCCCCTTGTGTGGGGTATCGTTGAAAAGAACTATGAAAATAAAATAGGGTTTCCATATAACACACCCACCAAAGTCGTTTACACGGTGTCCCCCCCCCCCCCTGTAATTTCTATAGTGTGTGGACCTATAAACTTCAAATCACTCACGTAAAGAAACAGCCGCGGAAACTCTTATTCAAAATTGTTTCGGGTATCCTGTGATGAATACTTTTGAAATTATAAATAAAATAAAAATATATACTTTTCTTGCCTATACTGTCTAATGTTTTAAGTTAATGGTACGGAACCCTTCGCGCGCGAGTCCGACTCGCACTTGGCCGGTTTTTAACCTTCTCCCACGATACACAATGCCGTTTGACTTGACGTTGATCTGTGACCTGCAATTATTCACAGCCCGCTGACATTGGCGTTACGTGAACAGCGATGATTTTGTTACACACATTTTACAAGCTTTTATTTAACTTTAAATGTAACTAACTATAATTGTTCGGGTGGAATCTTGCAATTAAAGTCATAAAAGTCATTTATTTATGTATGTAGGCCCACAGGGGGCACTTATACACGTCCCAACATATTATTTTTTAAGCCCTACCACTGCTTTGGGACAAATTGTGGGCTAGTGCTGAGAAGAAGCAGTTACCTTCAATTCAATTTTGAAGCAGATACCTTCAACCAATTGAGCTGAAATACACGTTGAGTTTTGATGACAATGCATGGTAAGCTATGTGACGTCATTCTCAATTCGACATGGCGAAGCATCCAAGATGGCGGACTAGTTATTTTTAATGCACTCCTACAATATGGGTATCAAATGAAAGAGCTTGCTGAAAGTAACTAAAAAATAAAGTGACGTTACTATAAATCCAATATGGCGGACTTCTAAATGCACTCCTACTATATGGGTATCAAATGAAGGGGTTTGCCGATAATAACTCGATAAATAAGCTAACGTCACCCCAAACCTTCTAAAGATGATCTCATGATAATCATTTAGATAATCTGTAAAAAATTGTGTTATTGACCAAATGACGTTTTATTAAACGATTTGAATTTTATTATCTTTCTTTCTTTACATGTACAATATAATAATGCACCAAAGTATGTATCTATTGTTTAAAATATACCTACTCTAGCGAACGACATCATAAAATGTTAACCGAAGGTTGTATGATATCATCAAATTGTGTACCACGAAATCGTTCATCACGTGTTTCATTTTACGCGTTCTTCAAAAACAAAAAACGTACCGTTTTGTTGTATACTATAGCCAGCAGTTGAATGTAGGTATATAGCAGAGGGGGCTAACCCGTCGATCGAACTATTAGTTCATCGTGGCAAGGCAAATAAATATTAATACCTAGAACAGACTGCGCAACGTACCTAATCAAGAATGTAGTTAGTAGATCGCACAGGGTGTTGTCAACGTCAACTGTAGATCTTGGGTCTAACTAAGTTGGCTGCCCCTGGTAGATATAGGTCATTATTTATAAAAGTTGTGCTAACTTTGTCGGTGTCATTTTGCTGTTTGAGCTAAATGATCAGAAATAAAATGACCTTAAACATCCGCTGGCATGTTTATCGTTTAGCGTCTTGTGTCTAAGGTTATATTCGTGACATCGTTATTGCAATTCTTCGTGGCTCATGATGTGTATTGATGGAGAGATAGAAAACTTGTGATATAGGCCGGAATGCCGATAGGCCACGGTAGCAATCGTGATAGATATCGCCGAGATTAACATACCGTGAGAACGGAATATTTCTAAGACACATTCATCAATTCATTCATGCCTACTGCATAAACAAAAGAATTGGTTGTTGGATAGACTCATACCGTGCTTTTAGATGAATTTTATGGTCGCATTGTTGTTTGCTTACTTCAAATAGGTAGGTACTTAAGAATAGACGCTTAAAGCCGATAAAACATACCTAATCGCACCGTCGCCCACTTGCGTACGTACTACTTAGATTAAATTGAGTTAAGTAGATTGTTGCTTAGTGTCTGCTTATCGATTATTAGTTTTAAAAAAATATTGCAAAAATAAAATTTGTTTATAGCAGTTTTTATACTTGAATTTTGCGTGCGTAGCTCATCATAGTGCCTAATTTGGGTATAAAGAACAATAAAAGTACCAACGTAGTAAACAATACTGAAAAGGTTCGTAGAGGGGGTTCACAGTATAAGTGCTTCCTACATGAGTTGTAGCCACCAAGAGTACTCAAATACAATACAATACAACCTGCGTTTGTGATACTCACTCACAAACACAACACGATCGTAAAAATGGCGCGTTGTCGAGTTGCGCGCGCGACCTTGCGCCGGCGCATTCCGCGCCCGCCGATAGTAATTGATTAGGTATCGGATAGCACTATGTTTTCAAGTTACTTTTCATTGGTTATTTACTTATTAGTTAGGGTATTCACATAAAAACTGTCTGAAGGACTTATAGTTAATCATATTATGTTTTGATGAAAACGACATTTGTTTGGAAATAGAAAATCAATTTTATTAAGACGATATAATCATAATTGCGATTTGTCGTAAAACACGAATCGAATTATACACATCTGTGTTTTTGTAAAAAAAAATAGCTTAAAAAAATATTAACAATCACAGTGTTATTTCATTTTATAAGTTAAATAAAAAACCAAAAATTCGCATATGAGCAGGATTTTGAACCCACGACGTGTGCGTTTTTTTTAAATAACTTATAAAAATCAAAATACCTAATCGCGAAGGTTATCATTATTCTTGATACTTAAATTGCTTTTCACATTTGTCAATTCCTTAAGTAGGTAGGTTGACTTAACTGGTTGTTGTGAATGTCATCTCAATAACGAAATATATATAAGTAGGTACAATTAAATTCTACCAAATACCTGTACTACGTATTTCGGCGAGTACCTTTAATATAGTCTGTCGACACGTCACCCATTGGAATGTGGCCGCGTCGGTATTGGTAGAGGAGGAAGACTGTATCGTGTTTTAAGACAAGTAAAAGGTTCGTGCTTAACTCAACACCGTAAGGTCATAAATGAAACGAAACCCTAATTGACTTGACTTCTTGAGCTTTGACTGTACGCTTGCGACCGAGTGAGCGGCATTTAGTACATAACTGTTCGTTCATTCATCGGCGTGCCTTTATAGAAGAGCCCTATCTTAAAATCGATTTTTCACAACTTAATAATTTCGTGAATTACTTATTAAGCCTAGTCTGTAAAATAGCGTTGAAAATGACTAAGCTCAAACAATATATTTTCTAAAATAAATACATTGTTTGAATTGTAAGTGATGGGTAAGTGATCTCTCTGTCATTCCGTCCATCCGCCAGTCTGTTACGCATGCCTCTACACGCTGAACCGATTCAGATTAAACTTAAATTTAGTACAGACCACATATAATATACACACTAGAACACACTAGGTATATAAATTTTTGAGAGAAGGGCATGCTACTTTTTGTCGTAATATAAAAACATTAAGAGGACCATCCATTAACATTAATTTATAAAAAAAACTTAGCCCTTTGGTTGTTAAATATGTAAAATACACAGTAGTATACAAAAGTAAAATTGTATCTTTCAGATAAACCTTCAATTTGTATTTTTCGAAAATTCAATATATTTGGAAAACAGATAAAAAGGACGTTGATAAAACTCGCCTAAGAATCAACACAAATTTGTCAATTACCAAACAAAACAAACAAAATTACAATTACAATTATTACAATTATCAAAATAAACAAAATGTATCTTTCTTCATTTTCAATGCTACCGTAAAACCTGCATTTCATGATTTTAAAAAGGAAGAGAGAAGAATCACTCTTAATGCTGTAGGTATTCTTGTTTCTAATGCCCAGTAGATTCATACTTCATTCAAGAAGGGCTGACGTTTATAAGTACCTATAATATTACTTCGGTTCCGCTTTGGTGAGTAACTAAGCTATCTATCCATAAAAGAACAACATGCTTTCGCCGCGGATTTTTTATAGACAAACAATTCCACCACAGTCTGTTTGGTATTCAGCTATAGCTTGTGACTGTATTTTGTTTGTGCTTTTGTTATTCATCTAATCAAAGCTTATTTATGCGAATGTGTAAGGTGTATTGGTGCCAGCAAGGCTAGGCTCTGCTCAGCTCGCCCACGCGGCATCAGCACTCCTTCTGTGCGTGGGCCCTCTCAATGGATTAGTCATAAATTATTCAAATCATAAATCTGTTTAAACATCTTGTATGATGCTATTCGAATGATGCGATCCTGAAGAAGTACTCACACAATAATTTAATAAATAAATCGTTTTAACAAACACACCAATTACTAGCCCCAAACTAAGCGTTAGCTAATACTATGGTGACTAGGCTAACGGGTATACAAAAATACGTTTATAAACATCCATGACTTAGGTACAAATGCTCGTGCTCATAACACAAACATTAACCCCTTGCGGGATTAGAACCCGTAAGCCCACTGGTTTTGTACCCTGGAGCGCGAACCACTACACCAAGATGGTTGTCTAATTAAATTAACATTATTTGTTTATATTATTGCACTTGAAAAAATGACCACCAGAGGCGGGAATCGAACCCGCGTTCCTCGCATGCCGGGCGATTGCCTAACCTCTCGGCTACCCTGGCGTTGGCAGAGCCTGTCGAAATTTTCAAGTGCTCTTTAACGCTGTAATGCCGCGTTGCTTTCATCAATGTTATTGGGATTACATCCTCGACCCTCGCCTCTGGTGGTCAGTTTTTCAAGTGCAATAATATAATTAAGATTGCAAAGTGAATGCTTATCACTTAAAAACAATAATTTATAACATTACTTGTATTTGGAAGGTTTTACCGTACATGTAGAATTACTAAATTGGTGCCTAACTCACTAAAAAGTTTTAAGGAGTTCAAGCAGTTTGGTATCTGGGTGTGTAGCAAAGAATGCTGTTTTTACAGATTCGTTGACGACAAGCTGTAAAAAGGCGTTTCTCAGAACACCTTTGGATTTGGAACCACCTGCGCAATAACAAACAAATAGGTGTGGATAAGTACCTACTTATTTATTTATTTAATCTTTATTGCACAACTATGTTTTTTACAATAGGCGGACTTAATGCTAAGTGGCATTCTCTACCAAACATATCTTAACTTACTTAATGAATAACAAAAAAACTATCTTACATGTCTCTTTGATCTTGTAATGGTACAGGTATATTTAGAACGTGCAGATTAGGATGTTATCGGACATACTTAGATATTGTAAAACACACTAGGATCATGAGCCAACCGTTTATCAATATCAACGCGGTTGAGCAACACTTGCGTATCGATAGTATTGTGTTAGCATCGATAACATTTGAGTGTGACGATTATTCGCTCACACGATCGCTTCTCCTAAGGAATGCGCGCGCGTTGCCACACCACATTACCGATTAGCAAACATTAAATAGGTAGGTTAATTTGGTAACGATACAGCGACGGAAGGAAATAGGTTTCCGATTACGAATTAATTCAATTAATGATTACGAATTAATCGAATTATCGAATGCATAATTCTCGTAATACAGGGAAATGGCCCGTTTCCTCAAAAAGTCCCGGGACGCCACGTGATAATCGCGCCATTTTTATTTAAAGTGAGACAGAGGTATCCTACAACAAGGATACAAGGTAGAATACAAGATCCTGGCAATGCAATTACAATATTTGTCAAGATTCCAGCGATGAAATGACACAATTTTGAATGTTAATGACTTAATTGAAGAAGGCGTTTTTATTTATTCTTATTTATATTATTGTTATCAAAAGTTTCTTATTTAAACTTATATCACTGTATGCATTTTTTTTTTAAACCTATTAATAAAAGCAAGTCTATGCAGCTGCCTTATCGGCATCGAGACGTTAAGTTATCAAAATCGTATTGCATATATATTTAGATAAATATTAGTCATAATAATAGCTACTTATACTCGTAGCTTAGTGCAAACAAACATGCTCGGTGGAAAGGCTCCCTGCATTCTTCGTCGCGCCTACGCAACATTCCGTTGAATTTGCATACTTTGCGAATATTGTCTATTGAGTATTGCTGCAGCAAACATTCATTCATTTATTGCCTATTTGTATTGAGAATAACAGTACCTATTACCTACAATTTTGCTACTTACATACTTCTACTACGCTACGGTCTACAATATATCGCAGATTGAAAATTATTCACAGTTTAGTTTAGTTTATCCTAGCGTTATCCCGTTTGTTTATATAAATTTAGTCGCCGTAATGTGCAGGTTTCCACACGATGTTTTCCTTCACCGTAAGAGCATCATTTAGTGAAATAACTAATGTACCTACATAGCTCAGAAAAAGTTTATTGGTACATGGCGGCAGGTGGGATAAAACCCGGCACCTCCGGCATGAGAGGCTAGCCACTTAGACACTGACGCTCCATACATTTTAGGTAGTATCTATTTTAATACATATTTTAGATAGTAATTCTATGTTTCTTAACTATCCTAGTAGTAGTGTCATTAATATATTTTTCTTAGGAATTCTAGCCCACGTTTATAGTGTAAACTGTATACATTTATCAAAATAATTAATCGAGGACATATAACAATGTAACAAACCCAGGACGTAAATTCCAATCAGCAAATTAACTGACTAATTTATGTAAACTACATATGTGTTGTCATTTGTTATCGTTAGTTTCTTGTTTGGAACGCTACTTATAAAATGTTTCGTCGAATCAATTGGACTTTTCATAATAACGTAATTAAACAAATGTTCGCCCACCTGAATCACCAAACAATGGATTCCATGTGTAGGCACTTTACATTACACGTGTCTAATCCACACAACACCAAGTAATAATAGGCTATCACATCCTCACTTCACTTCAAGTGTTTAGACAACATCACTATCGAAAGCGAGTCTAATTTCAGAGCGCTTACATATTTATGCGCATTTTAAACTGAGGTCCCATTGTCAAGTGTTTGGGTTGTTCCGTTAGCCTCGAGCGTTTGTTGACAAAGGGCTCCAGCGCCCAGTTCGATGCTTTGTGACTCTTACTGCGAGTGAAAGTCGTCGGTGTGTGATATGCACAAGCACTCGGCACTCCTAGTACGTGTATCAAGCCCTTTGCTTAATACCATTTGACATTTGAAATAGAAAATAACACATATTCGTACGTCTATTATTCTATAAGTAATACATACCCCTACATCTATTTGGCAACAAGATGCCAGTTAAAGTTGCAAACCTACTTAAACGGTATCAAACAAAAGAACATAAGTACTACTTACATTGAACAGTATAAACAAATATCATAATAATTATTACAGTAATGATTACATAAAGCCTGAAAACTAACTAGATTGACCTACAATCAACAAGCCCCTGCTGCTAGTACAAGCCATGCCATGATGTGTCGCTGTCAATCGGTTTTTAAATTTATTGATCCAACAGTTTTACTTACTTTAATTATTCTGTAACTTCTTTTCGTTGAGCTTTATCAAGCAGCCTCTACAATCATTCATACGTACGAACGTAGCTAAATATGTTCCTTAGGCATATTTTTAAAAGAGAGGGATATTACAAGGAATATTTATTCTTCACGTCACCCATGAATGCATTGCAGCAAGGCAAGCTTCATTAGTTTCATTAATATCTGACGTATCCACAGCAAATACTATTTTACTTCGTAATAATATCACATTTACTTACATCATTACAACACGCAATAACCATTTGGTAAAACAATTCATTGATAAGTTCATTATTTATTACGCGAATATTGCTTGTTGACTAATCTCTGTAACACGTTTTACTTGTTAATATGTAACATGTTTTAACTCCAAAACTTTCTTCTTTCTAAAAGCAACCGGTTTTATTGGATGTCTATACATGCGTCCAGTAGCTATGATAAGTCCATCCATCTATCAGCAGCAGCCTTTGGTGCATCGGTCTTCATACATAGGCCACTTCCCTATTCACCACTCCTGTCTTCTGCCACTTCCATTTAGTTGCCATCAGCTTACTGCCTAATGTCTTCTATCTGTAACCACCTCTAGGGATTCCCTCTAAGGGTTGTGCAGTCGTGGGCTCATATAATTAATTATTACAAAAAAACAAAACTTTCAAAATTCATACCCCCTTTCAATCTGTTTTTAAAAGCGAATAGCCACCATAATACATTACGCCATACGACCATGTAAACTAAAACGTCTACTGTGAATGATCAACGTCTTGAAGTTGCTTTTGCATCAGTGAACGTTTTGCATTGTTTAAATGAGTAACTGTCGTCATGACCACAGAGCAACATGGCATCCAGCGTTTTGGTCACAATACATACAACATTTAAATATTTTATTATAACTAGCTGACCCCGCAAACGTTATTTTGCCATGTACAATTTTTGGATTGGACCTCCCTTATCACTTAGGTACGAGAATGAATAAAAAACGGTAATTTAAAAAACTAAAAAACCCGACTGCTTTTCTGTGTAATTGGAAATTAAAAAATCCTTAAACAAAAAAGAGGTCATACCTTGGTTTAAATTGGTACCCATATTAAAAATTGTATAGCAGTCGGGACCCATTCTAGAAATGGAGGCTTAGTAAATTTAGAGCACATACCTACCTACCATTGCAGATTACTCTAATCTACTGACGAGACGGCTGACTCTAACATGGGTCCCGACTGCTATACAATTTTTAATATGGGTACCAATTTAACCAAGGTATGACCTCTTTCTTGTTTTAGGGTTTTTTAATTTCCAATTACACAGAAAAGCAGTCGGGTTTTTTAGTTTTTTAAATTACCGTTTTTATTTTATTATTTTTAGTTTTATTATTCAAAACAAAACACCAGACTGCAAAAAAAATTGTATTTTTGAAATGGTCTCTTTACTGGCTTTCATTTGATATCCATATTGCTATACTATGGAAAAAATTAATCCCCCCTCCCCCTTTATTTCTATTTGCGGGCGCCATTTTTTAAATTTATACAGCCTATGTCACTCTCACAATTTTGACAAATTCAACGTCACCTCATATGTCAAAAATTGTCAAGCCGTTTAGGCTGTAGGGCGTGCCAAACAATTATACATACATACATACATACTTACATACATACATACATACTCTCGAAAAACATAACCCTCCGCAGTCGGGTAATAAAAATAGTTTAGATTTTTTGTGGTGTATTGGCACTTTGAGATCGAATTAAAGACACTATTTATTACAAAGGGCGTGTTATAGGTAATTGTAGCTGGTTCGAAGTACTTTGTAGAAATTAAACTATGCTCTGCTTCTTACTTGTTTAAAATCTTTGTTAATTACTATACATATTGTAATTTAGTCACAAGTTAATACAGGAGTGACTCATGAACATGATGCAGAGGACACGATTCGTTTTTCTTGATAATACCGTTACTCATCAACAATACAATGCAATTGCGTTATATTGTAACAAGTTTGTTGATAATGAGATATTGGACAAAATTTCCGTCTGGAATATCTAATCAATAAATTGGTCTATGCTCACGATCTCGCTAATGTATAGAATCCGGAACGATATCATCCGCCAAAAGACAAGTCATAAATATCGTTTAGAGGTGCAGTAAGCTAAAGTGGCAGTGGGCTGGTCATGTCTGTCGCAGAACCGACGTAGTGTTGGACGCCACCCTGCTAGGTGGACCGATGACCTGAGGAAGGTGGCCGGTCGTGGCTGGATGCGAGAAGCGGAGGACTGCAATATGCTGATATGATGATGAAATATCTAATCATTATATTGCAAAGCGAGTACTTTAGTATAACTTAAAAGCATAATTTAAGTTCTTTGATTGGTACCATTTGGGTATTTTGAACTATCAATATAGGGTTTTAGTAATTTTCTCTTTCTTTACTGAACATTACTTATAATCACATCTCATTGTGGGGTTGGCTTTCTTAATATTTCTTGTCCTCATTGTCGTACTAGCGTATCCTCTACGGATATTGTTAAATATATGATTCCAGTAGCGGCCATTTGAGATTCGTGTTCAGGAGGTCCGAAATAGTAAAAAATACTCATTTGGTCAAATGGTAACTAAATTTCCGCTAGACTTGTTAAAATAGCCACTTTGGAGGAAAGTGAACCAGCCTGTTATAATAATTTGTGTATGGCTTTTGTAATTCATTGAACACATATATTGTTTATTAATTTCTAAACCAAAAAGAAAACATATTTTCTGGAAATGATTGTCTAATAAATCTTAATTAGTATCGTATGACGCAACTTTCATTCATTAGCAATATCAAATGCGCCAACTTTGAGGCCGAAACAAGTCGCGAAGGTGATCATCTTATTAGTGGATTTAGTAAATTAGTAATTCGGAGAATGACGAGTTTGTCAAACAACCTCCGCGCTTGTAAAGCAACTTTCCCCACTCGCCCCATTGAGCGTCGGTAGGAGCGCATTTTCTATTGTATGTATTCCACGTTAGCCGACAATTTGTTTGGACATTTCACACATTGGCTAGTGAATATAAGTTGGTACCTCAGTGAGTAGCTTTCTCGTTAACGACCCGTAACGGAAGTATTGGGGAAACGAACATATGCAACTGTTGGCGAATCCATTGGACTTAATGATAAGGGATAAGATACTCCCACGTGATCTATCATACCATGGCCCTTAGACAAGATGCAATCTTTCAGCAGCAAACTTCGCTATCCCCAACGAAATGTCAAAATATGTATGCAAAAGTCACGCGATGTTTTGATGGCTGATGTCAGTTTCCTACATTTTGTTAGCGATAACAAACTTGGCTTTAGAATAGATTGCATCTTGTCTACAGGCCCAGGGCCCAGGGCCCATAGACAACATGCAATGTATTCTAGAGCGAAGTTCCATATTGCTGAGAAATTTATGAAACTGTTATAATCGTGACTTTTGCATAGGTACTTTTTTTACATGTCGGCGATACCGAAGTTAGTCATAGAAAGATTGCATGTTGTCCAAGAAGCCTGACTTGTAGTTAGCAATTCCGTAAATTAAATAAAATAAAACAAAAATCTTAGCAGCTACTAAATTTGTGACCATAAAAGTATGGTTAAAATTTGATGGATAGTGATACTCTTTATTGCACACCACACACAGTAGACCATTACAAAAATGTTCATAGAGAATCGTGAAATTTAGGCTTAGTGCTTAACACATTGAGCGCCATGGTGGTCACCGGTGACCCCCAAACAATATTTTTCTATTTTGTCTAGTTTCGTGGCAGTCAAAGGCTTAAAGCAGTTTCTTCAAGACAACCTTCGGGTAGAACACAGTCTAAATATTAAATTGGGACAGGCAGCGCGATGAAATATATATTTAAATAAAAGAGAATTGGTTAAGAATTTAAATGTAGGTAAAAAGATTGGATAGTAATTAAGTTAATTTTATAGCTGTTACTTAGAATAGTAAACATCCATTGTATGACGAGGTCATGCTCATAACTGTGTGATGAGAACTGTGTTGTAGAAACAGCGAAAATTTCGGCAAGCAGGTAGGTTAGTACTGAATAATGTTGTACCGGTCGAGCGGTGACGTCGGCAAGCCGGCATGCGGACAAGCGCACCTGTGCGCACGCACACGTACGCCGATACTCGCTCCTATCGCCATAGCAATAAGGCCTGCTATCGGCCGACAGCTCCCGATTAACTGTGAACTGTGTCTTGCGCAACTTGGGCCCTTGAAGCACCATCTACGACCACCGCCGCACCAACGATTACGGAGACGGAAGAATCCGCGTTGCGAAAACAGTAATGCGCTTTTAACGGATTCTGCGAACCACTCTAATGCATTTTTTCTGCAAGTGACATGTTATTAAGCCCCTTGGTTCGCGCTGCACAATGGCTACTTGCGACCCAGTTCATGATACAGGTGCGCGGTGTTGGTATTGTCAGCTTTATATTGCTTTTCCCTTTTGATATTTAAAGTGCTGTTCGAGTAAGTTACTCGTATTGTCTAAGAAGGGTTATACCGATTAAAAAAAACTCAAAATAATCTGTGCTAACTTTGGGATGTCTCATAAGGCATAGGTTTGATACCACGTAACAACTTTCTGCATTTCGTACGCATAAACCTCCACGTTACTGACAATTAATATGCGAGCCCGGTCACGACTCACATCCGACGCGCACAGGAACTCCTTACAAGTCGCGTCGCCAGTAGCTGCGGTGGTTCCAGTTCGATATTTAGCACTTTTGAGCTTAATGTTCAATGTTCTTGCCAGGCCCTTTGCGAGATATCATCCAATTCGATGCTGAAGCAATTGCGGCCGATCGTCGGAGCAACGACCGTGTGTGAGCGGCGGCGCAGCGCCCTCTGTCGCCGCGCGCCGCTCGCAGCCACTCCGTCAGCATTCTTTATAAACACAACTTACACAAAACAGCCCGTTCGGCGTAAGCCAGACCTTCCGATTGACACTTTTCTCGTAAGAAATGACACCGATTTCGGACCAATGTTCTCGACATTCACACCCGCGCCCGCTGAACCGTGTCGATACACCGGTCCCCGGCCACCGGGGCCGTATGTAGGATACATACTGGGAACGACGTCGCGGGAAAGCGTCGCTCCCGAGCGGCGTCGTTTCCGGCGCCGCGTGGCGTCCCGACCTCCACCTCCAGGTACTCACCTCGGCACTTCGCTCTGTGAGGTGTCACTCGCTCTCCTCGATCGCTTTCACACAACACTCGCGGCAGTACTTGGCGCCTCAGCGGCGACTCAGGTCACACTGGCGCGCCGCGAGCGCCCTCCCCCGGCCCCACCTGCGGGCGGTGTGCAGGTGCGCGGGGAGGAGGCGGGGAGGAACCGCGAAGACTGCTCGGGCGCGGGCCGCGGTCAGTCTCGGGCCGAGCGTGACACCGCGAGCGCGTCACCCACCATGTCCGCGAACGGGTCTGCGGCGACCGAGTCGCGGCTCTGCCACGTGCGGAAATCGCCCACCTTCGACGGCTACGGATTCAACCTGCACGCGGAAAAAGGCAAGCCCGGCCAGTACATCGGCAAGGTGGACGAGGGCTCGCCGGCGGAGGCGGCGGGCCTGCGGCGCGGCGACCGCATCCTCGAAGTGAACGGGCACAGCATCGCCGGCGAGACCCACAAGCAGGTGGTGGCGCGGATCAAGGAGCGGCCGGACGACGCCGAGTTGCTTGTGGCGGCGCCGGCGCCGGGCGAGCCGATGCCCGACCTGGACGCGCTGCCCGCGCCGCCCGCGCCGGATACGCCGGACGCGCCGCGCGACGATCCGCCGCCCGACCCGCCGCGACTCAACCTGAAGATGACCGCCGCCGAAATGCGCGCGCACCTCGCTGCCAAAAAGAAGGTCGACCCCAAGAAAGTCCCGATGGACCTCAAGTCCAAGTTCGATATCGTGAAAAAACTGTAAGCCGCTCGGCGGAGTGACGAGCGGCGCCGCCGCGGATGTGTCGTGGTCGTGGTAGTGTTGTCTGTTGTCCCGGCCTGCGCGGGAGGCTCGGGCGCGCTGTTGCCAACTCGCGTTATCACTCGCGACGGAACGATTACATAAATAACAGAGTGCAGCCTGCGCGCGCGCCGGCGAAGGTATCCCGATGCTTTACCACTGATGTAAAATATTTTATTGCCTTCTAAGAATTGCCATTGAATAAAATTGTACATACCTAGTTACTACACGTCGTTTTAGTGAATAGGAATGAAATGTATTATGTATTTATTTTTAATTCGCTCGAGAATGTTTGATTTTAATTTTTGATTATCTAAATGTGTAGATTAACTTTATTTACATTAAGTGCAATTATTGTTGGATGATCAATAAATTTAATTTTACCTAAAGGATGTGTAAATGTGGGTTTCTTCCTGTTGTCAAACACTTGTGTAAAACCTACTAAGTGGGTAGGTACCTAGTTATCGAGATTAGGCGCGAGGCTGCAATGTCCTCGGTAAGCAGTGGCATTCATGATGTCACCTGCCGGATCGCACCTTCGCCGTAGCACCGTAGTCACTGAGTCACTGATGTCGGCTCGAATCTGCGCAAAATTGAATCGTAATTAGTTTACGTGATGTAAATGAGTCGAACCGTAGAACATCCTTATCTCTGGTTCCGTATCTTTTACTAATAACAATTGGATTTGTAATTAAATCAAATTTCACTTACAAACATTAATCGACTGTGTCATCCGGTGGGACTCGAACCCACGTCCCTTCGCTATCCGGGCGAGTGCTCTTACCAACTAAGCTACGGAGGACGTTAGTCAGTCGACGAATTTTTGCAAGTGCTTGCTACGCCAGTGAGCCGGCGTTCGTTAGTTGGTAAGAGCACTCGCCCGGATAGCGAAGGGATGTGGGTTCGAGTCCCACCGGATGACACAGTCGATTAGTTTTTGTAAGTGAAATTTGATTTAATTTCGTAAAAACTTGCAAAATAATTGCTTAAGTTGTAAAATAGAATATATTTTTTTTTAATATTAATAAATATTGTTTTCGTAAACTTCAGTAGCTTCGTCTTGGTCAGTTTACGTATTATTTTAAAGAAGTATGTAGGTCGTAATTAAGTAGATACACCACAATCTATTTATTATTTTCACTTATTCATTTAGGTAAGTAGGTACCTGATTTATTAGGCTTATGTAATATACCAAAATCCACTATACTTATTTGTTTATCAACCAGTAACTTACCTACCTTTCCTGTAAAATTAAATTAACATTTTATAGCCTAGTCAACATAAATATTTATAACCATTAATTTATTTAGTATTTGCATAGTCTCCAAAATGGCTGAATAATAGTGATAATAGTGATATTGAGAGTTTTATGGATACTAAAACTATTTACCGTGTCGTCAACGCGATAAGCTTCGGTATCTACCTAGTATCTAACCTCATAATATCCGTGACTGCAACACCTATAAAAATATAATCTATGTAGGTAAGTAGGTATACATTACGAAAATATAACTTGTGTTAACATTTTTGATAATGATAAAAAAATCCGTAAAAATGTGCATTGGCAGTTGTGGTGAAATCCACTAATAATTATTATTTTCAAGTGTTATGCATTCACTTTGCAATCTAAAAATAAGATTGCACTTTGCCCTATTTCAAGGGCAATATCTAAATACATTTAACTCAAGCACGAGTTTAATAATTAAAAACGCCATATCATCTGTTGAGCCCGTGATTAGTTGCAAGTAGCCAGCTCTGTCCTTTAACGTGTTGTATAAAACAGACGAAGATTTTATCTAAGTAATTTAACCCTGACAATACGACCAAGTATCATGATGTGAGAATATTATATCTAACCATTAACCATTTATGTTAAAATCAGGAAAAAAACTTTGTTTTTTATGTTTACACCTTGGAAATACCTCACATTTCCTCATTGATATTAATAATACCTGATAAACATGATATAGATTTGTTGTTAGTATAGTATTATCACGGGATTTGAACCGATGCCCATTGGGGTCAGCTCCACGCTTTCTCGCTAACCTGAGTTTCGAAACCGCTCATTGATTGTGTTAGCTATTCTCCAATGTAACAATAACCAATTATTGTGACAAAATATCCCAGTGATGCGATTATTTTTCATATTTATTACAGGAAAGCAATTATCTATGAAATACGATGACAAAATTCATAGAACGTCTTCTAGTAAGACTCAAACTCACGACCCGCGCTATTAGATTTTGAGCAGTTTCTGCCATTAAAAGGGCCTACATGCTTCCTTGTATCTAGACTGAAACTATTAGATACTCAATCCCTTACTAATAATTATCATGTCACTGTTATAACACATTCATAATTAATATGAATAACATAAGACGCAGGCGGGGGTTCCACCCTTATGTCGTTGACATACCACTTATACGCACCAAACGTTTTAAATCGTCGTTCCTTTTGCGTACGGCTAGAGAGTGGAATTCGTTGCCAGCTGAAGTGTTCCCTAAACACTACGATTTGGATTCCTTTAAGAAAAGAGTGAATAGGCTGCTTCTAGACAGACATGTCCCATCGTTGGCCGCATCGTCGCTTACCATCAGGTGAGATTGCGGCCAAATGTCTGCCTATTAAATTAAAAAAAAAAAAAAGCGCCGACGACACTATGTCATGTTAACTTTCTGTCCTTAATTCCAAATTAGGCGTTTCATATTAATTTATACAGCTGATAGAAGTGGTAAATTCGATATTTGTAAGTCAGGGGTCAGCATCATAAAATATCGACCGAAATGAAACCTTAAATTAATTATGTTTCGGATAGTAGAATTAATTATTTGAGCTTAATTAAAAATGCGTGCATCCAAACCACATAAAATAACAAAAAGGTTTGTTGAAATGGTGTTTTTAGTAATTATTTACAGGGCTACATCTCTATAGATATAAAAAACATTCGTGTTTACGATTGAGTTGCTCAAATTAGGTATAGGTCGCTTCTTTTTTCCTTGAAATAATTGACATGCTTGAGTGGTTTCTTTAAAGAACGACGTTTTTATTATTCATCGAATGATTATTTCAGCCAGAACGTCAATTTAATTCCATGAGCCCTTTGCAACGAAATCCTTTAGTGAGTGGCCATAATAGTTTTACGAGATACTTATTTGGATTTTTACGTATAATAGTAACTATTTATGTCATTTTGGTGTTTAAGTAGTACCTATGGGTACCTATGTTACCCTATAGTGGGTTTTTAGAGCGCCTTCAATGAGCGATAGGATGGAATTGGGCCTATTCCATACAAAGCTTCAGTACCTAGTACCCTTCTAATATCCTTCTACTCGTATCCTATCTCTTATTGAAGGAGCTCTAAAAACAAAGTTATCTCATTTATATCACAGGTGATTTAATGAATGACACATTGACCATCATGTAACCTTTAAGGCTCACAATAGTAAGCAGGTCATGCAAAACATGACTATTTGATTCATTCTCTGTCATCGAAGTCTGGGTCATTCATTGTGACATCCGAAATTATCTACGAGTATTTACTTCAGTACTCAGACAGGTACTTACAGCGAAGGCCATTGATAGCACGAGAGGTCTTTAATTAATTAATTAGTGGTGTTTATGCAAATGAAAGCTAGTGTAATGAACAATAAGCGACGAAGTAACGACCGCGACGCGTCGGCGGTGGCGGCTATAGATGTTGGAGTACGTATTCACTTGAATGGAGGTATTTAAGTCAATTTAGGTACGGTACATCCATTATTTGATTTAATCTGTGAAGCCTGAATCCCCTGTGTCTGGTCCCCGCCTGAAGATAATACCTCTATTTGGACCACATGGCACCTCTTCTCCAGTATCTCTCTCTTTAGTCGCTCCCTAATGTCTGAGGATCGTCAGCATTAAGACTGCATCTCGTGTTGATGATTTGCCTCCACCGGTTTCTGTCCAGCGCGCTTTTTACAACCTCGTAGAACTTGGAGGAGAAAGTTTCCTTTAGTTCATCGGTCCATCTTGTTGGTGACCGACCGCGCGATCTTTTGCTTTTCGTGTTTCCAACCACAATTTGATTTTCCAGGCGCATTGTTCGGCCGAAATGTATATTCATGGATGCTTTTGAAATATATGCCTGTCTGTCTGTCACTCTAAGTATTCTATGTAGTCTTGACCAGGCGAAGGGTAGGTAAATTTGGTTACATATGTCTAAATTAGGTAATCACGACTAATTTATATAAGTAATTTGTGTAGGTAACCTACGTGTAGTTACCTATTTAAAATAAAATTTGAACAAATATTGAGATCCACAGGATTGAATCTTATGAGGTAGGTATTTTCTAGATACAGACGAAAACAAAAAGAATATGGTAAAAAGTCTACGCTGCCCCGCTTCGTTATGACGCGCCGCGCTGCTCAATTAAATAAGTATGATTCATTCAGTAAAATTTTAAAAAAACTTGAGCAGTTGTCAAAGTGACTTTGTGCGGAATATTTACAGCTAACAAAAGAACAGTTGGCAGCACGTCAGGTTACTTTTGTGAACTACGTAAAACAGCTTTTATTACGGAGGGAATAGAGGTGGACTCAAGGTTAAAGTGGTAGTCTGACGTGCTGCTGACTGTACCTGCGCCTGCGCAACCGACGTTAGACGGATTTAAAAACACAAAACGATGCAAGCACGAAGCGTTTTTATTTGCATTCGCTAATTAATTCATAAATCGTAGATGATCGTGACTCCCACGATGTAAGTACTTATGAACAAAACGTGAATATTCGATGTTATGTTGCATTACTGTTTACTAATATTTACAAATATCTAACTAAATCTATGGTATTAGAGTCCAAAATTCATGAATTTGTGATCCGACTGCAAACCAAATGAATCATGAGTTCATGACTATTTGACATTGCATTTAACCGAACATTTCTGCTTAGTACCCATTAATTTCCATATGATAAATGATTATTGTCCTTTTTAACAAAAGATTATAAATATAATATTACACTATTTAAAAGAAAATGACAGAAGGAGAAAAAACAATTTGAAAGTACGAGTACCTTTTTTAAGTTATGGCTCTTATAAGTAGGTAAGTATTGGAAAATCATAGAATGTTATAAATGACTTACACAAATAACAAAAGTGAGACATTTCTTGATTTAATGCAAGTATATTTAAAAAAAAAATTATCCAGGCCACCTAGTTGCAAAAACTTACCTAAGCACAGATTATAATAATATAATAGTTTACTGACTTAAGTTTCGCTCATCTTCGTCTTCTCACAGATATTTGTTCACGAAGCGTCCTTCACATTTGCCATTTAACTACTTACCTACTAAACGCTAATTTGTGTAGAATACAAATGTAAATAAACAGGTATCTGCGAATTTATTACGATTTATCGGAAAGATCGTAACTAAAGAGCTCGTGTTACCTTGTAGGTATGGGGGCATTTCCCCAATTTTGATTGAAAAAAATTAATTTTATTATTATTGTATGCATATGTTTAGTTGAGGTATTTATTATTGTAACTTAAGTATGTACTTTTTGCATGTCAGTCTGGTAAAATGAGAGCAACCGCCAATTGTAAGTATTATTGACATCTGTATGTGTATCACATTTAAAAATCAAATGAACGTTTCAAAGACCAAAGTTTAAGGATTCGGGGCCAAGTTGCAAATGACTTTTTAATAGTCCAATTGAAAAGCAACACGTGGTTTAGATAGTTCAGCCTACTAGATACCTTAAGAGACCTAGACTAGAGATCTAGTAAAGGTTGAAAAATTAATTTTGTTAATTATCAGGTTTTTGTTAAAAACGGCCAAGTGCGAGTTGGTTTCACGCATGAATGGTTCCGTATCATCTTTTCAACATTAAAAATTTGAAATAGAATTTGAGTATTGATAGACTTGTGATTTGCTTAGATTCAACAGAATGTCCGGTAATGAAGGATAATCCCTTTGATACAGATTAGTTAGATAGTTATAGTAAATTTCAAGGTAAAAGAGTGTTACCATTTTCGAAATATAAATATTTAAACTGTTGTATAGCTACTTCTACAATAATTGTTTCTATTTTAATACTCTTGGATACTCCAAACACCAAAATCAATATTAACTTTTTACTAAAAATGTTATTAAAAATTACTTAAAAAATTGCCATACCTTTAAGCTAACTGTCATTATGACATTGATATTTGACGCTGAATAAACGTAGAAGATATTCTGCTGTGACAGATTAGGAGGGACGAAACGGACGGACTGAACGATCTTATAAGGGTTCCTTTTCGGACTACGGAACCCTAAAAATAAAAAAAATGCTTGTAAAATTTTGAAGTGTTGTCAATTGACTAAGTAGTAGTATTGTATGTTTTACCACAGTATAGGTTTTACCCAACAGCCATGAAGAAGCCACGAAGAGCATGCAAGTTCGTGTCGTATTGTGTCAATCCATCACGTTGCGGTAGTTTAGCAACTATTAGTGCGGTACAACTATGTACTTATGTACACGTTGTATGTACGTCCCAATGTGATTAGAGCATTATGTATGAATGGGCCATGGAAATCGCCGCGGTCACAATGGACAATTTGTTATCTATGTCAGGTACACTCGGCCACGAGTTATGTGAAGTAAAATGACCAATGCACCTGTTAGGTGTAAAATTATTACTTACTGTTTCCACCAGACAATAGTTGCAATTTTGGACACATTTGATAAAAAAAGAACCCTCAGTAACATTGCAAAAATCAATGAAAAATGCTGTAAAACGTGATTTTTCCTTTTTCCGAAATTCTGTTGCTTCCGCTGCTCAGACGGTAAAAGTTACGCAAAAATCATGTATGACGGAATTGTTTATCTCCAAAATCTCAGTATATGTCTATCTTTTAAAGTTGACTCAATATAACCTTCTTCTGCTAGGTAATCACAGTCCTATCCCAATGAGATGCCGCACCACCAGATAAATATGAATTTGCCCGTGCGTGCAGTCTATCCACCCGTGAAAAACTCCCGGTCTCTTTTTGAAAACGTCATTGCGTGAGTGACGGTTAGCCAAAGGAGGTGGGTTCAAATCCTGCTCGTGTGTGAGCTTTTGGTTTCTTATTTAAAAACTTATAAGTAAATTTTTTTATTTATTTATATTTAGGAACACCAAGGTTTCTAATCTAAAAGTAACTATTAACAGTAGCAATAAAACAAACCACTTATAGGTCCTCACAAATAGGAAATTGAATATAAAGCACAAACAGGACAAAAATAAATAAATGAGAACATTATACAAATCCCTATTACTTACATACTACAAGATATTTAGAACTGGATAATATCTACTTATGCTTATGTATATTACTACTATAAATCATGCTTGAAAAAAAAATGCCCGCCCAGCAGCCGCCTAATTGTCGATATACTAGTACAAAAGAGATCGAGATCGAACTCTTTGCACAGTTTGTTAAAATTGTCGCATGACCGCCAGAGATAACTATTTTGCCTATAGTTAGTTGAAGCCTTCGGTAGATGTAAAAGTGGGTTAAATCTAATAGTTTTCTAGGTGCTCTAAAGAAGAGTTTAGCAAGGAGTGGTGGACAGTCTAATATACCAGTGGTAATCTTAAGCAAAAATTTCATATCGGCTATTTCTGGTCGTAACTCAAGTGGAAGTAAGTGGTGTTGCCTACACAGGTTCAGATATTCAGAGGACACATATCGATCTTTCAAACGTAAGCAAAGAAATCTGATGAGTTTCATCTTTATACTCTCTAAACGAGAAATGTAGACTTGATACCTAGGATTCCATATCTGAGAAGCGTACTAACTACTACTAGCTAAAATGTGTGAGTGTTAAAAAATCATAAACCTATTAAATATGTGGTTTATCATATTTTATGGAACGTTGATAAAAACGGGCGATAAAACCTCCTAGTGTTTTAACTTACATTTAGTCGTCATGGGCGAAATTTGATGACTACGGCCGGTGCCCAATAGTAGTAGAATACACAAATTTGTCGCAAAAATAAAAAAAGAAGAAAAGAATGCAAGAGATAAGAAACTAAACTTAAGTTGTTTAATTTTAATTATTTCCATTTAACTACATATATTTTAGCAAATTACCCCAAATATCTCATGTTTAGGTTTTATGTAGCTAAGAAGACAGACCCCACCATCAGATGGGATGTGGTGCAGTCTCACATAGAAGGCAAGACACAGTACGTTAGTTCGCTGAGCCATCGGGGCATCGAAGTAAATATTTTATTGTGAGGAACTGCTTTCCAACGAAGAATCGTTTGTCGTTCTTTTGTACCTACATACCGATACAGCAAGCTAATGCTATGCGTGTACTATAAGCACTTACTACACCATCCTATTTGTAGCTTCCATATTCTAGGATCATAAAATGTTGAAATCTTACCTCTCAGGCAGACTACAAACAGTAAACGTTAATGGTACTAACTCCTCAGGTGCCCCGCTTCAAATGGGAGTGCCCCAGGGCTCAATATTGGGACCTTTGTTATTTTTGATCTATATTAATGACCTTCCTTTTTATGCCAAAGACTCCTGTGAGATAGTTCTGTTTGCTGATGATACTTCTTTAGTCTTCAAATCAAGAAGAAGCGAAGAATCATTTGACAATGTAAGCGGAGCTCTCTCTAAGGTATTAAATTGGTTCACTAGCAATAACTTGCTTCTTAATACAAAAAAGACTAAATGTATTAAATTCACCATGCCTAACGTGAAGCAAGCTAACACAGAAATCCTACTCAACGGTGAAAAATTACATCTATCAAACTCCACTGTTTTTCTGGGCATTACATTGGATTCGAAGTTGCAGTGGGGACCACATGTTGACGCTCTGGCTGGGAGACTTGCTTCAGCTGCCTTTGCGGTTAGAAAAATTAGACATTTGACTGATGTTGAAACAGCAAGGCTTGTGTATTTTAGTTACTTTCACAGTATAATGTCTTATGGTCTTCTCTTGTGGGGTTCTGCTGCGGACATAGATACCATCTTTATTTTACAGAAAAGAGCCATTTGTGCCATTTACAAACTTAGTCCCCGCGAATCCCTGAGAGAATTCTTTAAAGAAATTAACATCCTCACTGTCGCTTCTCAATACATATTTGATAATATAATGTACGTACGCAAAAATTTAGATCTTGTTATAAAAAAAAGTGATATTCATTCGTATAACACAAGAAATAAAAACAAACTTGTCATTCCAAACTTCAGATTAGCCAAAACAATTAATTCATTCTTGGGAAATTGTGTCAAATTTTTCAATAAAATACCTCATAATGTTATCGAACTACCTATTAATAAATTTAAGTTACATGTCAAAACTACCCTAATGTCGAAGGGGTATTATAAAATTCAAGACTATCTTAATGACGAGAATGTATGGACAGTCCAGCCTGCACCAAACTGATGTACCTACCTGTTTATTTTGATTTGTTTTATTTTTGTGGCAGCTAGTGGTGACTGAGTTTGTTCCGGCGTTTCTTCTCAGCACTTGCCAGATTGTCTGTGTCTTGTCTCGAAGCGCTAGTAGGGCCCAAAAGATAAGGAGACATGTTCTGCCCCATATGGGCCATAATTGATTGATATTTTGACGTTCATAAGTGGCATTTTGTGTGCTAAATGGAATAAAGAATTTTTGACTTTGACATATTTAAGATCCTAACTAGGAAGGTAGGATGGATAGGCAGGTGCTCTACTCTTATGACACATTGTCCTTATTTTCGCGTCTAGCCGTCGCGCTCGCTCGCACTGACATTAGTGACAGGGACGGCTACACACGAAACTACGGATATCGTCTTACAGAGTGGGGCCCCAGACACCTTTCACTCGGAAGCTCGCTTCCTAACTAGGTAGGTAGGAACCTAAGTAGTAAATTGCGATTACGTTTTCCTATTTCCTAAGTAGGATGCTACAGAAATAGGATAGTGTAATAAGTGCTATACTGCAGTCTAGACTGCCTCGTTGGTCTAGTGGTCTGCACGCTGGGTACTATCCACGAGGTCCCGGGTTTGAATCCCGGGTCGGGCCGAGAGTGTTTGGGTTTTTCTGTCTTAAAATTACTCAGACACAGCTCCGGAGTCAGAAAGTTGGTGGTGTTAACACCCCTGTGCCTCGGAAAGCATGTTAAGCCGTTGATCCTGCGCCTGATCTCTCCACGGTCATGTCGGACTGCCGTCTCACCGAATTATGAGAGTGAAGGAATAGAGAGTGCACCTGTGTATTGCGCACACACTTGTGCACAATATGTCCCGCGCAGTTGGCTAATCTCTGTTGGGATAGGCCGCTGTAGTCGAAATTCGGCTAGGAGGACATTATTATCATTATACTGTAGTGCCTATCAACGTTGAAGGTATACGGCGTCCAAACTCCAAAGCAACCGCTTATCTTCGTCGTTGACTGTACCACCCCCCTCCCGCGACGCGTGGGGCCTGCGTTGGTTATAGCGGCTATCAGTTCTATGAACATAATGCCATCTAAGTGCTCATAGTTAAATGGTAGGAGGAATACAGGTAATGCATTCAAGGTTAATCATACTATTATATAGTACCTTTATAGAGTTTTTATTTAAAGAAGTTAAAGTACTTAGGTTTGACGACGGTCTTGGTGTAGTGGCTCGCTCACCGGAGTACAACACCAGGGGTTGCGAGTTCAAATCCCGCAAGGGGCAACTGTTCGTGTAATGAGCACGAGCATTTGTACCTTAGTCATGGTTTTAAACGTATAAATATGTAATGTCTATCCGTTTTCCTAGTATTAAACAGTAGAATACGTTGTTGAATAATACTCTCCTTTTCATAGTTTTATTACATAAATTATAGTAAAAACCATCTATGCGGCACCAATCCTCCATATCTTTTCCTGACAGTCCTAGTGATGACCCCCGGATACGCTAGTGATGTCCGGAGTCGCAGTCTTATAATCGATGTGATTGATTTTCCGTCTAACACTAGTCACTATAACAAAATATGACGCTTTGTTTGGGGCTAGGTAATTGGTGGTTGTTGAAACAATTTATTTAATACTAGTGGTTCCCCGCTACTTCGCCCGCAAGAGTTGGATTTTCCATATAAACTTTCATCCCGATTTAATGTTTTATATCGTGACAAAATGTAGCCTGTGTCGTTTCCAGGGTCTTGAACTGTCTCCTTACCAAATTTCATTTCAATCGGTTCAGTGGTTTAAGCGTCAAGAGGTAACAGACAGACACACTTTTGCATTTATAATATTAGTATGGATTTATAAGGTAAGCAATGTTTATGGAAATCCTTAATAAGTACCTAATTAATAAATATTTTGTAAATCGGTAGCCTGCTGATAACAAGAGTATGTTCTATGATATCATTTCATGTTATCTGATTAGGAATGCTTTGCCGTAGTAAGTATATCGTAACTACTTACTTACATTCTTGACTAGCTAGTTCGACCCTAATAGGCGTAGTGGCTGTAACTACATTTTCCTTCCATTATAATAAAAATGTAAGCCTGGAGCGCGCTAACACGTCGTGTTTAGTTTTAAAGCTCATCAGATTTAGCATTACTTTTTGACATTATTTTGTATGGAAATTCTGTCAAATTAACCGTCAATCGGTGTTTACCGGCTGCTTATAATTTGGTAAAGTCAGGTTTTAGAATAATAAGAGTAAGTTAGTTTGGTAGGTTATAAGCCCAGAAATGAAATCGTGAAGTCTGAAATGTAGAATGGACGAGAATCTGACGAGACGATTAGCAAAATTACTAAACTTAATTTTAAAAATTCATATAACCAGTGCTTACAATGACCACGAAGCATATCACTGCTATGTCAACGTTTATTTACCTACGTTTCTACTAGTCGGTAACATTAAGTAATGTACAAATTGCGTACTTATTACATGAGTAGAGGTCACCGCGGAATTACAACTAAACGCGATCTGCGTCCGCGCATGGGAAGCGAGAACGCGTGGCTTATTATTTTTTTATATGCATGACCTCTGCGCGCAGTGCATTCCTGTGGTGTTACTTCTACCACCTCCTTATTTATTTTTACACGTAACTCTGATTTAGGAAAAAAATATTGATGTTTGTATAATAATTATAAACAAATACATTGGTATGCCTAATTAAAAGGCCAAACATAGCGATACTATACTGTTTTAAACTTTCGCGGAAACTGTCATCAGATTCCGTGATCATGGCGCTTGCAACAGCGCCGAAATATCGCAATCCCGCAAATAACTATTCTAATAGCGATACTATCTAACTTAACAAAAGCATGTATTTTTTGTTACCTATGTTTTACAAATAAATATGATTTGAGAAAAAATCTTTGTCCTGAGACTGTGATGTGGCCCGATTCCTATGTGCCATGTCCAAAAATAATTTTAGTTTAATCTTTCTCTTTCTGATAAACAAACGAAAAGAGACAGAATATATCAATTTAGAAACGACAGAATAAACAGCTGTCAGTTGCTAAGGAATTTAGAGAATCCATAACAATTTTGTAGGGATGTCATTAAATGACGACTAACGTAAGATTAAAACGCAAAAACTTGTAAATGTAATAAAGAAATCACATCACTTAATTTGACGTTTCTAAATTATTTTTGTCTATCTCTTTTCGTTTTTACAGCAGAGAAAGAGTGAGACTGAACTTAAATGTCCTATAACTATGTACCAATGTTTAAAACTTGACTCCTATTCTAACATTGATCATCATTGGAGTGCAGTAGGTACCTAAGAACTTTGATAAGGTATTTGTATAATTATACTAGTATTTACGTTCGAAATAATTTTCTATGTAGTAGCAAACAAGGGCTATACATTCCACTATATCACCGCGACTTCGGGAAAATCAACAGTCGGTAAATTGTAGAAAATATCGTAACTTCATGGATGACTAGTCACCGTTGGTCATGATCCAGATTTTGATACAAACCTGCGTGCGTGCGCGGTGAGAATGCGACCGGTTATCCTTGCGCGTGTGCCGCTTTCCTGCGCCTCATCGCGCCGACTATCACCACGCCTTATGTTAATTATGACGAGATCTTTAACTGACAGGAAAACAAGCAAATATAATTATTGAAAACACAAAACACCCGACTGCAGAAATTATAATATTTTTGAAATGGTCTTTTCACTGGCTTCTATTTGATGCCCATATTACTATGGTAAGGAAAAACTCAATCCCCCGTCCCCCCTTTGATTCCATTTGCGGGTGGCATTTTTTAAATGTATATAGCCTATGCCACCATCCCAATTTTGACATATTCAACGACACCTAATATGTCAAAAACTATCCAGCCGTTTGGGCTGTAGGGCGTGCCAAACAATTATACATACATATACTCTCAAAAAAACATAACCTTCCTTCCGCAGTTAGGTAAAAAATTGGCCCTTATCTACATCCTATTGTAGAATACTGGCCTCTTTTAGTTTGGGCCATACTTCAGGATCTCTTAATTTATTGATAAGATTTAATAAAACTGGGCATCATTGATAACTACGTAAGTATTGGTAATTACTCGTAGTCCCTTAAACAAACCCTTAGCGTTGTAAAGATCTTATTGTTGGGCAAATGCCTCACCTGATGGTATGAGCCATTACATACTCCATCTTGGAGCGGGCTCAGTATTGGCGCGGATTGGCGGATTTAGACGACTAAATAAAATATGATAATGCATAGATATTATGATGAAGCCACATTAGTGTTGGACAAAGCAGTCTCCATTGATTCCATTCAACGTTGTATGGTGCCAAAAACTTGAGCTCATACTCTACGTACCTACAAAATTATTCGAACAGTAAGAATACTTTTTGCTTGAACTACTTAGTAATAACGAATGATAAATTATTTATTTCTTAATCATATGATGGCTTAGTCGTTATCAATGCTCGTTTACATTATGTTCACAATATTTCATAACTAAGAACAATGCTGAATGCGCTACTAGGCCGGAAAATGCAAGTGTGTGGCAAAGAGGACAGAGGGCCACATCTACACACCTACTTTACTATTTGCTATTCTACTATTGTTATAAAAGGCGTTTCACTTTACTATTTGCTATTCTACTATTGTTATAAAAGGCGTTTCACTTTTCTTAACATAGGTAATAGTATTTACTTACTTTTTGCTTCTAAAATAGTTTGTTGACATGAGTAAATGATGCCAGAACTATAATGATGTTAGGTAATAGGTAAGTACTTAAGTGCTGTATTTGTATTAAGAAATAACGACTGCGTGTTGTTATAGTTTTCCGCATATTAATAATTGTTTGTGTATCAGCATAACATTGAAACCATAAAGGTTACCTTTATAGCTTCTTGGGACCACTTTACCGCCACCGGTGGCTGTCGCGCGCCACGCCCTTTGATTCTGAAGGTTGTCGGTGGCAACAATTTGACACTTATCTACTAGACACTTCGACAGACATTTTTTCAAAGTGGCGAGTGGCCGCCAACGGTGGCGTGTCGCGAATACTGAGTCACGAGTGGACGCCACTCGCTTTACGAGTGCATACAAAACGTATTAAAAACAATGTAAAAAGCTTGTCGCCTTAGCCCAAAATTAAAGTTTTATGACATCGAATGTGCAACTTCTAACACGATTTTATCACATACAACGCTGCGTTCATATTTAACGTAGTTATCACTAAAGTCCACACTCATTAGAATTGGCACTAACTCGCATATCGATACGGGTCTTTGGCAGGTACCTACCTACACACGAGTAGTGATACGCGTTATCGCGCGATACGGCTGCTGCCGTAAACACTACACTACAGTTCGACGACCAAAAATATCTAAGCTTTATGTAGTACGACATTTTTTTTTTGGTAATGGTCTGTCTCATTCTGCCACTTATCAAACGGCCGAAACGGATATGGGTGGTTTTCGAGATTTCAAAATATATTTTGTGATTTCGGTGGTCGAATTATTTTTCGACTTTTCAGCTTAGCATAGATAACAACACGATTTCATTTTGAATAAGAATATGTTGTTTTTGGCAACTGAATTCTCAAAGTTTAGTTAATGAAATTGATTTACCGTATTCAGCAGACACCGACGAAGTCAGAAAACATTATAAAAAGGCTAATAAATATATTAGTTTACGTTGTAATTTAATAAAAAGAGGATAGTTACATATTAAAATAACATAAACCAACAATTGCACTGTCAAAGCAAAATAAAACCTTAAAATACATAATAATAGCTTAGCATCGTTCTGATTTCGGTGCATGGGATCTATCATCAGTAAAAAAATTCAACCAGAATAAATTAATCAGATCCAAACAACAACCAATCTTAGCACTGTAATATAATTTGGACCTTATTTTAGATCAAAAAGGTTGAAGAGAGACCAAAAATTTCACCGTCTTCAGGAAATATACAGGGTGACTGCTACTGAACCGGCTATAGCAAAAGTACATAGGTATAGAGGAGGTCGTTGGCTATTCATTGAACACTACTTTTCTAAACTAAAGTTTTATGGTTTGCAAGATATGTCAATGTTTATACTTTATTGATTTGTTCCCAAAATTTTACTTTTAAATATAGTATTTAAACTCATATAATCGTTACTTTTTTTTTCTTTTTGCAGAACTTTTTTATTATTTGTTGGTAGTTATAAACATTTGTGATAAAAACACGTTAGGACTTTAAGAAAAGATATCAGACGTGTTCTAAATCACGGCCAGTAACTCGAGCAAAATTTTTAATTTCATCGTAATTTTTCAGACAGACAGACAGACTTGACGAAACTATAAGGGTTCCGGTTTTTGCCATTCGGCCACTGAACCCTAAAAATAGCTATATATGTAATTTTATGAGACAACTTAGGTATGAAATAAATATTGTTACATATTGTGACCAATTGAAGAAACCTATTTTTTTTAAAAAAAGGAAGTTAATACTATTTATTTTGTAAGGAAACTTTTTGTCTAAAACGCCTAAAACAATGTTGGAGCAAAACCTTAATTTGGCAGATTGTTGTTGATTTAGATTTATAGGCGCAGTAATACTCTACACACCCACTGCGAGATACATAGTTAACTATTATATAATCTGTGACATTACTTCCAAACATCTTATTTAGTGTATTATTACAAAGTAATTTGTGACTTGGGTTCTTAGGTATTAGTCAGTTATAAATTAATATACTGTCATATACAGGAGATGGCCGAAAACTGACCCATTATCGTTTTATGTTTGATTAGAGAAAAACATCACGAGACCTATCAACATCACTTTTAAAAAACATTCAAATTAATGAAAACTGATATTTACCTATAATAATAATAATAATAATAAAGTTTATTTGTTAACAAATAATGTTGTACATGGTACCTTAATGCTAATACAGTGTTATTTTATGTTCACATGTTATTTTAAGATACGGTTGGTCGTTAACTCCTGTACTAGTTTTACAAGAAAACTGTATGACAGTCGTTAGCGCCCTCCGCCGGACTTACAGGAATCAGATAAAATATTGCCAATGTAGTACTATTACTAGAGATTAATACAACTTATTACATGCATTGTTTATATTGTGTATGTGTGTGTATGTGTTGTGTGTCGGCCTACTTTTTTATTTACACCTGTCTCAAGCGGTGGGAGCATGCGGTGTCGTCGCAGCGTCATTTGCAGTAGATAGAGCTGCCTGGTCGTGAGCACTTCCCAGTCTTTATAGAGATCGACCTTCGGATATCTGAAATGCTTTTTTGCCATCACCTTCAATGTAGCTCTTTGTGCTCTTTCGAGTTTTAAAAAGTAAGTGGAATAGGCCCTTCCCCAAGCCGGAATGCAGTATGTGAGTATTGATTGAGCTAGAGCATAATAGACTAGTTTCAGTATTCTATAGTCCGCCGAATTCCTTAGTTTCCTGAAGACGGGGATGATTTTTCGAATACGAGACGTCATAGCATTTATCTGTGGTATCCAGGTAAGAGTGCTATCGATTAGGACTCCTAAATATTTAATTAAGTCTGTTCGCTCTATTGGCATGCAGTTACAGCTAGAGATTTCAGAAACACAGTGATGGATCTTGATGTAGGACAAATCAGGTTTAGGCTGAGAGGTTTTAGATACAGAAAAGGTTATATAATATTTAGTTTTATTTATATTTAAGGTTAGCAGATTTTTATTCTGCCAAGACGAGACTGCCCGCAAGGAGTTTTCCATCCTACCTAGAGCATTCTCCCAGGTACTATCTTCCACCAACAAAACCGTATCGTCAGTGTACGAAATGATACGACATTGTGGGAGTGCGAAGCGGCACAAACTATCTATATAGATCAGAAACAAAGTCGGACCTAACACACTGCCTTGGGGGACCCTATATGACAGGTTTTTGTCGTTACTGATAAATGAGTCTATTTTGATGCACTGTCTGCGTTCCGAGAGGTAGTCCTTGAAAATGTTCAAGGCCAGTCCCCGAATGCCAATGTCTTCCAGCTTTTGGACAAGTACAGGGATACAAACAGTGTCAAAAGCTTTTGAGAAATCGAGAAAAGTTCCTATTACTTTAGATTTGTTCTCTACCTTTCTAAACACAAAATCCACCAAATCCAAGACAGCGTCCTCAGTGGATAGGCCACTTCTAAACCCATATTGATTCTCGGAAATAAGGTTGTATGTGTTAAGGTAATTTATGAGTCTGCTGTTCAGTATTTTTTCTAGAATTTTTAAAAGTGAAGTCAGAACGGATATTGGCCTGTAATTGCTGATGTTGCTTTTATCTCCACCCTTGTGTATTGGATGAACCAGTGCCTTCTTAAAGGCATTGGGAAAGACGCCTTTACTAAGACAAAGGTTACAGACATGTGATATGGGAGAAATTAGTATATCACGGGCGGCCTTGATGATAGCGGGCGATATTCCGTCGTAGCCAACAGCACTATCAGTTTTAAGTTTAGTGATAATATTACTCACCTCCGACTCATCTGTTTCTAATAGAACTATCGAGTTACCGAGGATATTTTTGCTGGTGAATCTATAGTTGTCGGATTTGGGAGTGGATTAGCGAGAATATCGGAAGCTAACTGCGGTCCTATGTTGACAAAGAAATCATTTACTAAATTTATAGAAGCATTTGGATCGCTCGACAGTTCCAAGAGCTCAGTGGAGGGAGGTGAAGGAGAGCTGAGATGGGTGATGGTTTTAATAAGGTTCCATGTCGCTTTAGGGTTATTTTTAGCTTTTGAAGTTCGTTGTATTCGTGAACGCGTTTTAATTTTTTTTAAGAGTTTATTACAAAAATTATGATATCGTAAGTATGTAGTTCTGGCAATTGTATCATTAGGGTTTTGTTTCATATTACTACGTAAGTTATCATGGTTTCGGATACACCTTAAGAGACCTGGTGTAATCCACGGTTTAAGAATACGCTTTCTACAGGAGACCTTATTAGTATTTGTGTTCTGTTTAACGGAAGAACTTGCTGGCTGCTGACTTGTTAAGACCATGGAAATTAACAAGTCAGCAGCCAGGATTGCATCTGTGATTTCGAAGAGTGGTGTGAAGTCAGTATTCGCCAATTCGTTAACATTTTTTTGTATGTTAACCCGTAATTGGGTTTTTTGGTATGGTGTCTGTTGATTTGAGTGTATAATTGATAAGACCCGAAAATGATCTGTAAATGAAGCGTTCGAAACAACAGTAGTATTTTTATATTTGGTTTTCATCATGACATGATCAATACAAGAATCATCATGTGTAACGAAAAAATGTGCAGGCAGTAATCCGTGCGCGGCTAAAAGGTTTAAGTAGTCATCTGGCTTAGGTTCTCGTTTATCAGAAATTAAATTAATATTAATATCGCCAATTAATGCAATAGTGTCATAGGAGGCCAGAGACAAAGTTTTAGACAGCTGGCGTCAGATAAGTTTACTACTGAAACTTTGCACTTTAACTCTGCTTTAACATAAAGAATCACTCCATCATTTTGGTTTTGCCAATCTGAAGAGTGGGATATATAACCCTGTAGTGGGGGAACTTTATTGACCTTGCTTAGCCAGCATTCAGTAAGGATAATTATGTCAATCACCGTATAAAAACACAAAGTTCGTTAAAATTTTTATTAACGCTTCTGATGTCGGCATGCAAGATTTTTAATTGTTTACTGTTTGACTTTACATGCAAGTGTGCATCACGTGGAGAGCAGATAAGTGATTCAGCTAGGTTTGATCGGTCTACTTCAGCATTTATTTCCATAACAGTGCAGTTTGTTCATGAGTGGTGTAATTTAAGGTTACATTCAGAGTTCTGGATCTATTTGACAGGCAAAATTTTGTATAACAGGGGATATCAAGGTTCTGGGCAGTGATAGAGCTGTGAGTGTGTGTGGGGTGTAGTTTTCTGGTTGCGTAAGGTAATGTGAGTTTTGTGTGTGAGAGTGTGGTGTGTATTTGCATAAAAAAATGTGTGTGAGTATGTAGAGTATGGGAAGCAATAATGAAATCTAATAACAACATCAGATTAGATTCTAGTCATATTTTTTGATTATGCAGCCCAGCCAAATCCGCCTCCGAGTCAATGCGATAAGATCTATCTCCCTCTCTTTTTCGTGGAAATACTCTCCCGTGAGATACCCAGCAGAACGAGTATTGGTTAGAGCTAGTGAAGTCACGGACCAAGAAAAACAATCTTCGAGCTTTTGGAGTTAAGTTCTCGGAGATGAATATTGGCTGAGAGGGATATGAATATGTTCAGTACTGAACTTATTCCCTTTGTGTGAATTATTGAAGCTTTTTAAGCGATTTAACAATTTTTCCTTAACAAGAACACTTTTTAAGTTACAAATGATAGGTTCCTGTGTAGGAGTTTTGGTGTTGATCCTGAAGATGTCACAAACATTGGACTCTGACGCGGGCACATTCAAAGCGGATGATATACGTAGAAATGTGTTAAGAAGCTAAGCTGGGAACTGGGAACCTATCGATTAGTTAAGCTGGGAACCTAATAGAAATGAGAGATATATAATAAGACGGAACGTGAAAAATTAATACTATGTAATGTGGCAGAGCGAGTGCAGTAAGACAGAAGTTAGAGAGCGAAATAACAGGAACAGGATGTCAGAGCTACATCTATAGTTAAATATTCAATAAGTGTTAACTGTGCGGGATGCCGCGCGGTAATTAGCGACGGTACCCCGTATATAAAATGTGTAAAATGGAAGCTGTTCTTCGATTTGTTATGTGCAAATTATGCTACTCATACTTATGCTACACTGACTTCAGAATCCAGAAATACGTGGATTTGTGTAGAGTGTCGTAGTAAAATCCCAAAGATTGATAACTCTAATACACCCGTTCGATAACATGCGATGCATTACACTTATGAGAATAGGGACGGCCCTGCCGATATATCTATGAGCAGCCCGGACAACGTAACCGTTCGTACCGAATTACGCTGTACTCAAGCTTGTAGCCGAAATGAGCAAACGAGTTCATTGGACGAAACTAAAATGTCTTTTAAATTAGAAATGAGAGAAATGCAGGAAAACTTCGAAAAGACATTGTCTTTTGATATTGGGAACCTGCTGAGTGAACAATTTCTCAATTTTAAAACTGAAATGTTTAAGATGGTGACTGATTTAAAAACCAAAGTTATTGAATTAGAGACTAAAATTGATATTTTGACTAAATCGCAAACCGATAATAAGAACATAACCACAGGAAGTCACGACAATATAACCACTCCGCGGCAACCTGACATAACACCACGTCAAGCTGACTCAACTCCGCGGCAAACTGGCCCATTTCCCGCTATCGTCCACAACGCTCCATCAAATCATCAAAACAAGAAGAAGAAAATCACTAAGAAGGACGGCAGAGCCTCCGCACCAGTGGACACTACTCATAAGGCTAGTGTCCACTGGTACTACACAGGTCACTCAGTCACAGACTAATTCTACCTCATTGAGTGTCGTGTCTGTTGAAGATAACTCCACGGGAGAGTGGGTGGAAGTGAGACCTAAAACAACGCGTTTCCGGGGTGGTTCGGGGAACCGCGGCGCCGAGCGTTACTACTCTGCGCGCAGCTGAGAGATGGAGATACCTGCATTTGTTATATGTGCTGGAAGGTACAACGCCAGAACAGATACACTCTCATCTTAGTTTGATGTCGCTAGCCGGCAGCGACACGCTCCCGCGTTTTATTCACCGGCGGTGCGCGACACTAAGTTGCTGATTGGACGAGCGTGAATAAAGTCCTAGAAAGATGCGCTAGATGGCGTAAGTAGCTTTTTGTGGCAGTCAACCCTATTGTGTTGCGTGATAGTACGTCACTGAATAGGTTGAGTGTATTATGAATCATATTCCAGAGTTATAAGAATGAAATTATATTGCAATGTATTTCTGTAGGTGTCTACACGAAAATGTGCTTGAGTCAGAGGCGAACTGAATTACGCCATATTGTTGACGTGATTGAGTAGACATTTCTTTGAATACAATTGCTAAGTCATACTTCTGTACGAAGTACTAGTACTTATTCCGTGCCACGGTCTACGAGTATAAACATGTCATTATACTATCAGAACGTTTGTGGCTTACGCTCAAAAACTACAATATTTCGAAATAATATGACTCAAGCCCATTCCGACGTCGTTGCACTGACAGAGACGTTCTTAAATAGTTCGGTGGCGGATGGTGAGCTTTTCCCTCCAGTATAACAAGTGGTCCGAAAAGATCGGTCGGGAGACGTAGGATGGGGAGGAGTATTATTGGCAGTACGTGATACCTACTAGGTTCGAGTGATAAACGATATAGATGGGGTAACACCAGATAAGGAAATACTATTTGCAGTTGTAAGTAGGAAAAATATAAAGTGTCTATGTTGTGTCGTATACTTACCTCCTAATTATAATGATGATCAATTTTTAAATGTCTTGACATGTATCGAAAATGCTCTCTGTTCCTATTCAAACTTGAATTTATTATTGATAGGTGATTTTAATTCATATTCTTGTAGTGTCAAGGTTCAAGCAGCATTTAAAGAATTTTGTGATTTTTGTAACCTAAAGCAGTATAATAATGTTTTAAATAATCGAAATAGGATGTTGGATCTCGTGCTGAGACACTATGCTCAGGCCCAGTTTTCGGTGGCGCGTAATCTTGATCCACTAGTACGAGTATATCGATACCTCTGGGCTCAAAGGTCGTAAAGGACAAAAGGCTACTTTACAGGAGAAGCAAAAAACCATTTTTTAAACTTCAATTGAGTATGACTTTTTTGTTTCTTGAGCTATGTTTTCGATACCAAGGTACAAAGTTCTTAGAATTTCATGTATTTTCCGAAGGTGTATACCACAATTGATCTACTGCTATAATTAAGGAGATACATTTCCTTTACGCCCTTGAAATTAACATAAAATGTCCTTTACACCCCTTGAATTTTCGTTATTTTTTTAAAGTAAAAGTGTAACGGTAAGTTACATACATATCTGTATAAAATTAGGGCATTAAAGGACAAACTTTACATACTTTAAGATGGTAAAGAATAAATATAGTATGAAATAAGTAATGAATTTTGATATTTTTAGTGGATTATTCAGCTTTACTTGTGACTTCTGTATATTATTTAATAAATAATGTGCTACGACAGTAATTTCCAAGAAATTACAGGTAAAAAAATGTATTCAAAGGTTGAAAAATAAAAGTGAGCGGCCACTTCAGAATCTAAAGTTAAATTACGATATAATTAGCTATGAACATGTGCTTCATTTTTTCTTACGAGCATAACTTTTAGACGTGCTTAGTTTAGGAGATAATTTTCATTTTATATTTTCACCAACTACAGTCTGCAGAGAACAGCACTGCGTCTTACGTACAGCTGATCTTTTTGAACATATCTGGTGCCATTGATAACGCGTGGTGGCCAATAATCTTGTTAAACGCCAAACAGGCAGGAGTCCCAACTAACATCTACAGAATCTTAGTCAGTGTTTCCGCGTCGACTCGGGGCGTTAAGTTCCGGCCCTTAAGATCCTGTAGTCAGGGACTTATGTAGTGTCTTTAACATACGCCGTACGGTACCGACGCTCGTCGTTATTTATCGTCAGAAGAGCATTGCTTTGCAGGCAGAGGTTGGCGCTTATTTTGCTTACGAAAGCTTACTTAAAGTGCAGGCCCGCGGCACTTCCAGTGCTCGCGGGAACTCTCTATGCCGATCTGCAAGTTGCTTGTGCAGTACAAGTTGAGGAAGAGAGAATCCGGTTGGCCCCCAGGGAGCGCTGGAATTGAAACGCCGCATGAGAGAGGAGGTGGTCGCCACTTAGCAAGGAGCGGTGGTCTTCGAGCGAGGTCCAACGAGAGTTGTTTAGTTTCTTTTCCGATGTTGGTGTGAGGTTGCCTTTCGACTGGGCCGAACCTGATTATGTTGTTTTGCAGAATCTAACAGAAACGGTTGCTTTAGACAGCGTCTGCACATGCTTGCCCTTTGCGAGTCAGCACTGTGTCCTTGTGGTGAAGAAGAAGTTGAAAACAACCACGCTATATCTTCTAAAGGATTATAATTACATTTCATTTTCACTATTTTGCATTATTAAAATCACTAGTAACAAAACTATAATAGTAATATATATACAACTTTCACTATTCATAGAAAATTCGAAATAAATTTGTATCTGAATGGTCAATTTAGCTTTATTTGTGAAGGTACAAAACCATCATAGGCGAAGATATTTACATGGAACATTTTATTGTTATTAGTAAATGCCAAGTGGTATAAGACAACAGAAAAAAGTGCTTCTTCTTACCTACGAAATATCATTTAATGATCTTTCCAACTGAGGCAACTTAAATAAAGGTCAAGTGGAAACAAAGACGTATGCCAGTTGTAAAGATTCCTAATTTCGTTAAATAAATCTAACAATAGAACTTTTTGGTACTAAAACTGTATGGAAACTCATCATCATTCGCTTGCCCTGTTCCCATTATATTTGGGGTCGGCGCAGTATGTTTTTCTCTTCCATACAATCCTATCACTCGTCATTGACTCATCCACTCCTTTCACAATCATATCATGCTTTATACAGTCCATCCATCTCTTTCTAGGAAACTATTTACTTCAAAACTATCTTCTGTCAAAGGACAGTAATCTTATTTTATGCAGTCACAAGCAATGAAATGTATAAAAATAAATTTTTATTCCATCCTAATAAGGTCTTAAATCGAATGCAGATGTATACCTATTGATGCGCGTGACTGTAATATTGTAGGGGCTTAAAAGACAGTAATATTTTTTACGTAATATTGTAGGGGCGTAAAGGACAGTGATTTTATTTTATGTAATATTGTAGGGGCGTTAAGGACGAGTGTTGACCACAATTACCTATACAACCTAAAAAATATTTTTCAATTGGTCTTTACCACCATAGTCAACATGTGTGGATAGTTACATGTCTTTTACCTCCACAGTTTATGAGTAAATCCTGTCGAATATGAATAATTTCATGGGTCGTAAAGGACAAATAAATGCTAATTTCGCTAAATTGAATACACTGATCGATAGAGAATTTAATTCTGGGAAAAACTATGTATATAACTCATTTTGGCCAAAATGTCCTGTACGACCTTTGAGCCCAGAGGTATCGATATGATAACCACCCTTCGTTGGACGTTGTCATCAAATTTCCCTGCGGTGAGTCTCTGCCTCAATCCATGCCCTCTTTAAGGGACAGTTTGATTAAGTCCAAATTGGAATTGGCGCAAAGCCGATTGTCAGGGTCTGTACGCAGCACTGTCGGAATTAGATTGGTCTGAACTAATAACTGTAACAAACGTTGATTTAGCCATCGATGTTTTTTACACCAAGTTAAATGAAATGATAAGTTTATTTGTACCGAGTAAAAAACATGATTTAAGAGGGAAGCAATATAAGTACCCTAAATGGTTTTCAGCGGAGATAATAGAAAATATAAAAAATAAATACTTTAATTTGAAAAAATACAAGCTAGAAGGCAAATTATTTAATAAAGAAATGTTTAATTATTATAGATGCAAGGTTAAAACTTTAATTGACAACGCGTATAAGCAGCAAATTAAATTGATACAAAAAAAAAAATTGACGAGCCAGTTACTTTTTGGGATTATGTAAGGGATAAGAAAAAGGAAAGACGACATGTACAATATTTTAGCTTTAAGGGTAATGAAGTTACGGGCCAAGCTGCTGCCGACGCCTTCGTGGAATACTTCAGCTCGGTGTTCTAAGATAAGCAACCTTTATTGGATCACTTGGAAGCAGAGGAGGCGGCTAACACACGAATAGATTCATTGTCTGTCTCTGTGGGCCAAGCGAGTGATAGCGATTATAAAAATGTGTGGGTGGCCCAGACCTCATTCCAGATTTTTTAATTAAAGGACTGTGCGACAGCTTTGGAATTACCGCTTTTATACATTTTTAACCTATCGTTAAACCAAGCTAAATATCCAGAACGATGGAAACTCACTAGAGTCACACCAGTTCCGAAAGGTGAAGCCGGTAACGATGTTTCAGCATTTAGACCGGTGGCGGTACTTTCAGCTCCTGCGAAGCTATTTGAAATAATTTTGAACGACACTATTAGTAAACAAGTTGACCAACTTTTATCTAACTGTCAGCACGGGTTTCGAAAAAAGCGTTCTATTAGTTCAAACCTGTCAGAGCATGGAGACTATATCTATGCTGAAATAGATGCGGGTAGACAGGTAGACACAGCTTATTTTGATTTTAAAAAGGCTTTTGATTTAGTCGATAATGATATTTTTTTGCAAAAATTAGCAATGATGGGGTTCACCGGATACTTCTTAATTTTTTTGCTAGTTATTTAAGAAATCGCCGTCAATTTGTGAGGATGGGTGGTTTTGAATCAAATGATTACTTCACTAGATCAGGCGTTAGTCAGGGAAGTACTCTTGGTCCAACACTATTTTTACTTTTTGTTAATGACTTACCGGCAAGGGTCAGTTTTGCTAAAAGTCTTCTATTTGCAGACGACTTAAAACTATGTTTAGGGATCGGTGAGGTTGCCACTGCTCTGACTCTTCAACAAGATATTACATCAGTAGCAGAATGGAGTAGAGACAACTATCTCCCATTCAATGAGAGTAAATGTAAGGGTATTACTTTTTCATCAAAAACAAATCCTATACTTGTTGACTATAAGTTATATGACGCGCCTTTGGTTAGAGTAAATGAGATATGGGACCTAAGTCAAAGTCAAAGTCAAAAATAATTTATTCAATTTAGGACAGAAAATGCCACTTATGAACGTCAAAAATTTAAAAATCAGTATAATATTGGCCCTTAGAGGGCCCGAACATGTCTCCTTATCTTTTGGGCCCTACTAGTGCTTCGAGACAAAACACAGACAATCAGGCAAGTGCTGAGAAGAAGCACTGGAACAAACTCAGTCACCACTAACTGCCATTAAAAAGTAAAAAAAAAACAATAAAAAGGTAGGTACATCAGTTTGGTGCAGGCTGGACTGTCCATACATTGTCGTCATCAAGATAGTCTTGAATTTTATAATACCCTTTAGACATGAGGGTAGTTTTGACATGCGACTTAAACCTATTAATAGGTAGTTTGACAATATTGTGTGGTATATTATTAAAAAAATTAATACAATTTCCCAAAAATTAATTAATTGTTTTGGCCAATCTAAAGTCTGGAACGACAAGTTTGTTTTTGTTTCTTGTATTATAAGAATGAATATCATTTTTTTCGTGAAAAGATCTAAATTTTTGTTAGTTTCGCACGTACATGATAATATCAAAAATGTATTGAGAGGCCACAGTAAGTATATTAATTTCCTTAAAGAGTTCTCTCAGGGATTCGCGCGGACTCAGTTTGTAAATGGCACGAATGGCTCTTTTCTGTAAGATTTTCATATTAAAAGTAGTAAAATATTGAGTATACAATCTCTTTGGTACCTAAACTTTTTAATATTGTAGTATTCATCTAATGCTGGCAACAATTTTAAATAAACTTTGATTTAAAATTCGTTTTGAAAATTTTGTTTCCATTTTCTTTGGCGTTTTGCTTTCCTTAGCTTCTTGGTTTATTAGAAATTATCAGAGTTCATTGATATCTCGAGTCAGAAACATCTTTTGCAATATGCAACAAGCACGCAGGCGTCATATGGACTCGCTGATAGCAACCAGAGCCGTTACAATGATTGAAGAAGGTCATTCGCAGCGATCTGTGGGTTTGCAATAGGGATTTTCTCGAAGAGCTATTCAAAATCTATGGAATCGTTTCCAAGAGACCGGCAGTGTAAGAAGAAGACCTGGTTCGGGCAGAGTTCGCATTACAACAGCTCAAGAGGATCGTTACATTCGATTGAGTGCGCGCCGAGATCGCACAACGACGGCCCGCAAGCTGCAAAATCGTTTACGGCTCACAACGGGTACTCGTGTCAGTGACCAAACTATTCGTTATCGATTGAATGAAGACCAGCAGGCATCAAGAAGGCGAGTTGTCCGTGTTCCATTAACCAGAAATCATCGTGCAAATCGTTTAAGATTTTCCCGTCAACATTTGGACTGGGACGTAAACCAATGGGGCATGGTGCTCTTCACAGACGAATGCAAAGTTAATTTTTTTAACGACGATCGGCGTATTAGAGTATGGAGAAGACGCGGCGAGAGATTTTCAGAAGCCTGCATCCATGAATTCGATCGTTTTGGTGGTCCAAATGTAATGGTTTGGGGCGGGATAAGCTTACACGGCAAAACTGAGCTCGCTATTTTAAATGAGGGTACTGTTACTGCTCAGCGGTATATTGAGGAAGTTGTCAGACCACATGTGATCCCAATTTGCCCAGCGAGCGGGTCCTGGATTCATCTTGATGCAAGACAATGCTCGTGCACATACGGCTCAAGCGACTCGGTTTGTACTGGAAGCCTCTCAAATTCAAGTCTTGCCATGGCCGGCGAACAGTTCGGACTTAGATCCAATAGAGCACATGTTGGATCAGTTGAAACGTAGAGTTAGAGACGGTGATCAGGAAATCCACAACCAACAGCAACTCATCAACGCTGTTAAAAGGGCCTGGGAAGAGATTCCAATGGAAAATGTTAGGCATTTGATTGAGAGCATGCACTCCAGTCTTCAGGAGTGCGTAGCGAAACGAGGGGGGCATACCAGTTACTAAAAGATGAGCATGGAGTATTTTCTTTTGTTTTCAGTAACTTTACATTCTTTTTATTTTTAACCTTAAATGAGTTTTTTCTTTCAAAAGCAAATAAACTTTTTAATCATTATTATTGGAATAAATTTATTGGTCTACACGTTAAAAACAACATTAGTTTTCGTTATGGAGACAAAAAATATATATTGGTATATGGGGTTCAGTGGTGAACACCCAAGTTGGTGTGACAATGTAGGTTGATGTGTAAGGGCGAGAAATAACTTCAAGTCCGAAATAAATATAAATCAGTTGTATTGTCTCAAATAGCACGTACACAGGTTTACAGTCACACCAGGAATTAATAGAAGGAGTGCAGAGAGCAAATAGTTACTTAACAGTACGCGATAAACCTAAATAAGATCTAATTTCTATCCGAAATAAAGATCGCGAAATAAATAGGCAATATCGGCTGCGCAAGCGACGCGCGGACCGCGTTCAATGCATAGATCTCGACTGGAGGGCGAGCGAGACGTCGCACCTTCTGTGTGGCGAAAACCGCTGCGTCTGCTGAATTGCAACGCATAGTGCTTCCGCAAGTCGATGACGCTGTGTCGATATCGACTATCGATAACAATCTATTTTAAACATTAGGATAATTTAGTTATGTAAATAGTAGTTAGTAACTTTGTATATATGAAACTTAGATATAAATTAGGAAACTAAATAAGTAATTTTATATTAGTATTTTATTTATTTTAGTAAGTTAAGTGTTAGGTTAAGTTAAGTTATAAATTGCGTGTATTTGTTTTGTGTAAATAAAATGCTATTTAGGATTAATAATAAAATGTAGAATACGTGAGTAGGCTACATCACTCCCCCCCAGAGACCGTCATGGGCGGTAAAAGTTAGGTAAGCGAACTACGCGACCTGATCGAGTCGTCCTAACAGTGTTTTGTACCGGTACTGGGTCTGGTAAGGTGGTAGGAGTAGAAGGTGTAGCGGTAGGTATCACGGTTGGAGTAGTAGGAGAAGTAAGAGAAGGAGTGGGGTCAAGAAGCATGTAGGCCGGTTTAAGGCGGTCTATGGAAACCGTAATGGTTTTGCCTTTGACACTAATTTTGAAAACTTTATCTCCTCTCTCGACTACCTCATATGGGCCAGAATATGGAGGCTGTAAGGCGCCTCGCAATGCATCGTCACGTAGAAATACATGGCTGGAAGAAGCCAGATCTTTATAAATAAATATTTTGTCTTTATTGTGACGGGCAGCTGGAGATGGCTGAAGCTTTACGGCGAAATGGCGGAGGCGAGTCGTGAATTCCGATATATCGGTGGAATCAGGGACGGACGCCTGGAAAAATTCGCCTGGTAAACGTAACGGCTCGCCAAAGACCAATTCAGCCGAGGAAGCCTTTAAGTCTTCTTTGAACGAGCTTCGTATACCCAAGAGGACTAAGGGTAACGAGTCAGCCCAGTTGCAGTCAGCGTGGCACATTATGGCGGCTTTAAGTTGACGGTGGAATCGTTCCACTAGGCCATTACACGCAGGATGGTACGCGGTGGTTCGACGATGTTTGAATCCGATCATTTTTCCAAGATATTGGAAAAGCGTGGATTCAAACTGTCGTCCGCGGTCGGTGACAATATCAGTTGGACATCCAAATCTGGAGATCCACGATATTAGAGCCTTACCAACTGTTTCGGCTGTCATATCGACCATCGGTGTAACTTCCGGCCACCTTGTGAAACGATCCACAGCAGTCAAACAATATCGAAAACCTTGAGATGGAGGAAGAGGTCCAATAATGTCCACGTGAATAAAAGAAAATCTAGCGCGAGGAAGATCAAAGGTGCCAAAAGGGGACGACACGTGACGATTAACCTTGGCGCGTTGACACGAGAGGCATTTTCGTGCCCACTCTCGACAGTCTTTGCGCACTCCGGGCCAAACGAAGCGTTCTGCGACTAATTTAGCGGTCGCGCTAGCGCCAGGGTGGCTCAGACTATGAAGGCTGTCGAAGAGTTGTTTACGAAGGGGTTTAGTCACGAAGGGTCTAGGTGATGAAGTACTTACGTCACAGTAGACTTCGGACCTGCCGTTGAAAATCTGTAATTTCTTGAGACGGAGAGAAGTTTCTTGGCTCAGGTAATGGGCAAGTTCAGGATCTGCGGCTTGTGATGAGGCAAGAACGTCCAAGTCGATTGGCATCTGCAATTCATCGACGCGTGACAATGTGTCGGCCACGACATTGTCTTTGCCGGAAATATGGCGAATGTCAGTCGTGAATTGCGAAATGTAATCGAGGTGGCGGTGTTGTCGAGGCGAGCAGTTACTTTTCCTTTCGTGGAAGGAGTAACATAACGGCTTGTGGTCTGTATATACCACGAAATGTCTTGCCTCCAGCATATGACGAAAGTATTTTATGCTTTCGTATATGGCTAGGAGCTCGCGGTCATAAGGGGAGTATTTTTGCTGCGATGGGCTCAGCTTTCGCGAAAAGAAAGCGAGCGGCTGCCATGCTCCGTCCTTAAGCTGCTGTAAAACCGCACCCATAGCCAGGTCTGACGCATCTGTGACCAGTGCGAGTTCTGCTTGACTATCAGGGTGTGCGAGTAGGGCAGCATTAGCGAGACTTACCTTGCATTGTTGAAAAGCCAGAAGAGTGTCTCCAGTTAGGTCGATAGGTTGAGATGCTTTTACAGAGCCGGCAAGCAAAGCATTAAGCGGTGCTTGAATAGAAGCTGCATTTGAAAGGAAACGCCGGTAAAAATTCAGCATACCTAAAAATCGTCTGAGCTGCTTCACGGTTTTGGGCACGGGGAACTCGTTGATGGCCTCGACTCTAGCGTTCAGTGGTTGAGTACCAGCTTCCGATATTCGGTAGCCTAAAAATTCTACCTCACTTGCACCGAAAACGCATTTTGAAGTATTGAGGACGATTCCGTACTCCCTCATGCGAGTGAAGAGTTGCTGGAGATGGGTCACGTGATCTGTCTCGGTTCTACTGCTCACCAAAATGTCATCAACGTAGGCATAACAAAAATCTAGGCCCCTAGTCATTTCGTCGATGAATCTTTGGAATGTGGAGCCAGCATTTCGTAAACCAAAGCTCATAAACGGAAACTCGTATAATCCGAAAGGTGTCGTGATGGCAGTTTTCTGTATGTCGTCACTGTGGACCGGTATTTGATTGTATGCCTTCACTAGGTCGATTGTTGAAAACACCTTACAACCAGCAATCGAACTAGCGAAGTCATGTATGTGCCTAATAGGATAACGGTCGGGGATAGTCCGCGAATTGAGTAAACGGTAGTCACCGCAAGGTCGCCAACCGTTATCCTTCTTAGGGACAAGGTGAAGTGGCGATGCCCAGGGACTATCGGAAGGACGTACAGTACCATCATTCAGCATAAGCTGGAATTCTTGTTTGGCAATTTGGAGTTTGTCTGGAGCAAGTCTGCGGGGGTTGCAATAAATTGGAGGACCGGGAGTGGTACGAATAAAATGTACGGTGTTATGTTTTGGCGTCAAGTGTTTGCCTGAAGGGCGTGTTATTTCCGGGAACTGCGATAAAATATTATCATATTTAGTGTTAGTCGATAAAACTTTTACAGAAAATATATTCACATCACTAACATGGCAAGCATTTGAATACAAAGAAGTCGTATTATCAATGAGGCGTTGGTTGCGACAGTCAACAATTAAATTATATAAGCTAAGAAAATCAACGCCAATTATGGCTTTGGTAACATTCGCAACAATAAAGCGCCATGTAAAATCACGCCTTAAGCCCAAATTTAATTTTAGTTCAATGTAACCAAAAGTATCGATACTTGTACCATTCGCCGCACTAAGTTGATAGTCAGTTTTAGATCGTCGTTCACGAAGCGCAGCACGAGGAAAAACACATAAGTCACTACCGGTATCGACTAGGAATTGGATGTTCGTACAACGGTCGGTAACGAACAGGCGACCTGAAGAGTGGCAATCACCAGCCGCCATTAGAGACTGCCCGAGGGGTTTCCCGCTTGCTTGTAGTCGCACGGTTTAATGCAATGTCGTGCATTTGATCCGAACTTCATATGGTACCAACATATAGGGTGTTTCTTGTAGCTGGAGTGGGATCGCGACCTGGGACGTGAATTTTCATTGCGTCGCTGTCGAGATCGGGATCGGATGCTGGAACAGTTTGAAGCGCGTGTATGCTCCTCGAGCTTCAGAGTGAGATGTTCCACCATCTTTTTTAGTTCAGCTATTTCACTAGACGGATTGACGTGTGAAGAGTTGGATGATGTCGCGGCCACGTTGTAGGGTAACGTGATCTCGCGAATACGGTCAGCCAAGTCTGCTTGTTGGTCCAATGGCTGGGTTGGCTGAGATGCAAGCACAGTTTGTATGTTCTGGGGAAGGCGATTGCACCAGATCGTCTTGATAAAATCTTCAGGAACGGAAGGTCCAGCTAGGTCTTGGAGGTGGCGAAGAAACTGAGAGGGTTTCCGATCGCCAAGCTCCTCATGTACTAATAATTGTCGTACCTTATTTTCCTTCGAAGCACATAGACGCTTAATGAGCTCGGTCTTGATCTTCAGGTAGCGATTTTCCGCCGGTGGGTTGAGTAAAATATCTTTCACGGCTTTTGAGTGTTGAATGTCAAGGTTATTGATGACGTTAATGAACTTAGTAGAATCGTCAGTGATTTGACAACACTCGAACTGACCTTCTAGGAGGGCAAACCAGATTTCGGGTTCATCAGGTGAAAATGGAGGAACTTTCAGGTTCACTCGGCGTATGTCACTGGATAGTGACGAACCTGGATCAGTACAAACAAGTACTTTTGGCTTTTTGCGCTCCGTAACATTGCTGTGGGTATCTTGAAATAACTCCGTGTCCGCTGTGCCGGTACTGCTTTCGCTCATCTTGATAAATCCGTGTTGCACGAGGGTCACCAGTTATGGGGTTCAGTGGTGAACACCCAAGTTGGTGTGACAATGTAGGTTGATGTGTAAGGGCGAGAAATAACTTCAAGTCCGAAATAAATATAAATCAGTTGTATTGTCTCAAATAGCACGTACACAGGTTTACAGTCACACCAGGAATTAATAGAAGGAGTGCAGAGAGCAAATAGTTACTTAACAGTACGCGATAAACCTAAATAAGATCTAATTTCTATCCGAAATAAAGATCGCGAAATAAATAGGCAATATCGGCTGCGCAAGCGACGCGCGGACCGCGTTCAATGCATAGATCTCGACTGGAGGGCGAGCGAGACGTCGCACCTTCTGTGTGGCGAAAACCGCTGCGTCTGCTGAATTGCAACGCATAGTGCTTCCGCAAGTCGATGACGCTGTGTCGATATCGACTATCGATAACAATCTATTTTAAACATTAGGATAATTTAGTTATGTAAATAGTAGTTAGTAACTTTGTATATATGAAACTTAGATATAAATTAGGAAACTAAATAAGTAATTTTATATTAGTATTTTATTTATTTTAGTAAGTTAAGTGTTAGGTTAAGTTAAGTTATAAATTGCGTGTATTTGTTTTGTGTAAATAAAATGCTATTTAGGATTAATAATAAAATGTAGAATACGTGAGTAGGCTACAGGTATTATTATTTTAATGGTACAGACAAAATACCTCGTGGCCCTTATTTTGTTTTGAGTAGTATATATGTTACAGTCAAAACTCTTAACCAGTCAAAAACCTTATTGACCGGTAAAATTAGTCAATAAGGTTATTGACTAAAGGTGTCGGTCAAAACCCTTATTGACTGATTTTATCTGATGAAATCAGTTAATAAAGTTATTGACGGACACCCTCAGTCAATAACCTTATTGACTGATTTAAAGTCCAGACATTTAGTCAATATAGGTTTTGACCGACGTGCCCAGTCAAAACTCATAAAAAGTTATTTTTTACAGATATCAATCGAAGTAAACAGGTACTGAAATAGAACCGATACCGGTATCGTTTCCAGATGTGATGCCAGTTCTGATTCCAATTATTGTACCGGTTATAGTTTAGTACTTTCTTTGATATTGCTAAAATTCCGATTCCGATTTTTCCGATTGGTTTTATTTTAGGTACTAGTTTTAGTACCGGTTCCGGTACAGGAATTGAAATCAGAACCAGTACCAAACTGCCCCTAAGGTGTTTTCTTCGGGCTTTAACATGGGGTCCTTCAAAAGGCGAACTAACATGGCTCTCATAAGTCATCAACATATTGGTGAATCTCTGAAATCGCATGTGCCCGTACCTAAACTCCTCAAAGTACAGTCATACTTCCCTCAAACTCAAACACTGCAATCAACCAAAACTGTAACTACTCCAACTTTTCAAAATTTTTGACTCAACGTTTGACTTTCTAATCAGTCCATATCAGTTTTGACTGGGTACGTTGGTCAAAACCTATATTGACTGAATGTCTGCTCTTTAAATTAGTCAATAAGGTTATTGACTGAGGGTGTTTGTCAAAATCCTTATTGACTGATTTTGTCAGATAAAATCAGTCAATAAGGATTTTGACCAACGCCCTTAGTCAATAACCTTATTACATTACTGCTGCTGAGGAGCGGGGCGTCATCAGCCTCTGCTTGCTGGGCCCTTCACTAGGCTTCGTCTGTGGGGTCCTGGTCGGCTTCCTGGGAGCTTTTGACCTTGGGCGCTCCGAAGTTTGGGAGGAGCGGGCTTTGCGACGGCGGCCTTTTGTTACTGTCGTCCAGCCCTCCTCAGATCCCTTAGGGGTTGTCACATCCTCCAGAATTGAGCCAGGAACATTGGGCTTCACCTTTGTAGACTTACCCTTCCCTTTCCCCTTTCCGCTAGATGTCGGTGCGGGTTGGAGCTGGGGTTGGGTAGTCTTTACTCCCGGGTCCTTTGCAGCTGGAGCCTTTCCTTTTTTGGCTAGTTGGCCAGGCTTGCTGCCAGAAGTCGAAGGGCCCGGTGTTGACCTTGGGTCCTTCTGTGTCGTCGCCTGTTTTGCAGGCGCTGCCGGTTTTGCCGTTGCCAGTTAATGTTTATTGTGACTGCCGATCGACGCTGGAAACCGTAGCAGACGGTACTCCCCTCCACCCAATCGCATTTAAAATTCGTAAAAATTTACACAACATCTCCAAATTGGGCAAAATTATGAAATTATTTTGGATTAAGGCACATGGGGGGCTGGAGGGAAATGAAAGAGCTGACGTTCTAGCCAAAGAAGCCGCAATGGGCATCAGACGCCGGCCGGATTATGACGTATGTCCTGTGTCACTCGTCAAGCGCCAGATACGTCTGGATTCGATTGACGAATGGAACAGGAGATACCAAGGCGCCGATACGGGCTCCACGACCCGTATGTTCTTCCAAGACGCCAAAATGGCATTTGGGATTGTAAAAAAGATTGGCATAGACCCATTGTTGACGCAGGTGTTCACGGGACCCTCCTCGAATAGAGCACGCCTTGTCGTGGCGAGGGGGCTCAGTAGCCTGTCGCAATCCCCAATCCCACGCGTGGTAGCTCCGCGAAGGGATGCGTGGCTGATGGGTGATCAGTCGCTAGAGCTCACTCCAGCGGGATACCTGCCGACCTCCCGTTGGGTTATCAACCCCAAGGCTTTGCCGGGTGCAGGGGGCACCGCCCGGCAAGGACCCTTACTTCCCCCATACTCGTGGGATCAGTTATGAATACATTGAACCAAAACTCAAAACCCGACCGTGAGCCCGGTCGTGAAAATGGCTCAAAACCGGAGAAGAGGATCGAAGTCACAGCCACCACGAGCTGTGACCGTGCTTGGGCACCGGTCGTGCGCCTGTCGCGTATCAACGTCACCAGGGCCCCTGGGCGAGATGCGTCCACACGCACCCGGAGTACGTCGCCAACTGATGCGGTAAGCTTTGGCTCGGCGGACCGTTGCCCATCTGCGATGAGTTTGGCGTCGGGCAAGTCTGGCGAATCCAGAGAACGGAGGAGGCGGACCCGCAAGGGTACCTCTGACAGACCCGTCACCGGCCCTTTCGGCCGTATCGCCGATTTGCGAGAGGGGGCACAACAACTGCCCCGCCAACCACTGCCTCAGTGAGCGACATTGTGAAAGAGCTCCGTCTCTCCCTCTCGGCCCAGCTGACCACAATGGTCAGCGCCCACCTGGAGGGCCTCGAGGTTGACGGTCGTCTCCTGCCCGCCAAGCGCCATCGCCCGCCACTAGCTGCAGCGGATCGCGTGCAACTGGCAACGGCAAAACCGTCAGCGCCTGCAAAACAGGCGACGACACAGAAGGACCCAAGGTCAACACCGGGCCCTTCGACTTCTGGCAGCAAGCCTGGCCAACTAGCCAAAAAAGGAAAGGCTCCAGCTGCAAAGGACCCGGGAGTAAAGACTACCCAACCCCAGCTCCAACCCGCACCGACATCTAGCGGAAAGGGGAAAGGGAAGGGTAAGTCTACAAAGGTGAAGCCCAATGTTCCTGGCTCAATTCTGGAGGATGTGGCAACCCCTAAGGGATCTGAGGAGGGCTGGACGACAGTAACAAAAGGCCGCCGTCGCAAAGCCCGCTCCTCCCAAACTTCGGAGCGCCCAAGGTCAAAAGCTCCCAGGAAGCCGACCAGGACCCCACAGACGAAGCCTAGTGAAGGGCCCAGCAAGCAGAGGCTGATGACGCCCCGCTCCTCAGCAGCAGTAATGTAATAAGGTTATTGACTAAGGGCGTTGGTCAAAATCCTTATTGACTGATTTTATCTGACAAAATCAGTCAATAAGGATTTTGACAAACACCCTCAGTCAATAACCTTATTGACTAATTTAAAGAGCAGACATTCAGTCAATATAGGTTTTGACCAACGTACCCAGTCAAAACTGATATGGACTGATTAGAAAGTCAAACGTTGAGTCAAAAATTTTGAAAAGTTGGAGTAGTTACAGTTTTGGTTGATTGCAGTGTTTGAGTTTGAGGGAAGTATGACTGTACTTTGAGGAGTTTAGGTACGGGCACATGCGATTTCAGAGATTCACCAATATGTTGATGACTTATGAGAGCCATGTTAGTTCGCCTTTTGAAGGACCCCATGTTAAAGCCCGAAGAAAACACCTTAGGGGCAGTTTGGTACTGGTTCTGATTTCAATTCCTGTACCGGAACCGGTACTAAAACTAGTACCTAAAATAAAACCAATCGGAAAAATCGGAATCGGAATTTTAGCAATATCAAAGAAAGTACTAAACTATAACCGGTACAATAATTGGAATCAGAACTGGCATCACATCAGGAAACGATACCGGTATCGGTTCTATTTCAGTACCTGTTTACTTCGATTGATATCTGTAAAAAATAACTTTTTATGAGTTTTGACTGGGCACGTCGGTCAAAACCTATATTGACTAAATGTCTGGACTTTAAATCAGTCAATAAGGTTATTGACTGAGGGTGTCCGTCAATAACTTTATTAACTGATTTCATCAGATAAAATCAGTCAATAAGGGTTTTGACCGACACCTTTAGTCAATAACCTTATTGACTAATTTTACCGGTCAATAAGGTTTTTGACTGGTTAAGAGTTTTGACTGTAACATATATACTACTCAAAACAAAATAAGGGCCACGAGGTATTTTGTCTGTACCATTAAAATAATAATACCAATATATATTTTTTGTCTCCATAACGAAAACTAATGTTGTTTTTAACGTGTAGACCAATAAATTTATTCCAATAATAATGATTAAAAAGTTTATTTGCTTTTGAAAGAAAAAACTCATTTAAGGTTAAAAATAAAAAGAATGTAAAGTTACTGAAAACAAAAGAAAATACTCCATGCTCATCTTTTAGTAACTGGTATGCCCCCCTCGTTTCGCTACGCACTCCTGAAGACTGGAGTGCATGCTCTCAATCAAATGCCTAACATTTTCCATTGGAATCTCTTCCCAGGCCCTTTTAACAGCGTTGATGAGTTGCTGTTGGTTGTGGATTTCCTGATCACCGTCTCTAACTCTACGTTTCAACTGATCCAACATGTGCTCTATTGGATCTAAGTCCGAACTGTTCGCCGGCCATGGCAAGACTTGAATTTGAGAGGCTTCCAGTACAAACCGAGTCGCTTGAGCCGTATGTGCACGAGCATTGTCTTGCATCAAGATGAATCCAGGACCCGCTCGCTGGGCAAATTGGGATCACATGTGGTCTGACAACTTCCTCAATATACCGCTGAGCAGTAACAGTACCCTCATTTAAAATAGCGAGCTCAGTTTTGCCGTGTAAGCTTATCCCGCCCCAAACCATTACATTTGGACCACCAAAACGATCGAATTCATGGATGCAGGCTTCTGAAAATCTCTCGCCGCGTCTTCTCCATACTCTAATACGCCGATCGTCGTTAAAAAAATTAACTTTGCATTCGTCTGTGAAGAGCACCATGTCCCATTGGTTTACGTCCCAGTCCAAATGTTGACGGGAAAATCTTAAACGATTTGCACGATGATTTCTGGTTAATGGAACACGGACAACTCGCCTTCTTGATGCCTGCTGGTCTTCATTCAATCGATAACGAATAGTTTGGTCACTGACACGAGTACCCGTTGTGAGCCGTAAACGATTTTGCAGCTTGCGGGCCGTCGTTGTGCGATCTCGGCGCGCACTCAATCGAATGTAACGATCCTCTTGAGCTGTTGTAATGCGAACTCTGCCCGAACCAGGTCTTCTTCTTACACTGCCGGTCTCTTGGAAACGATTCCATAGATTTTGAATAGCTCTTCGAGAAAATCCCTATTGCAAACCCACAGATCGCTGCGAATGACCTTCTTCAATCATTGTAACGGCTCTGGTTGCTATCAGCGAGTCCATATGACGCCTGCGTGCTTGTTGCATATTGCAAAAGATGTTTCTGACTCGAGATATCAATGAACTCTGATAATTTCTAATAAACCAAGAAGCTAAGGAAAGCAAAACGCCAAAGAAAATGGAAACAAAATTTTCAAAACGAATTTTAAATCAAAGTTTATTTAAAATTGTTGCCAGCATTAGATGAATACTACAATATTAAAAAGTTTAGGTACCAAAGAGATTGTATACTCAATATTTTACTACTTTTAATATGAAAATCTTACAGAAAAGAGCCATTCGTGCCATTTACAAACTGAGTCCGCGCGAATCCCTGAGAGAACTCTTTAAGGAAATTAATATACTTACTGTGGCCTCTCAATACATTTTTG